>JADMNL010000042.1:8297500-9639690 GCA_016271365.2 Neoceratodus forsteri
GAGCCCCCTGTTGTATAACGCCCTCCCTGCCGGAGTCAGTGATGCCACCATTATCGCATTCTCAAACTAGTCTTAGAAATTACCTGCTCTCAACACGCAGCTGTACCTGCCTCTAAGCCTACTCCTATCCTCCCAGACAAGGCTCACTGAGCAGCTCTCTGACCTTCTGTCCAGCTCTACCTTTACTTGCTACTATCTTCCCACATCCTCTTCTGATACCTCCCACCCAGCCTTACCTTTATTCTTCCCACTGAATCAATCTCCATGTAACTACTGTATAATGTCTACTCTGTAAAGTGCACATGTAAGCCTGTTTGTATACTGTGTTTGACAAATGCCTGCATTTTCTGGCTGCTTCCTAATTGTTCTCAGATGTTTTGTCTGCTTGGTTGTTTGTTTTCCTGCACTGTTTTGTCCTCACTGTGACGAGGTACTTTTGTAAATGAGCCTCTGGCTCAAAGGTTGTTAAACTGATGTTCCAATAAATAAACAAATAAATAAAAGTAAATGAATCAAAATAATTACAAAATAAAGTCCCCAAGATAATTTGAGTGGAGATCACAGGTGTATAAATCGTATCAGACACTTGAATTAAAGTAAATCATTTACTTATTTAGTGAGAGACTGCTTCATGTCTCAGTTATAGACGTACACTTAGTATACTTAAGCAGTAAGGCATGACAGGGTGTGCTTTGTGCTAGAATAACATCATGCCTTGAGTGGCTTGAACTGAGAAGTGCTGTCATCCCAGCACAAAACATCCCTTGGAGTACCGTATTATGATTATGAAAGGGGTCCAGTAGGATTAGTAAAGAAATATTTAAAAAATAAAACATGAAGTTGGCTCTATGGTACCATTTGGTGTGGGCCACCCTGATATGTTGTTGACCCTGGTTTTCCCCCTGAATCCAGGACTTCAGGAGCAGAGGCTGGCAGAGAGGGTGAAAGATCATTCACGTAAAGGGAGTGAGGAGACATGCCCCACTCAGAGAGTGACACCTGGCAGCTGCATGGGGCTATTGCTGGTGTGGGTGACCACACACCAATGGGCCCAACACCGGGGTGCTGACATGGTGCATGCTCCAGATGGTGAAGCAGAGATGGGTGGGAAAAAACAGTAAAAAAAAATGGCCTGGTAATGGTATCCTTGGGTAATGGCCTCCTGGTGCCTTCCCCATGCCATCTTACACTGATTGGCAGTGCTTCCACAACCCAAACCATGGTGCCCAGACATTGGCTTCAGTAATGCAATTATTCCCTCACCTCCTTCACCCCCCTGGGGATGGGGGGGCCCCAGGGAGGGAAAGAACAGACTCAGCCACCACAGGGACACACTGGGATCTGGCAGTAGACTACGCTGATGAGAGAGATTGTCACAGCCAGAACAGCGGCACAATGTGGGGCCTGAAAGTGTGAGGCTCCCACAGGCACAGACGATGGCAAAAAAATAATAATAATAATTAATCTAAATTAGGAAAAAAAAAGAAAGAAAAACATAGCCCTCATGAGCTGCTGTAATTTTGCTGTTTTGTTAGTAGATGGCAGATGCTGCATTTGTTTCAGTGTAAGTAAGTGAACTGAGGTGTATTGATGTACTTTATGTGAACAGGTCAGTGAGGCCATGGATCTTTTTTCAGTGCAGTTGTGCCAAGATATCAGCAATGGGTTTCAAGCTCTTCAGACCACCAGGGTTCCGGATTTCATGAACCCATTTATAATAGTAGTTAAAGCAGCACTGCAATACAATTGGGCAAAAAATGTTACCGTACTGTGAAAAATTCCAAACATCTTTCAGATTTAGTTGCTGAAAAATGTTCTGTTTTTGACAGAATTTAAGTTTTTAAAATGTTTGAAATTATTTTTTCACAAGAACAGAGATGGCCACCTCATTTGGCTTAGCAATTACACTGTGAAATTGACATGGGGAAGCACCAGGGAGGTCAACAGTGAAATGTAGACCTCCTGCTGGCGGCTTGACATAATACCGATGCAGGTATTGTACGCGCGAAGAACAGTGTTTTCTGTGGGGGGCTCTGCCTCCGCACTCTTAGACCCAGATATTCAAAGGGTTGCGCCATGCGCAACAGGGTTGCGTGTCGCAACTCCAAAATGCGCCATTCTGCAATATTCAGAAGGGCCAGTTGTACCACCGAAAACATGCTGAGCAACAGCGCCAGGAAATGAAGGCATGCGCGCCAGCGAAGGCGGGTCCATGCATAAAAGTCGCAATACGATATCCGAACCTGCGCCAATGCGCCGGGTAACAACGGAGATTCGCAGTACGGTTTGAGCCAAAATAAAAGGCTCAAAGGCGGGCAAGAACTCTAGCAGGCCGCAAACTGGGGAGAGAGACAGAGAGAGAGAGAGAGAGAGAGACAGGAGCTGGAAGGGCGAGAGGGACAGTGGGTCCAGGAGGACAGAGAGGCCAGTGGGGTGCCGGTGCAGTGGAAGCAGCAGTGGGGCAGCGGGGTAACACAGGAACAGCAGCCAGGGGGCAGAAGCCAGGAGATGGACAGTGTCAGCTTCCACATGGAAGCTGTAATGAGGGTGAGACACCATGCTGCAGGGGGCGTGGCGCGGAGGGGCCGTGAGTGATATGCCCCGACAGGCGGTATCGTGCCCGCATCAGCTTTGAGCTGTACACAGGCGTCGAGATTGTGGCCGGTACCGCTGAACAGGGCAATACTGAGGCGGCTCTCTGAGCTGTGCAGTGATGTGATGCAGGCACCCTCACGACGGAGTCATGCTCTGTCGTGGAGACCAAGGTGACAGCCTGCATGTGCCTGCTCGCACGGGCACCTTCCAGAGGCGACAGGGACACCACAGGCATTACACAGTCGGCCATGTCACGCATCCTCACCCAATTCCTCAGCGCACTGCTGCCTCATGCTGCGGAGTACATCCATTTCCCCAGCACCGCGGCGGAGTACAACAAACATGCAGGAGTTCCACAGGGTAGCACATATGCCTGGCGTGCTAGGGGCCATAGACTGCACCCATGTGGCCATTCTCACGCCACCCTGGCCCCGACGGCCAGGCGCTTATCGAACCGAAGGGCTTTTTCCAGTGTCAACTGCCAGGTGGTGTGTGATGCCACTGGGCGCATTATCAATGTCTATGCCACACACCTGGCGGAGCACATGATGCTTTCATATGGCACCAGTCTGCACTGTGCCATCGATTCGAGTGGGAACATCCCCACGGGTCATCTAGTGGGTGAGTACACATGTATGGAATGCAAACTCTGTGCAAGGGTGGGAATGACACAGGTGCCATGGTAGTGGCACACAGGGATATGGGCAATATGGACCTGACATGACACTGATCTCCACTATCTCCACACAGGTGACTGCAGATACCCACTCCGTCCCTGGCTGCTCACACCATACCGGTGCCCCACGACCCCAGCGCAGCTAGGTTTCAATGAGGCACATGCCGCAACACGTAACATCATAGAGCGGGTGTTTGGGATGCTCAAGGCATGCTTCCGATGCCTGGACACCTCCGGCGGACCCTACAGTACAGCCCAAAGGCCTGTGGGATATTCCTGGTCTGTTGCATCCTGCACAACATGGCCAAAGACCATGGGATAGCCGTACAGGTCCAAGAGGGACAGTGATGGGGCGCCAGTGGCGCCGGTGATGTGGGTGATGAGCAGCCCCCTAGGACGGAGGGACCCCGACTGACCCGGCAGGCCCAGCTGCACCGGGACACCATTGCAGAAGAGCACTATGCCCAACACAGGTAAGTCAAGGGGACATGTGCAGGCAACACTGTCCATCTGCCAAACCACAGGCACACAGGGAACACACCGTGCATGAAGGTCAGGGAGTTGAAGGTTCAGGCATACCAACACACCATCAGAGAGGGGAAGCACTCATATGGACACACACACACACAGGCAGCATACATGGGCAGCAGCACAGCACTGCGGAAATGACATTGCCAACACACAGCACCACCAACCACCCCACCACCTGGACTGTCCATGTACGTGTGTCAGGACCTGGGCACCCTGCACCTTGGTGTACAGTGCAATGCAGGCATCATCATGCACACGCACCTGTGGACAGCAGTTGGGAGAGTGTGCAGGTGGTCCGTGTGTCAGCTTGGTGAGCAGAGCACCCAGCAGTGCACTGCCCACCGCGACACATTGCACACAGGGCAGCACCAGACAGGGCCTGCACTGGGAGACAGTTCAGTCAGGTAGCACTGTCCCACAGCCACCACGGGATGCGTGGGCAGCCCGCGTGGCCCAGCAGCACTGGCAGGTTGAGCAGGGGCCACATCGGTTGGCGCGGTGCACCACCAGGGGTCCCACTGCCCGAACACGACCTTGCCCGCACAGGGGTCTGCATCCTGCCAAACAAACTTGCACCAGGGGTGCTCGGGATGCCCACAGCAGAACCCGGCGTCGACAGACCTGGTGTCGCATGACGCTGGGAACGGGGAGTGGAGAGCGCACTGTGTGGGGTGTGTGGTACAGGGGCACCTGACAGTGTGGCCAATGCGTCCGCGACAGAGACCACTGCCTGGGTCAGCCTGTCAATGGCAGCGGTCACATCCGTCCGCGCAAGGACCAGCTCGGCTCGGTCCGAGCACACTCCCTGCTATGCTGCTCCACGGACACAGACAGGTCCCTCCACGGACCTTGCAACCTCCCTGCAGCTGTACCGAGTCCTGCAGCAGGCGGGTGCTTGGCGTCCAATGGGTACTGTGCTCCAATGGCATTGTGACCCCCAGGGTGTGGGTCGGCCCTGGTGCACAGCACCCTGAGGGTGGGCGCTGTTCGCCAGGACCAGGTATGGCGGATCAAGGCGGTGGACATGTGCCACTGCTTGACACTGTACCCCAGACCTGGTGTGCAACTGCTGCTGCCCCTCCAACTGCTGAGCCCCCAGGTCCACCTGTTCCACCTCCGTGCTGACAACAGTGCCAGACACCTGCACAGCCACCGGTGCTGCCCCACGGTGCTGACAGGCACAGCCTGGGACGGTGCCAGCATGCTGGTACACAGTGTGAACCAGGAAGGCCCAGGGCACGTGCTGGCCTGCCATGTCCGTCATGGGACACACACCTATCACTGCCCATTGCAGGCCTGCTATCATCAATGGTGCGGGTGCGTGCCACTGCCATAGGCACAGCATGCTGGCATACCTGCATGCCAGACTGCTGTGACACAGGCTGTACACCCTGCACCCGTATCACTGACACCGGAGTTGTTGGCCCAGCGTGCATGCTGCTGCAGTGCCTGCAGGCTGGTGGCGGAGGTGGATGGTCCCTCCTCCACATCCAGCAGGTCTGCCTCACTGTCTGGACCCACCACCACCACCGTCTCCTGCAGATGAACAGGATCTGTAACAGAAAGAGAGTACATGTGAGTGCATGTGAACAACAGCCCCCCCCCAACAACATCACCATGTCATACCGTGCAGTGATGGGCTTCCACCTGTCTGAAATCCTCCGCCTGGTACGCCCACAATGGCACTCGGCTGCATGGCCGCGACCAGTGTCTCCTCTGTAGGGGTCAGCTGCAACACCACTGGTGGGCCCCCACCAGTGCCAGCACGTGCCACCCTGAAGGCTGCCACCTTCTCCTTCAGCCTCCTGCGGTCAGTCCCCATCTTCTTCCTGCATTCCTGCATGGAGCGCTGGTGGCTTCCGTGCAGGTTGACGGCCCGAGCTACCCCCTCCCATGCAGCTGCACGCTCCTGAGGGGTGCCCCTCCGTCCACTCAATAGTGGCTCATCCTCCAGGTAGGCCTGGAAGAGGGCCTCTGTCTCTGCCGTGGTGAAGTTCGGCCTCCTCCTACGCCCGCCGTCCACACCCTCAGCTTGGCTCTGGTCAGTCATGGTGATCTGTATGGGTGGAAGTGGACACCTGTCACTGTGCAGTCGACAGCATTTCCCCATGAGCATAGCTGCTGGCCCGGGGGAGGGTGCAGAAGCCCCCCCCCGTTTCCTCTCCGCATGGCAGATACTGATAGAAAGGGTGCCCTTTGTCCCTTTCTAGTGCCCTTTCATGCTCAGCCCCTCAGCCTTTATCATCCTCCGCACCCCTGCCCATGAGCATTGTCCTGAGCATCACACAGCATGTAACTCACTCTCACCTGCAGTAACCAAATCTGGCCAGCACAACCCACTGTCGCATTTTATAGCGCAACACATGCAAATGAGGTGTGGCGCAACTTTAATGACATGCTAATCGCGCCACTGTGCCTTTGAATGGCTGATCGAATGATTTGCATATGTCGGCTGAATATATGCATTTGCGCTTTGTACATCTACGGAAGGTCTAGCTGAGCCAATGGCGATGTTTGTGGCTGTGCGTACACTGCATTGCGCATGCCCAGACAGCTTACGCTACGCGCTATCGTGCTGCAGATCTGCTGAGCGCGATAGTCGATTCAGGCCATGGCCACCATTGTGCCAGTGGCACTACAGCACTGGGCACTATATGGCGCTGTGGCACTACTGCGCGATAGTCCACTGTGGCACTGGTGCTCAGCTTGGCAGTCGGCGCGGGATGCCTATACATCCTATGGCGCTGTGCGTAGCCTCGCGTCATTGCCGTGACCTTTGTATGCCCTCTGGACCCCTGGCGCTGTTGGCATGCCATGTATTGCGTCCTATTGCGCTGTCTGGTAACAGCGCCATGTAGTGACGGCGCTGTTCGAACAGCGCGATTGGAGCCTGTGGTGGTCTATTGCGCAACAACTCCACTTGGGGTTATGGTGCAGCGGGGCCATATTGCCTGCTGTAAAGTTGGTGCCATGGCTAGGAGGAGGGCGGTGTCCTGGAGCCAGCTTGAAGTGGCCAACCTGGTGGCCCTGGTGGAGCCCCACTGTGAGGCACTGTATGGTGAGGCCCCCTCACCATGCCTAGGACCCACGCGGTGGCAGCAAGTGGCCACTGACCTGGTGGAGGTCACTGGCGGGCCAGTCTGCTGAGCAGTGCCGGCACCCGATACAGTGACCTCCGCCCGGAGGGAGCCGGAACTCTTGACCAGCGACGCGTTCAGTGCCAGGGGGCGTGGTGCCTAGGCCAGGTGAGTGTACCATCTATGCACCCTATATTCTCTGTAGGGTGTGTGTGTGCTTGGGTGGCTGTGCATAGGTGTGTGTGTGCAGCTGTGAGATGGATGGTTATGGCTGTGTGGGCAGGCACCTCACTGGGGCAGGGGCACTCTGCTTTTGAGTCACACTGATGTTTGTCTCAACATATGTCTCCCACAGGCTGGATTGTGAGGACACAGGGCCAGGGTGATGTGGGCCATGCCAGGGCCCCGGTGCCGGGGGGTGTTGTGCTCCAACAGCAGCAGCAGCAGCGTCAGACCCAGCTGCTGGAGGAGTGTGAGTATCATTACTTCATGGATGCTATTGCATGCTGGGGGCAAGACCACCAGCCATGCGGGACACAACCAATGGGGAGGTCATAATTCCACTATACAAAACACTAGTGAGTCCCCACACTGGAGTACAGTGTACAGTTCTGGAGACCATACCTACGTATGGACATGGACTGGGTGGAGAGGTTCAGAGGAGGCGACATGGATGGTGCATGGATTGCATCACAAGTCCTATGCAGACAGGTTGACGGAACTGAACATGTACTCCCTGGAGGGGAGGAGGGTGTGGGGATATGATGGGGACATACAAGTATCTTACAGGGGGGAACAGAGTGCAGGAAAACAATATTTTTAAGCGTAAAGGATGTTCCAGGACTAGAGGGCATGGGATGAAGTTGGAGGGGGAACGATTCAGAGGAAACATGAGAAAGTATTTCTTCACAGAATGGGTGGTGGACAAGTGGAACACCCTGCCAGAGGAAGTGGTGGAGCTGACTTGGTCACGGGATTTATGAATGCATGGGTTAGCCATAAAGGAATTCTGGAGGTCAGGGGTAAGGGGGAACAGACTTATAGGCCAACAGAGTGAACTTACAAGGTCAAATGGACAGACTGGGTGTCCCATAGGCCCTTATCTGCCGACACTGTCTATGTATCCATGTATGTAGGCATGACACAGGTGATCTGCATCACAGTGCAGTATCACGGCACGCCTGTGTATGCATCACTGGTGGTCCAGGCATGCACTGGGCACATAGCTGTAACTGGCATCGCACCACGCTGCCACATCACTTGCCAGCCTAGTTTGTACTGTGATTGACGTGGGCAGTGTGTGTGGGCGGTGGTGCGATAGCTGGTGCCGCCTGTTTGTGATGGCCATGTGCATGTTCACTGTGGGTGGGTGCATGCCATCACAGGTGCGGGACATTGGGCTATATGGCTTGCAGGTTGGGTGGTGTTCAGGGTTGTGGTCAGTCACAGCCATTGACTGTGTTCCCATTTTCCTAGGCCTCGAGGTTCTCCGGGATTCGCAAGACATTCGGGGCCTGACACAGGTGGCCATTGAGAACCAGGCCATCCTTCAGTCAATCAGGTGCCATGGCTCATGGAGGGAGCGCCACCGACAGTGCAGCACCAGGCAGAGGATGACCAGCCAGCTGGGCCTTAGGGGCACATCCCTTCACTTCTCCCATCCCTACCACCCTGCCTTCCCTCTCCCAGTTGTTCATCCCTACCCTTGAACACCCTACCTTGTACCCATCCCCCCTTGTAAATAGTTGTTGTTTATGGTTTTGGTTATTTAGTATTTGAAACTTTAAATATACCTTATATTTTGATATGAATACTGTGTTGGTCTCTGATTTGCAGCTGGCTATGGGTGCTCAGTTGCAGTGGTGTGCATGCCATCTGGGGTGGTATGGTCCTGGGTGTGTGTGTGTGTGTGTGTGTGTGTGTGTGTGCATGGGGAGGTATCTCCAGCATGGAATTGACTTTCTGTTGGTCTTGCATCTGCTGCCACCCACTGCTGGGTGCACAGGGTGGGTCTGGCCTGTATGCTTCTCTGCAGCACGGGGTTGACGTGTGCCAGGGGGGATGCATGGTGTTTCCTGCAGTGCCAGTCACTGCACATGGGTGGTGTCTTGGGGTCATGGTGCAGGGGTGCTGCACACGGGGCTGATGTGCACTGTGGTTGTCAACCCCTGTGTGGCACTCTCGCCTGCCAGTGGTTGTGCTGGGGTGTCAGGGCTCTGCTATGCTTTGTTGGCTTGTCCCCATGGGCACGTGATCATCCGTCCCACCCCAGTGATGCTGTGCTTGGGGTGTGCTGGTGTGGTGTGGGTTCTGCAGTGTGTTCCTGTGCCCATGTGTGGCATGGCTGGCGGTGGCCCCAGCCTGCCTCCCTGGATGTGCAGTTCCATTGCTCTGGGGGCTGTGCTTGCTATGGCAGCTCTGGAATGCTCAGCTGCCGTTGTTGCGCCATAGCGCACATTTTGGCTCAGCTTCTCCTTCCTGGTTGCGCGATGGCGCAGTATGTGCGATATTCAGACGTTGGTTGCTTGCGCTATTTGCTCTGCTCCATGTTTGAATATCGCACCTGTTGCGCACTTGCGCAACTGGTTTGCGCTTGCTCCTACTGTTGCGCCAGTTTTGAGCGCAGTTTGAATATCCAGGCCTTGGACTTTAAGATTATCAGCTCCAGGTTGGAGTTGGTCCAGGGAGGGGGCAGAACACTGGGGGATGGTTACACTCAGAAATGGACCATTACAGCGACTGTCACTGTAATGGTCTTTTTTCGAGTGTAGCTGTCGGGGTGTCAAGCTGTCGGGGGGCACTGGACAAGGGTTAAGAGCAATATATATATATATAGATATATCTATATATATATATCTATATATATATATTGCACAGCAAAGAAAGCACCTAGGCAAACAGATTCAATATACTGAGTTTGCTAATATTTTTATTAACTGTAGCTGGAAATCAACATTTTGAAAAAAATATTTTTTCATTCCACTGGTGCTTAAATGTTGAGCAGACCAGAATAACGGAGGATGATATAACCTGATTGCAATCCAAAAAGGAGAAATAAAAAAGTAAGTTTTTTTTTCCTTTTTAAGAAACCCTGTTTCCCTACTGTCCCTTAATGCATGATGATTATTAGAGTTTAAATGTTTTTTCTATGGAGCTTTTTTCTCTGGCCCCCAGTCAACTCCTCTCCTGACAGCACCCCTCCAGCCTCATGATCAGCCTACTCAGGGCATTACCAGTTAATAATCATGTTTTCAGGACCACTGTGTGCATGCAGCTTTTCCTATCAGTCATTTATGGGTGCTAGAATGGCCCAGCAAACCAGGAATCTTGTCTTCTAGTTTTTCTCCACAAGGGTGCAAGCATGCTATGGTGCACACACATGCATGCAACAGCATGCATCATCTGCCCCTCACCCTGCTATGTGCTCCTGGTCGTGCTGCCATTTGGCCTCCACCTGCTGACAGTCATATAGTAAGACACAGCACCCCCCCCTCCAAGAAAGGAGAACTGTCCTTGGGATGGTCAGTCCTGTCTCTCCATGTCAGTCCCTGAGCAGCTGCAGTTCATCCTCAAACCCAGGTCACCAGCAAAGCATGTGGCAGTGTTACCACAATGCTATTGGGTTGGATCTATTACAGTTTAAATCTTAAACTTTATGGACGCATATGCAACGCCAGTATCCCCTTGGGGTTACAAGAATCCTATTGTACAGTGAAGTTCTGCAGGATGAAACCCAATTCTGCAGCATTCTGCAGCAGAGTTACTGCAGGAAATAATGCAATTTCAATGGAAGTTAATCCCTTTTGTCATGCAGGAAACTGGGACATTGCACTTCATCCTGGCAGACTTCACTATCATGTCTGGGTTTTTGTAATAATCCAGTCTGTGCATCTAAGAATTAACTTCCAGGTTGCCCTTGGAATCCCTGTCAGTCATCTTGGCAGAGGTTCCAAGCGGGAGGAACCTCGCAGCAGCATAAGCCTAGATGTAATGCTGCAGTGGTTGTCAGTTGCTCAATGAGAGCTTTTAATCAGTCTGACTGAGGAAAGCCTCAGGAGAAGTAGCAACCCTCTAATTGTCCTGTTTCAGTTCATAGTTTGGTCACAGAGTAGTTTGAGCATTAGGTCATTGCAGCAGCCTTCTCCTGTGGTGCCCGTAAGTGGGATGAAAGTCCTGAAAGGCATCTAGTCCAAGGAAATGTAAATTTTGGGTGCCAACCCTGAACTGTGGAAGACTTTTCGTTTGGGATGCTGCACAGTAACTGGATTCACAAAGATGGCCTGTGGGAATACCTGTGTGGTTTGGGAGTAGTTAAACTCCAGGATTTGGAGGACTGTTTAAAAGAAACAGTCCAAATGCTGCCTCCTTAGTACTTATTCTGTAGAAGATGAGATCCTACCCCTTGACCAGAAGATGGAAAGGCCTCCTGACTACAAAGAGTTACATATCACAGTAAAGTATGTCTGAAAGTAAGGACGTGATCTGTCCCAATGCATTCTGTCACTATGGAGAAAAATGTGATTCTGGTGAACTTAAAAATGTCCCATATTCAGTGTCCTGGCTCTGATCTCAGATGAAGGATGAACAAAAGAGACTTTTCCTGATTCTCCATATCAGCAACCCAAATGGACTTTGTGTACAGAACCACAAAATTGTGCCTTTGTACCTTCTGCACCTGCAGCCCCCATTGGGATAGTTTTGTCTTTTAAAAACATCAGGATGGAATATAGCTTCTACTTGACCCTAGCTTTAAGGCGGCGACATATTGGTACATCCAAGGGATAATCAACAAATGGAATATGCTTCCAGATTCTGTGGTTGAAGTTAACACCTTAATAAATTTCAAAACACAGCTAGATAATAAGTATATGGATGCTGAAACACTTTAACTAATCACCTAGCGAGAACAGGCAGACAATTTATAAGGGCCATGGCCTTCTTTTGTCTGTTAAATTTACTATGCTATTATGACATTCATAATTGCTTGCTGTGTGTTTCTGGTACCATGTCACAGTGTACAGGTTTCTCAGTGCTTGGCCCTCCCCAGTTCACTGGGTGAAAAGGAAATGGTTGCATAACCCTCTTCCTGAGAGCCAAAGAAGACAACCCCTAGCAAGGGGAGGGTGCTGCACTCATTACATCCTCATTTTTATTTTCCAGGTAACGACATAGATTCTGTTTTCTTCTCCATGTCCTTCTTATCCCTACTTCTCCAGAGAGTTTTCAACTTTTTAATTCTGAAAAGAATCTTAGTTGGTCTTTGGCATAGAAAAAATGTTATCTTCCCCCAATAGTTATTATGCACTTCACCAGAAATGGTGTCAAGAAAGAAGCACCCAGCTCCAGAAAGACATCTGTAGTCAAGAAAATGTTGCTTCATTGCATTGGCTGGCTAGATGCATGGTGCAGGCTTTCAAACAGCAGTACTCACACACACTCTCGGGTCACACTGCAGTCTGGCAGCTGTGATACAATTACTGGATTAGCAAGCTTTTGCCTCCTTTCACAGAAAAAACACTGTCACTTTCTCCAAAAAGGTGACATTTGACACAATCAGCAAACACGCAGTTCTGTCTTTGTACTGTACAAGTTGTAGAAACCTCAACATCACCTCCTGCTGAGTGGCTGTAGAGGTCCCAGGCAGTCTTTGCTCCGTGGCTTTGGCCGGCAGCACAAGCCCTCCTCACACTGTCAGAGCTCACGACCGACTGCCTAGTCCTGGATCTGCCATCAGAATTTCTCTTGGCAACTGCATCAATCTGACTGGTGTACCCTTCAGAATTTCTCTGGGCAAGGACAGTGATCTGATTTGAGTAAAGGGCTGTCAATTACCTAAAAACATTCCAAGACGTCAAGGTGGCCCCTTTAAGTTATAGAGTCACTGACCTTTAAGGTACAGTATATCCCTCCATGGAATTTCATTTGGTATAGCATCTGATATTTTTCCATGTTTTTGTGAGATTTATATTAACTCCTTCCTTCCCCACACTGGCTTGCTCAAACTTAAACTGTTTTTTTCCAAGCTACAATGTACATTAGCCAGACAGGCTTCAACAAGAAGGGTGCTCTCCCAATACCCACATAGGCTGCAGTCCTGGGGTCCAGTAGGGGCAGCAAACAAATGGTGCTACCTAGTTTGGGCAGGCAGTTTAGAGCAGCAGAGGGAGTAAAGGTAAGCCCTTGGGGTTACACTGGAATTCTGTATGCCTTGCTGACAAACATTAATTTTTCCAGTGGCAGAAGTAAAGATCCAATAAACAGAGCTTTCAGCATATTGCTGTGATTCGTCATCCCTCTCCAGCTGATTGAGTACACCCACAACTCAAAGGTTTCTGAATTTCTCTTCATTTTCCAACATTTTGATTTTCATTTGTGTAAAAGTACACTAGTGATTTTAAATGAAGCGAGAGCATGTTGTTGTAAGCTTCTGATCTAGTACACCAATTTTCTTGTTAGTTTCAGCTGAGTTCTCTCTTATGGTTTCAGTTGCCATTTTAGTATTTCTGGGCTCATTTTTATATCAGTTTCTTTAAAGTTAAAAGGCAGGATTTTCAGATGCTTCTGATGCAGACATGATAGAATGATCCGCCCACGTCTATGTTGGAACACTTCTGCCCTTGCTACCAGTGGTTATTTTTAAATGCCATGGGTGTGACACATTTGACAAGATTTGTGGCAGATTAAGTCAAAACATGATGCATGCATCATTTAGTTTGCCACAGGTGCTGGCAGTTGGGATGGACTGCATCCAATTGGCAGATGCTAGATGGTCTAACAATGCAGTTGTCCATCAGCTTTCAAAAGAGGATTGAAAATCATGCCCAAAATGTCTGTTTTACCTTCAGGTTTTTCCATATAGGCCAGGAAATTCGCCATGTCTAGTACGTGTACAATACATTATCAGTTTGGAGCTCAGTCAAAGCACTTCACACCACTACTGCTATTGCTGTGAAAGGGTATTTGCCTGCAGGGTAGAGCTCTCCAACACTGCTGAGCTTACAGTCAGAGTTACTGCTCCTGACAGTGTCTCTGTGGCTCCAACAATGGCATCCCTCAGGCCAGAAGATGGTGTGTAAGTAAACTTATTAATAGGTCCACACTTATGTGGCATGTCAGTCTCAGGTCATGAAAATTACTTATTCTTACTTATTGTTTGCATTCTAGCACTACCAGATCTTTTCCCATATTTGAGAAGCGTAGTATTTTTCAGCAGAAATCAGAGTTCATAGAAAACACTGCTGCTTCTGGTTGCCATCTTGGGGATGAGAGAGAGAGACTTGTGAGCTGTCCTGAACTGGCAGGCAGGTTGCTCTTCTGAATAAGCTGCTCTGTCAGAGTGAGATGGTTTAAATAAGTGAGAGACAGGGCAGGGGCAGAGAGACAAAAAGAGATGTCAGGTGGTCCAAATGGAAGCTGCAGACTAGGGTTGCCCAAAATCTGCTGATTTCATTCTGTTGTGCATCCATTGGGTAATCGGAACTTCCATTTCCAACTCTGATCCCGTTTCAATTCTAGCAAAGGCATCAGAGTCAGAACTAGGGAAGTTCCAATTTAGTATCCAGCTGCACATCACTGCACATTAAGTAATAGTAGGAACTTCATTTATAAGGTGCCCTTCCCTGAAGGTTCAGGGCACTGTAGAGAAATGAAAGTCAGTTAAAGCAATACAAAGAATTAATGAGAAATGAATGAATAAAATAAATAGGCAATTTAAAATAAGTGAACTATCATATGCTAGTTCTATTAAAATTAGAGCAGTAGCTGAAATATAAGGAAACAGAAAGTTACTCTAATCCCTGAACACCTGGCTTAATCCCTTTTGAAAGGCCTCCACCTAGAGGTCCTCCCTCAGTCCCCTAGGCAAGGCATTCCATAACAGAAGGCCAACCACTTCAAATATAAAATTACCAGATGACTTGAGCCAAGCCCTCGGGGCCAAAAGGAGACCCTCTTCAGAGGAGTGAAAGGGTTATGAGCATTGGAGAGGATGCAGGAGCTCTATCAGGTAGTCTGTGCTCCACCCATGTAGGGCTTTGTAGGTTAATAGCCCAATCTTGAAGGTAGTAGTAGTAGATTTTACTTAATTTTTGGCGCCCTTCCCCAGAGCCCCAGGGTGCCCTTACAAGATAAAAACATACAGACAGTAATGACAAAGCATAATAATATACATACAAATATTACAATAAAATACAGTAGAATACAATGCAATACTTATCAGAATAAAATTGGCAACTAAAATCAAGAACCTATAAAAATTAAGTTCCAAAGGCCTGTTGAAAAAGAAAAGTTTTAAGGTGCTTTTTAAAAGACTTCAAAGATGGGGCCTCCCGGATGTACTCTGGTAATGAATTCCAGAGGACAGGGGCTGCAACTTCAAAAGCCCGGTCTCCTGAAGACTTCAACCTGGCTCTCGATACCTCCAGGAGGGTCTGATCAGCTGATCAAAGGGAGCAGATAGGACGGTAGGGATGCAGGAGCTCTTTCACATAGTCTGGACCCAGCCCGTGTAGGGCCTTGTAGCTCAAAAGATCCACTTTAAAGGTGATGCACCACTGCACCAGCAGCCAGTGCAGCTCACGCAGAACAGGCATAATATGGCTAAATTTAGAATGTCCAGTTAGCAGCTGGGCCACAGCATTCTGCAAAAGCTGCAGGCACTGCAGCAAACCACCCTTGACCCTGAGGTAGAGGGCATTGCACTAGTCCAGCCTTGAGGTGACAAACGCATGTGCCAAGGTAGACAGGTCATATGGGGGGGGTAACTTGCCACTTCACAAGTAGCCAGTGCAGGTCAAGCAGGACCAGGATCACATGACTAGACATTGAAAGGTCAGTCAGTAACCTCGATGCTGCATTCTGCACCAGCTGCAGGTATTGTAGAGTACCTCCACTAACCCTGAGGTAGCACACATTATAGTCATGAGTGCATGCACCAGTGTTGGCAGGTCTTCAGGAGGGATAAGGGACTTAATCCTGCTGATGTTCCCAAGATGGTAAAAATCACTCCTAACCACATCTGACACCTGAGCCTCCAGTGTCAACTGTTCATCAAAAATGACTCTCAAATGTTTCACATTTGCAGAAGTCAACAGTATGGATGACCCAAGCCAAAGCCCTGTCTCTCCCATGGCTACTTCTGCTCTTCCCCTTGGACCCAGCTCAATGACTAGTACCTCAGTCTTGTCCGGGTTAAGTGTCAGCCAACTAGCTTCCATCCATTTCAGAATTTCAGCTAGGCACAGATTAAGCACCTTGTGACAGGATGGCCAGTTTTGAAAAGAAAAAGCTGACACAGTGAAGATGCAAATACCCCCTTTTTGGGGTTTCTGCTTTCACTCTATCCTGTCTCCTTCTGCTTATTCAATCTATCCTAATTTTCTTGTCTGGGTGACCAACCTGGCAATTCTCTAATTTGCTTTACTATCACTTTTGCTCTGGTATTAAAACAAAAGCTTGCATCTTTTGTAAGAATTCAAAAGGGAGCTGTGTCACTTAAATAAAGCCATAATGTGAGTAAAGGGCTGGGTTATGAAAGAAAGCTTTCACCTACAAGCCAGTTAATAATTAAGGAAAGCTGAGGCTGTAGAATTGCTGTAAACAGTGAAATAAATGTTTTAGGTAACTCAAACAAAGTTTAGGTTGTAGGAAAATTTCATAGAACCTGTAGTGTTAAAGCACTTATTTTAAAAAGGGAGTTGTAAATGCTGCAGTAAAGCCTTCTGTGTTCTAGAAGGCTGAGTTCCTCAATAGGGTGTCATCTGAAAGTGCAGCAGCCTGTTAAGCTGTTTGCTGAAAGTGCTGCAGCCAGATAAACTGTTTGGAAGAAAATAAATAAAAGGTCTAGAAATGTAAAACAAAGGATTTGGGAAGGAAATAAAGCATGTCTAAAGAATAGAGTACCATATTATGTGAAACAAAGCATAGATACTTCAGTAGTTTCATATTGTATGTATTTCCTTGTATGAACACAAAAGACAAATAAAAGGCTGTAACTTTTCATGAAGACAGATAGGGAGCGCGCCCTTCATCTCTCTCTGTCCATGCAAAGGTTATAACCGGTTATTTGTTCCAAAACTAGTTGGTTTAACCATATACAATTGTAAAGAAAGGTTGCTATCTAGAGTTCTGTTTCATTTGGAAAGGTCCTTCTACAGGGCAAGCTGCCCCTGAAATGGCCGGTTATATAGATACAGGGGAATGTGATGTCATAAAGGAGGAGGGGCGCTGTGAAAACCACACCCCCTTCCCTTTACTATATAAACCCTTCAAAAGAAGGCTTAGTCAGATTCGTTGTGACCAAGGTGAGAGAAGGATCTCACAGGTAGGTTGGTCAGTAGGGATCTGGCCAAGGTGAGAGAAGGATCTCAGCAAGGAGGTAATGTGCTATCTTTCACATTATCTGAGGAAGGAGAGAATACAGGAATTTCCTTATAGCATCTGAAGCAAGCAATATATCCTGATGTCTGGACTGATGTGAAGAAATAACATCATTTTTTTTCCTTTCTGTAAATATTGGGTTATTCATTTTTGGTTTTGTGTTTTTCTAAAATAAAATGATAAATGCAGAAGTATGCGTTTTTTTATGCATCATAATCTGGTTGTATGATCTGTTCATGGGACCCACACGTTTACACACCTCAACAGCTTCAGGTGTCCCGGGTCCAAAGAATAACTACAACTGGGTATCATCTGCATAGCAATGGAAACCCAGATTTATTCTCAAATGATCCCTCCCAGAGGCAGCACACACACTGCAAACAACATAGGTGACAGGAATGAACCTTGGGGCACAACACAGAGCAGGGGCATCAGGGATGAGAAATTTCCCATCACCATCCTGTGCATCCTCTCCTTGAGATAGGACTCAAACCAGTGGAGGACATTGCCAGTGATTCCAACATACTCCCACAGATGGTCCAACAGCAACCCATGGTGAACAGTCTCAAATGCTGAGGAGAGATCAAGGAGAACAAGAATTGATCATTCACCCCATCTTTTGCCCTAAGAAAGTCATTATGCAACCTGACCAATGCCATCTTTTGCTATACCTTGATCTAAACCCAGATTGGAGGGGCTCATAGATGTCATTAGCTGTAAGGTATTCCTCAAGCTGCAGCACCACAACCTTCTCAATAACCTTATCTAAAAAAGGTAAGTTAAAGACAGAGCAGTAATTCACTAGAACATCTGGGTCCAAAGCTGTCTTCTTCAGAAGGAGACAAACCAATGCATTTTTCAATGCCACCAGAAAGAGCCCCTCTAAGAAGAAGCACTGAACTATCCCAGTGAACACTGACTCCAAAGACCCAATGCAGCTTACTAGTAGATGCAGGGGACCTGTGTCTAGTTCACAATAAGTAGATCACAGCTCAGAAATCACCCAATAGACCTCTTCCATCATTGATTGGCTGAAACTTCACCCAAGAGAGCACAGTAGATCCGTGCAATCCATACCTTACTCTGCTGGGTTGTAACAGCCCCATTGGAGAGATCACGGCCCAAATAGAGGACACTGTGTCTGAAAAGAATCGAGTGAACTCTTTGCACTTAACTGGTGAAGCTGCTCTTACCTGCTGGAGACAGGCTGCATTTAATAACCTGTCCACAGTATGGAAAAGCTGAGTTGGTCAATTCTTCCCAGCCGCAATCTCCCTGGACATAAATGCTGCTTTCTTACATGCAATTGTCCTCTGATATTCATCATAATGAATCTTCAATGCCAGTTTGTCCTTCTCAGCCCCAGAACTCCTCCAACAGTGCTCTAACCTCTGACCCCCTAGTCTTCAACTCCCAAAGATTCCCATCAAACCATGGGACCCTAAGTCTGAGATCTGGGGCCATAAACAGATAGGTGCTATATGGAGTCAAAGGCATCGGCAACAACCCTGCTCTAGGCCAATACCACATTTCCTGATGTCATCTCACAAGCTTCACCATCTCCAAGATGTCCAGCACTGCCAGCAGTTCTTCTGGGCCAGTACTGAACTATCTCCAGTAAGGAACACCATGGGGGGACCCCGCAGGAGAATTTCACCATGCAATGATCTAACCAACTGACTGGATCAATCTTGATGTTACTTACCTTGAGACCCAGGGAGAAAAACTAAGTCCAAGGCATGTCCATGTTGGTGAGTCCCAGAAATAACAACTTGTGCAAGGCTCAGTGATTCATTGAACTGGAGGAGATCCTTTCCAAAATGCAAGAATTCATCATCAACCCAGGCATCAAAATCACCCAGAATAAGGCATCTGGATGACTCCATCACCATCTCAGTGATGAAGTCCACAATTTCCCACAGGAAATGCCCCTCATGCCCCAGAGGCTGGTACACTAGGAGGATACAGCAACCTGCATCTGGACCTCCATGCACAGACACATATTCAAACAATGAGGCTTCCCCCACAGGGTTCACAGTGAAGTTCAACACAGATTTAAAACAGATGGCCACCACCCACCCACCATGATCCCTCAGCAGGCAGTGAACCATGGAGAATCCCGCTGGGACCACTGCTTCCAAAACTGGATCGGCGGCATCACTCAGCCTGGTCACCGTGATGCAAGCCAGATCAACCAAGAAACCCAAGATTAAATCTGTCATAATGGCTGTCTTTTTCCTCACTGATCTCACATTGCATAACACTGCCTGAAGGGGATGGAGTGAGGCAGGTAACCCACTGGGTACCTGCCCACTTGGTCTGGTAGAATCCCTGGATATGGGAACCAAACACGTCTCACCTCTCTCTAGTTCCCATTTCACCTACACCATCTCCTGGTCTAAACCATCCTGATAACGCCACCCTCCTTAACACTCCCACACCCCACTGCCGACCATCTTGCTTACTCTTAATCCCCACCTCCCTGTATTGACGATAGGCAGCTCTAGCTAAGGGGATATCCAGAAAGGGGCACATATCATGCAGCCAGGGTGAGGAGTAACTAAACCTGGGGGGGCCAGATCCAGGCCTAATAAAACATTTCTACAGCTATTGACAAACCAAAATCTCCAAAATACCTCACACATACATCCCATCCATACCACCCTTAATTAAGAATCAAACCTCCCCCGGGTCGTGCCTGAAAATAGGCAGGATTTGCCTAGTGCACTTACCTGGTCAACAAAAACTTAAAAAAAAGAAACAACTCCCACGCCAACCCCAAAACACACATTACAATCCCTTATAATGCACTTCAAAATACCGCTCAGACCTATAACCCTATCCATTCATACCAATCCACATACAGCTCTGATATATTAAATACTTATAGCCACACTCATACCACTCAGCCTAACCTAATAGTATCATACACATAGCCACCAAAATAACATTTTTCCTAACATTAAAATCAAGTGCGACACTGCCTCATTATCTGAACAAGCAAATGTTCAATGCAATTTGCAGAGTCCTTAAGTATAAGGTTTCAAGTTCAGAAAGTTTATACAGTGACAAGAAAGAGGGGGGAATGTCCCCAACAGTATAATGTTCAGCTTCCACCAGCACTAAACCAGTGTTTGTTAATATAGATAGACAGAACTCTTACTATTGCCTATATACAGTTTGTGCCAGAAGACAATAAGGAGATATTTGAGCCAGCAGGCTTTCTCACTGCCAGCAGGCCCACATGGTCCAAACATTCCCTGGATCCCCAATCTGTCCTCCTCCTCCTCCTCCAGCTTGGCGTTGGACGGTAAGTTCTCCAACTGCAGAATAGTGGACAAACAAACGCAGTAGACAAATCCTAGTCTACTTACAACCTGAGCCACTGCACTGCAGTCATGTGGGTGGGAATGAGTCTTCCGTTATTCTCCCCTACAGGCTAGGAGGGGATTACAGTTCACTCCAAAAACCGCCTTGCCTTGGGTAATCTTCCCACCACCACTGAAACTTTCCACACTGCACTGTACTAGTTCTTCAGCGCTGGGGTTGGGTGTCAAACAGTGCAGTAGACATCACAAGCCTACATCTCCAGCAATTCTGACTTAGGAAACCAGACCACCCAAGCAGCCCAACAGAGCTCTGGAATCCTCCAAAGGCTGGCTGCTCCTTCATGTTTTATCTCCAACACAAACACCAATGTCTCTGGCATTAAAACAAACGTCAGCTTACTAGAAGAAAAAAATGCAATAAAACAAACCATACCATGGCACTGTAGCACTCAGAAAACCTGTAAAATAAATGCTAAAACTCCTGTCACTTCCTCACTGGGTGTCCCTAACTATTCCAATAGCAGGCCTACTACTAAACTCTACAACAAAAAAATAAGAACGCAGAAAGCTAAAATAGCTGCCAACTGCAAGCACTGCAGCTAAATTCACACTAATAGAATTTGCACTTTAAAAGCAATAAACAGTATCAAGGGCAAAGCTCCTGCTCAACAGTCTGCCCAGCATGCCAGCCATCTTCCTCGCTTCCTTATAAGTTTCCGCCAACCCGGAACAAACTAGAAGGAACATGTTAGTGGGTCAGAAATAAGATTCCCACCCTTGTCAGCCTTCCCAGGCTCCCTTACCTGAAGCCGTTGACTGCTGGGGTCCTGATGGTCTATTGTGTGGTGCTGCCTACTGGTTCTGGTTGTGGACTGCAGGAGACAGTGTGGGTCCAGCTTCAGGAAGAATTTCAGCTTCTCTCTTAATATCTTGCTGCCACAAAAAGACCCCCTGCCCAGCAGCACATCATGCAATACCAACAAACCCCATCACCTGCTACCATACCCCCACTAGAAACCCGGTCCTCTCCCAAACCAGACTCAGAGTCCCAGCCCTAAGCTTGATGGCCCAGCTGAGAAGGAGACAGATCAGTATATATATATATATATATATATATACACACACATATACAACAAGAGAAGGGGTTAAAAATCATGAGATGAAAAATATATCTTAGCTAGTGACATCAGTAACTGCTGTCGTGTATATTGAATATACAATAGCCTGACTCACAGTAGGCAATGCATCATCACTTCTGAGTGTGTATGACTTTCATAACTCACTTGTGGCACTGCCACTCATGAGTTATGGTCCTGTCCCCTCACATTTGAATATAAATTGCATATTTTGAGTCAACCCATTGCATAACCCCTATATACACTTCTTTCCCCCTAGTTCTGCTAACTCACTGCCATGCCTTCCCATAGCCCAGCAGCCCATGGTCCTAACTAAGTGACCTGGATAGGTGGGGTGGCCAACGTAAAGAAAACCCTGCAGTAGCTACCAGGTACCTTACTTAGTACAGTGGGATGGCATAGAAATGTGAGTTACCAGAACTAGGGAGAGGTGAAAGAACATATGTATACCGATCAGGCTCTCTTGCAGCTTGGTCGTCAAACTCAGGGAGAGGTCTCTGGATCTGGATTGTGAGAGAACTGGGTTACTAGTGCTGAAAACGTTAACCATATTCGCCTGGCAAATGCTGATCTTTGAGTCAATAAGCAATACTTTTTGTATATCAAAAGACATAATTCAGTAAGATGATCCTATGGCAGGCCAGGTGATGTGAAATGTTTGCTATAAAGCCAGAATTTATGAGAAATATGACTTACTTAAATAGAAATACAGAAACTCAGAAACTTAGAATTTGTCTGCAGAAAAGTACTGTTTGGCCCACCCAGTCTTCCCAGATGGTCCCTGCCTATTCTGTTTCTGTACACCCTAACTAGTCTCCAGCGACCCTCTCTCCTCCCTGCCTATAATATTTCCCTATGCCAATCCCAAGCATGCCTGAAGCCCTCTGCTGTTTTTACTTCCACCACTTCCTGTGGCAGTCTGTTCCAGGCATCTCCAACTCTTTAAGTGAAGCAGTACTTCCTCACATCCCTCTTAAACTCCCCCCTCCCCCCTCACACACACTTCATTGCATGCCCTCTGATCCTGGTGCCCTTTCTCATTTGAAAGAGAATCCCCTCCTGCATCATGTTTACCCCTTTGAACTACTTGCAGGTCTTTACCATGTCCCCTCTTGTTCCCCTCCCTTTCAGGGTGTACAGGTTGAGATACCACGGCCTCTCCTCATAGGATTTTGATGCAACCCCTGTACCATTTCAGTTGCCCTCCTCTTGACTACCCACACTGTCAATGGCCTTTCTGATGTGGGACCTCCAGAACTGGACACAATACTCCAGGTGGGGTCTCACCAGTGAGTGATACAGTGGCAACACCACCGCCCTCCTCCTCCTGCTGGAGATACTACTCCATATGCATCCCAGCATCCCACTGACCCTCCCCACTCCTTTTCATACTGCCCTGCTACTTTGAGGTCATCAGATATGATAACCCCAAGGTCCCTTTCCTTCTTTGTGACTCTCCCTCCCATCTTACGCAATACTCAGTTCCTGGGTTCCTATACCTTAGGTGCATGATTTTGCACTTTTTTCTTGATCACTCCCCAAGTTTCCCAAGATCCCTACGCATTTTCTCCAAACTCTCCTGAGCGTTCACCCATTACCAATTGTGGTGTCACCTTCAAAAAGGCATATCTTCCTTTCCAGTTCTTCTGCAATGTCACTTATGAAGACATTGAAGAGGACCGAACCCAGTATTGAGCCCTACAGCACCCTGCTGGTCACACCCATCATGAGACTACGTGCCATTTGCCACCACTCTCCATCTCCTATCTGTCAACCAGTTTCTAACCCAGTTCACCACCTTGGAGTCTACACTTAGGCTGATCAATTTCTTTGTAAGTCTCCTGTGCAGTACAGTGTCAAAAGTCATTCTAAAGTCCAGATAGGCCACATTCACTGCCCTCCCTTGATCTATTTCCCTGGGCACCAAGTTGAAGAAATCAATAAGATTTGCCTGCCCCCCCCCAGTAAATCCATACTGTCTGTGGGCTTATAGACTATGGGTTTCCATTAATCCCTTCCCCCCACTGAGGTGAGACTGACTGGCCTATAGTTGCTAGCCCACTCACTGCTGCTGCCCTTATGTAGAGGGACCATGTCTGCTCTCCTCCAGCTCAAGCCCTTTGGAACCATGTCTGTTTCCACAGAGCTGATGAATGAGGCTGTCAGTGGGGGAGTTACCACATACCTGAGTTCTTTTACTACCCTTGGGTATATCCTGTAAAGTTCCTTAACCTTGTCCACTTTCAGAGCTGCAATTTCCTTCTGGACTCTCTCCTCTGAAAATGGACTTGTATCCACCTTACCTCTTTGTGTTCCTGGTGCCCCTCTCCTCCAATGTGAAGACTGAGCAAAAATACATGTTCAGGATATCTGCTTTTACTTGGTCCTCTTCAGTGCAGTCCCCTCCCCCCATCCCTGCCATCCTACTTTTCCTTATTATCCCTCCCCTTGCCTTCTGCTTTTCACTTATGTACTTGAAGAAAGTCTTATCCATTTTAGGTACCCCTTTGGCTATCCTTTCCTCCGTCTGTACCTTTGCCCCCACTCACTGCTTTACCTGCTTCCATCTGTTTTACCTGGCACACATCCCTGTTTCTCTTCCTCTGCATTTCCTTATACTTCCTAAATGCCACCCTTTTTTCCCTTCACCACCTTGCCCACTTCCCTAGAGAACCATAATGGTCAATGTTTCCTGTTTATTAATCACTTCCTTCAAGCAGATGCTGGTTGCCTTACTAATGCCCTCCCTTATTTTTCCTCACTGTACCTCATCCCCTCCCTGACAACCACCCTCCACCACCACCACCACCATGAGGTAGTTTCCTATTTCTATAAGATCTGCCCTCCTAAAGTCCAGGACCCTTGCCCTTGTTGATTTGCCTCTGTTCCTGTCTTAATATTAAACTAAACTGTATGGTGATTTTTGGTGCCTAAAGGACTAAGTACTGTGACATCTGCAATGCCATCCCTGTTTGTAAGCACCAAGTTCATCACTTCCGTGTCCCGAGTAGGTTCCTAGACTGCCTGAGAAAATCCCCTTGCAGTTATTCAAGGATGGCCCTGCTCCTTACTGAAGCTGCAGTTTGTTTATTGTTTGTTTATTAAAATCTTGGATACACCTGTGAGCAGATGCTAGTTGAGAGGTTCCACATTATGTACATAAACAACAATGCAAGGAATTCAGGACAATATACAGATAAAACATTGAGAGTACAGTAAACAGACAATGATAATATTAACATAAGGGTACATAAATCCAAGCCAAACCAGTAACTGCAGCGATGTGCAAAGTAAGCCTGCATCAGAAGGAGAAGTAAGGGAGAAGGGGAAGAAGGGGTGGGGTACAGGAGAGTGTGGACAGAGGGGGGATAGGCTGGGATAAAGGGGTTAGAGATGGGGATAAGTGCTGCGATTTGCCTATCCCAGGGATAGGGGCTGAAAAGTGCTGGGGTCAGTCAGTGGGTGCGTAGGATGACTCAGCAGTGGCACCTGCAGGTACTCATATGAATAAGGTGTTGGGGCATTTTGTTTGAAGAGTCATAGCGTAGCCATGCCAGAGATATCTAGTGGTAGTGCGTTTGTCCTGAGCGGTG
The DNA here is from genome assembly GCA_016271365.2 of Neoceratodus forsteri. Classification (NCBI taxonomy): domain Eukaryota; kingdom Metazoa; phylum Chordata; order Ceratodontiformes; family Ceratodontidae; genus Neoceratodus; species Neoceratodus forsteri. The sequence continues at coordinate 8,322,815 of JADMNL010000042.1, forward strand.
CCTGGTACACAAAGGCATGCTGTGCCATAGATGTGAGGCATCTGGGTACATAGAAAGTTTGTGTGGAGGAGCTCCTGGTTTGCCTGGTATTTAGCGGATGGGCACAGTAGGTTCTGCACTCCAGGAGGAAGCCGGTTTAGCATGACCATTTTGACAAGAAGGCAGGCTTGATTTCTTATTCTGTCATTCAGCTGGAGCCAGCCAGTATGGGTATAGAGTTCGCAGGTATGGGTTAGTTTAGGTGCATTAGTGAGCAGGCGGCAGGCTTTATTTAGTGCAGCAGTGATGTGTTGGAATGCCAAGTCAGTTGCAGATCCATATATTACCAGTCCATAATCTATAAGGGATACAATCGAGCTGTTAATTGCCAGGTTTAGTGCTTCATGGGTGAGACAATGTCTGTGTCAGTAGAGGATGCCGATTCTGGTGTTGATGACTTTGGCAGTGTTGTCAATGTGCTGTGTGAAGGACAAGGTGGAGTCGATAGTTACTCCCAGATATTTGAAGTGTGGGACAAGTTCCAGGGTGCTGCCACTGTCATTCCATATGGCCAAGGGGTATACTTTAGATTTGTTGTGGGTTGATGCACAGATCATGGTTATGGTCTTTTTATAATTCAAGACCAGTTTTTGTTCTTTGTACCATTTTTGGGCTGTTACGAAGCCACTTTAGAGGTCCTTTTTGAGGAGTTCCGGGCACTGGTTGCTGGTGAAGATTACTGTGTTATCTGCATATAACAGCATGTGGCATTGACAAGCTACAGGGAGGTTATTTAGGAAGACACTGAATAGCAGTGGCCCCAGTATAGACCCTTGTGGTACTCCAGATCTGACTGGTCGGCTGTCAGATAGCACTTCCCAAATCCTGACTTGTTGGGAGCGGAGGCTCAGGTAGCTACTAAACCAGGACAATGTTTCTGTTGTGAGTCCAATTTCAGAGAGCTGCTGTAGGAGGAAGGAGTGGATGAACCATATCAAATGCCTTTGATAGGTCAATGAAGGACAGCCCTACTGCATGGCCTTGGTTCAGGGCATTATTGATGAACCCGGTGAACTCTAGAAGGGCCATGATGGTACTGTGGCCACCATAACATCCATGTTGTTCTGGGCAGAGAAGCTTGTGTTGGTTAGAATACTTCACCATTTGGTCAGCCACTGTCCGCTCCAGAACCTTGGAGAGCGGCGGGAGTATGGAGATTGGCCTGTAATTGTTGTGTGCTGTTCAGTCCCCACTTTTATGGGCAGGGGTTACTGAGGTGAATTTCCATCTTAGCAGGAATTGTGAGTGGCAGAGGGAGAGGTTAATTATTTTTGTTAGTGGTCCAATTATTTAGTCCAGTGCCAGATGTACGAATTTAAAGTCCAGTGAGTCCCCGCTATGCCTTGACTTTCCTAGGACCTTCACTACATATTTTTGTGTGTCAACTTCAGAAACTATTTTGAAGCAGAAAGGCGGATGGTCAGGAGGTGGTGTAGGAGCCCTTATAGTGACTCTTGGGTTGGGGCATTGAAGAAGTCAGCCGGGAGAAAACTACTGAGGTCAGTAAAAGTCTGATTCAGTGAGTTGGCTATGAGTAAGGGGTTTGCGAAAGGGACACCCTCTACAATGAATGTGGCAGGGGGTGTTTTTGGATCCTTCCCTGTAATATCCTGTAGGTTTGCCCAGAAGGATTTGTTGCTGTTCCATGAGTTGGTGAGGGCTTCTCTGTAGTATTTATTCTTCGAATGTCTGATCACTTTTGCACAGTCATTATGGGCCTTTTTATATCACTGAACATTAGCTGCAGAGCCCTGCGATTGTGCTTTTTGCCAGTATTGGTCTCTTAGGTCAAGAAGCAGCAGGAGTTCAGGGATAATCCATGGGTTAATGGGTCCTTTGGCTTTCCTTGTTTTCACAGGGGCATGTTTGTCACAGACTGCATTCAGTTTTGGTATAAAGTGGTCGAGCACTGTGTCCACATCTTTGGATTCTCCAAGGTCTGACCAGTCGATGAGTTTAAGGTCAGCCTTTAGTAGAGGCAGATGGCCCTTTAAGAGCTTCTGTTTTTTTTTTTTATGGTTCTGGTTGGGGGCTTGCAGTAGTTATTGTTCCATAGGCATTTGACAGGGGGAGTAGTTGCTTATGCCATCAGGGAGAACAGTAAGATCGGAGATGTGTGCCAGGGGTTTGTGAGGACCCAGTCCAGGAGTGTGATGGTGTTCGTCTTATAGTTGATTCTAGTTGGAGTATTCACTAGTTGGGAGAAATGGATCATGGAGAGGGTATCCTTTATAGCAGTAGATGCAGGTGACTGCCAGTTAATATTAAAGTCTCCTAGTAGTACTATTTCAGAGTTTAGGCTCAGTGTGCTAATATAGTCCAGTAGGTTGTTGGCGCCAGCCTGGGACCGTTTTGGTGGAATATAAACTGAGAGTATGGTTAGCACTCTGTTGTGGGTCCCTAGCAGCAGTTTTATGGCCAAGGTTTGTAAGTCGTCACTGCAACACTGTAGGGGTATTATGTGTCCCTGGAGGTGGTCTTTGGTGTAGATGATGCAACCCCACCTCTTTTAGATTGTCAGTCCTGTCTGTAAAGGATGTAGCTAGGCAGGGTGACAGCCATGTAGGGTATCTTCAGGGACAGCCAGGTTTCCATGATGGATAGCACATCAGGGTCATGCTGAGTGACCCAGGCCTTCAGGCAGTCTAGTTTGGGGAGCAGGCTGCAGATGTTTAGTGAGGCAAGCACAAGCCCAGGGGTTTTCCACCAAGAAGCATTGTGGTTTGGAGTAGGACCAGAGTTGGGATGCACACTGCCAGACATTAGTAGTAGGAGTAATATAGGTAGACGGAGGAGATTTTCCTGTATTATTTTTTTATAGATGAGCCGCAGCCTTTTGCTGGTCGCTCTGACTTTTGTCTGTTCTACGTGGATTATGAGACCATTGAGTAGTGGCACCATAGACAGGTCATATGCTGTGAGCTCAATTCCAGAATTAAGAAAGTCAAATCCAGAGGAAATGATGAACTGCTAAGGTCCAGTGTCACAGAGTGTGTTAAATGCCTGAGATGATGAACTGTGGCCTGGGTATATGCAGGACGTGAAAACCTTGTCTGTAAGTTTCCTTTGTTCTTCAGAAATGTTGTGGCATAGATAGCCCTTTGAGACAAGTACATTTAAAGTTGATTTCAATTGAAAATGCTGATACCTGGTGGTAAGTCAAAATCGAGAAGAAATGATGAACTGTTGGATGGCTCAAATCCACAGCTGGCAGATTGAAGTCATTAACAATCAACACCTCTCACTCACTTGCCATCCTGATGATGGCTTCCATAAGTGCCTCATCAAACTCCTACCCCTGTGCTGGAGGTCAGTATATCACTGTTGTATGGCTAGCAGCCTCACTGCCTCTCTCCAGGTTGACCCGCAGCACCTCCAGACCCTCCCTTTTTTCTGGGTGCCCCTGCACTTCCAATGGCATTGATTATCTCCCTTACATAGAGTACAACCCTTCCTCCCCACTTCTCTGTCTCTCCTGAACCGATTAGCCAGGTATGGTCATGCCCCAGTCATGGCTGCCAGTGCACCATGACTCTGTTATGGTCACTAAGTCTTCCTTGCACTAGCGCTCATGGGTGTCTGTACTTTACTTCCTCCATGCTTGATTCCATGCTTCCCTCCTGCCTGTGCTGTTTCTGGACACTCCTCTCTGACCCACTTCTTCCCTTGTTACTTTCTCCATAACCTGTGTCCTTTAGGTTCTATGTGATAAAGGCGAGTCTGAAAGACCACCTATCACATAGAGCGAACAAACCTGAGCCCATGGTCAAAAGGGCAATGGATATTGTACCGACTGTTGCAAATAGCGACAGTCTCTACAATACTTAACAAAAACACACAGAGATAATTTTTTTATGCAGGGGACAGCACTCCAGCACCTGCCTAACTTAAATTATCAACTCCATGGGGGTGTGGACTACAGGGCAAGTTATTGGATTGTGAAAAAAACAAAATTATTCTGCCTATAGCCAGACCTGAACCCAGGTCTGCTTGCACTGCAAGCAGTGGTGTACATCACTATGCTATGCAAGCAGCTCGGTGGGAATTGGCCACAAAGGATGCTGTATCCTGCAATAGTAAGTACAGCTCCTTGCTATACTCGCTATACAGGATATAGCGATATATTGCACCACTCACTTTCTTGTAGAGCGCTATTATTGAGTCGCTCAAAAGTGCAGCATTCAATAATCAGTGCTCTACATGGGTGCTACCATCCTTTACTTTGTTGCCTAAACACCCTTGGTGTATAGGGTAAATAATAATACCGATTTTTATGTCTTCGGAGTCTGCCAAGAAACATTCATAAACAAGCAAGAGTACTAATGAATGTTTATTAGACTACTTATGCCAAGCATGTGACAAAGAAAATCACAGGGGAGATGGGTTTCTCACCACTCTCCTGAAGAATGTACATAATCTCCAGGATTGTAGGACCTCAGGTTCTCCAAGATCTTGTTCTCTCTCCCTCACTCCGCTCTCCTGCTCTCGTGGAGCTACAGTAGGTTGCAGATGGCTACATACTACAGATAACAGCACAGCAACAGAGATTACATCATAATTACGGATATGAGAAATATGTATTGGATAATGACTTAGGAGACAAATTACTAATGTGTATCATATGAGACAAATAATATGCTTCTGTTTGCATTATAGCTTAAACAAAAGAAATGCTGATGGGTTCAAACTACACATGGCAATTCTTGCTTATGTATAACATAAGACATAACAAAGGTTTTCTCTCTCTGTCAGCTTGCTTAGACCAACAGAAATGCTAACAGGGCTCTATTACACGTGGCATATCTGCCTGAGTATAAAACACACACTACATATAATTATATGAGAATATAGGTATACAATAATCACTGATGATCCCTCAAAGTCATCTTATCAGTGATTGGGTAAATTATATATAGAATATATGTAAAAGACAAACATAAAGCATTATAGTGAGGTATAATAGGCATGCATGATCTAATCCTATGAAGGATGTAAACATTGGCATATATGAGCAGCAAAGTGTATGTGAGGTGTATGTGGGACAATAGGGGGCATAACCCAGGTGTAACAGTCCTCTCTTTGTTGCCCTAATTGCAAAAGTGGCAACACAACAAAAAGAGGGTGGTTAGGCACCATTGGTCTACAGGCCTGAGGCATGAGTCTGATAGAGGAATATTAACTGGTCACAGTGATGTTTCAGGGTTTTCCTTAAACAAAAAAATGTAATTATAAGGGGAAATGTTAGTAAACCTTGTATTACTAGAAACATTTGGAATAAAACTTCACAATGGGGTTTTCCAATATCAAAACAATATCATTAATTACTGATATGTATCAGGTGTGTATCTGTCCTATTGGGAAGAAATTGAAGAGACAAACTTAAGTTGCCTGTATGAATATTAAAAATAAGTAAAACTGAGATAGAGCATCAAGATAGCTAGGACTAGACTTAATGATAGCTAGTTCCGGGATGGGAACAGGTGTGATTACCTTATAACCTATTACCTGTTTAGGGAATAAAAATAGAAGTTAGAAAAGTTCACTTTGCATAACTTTTAGTCCATCTCAGAAAAATGTATAGTTGGTCACCACACAATGTTCCACATCAGCAGAATATACCACCTTGAAGAATGGCATTTTTCAGTTGGTAAGTTGGACAGGACACGAAAAGTCAATGTCCACAAGCCATAAACTACAAACAGTTCCAGGGATAAATCCAGGGTTTCTTCAAGTTTCAGAAGAAGATTCAAAGTTCAAATTCGACGTATTTAGATTTTCCAAAGGTAGATCAAAATGTTCAGGAGACAGCAGTATTTTCAGAGGCCTCAGCAGGAGGTGCACTAGGTTGCACATTGAGTTTTACAATGGAATAGCAAGAGTTCAATGAAAGATGATCACATGGCTGCATAAAGTGAGAAAGTTTATGACAGTACTTAGTTTGTATGAGGTGCCAGCCAGGCTTGGAAAACAAGCAGTGAAGAAAATGAATTTCTTGATTGTAGATCAAATGAAAAAGAGTCTTCTTGCTGATGTTAGGGGATTGCCCCCACCCCAGACTTGCTTCATAGTATGCATAGCAATGAGCTTGATTGTAGAATTTTAATTGGCTTGACTGAATGCAGTTTATTTGAAAGTTCACAAGTGGAAGCCTAATTTCAGTTATTAGGCCAGTATTCACAAGTTGATAAGACAAGTTGGAAGATGTCACATCTGCATAAAAGATGATGTTCCTTTCAGGTCCGACATTCAATGTTCAGAGTCGGTCACAATTCCAAGACCTCATGGTAAACAAGTAAAGGTGGTAGTTTCAACCTTTCTACGATTAAAGTTCCCATCAAGATGACCAATAGAATGGACAGTTGCCAGATGATCAGAGATGGATGTTGCCGGATGAAGATGCGGCAATGACACAGTGAGAGTCACAAACATGGCTTCCTGGATTGTGCAGGAATACGTTTCAAAACATGGAGCAATACTGGTGTATGTGGTGACATACCCAAGGTTCCTTGCCATTGACAAGGGAATGGTGCTAGATTCAAATAAACATTTAACACATGCAATAGAAGTGCAAAATGTGACAATGCCACTGACCCATACATCTGTCATGTATGAGATCAAGGATATGTCCTAATTCTAGATTCCAGAAGAGGTAACCAAAGGGTTGTAAGAACATAATAGCCGTTGGCAGTTCAAAGGACTTTCCTAGCTATGTGATGCTCATCTCCTTCCTTAATGTAAGCAGAAATTAATTCATAAATATGAACATTTGCCAGATCAAACTCCTTCACAATATCATTACTATTGTAAATGTAAATCACTTTTTATGAGCAAAATCATGTATACCATGCAACTGGGGGATATGATATTATATTTCATACTAACATGAACCTTTTACATATGTGCTTGAATAATGGGTATATCAGCCCTATTTCAAATAGATATGTCAGAGCCAAATAGGCCTGAGTCTAAACCAGTGTTTTTTGTTCTTTTTTTTAAATAAAAAAAAAACAAAAACAAAACGCCTAGTGCGTTTGGGTAGGTTTACAGTCATAAGATGTACCACTAGCAGTCAGGATATGAAAATCCTCTGTGTGTGTGTGTGTGTGTGTGTGTGTGTTTGTGGTGCTATCAGTCCCTGTATAGGGAGTCATTATTGAGTACCTGTTATGTTGCCAGGGTATCTAATCACATCATTATTAATAAAAAAAAATGTGGGAAGTGTTTGTTGTGAAACATAAAACAACTCATTCCAAGTTCTAAAGGGTGAGATTTAAAATCACTGGGATGTGCATGAACTGCACATTATTAACTAGGGTACCTGGTTTGGAAGTGGTTATTAGACCACTGGGTGGGCCAGGGTTCTGTTTAGGGCACTCAGTATTAAGTGTCACAAATTATGGGGCTTCATTGGGTAAAAACTTTAAGGTCTAATGGCTTTTAATGCCATATAAATTTGGATGCAAAATTCCTGATCATCAATAAAATGTAAACAGGAGTCCAGATCAAGTCTAGCTTCTAGGATTGATCCAAAGCAATAATCATAATATTCAGTAGGACCTCACTACCCTTCTGGATGATGAATATGTCTTTTAGGACCTTTGTGTGAATTCCACAGGATGCAATTAAATCATAGGGCTTGTGAGGTACTCTGCCTCAACAAGCTGTTTAGTATTAGGTCACTGGTTCTTATCTGCAATAAGATATGCAGTTTGGGCTTATAAGAAGACCCATACTTCTAAAAAGAACAATAAGCAGAAAAGCAAGTATCTCTCTATCTCTCTATCTCTCTCTCTGGAACCTAAAAGGAAAGAGAAAAGAAAAAAAAACATAGTTTAGTACTATTCTGCCCATTGGGGTATGGAAAATTAATTTAATCTCCTTTAAACAGGTTCATTTGATTGGCATGTAGCCATTTATCAATGACTGTTTTTGTGAGGCAGTCTAACTTGGTAGACTGCTGGACTGAGTTTGTTTACACTGGGATAGGGCCTGTTGTTGGGCCTTGTCCATACATTGTGCAGCAAACAAGTGTACCTTCTGGATGTCTTGTTTGAGATATTTAACATATTTATCTACTGATGCTCCATCAGCAGTGGGAGTACACAGGTCCAGAAGTAAATGTTCTGGGAGTCTCATGGACCATCCGGTCATGATTTCAAAAATGCGGTACACTGTGTACTTGCAGAGGGTGTCCCTCTTATTGCCAGAAGGAGTAAAGGCAATAATGAATCCCAGTTCTTTGGGTTTTTTCTGAACAAGTTTATTATAACATAACTTTGATCTGCCTGTTAGCCCATTCCACCTGTCCTGATGACTGTGGGTTGTAAGGGATATGAAACTTTTGTTTTACCCATAACAAATCCAGAATTTCCTGCATTACTTTGGCTATTAAGCTGGATCCCTGTAATCAGAATTTACATTTAGGGGTAACCCCCACCTGGTAAATAGCTGGTTTACCAAGACATTTGCAGTCACTTTGGCTATATTGCTCTGTGCTGGGATAGCTTCAACCCATTTGGAAAATAAGTTGGTGATCACTAGTACAAATTTATTGTCATTGTTAGTGGTTGGCATAGGGCCAATGTAGTCAGTCTGGATGTTGTTCCAGCAGCCCGATTGCCTCTGGGGTAACAATGTATTTTCCTAGCTGGTATAGGATTGTTCTGTGCACAAATCAAACAGTTGCTAATGTAGTATTCTATATAATTTCTCATGTGTGGTCATCAGACAGAGGATGTCAGTCTGTCTAGTGTTTTTATTGACTCACTGGTGTCCACAAGTTGGAGTATCATGTACTTGGTACAGTAGATAAACCTACCCTCAGGTGTTTAGGAATTACCTGTAACTTTTCAAGAGTGTTACAGCAGTGATGTTCCAAATGAATAGGCCATCACTGGATAGGTGAATGTCATGTTCACGTTCTTATAATGCAATATAATTGGGGTATAAGGGCTTATTTCTGGAAATTATTCCCCAGTTCCTTTATTAAGGAACCTATACACTGCCCTCAAATGAGGGTCCTTCTTTTGGAACATAAGGTTCAAATTTTACAAAATGCTCGAACCTTATGAATGTACAGTTTGTATTTATACTGGTTAGGGTTGTGTTGTACACAAACAAGTCTCTGTATTTCAGAGGTAATATCAGCGAATTGGAACAGAAGTTTGTTTTCTTCCAAATAAATACAGTCAGAGAGGAACAGACCCAATTAGAATCTATAATAAAAACACAGTATCAGTAGTGCTTTATATAATTATCTCAAGGACATTTCTTGAAGCGTGCAGAAATTAACCCTCCCATGGAATGTTGGTATCATTTTACATAAGGAAAAATCTCTTAACACAAGCTGCGCCTTTCTCAAGGACTTACCAGCTCTGTAAACCATCCACAAATATTTGTGGTAATAAGGAGACTCCTCATCTCCCTGCTTTTCATTTTATTTGCCAGGCATGTTTTAACATTGCCTGTGAATCGTACATACTCGATAATGCAATTACTAGCCATGCACACTTTGTCACTACTAGGATGTACAATAAGAATTCCAAACCTTGCTATCTGACCCTCTTTGGCACGTGTGGCTGAGTCATCAGTCAAAACATGACATGCAGTGGTGTCTTTTAACACTTTCTGAGGTTATGTCAGAAAGGGCCCTGGGACAGATAGGTCAGGGGGTTGGAGTGAACAATCATGGTTCTCTTCTGTAAATTGTAGGCCATGGGTCAACAAGGATGGAGTTTTGATAGGAAGAACAGTGATGTCATGATCCTGTAAAATGAGAGACCAATGTGTAAGTCTGGCATTGGAGCCAGAGTCATCTTTTACTCTGTCTGACAACAAAAAGTTAGTTGGCAAATGATTGGAATGCAGCACAATGGGTGCATATCCAATGATGTACATAAAGTATCTCATTGCCCAGTACGTGAAGAAAAGATTCCTTTCACAAATGTTGTCTTTTAGCTCCACTGGGGCAAGCATCTGGGATGCATAAGCAATGGGTCTGATGTGTCCATTGTATGTTTGGGCTAAAACTGCTAAAACTGCTATCTCTGATGTAGCAGTTTCAGTATATCCTAAAACCATGTTAGGATTAACCAGTGCTGGGACCATGGTCAGTGATTCCAAAAGAAAAGTCAATGTTATGAATATTAGGATCCTTGTACCTTCTTACCAAAAGTGCCTGCTATAGTTTGTGCTGGGAATAACCCAGACTGTTTCTGACTTGTGTCTGCCATTGCATGTGCTGGGAATAACCCATACTGTTTCTGGCTTGTGCCTGCTATTGCAGCCACAGTATGGGATGATCCAGGGGTCATTGGTGGAGGGGGTTCTGCATCATGTGCTGGCAGTACTGGCACTATCAGGGGTGCCTGCACAGTGGAGAAAATTGGTGTGCAAACTGCACGTAGTTCTCCAGCTATGGACTGTGGTTTTGTAGTCATCAGGGGTGGAGAAAGTAGTACTGAAACAGCTGTCAGCTCAGGTTCAGAAATCAAACCTGTAACGCCCCCCCCCCCAACATGGACTGTGATGCTGACAATATCACAGCCACGGGGCTTTCAGAATCAGGGTTGCCCCCTCCCCAATCAAATGTAAAGTGGGTTTCCCCACTGGAAGGTTACTGGATGGTAGCAACATTGTTTTTAATGTTACAGCTTAAGGTATTAATGAGCTGCATATGCCCAATGCTGCCAGGGTTAGAAACAACAGCACATTTAGTCTTCTATGGGAAATCTGATGTTAAATTGCATAGGGAAGAATCACATTTCATGTAATTAACTGCAATGTGTTCCTTAAGGATTGTAATTCTGATATCTTTCAATAAATAAATAAATAACCAAGGTCATTCTAGTATAGTAAACATTGCCAGCAGCAGCTTCTTCTGCAGCATCAGACACCAACTTCATGAGAAAGTGCATACCAACCTCATTCAAAAGTATGTCAGCATCATCTTTAATGAAAATCTTCTGTCCTTCAGAAACACTAGTTTTACTGATAACATTATCAATCATGCCAAAAACCTCCGGTATGTTTTGTTTGGTTATGGCAACAATCACAGTTCCCTGTGACTGCATGATCCAACCTCCATGATGTAGTGATCAGCCATTTTGGATTACCTCATGGGCATCTTGAGTTACTGTGTTATGACCATCATCACATAACCATGAGCAGCCATCTTGGGGATGATATAGGGATGCAACCTGATGACATGTGTGGCCACCATTTTGAGACTCTAACAATTCTCCATTTTGTGAATCACAGAAAAACAAGTTGCTAGCCTTTGTTCTAGTCCACCCCACAGCATACTGTGAGTGTTCAAAATCAAACTCTTCAACATCAGAAGAGGCAAGGTCTATGGGCATTAAGGTAGTATGCCCTGTCAATACCTCTGGCTGATGGCGCAAGTTCGCCATATCTGACTTTTTACTCCTACATTCTAACTGCTCAGATACAGGAGTTAGCACGCTGTAAAGTGCCTTGTTTTCAGATCGCAAGACATTCTCTTCTTGTAAAACAGAAGCTGTGTCACAGTTTAGATTCAAAACATTCATTTCAAGTCTGCTGTAATCAAAACATAATAATTTACGCTGTTCAGTCAATGTCTGGTGTTGAAATATCAGCATGTTAACTCTTTCAGTAATTACTTCAGCCTTATCATCCCTAAATTCCTTGTTTCCAAAATGTAAGGAATCAGTGTTACTAGCCAGAACACCATTCATTTGAAAACCTTTTTTTCTAACACATTTTGCCTTTGCAGCGATATATCTTAAGACATGCAGGTCTTTGCTGCTTCTGTCATTAAAGAGAAACTAATTTTCTTGATGGACAGACTGCAACTGAGACTGCAGTCCATCTATCCTTTCTTTATGAGAAGCCTTTTTCAGACTAATTTCCTGCTTGCAAGCAGCATTCTCCATTTTGCAAGCAACATACTCAGATTCCAAAACAGATAGTTTATTTAGAACAGCATCAAAACATTTAAACAATGTTGCAATTAATAATCCTTCAGGATCAACTCTTTTGGTATCATGTTTCAATTCCCCATAATGGGCAATGATATCCCTTAAAGGGCTAACAATGGATTTTGCTACTTCGGCAAAACCACACCAACCACCATAGGCAGTTTGGTATGTTAAGGCATCCAGCCTCAACTCAGTACTGATGTTTTTAGACATGTCATAAGATAAGAAACCCTTAGCTGTCTGTGGATCAAAAACTTTGTTTGCAACCAAAGTTCATGGAAGGACACAAACAGCCTTTGGTGTATGTGGACTCCTAGATGAGTATATACCCATTAGGATTTCAATCCACAAATGAAAGCAGTCCATCTGTGTGTTCGGTTCCCTTTACAGCTGTGTGTTCCCACAAAGAAAGAAGAAGAAAAAAAAATAAAATAAAACAATTCATTACACAGAGATTGAATATTCTGCCAGAAGATTGTTTTGTCTATACTGTGGTACACACAACAGACCGAAAAGTTAAACAGAAGACGCTCTCAGCTGCTTGTACTGAGGATTTTTCACCCAGTGTTTTAATTTATAGAGGAAACTAATATGAATCCTTGGCAAACACCCAGACACACTGCCCAGTCACCATTTTATGTTGCCTAAACACTTTTGGTGTGTAGGGTAAATAATAATAATAATAATACAAATTCTTATGTCTTTGGAGTCTGCCAAGAAACATTCATAAACATGCAAGAGTACTAATGAACATTTATTAGACTACTTATGCCAAGCATATGACAAAGAAAATCACAAGGGAGATGGGTTTCTCACCACTCTCCTGAAGAATGTACACAATCTCCAGGATTGTAGGCTGTCAGGTTCTCCAAGATCTTGTTCTCTTTCCCTGCTCTCATGGAGCTACAGTAGGTTGCAGATTGCTATATTCTACAGATAACAGCATAACAACAGAGATTGCATCATAGTTACAGATATGAGAAACATTATGTATTGGATAATGACTTAGGAGACAAAATTACTAATGCGTATCATATGAGACAAATAATATGCTTCCATTTGCATTATAGCTTGGACAAAAGAAATGCTGATGGGTTCAAACCACACGTGGCACTTCTTGCTTATGTATAATATAAGACATAACAAAGGTTTTCGCTCTCTGTCAGCTTGCTTAGATAAAGAGAAGTGCTGACAGGGCTCTATTACACGAGGCATATCTGCCTGAGTATAAAACACACACTACATATAATTATATGAGAATATAAGTATACAATAATCACTGATGATCCCTCAGAGTCATCCTATCAGTGATTAGGTAGGTTATATATGGAATATATGTAAAAGACAAACATAATGCATTATAGTGAGGTATAATAGGCATGCATGATCTAGTCCTATGAAGGATGTAAACATTGGCATATATGAGCAGCAAAGCACGTTCCTGGGACTCATACTTATATGAAGGATGCCTAAATCTATATGTTAGTGCAAAATAGCAGTATTACAGTATGATACACCAGGAATACAGTGTGAGGTGTATGTGGGACGATAGAGGGCATAACCCAGGCATAACAACTCCTTCCTTCTTGCTTCCCTTATTTATACTCCCTTTGTCCTCTGCCTTGTCCTCACCCCGGTCTCCTTGTGCCTGAGTCTCCAGGGGAGTTTACTACCCTTGGTTCTTTCCTCCATGTTTCTTTATTATCTGGGGGGGGGCAATTGATGCTTTTAAACATCCCACTAAGGACTGTGGTCCCCTTCCTAGAAGGATGCAGGCTGTCTCCCATATAGAGGCCCATATCTTCCCAGGTTGGCCCTAGTCCCCAAGGTAGGTGAAGCCCACCTCCATGTACCATACCTTCAACTAACTGTTAAACGTTCTGTTGCAGAGTGTCCTTTCCTTTCCCCAGCCATATACAGGGAACACCTTGGCAAAAGTCAATCTATAAACCACCTGTTTGAGGCCCTCCCAAAGTCCCTGAAATGTCCCTGCACTAACCTTATCCGGTCCCTTGCCAGGCCATTTGTCCCCAGGTAAACAATGACACCTAGCTCCCTCCCATCTCCTGTTGTCCTATCAATTCTCTGGATCCACTCTCCATCTGGATCCACTACCCATCCTTCCAAGCCAAAGCACCTCTCAGGCACTTCAGCTCCCTTCCTCCCTCTACTCCGAAGTCTGTCCCCCTAACAATAGAGTCCCCCACCAGCAGCTGCTTCTTCCTTTGCTGGGGGCCTCTTCCTCCCTCCATGTGCCTCCCCTTCTAAGGACCCACACTTCATCTCTTCCCACTGCCATGGGTGCCTCCGCCTGGCTGCTCTGTCCCACCAGTATGGTAAAGGAGTTCTGCAGTGGTACAAGCTGAGGAGGGTGTACCCTTCCCACCATGCCCACCCTCCTGAAGTCCACCAAGGTCCAACCGCTCTGCCTAATCATCCTCTGAGGGAGTGGCGGCAGACTTGGTGGTCCCTGCGTAGGGTAGAAGGTTCTCTGCACCCTTGCCAGCTCAGTCCAGAATCCAGCAACCTCTGCCCTGAACCCAGAGAGGTAAATACAAATGGGGCAGCACTGCAGTCTCCAGAAAGTGTCCTGAAAGATTGCAGTTCCACACCCATTGCCTTGCACCATTCCCATGTTTTCCTTCTTTTACCTTAGTGCCTGTCAAAACTTCACTGTACCTCACTGCCTCCTTTCTATGTCCATTGAATTCCTACCTCTCTCTTTGCTTGTTTGAAATTTATTCAGTACATCACCCCAGACCCCAGATAGCGTGTCCCTTGTCTTCCCTTTTTTAAACACCTACCTGTATCTAACTTGCTCTGGGTGTCTACTACTTCTAACCCCCTGGCCAGAACCTTATTCATTACCCTATGTTAGATAGGGTGTTTCCTAATTTCTCTCTTCAACCCTCCTAACTATATCTACCTTATCTTGGTGCCTAAGACTCCATATCACTAAATATTGGGCCCAATGGTTTTTACAAAATCCACATTTGTAGAACATCCAGTTGTACATGTGATATTCAACTATATTCTGCTGTTAAATATTTTTCTCTTTGTAATGATCTTATAATTGTATACAAATAACCTGTACTACTACTACTAACCTAGAATAGTGCATACTGTTTCTTATTACACTGTGCAATTTTTTTCCACCTGCAAAATTGGTGCATTTCAAAATTCAGCTAACGTTACAGTCTGTGGAAATTGTGTTGATTCCATCTGGTATAAATTCTGCAGATTCTACTGTAGAGAGAATTTTGTTTTCACCAATGGCATTTTAACTTTTGAAGTAGCAAATTTACTAAAGTTGCACAATTTAATTCTGTAATAACATTAATATTTTATAAATGTGTGGACATTTAAATGTTCTTCCAGTTTCTTGCACAGCCTTTGCAGTTGGCATCAACAAGACTCAAATCTCCATTTTCAGGATGTTTGGGGGCCTTGGCTGATGTCTGTTGGGACACTTAAGCACAACCCTTAAATGTATTGCATATCTGTTGGGTGGTCTGATACTTCTTCTTTTTTACCACTTGGGTATAGTCTGGGTATTTTGGGATTTAGGTATTTGACAGGATGTCACAGGCCTTATATGGTTTTACATAGGTGAGTTTATACTTTTTAGGAAGTTAACAGATGTGGATAAGATGGTGCCATGTTCAAGTTTGCTTTTTTATTGAGGCAGAGGGCTGGCTAGTGTTCAATGGGTGGAGCAACAAACCACTCCCCTAACCAGGCCTCAAAATGCCCTCCTCTGGGCCAGTCCACATTTGTTTTCTTCATTGCAGCCAGTGGCTCTGTCGGCTACAACTTCAACTGCTCCATTCTCTTGTTTGTTTTGCCTCCGGCAGCTCCCACTTGCTTTGGCAGCTTGTTCGTCACCCCCTCCTGTCTCTCTCTCTCTTTCTCCCCCTGTGGCTCCCCCTCCATCTTTCTCCTGCTTGTCATTTCATTTTCTCCCTTTTTTAGCCCCTGTTCCCTCCTGGGACTCCTCCAGTGTTCACTTGTCAGGTGGTCTGCCTGCTAATAGCCCTCTCCCTGCCGCTCCTGAACTCCTTCTGCCTCTGTTTGTCTCCCACCTTTCCCCGTGTCTTGTTCTTTTGTGCCATCGATTTCAGTCCTCCTCTCCCATCTGTGAGTCTCCCGACTCCCCGCTCCTACTCCCATTGCCCCGCTAGAGCTTCGGATTCATCACCCTTCATATCTGGCTTCTTCCTCCTTTGCTCTCCTTCACTGGCATGGCTCCAGCTGACTCAGCTCCATTTCAGTTGTGCCTGGTGCCCATCTCCCAGTCCTTCTGTAGGTACACCACAGAGCTCTCCTTGCCTCGCTTGGCCTGGGTCTCTTCACTCCAGCAATCCTGACTCTGCAATGCAGCTTTCTAGCTCTGTTCTGCCTGGGTTTCAGTGCTTCCTCTCCTCAACTCTGAGTTCATCCTTGAGCTTCTGGGTTGCCTGCACATGGCTGTCTTCATCCACCTGTCTATCAGACTGTGCCTCTCATGGACTTCACTTCCACTTGTCGGAGGTCCTTTCCACCTGTCCGTCCCTTCTTTCGGGTCCTCCAGTGGATCTATTTGTCTGTGCCTCGAGGGGCGCCCCTTTTGCACCCAGATTGCCCTTGCACCATTGCAGTATCTGGTAACCTTTCTGATGATATTCATCAGTACCTGTGTGTCCACTGCTCGTATCCTACCTCCTATTTTCTGCTCGTCCCACCCAGTTCAGTGCCCTTCCCATACTTGTCAGCTTTTCCTTTCGATTTTCAATTTTCCTTTCTTCCTTCTGTGTCTGGGTACCATTTCATTCCCCAGCCTTCCCCTCATGCTGCAGGGACCTATCCTTCTGTCTTCCTTTGCTTTCTTGGTTTGCAGAGTGCTATTTTTTCCCCTCAGCATTTGCATTTCTGTTTTGTTCCAGTTTGGCAGGGAAGTTTCCCTTTCATAGTATGTTATTTTCAGGACCCTGCTGCACCCTCACATTCCAGTAGACATGTTTAGTTGCTTCTCTGAAAGTGTCACAGTCTGTCTCTGTGCGTGTTCTCTCTTCCACTGCTTCATCGTGTGGTTGCCATTTTCTGTAAGCTCATTCTTCTTTAAAATCGGTCTGTGCTCCTCATTCTGCCCCCCCTGCTCCTCTCCTTCTTTGACCTGTGCTTTCTTTTGGGGGCTTCCCTATCCTGCCATCCCGCTATTCTCTCTTGCTACCACCACACCCTGCTCATTCACATCACCTAATATTCCCTCCTGCATATCGCCCTGTCTACTCGTCTTCTCCTCTGACCTATTCCCTTGTTCTAGTCAAACCATAGCTAACATCTTAAACTCCTTCTCAGACCTTAGCAGTGTCCTATCATCTAATTTATTTGATCCCCCCACCAAATCGCCTCCCCTCCCCACCCCCCACTGATACCCTGCTTTTCCGATTCAGGACTATTTCCATCTTGAGAGGCCAAACCCTACTTATCTAGAGTCCTGAGTAAGTCCCAGCATAGTGGGGACACTTTAGACCTAGAACTCCTTCACCTGGCTCTGGATATAGTCCTTGTCCCTCTTACAAAAATTCTTAACACCTCTCTCTGTCTTGGCAAGTTCCTCTCCCAATGTAAAGTGGGTGTCATCATGCCTATCCTCAAAGGAGGGGACTGCACCTCACCAAATGAATATCAGCTCATCTCTATTCCCACCCTCCAAGGCCCTGGAGAAAATTGCCTCAGACCAGCTCTCTGACTACCTGACTAAATATAATCTCCTGTGCAAAGAACAGCATGGATTCAGACGGGGCACAGCAACTCAACTGCACTGCTGGAATACACCACCTTCCTACACAAAGCCCTAGATCCTGGACACCTAGTTGGGTCTATGTACATAGACCTGACTAAGGCATTCAACACAGTCAATCACCCTCTCCTACTAGAGTCTCTCCTTGCTCAGGGTCTTGCTTCCGAACCCATTTCCTGGTTTGAGAGCTACCTAAGTGGTAAATCACAGCATATCAAAATAAACTCCACTCTATCTGACAGTCTGCCAGTTCACTCTGGCATCCCCCAGCGATCTATACTAGGTCCACTTCTCTTTGGCCTCTTTCTAAATTCTCTCCCAAAAGCATGTTCTGGCCAAATATTTCTATACACGGATGACACAGTTGTCTTCTGCAGTCACTGTGACCTCCCCCCTCTTCAGCTTGCCCTCCAGAGTCTTTTCTCTGAAAACTGAAACATGGTTCTCTGCCAATAAACTGGTGCTAAATCACAAAAAAAAACAAAGTCTATGGTCTTCACGCATCATCAGAACAAATGCAGGGGCACCCCACTGTGCATACTTAACTGTCAAAATTCACAGCTAGAACAAGTGACTTCCTTTAACTATCTGAGTGTTACCCTTGACTCTGCGCTAAACTATCATGAACATATCCATCATCGTAGCTCTGCCACAAATGCCAGAACTGGTCTCCTTTACAGGAACAAACGGCGTATGCCTTCTGCAGCCCTCCGTCTAGCGGTTACCACCTCTGTCCTTTCCCTTTTGGATTACGGGATCATCTTCTATGGTGCGGCCTACAATACCACACTTTGCAAAATTAAGGTCACCCTAAATAGGGCTTGTCATTTGTCACAGGGTGTGATAGAATGACTCACACCTGTAACCTTTATCGGCTCTCCAACTAGCTCAACTTTGAGGGCCAGCTGAAATACCACATCTGCCTCCTTGCCAGGAAGATTGTCAATGGTCAATCCCCCACTGGGCTCCTTACCCTCATTCAACATGCACCATCCACAAGGAATACTAGAGGCTCAGACAAAACCACATTGCTTGTGCCATTCTGCAGGACATCCTTGGGGCAATGTGCCTTCCACAATAGGGCTCCACTCTGGCTAAATGATCTGCCCCCGATACCTCATTTGTCCAGAACCTTGGTTATTTCAAACTCAAACTCAGAGAGCAACTGCTCACCACCAGTACCTGTGACTGCCTCTGAGCTGTCCACTTGCATAGTTGCCCCTCTTTTACTGGTGTGCTAAGGCAAACCTCTGTGACTTCTGCCCCCTCCCTCCTCTCTCCTCTCCCTCTACTCTGATTGAGTCTTCTAATGTATTGCACCTTTATCTTAAGTATCTGTTTCATTGGCTTAGGAAACCTTGTATCATCCTAGAAATTTGAATGTAAGCAATAGCTTAATTTACTTGAAACCTTTGTACCATACTTGACTCTGGGTTGTTTCACCCTCCGCATTCAGATGGAATACCTTTCAATGTATTGCTCATTATCTTTGTACCTTACTTGACTCTGGGTTGCTTTATCCTCCGCAGTCATTTGTAATACCATTCATTGTATTGTCCATTTCTCTTGTTTTGTACTTCCATGACGTGGATTCTTTGCAAAGGAGTCTCTGACTTAAAGGTCTATTATTCCAATCTCTCAATAAATAAATAAATAAATAACCTATTCAGATATCCTCCTGGTACTGCCTACCTCACCATCAGCTGCCAGCTTCGCCCGGCCACTCTCGCTCCTACCGTCATGCAATTGTATCCATTCCTAATTTGGCTCTCAATGGATCCAGTTGGCATGCACTCCTGTGGTTGTCAATCACAGGTAACTTCCTCATGACATGAGTCTGGTTCTCCTTCACTCAGTCTGACCTCAGGGTCTACTCACTCACATCGATTAATCAAGCATGCCTCTCATTGGGTCTTATGCTACCTCATCAAACTGCTGCACTCCTGTGGTTATTATCATCATCAGTCTCCTCATACCTCATCTGGGTCTCCCTCGCTCATCTGACCTTTCTGTAGATCTACTCCTTCACATTGACTACTCAAGCATAAACCTCTCAGGTCCATGCTACCTTGACTCAACCTGCTCTCCATTTGGAGACATGCATTCCGTGTCTATTGTCCCTTGGTTTGGGGCTGGCTGCATTGACTTCTCATCAACAGGGCCCCTTTAGCTGCCCAATTGGGCTCAGAGGCACCCTCTACACCATTCTCTATCTGACCACCTCTGGTTCACCTGGTCTGTTTCATAGGCTTGCATAGGCCAGCTGAGTGCCTCAGCAGTCATCTCTCTCCTCTCTTGCTTTTGAGCGTCTAGTTGCAGAGGCATCACTTTCAACCCTCAACAGCTGTCCCTTTATAAGGACAGAGTGAGAGCTTCCTCTAAACTGGAATATTTTCCTCCTCCCTCAATCTCGACTCTAAATTGCAGTAGCTGAGCCGTCACTACTCAAAACATCCTCCAGCATGGAGGGAAGGTAACCTAGGCCTTGGATCCCCAGAGGTTTCCTCCTCAAAGGGTGTTTTTCCTCTCCCCCATGCCAATGGTCATAATATTAGATAGAATTGGAGTTTTCTTAAGTTCCGTAGTTTAGTTTGGCTGTTGGGTGGAGTCAGATGGTTGCCCGGCAGTTCTCTCTCTCCTTAGGAAGTTGACCCTTCTGCATCTTGTCTACTTTAATTTCATTCATCATCCTCATCATATCTCATTCTTTTCCTGTCCTTCCCATCTATATCTAGCACCTTAATTTCCAGTCTTGATATATTCTGATTTCTTGCCACTTCGATGTTCAGCACCCTTTTGGGTATTCTTTTTGGGCTTCTTCTTAAGATACCTTTAGCCAAGGGAATTATTCCCACAGCACCTATGGGGGGAACCATCCTCTAGGGTTCCTTGCATCGTACCCCTACAGGGTGGTATATCCCATGGATAGAGACATGAACAGCCACAATGTATCCAAGTCACACAAGAATACATCTCATCCAGTTGTGCAAGCCAATTGAAATGCTTTTTTTTCCAGTCATGTACCTGCTGTAGTTATGTTTTATTGTTATAACATTCCTCTTATATGATTTATCTGTTCCTGAATGTACTTTTCATTGTGAAGTAACTTAATTCCTGTTTCTCCTTACTGTTCAATGTTGGATTGTATGTTTCCCTTGTATATGGCTAGTGTTTGTATTGTATGTTACTTGGATATCACTCTGGCACTTACTGCTGTATGTTTGTCATTTTGTGTTTTACATTTCATGCTAATAATTTACTCTGTGCCTTACCTTGTACTAAATCTCAATAGAACATTTATATACAAAAAAGACTCAACTCTCCTAACATTCCAAAGGACTATGAATTTTGGGCCCATTCTTTATTGATAAAAAGCTGTGTGCACAAACCCATATGCTTTGCCCCTTAGGCTTCATTTGTCCCTGCTGCTTTTTCTGGTTGGAAATCATGAGGTAGTCCACTTGCTTTTGACATCAAAATAAACATGACCAAAGGCTGTGGAGTCATAAAATAAGGAAGATGACTCCAAAACTATCTAAGAAAACTGGGCTCTTTGTTGTTTTATTGTAATTATTTATATTTTATGTTTACTGGTCATTGTGAAAAGGGGTTGTTCAAGCCCATCTGCTTAGCAGTTAAAAATTAAAAAATGAAAAATGAAATGATGTCTGTGGAATAGAAGATTACATTCTAAAGAAAATGCCTTTTGTAATAAAAAAATAGAAGGTGCTGAAATATTAATGTAGGAATTTTGCATGGCTGCATTCTGCTGATGCCAACTTTGACCTTCTTTGCCATAAAGTGGGAAAAACACTTTGAACGTAAAAAGTGGTCTCTTTGTTGTTTTATTGTAATTATGTATATTTTATGATTACTGGTCACTGTGAAAAAGAGCAGTTCAAGTTCCTCTGCTTACCAGTTAAAAAGAAAACAAAGAATGAAATGAGGTATATGGAAAAAAGATCAGGTTATAAAGAAAATGCCTTACGTAATAAAAAATAGAAGGTCCTGAAATATTGATGCTGTAGGAATTTTGTATGGCTGCATTTTGCTATAATCTGGAAAATCACTTTGAACATTAAAATTCTTCAAAATACTGTATAACAAAATCCAGCAGATTCCCTATGAGATAAATTAAACATTCTACTGTGGAAATTCATGAATGGCAAATTGCACAATTTATCCCAGCCCTACAAGTCATTGGTCCCAGTATAATGAATAGGCCATTATTCATGCTATTCGGGAATTAATATTCATAACTCACACAGTCCTGTGTAAAATAGTATATTTTATCAAATTCTAATACTATGAATATAGTTACATTGTGTATTCCTGCACTGCCAAATACCATTAAACTGTTCATAATGCACTGTACATACAGCATATTCATCCTCTGGTATCAAAGACAACCTTATGGACAACCTAGAGAGTAATGGTCTATAGGACAGTAAACAGTACGGGTCTGTGGCAGGAAGATTTTGTCAGACCAACTTGATAGTTTTCTTTGAATGGGTAACAAAGGTAGTAGATAAGGGCCATGTTGTGGATTTACTCTACTTTGATTTCAGCAAGGCTTTTGACTCAGTGCCACAAAGAAAACTGATGAAGAAGCAGAAGGTCATCAGTGCAGCTAGGGACATACTTAGATGGATAGGAAACTAGTTGAAGGAAAGACAGCAGAAGGTGGTGGCAAATGGGGTCAAATCAGAAAAGAAGGAGGTCATGAGTGGGGTGCCACAGGAATCTGACCTGGGTCCTGGCCTCTTCAATGTGTTCATCAGTGACATTGGAGAGGGCATCTGGAGCAAGTTGTGTCTCTTCACGGATGACATGAAACTCTGGGGTAGGGTAGATAATGCTAAAGGAATCAAAGCAATCTACAAAGGCTAGAGAGGTGGCCTAAGGTTGGCAGTTGAAATTCTGTGCAAAAAAATGCAAGGTTATGTAGCTAGGAGGAAAACTAGGACACTCCACCTCCCTCCATTGCCTGTGACCCTATCCTCTGAGCCACAGCAGCTGCTCAGCCGGCACACTCCACAGCAGAAGCTTTTTCCCTATCCCCCAAACAGCTACAGGGACAGCACTAACTATACCTGAGCTATTATGTCCCTGTAGCTGTTTTATCATTAGCTGTTTTGACCTGCGCTATTATGCTTTCAACATTTTAACTCGGTACCCTATTCAGTAGCTCAATTCAGACAGGGATAGTTCCAGATGGGAGAGTAGTGGACTTAATCCCACTACACAAGGGGAGGGGGACAAGGAGCAACCAGGGAATTGCAGACCTGTAAACTCATGGAGTCACTGATGAAAAAGCACCTTGTGGACTACCTAGAGGGCAATGGTCTATAGGACAGTAAACAGCACGGGTTTGTGTCAGGGAGATTTTGTCAGATCAACCTGTTTTCTTTGAATGGGTAACAAAGGTAGTAGATAAGGGCCATGCTGTGAATTTACTCTACTTCAATTTCAGCAAAGCGTTTGACTCAGTACCACGAAGAAGACTGCTGAAGAAGCTGAAGGTCATTGGTACAACTAGGGACATAGTTAGATGGATAGGAAACTAGATGAAGGAAAGACAGCAGAGGGTGGTGATAAACAGGGTCAAATCAGAAAAGAGAGAGGCTATGAGTGGGTGCCACAGGGATCTGACCTATGTCCTGGCCTCTTCAATGTGTTCATCAGTGACATTGGAGAGGGCATCTGGGGCACGTTGTGTCTGTTCACAGATGACATGAAACTCTGAGGTAGAGTAGATAGTGCTAAAGGGATCAGAGTGATCTATGAAGGCTAGAGAGGTGGCCTAAGGTTGGCAGTTGAAATTCTGTTTCAAAAAATACAAGGTTATGCAGCTAGGGGGAAAAATAGGACAGAGTACTGAATGAGAGGGGTTATACTGAGTATTATGGCAGAGGAAAGGGATCTTGGAACTATCAATAGTGACTCACTCAAACAATCAAGCTAGTGTAATAAGGTCTATAGTAAGTCTAATAGGATGTTGTGGTGTATCAGAAGAGGTACTGACAGCAGGAAAAAGGAGGTATTACTACCTCTGTATTACTACCTCTATATAGGACACTAGTGAGGCTATGTCTGGAATACTGTGCTCAGTTCTGGAGTCCTCACCTAAGGAAGGACAGGAACAGACTGGAGATGGTGTAATGCAGGGTGATTGAGATTATTCAGGGTCAACAGGTCAGATCCTACAAAGATTGTCTTAACGCACTGAGCATGTACTCATTGGGAACTAGGCAAGAGAGGGGGAATATGATAGAGACCTTCAAGTTTCTGAATAGAATGAACACGATGAACTGCATGGAAATATTTAGCAGGAGTATAAAGTCAAAAACCTTAGGTCCTGAGTGGAAATTGGCAGGGGGAAGGTTTAAGAGGGATGTAAGTTCTGTTTTACGGAATGAGTGGTGGAGCTGTGGAACATCTTCCAGGGGAGGTGGTGGGTGCCAAGACCATAAATGGTTTCAAACATGGCTGGGACAGCACGAAGGATCTGGTGGTGGCTCAGGTAGGCAGCAATGGGGAGGGGAGCAGGGAGGTGAACTGGGAGGGATAAAACCCTGCATGGACAATAGGTCCCGAAACAGATAGGGAATTATGGGGAGACTAGATGGGCCTGTGGTCTTTTTCTGCCATCATTGTGTATGTTTCTATATAGTATGTTGTATACTAATCTGATTTAAGGAACAAATAATATAAACACAAAGTTGAACTTTCTAACACACTTGTAAATAAGGGTGAGCAGTTGGTTAAGCCAGAGATTTGGGTCAGCTGTTTTTTCCCAGTCCAGTTTGGGATGGACCAAACTGTATCGTTCCTGGTCTGATATGATTCTGGTCTGGAAGTGATGCTACTGCCCCGCACACATGCTGTCACAGCTGTGACCTCTGCCCCTCCCAGCTCTCTACAGCCCACACCAACAAGAGGCTGGGCATAATGTAGGGGTGGAGGCAGTGTCACCGTGTAACAGGCAGTCATTGCCACAGCAACAGGCAGAGAACTATCGATCTGTTTCCAAAATGATCTAGAGACTATTCTAAAAATTCCACAAAATTCTAGGAAGAAGTAAACTTAGGAATATTTATGTAAACTGTGGATCATTTTGTACTAAAGTTAATGTAAATTAGAAATTTGTTTCCTACGGTCTTTTTTTTTCCCAGATAGAATAGATCAGGCATTATTGTAAACTGCAGAATGATTACTAAAGCTGATGTAAACAGCAGGATTTTTCTGCAGGTTTTCTTCTATACAGTAGAATACAGAAGCCAACAATGTTAACTGTGGAATATTGTCATTTTTACATGGCTTCCCACACTGCTGCTCCACACTCCCTGCACCCTACAACCCTATTTGCCTCCCCTGACCTACACTGTACACCCCCCTCCTCATATTGTGTTCTAGGCACTCCTTAGTAATGCACTAGCTAATCTTTTTATCCTTATGGAGCTTAAACCCCAGACCTGGATAAAGGTGGTTTAAAAGCAATGACCCCTTCCTTCCCCTTTAATCAACTAGGACCTGGAAGAGGATGGCTGAAAAGCTGCATCCCTTCCTTTCCAGTTGACTACCACAATAACAGCTTTGAAACCTACCTGTCTAGATATCCCTAGGTATGCACTGTCAGCCTTCCTACTCAGTTTGTTGCCTGCTAACTCCCCCTTTGGCTGACCCCAGATAGGGTGTAATTGAGATCCACTGGTAACCTAACTGGGAAATTCCTACCTGCTGACCTCCCCTGAAGGCTGCTGTAGATCACTTCTAACTGAGATACAGCTGCCACCCCTGGAACTCCCTTACTGTTAGCTAAGTTGTAGGCCTATCCTAGATAGGGATTAGGCTGCAGTCCCTACCAGAGTCCCCTGTGGAGACAGACCCCAGCTAGATAATAGCTGCAATTTGGTATCCCGTGATAAGAGTGAAGGAATTTGGGTGATGCAATATTAGCAAATAGAAAACAACCACTGTGTTTTTGGCGAGATATGTTTAATAGCACATGGTGTATTCAGTGATGTAGTGAGGCAGTGCAGTGTAAGCTGGTTGGAACTGAAGCTGGCTGCTGAGCGCTTGAAATCTGTGGTGCTATATAGCCTAGTGTTTAGAGTCACTGTGTGTCTGCTTTCTAGCTGCAGCAGACTTGGGTCTAATGCCTGTGATTTGTAGTGTTTTATTTATTTATTTTCTTTTGTTTAGGTATGTATATCTAGATATATAATCTACCCCCTACCAACTTGTTCCCCTCCCCGAGTTGCGGCCCCCCACCGATGATTGTAAATAGTAAGAGGGGTGCAGGGGGGCTAATCTTATTTATTTATTTATTTATTTATTGAATTTTGATGACCGGGTTGGCCCACTGGGCCCTGAAGGTCCCTTTTTCAGGGGCGACCGGAGAACAGAAACAGTACAATACATACAGTCAGGTGATACAGGGTAACAAGAAGTAGACATGATAATGAAGATAACAGTACAGGCAGTTTTTCAATTAGTAGAACATAAGTGCAACCCCTGATAGAATCAAGGCAAGATTATCTGTCTGTTAGGTGAGAGGAGAGTGGGGTGGGTGTTGTGGTTGGGACCGGGGGTGATTATCCTATACCCTCACAATGGCAAGAGCTGGTCCTGAGCAAATGAGCCTTAAGCTTTGTGTGAAAGTTTAACAGTGAGGGGGATTCCTGTACCAAGGGCAGGAGGGTGTTTCACAGTTTGGGAGCTGTAAGAGTGAAAGATTTGATTCCCATGTGAGTCTTGGCTCTTGGGATTGCCAGTAGAGACTGCCCTGAGGTCCTGAGCATTCGGGGGTTAGGCTTGGGCGTGATGATTCTTGTTAGGCTTGGTGGGGCCTTGTTGTACAGGACCTGAAGCCTGCCTACCTCACCCTTTGCCATACCCTGAATTACCAGGGCAGCATAAGTTAATGTGGGTAGGAGAACTCTAGAGGCAATTACTCGTCTAGCCTCCAGGATAAGTTGTTTTTTTAGCTGGTACAAGGTGCCGAGTTTGACTTGGATAGACCTAGTTACCTGGTCTACGTGGGGCTTAAAATTGAAACGTTGGTCAATAGTTAGCCCGAGGTATTTTATGTTGTCTACAACTTCTATTCCTTTGTCGTCAAGGGAAGTCAGTTGTAGGGAACTGGCCCTATCCTGGCCTAGGGATCTAGGGCCAAATAGCAAGGCTTTTGTTTTTGCTGCATTGAGGATCATTCTGTTAGATGTGAGCCAGGCCTCAAGTGTGTTTAGGTCCCATTGTAGGAGAGGGCCCAGATCATGTGGTGTAGATCTGGATCAGTAGATGACAGTATCATCTGCATATTGAACTACTGAGCTATCCCCACAGTGATGGTTTAGGTAATTTGTGAAAAGAGAGAGCAGGAAGGGGCCAAGAATAGAGCCCTGAGGAACACCCTCTTTTATAGGTAGGGGGGCTGATAGGTCTCCCTTCCAAGTGACCCTCTGGGAGCGGCCTGATAGGTAGCTCTTGAACCAGTTTTGGGCATGGGCATCAAGACCTATGCCTTGCAGCTTTGTAAGAAGAATGTTATGGTCCACAAGGTCAAATGCCTTGGACAGGTCTATGGAGATAGCACCTGTCGACATCCCAATGTCCATTGCCCTGAATAGGTCCACTGTAAGTTTAATCAGCATCATATCTGTGCCATGGTTTACCTGAAAGCCATGCTGTGAGAGGATTAGGATTTGGTGGAGCTCGAGGTAGTCTCTCAGTTGCCCATAAACTAGCCTTTCTTGCAATTTGGCCAGTGTGTACAGTAGGGAGATGGGCCTATAATTGCCAATTTGTTCACGAGAGCCGCCCTTGTAGATGGGGACCACATTGGCCACCTGCCACTGGTATGGAATGTAGCCTTCGAGTAATGACCTGTTGATGATCCAGGTCAGTGGTTTGGCCAGTGACCGGGCACTTTCCTGGAGTAGCCTTGGGTTTATTCCATCAGGGCCACTGGACCCTTTGTGTTTGAGAGCTTTCAGTAGGTTCTGGACCTCGCTCATTTTGACCAATCTCAGGTGGAATTGGGGTCTGTTCAGACTGGGAGATTCAACAGAGGTCTGTACAGGCCTGGGCATTGGTAGCCCCAACTTGAACCCATCAAGGTTGGTGAAGTGGTAATTGAATGCTGAGGCTATAAGCTGGCAGTCACTGGTACACTGTCCTTGTACCTTGATTTGACCTTGTGCCTCCTTGGAGTGGCCCTTAAGCAGTTCATTGATTTGTGACCAGAAAAGCTTAGGGTTCCCTAGTGTGGATCTTTGGAGATGGGTTAAATACTCCTTTTTGGCTCATTTGATGTCAAACTTACATTTATTTCTTAGGGTTTTGTAAGTAACCAGGTCAGCAGGGAGAAGGGAAGCCTGTATATCTTCCAGGCCTTGTCCCTTCTTTTCGTCTGTGCTTTCACTGAGTGGGAGATCCATTCATAGCAGCTTCCTTTTGTTCGAAGTTTTTTGAAGGGGGCAAAGAGAAATGCCACTTGGAGAAGTGTGTCTTGGAAGAAGGCCAGGGCCTCATCCAGCGTCGGGAGAAGCCTGAGCAGGCTCCAGTCCAGGTTACTTAGGTAGTCATTAAATATTGCAGCCGTGAAGTTGGAGAAGTTGCATACTTTGAGTATCCTAGGAGGGATCTTAGGTGCATTGTTCTTCCAAATACAGAATATTGGGGAGTGGTCACTAATAGTGTCAGTCAATATCCCTGCTTTCTGTATGTTGAGAGGGTTAGATACCTGAGCCCAGTCTAGAGTAGCATGGTTCCCCCATTTTGTAATTAAGCCTGGTGGGTAGAGAAATTACCTGTTCCAGGTTTGCACCATGGATCACACCCTGGAAAGGGGGG
This sequence comes from Neoceratodus forsteri, assembly GCA_016271365.2. Lineage (NCBI taxonomy): Eukaryota > Metazoa > Chordata > Ceratodontiformes > Ceratodontidae > Neoceratodus > Neoceratodus forsteri. The sequence continues at coordinate 8,351,453 of JADMNL010000042.1, forward strand.
TGTGGGAGGGCAGGGCCCCACAGAAAATCACTATGGGTGTATCTGGTGATTTTCTTCGATGGATCCTCTTCTCCCCCAGCATATGCCCTCACTGAATCTGCCCCCCACTTGCTGCCCCTCCAAGTCCCCCGTAGAGCTGGAGACCCGTCAGTGAATTTAATTTTGGTCGTGTTTTCACTTTGTGGTCCACGCTGTTATACTGGTCGCTGTTTTTCCCTCACTGTTTTTTCCCACATCCTTTTACTGGTGCTGTTTTCACAGCACCAGCAATTCCTATCAAACCTTCAGTTCCTTCTCCCTACTAGATTTGATTTTTTGTAGCATATTACCGAAGGCTCTATAAAGAATGATACTAGTGATTACAGTTTTATCTTTTGGGTACTGCTCATTAGCAAAATGAGGTCTTTCATTTGCTCCTCACTGAGGAGCTGTTTCAAGAATTTCTTTTCATGTAAATACTTATTTGTATGTTACTACTGTTGCTGAGATCACTCTTACAGTTGAAGGAGTGGTGTTATGAACATTCTTAGGGTATAAGAACTGCAAATAGTAGGTGACTCGTTCTGATGCCATAAGGACATAAGTGAGACCACTGTAAAACAGTAAGAGTGATTTCAGTGGTGGTATTAATATATTATTGATTCAGATTGATCAATATTATTAAAATGTTAAAAAATCTTCCCTGAGCTGCCCGTTTCCAGGGCAACTGCGTATGAGACACTCTTCGCGGAATAAGAGCGTCTGTCATGCTGAGGAGAGGAGAACTTTGATTGGTTGGGTAACTCTCTTAGTCTGTAATAGCATTAACTGACAACTTCTACACTTATCCCAGATGTTGACTCAAGAGGATAAAATTACTGTTAGATGAACTGTCTAAGACCTCTGATGCCATTGTTCCAGTTAGTAGGGAAATTCAGGTAGAAGCCAGACATCTTTCCTGGGTGTCAGCAGAGATGATTGTAAAGTTATAAGCAATGGATAATCAGTGGGAAAAGGCCAAAACATCTGTGCAGCAAAGCAGATGGCTCTAATACAGACCTGTAAGGAATACATTCAAAACACACATCCACAAAGCCAAGGCCAACCTGTGTCAAACTGTAGGGATTCAAATAAAAATTGGAACTCTTTACAATAAATCTGGTCTCATAAATACTCTGAACAAATTCCTCTACTGAACTAAAATAGCCATGCAATTTTTTTGACAGGTCAACTCTTGCTGATGCCTTAAATAACTTTCTCTGTCAATATAGTTAGATCTTTAAATCCAGATACCTCTCTTCCCAGTACTCCCACACAATCATTTGTGCCAGAGAAAGCCTCTTGACTCATCCTCCCTTGTTTCCTATTTCCAATCTATTAAAGTAAAAGCTAGGTTTTAAAATAGTCGAAGTTTATGAATGCAACTAAAACTGCTGACCCAGATAATATACACTGTAAAACGGGTAAGAGAAAATAAGACCTGTGATTGATCGGATGTGTTCATATGACTGTGCAACATTCCAGTACAACAGCACAGGTGAGAAATACTTAACTTTCTAAAACTCTTTACTCAGCTTTTAACATAAAAACCAGAGGGACCCTTTTATAATCACAATAAGGCTTCTGTAGGGTTTGTAGAATTGTGAGCACTGCTTGGATGTGTACAGTACTTGGCATTACCATGTGCCTTACTTTTCAAGGCATGTGGTTATCCCATAATAACATGCACCCTATCATGACTCATGGCTTAAGTAGGCACCAGTTTGTTAAAAGTTGCTGCTTATGCAAATGTGCAGTCTTCCACATAGCCACAATACACACCTAGTACTGTTCGGGTGGGACATCTTCTAATTAGCAAAAAGGAAAAGAACAAGCATTTGTCAATGCTGAATGTTTGCTTGCTGGTATTAGCGTTGGAAATGCAGGCATTAGACAGATACAGAGTAGGAATGGCAGTGAAGTATTGAACTTCATGCCAACCCCACCTCCACCCTGCAGAGACAGACAGGCATTGGGGTATGCATTTGGGTTGTTGCCCATAATGTTCAGCCATTTCACCTCACCCTGTCCTGCAGACACTTACAAGTGTTGAGGTGTGCCTTGGGCGCCTCAGCTTACAGTCACCCCATTCCATAAGGACATACACTGAAATGGGTGCAATATAGAGAATGGTGAACCCCAAATAAGAGTCCAAGACACCCCGATGCCTGTCACTGGCTGCGGGGGATGCATGAGCATTACAGTCGGCAATCCAAAGGCACACCCCTGATGTCTGTCAGCCTGTACAGGGTGGGACGTTATGGTTAGAAACCCTAACGCCTGGGCATTTGCTGGTATTTGCACTACAGATTTTCAACACGGCCATTTTGTGACCCCCACCTCATGAAAGCATTTGGGACCTCTTCTCATGAACAGTGGCACTGTTATTTTGTCAATGTGTTTCAAACTTTGAGTTTCAACAGCGACCCTGTCATTATGCGCCAAATGTATGAAAACACAGATCGGGCAGGTTGTGAAGAATGACAGCTGTACCATTCACAGGGAGGTGTGAAGAGATGGAAATGTTGAAAATCTGTAGTGAGAATATTAAAAATGCTCAAACTTCTGAGTGTACGTGGAAACTGTGAAATGCATGCGCGTAACACAGTCATTTAGTGGAATTATTTCACCAAATTTTCAACACAGGCATTTTGTGACCTCTGCTCATGAACACTGTCACTATGATTTTCTTAATCTGTCCCGAACATTGATTTCCCACAGCAACCGTGCTATTCTGCGCCAGATGTGTACACGTATATTTCGGGCAGGATGTGAAAAATGACAGCTGCACTGTTCATAAGGAGGTCTGAAAAAATGCTAGTGTTGAAAATCTGGAGTGAAAATACTACAAATTTGCAAAGTTACAAGGGTGCATATAAACTGCACAATGCACGCTTGTAACACAGTGATTTTATGGACATTTGTCACCAGATTTTCAACATAGGCATTTTAGGACCTCTGCTCATGAACAGAGTCACTGTGATTTTACATACGAACGTACATACGAACATACAAATCTGGCAGCAGAACACACTAATCGGTCTATCTAAATCTGCCCCAGTGTGCAGCTAGCACCCTAGATTGCAGCTGCCCCAGCCTCCTCCCCCGCTTGTCCCAGCCCCTGCCCCCCTGACTCTTCCTCTTGCTTTATCCCACTCCTTCTTAAAGCTACTGACTGTCCTACATGTTACCACCCCCTCTGGCAATGCATTCCAACTAGACACCACCCTCTCAGTGAAATAGAGTCTCCTCATTTCTCTCTTGAAACATCCCCCTTCCAACCTTAGTCCGTGCCCTCTCGTCTCTCTTCCACTCCTCAGTTTAAATACCCCCTCGATGCTAGGTTTATTTACCCCCCTCAGGTATTTAAATGCTTCAATCATATCCCCCCATCCCCACTCTCCTCCAGTGTGTACATGTTCAGCTCCTTCAGCCAAACTTCATATTCCTTTCCTTCCAGCCCCTTTACCATTTTTGTTGCCCTCCTTTGCACCCCCTCCAGTAACTTTATATCTCTCCTCAGGTATGATCTCCAGTATTGCACACAGTACTCTAGGTGCAGTCTGACCAATGATCTGTAGACAGAGAGAATCACATCACTGTGTCTGGATGAGAACCCCCTTGCAATGTACCCCAGCATCCTGTTTGCATTTGCTGCTGCTCTCCTGCACTGGGCCGAGTTGTTCATGCTCCCAGTTATTAACACCCCTAGGTCCTTCTCCTCCTCTGTGATCCCCAACCAATAGTCCCTCTTCTGGTTCTTAGCCTCAAAGTGCATCATCTTACACTTCTTTGCATTGAATCCTAGCTGCCACTCCATCGACCATGTCTCTAGTTTGGTTAGGTTCCCCATGCAGTTTTTCCCATCCATCCTATTCATCCACCACTGCCCCGATTTGGTATAATCTGTGAACAGACTAACCCTGCTCCCCAGTTTGTGTGCTGTATCAGAGATAAAGAGCCCAAATAGCACCAGGCCCAGCACTGACCCCTGCAGCACCCTGCTTGTCACTGCTCTAGGTGCCGAGAGCTTCCCCACCACCCCCACCTTCTGCGCCATCCTATGTAAACGGTTCTCTATCCATTTAGTCAGCTTTTTTCCAACCCCCACTGCCATCAGCTTCCCCTCCAGTCTCCCATGAGGCACTGTATCAAAGGCCTTACTGAAGTCCAAGTACAGGACATGTACAACATGGTCCCAGTCCAATTCTCTTGTCACCCAGTCATAATACTCTATTAGGTTGATTTGACAAGACCTCCCTGAGCCGAACCCGTGTTGCCACCCATCTTGGAGGCCATTACTCTCTAGGAATGCCACCAGCCTCTCCTCCAGTATTGCCTCCATAAGCTTACCCACTATGGATGTGAGACTTACTAGCCAATAATTTTCTGGCTCCTCCCTAGGGCCACTCTTGTGTATGGGTATCACATGGGCCACCCTCCAGTCGTGGGGCACACACCCCATTTCCAGGGAGGTGTTGAACAGATCTGCCAGCACTCAGCCAACATCTCCACCATCTCCCTCAGCACCTTGGGGTGGATGCCATCGGGACTTAATGCCTTGTCCACCCTTACTGTCCTCAGCCCCTCTAGCGCCCTACTCCCTGTGATCACTTTGTCCATCACCTACTCCCCCCCTTACCCCACCCCCAGCCCATTCTGTTAGTGGACCATCCTTCTCCTTAGTGAAAACAGAGCAGAAGTACTCATTTAGAATTCCCACTTGCTCCTCCCCCTTTTCCACCCAATCCCTTCCCCACTTTATCCTGACAATATGTCCCTTGCACTTCCTCTTTTCCCTGACATACCTAAAAATGTCCTTTTCCCATCCCTTTATGCCCTGTGCAGACCTTAATTCCCTGGATGCCTTAGCTTTTTTCACCCTCCTGGCCACCTCCCTTGACCAGCTCCTGAAAGCCTCCTTATCCTCTCCCTTCTCTGTTCACCTGTACCTCTGGTATGTAGTCCTCTGTGCCCTCACCGCTTGCAGCACTTCCTTGTTCAGCCAGCGTGGTTTCTTGGCTCTGCTCTTCTTATTCCTGTCCCTGGTGCAGACTACTGTGGCCTCTGTTAGCCCAGTCTTTATCACTCCCCACTTTTGTTCTGCATCCATCCCCGGCCTTATATTCTGGAGTCTCCCTTGCAGTATTGCTCCCATCAACCCAAAGTCCACCCTAATAAAGTCCACCACCTTAGTGCCTGTACCTCCTGTCTCCCTGCCCAGTGCAAGAATGAGACACACTGTTTGGTGGTCTCCACCTGCTAGTGGGTCCTCCACTCTTACCTCCCTCACCACCTCCCCATTTGCCAGTACTAGGTCCAGAGTGCTACCAAGCCTTGTAGGCCCACGTACCAATTGTGTCAGAAGGCCATCCTTGAATGCATCAAGGAGCATCTGCTCCCTGGTACTGCTAGTAGTTGGGGTACTCCAGCCACTCCCCCTTCTACACACCCTCCTTATCTGCTCTGCCAACTCCCCATCCAGTTCCCTGGATTAGGCTGGTGCTCTGTACACCAGTCCCAGCCTCAGCTTTCTGCCCTTGGAGTGCAGGAGCTGCACCCAAAGCGCCTCTGTCCTCTCTTTTTCTCCCTCATCCCTTATGCATTTAATCCCTTCCCTCACATAGAGTATAACCCCCCTCTTCCAACCCCTCCTGTATATCCTGTATCCATGGATTGCCAAGTCCCAAACATGGTACTCTGTGGTCCAAGTCTCTGTCACTGCAGCAATGTCCACCTTCCTCTCTGAAAGGAGCGCCTAAAGCACTGCAATTTTTTTCCCCAGGCTTCTTGCATTGAGAGAAACCACCTTCCAACCATACCCCTCCTTCTCCTCAATCTTCTCTTCCCTGGCCTGTGTCCCTCCTCCTGGTAGTCCGCACCCTTTCTCCTCCTTATTCTTACTGGGTGGTGGTGCCTTCTGTATTATACTCAGACCACTATGCCTGCCCTCTCCCAGGGTTACTACGCCTCTACCTTTACCTATATCTAGGGGGTTGCGCTCATTAGGCTCCCCTGTCCGGACCTTTCTACCAACCTCAGTCTTTTGGCCACCCCTTCATTAGTTTAAATCCACCTTAGTAGAGATATACCCCTCTAATCCTGCCTTGAATACTCCCTTCCCCTTTCTGCTCAAGTGTAACCTGTCCCCCCTGTGCAAGTCACTATTCCCCCAGACCCTACCCCAGTTAGTCACTAACCCAAAATTTTTGGTGTGGCATCAATCCCTCAGCCAGTCATTGAACTCCTCCATCTTACCCTTCTGCACCATGATTGCACATGGTACTGGGAGTACCTCCAAGAATGCCACCGACTCCCCCACTCCCCCTTACACTGCCTGCCCAACTACTGGAACCTCCCCCTCACTACTGCCACAGTCTCCCCTGCCAAGTTGTTTGTACCTACATGCAACACTAAATAAGGTTTCTTCCTCCCTCTCGTTGCACACTTGAACAGTGCCTGCTCTGCCCCTCCTGCAGTCAACCTGGGGATAGCTTCAACCCAAATACAGCTGTGCCTTTCTCCCTTTCTGCCCCAACTCACCCCTTTAAGTATAGAATCCTCCAGGACAGGGTACCCCATCCCTTACCCCTTCCTTCTAATGCCCCTCCACCACCCCAGTATTTGTTCTTCCCTGCCCCTCACTCCCCGCCAGCTGCACACTCTGTGACTTCTGTATCTGTACCCCCTACTTCTGCCTCACCCCTTTTCTCTGCCTTATTCCTCCCATCCCCATTGAACCCCTTCCCAGCCTGCCCTTTTGTACTGGGCTCCTGCCTGCATTGGTGCCTTTTTCTGCCCACAAAGAAATCCACAGCAATCCCGACAGAGCTCCATTGAGCTCGCTCACTCCCCCTCTCTCTCTCTCTCGCTCATTCTGTTTCTCCTGGTGCTGCAGGCTGCCCATTTGTACTGGGTCCCTGCCTGTGTTGGTGCCTTTTTCTGCCCACAAAGAAATCCACAGCAGTCCCAACAGAACTCCGTTGAGCTTGCTCACACTCCCTCTCTCACTCGGTCATTCTGTTTCTCCCGGCGCTGCAGGCAGCCCTTTTGTACTGGACTCCTGTCTGCATTGGTGCCTTTTTCTGCCCAAAAAGAAATCCGCAGCAGTCCTGACAGGGCTCAGTTGAGCTCGCTCACTCCACCTCTCTCACTCGCTTGATCTTAATCTGTCCCAAACACTGATTTCCCACAGCAACTGGGCTATTTTGTGCCGGAAGTGCGAAAAAACATTTCGGTCAGGATTTGTAAAATGACAGCTGCACTGTTCATAAGGAAGTGGAAAAACGCCAATGTTGAAAATCTGGAGTGAAAATATTACAAATCAATGAAGTTATGAATGTGTGTGTAAACTGCACAATGCATGCTCATAAAACAGTCATTTTTTGGATTTTTTTCACCAAATTTGCAACATAGGCTGTTTGAGAGCCCACCTCATGAACAGTGGCACTGTCGTTTCATTAACCTGTCCCAAAAGGCGATTCTACGCAGTGACCACAAAATCACCTTTTGGGACTGAATAATGTCATGACAGTGTCTGAATTCCTGAGGAGGGGTCCCAATAACCCAATAACCCCACCTTTTCAGCACAGCCATTTTTTCACACCACCTCATGAATCTGATAGCTGTCATTTTTCAAATCCTGGCCAAAATATGTTTTCACACTTGTGGCACAAAATCATCTATTGGGCATGAGTTGAAAATTATCTCCACCCTTGTTCACGAGCTGGGGTCATATGAAGGCTATGTGGATTCATAAGAAGGCTATGTTGAAAATCTGGGGTAAAAATTATTACAAAATAACAATGTTATGAGTGTACTTTAAAATTTTTCAATACACTCTTGTAACTGCGGTAATTTTCAGTATTTTGACCCCAGATTTTTAACATAGTCATTTTTTCACACCACTTCATTAATGTGACAGCTGTCATCTCTCAAACTCTACCCAAATGTGTTTTCACACTTGCAGCATAGAATGACATTTTGGACATTGTTTTATAAATAACACCTGTCATGCTCAGAAGCAGTGGTTATAAAAAGATTATGTTGAAAATTTGGAGTAAAAATGTGAAAAAAACTAAGTTATGAGGAAACATTGAATTGTTCCAACATTTTCTCATAACTTTATTTTTGTTAATTTTGGCCCCTAATGTTCAACATATCCCTTGTGTTACTCCACTTACTGAACATGGCGTGTGTCATTTTTCAAATCCCCTCCAAAACTTGTTTCCACAGTTGCACAGCAAAATCACCTTTTGGATGGGATTTTGAAAATTCCACTTGCCTTGATCATAACGTCAGGTCATAAAAAGACTGTTGAACATTTGGGGTCAAAATGTAGGTGCCCACTTAGAAGTAGATATTGCCTCTCATCTGCCCTATTCTGGGTAATTACAATCTAACAATGTATAAAAGCAGGACACCACTGAAAATGAGACATTGCATCTCATCTGTCCCATCCTGGGTAAATATAGAGTGAAAATGTATACAAGTAAGACCCGGTACAACAGCAATACCAGTGGCAAACATTTGGCATTGACAAATGCTTGTTCTTTCTGGTAAATGCCTCTTATGACAGATTCTGTAATCCTTGTTCTAGCAAGATATGAAGACTGGAACTGTTGCATCGCATATTGACATCTTGCCTACCACAAATAAAATTTAAGGCAAACAAAGATTACTGTCCGTGTGTTTTTGTTATATTTTTTGCATTGAAGAGGTAACTCCCCCAATACCAGATTCCCATAAATTAAACATTCCAACCTCAACCATTTCCATTGTAGTGCTAAGAAATGCCAAGAAACTGCCGCAAATTGACAGTCCAACAAAACATGTTCCAGTGTGTCTTCAGTCATATGACACTCTGGTCTAGAACACATTCACTCTTCAATACTTTTGTGTTTCAGGTTATCTTTAACCCTCAGCCTCCCATAACTACTCAACCAGAGTGCATCCCGCATTTTACTTGGAACTCTCTCATCATTTAGTTGTGCAAGAACCAATGACACTTTTATTGGTGAGCATATGGAAAATAAAGGTTCATGTGCAAGAATTTGTACCATTATGGCATTATACGTTTCTAATCTATTTAATGCAAATACTATCTGCTTTGAAACTTTCCAACTAGTTTTTTGAGTGCTGGAATTATATATGGTATACAGAAAATGTTTGCACATTCCTGGAAGAAACTGTGGTCCATAGAGAAAATAATTTTCCCATTCCATAGTGAAACCATTCATGCTAAATTTTAGACAAAGGAAAGAATTTCATTTTAAGTGTGGCTGTGAAAAATAAAGAACAAAAGAAAAACATTTGGTCTATCTTATTAAGTCCCCCATCCTTTTTTGGCAACTACGTAAAATCCTTTTTAATCAGGTTCAACCTGCTTCCCCACAGCATCTGGAAAACAACCACTTGTTAACTTAGCTTATTAACATAGTATGATGAAGGAGGCGATATTGCCCCTGTACAGGACCCTAATGAGGCCACACCTGGAGTACTGTGCTCAGTTCTTGAGCCCACTCCTGAAGAAATACAGGGGCAGGCTGGAGAAGGTGCACTTGGAGGCTCACCAAGACAATCCAGATGCAACAGGATAGGACATACAAGGAATGGTTCCCAGGTCTTACCTTGTGCACACTTGAGACCAGAAAGGAAAGGGAGGAATATGATTGAAACATACAAGTTCCTGAGGGGAACAAGCAAAGTTAACAGTGAGGACCTCTTAACCAGATTTGGAAGAATGTTGACAAGAATGTAAGGGTGAAGACTTGTTAAGGAGAAGTTTATGAAGGATGTTAGGAATTTCTTCATCACCAAGAGGTGGTGGATTGCTGGTATAGACTGCTGAAAGAGGTCATAGAGGTGGGGATGATAAATGGGCTCACGGTCAGGTGGGACAGATTCAGGGTCTTAGCAGGGCACGATAAGGAGATAAACCCTATAAAGTAGTAGGCCATGTGGCAGCAGCCTCAGGTAGGAGTGGTGGGCAAGCTGGATGGACTTTGGGACTTTTTTTCCATCACTGTCTATGTACTGTATTTATGTTTGTAAGACACAGGTGGGTTGGTTATTTCATCGCATTAGGACCTCATTAAATCCTTTGCTTCCTGAATTGCATGGAAGCTATGAGCTTTTTAGGACAGACTATTGTGGTCCATCCCCCCACCCTGGCCACAAGTCCGACTGAAATTACCCTTCCTCCATTCATCTGATTCCATTAGAATAATACAATTTTAATCCCTGATAGTCTAGTGATTCCCTCCTCCCTCACTTGGTCCCAGTAGAATATTTCTATGTATATCTCTGACCCTGACTAATGGCAATCCTCCCACCTCAGTACTGATGGAACTGGCCTGGTATTCAATGGTCCCACTTCCCACTTCCTCCCCTGTAGCATCCAATCTGTCCCTGCTCCCCAACCCACACCTCGAAGATGACACCCAGCACTTACCCTCTGCTTAAATTGCTTATGGTCATACAGTATGCAAGTACTGACTGTGAGATTCAAACCCAGTTTTCCAGGTTTGCAGCTCAGTGCTCTTAACCACTACGCTATACTGCCTTAAGGAACGGATAGAGGAATTATTGGAAGTGCTCTTGTTTAAAATTCGCATTTAAATACCAAAGGACAAAAATCTTTTGCTTATAGAGCAAACATTAGTTATAATTCCATACTTCAGTCCTTAAGTAACTGCATAGTATCGAGACTGCACTGGTTCGGGTGCTCAATGATCTCCTGATGGCAAGAGATCATAGACACCTTTCCATTCTGGTGCTCCTTGATCCCTCTTCAGCCTTTGACACTGTGGATCATGGGGTGCTGCTTGAGTGCCTGAGGTTCATCTGTGGCCTGACAGGTACGGTCCTCAGGTGGTTTACATCTTTCCTCACTGGAAGAATGCAGAGAATTGTGTCTGGAATTTTTTCCTCAGACTCGCTCCCTCTGCCATGTGGGGTCCCTCAGGGCTCTGTATTGTCCCTCATGTTGTTTGCAGTGTATATGCAGCCCCTCGAAGACATTGTAAGACAGTATGGGCTGAGGTTTCACTGCTATGCTGATGATACCCAGCTCTACCTGTCCTTTGCGCCTGACCAGGATAGTGCTCTCTCGGTATTTAACAACTGCCTCGCTGCAATCCAGTATTGGATGAATTCAAGCTGGCTAAAGTTGAACGTGGGAAAGACTGAGGTGATGGTTGTGGATCCAGGTCGCCGGATAGAGGGTTTGAGGGCTGGTCAACTCTCTGGACTTTATCTGGGGGAGTTCCCAGATTCTTACCTCTGAATGGGTGCGAGATCTGGGGGTAGTGCTTGATGATGTGTTGACCCTTTGATCTCAGGTGTCTGCAGTCATCAAGTCTGCCTTTTATCATCTTAGGAACATCACCAGGATCAAGCACCTTGTTCTGTCCGGGGATCTGCCTACACTGGTCCATGCCTTTGTGACCTCACGCCTTGACTACTGCAACTCCTTATACCTAGGGCTTTCTGGGGTTGCTATCCACCGCTTGCAGCTGGTGCAGAATGCGGCAGCTTGATGGTTGATGGGGACATCTCGTTCCTCGCATATTACCCCAGTGCTGCGCAATCTGCACTGGCTGCCAATTCAGTGGTGGATCACCTTCCAAGTTGGTATACTGACTTATAAAGCCCTACATAGACTTGGCCCTGATTACTTGAAAGAGCTTTTTGTTCCCTACTGCCCTGTGTGACAGCTCCGCTCAGCTGACAGTTTGCTGGAGATTCCGAGGGTAACTTTGAAATCTTCTGGGGCCCATGCATTTATGTTCGTGGCCCCTGCCCTCTGGAATTCTCTACCCCGCCAGCTTCAGGAGTGCACGACTGTGGGGGGATTTAAACAGGCACTTAAAACTTTTTTGTATTATCAAGCTTTTCTGTGATGCATGGTTGCTTTGATTGTTTATTTTGGTTAACTGCTGTCTGTGTTTCATATGGTTATGTGTTTGATTTTTGTACAGTGCCTTGATAATTTTGAAAGGCGTTTAAAAAATAAAGTTTATTATTATTATTATTGTTTTATCATTGTTTTAAAACAGAGTTAAAGCAGCTTTATTATCACAAACTTTCTGTAACAGTTTTTCATAGTATGATTTGTATTGGTGTATTGTTTATGCAATTCTATATTTTGTGTTCTGTGTCCTGATCACCCACGAAAGCCAGCAGCTTTACTCACTGGGTCAAACAAGTTAATAAATATGTCAAACAGCAAATTAAATAGGTTGCAGGACAGGAGGCAGCACGGGTTTGTACCAAGGAAATCTTGCCAAACAAATCTGATCAATTTCTTTAATTGGCTCACACAGGCAGTAGACAGGAGCCACAGAAACAGTAGACAGGGGCCAAACAAATTATTTTTTGTGCCTTGACTTTAGCAAGGCCTTCAATTCTGTTTCATACAGAAGGTTAGAAATGCTGAGTGCACTGGGGATAGGGGGTCCAATTGTCCAGGTGGATAGGGAACAGGTTGGGGAGCAGAATGATCATCACTGTGGTGCACTCTGCCCAGGGGAGTCACAATCAGGGTACAGGAGGGATCTGTTCTTGGATTGTTGCTCTTCAATATCATCATTTGTGATGCAATAGGAGTCCAGAATAAGGTGTATGTATCTGCTAATGGCACTAAGATCTGCGGCAGTGCGGACACTGAGGAGGGGAGTTGGAGAATGAAAAGGAACCTGGAAAATTGGAAATTTGTCCAGATTATGACAACTAAGGTTCAGCGTAAATAGATTCAAAATGATGCTCATTTGAAGAAATAATCTTGAAATGGACTATAGGATGGGGGGGGGGGTCAGGGTGGTGCTGATAACCGAGGTGGAGACTTGGGGGTTATCATTAATAACAACCTCTAGTCCACTGATCAGTGCAGCAAACCATATGGGAAGGCAAACTGGATGCTGCGATGTATAGGACGGGAATTTGATAGTAGGAGGAAGACAGTGATACTGTCTCTGTACACTGTCTCAGTGGAAGTCACTGGTAGGGTTACACCTGGAGTACTGCACACGGTTCTGGAGTCCACACCACAAGAAAGACAGGACAGCATAGAGACCATACAATAAAGGGCCACTAAGACAATCTAGGCACAACAGAGGAGGTCCTATGAGGAAAGGTTGGCAGATCTTAACATGTATACACTCCGAGGCCAGGAGGGAAAGCAGGACATGATTGAGATGTACAAGTTCTTTCAAGGAATCAACAAAGGGGATTGTAAGGACTTTTTCATGAGGAATGAGGGCACAGTGACTAGAGGACACAGGTGGAGACTGGAGGGGTGGAGATTCAGAAGGGGTGTGAGGAAGTTATTCTTCATGCAGCAGGTGGTGGATGAATGGAATAGATCACCCAAAGAGGTGGTTGAAGCCAAGATTGTGAATGACTTTAATCTTGGGTGGGGCAAATATAAGGGAATAGTGTGACCCACAGGCAGAAGTGGGGAAGGGATAACTGGGGAAGGGTGTGACAATCGGTCACTAGGACTATCGGATCTTGAAATCTATCCCAGCATTAGGCCGAGCATTGAGATGGAAATGGGCAGACTGGGTGTGCCTCTGACTCTTTTTCTGCCAACACAAGCTTTGTTTCTATGTCATTGGCTCGTTCATTAATGTTCAGTAGCCAAAACACAGAGAACAGCTGCCATGGTGTTTTTTCTGCTCCATTAGTCATTCTTTACAATGCACTCTGTTCACCCTGAATTGCTTTTTTTGCAGTCTGAGTAATCACTTTCTGTCCCACTGTGGGCCTTCTATGGCCAACAATTCTGCAGCATAAATATTTGGAAGCCACCAGTCTTCCATCACAGCTGCTGCAGTGCTGGAACACTGGACCCTAAGCAACACTGTGTTCCTTCCTTCTTTTTTTGAGTCAACAACCATTTGTCAGATTGGCCCCAAGCGCACTTGGGGAAGCAGAACTCATAAATCTCCAGTCAGCACTGCTGTTGCTGTACCTCCCAGCCCATCCTTAAAAATTAATGATGTGGGTGGCTCGGAAAAGCACAGGCACTTCTGCAAATCATTAAAGGGAAAAAAAGGGGATGGAGTGGAGGGAAAACTAAAGCTTCAGATATAGTCACAGCTGGTCAAATCCAGCAAACAGCGAAAAAGTGTCAGGGAGCTCAAAACAGACAAATGACTTTACAGATGAATTCAGTACTTTTTATGACTGAAGATATTTAGTTTAGAGATTGGCAGAGAGTAAATGATCTAATTTGTTTATAATGTCAACTGCATCTGTAACTCTACTTCCCAACAACTATCTATATATAGTGTACAGAAAATGGCCAGGGAGTGCATCTCCGGGCAAATTATTTTTTAGAAAATAGAGACTGTGTGGTCCAACAGTGTCAGTGGCTCAGTAGGTAGCACACCCGCCTCAGAGGCCAGGAGATCAGAGGGCTGTGGGTTCAGTTCCCACATCTGGCACTTGGGTTAATATCCCAGTACTGACATTGTAGTGCAGCATGAGAGGGGTGCTGCACTTCTGAGGTGCCGTCTTTTGGATGAGACATTAAACCAAGGTCCCATCTGCCTGGATTGGTGGTAGTTCAGGTGGATGTTGAAGATCCCATGACACTTATCGAAAAGAATAGGGGAATTTCCCCAGTGTCCTGGCCAAATTTCCCTCATTCGCTAAAAAATACCACAAACAGCTTAATCTGGTTCAAAGTCAGTTGGCATTCATCTGTATCCTCCTACCCCGGGTCGTACCTGAAAATAGGCAGGATTTGTCTAGTGCACTTACCCGGTCAACAACAAAAAATTAAAAAACAGTAGCACATCTACTATGCTGGTGACCCAGGTTTGAAAGCAGACTTGGGCAGCCTGTACAAGTGATGTCCAGGTCTGATAGGGCTACTAATGGTAGCATTTCCTTGTCCAGTGAGGGTTTGCACTGTGCCCACAACAGCAACAGTCCCAGTGGTGTGCTGGGGTGGATTACTGTCCCCAGAAGATGCTGTGTGTGGGCTCGGCCATAGTATGGTGCTATGAGGTCCCATAAGAAGAAGAATGAGGTCAATGAGAAAATTAAGGGAAAAGCACTTGGCAGCTGCGTTTATGACGCCCTCCCCACACCACTCTTTGGTCCCATGCAACATGCCATCAGTTGGAGTTAGGACAGAGAGATAGCCTCAGAATGTAGGGGGTCAGATGCTGAGAGGAGTGGAGGTCAGAGGCTGAAGACAGCAGGGTAGCATCAGGAAGGGAGAAAGTGCTTAAACAAATAGAAATCATGGGCAAAACAAGAGTTTGTATAATGCCTACCCATGACACATAGATGCATACATAGAAGTTGACGGCAGATAAGGACCTCTTGGCCCACCCAGTCTGCCCTATTTATCCTTACCTAGTATGAGGTCTAATGCACAAACTGAACTCCAGAGCACCCCCCCACACCTAACCTCCAGGATACCATTATGTCTGTCCCACTCCTCCTTGAATCCTGTGACTGTTTTATCCCCTACCACCTCTCGATAACCCCCAGGTCTCTTTCCTGCAGGGAAGACTACTGGCCTGCATAGCCAATAGATCAAACCAACAGGAAAAAACTGGGAACAGCTGCAGTTTATCCCTCCCGGAAGTAACTGCTGAGATTTTGACAAGCTCTGTGCTGTAGTCTCCATGATAATGGAGTGTCCATGCCCGGCTGCTAGTGGGTATATATCAGTTTATCATGTGGCTCAGTAGTAGTGCCATTTGATAGCAGGTCTTTACAGATTATTCATAGCCATAGCCCACTGCACCCCCCCCCCCCCCATTTATAGAACTTATTTTCTGTATTCTCCAGATTATTCAAGGGACTTCACACCACTCACTTCTTAATTAAGGATTCATTAAATCAACAATACAGCTAATCCAACTTTACAGTTTCGTACATATGAACATATGAAAATTGCCAGCAGAAATTAGGCCTCTAGGTCTGTCTAGTCTGCTCAAGTGAGCAGCTAACACTCTACTTTTCAGCTGTCCCTCCTCCACCTTCCCTGATACCCCCCCCACCCTGTCCCATCCCCTCTTGAAACTACACACCATCCTACAGGATACCACCTCCTCTGGCAAAGCACTCCAAACTGATACTACTCTCTCTGTGAAAAAGTGCCTCCTCATTTCCCTCTTATACCTACCTCCTTCCAATCTAAGTCTATGTCCTCTCATGTCTCTCCCCTTCCAGAGCTTGAATATCTCTTCAGTACCAGACTTATTTATTCCCTTTAAGTACTTAAAGGTCTCAAACATATCCCCAATATTCATTCTCTCCTCCAGGGAATACATGTTCAATTCCTTAATCTCTCCTCGTAGGGCATATCCTGTAATCCCTGAATCAACTTTGTCACCCTTCGTTGTGACCCCCTCCAACAAAATCATATCTCTCTTCAGATAAGGGTGCCAGAATTGCACACAGTATTCCAGGTGCGGTCTGACTAGTGACTTGTAGAGTGGCAGAATGACATCCCTGCTTCTGGAGGAGATGCCCTTCACTATGCAACCCAGCATCCTGTTGGCCTTCACTGCCGCCCTCCTGCACTGCTCTGAATTGTTCATATTTACCATCATCACCACCCCTAGATCCTTTTCCTCTTCAGTGGTACATAACTACATACCCCCAGTTAGTAATCCTTTACATTACATCGGAAGTCTTGTATGAAAGTTTTGCCACCATTTTGTGGGGATAAACTGCAGCCATGCAAAACCTGAAATTCACTGACTGCCCAGTTGTGTGGCATTAGTGCACTGTGTTACTGCCTGGGCAATCGGGGTTCATATATGAGCCTCAGACTCCTGCATGGGGGTCAACTGTGAGCTGGGCACATCACAGAACTGAGGCAACTTTCTCCAAAGGAAGGGGGATGTGAACCACCTTGCAGACCAAGGTGCTGGCATCGGCCATGAAGGTTGCCTCTCACCCACCCTCCTGGATGGAGGAAGGATGTAGCCATAGCAACCCTTATTTAGGGGGGATGGGGATAAAGGAGAAAGAGGAAGAAAAATGAAAAATCGATAAATAAAATTTATAATGTTCAAAGCAGCAGAAGAGGTGTGTTTTTTGGTAATCAGTAAGATAAAACCATCCAAGAAGTAGTCCCTTGGCTCAATGGGGACCGAAGACAACTAATTCTGTATAAATTAAGGTCTATGATCGTTGGAAAGAGGTGGGTTTCTTCCTGGCCAAAAAAGTTATACAGTAGGGTTACCACCTTTTAAAAAGACCAAAGTGGGACATTTCTTACTGAAACATGATTTTTCGCAGGGCAGTACGTAATCACGACCAATGCAACAGACTTGTTTTCTCTGTATAATCAGAATTAAGGCTAAGTATTGTAGTTTCTTAGTGGCTTATGTTGTTTCTTCTCATTTTAAGATATTTTAGTTAAAGTATTGTAGTTTTCTGCAACATTTAGTGGAAAGTTAGAAAATATTTTTTCTACTATAAAATCAGGACATGTAATATTTTTTTCGTGTTTTTTTGCAGGAAACAGCTGCCCAAATCTGGACTGTCCTGCGAAAATTATGACAGGTGCTAACCCTATTATACAGAGCAGTACTGAGGGAATGGACAACTATAATTAAGAAAGCATAGGAAAAGCTGGAAGCCAGGATAGCAGCAGGAGTTGCAGATAGCACCAAAGCCTTCTTTCAGTACATAAACAGAAGAGGAAGATGAAGGAGAGGCTTAAGCCCTTGAAAACAAGGGTGGGAGGAGGACCTTGTGAATGAGCCAGAGGCCATAGTTGAGATGCTTAACAAAAACATTATATCAGTGTTCACCAAAGGTGTGGGAAGCGGACTTACTGGGATGGCCTGTTGCATTAGGGATAGCCCTGATTCAGCCAGTGGACAGTGGACCTGCACTGGCAGCTCACTAACTGCCAAAGACCAAGCCAAACCAGTCCCAGTCCCAAAGGGTAGATGGCATGCACCTCAGAATCATAGTGGAGCTAAAGGGAAAACTGTCACTTGCAGTAATCTTTCAGGAGTTCATCTGGACAGCTGTAGTGCCTGAAGACTTGAAAGTGCCTACTTGGTCTCCATCTTTAAGAAGTGTGCAAGGTTGGAACCAGGCAGCAATA
The DNA here is from genome assembly GCA_016271365.2 of Neoceratodus forsteri. Taxonomy (NCBI): domain Eukaryota; kingdom Metazoa; phylum Chordata; order Ceratodontiformes; family Ceratodontidae; genus Neoceratodus; species Neoceratodus forsteri. The sequence goes on from JADMNL010000042.1 coordinate 8,369,565, forward strand.
GGTTTCTCAGCCTGTCATTAGTGCTTGACAAGGTCATGGAGGTTATTCAAAAGGACCAAATGATAGAGCACGTTGTTGAAGCCAAGGTGACTTCCCCCTACCCAGCACGACTTTCTGAGAGACTGATTTCCTCTGATCTGATATCCAGAGATTACTCGAGAACGATGAAAAAACCATAAGAGGGAAGACTGAGGGATCTCAACATGTATACCCTGGAGGAGAAGAGGGAGGAAGAGACAGGATAGAGGCCTACAAGTACCTCACAGGGGTGAGCAGGGTACAGGTGGGTATCCTGCTTCAAATGAAGAAGTGCAACAGAACAAGAGAACATGCAACAAAGCTAGAAGGGAAAAGTTTAGGAGGGACGTAAGGAAATACTACTTCACTAAAAGAGTGGTGGATGCCTGGAACAGCCTACCACCAAAGGTTGTGGAGGTGAAAACAGTGAGTGGCTTCAAACATGCATGGGATAGGCAAAGGGAACAATTGGTAAATAAGCAAGGGAGGGAGGGTTGCCAGAGATCAGTGAGGGTCTGTGGAGACAGAATAGGCAGGGAACATCTGGGCAGACTGGATGGACCATGCGGTCCTTTTCTGCCAACAAATTCTATGTTTCTTTATTCTATGATCATGCCAAATAAACCATATCACCTTCTTCAAGAGGATAACCAGGGAGGTGGATAGAAGCAGGGGCACAGACATAGTCTATCTGAACTTCAGGGAGCTCTTTGAGACTGTGGCACATGACAAGCTTCTGAGCTGAGTAAACAGTGTGGTATACTTGAGACATACCCAAGGTGGCTTGCTAACTGGCATGAGGCAGGAAGCAGAGAGTGTTGGTGAAACAGCACTGGTCCAAGTGGAGAGGACTACTCAGCATCATCTTGGTGGTGGGGCCACTGCTTTTTAGCATCTTTATCAACGACCTGGAAGCTGGGTTCTTCAGTAGGTTGCAGACGTTCACAGATGACACTAAGCTGGCCAAAGGCTGAACGTCTGAAGGACCTGAACAAGCTGGGCAATTGGTCGGATTCCTGTATCCTCAGAGTCAGTGCAGCCAAATGCATGACGCTACACTGGGGGAGTAAAATCAGAGGTAGGACCTGCACACTGTGTGGGGCTTCTCTCTTTGAGGGGGGGAGGAACCTGGGGGTTACATAAGACAGTGGGCTAAAGCAGGACAAGCAGCATGTGGCTGCTGTCAAGAGGACCTTCAGAATGCTGGTGGACATCAAAGGGGAGGGGCACCCAGCTGAGCAGATAAAGTAGTCCTGCCACTTTACATTGCCCTTCTCAGGCTCCACCTGGAGTACTGAATGCAATGCAGGTCTCCACAGTACAAAAACAACATTGAGGAAGTTGAGAGGATGTAACTCAGGGCCACAAAAAAATCAGTGGTATGGTTCACAAAAGCTATAAGGAGAGGCTGGAAGCCATTAAATATGGACACTCTGGAGAAAAGGTGTCTGAGACGGAACATGATTTCAGTCTTTTGCATACTTAAGGTTATCAACAAAATTGGATGGTCTGAGATCTTTGATTGGCTGCCTTGTGGCAGGATGCAGGAACATACCCTGAAGCTTGGGGGGGGGTATTCAGGGGTAATGTTAGAAAGTACTTCTTCTGCCATGGGGTGGTGAATCTATTGAAAAGCCTACAACTAGAGACAGTGAACATGAAGATGATACAGGTATTTAAGGTAAGCCGGGACACATTTCTATCAGGGGAAACACTGAGTACCCTAAGTAGTAGAATGAGTAAAACATCCCTATATGTTGAAAGGCACAGCAAAAATAGCACACACATCGACAATCCCTAGATGCAGTCCCAGCCAGAAACCTCAAATTATACAAAAAGGGAAGAACACACTCCAGCCTCAATAAGAGACACAATACAAAGCTAAACTGTTGCAAAAGTAAAACAAAAAGCATACAGTGCTCCTTCCTTTAGTGAACAACTCTGGAGCCAGCTGAGGTGTTCACTATAGCTAGGGGTTCACTATAACAAGGTGTTCACTATAACAAGGTGTTGATATGCCTACTTTGGTAACAAGGGGAGCCATCAAAGGTGTTCACTATAATGAGGAGATTGTTATAGAAGGGTTCTTTATAGTGAGGGAGAACTGTATTAAACATTTTGAAACAGCACACCAAAAATGTCAGACACAGGGAAAAGACTCCCAAGGGGTTTGCCTGCTTCTGGGAGGGGAGCATGATGTATCTATTCAGTCCCTTCCAACTTTAAATTACTATGTTACTGTGTACACGGTGCTTTAATTTTCATTTACCTTTAAATGTCTGGGATGGATGGGCCGAACCAAATTTATGCAAAAAGATGTCTGGAACCAAAAGCACTCTCCATAATAGCAGTTGTAGAGGCTAAAAAATGCAAATGAGCACTTGACATGTAATTAGCATATGGTTATTATTCAAACCAACACAGATTGCAAGGTTTTACCTAGGAAAAGCATTCCAATAAACACCTGTCTAAACAAAATTAGATAGGAACCAGTCATTCCTAGTGGCTTAGTTAAACAATGGAAACAAAGAAGAAGTCTTGGAGTCTAGTTTTAAATGTTGTCTTTTAAGAATGAATCATGGTTCCGCTACAGCAGGAGCACAAATAATTCATTTTAACCAGATACTGGAGTCAAAAATGAAAACTGGGATTCAGCACGTTAGACACCTCTGTTTTAAAGTTTGTTCCTGCACTAAACCTGGCAATAGTGAACGCACATCTGCTTTAGTTGGGATAGCTCCCTCATTCATGAACATAGCCACCAGCCAGGAAGACCCTCCCTTGACTGGCTGTGATGAATGCATTTTGAAAATAGGAGTATTTCCATGTTCAGTTCTGTGTTGTGTGGGTGGCTGTGTGATAAAAGTTTTTTAGTGATAGCTACCCAGAGTGCAGTATTCCCAGCCTGATTGAGGTGTGCCAAGTATTAACGTGCAATTTGTCTCTGATGCCCTATAGCCCTTGTAAACCGCTATACAACTGGCTAGTAGAGAGTGCCTTTCATACAAACTATATCCCAAAGCACTTTCCAAAGCAATGTGTTAGTTCAGGTTCAATCATTTTATCGCTCAACCTTTAAGGCTATTTCAATCATTTAGGATGAAAACGACAGTTAAATACATATATGTCCATTTCTACACATATTTATTTACATATTAAAGGTTTACATTCCTCCTATAAAAATATGTCCAGTTATACAAAATTGTATATAGATAAACTTTACCCTATCTTCCTGTACTTTATCCTTTAAACTTTTGATATTGTATAATATCAACGTTCTTTAGAAAGGAGCCAACATCATGGACAACAGTTGGAGAATATGGATTCGTCAGTGAATTATAACTGCCTTCTGGGGACAAATAACAGACATCGATATATTTTGCTATCCAGTACTTTCTCATTTTCATATACATGAGCAGTGTGTTAGATACTGGCAGTGCAGGGGCTCTATGCAGTATGTACTGCATGCAGCAGTTACTAAGCAAGCTAGTGCTGCACATAGCCACATGCATTAGAAGCGGTGTTATTGGCAGAAGGAATGTTGGGCAAACGCTGGGGATTTAACTCCCCTACTGTCTCAAAAATTGCTGTGGGATCCTTACCTTCTACCTGGACAGCTACCAGAGATGGGCAGAAGGGACCTTATGTTTTCAATATGTGTTTCTGCTCTTCCATCCTCTGGCCCTGCAGCACCCTTCAGCCTGTCACCAACCTTCTAATGGACTTACTGACTATCCTCTACTTACCCAGGGCCACATATGGTGGTTGGTGGCCTGCTATGTCAATCATACAGTGCCTGTTGGGGATGCTGGATAAGTAAGCAATAATACATGACAGGGTGGGCAGTACTGGGCTATGCCCATCAGCCCTGGGGCATAATGAGGCCTGATGCAAAATTTCTATGTGGGAAGTGATTTTTTGGGTGATGGGGTACTTGGCCCAAGGACTTCCTTTAGGTGGACATTTTTGCACCATAAATTCCCACCTTGGCAAGGCCCTTAGCCAATCAGAAGACTGGAAAACTTCAGCCCATTTTCTAAGACTAGGACATTTTACACCACACCCAGTGACGTGCATGTATGCTGGTGTCTGAAGGCAGCCCTTTCCCTGATAGTGGCAGTAGTAGTCTCATGGCAGGACATAGAATCCCCCCAATCCAAGGGATGTGAGCTGTCCCTGGAATGCCTAATCCTACCTTCCCTGGCTGGCCTCTGATAACCCCTGCTTGTTTCTGAACCCAGGTCGCTGGCATCATGAGCAGTAGCCATACCACTGTGCCAAAGGGATGGCCAAAGGGGCCTCTTTTTAATGTCTCATCTGAAGGTTGGTATCTCCAACTGTGCAGTATCCCCCCCCCCACCCCAATGCAGCACTGCAGTGTCAGTGTTGGTAATTAGCCCAGCATGTTAGCATATCTCAGTTAGTAGCACATCTGCCTCTGGCCCAGGAAGTCATGGGTTCTAGTCCCACACAGGTATTGGGCTCATACCTTAAATGCTGGGACCCGAGAGCAGTACTAGGGGGGTGCCATACTCTCGGGGTGTGATGTTCTTCGGATGAGTTGTTAAACGGAGATCCCTTCTACCCACCTCTGGTGCTGCCCAGGTGGAAGTAAAAGAACCCAAGGCATGTTTTACAAGATTACGGGATTTTCTCCAGTGTCCTGGCCAACATTCCCCTTCCCAAAAAACAGTTCATGCAATCATGCAAACCCTCGGTAGAAGCATTTAAAAGGGGATTAAAAACACATCTATTTGTGCAAGCTTTTTTCAGATTAAATGTATTGCTATCTTTGGACTGTCTGTTTTGATGTAATGTTTTTAAATTTATTGATAGAGATACTGATATTTTAACGTATTTGTATTTGTCGTGATTGTTATGTATAGTAGGAAATAAAATCAATCAATAGATCAATTATCCAAGGCTATGTGTGGGTGTTGATGTGCAAAATGGCTGCCATTACATGTTCAGTCACTTCACTGCCAATCTCACATTTCTTGTAAAGTGGTTTGGGATACAATGTGTATGAAAAACACTACATAAATGCTGATTCTTCTTCATCTGTCTGGTATGAGACTTGAACCCACAACCATCCAATCTTCCTGTCTCAAAGACGAGAATGCTGAAAACTGGGCTACTGACACTGACCACATTAATCCTGCGAACCTTGCTGGTTTGTTGCCATGTCCTCTATGGTAGAGTCTCAGATACCTTGCGAGGACATTGAACTTGTGACTTCTGGCCCCAACATAAGCCCTACTCTGAGCCATCAATATTACACGCCATAATAAAAACACAGAATGAAGCCGCTGACAGCCCCAGTGAAGCGCATTGCTTTTCATGAGGAAGTCATGTGTAAGAAGACAATGGATGACAACTCACAATTTCAGGTGTCACTCCATTTTTTTTCAGTGCTTGCGGGGGACTAATAACACGAGAGCAGGCACTGACTTCATACACTGTCTTCAAATGTAGTGCCACCGAGCAGTGAGGGGTTGACATTACAGGAAATTGAAGCCCTCTGTTTATCCACAGGCCAGATATCAGGGGTTGACAGCACTGGAAAGTGAAGCCTTTTGTTTAACAAGAGGACAAGTGCGGCTGAGACATCATACCCACACATGCTTGGAATGTAAAAATCTCCATGCCTTTTTGCCCTTTCACTCTTGTTACTCATTTTAGAGCTGGGTGGACTCCCCCACCCCCCGCATGATTTCGAGCCTGACTTGAGGGTTAAGTCTGTTTGGGATCTGATGGTCAGTCTGGCTCCGTGTTGGGCACTTGTATATGACTGACAGAAACTCTGGAGTGAATAGATTTTTTTTTTATAAATCATTGTACTGCATGTGAAGCTTCTCCAGTCAGGAGCCAGAGGTATACATACTTTGTTCCCACAAAATGACAATAGATGCTTCCAATAAAACGAGTGTAATTATATTATCACTGCCATTTCATTCAACATGACATCATGACCTTATCTTAAAAGTCAGATGCTCACACACAGCTTGCCAAGAGAACGTGGAGATTTGCCAGTGTTGGGGAAGGACCTTAGACCAACATTAGTAATGTAGCACAGTGGTACACTATGACATTTGTGCTTGTTTGGATTAGCTGGCATGGTTGCTATGTTTCTGTTTTTTTTATTTGTACATGCTGAGGTGCTCAGTCAACCACGCTGCCTCTTTTAAAATAAAAATCATTCGTGGCCAGAGCCTGCTAATGTAAACAAATTTAAAAATACATTATAAATCACCAATGTGATTTCAGCCAATCAGCACGCAGAGCCACTGTACCCCTTATTCTGAGTACAGTCTGCTCTCATGCGGGAGCACTCCACTTTGGTTCCAGGAGGGAGGACAGCACAATAAAATGAAAACATAATACCCTAAACTTATTATACATCACTTGTGCTAAATGTCAGTAATTATACCAAGGTAATAGGGTCTCCAAGGGATGTTTTTTATGGTATACATAGATACATAGACAGTGTCGGCAGATAAGGGCCTATGGCCCACACAGTCTGCCCATTTGAGCTTGTAAGTTCAGTTTATGTTTTCCTAGAAGTCTGTTGTCCCTTAATACTGACCTCCAGAATTCCTTTATGTCTATTCCATGCATTCTTAAATCCCGTGATTGTTTCAGCCCCCACCACTTCCTCTGGCAAGATGTTCCACTTGTCCACCACCCATTCTGTGAAGAAATTCTTCCTCACGTTTCCTCTGAATCGTCCTCCTTCCAACTTCATCCCATGCCCTCTAGTCCTGGAACATCTTTTTCGCTTAAAAATAGTGTATTCCTGCACCCTGTTCCTCCCTGTGAGATACTTGTATGTCTCTATCATATCCCCTCTCTCCCTTCTCTCCTCCAGGGAGTACATGTTCTGTTCCTTCAATCTGTCCTCATAGGACTTGTGATGCAATCCACGTACCATCTTTGTTGCCCTCCTCTGAACCTTCTCTGCCCTGTCTATGTCCTTATGTAGGTAAGGTCTCCAGAACTGTACACTGTACTCCAGGTGGGGCCTCACTAGTGTCTTGTATAGTGGAATTATGACCTCCCTTTTCCTGCTGGTGATGCCCCTGCCTATGCATCCCAGCATCCTATTTGCTTTACCTGCTGCCTTGTCACACTGTTTCCCTACCTTGAGGTCATCAGAGATGATAACCACAAGGTCCCTTTCCTGCTTGGTGCATGCTATATCCTCACCCCCCAACTGATATATTGTGCCAGGGTTTTTTGGTGCCCCATATGCATTATCTTGCACTTCTTTGCATTGAATTTCAATTGCCAAACCCTTGACCATTCTTCAAGTTTCTGCAGGTCCCTTCTCATTCTGTCTACACCCTCTGGTGTGTCTACTCTGTTACAGAGCTTTGTGTCGTCAGCAAACAGTGAAATTCTGCCTTCTAGGTCCTGCACAATGTCACTGATGAAGATGTTGAATAGGACCGGTCCCAGCACTGATCCCTGTGGTACCCCACTGGTCACTCTTCCCTCTGTGGAGTGACAGCCATTTACCACCACCCTCTGTGTCCTGCCGCCCAGCCAGTTACCTACCCACCACGCTACTGTCCTGCCCACACCCATATTCCCCAGTTTGTGTAGTATTCTTCAGTGAGGCACAGTGTCAAAGGCCTTGCTGAAGTCCAGATAGGCCATGTCCACTGCCCTCCCCTGATCCACCTCCCTAGTCACCCAGTCAAAAAATTCAGCAAGGTTGGTCTGACATGACCTCCCCCTGGTGAAACCATGCTGCCTTGGGTCCTGTAGTCCATTGACAACCAGACGTTCCACCAATCTCTCCTTCAGTAATGCTTCCATGATCTTCCCCACTACCGAGGTGAGGGTGACTGGTCTGTAGTTCCCCGCTTCCTCTTTATTCCCACTTTTGTATAAGGGGACTACATCTGCTGTCCTCCAGTCTTTGGGTACCTCCCCTGTGTCCAGTGATCGGCTAAACAGGATAGCCAGAGGTTCAGCCACCACCTCTCTTAGTTCTTTAAGGACCCTGGGGTGCACCCCATCTGGTCCCATTGTTTTATCAACTCTTATTACTTCCAGTTCCTTCAGGACCCTTTCGTGTAAACGGACTTGTGTCCATTTCTGCACCATTCTCATCCCTTGTACCCCTTCAGACCCATTACCCTCCTCTTCCTCAGTAAAGACTGAGCAGAAATACCTGTTCAATATGTCAGCTTTACTGTTGTCATCCTTCATCGGCCCCCATCCTCCCCTTCAGTCTCACTATCCCTCCCTTTGCCTTTCTTTTTCACTTATGTACCTGTAAAGGTTTTGTCCCCTCTACCCACTGATTTTGCAATGTGTTCTTCTGTCTGAGCTTTGGCTTCCCTTACTGACCTCCCTGCCTCCCTTTGCTTCTCCTGGTACTTCTCCCAGTCCCCTTCTGCCTGTGTCTTTTTGTATTGCCTGAATGCAATCTTTTTGGCTTTCACTTTCTTTGCTACCTCTTTGGAAAACCATAATGGTCTTCTCTTCCTTTTCCTCTTGCTAACCTGCTTAATACATAATTCTGTTGCTCTTGTAATCCCCATTTTAAATACTGTCCACTGTTCCTCAACCCCTGATTCCTGCTCCATTCCCCTTAATGCCTCTTTCAAGTATCTCCCCATTTTCCCAAAGTCTGCCCCCCTAAAATCCAGGATACGTGTTTTTGTGTGGTTTGGTTCTGCACTTTCTGTGATTTCAAACCACAATGACTGGTGGTCACTGTTCCCCAGGTGCTCCCCCACTGTTACCCCCATCACACTGTCCCTGTTTGTGAGCACAAGGTCCAGTATTGCCTTCTGCCGAGTTGGTTCCATGACCAGTTGCTTGAGGAAGGCACCCTGAAGGGAGTCCAGGATAAATCTGCTCCTAGTTGATGCTGCTGCTGGGATGCTCCAGTCCACGTCTGGAATACTGAAGTCTCTAACCAGTACTACCTCACCGTTGTCTGCCATCCTTTGGATGGCTAGCATAACTCCTATCTATTTCTTCCTCCTGGGCTGGTGGTCTATAGACCACACCAGTGCGGATGGCTGGCCCCATTTTCCTTTCCAGCTTAACCCACAGTATCTCTCCCCCATTTTGTTCCTCCTGGATCTCTGTGGCCCTTATGTCATTTTTCACATACAGTGCCACTCCTCCTCCCTTCCTACCTGCCCTGTCTCTTCTGAATATGTTGTAGCCAGGTATGGCCATCTCCCAGTCGTGGTTATCTGGGTATAAGAGACTCTTATGAGGTTTGGGCAGACAGAATCACTCAGTTTTGCTTCACGGTCCTCTCACCCAGACCTTATACTCAGAGTCCCTTATACCACAAGAGACATCCCTTGGAGGCTTTATTAACTTATAATCATACCAGCTAGCCCTAACTACTGAAAGTAGACCGTTATACTGCACTATCCTATTAATGCTGGTCCAGAGTCTTCACTGTTGCCAATATTTATGGTATTTTAAAGGGAGCTTTCACTTTCCCGGAAAACAGTGGTAGTTGGCATCAGTAGACTTCAAATCTCAGACCTTTCCCAAAAATTGGAACTCAAGGATGTTCCAGTCTGTAGTGCTAAAGACATCTGTGTGAAAAAAATGCTCTTGGCCCCGTAGAATTCATCTGTCGCTGCTACCTTTCCTGCTGTCATAATCTTCTGCTGGCGTATCAGTATTGGTTTATTGTTCATTCAGTTACAAACCATTACAAGCGTATTAAAAAAGTTAAAAACAGTGAAAGTACAGAGCAACTGTTCATCAGACTAAAACAGTACAAAGCATAGGAAAAGGCAGCTGGCCCAGTGGCACGGAGGGCTGATGCACCGATACCTCCCCTGCTGCCATGCTGATGACCCAAGTTTGGGAATGGACTCAAGTCACTTGGGGGTCGGCGGGGGTGGGAGGATTGAGCATCCTACAGACGTGCTCCTCTCCAGGGATGGAGGGAGGGTTGCTGACTTTGTTGTGACACTGCCACCTGGGTGACCACAGATGGTAGTGCAAATGGAGCCACAGCATGGGAGGAAAGGCACCTGTGACTAAGAAACATGCATTGTGTGCATCATCAGTCCTACCCTGCCAAGGCGCCTGGGGGGGAGAGGGGTGAATCCAGGCAGAAAACGCTGATGCTATGCAGTATGATGCTGCTTTCCATCATAGGCCTTTCACTGTTTACTGAGCTGCCTGCTGCCACATCCCATACCAGCCCCTTCCCAGGATAGTGGGGGTCCTGGGAGGCCCTGCCACAGGGGGACTATTTGGGGGACACTGTAAGGTAGCAGGAGGGTAACCCCAGAAATTACAAGTGACAGGGCTGGGGGTAGTGTCAGGTGGATGGGGGCCAGCTGAGGAGGAGGAGCAAAAAAAAAGGATAGGAAAAGACAACATAATTTGCAGCTTATAAAAGACAATACATGCTAGCGCACCATTCATTTTTTATTATCTAGCAAAAGTGTAATTCCTGATTAAACTGCATTCTATGTATCATAGTAATGTGACAGCAGAAAAGGACCATCCTGGCCCATCCAGTTTGCCCATTTCCTCACTCTCCTTACCTGTGTCCCTTTATCTGAGATTCATTTTGCTTCCTACCCACCAACCCCTTATACCTGTCCCAGGCTCTCTTATTTCAACATACAAATATTAATTTGATGTTTAATCGGCAAATTTCAATTCTAGCTTCTCTCTAACTGTCAATATATATTTTCCTCAGTTCTCCTATTAGGCACTTTTATAGATAAACTGAAGAGGGAACAAATAATCAAATGCAGATCTCATTACTGAATGTTATATTTACTTTTGAACAAGAGGTCAATAGGTTTATAATAACTGGTTAATCATGATTATCAACTGTGGGCAGAAGCTATCAGACTCCATTATACACGGGTGGTTATACACATATGCGTATAACGGAATTTGATTATACACATATGTGTATAATCACCCATGTATAACGGAATTTGGTTACGCACCTTTTGCAAAAATTCTAAAATAAAATACAAAATCAAAGGAACCAGTTATTATAAAAAATAAAACATTGGGAAGTGTGTCAACTCAGATTTTATGCACACCCTCTGTGTGTGATGCCTTGTTAAACCTCTCAAGCTTTGCTCTCGGGGTTTATGGGGCATCACACACCTCGGGTGTGTATAAAATCTTCATTATACACACCACTACAAATGAAAGCCATCGGCCTAGAAGGAACCACCAGTTTCTGTGAAATAACATTTATCAAGCCAACTGGTTATAATTCCAGGTTAATGCTACAAACCATCCCATCACACAGGATGGGTGCAAGCTAACAGCATTTGCCACATAAATAGGTGCAGGAGTCAAGATTTGTGACCATTAAAGTCCAAACAAAAAAATGGCAAAATTATATCATGACCCCAAGCAGATCTTCACATCCTGGGGTCTTAGACAGTTGCTCTTTGCCATCAGTGACTCCTCCCCCCCAACCCTCAGCTCTATGGGCACTGGACAGGGCTTCCCTAGGACTCAACACATAGTTGGTGGTTGCCATGCCCCCTCTAGCCAGTGATCCAATCATGAGCGTGGCCAGAAGAGGTGTGCATTTTGAAATTCTGCATGTCCTTAAGTGCACTGATTCAAAACAGCCCCAGCTCCTGACTTCTGTCACAGATCTTCATGCTCTGGGGTCTGAAAAAGTCACTTTTTGCCATTGGTGACTCTCCCCATCAGTACTACGGATGCTGGCTACAGCTTCCCCAGAACTGAACACTACTTTGCTGGTGGTTTCACAACCATGTCCAGAAGAAGCACGCATTTTAAAATTCTGCATCTCCTTACAGGCGTTGATTCAAAACAGCCCCAGCTCCTGTATTCTGGCACAGATCTTCATGGCCTGGGGTCTAAGAGAGTCACTTTTTGCAATCAGTCTATGGACCTGGCCACTGCTTCCCTAGGACTAAATACTTCATCAGCGGCTTCCTTGCCCCCCCAGCCAGCTATCCAGTCACGAGCATGGCCAGAAGCGGCACACATTTTTAAATCTACTTCCGCTCATCTTTACTTGTTACTTCACCATTGCACTATTCTTTAGCGCTAGTCTGTTGTTTGTTTGAGGCCTGGGCAATGCACTACAGGCCTGACATTCTTGGATTAACTGAAACCTGGCTTAAGCCAAATATCCCTGATTCCATACGGTCCTTGTCTGGCTACAAACAGCTCAGACTTGACCACCCAGCATCAAAGAGGGGTGGTGGTGTTAGTATCTACTTTAGGGAGAACCTGCATCTCACTACACTAACAGTGAATACCCAGAGTTCCTGCAAAGTCCTGTTCTCTTTGCTAGTCCTTGGTAATACCAAGAAATTGCTCATTGCATGTGTTTATAATCTCCCCTAAATGTGGGTTGGCCAGTGTAGTGGATATTATCCATTGCCTGGCCTCTAGTACTGGAAAAAACTAAATCCTTCTGTTGTGTGATCTTAACCTGGATAGGCTCATCAATAAAACAAGCTCATTTGATTCCCTGCTAGGCAAGCTCCACCTGGCCCAGCTTATCACATGTCCCACTAGGAGAATGGCAAGGAGCAGCCTCCAGTCCTTCATTGACGGTATCTGTACAAATAGAAAGGAGAGGATTATTACAGCTGGCACTCTGCTTGACTCAATTAGTGACCATTCGCCTGTCGTCTGCATTTGGAAAGATCATGCCCCATCTAGTCCTCCAAAAGAAAGTGTTTCATGATTTTCCAAACTTAACCCTGGTGATATTTCTGTGGATATCCACCTTATAGACTGGTCTCCTTTGTACCATATTTCTGATGATGATAATGCTCTAAACTATTTTGTTTCTAAGCTACAGGTCCTGCAGGACAAACACATCCATCTAATAAGGCATAGGGTTAGAGGGGCTGCTACTAGATGATTGCACGGTGGCCTGCTACGTCACTCAAATCAGGTCCTACAGGACAAGCATATCCATTGAATAAGGCATTGGGTTAAGAGGGGATGGCACTAGATGGTTACACAGTGGCCTGCTTGCAACACTCAAAGCTATGGATAAATGCTGGTATAGATTCAATGCCCCAAGGGGGCACTGTGGAGCCCGAACAACGAGCAGCAGCTTTTACAAGCTCTTTACATTTATTAACAAAATCTGCCTTAATCCTCCCTTTTTAAGCTTCCAAAGTGAATTTGGCTTACACCAGTGGAGAGAACTACTTTGAAATAGCTAATATGGGTAACCCTAAGCAAGACAGAACAGCCGGAGTTGGGAAAAATGGGGGAACTGGCAAGGCCTTGAGACCAGAAGAAGCCATGTAGGCCGAGGAAGCTTCTGGCTCCAGAGAAACAATAACTACTTTGGGGTACAAACTATAAACATTAATTGCTTCAGTGTCTTCCCTTAACCAGAAGGTAGACGACTTCAACGGTCGCGTCCTGGTTCTTGAAACCACAGTTGATGGCCTGAAAGGAGACATGCAAGAGGTGCACAAGTAGACCGATGCCTCCACAGGAGCTACTGCACTTATGGCAAAGAAAACCCAACTTCTGCAGGCGAGACTAGAAGGCCTTGAAAATCAGACACGATTTGCCAATATTCATATAGTGGGACTGCCTGAAGGCTACAAAGGTGACCACCCGATTATGTATATACAGGACTGGCTTATGGAGAAATTGTTACTGGAGGGAGAAAATGAAGACTGTGAAATCCACAATATTTATTGGGTTAACCCCTCCATGGTCGATCACAAAATTCTGATGAATCCCACACTCTAATGTTGGTCACCTTGGGAGTTGTGGGCTCAAGATAAAATCCTCCGTTATACCCATCGAGCTGCACCATTGATTCTAGATGAGCAGCAGGGTCATGTATTTCCAGATATCAGCTATGCTGCAAGACAAAGACAATGACGGAAGAAGTTCAATGGATTACGACGGGTGTTGCAAGAATTGAGTGTGCCGCATACAATGATTTTCCAGCCTGGCTTCGGATCGTCCATCAAAGTAAAGTTTATATCTTCTCGGATCCTATTGAAGCCAGCAAGTGAGCTGATAGCAGGCAGCTGAATCCCAAACTCGACCGTAGGACTCAGAGGGTGAGTACGTTCTAGGTGCACCCTGAAGAGCTACTCAGGACTTTGGACTTTCTCTAAAATATAGCTTAACATACTAAGCTAACTGGTACTGTTTTTCCACTGTTTAAATCCTCATTATCAGATTGTTATATTCAGAGCTTTTATAATTATAAATATAAATATAATGTTCACCTTGGTTGTGAGATGTTTTCTCTGCACGATCGAGTAGCTACTACTTTCTACATGGGAAGTCTCTTTAGGGCTATAAATAAATTATTTTTAAGTTTGTTCTTAAAAGTTGGTGATATGGGAGGAGGAAGGGGATAGATTATTTTTGATTGTAGATTTGGAAATGATTCTGCTGTAAGATCACTATAAAGAAGTGTATTTTCCTTTCATTAAGATTTAATACATGGCATCAACAGTCCCATTGGGGATCCTGATATTACTGGAAGTGGAATTGCTCAATAATCCTACTACATCAGGAACAACTGTGTAGCCCATTGACTCATTAAAACAGCACAATATGGGCTTAATCTAGGAGACAAGTTAATTTAGATTCCCCCTAATGATGTATCACTATATAGCAAATGCATAAGTGTCCTTTGATTAAGGGAGTTTGGGTCCCAGTAGCTACTCTAGCAGATGGTCTGTTTGCCGTATGCTTTTATTCACATGTCATGTCTGTGATAAATGGATAAAAATAAAGTACAAAATAAAAAAAAAGATACAATGCCTTGGGGTTAACCACTGACTGGCTGGATTATGGAATGCAGAGGAATGAAAGCTCCATGGTTAACTAAAAGTAACTACTGTAAAGAGTTCCTCCAGTCCTCTGTAGGTGAAAGGTGACTCCCATAGTTTCTGCAGTCATATTAAGGGTTTTATGGGTAAATTTGCAAACCACACAGTGTCTGACATGATATTGGTTGTCACAAATTGTAACAACACCAAGACAATTGCAGATGCATTTAATTCTCACTTCTTTGACCTGACCAAGTACACCAAGATGTCTTGCTGTACCATTGATCAATGCTCCCCAGTAGAGCAGCCAGATCCCCTCCCACCTTTCTACCTCAGAGCTGTCACTCACAGTGAGGTTTTTCATCTTTTGAGGACTATATTTCCCTTGCAGTAGTGTTGGTCACAATGGCCTTGAACCTAGTCTTCTCAGGATTGCTGCAGCCCAGCTAGCCTCTCCAGCAATTCGGGTATTTAAACTGTCCCTCACCTCAGATGGGCTGCCAAAAATCAGGGGAAGGCTGCTAAAGTGGTGTCAGTTTACAAAAAAGATGATCCAATGCACACTGAAAACTATCATCCAATTACAATTCTGTCAGTGCTCAAAAAATTGCTGCAGAAGCAAGTGGCCTCTTGGGTTACTGAGCACCATCATAAATACAACCTTTTATCTCCAGTCCAGCATGGATTCAGGCAGGCCCATAGTACATCAGTTGCCATCATCCAGTTTACTAATGATGTCAAAGTAGCCACTGTTAGGGGTATGTACACAGGGGCTGTTCTCATAGACCTTTCAAAGGCTTTTGACCTTGTGGACCACTCCCTAATTAAATTTAAATTGTCTGCCCTTGGTTTTTCACCCTCTGTTACTATCTGGTTTTTGATTTACCTCGGTGAACGACAGTAGTTTGCTAAATTCAACCAATCCAGATCTGACCTGACCACCATTAACACTGGTGTTTTTCAGGGTTCCATATTGTGGGGCCGCTGCTTTTTATTCTTGTTATCAGTAACCTGCCCAGGTCCAGAGCTTCCTGCTGCACCCTGTTTTATGCAGATGATATGGTGTTATATACCAGCTCTACGACAACTACTGAAATTAAAACAGACTTCTCTTGAATTCTAGCAAAACTCTTTCCATGATCTGTGGTTCAGCACCAAAACTAAGGACTTGTTCCCCAGACTTAGCTATCCACTGCTCTGATGGCTCTCCCCTTATTGCTTTTGACTCCTCCAAATACCTTGGCTTGATCCTGCCCTTGACTTTAGCCTGCACATATCTAATGCCTGCAAGTCTGTTAATTCAAAGCTAGAACTTGCTTATAGAGTCAGATATGCCTCAAATCTTGCTGCCAGGGTAGCTATTGCTCAGGGCATTCTGTTGCCTAGCCTTACTTATGGTCTGTTTACCTTGCCCCTAGGTGAGCAAATGTAACATAAATAAATGGAACACCAATTATAACAGCATTTCCCACTTTGCCTCATCTGTGCCCAGGCTAACTCACCACTGCTGTCTTTACTTGAACCTAGAATGGCTTTCCCTAAACTCATGTCAGCTACATGTACCCTAGGCTGTACAGTAGACAATATCATCACATAGCTAAACCTACTGCTCTGGCTGATAAGTTCACTAAAGCTGATCAGGCTTACCCCCTGAGATGTAATGATCTGCCACTTCTGTCTGTGCCCAAATGCTCTACAAATATGGATGAGCAAACTGTTTCGGTCTTAACCCCTAAGCATGGGAATTCACTTCTACCTCACCTTAAGGTCTCTCAGACACATCTAGTTTTTAAGAATGAGCTTTGCTAGTTCCTGTGGTCCTATGATAAGTACTCATGTGCCTGATGCTTTGTACCACTACTAGTCTGTGCCTTTTGCTTGCTTTTGAGCAGCGCTCAGGATGTACTCTGCTCTTAAGTTTTTGGACTACAGTATTGCTTGACTTCTAGATTGTCTTTCTCTCCTTGTGCCACTGTGCTACTGTTATATTTTTGTTTTGCTTCTCTCGGGTCATGCCTGATCATAGGCATCACATTGCCTAGTTCACCTACCTGGTAAACAAAGAATAAATACATAAATGAAATAAGAAGGTGTCCTTAAAGTGGGGTATATAGACCATACTTGCCCCTGAAAAATATGGTCATCAATCACACCTCAGACTCACTAACCACTGCTTGATTCCCTCCCTCTGCAGAACAAAACAGTAAGGAGTGCGCCTAGTTATTACAGTAACAGCATAGTGCCATATAGGATATCCAAGGGACCTTTATCCAACTTAGCTATATATTAGAATTTATAAGGCTTTCTACCATTTAGCCCTCCATTCATTTCTACTAAATACCACCCTGGCCAATAAGGCCCTATCATTTCTGCACCTGATTTAAGAGATAAAAAGAAAAATCTTGGCAAGATGAAGTTGAATGCAAGTAGTGCACCTGGAACTCATTAAATTAGAATGTTACTCAAAAATACAATGAACACTTGGGTATTACTAGCTTAACATTTGTAGGGTTTTAGGTTAACTCATCTCTGTAATGTTACCAATTCAATATTATGCAAACAAAATACAAATACTCACAAATGAAATAAAATAAATTAATTGAAATATCAGCTTCATTACGTTCATCATATTCTAATGTTCATGTGAGAAAAGTCCAGGATACTTTTGCTTCCTTTCAAAATTATAAAAGTTTAAGTCTTTCCCCCATTCATAGCAACTCATGGGCATAGGAACCTTGTAATGAAGAAGTTAAACCTGGTGTTTACCATCCTTGAAGCTGCATTAGACAGACCAGGTCATTTTTAATATCTCATTTATGAGTCACAATAGCCCAGCCTTTCTTTCCTTTGGTAAGCATGCCATTAAGTATTAGAGTACATGTAAACCATACCTCCAAGTAAAGAGTTACCTCAGGGAAAAAGTAAGCCAGTAGAAACACTATTAGTATAGGGTTTATACAGGGGACAGAGTGCAAGCCAAATTTTGGAGCATTCATCCATACTTATTTTCTCTTAGGAGTTTCAAAGCTCAGTCTCCAGCACTACTTGCCCCAGTCTCATCACTGGATACCCCAGGCAGCTACCTCCATAGAGCTTTTCAAATACTGGTCTCTCTTATTCCATGTCTTGGGCTCCGTTAGTCCAACGTCCATGAAAGACTGATTCATCTAGGGAGTCAAACAAAAACAGAATGATCCACTGAGCATTGTATTTCTTTCTTTTAAGCAGTATTTGAAACCCCAACTCCAGGCAATGGTAGCATACCTTAAACAGGATAGAAAACGCTGTTAAATCATTATTAACTGGTCGGCCATTTTGTGTCTGGTAAACAAGCACTTACGGTGCCACCAAATCTCTCTTCTTGAAATAAATATGAATCCTCCCATCTCTTGATTTCAACAATATCTCTGACATTTCAGACTGAAATCCTTGCAAAAGTTTTCCATGAACACTTTCCCAAGAACTAGGGTTGCAGTCCAACCATCAGAGACCTCTCAGAGTCAGTTCAAGGAGCCAGTATAAAGAACCATGTATGAGGAACACTGCCTTACTATTCCTCAGAGTACTTCAGAGTACAAGCATACCATCCATTCCATCAAATTTTCAGCTAAAAAGTTTAAAAGTGCTTACCAAAAGTGATGTGTTTAGAGCAAACTTGGAAAAAATAGAACATCTACTATGAGTAAGCATAAAAATCAAGTTAGAAATGGAGCAGTCTGACAGGACAGAGCAGCAGTGCAGCCGTCTTGCTGCTCCATCCTCCTACGTGTGACATCAGATTGGTTTCCGTGGGAAAAGAGTGTAATATGAACACGCAACAGAACAAAGCCAGCACTAGTCTGCAGATATTGCACAAAACATATTTATTTAAGTGTTTCGGTGTAGTAGAGATGTCAACACACTAAATCTCCTTTAGTGAAACCTTGAGCAAAACCAGTTGGGCGGTGTGTTTGCATCTTTTCCCTTTTTGAAGAAATTATGATGTAAGTTTCAATGTATGCACATTACACTGAAACACTTAAATAAATCTGTTTTGCGCAATGTCTACTGACTGGTGTTGCCTTTTTTCTGTTGCAGGTATTGTGTTTTGGCAGGCACAGCCTGTTGTGGTGAAGAAACTTTTCTGTAGGAACTGATATCATGAACAGAAGATTATAACTTCACAGCAAGAATAAGCAATGTGAAGAGATGAAGTCCAAAGGGAAAAGTCCTGTTCTGCATGAAAATGTCTTCAGTAATAATAACTGGGACGTCAAGAAATTCAAATTTCCAGGGACATTTGTATAACCAGGTTCTGCAGATGCCATCTGTGAAATTGTTTTTTTTTCTTGATGGAAACTGGAAAATCTCTTTAATAAACTAAAGTTTATTTAAACATCACTCTCAGTCAATCTAAGCCTGTCTCACTACCATATCTACACATGAAGCATAATAATGATATTTACGACAGAGCTGTATGGAATTAAAAAATTCTGTGTCTGCTGAGTACCTTACTCTTAACTATTCACCAGGGCATCCAGCTCAAATACAGGGGGGCATGGATGGAAGCTGAGGGGTGGGAAATTCAAAAGGGATCTTAAGAAACACTGTTTATCAGAAACAATAGTGGAGTCATGGAACAGACTACCCATGGATGTAGTGGGAGCTAAGACCATATCAGCCTTCAAATGGGGTTGGGATAAAGAGTATGTTTGAATTAAATACATGGGTAAAAGTATGGGTTAGGTTCTGGTTTCTCCTAGGATCTTGGGAACTCATGGGCAGACTTGATGGACCTTTGGTCTCCTTCTGCCGTCACCTTTCTATGTTTCTATGAATTCTTCTGAATTTTGGAAATTCCACCTAATTACACAGTATTTCATTGGATGCAGAATTTCACAATTTCATAAATGAATTTTTTTAAACAAATTATGGACTATTAATCCACAGTCTACATAAACCAAGAACAGTATTCGATAGTTTATGTAAACTGAGGATTTGTTTCTAAAAACTATGGAATAATATTCTGTGGATTGCATATTCCACAGTTTACATATAAATACTTTTAGGAATTCTGAAGAATTAAAAAATAAGTTCCAAAATGCATTTCAGTAGCAGAGCTGCCATTTCTCATGAATTCTGCCAGCAGACTTTCACATTCCACCAGCAGAAATCCACATACTGCCCTGCTCCATAACACAACAGTGGCCATGCTGTCCTCTACAACAAGCAGGTTCCATTAAGGACTGACTTATTGCCTTCTGCAGAACAGTACCCTAGTGGGAGGCTGGCATATGTGCTGTAGTTCTACTTCCCTTCATACCTCATTATTATGACCTCACTGATTATGACCTTCTGCCACACTGATCACTAGTGATTTCACCAGGAACAAGGTCACGCAATGCTGATAGAAACCTAGAAACATAGAAAGTAATGGCAGAAAAAGACCAATGGTCCATCTAGTCTGCTTGAGTTCCCTATTTAACCCTGGGACCTATTGTCCCTCCAGGGTCTTCCCTTCCCCATCATCCCCTCCATTCTCCTTCCTGATTCTGCTGCCCCAAACAACCACTATACCCTTCATTCTGTCCCAGCTGTGCTTGAAACCACTAACGGTTTTGCACCCAGCACTTCGGCTGTCAGACTGTTCCACAGCTCCACCACCATGCTGTAAAATAGTACTTCCTCATGTTTCTCCTGAACATCCCTCCTGTTAATTTCCACTCATATTCATGTGACAGCAAGCTAGTATTCAAGTTAAATAATTCCCACAGATCACTTTGTAAATTCATTTTAGGAACTTGTAGGTCTCAATCATATCTCCTCTCTCCCTTCTGGTCTCCAGCGAGTACATCTTCAGTGCCTTGAGGTGCTCCTCATAGGACCTGCCCTGTTAGTCGTGAATCATTTTTGTTTCCCTGTGTTGCACCATCCCTAACCTATCCCTATCACTCCTGAGGTGAGGACTCCAGAACTGGGTGACGTACTCCAGGTGTGACCTCACTAAGGATCTAAAAAGGGGAAGTATTATCTCTTTCCATCTGCTATCAATACCCTCCAACTGCATCCCAGCATCCTACTCAACTTGCTGTATGCCTTGTTTTACTGACTCAATTGCTTGAGAGAGTCACTGATGATAACTCCAAGGTCTCATTCCTCAGTTCTAGTGCTAAGTCTCACCCACCAATCCAGTACTCTGTCCTGGGGTTCTTGTTCCCCAAGTGCATTACCTTGCACTTTTTGGCATTGAATTTCAACTGCCAAACCTTAGACCACTCCTCTAGCTTTTGTAAGTCTCTCTGCATTTCCTTCATTCCCTGGTCACTATCCACCCTCCCACAGAGCTTAGTGTCATCTGCAAAGAAGCAACCTGCCCCAGATTCCTTCATCAGTGTCACTGATGAACATATTGACGATGACCAAATGCATGACAGATCCCTGTGGTACCCTGCTTGTGACCTCCCTCTCTTCTGATTTAACCCTGTTGACCACAACCTTCTGCTGCCTCCCCTTTTGCTAGTTAATCCAATTTGCTATGACCTTAGCTGTACCCAGATCCTCCATCGTCTTCAACAAGCATCTGTGAGGCACCGAGTTTAAAGCCTTGCTGAAGTCAAAGTAGCACAAATCCACAGCTTGGCTCCTATCTAATTCCCTGGTCACCCAGTCAAAGAAAAGTATCAGGTTAGTCTGACAAGACCTCCCTGCCATGAATCTGTGCTGTTTACTATCCTGAAGACCGTTGCTCTCCATATGGTCCACAAAGTCCTCTTTGACCAGTGACTCCATCTGCTTTCCTACAGTAGAGGTAAGACTGACAAGTCCATAGTTCCCTGCTTGTTCCTTGTACCCCCCCCTTATGGAACAGAACTGCATCTGCTGCCCTCCAGTCCTTCAGAACTATGCCCATCCTTAGTAAGCTGTTGAACAGACATACCAGGGGTTCAACGAGTTCAGTTGCCAATACACTAAGTATCCTTTGGATGCAACCCATCTGGTCATAGGGCTTTAACTATCTTTAGGGCTACCAGCCCTTTCTGGATCATTTCACTTTTAAATATTGGCTACCTCATCTCCAGGACCCCCTTAGTGGCCACTTTGATGCCACCCTCTGGCAAGGGTCCACTGTTCTTCCTAGGGAAAACTGAGCAAAACTAATCGCTAAGGATGGTGATCTTTGACCCTTCTTCCTTTATCGCCCTTCCCCCTTCAGCTAGCCTTATGATTCCCACTTCTTTGATCCTTTTTTCTTAATATATTAGAAGAACTGTTTTCTTCACTCTTTACTCCACCTCAATATGCAGCTCCATGTCTGCTTTTAACTCCCTATTTTTTAATAAACATTCTCCCCATTCTTGCTTCCCCTGCCTTTCATTATACTTGCAGAAGGCTTTTTTCTTGGTCCTTATTGCTTCCCTGCCTCTTGCCAAGAACCATAACAGTCTCTTGAACCTGTTCTTTTTTGCTACCATTCTCATGCATACCTTAGATGCCTCGAGAATGGTACCCTTACTGGCCCCCATTTCTCTTCCATCCCACCTATGATGTTCCCCCCTACTAACTTAACTAATAAAGGACTTCAGCTCTCAGTTTTGGTTCACTGGACCCAAGGGCCAGTTCAAACCAAATGGAGCTGCGATCACTCTTCCCCAGTGGCTTTCCTACTCCCACTACTCCTACCACCTCCGAGTTGGTGAGCACCACATTGAGAATTATAGTCTGCCTAGTGGATTCCTTAACTAACTGTACCAGTAGGAAGTCTTAGAAAGCATCCAGCAATGTCTGACTTCTGATGTTCCTGGCCACAGGAACATCCCAATCAATGTCTGGCAAGTTCAGGTCACCCACCACCAGTACATCCCCCTTTACTACCCCTGTTTCAAGTTCCACCCTGAGCCCTCTGTTCCTCACCACCACTGGCCACACCAATCTGTAGATTACCCCCAAGGATAGTTTCCTGCCTAAGGCTGCCATGAGTTGCACCCACAGCAACTCTGTCTCCCCACTTTCTACCCCGATGCACCAATCCTCTGCCACCTCAATGCCATCCTTGATGTAAAGGGCTACTTCTCCCTCCACTTGTCCCTTTATCCCTCCTGAACACTGAGTATCCAGGGACTGACAGTTCCCCATCATTATTTTCTGAAGCCCATGTTTCTGTGATGGCCATAAGGACCACCTCAGTGTCCACCAATAGGCACCTAAAGCTTGCTGATTTTGTTACCTAGGCTCCTGACATTAAGGCATACTCATTTCCATCTGACACCTGATCCTACATTGCTACTTTGCAGATGGGGTATGAAAGGGAATAGCATTAGATATGCTAGCATCCAAGGAGAATGCTGATTATTAAGCAATAATGAATGATGGGGGTTACGTTAATGTTCTAGTTAATCACCCCTTGGGGGTGTAATGTGGCATGAGGTGCAGCCGAGTGCCATATTGCCCCCAGGGGGTGATTAACTTGAACATTAACCTAAAATCCCAGAGTTCATTATTGCTAGTATTATAACTGGGTTACAAGTTCCTGTAGTTTAAATACTTTTCTTAATATTTTTTGGTCGTTTTTATATCAGATTAACATGAAATAGTCCCTCCACCATACTAACTTGCATAGGATTTGGTTTGTTAACATATTTTGCCCTCTTATCAGAAACATATTTGCTTTTTTTTTCAGTGTGGTATGCTGGCAATAACTGTTTAAAACTGGTGTTGTTTCTTTATCTCTCCTACCCTACCTTTGGTCAGAAAAACTGAAAGTTCGGCAGTCTGCTTCCTGTACTTTTGACTGCAATGGAGAAAAGCCATTCTAGGAGATGTGCTGCCAGCCCGAGTCTGTATGATGTCAGAAAACAGACTCGGGCTGCATGAGGAAAAAGTTGAATTGCACTGTGTGGTCTGAATTAAGATCAAGTACATACACATTCCCATTAGATATAATTTTACTCACAGCAGCACAGGTATTCAAAAGGCATCCTGGGCTGAGGTTATTGAATATCTCCATTGTCAATAAATCTGGCAAGTACTTTACTGAAATGGTTAACAACAGTTCACTCAGCACCAAATAATGAGGTGTTCTGAAGGTCTGAGAGTGAGAAAAAAAACATTATTAGGGTTGGTACTGCAGAGCTGTGTAGCGGTCTTTTTATTTAAAAAGCAATGCTGGGGTTGACAGTTGTTTCCCACTGAATCTATAATTAATCCATGTTCTGTCATTCTCGTTTTACAGTAGTAATGGGGAAGTGTATTTGTTTACAAGGTAGTCAGTCGTTCAGAGTACATATTAACCAGTGAGCTGAGTTTGTTTATTGGAGTGTGTGTGTGTTTCGGGCAAAGGGGGATTGTCCAGTTATCACTTATCCTTTATTTTACATTTTTATTATTTAAACAACCCCCAGTTTCATGACTCTCGTGTACTGTGAGTAAATCCTAACTGACAAACAGTCATTATCTCATTGGGAACGAGCGTGTACTTCACTCTACTGCAGACCGCACAGCCCCATTCACTTTCACTGGAATATCTCACGCTCCTCCTTGATTGGCTTTTGTCTGTTGTGATAAAAAGTACATGAAACTGCCTGATGAACTTTCAGTTTTTCTGACCATAAGATAAGGTAAGAGACACAAAGAAACACTACAGAGCTACAGTTTTAAACAGTTATTTATTAAAATAATGACAACATACCAGGATGAAAACAGCACCGTGGCCCGGTGGCGCCGAGGGTTGAGGCGCTGGATGCCACACCTCGTACCACACTGACGACCTGGGTTCGGGAGTGAGTTTGGGTTGCCGGGGGTCAGCTGGAGTGGAGAAGGATAGAGCACCTGACGGCAGCTCTCCTTCTCCAGGGGGGGGGGTAACTGCAGGCTCCCGCTGCAATGCTACCACCTAGGGGAGCCTGGGTGGATAGCGCGGTAGGTGGAGCAACTGCAAGTAGATTGGGTGGATGTTGGCAGAGGGGCAGAGCAAAGAGGTACATCTCAGCGTGTCTCCTAGCTCATAGCCCCTCATTGCATGCCGACATCAGGGGGAAAGAAACTGGGAAAAAAACACCTTGGCTTCTCCTAGGCGATGGCACCTCTCTGGTAGGTTTCCAGGCCCATTGAACAGACTCTGCTGCTCCGATCCCACAAGTTTCAGTGTGATGGTTTGGGAAGGTAAGGGGCGTTCCTCCTCACCACTACCCAGGAGTATACCGGGGGTAAGACTGTGTGTGATGTCGTGTGCTCTAGAGGCAGATCTCGATGTGTAGCAAGTAGGGGTATAAATACATAGTTAAAAAAGAAAAAAGAAAACAGCACCGTTTGGGCAAATACCTATTCTTTAATGGTGGCTCGGAGTTCTGAGTTAGGAATCTGTAAAAAGTAGGATATCAATTTTTAAAATCAGTTCTCCAGTAATTAGGCTCTACAAGTATATTTATAAGGAGATTAATGTAGGGCTCACAGAATGCTGCCAACCAATCAGATTGCTGTATTTCTGAGACCCTTATAATAACACCCATTACTATCTGGCAAAACCCCTTCTAATTAATAAAGGGAATATGAAAATTACTTCAGAAATAAAAAGTAACAACTATCTACTTTTAGAAAATCAGCAACATTTTCTGCCTTCTGGTCACTGGAATTACAAGCTCTTTAAATAAAATGTCACACAAAACAATACATCATAAAATGATCTACATAACAAGCAGGTGAGAAAATAAATCAAATAGAATTATGGAACTGGGGATTAAATTGATGAAAGACAAAGATACTTAAGTAAAAGAAAGTCTACTGATATTATAACATACTTAAGAAAAATAAATAGATCTGATTGGCTGAAAGACCAGTAAAGCCATGTAATTATGTGCCCATAATTTATGCCTGCACTTCTTTTAATGTGCTAGCCTGTGTACTGTACTAAAGACCAAAAATATTAGTACTTGGCACAGCTGTTTCTTCTGCTGAATGCAGAGCTATCACTGCCTGCAAGAGCTGCAGTAGCCCTCAACTGGTAAAACTTGCAGTCAAGTCAGCTCTGATTGTAGTTAGAAGTACAAAAAAAAATAAATCGTCAGTGCCATCTTTCGCTCCAACTTTGAAATTCAGGATCCCCACTATGGAGGATGCTGGAAGTGTTGGGGAGATTGAGGGAGCCATGCTACAGAGCGAGTCACGCATTCCTATTTTAGTCACGGTTCCACATCTAGACATCTTTTTGCTTTATAACATTTGTAAGAAAAATTAGTTGGTTTGATTTTTCTTACCCGTGTTATAAGAGCAATAAAACACTCAAGGGATCTGTGATAATGGTCAATAATCACACATGTCTCTCTGATGTTCAATGGCACTTGGCACAACCACTTTGTGCCTAACAACATTCATGAGAGGTGTATGATTACTGACCCATAATCACATACCTTGTTATGCATTATTGCTTACTTATACAATGGAGGCATAAAATACTGCAGCCTGACTGATCGGTTAGGGTTTCTTCCCATGGTGGGTAAATCCCATCATAACCTGTGGATAAAATACCTGCTAACCTCACCACAATAAAGTATCAGGAACTTACTATTTATGACTTCTGTCTCTCACTCTCTTGCTCTCTCTCGCTCTCTCTCTCTCTCTCTCTCTCCAATCACCTTCCCCTCAGGACCTCCAGGCACCTCCCAATATCCCTGTCTCCCCAGCTATGGCCATCTACTTCCATGGCACCTTGATTTTACCCCTAGGTGGGGTCGGGGTAGGGAGATGTACCCCCAAACATCTAGTCACAGCAGGTAGTGCTGTGCTGGGACATTGGGATCTGAATAAACTGGGGTCCACCATCGTGGAGGTGCCAGGTCCATGCTTTTTCTTTCTTCCAGCCCCTTGGTACATTGCGTGCACTGACATCATGGCATGTCGATGCATGCTATGCATGTGTCCATTTGCAATGTCCCACCTTCTTTATCCATGTCAGCTGCATTACTACCTGAGGGCACCCAGATGGCAGTGTTGTGGCAGAGAATAGAGCCCTCCCAACCCAGAGGAGAATGTTCACTGGGATGCTGGGATCTCCCCCCACCCCTTCCCAACAGGCCCCAAATGACACAAGCTTGTTTCCAAACTCGGGTCACAAACAGTAGTGCTACCACTGTGCCAGCAAGCTATCTAAGTACACCTGTTTACACAGACATTTCAACTTATTTATTTATTTATTTGCTTTTGGTAACCGGGTAAGCACACTAGACAACCGGTGCTTATTTTCAGGTGCGACCCGGGAGAGTCACAGGGTAATTACATGGGAGAAGATACATTGACAACAATTACAATCAGGAGCATTGACAACAATTGCAATCAGGAGCAGGCATACTCCAACAATGAGACAGAGTAGTAGTTACAGAGGTAACATTTTGTCAGGTGCATACGGTACAGAATAACTTATCGATAGATACATAGACAGCATTGCAATCAGGAGCGGAAACATTTTTTCAGGTGCGTACGGTACAGAATAACCTAAAACAGGGAAGCAGCACGTACACCAACAAGGTGGGGTGAACAGCAAGGGATTGTGATAAGAGGCAGGGAATTGCATGTAGACAACCACAGGTCACAAAACATACTGACCCAGGGGCTACAGGGTGGTGTGAGATCCCCCCCAGGATAAAAGACACCAAACGGCAACTTAACTAGTACTTAACTTAAACTGCTGTCATGTTGATTTTGCTCACCTGATCCCCCAGGGCCTTTCTACTCTTAGTTCAATCCAGTAAACTTTTCAAAATATTCAACTCACAATCCACTTACAAACAGTGATGTTTCTTCCAGCCAGGCTACCTCACTCACAGCCCTTTCCCCTTTCCCCTTTCCCCTTTACAATGGCATGTCCTTATAACAAACCTCTCTCTCCCCACCTCACATACACCTTCATATTACTGGCCCCAGCTCTTGCTTATCACCCCCACTTGAAAATCATAATGTTAGTGCCACCTTTCTCAAACCCTCACCACTCTCGCTGCCTTACAGTTTAAAAAAAATACAGATTAAATTAAATTAACACTCTCAGCTGCTCTGCTTCTCTTCTGAGATGCTTTCTCTCACTTGTGACCTTCTAACTGCTTCTCTCCCATGACACTCTCCCTCACTCAGTGCTATCTGCCTCACTTAGCACTTTCCAGGAAAGCAGTTGCAGTCACTTATAAGGTGAGTTTAATGGTCTTGTGCTTTAAAAAACAAAACAACTAAAACTTGGTAGCTAAGTAACCAGAATACAACCTGAGTGGGGAGTGCTTACTCAACAGCACTTCTTGCCCTTCCAGTGCTGATGGACTATTTTGTGCAGGGAGGGAGGAAGGGAAGGAGGGAGGAAGGGAGGATATTTAAAAAAGTTTTTAAAACACTAAAATAAATGTTATATAAATAGGCTGCTGAAAGAAGCAGACCATACTGCAGTTCTGGACTGGTATAACACTCTGTGGCACAGCGAGGATTAACAGAATTATTTCAGTCTCTCAAAGGGTCCTTTGTATAATCACAGTAATGCACTGCAGGACATGGGGTTATTGTGGGACTCGCCTGTGGCCTTGTGATGTATGAAATCAGGCATGGGTAAATGCCACAATATCCCATGCCTTGAAGTTGTTGTGCCTTACTGCTTAAATAAATTACAATATTGCTTAATAATTACTATTAAACAATCAGTACAGAAGCACGTGTGACATTTGATGGTTATAGTGAGCAAAGATTAGGCGAAATAGGATAGGCACACAAGAGAAAGAATGTTTTACTAGAGCATGCAGTTTGACAGAGGTGAAGGAGGAGGCGATTATTCCAGACATAAGGAGCTAAAAAGCTAGAGGACAGATCATCAGTAGAGGTAAGGGAGACAGAAAATAAGGTAGCAGATGGGTAGCAGAAAGAATGAGGACAGTCATGAGATATTTCATTAGAAAGATTGAGTGAGGCAAGACCATGAAGAATGTCAAAGGCAGTAAGACCAATTTTATAATAGATATAACAAGCCTTTGTCGGTGCCGAATGTTGTCTCACTGGCTTTAGCATTGGTAGTGCAGGAGTTAGAGATGCATAATAGGAATGGCAATGAAGTATTGAACTGAAGCCAATGACATCCCCACCCTGCAGAGACTGACAGGCGTTGGGGTCAGCTATAATGCTCATGCCATTCTACCTCACCCTACCCTGTAGACACTGACAAGTGTTGTGGTGTGCTTTTGGGTCTTTTGGCCTTATACTTACACCATGCCATAAGGAAATATGCTGAGGTGGGTGCAGTGTAGGAGAATGAGGTGAACATTAGGCCGAACATTCCAAGGCA
Source organism: Neoceratodus forsteri (assembly GCA_016271365.2). Classification (NCBI taxonomy): domain Eukaryota; kingdom Metazoa; phylum Chordata; order Ceratodontiformes; family Ceratodontidae; genus Neoceratodus; species Neoceratodus forsteri. The sequence goes on from JADMNL010000042.1 coordinate 8,398,644, forward strand.
GACGTTGATGCTTGTCACTGGCTGCAGGGTGGGGGTGGTGGTGGAATGGCATGAGCATTACAGCCAATGAAGGGAGTACAAGGGGTGAGAATGGTGCAGAAATGGACACAAGTCCCTTTACATGAGAAAGGATTCTGAAGGAACTGGAAGTAATAAGAGTTGATAAAGCAATGGGGCCAGATGGGGTGTACCCCAGGGTCCTTAAAGAACTAAGAGAGGTGGTGGCTGAACCTCTGGCTATCCTGTTTAGCCGATCACTGGAAACAGGGGAGGTACCCAAAGACTGGAGGACAGCAAATGTAGTCCCCTTATACGAAAGTGGGAACAAAGAGGAAGCAGGGAACTACAGACCAGTCAGCCTCACCTCGGTAGTGAGGAAGATCATGGAAGCACTACTGAAGGAGAGACTGGTGGAACATCTGGTTGTCAATGGACTACAGGACCCAAGGCAGCATGGTTTCACCAGGGGGAGGTCATGTCAGACCAACCTCATTGAATTTTTTGACTGGGTGACTAGGGAGGTGGATCAGGGGAGGGCAGTGGACATGGCCTATCTGGACTTCAGCAAGGCCTTTGACACTGTGCCACATAGAAGACTACTACACAAACTGGGGAATATGATTGTGGGCAGGACAGTAGTGTGGTGGGTAGGTAACTGGCTGGGTGGCAGGACACAGAGGGTGGTGGCAAATGGCTGTCACTCCACAGAGGGAAGAGTGACCAGTGGGGTACCACAGGGATCAGTGCTGGGACCGGTCCTATTCAACATCTTCATCAGTGACATTACGCAGGACCTAGAAGGCAGAATTTCACTGTTCACTAAAGACACAAATCTCTGTAACAGAGTCGACACACAGGAGGGTGTAGACAGAATGAGAAGGGACCTGCAGAAACTTGAAGAATGGCCAGGGGTTTGGCAGTTGAAATTCAATGCAAAGAAGTGCACGATAATGCATATGGGGCACAAAAACCCTGGCACAATATATTAGTTGGGGGGTGAGGATATAGCATGCACCAAGCAGGAAAGGGATCTTGGGGTTATCATCTCTGATGACCTCAAGGTAGGGAAACAGTGTGACAAGGCAGCAGGTAAAGCAAATAGGATGCTGGGGATGTATAGGCAGGGGCATCACCAGCAGGAAAAGGGAGGTCATAATTCCGCTATACAAGACACTAGTGAGGCCCCACCTGGAGTACAGTGTACAGTTCTGGAGACTTTACCTACGTAAGGACTTAGACAGGGTAGAGAAGGTTCAGAGGAGGGCAACAAAGATACATGGATTGCATCACAAGTCCTATGAGGACAGGTTGAAGGAACTGAATATGTACTCCCTGGAGGAGAGGAGAGAGAGGGGATATGATAGAGACATACAAATATCTCACAGGGAGGAACAGGGTGCAGGAATACACTATTTTTAAGCGAAAAAGATGTTCCAGGACTAGAGGGCATGGGATGAAGTTGGAGGGAGGACGATTCAAAGGAAACGTGAGGAAGAATTTCTTCACAGAATGGGTGGTGGACAAGTGGAACACCCTGCCAGAGAAAGTGGTGGGTGCTGAAACAATCACAGGATTTAAGAATTAATGGGATAGACATAAAGGAATTCTGGAGGTCAGGGGTAAGGGGCAACAGACTTCTAGGAAAACATAAACTGAACTTACAAGCTCAAATGGGCAAACTGGGTGGACCATAGGCCCTTATCTGCCGACACTGCCTAGGTATCTATGTAAGCCACACCCCTGATGCCTGTCAGTCTCTACAGGGTGGGGAGTAACAGTTGGAAACCCTAACGCTGTAGGCATTTGTTGGTATTTTCACTCCAAATTTTCAACATAGGCTTTTTGTGACCCCACCTCATGAAAAGCAGCACTATCAGTTTGTTAGCTGAAAGGTAGTTTTGCACAGCAGCTATGCCATTTGGCAACACAGGGATGAAAACACATTTTGGGCAGGATGTGAAAAATGACAACTGTATTGTTCATGAGGAGGTGTAAAAAAATTGCAACATTGAAAATCTGGAGTGAAAATCGGAAATATTGGTGATGTCATGAGCATGCATAGAAGCTGTGCAACACACGTCTGTAACCTAGTTATTCTGGGAATTTTTTTAACCACATTTTCAACATAGGCATTTTGGGACCTCCCCTCATGGACAGCGGCACTGTGATTAGATAATTTGTCCCAAAAGTTGATTTCCCACAGTGACCACGACACTGTGTGCCACAGGTGCGAAAACACATTTTGGGCAGGATGTGAAAATCACAGCTGTACTGTTCATAAGGAGGTGAGAAAAAAACCCAGTGTTGAAAATCTGGCATGAAAGTATTGCAAATTTGCGAAGTTCCAAGGGTGCGTGGAAACTGCACAATGCACGCTTGTAACACAGTCATTTTATGGACGTTCGTCACTAAATTTTCAACATAGGCATTGTAGGACCTCTGCTCATGAACAGTGTCACCGTCATTTCCTCAAACTGTCCAGAAAACTGATTTTGCACAACGGCCGCTCTATTGTGTGCCGGATGTGCGAAAACACATTTCGGCCAGGATATGTAAAATGACAGCTGTACTGTTTATAAGGAGGTGTGGGAAAAGCCAATTTTGAAAATCTGGAGTGAAAACATTACAAATTCACGAAGTTACGAGCATGCATGCAAACTGCGCAACGCACGCTCGTAAAACAGCCATTTTTTTTATTTATTCCACCACATTTGCAACACAGGCTTTTTGAGAGCCCCCCTCATGAACAGTGGCACTGTCGTTTCATTACTCAGTCTCGAAAGGTGATTCCATGCAATGACCTCAAAATCACCTTTCGGGACTGAATAACACCATGACAGTGACATAATTCATGAGGAGGGGTCCCAATAACCCCATGTTGAAAATTTGGTGCCACACTTCGCACAAATGGCCAAGATATGCACCAAAGTTGAAAAAAACCCTATTTATGCCATTACACAGCTTACCGGCATTTCTTCAGTTTGCGGTAGGCTTTGAAGAACGCAGACGTATTCCCAGTCCACCGAAGATCATCACACCTGGCTCCAGAGGTAAGCATTGGGGTGAGGTGGGGTGAAGGGGTGTGGGGAGGCAGGAACACAGAGGGTGGGTGTGGGTTGGGGAGGGGGAAGGGAGACTGCGAGGGACCATTTTGTTCTTTCACAGATTAAAAAAAACACATTGTGGATGGTTTTTGGTTTACAGGGACATTTGGCATGCTGGAGTGGGCTCCCAGCATGCCACCTGAGTGTTTTACAGGGGGATGCTGTGGCTGATGGGGGATTGGGCACCCCTGTCAGCACATACCAAAGGGGGGGAGACAAGAGCCGAGGGGGATTGGGCACCCCCCTCAGCACACAACAAAAGCGGGAGGAGACATTATGTCGATGTGAAGTGGGCTCCCGTTGGCAAAATAAACAGGAAAGGGGGACTAAAGCCAACGGGGATTGGGGCCCCGTTGGCAAAGAAAGACTGTTTGGGGGGTGTATGATGCCAAGGGGGATTGAGCACCCCCTTGTCATATGTTTTAAATGGGAGGAGGGCATTATGCTGATGGGGAATGGGCTCCTTTGTCGGCAAATGAAGTGAGTCGGGGCACTCTGCAGGCGGTTTCACCAGGACAGGCATGTCAGGAGGGTGTGTTACAGTGCCGCTGCATGATCGCAGCTAACCTTTTCTTAGATCTGGTCGCCACTTGACGTATGCCTGGTGTCACTGCCTGCAGCTGCCTTATTGGGGAATGAGGGACGCACCTTCTGATGCATGCCCTGCATTCGCATACAGTGACCGTACCTCCAAATCTGCTACTAATGCAATATGTTGGCTGGCACGCACGTGTGAGACAACATAAAAATGAGACAGGAAATCATGAGGTTTTTTTTTATTCTCTCAGTCATAACTCTTGCCAGGTCTGCATTGCTAATTCTAAGCCATATGTGGCAGTTATCTTTTTTGCTTGAGAAAAGAACTAAAATAAAACATTTATAAAATATAAAAATTTTGGTGGCACAAAAGAATTTTGCCACAAAAAAAAAAAATAGATGCTCAGACTCTTTTGTAATGAAAAAAGGTAGGGCTAAATTTTTTTACCCAGTTTCGCTGCTGCTTTAAAAGAGTTTCATTTTGTGGTGGTATAAATAGCAGTTAGGCTGTTTTATCAGTGTGATCACAAATTCTCTCACTGTAAGTATTACCTGAGCAACACTTCCGTCGTCACGGGGCAAAAACCACACCACTGGGTTTTGTCTTAACATCGCTTTATTTGATCAAACCTTACACATGCATGCGGGAGATTCTGCAAAGGAGAAAGCTCCCTGATTAAAGTTTACAGCAGCTTTTTATAAGCTAGATTTTGCACTTCTTATCTTGAAAAAATACCAACATTTCAGTATAAGCCAATCATAAGACAGCATAACAAGTTTTCAGCAATGTAACAGAAAAACAAGTTGATACCAATGTATGAGGTACTTTTCCACTGGTTATTCCATTTCTTTCCCAATACCTCTTGATACATATGCCTGGGTCAATCTGACCTGAGAGAAACAATGAGTTTCACTCACACCATAGCAACGTACAGCTTGCCTTCAATGCCTCAACGTGCTGTTGTCTTATATTTTGCCCAAGCATGTTGTTACCTCATATTTTGTCCGAGCCTGTTATTCAGGCTGGTACAACCAGTTCTGCTCAGTTTTATCTTGCTTTCTGTTTTTACAAATGTACCTCAAGTAACCTCAGTATCATTCTATAACCCTGTAAAAAACATGAACTCAGAAATTTCTACTACATTCATTATGACTTTGTTACAGCATGGCTTTCAAAGCAAGCATAGCTTCAAGGCATATAATAGCAAATATAGCTTTAGGATATATAAAATTTCCCTCACACTCTCCCCCCTTTTGATACTTTGTATCAACTTGTTAACTATTATACTTTAGTCACATCTGGTACATCACAGAACGGGAACACCCCGGCTAATTCGCTAGGGTCTTGGTCCTTGAGGTGTAGTAAGGGGTGCAGCTGGGTGATGGCATGTGGCGACAAGGTGCTACACAGTTGTCGCAAGAGAAATTTGAGCAACACAGTCAGGAGCCATAATGCCAGTATCACCACCACGATTACTGCCACCCAGTGGAGGAGGGTAGTGCCCCAGTCACCAAATATGCTTGAGAACCATGACCAGGGGTCCCAGCCCTGTGATACAGGTGCATGCTCACTTAGAACACGTTGCTGTAGCATTCGTATTCCCTCAATTACTTGCTCAAGTTCTTGGGAATTATCTGGTATATAGGTGCAGCATTCTTCCCCTATAATGGCGCACACACCCCCTTGCGAATCTAATACATAATCAAGTGCGGGTCTATTCTGCAAAGCTACAATTCTAAGGGCTTTAATTTCAGCTGTCAGCAAGTCAGTTGATTTCAAGGTATCATTAATTAACGTTTCTAACTCATAGCTTAACTGGTCAATGTAATGCATGTTTTGAACAACACCCCACCATGGGAAGATTCCCGCCCCAAATTTTTCTCCCACTGGGACACGTTTATTCGCGTCCGGCACCTCCCTTTTTTGAATTTGATTTATATAGCTTACATGCTGATGTATAGCAGATGCATTGTACATATACACATGGGCCGCAGGGTGGAGTGTGGCTAGATAGCAGCAGCCCGTCCACCCCATAGGTAGAAAAAGATAGGCCCTATCCCACATACCCAGTATAGACCTGACAGACTGCCCACGGCAGTGAAATCAGGATGTACTGTGTGGGCATCTGCTTGAGAGCAGTTGGTTATGGTGGATTCGGACTTGGTGGTGCTGTTGTAGTGCCTACAATATTGGCACGTGGACCATCCCAGTGGCGCTAAACTCACGGTTAATTGTTTATTACACAGGCAGAGCCTGGCTGATATATTCTGCTGTCTAACGTCGAGATACAATGGGGTGGACACATTTGTATTATTCGGTGGGCTGTACCATGCAGTAAAATCATGCCCCCGAAACACAGTTAGGTTCTTTATTTTGTTTGTAGCATAATCTGGGGCATTAGTGATGTTTCTTCCCCTGATGGCACCGAGAATCTCGCTGGCCTCAGTGCTATTTACAGGCTTGGGTTTTAGGTGGAGCCCTACAGCTGCAGAGAAAGGAGAGCTACTACATACATAGCAATCGGAGACATTAGCATTATTAGCATGTAAGTTCATTAAAGTCCACCAAGTGTTCGTAATGTGCAATGGCTCTGTGCTGCGGTGGGAGCAGTTGCCTCCCTCGTATTCAGAGCCCCATAGCAAAAATAGCAGCGATAGTCCGAACGAAAACAGAACGATAACAATTTTCATGGTTGCTCAGTTCACTGTGCAATGGTATCGAATGTAGAGGCTGTCACTAAACGACAATGAGATGCGTGAATCCACGTTTTTCTCTCCGCAATCTTTATGGCACTGGCGGTAGTCAGGAGCACTTGAAACGGTCCTCGCCACCACGGGGCGCACCACTTTTTTCTTCGAAGTCCTTGATAACCACGAAGTCTCCTGGCTGTATTCTATGCAGGGGTCCTCCAAGGAACTGGAAGTACAGCCTTTACCCTAGGATAGAGATCTTAAAACAGCATTAAGAGATAAACAATAGGCAATCATTTCATTATCTAAACGTGCAATGTTATTCGGTTTTGTGGGAAGGGACATTTGTCATTCTGAGGGCCTTCCATCAAAATTTCATGAGTAGTAAACCCATGGGGCCAGCTCTCCCCTCATACTCATTAGGCTATTGGTAGTGCTTTTACCCAACTAAGGCCAGTATTTGCCATAATTTTGGTAAATTTTAGCTTTAATGTCTGATTTGCTCTTTCTACTGCCCCCTCCGGACAGGGTGGTATTGCTGAAAGCGTCAGAACCACTTGCAGTGCCTCACACAAGGTTCTGATGACTTCATTTGCAAATGCGCAGCCATTATCGCTGAGAGCCGGGTGGGAATCCCCACCTTGGTATGATTTCTCTAATCAGGGCCTTTGCTACTGTACAGGCCGTGGTTTTCCGTACTGGGAATGCTTCTACCCACTTTGAAAACATATCTACAATTACTAAGCAATATTTATACCCTTCACACGGGTTCAGCTCAATAAAATCCATCATTAAATGTTCAAAAGGTCCTGTAGGATAAGGATGGGCAGAGGGGGTTACTTGGAGTCCTCTGCCAACATTATTTTGCATACATATTACACACTTTTTACAAAAATCCTCAGCATATATGGTAAAGCCAACAACATACCAATGTTTATTTACAAGATCGACTACTCCACTTTTTGAAACATGATCGGCCCCATGGGCCAATTTTGCCAAAAAGGGAAATACTGCCAAGGGCAGGCAGAGCCTGCCATCGGGGTTTGTCCACACCTTAGTGCTAGCATCAAATTTACAGTTTGTTTGCCAGTTACATTTCTCTTTTGCACTAGCTGACTGTTGTAAAGTTGCAACATCCTTTACTGAGAATAAATCAAGTTGGTTAGTTATAGTCAAAGACATTTGAAATTTCGGAACACTCCCAGAATTTCCTTTGCAGCTGCGTCAGCCCTCGCATTTCCTGCAGAAACAAAATCTTGGTTAGTGGTATGGGCCTGACATTTTACAATTGCTAACTTTTCTGGCTTCTGGATTGCTAACAAAAGATTTTTTACCAAATTCATACTTAATAGGTTTCCCAGCTGCTGTTAAAAACCTCTGTGTTTCCATAGGGTGCCAAAATCATGAGCTACCCCAAATGCATATCGACTATCTGTGTATATGTTAACTGTTTTACCCTCGGCTATTATACAAGTTCTCGTCAGAGCTATAAGTTCAGCAGCTTGGGCTGACGTTCGTGGGGGTAACTTTGCTCCTTCCATGACATAGTTTTGAGTACACACTGCATAACCTACCAAGGGGGATCCTTTTTCATCTCTTTGTGCTGAGCCGTCAACAAATAATTCTAAGTCTGCGTTTTGTATGGGTACGTCAGTGATATCCGGTCGAGGCTTACAGTCTAAGTCAATTACTTGCCCACAGTCATGCTCCTCCCTCTCCTCCGGGGTGGGGAGCAACGTCGCTGGGTTTAAAATGGTGCACCTTTTCAAAGTTATGTTAGACATGGTTAGTAACACATTTTGATACTGAAGCAATCGTGCAGGCGTTAAATGAGCTGTGTGAGCTTGTAGCAGAATAGAATGTACAGAATGAGGGACGTGCACTGTCAAAGCACAGAATCCTACCAGATCCACACATGCCAACACCGCTTCAGTAGCCGCTGCCACCGACTGCAAGCCAGACACCATCCCACATACCACTGAGTCCAAACGCTTCGAGTAATATGCTATGGGCCTCTGCCCCCTCCATGTTCCTGTGTCAAGACAGCTGACATGTAACCTCCCTTACCATTTACAAACAAATTGAAACCCTTCTCATAATTTGGTAGTCCCAAACAGGGACTTGTGATCAATACATTTTTAAGTTTTGCAAAACTGGTCTCTAGACCAGGTGTCCTCCTGATCTCCTCATTCATCTGCATTTTCGTGCCATATATGGCTTCATGGAGGGTTGTGCCAACATAGCATAATCCTGATCCAAGCTCTGCAATAGCCACCATACCCAAAAAAGACATCATTTGCTGCTTTGTAACTGGGCGTGGCCATGCTGCTATGTTTTAATTCTCTCAGGGTCTAACTTTCTACCACTGCAAGACAACACATGACCCAAATATTTCACTTGCTCTTTACACAATTGCAATTTTTCTCGAGACACTTTATGCCCATTCTCAGCCAAGAAAAGTAATAAAGCTTTTGTATCCTGTTCATTTGCTTCCTTACTGGACTAAAGCAATAAATCATCCACATACTGTATTGGGTACTGCCCAATGGGGGCACAAAAGCGGATAGATTCTCTCTCATTTGAGCTGAGAATACTGCTGGAGAACTCAGCATAGCCTTGGGGCATGCTAGTCCAGTCCACTTTTCCCCTTTGTAGGTGAATGCAAACCATTCCTGGCTACTGGGTTCTCGAGGATACTATAAAATGCATTTGCTAAATCAATGACTGTGAAATAACAGCAGTTATGTGGAATGGATGACAATACTGTAATCGGGTTTGGCACTACAGAATGCGATACATATGCTGCTTCATTTACGCTCTCAGGTCCTGCACAAGCGGTAACTTCCATTTAGCTTTCTCACTGGTAAAATTGGTGTATTTACCGTTGCATATGGGCAGGGGACGATTACTCCCCTTTCCACTAATGCTGCATGCACTGGGGCTATTCCCTCCTCCGCCTCTTTACCCAGCGGATATTGATGCCTATTCAGTCTGTAAGAGGACTTTGGCTTGACCATAAGGGGTTGTGCATTCTTCAGTAATCCCACATCATATTTTGATTCTGCCCATAGCTTTGCTGGTAACTCATTTATCCAACTTACACTCTCCTGCATGCCTGTTTCTTCACAAACCTTTCACAAATTCACTTCTCTTTCATCCACTCGTACCTGAACCTTTCTGTTGATTATGTATTTTTCACAATTTCCAGCCTTTGATATTAGCTTGCTTCCTACACATTCCCAATCACGCAACTGTACCATTTCTGCTACCCATGGCCCCAATTCCTTCCACTCAAGGGGGGTTCTCTGGCCAAAGAAATGTGCGGGTATGACCCTGGCACTTGGAATACTTTCAATTGCTCCGCATTTAGCCTGACTGAGGCTGCACAACGATTCTTTGCCACATATATCTCTGACACCCAGATGGTCTGCTCTACGGGCTGTTTTCCCCACTCTTTGCACTCATAATCCATGTCCCGACCCCCTACTGCATAGTGTGTAGTGCAATGTAAATCTGTTTGTAACTGCAACCTACCATGTGTTATTTCTTCTGCCCACCCTTGTAACCAACACATTTCCCTTGGTTCTGTCAATTCCCAGCTATACAGCCAATCCCCTGTTCTTTAGCTATACAGGTACAAGCCTATTCCTGGTGCTTCTATATTGACCCCTCTGAGGTACAAGTAATTTGTGCATTTACCTTGACAGGAGATCCTTCCAATAAATTCACAGGGCAGGTCATGCTACTGAGGAAAATATGTTGTAATTTCATTTTTCCACACCGAACCGGTAATGAGATTGTCAATTGCTCTCTTTGTGGTACTCCTGATGCCCCTATTGTTGTCACCATTCGACTGGATAAGGGTGCATTTAACTTGCTTCTTTGAATTACTGACATCGAGGCACCTGTGTCTATCAAGAAGGTCAACTTGGTGTTCATGATTATTAAGTCTATTACTGGACTACCTTCTGGCATTGTTGAAGCACATAGCATTTGTGAAAAGGGGGAGGGGGAGTGTTCCTCTAACCTTCAGCTGTCATTGGCAAAGCCAACATTATTAGTCCAGAACTGAGGATCCGAGGTTCCACCCCATCCTTGCTGCTGATTTGGCTGCCACTGTTGTGGAGCAGGAGGGTGGTGGCGGAGGCAAGAGGGCATTGGAATCTTGATTACACTGCCACTGGTTTGCTCTTACACAATTTCTGCTATGTGTCCCTGTTCTCCACAAGCAAAGCAGATGATACCTCCCGGTCCGGGTCTTTGTCCTGCCGATCCTTCCGATGGTTGCCCTTTTCCCCTCCTCCTGTGGATAACCTCCATTATTTCGCCTCCTCTGTCTTCTTCTGTTGCCATTTCCACCTCCCGGTTGGGCTGCTTATTGTCTCTTTCAAAATACATTAGCTGAGCCTTTTCCAGCTTTTCTTTCTTCTCCTTTTGTATCTCCTTCTGCTGTCTCTCAGCATGTTCACCTCTGACACTAGGTGAGCCATTTCATTGTCTCCATCCAATGCACACTGTGGTAACTCCCAATCTAATTGGCTCACTCAGTCCAGCGCAAAAAGCCATACCCAATTGATGCTGGTATGTGGGATTATCCGGTCCAATACCGGAAAATTGCCTAAAAAACCCCTGCAATCTTTCCTTGTAATCGCGTACTGATTCCTCATCTTTCTGTCTTGTATCCCGGATGCGAGGCCAGTCTGTCACATCCCTGTTTTTTTCCCGTAGTTTTATGCACACAGCATTAAACTGTGGAATAATTTCGGCCCTTGGCTTCTCTGGGTCCCAGGCCTCTTTTACTTCCTCCCACATGCCCTTTAGTGTTCGTCTAAAACATTCTCCAACCTCAGTCATAGATAGTTCATACATTTTGATTAAGTTTGTTAACTCCTTGATATATTCTTCTATGTTATTCTGAGGCTTTAGTATATCTTTCAGGGCCTCTCTCAACTCCTCAGGGTTCCATGGGCGGTCCACTTCAATGTATTTAGGGACTGCAGGCTGGTCATTGGCTGCCAGTATCCCTGCCTCGGGGTGTGGGTTGGGATAACGTATCAAAGGCAACTGCTGTTTTAGTTTCTTTCTTCCCCCTGCCTGTTTTGGGCCCTTAGTCCTTGCATCAGTTTGCCTAAACACCCAAGCCTTCCCATCTCCCTTGCCCTGTACCTTCCCCACCAGTGACATAGATTCCCTGCTTCAACCAGGTCCTCTTCCATCCCCTCTATTTCTATCTCCTCATCTGAGTCAGTGTCCAACTGAACATGTGTGGGGACCATTGGGAGTTCTGACCCAACCTCCACATCGAGTCACAGGAGGTTGAACAGGCTGTTTCTGAATTGGTGGGACCTGAGTTGGTAGGGCAGCCTGTTGTACGACCTGCGCTGGTTGTACTGCTTGGGCTGGTTGGACCACCTGTACTTGCTGAGCAGGAAGGGCAGCCTGCACAGCTGGGGCAGCCTGTTGTACAGGCTGCACTACTCCCTGTATTGGTGGCCCTTCTGGCACCATCCCTGCCTGTGGTTCCAGTGGAACAGTTGGTGGAAGGGGCCGATATGGTGGGGGTATCGTGATGGTGAAACACCCTCCTACGGCGTTCAGTTTCTTCCTCCTCTTGCTTTACCATTAATCCCTTTACTTGATTTTCATGTCACCTTTCTGCCTCTCTTTCCCATATTCTAAACCTTGACCAGTCTACCTTGCACCCTTTTGTTTGCTCTTTTCTTTTCTTCCAATGCTATCCTTGCTTCCTTTAGTACATCTATACTAAAAGTACCTATAAAGGAAATATTCCCTGGTCAACTATGCCATTGTCCTATCTCAGAGACCGAATCCTGGCCAAACTTATCAACCATACATTTTGCTGGTCCAGATAATACTAACTCTGGACCTAGGTTATTTTTTGTTCCCTTGTTTCCCATTTTATCTAGGCCTGTTCTTTATAGTGTACACTCGCTCCAAGGTATACTATGTACTTACAGTGATGATGAGTGTCGCCAGCCCCTAGGCGTCACGTCCTGATTGGGTTCCACAAAAATGTCCTTCTATTTGTCCAAGGGAAACAACCCAATCACGAGGTGACACGGACCGAAGAACTCATCCTGCCAACTACGCCAAAACTGTGACCGCAAATTCTCTCACTGTAAGTATTACCTGAGCAACACTCCCGTCATCACGGGCCAAAAACCACACCACTGGGTTTTGTCTTAACATCGCTTTATTTGATCAAACCTTACACATGCATGCGGGAGATTCTGCAAAGGAGAAAGCTGCCTGATTAAAGTTTACAGCAGCTTTTTATAAGCTAGATTTTGCACTTCTTATCTTGAAAAAATACCAACATTTCAGTATAAGCCAATCATAAGACAGCATAACAAGTTTTCAGCAATGTAACAGAAAAACAAGTTGATACCAATGTATGAGGTATTTTTCCACTGGTTATTCCATTTCTTTCCCAATACCTCTTGATACATATGCCTGGGTCAATCTGACCTGAGAGAAACAATGAGTTTCACTCACACCATAGCAACGTACAGCTTACCTTCAATGCCTCAACGTGCTGTTAATCTTATATTTTGCCCAAGCATGTTGTTATCTTATATTTTGTCCGAGCCTGTTATTCAGGCTGGTACAACCAGTTCTGCTCAGTTTTGTCTTGCTTTCTGTTTTTACAAATGTACCTCAAGTAACCTCAGTATCATTCTATAACCCTGTAAAAAACATGAACTCAGAAATTTCTACTACATTCATTATGACTTAGTTACAGCATGGCTTTCAAAGCAAGCATAGCTTCAAGGCATATAATAGCAAATATAGCTTTAGGATATATAAAAATTCCCTCACATCAGTTATGCATGAGGAAAGACCCTATGGAAAAGGAGACTCACCAGCAGCAATGGGTAAGTAAATAAACAGTATTAAAAAAGTACAATGCATGTTGATAATATCTATTTATAACGGAATGTTAAGGCTGTTGGAAAAAAAAATTAAATAACCTGAGCTGCATAGAAATCAGTTCATGATGCAGAAAACAGCAGAAATTAAAACCATGGCTAACCATAGATGGCCATACTTAACTTGAACAGTTTTCAAACTATACTAACCATGGCCATCCCTGGATCATTTATTATCAGTAGTTATCCATGGATCACCATGGTTAAAATCATGGGAAATCCCTGAGTGGCCATGGTCACTGACCATGTATAACCGTGGTTCAGCCATGTGCAACCATGGTTTATCCATGATCCTAAGAATGGGGTAGCATCAGCTGGAGTGGAACCACTGTGAAGTGGAAATATAAACTTTGGAAATGTAAGAAAGGGAGGCAGGCTTGGATAATTAATCCAGCTCTAAAGCAAAATGGCTCCACTGCACAGAGGGTGCATGCATCAACGCATTGCTAATAAAATAAACAAAAAACTGCACTCCTCAACCTTAAAGTACAAAATGTAATTAATTTTGAAATTCAGGAAAGAATCGCCTAAAACAGCATACTACACGGGAGCATGATCCTACATAATCCTACATGATCCTACATGATCCTGTGCGGTATGCTGTTTTAGGCAATTCTTGTCTGACTTTCAAAATAAATTACATTTTGCACTTTAAGGTTGAGGAGTGTGTTTTTTTGTATATTTTATTGGATGAATAAATTAATTTATTGATTAATGTAGCAACAACAGCAAGGAAATTCCAGTCAATGTTCTATGTTGAGCATGCAGAAATTAAACAAATCTTTGCTTCTAACTCCAGGTCCTGAGTCATGATTCAAAATACTTGATTTCATAAGTCCTGTCTCAGATCTAGTGAGGAATTACTTCTACCTGTAGCAGGTCTGGAGGCTGACTGAATGGTAAAAGGACAAAAGTACATTCATAACAGCAAAAGCAAGATTCATAAAACATTTACAACTTGAAACTGTTCAGATAACTTGAGCACTGGGAAATAAGCAGGATTTTTCTGTTTGAGCAACTTCTTAGGTGTTGGATGCCAGAGTGTTGCATGTTTTCCATAAAGGAATCCTCTTTCAAGACTTCAGCAGGCATTTGACTCTGTTCCTCACGAGGGCCTGTTGGATAAGCTGGGAGAAATGGGGGTGGGGAACCAGATGATCACATGGATAAGGAATTGGCTCCAGGACCGGACCCAGAGAGTCGTAGTTGGTGGGATAGTCTTATCCCCAAGGAGGGTCATTAGTGGGGTCCCACAGGGATCAGTCCTTGGGCCCCTCCTGTTCAATGCCTACATCTCTGACATAAGGACAGGTATCAGGAGTGAGATGAGTTTCTTTGCGGATGACTCAAAACTGGGGGCGGTGGTGGATGGGGAGGAGGGGAGGGTGGCCCTACAGGGGGACCAGGAGGCTCTGGAAAGATGGTCAAGAAAGTGGAAGCTAAGGTTCAATGCAGGGAAATGCAAGGTACTGCACCTGGAGGCCAGAAATCTGGGCCAAGTGTACACCCTGGGGGGGGGGGATGCTACAAGTCTCGATGGCTGAGAGGGACCTTGGGGTGGTGGTGGATGTCAAGATGAACAACTCAGAGACTTGTAGGAGGGCAGCAGCCAAGGCCAACAGCATGCTGGGATGCATCGCTTGGTGGATCACCTCCAGAAGGAGGGAAGTGATATTCTCTCTGTATAACCGCTTGGTGAAGCCGCACCTCGAGTACTGCATGCAGTTTTGGAGGCCACACTTAAAGAAGGACATTAAACTCCTGGAGAGGGTCCAGAGGAGGGCAACCAAAATGATTAGGGGCTTGGGGGACAGGACCTATGGGGAGAGGCTTGAAGAGCTAAATACGTACACATTGGAAGAGAGAAGGGACGGGGGGACATGATAGAGGTCTTCAGGTACATGAAGGGGTAAATAGGGGAGGAGCAGTCAGGGTGCTTGAAGGAAGGAGGAGGGGGCCACTAGAGGGTATGGGTGGAAGCTGAAGGGGGAACTCAGGGGAGAAAGGAGGAGGTGCTACTTCACTGAGAGGGTGGTGGAGCCATGGAATGCGCTGCCTAGGGGGCTGGTGGAGGCAGAGACAGTGGAGTGGTTCAAGAAGGGATGGGACAGATACAGGGGAAGGGTTCCAGAAGCAAAATCCAATGCATCGAGAATATCTGGAACTGGGAAGGGAGAAGCCAGAGAAGGCGAGGGGGGCAGCAAGGTCAACTCCCAGGGTGGGGGCTGACCAATGAGCAGACGCGAAAGACCGTTAGGCCTATCCTGCTGGCATTTTAGTATGTTAGTATGAATCAGCATCAAAGAGGTGGCAATAATGCTTTGTTCAGCAGACGAGGGGAGAAGAAGGCATATCAGTATAAATTGTGACTTGCAGTCCTTAGGGCCTGATCCACAAAGTTTATCCAGCCCCACCGCACATGCAGATGGTTGGGAAAAGCTGCAGAGTGCCCCCTTTGTGCAGGGAGAACTCTCATGGGCCACTCTGGGGCAACCACAAACAGTGCGTATCCCTCTGCACCCAATCCCATTACAAATTTACCTACGTATGTGCAGTTAGGATGGGGCAGCCAGGAGGGGAGGAGCCATGCTGCTGGTATCCATAAAAGTGATTATCTGATGTAGAAGGCTGCCAGAGAGGGTGAGTGCTATGCCAAGGGTTGCCCTGCCATAGCTGATGTGTGCCACCTCTGCATCCCTAACTGGAGTCTTCTGTGGGCCAGATGACCCTCCACACATTGTTCCTTGCCCTCCAAACTGACATGGAGGACTGAGAGGCTTCCCATGTCAATCCTTTTGTACTTTATTAACAGAGTGTGGTAGTCCTTGGAGGACTGCTGTATCCCTCAATCTCCTGCTCCCTGCCAAGTGAGGGAATCTGTTAAAGGGCTAACATGGGCATCTGATTGGATGCCCAGTGTCCAGAAAAGCTGCGCCCTCTGGATCCCCCCCCCACTCACACACAAACACACACACTTCTGCATGAAGCTCCACACTTATGGAGAGTGGGGGCAGTAGATGCCATCTAGCATGGACTGTCCTCAGAGAATGGAGGTACTCAGTTAGGATACATGCTATTTGTGTGTATTCTGGCAGTACTGTGGATCAGGCCCTTGGTGTGATGGACTTATGCAGAACTGTGGGAAAATGCAGGATTCTCCTATTGCAGAGGTTGCTAGACTAGTATTACAGATGGAGTTATGTAGATGGACAGACATGTGAACAAGTTTTTTTATGTGGTGATAGTTTTCCACAAGAAGGTAACTGGTAAAGGCAGATGACCCCCTGCATCCTAAGTGAGTGCTTTGGGGTGGGACAGTTTTAAGTGCAAGCTAGGCACTCCACAGCAGAGGAACTGCCCTAGGAGCTGCCACACTACAAATATGGTGCAAACTCCAGGGGACGATGGATACAGAAGGAGCAACTCATGGGGGACACTCCAAACCAGCACTCATGGTTATGAATGAATAAATGGATGAAAGAATGAATGAACTGAAAGTTCAAATAAGTCTATTGGGGAAGTGCCACTATGATGATCCACCACAATGTATGAGAGTTCTGTCATTGTGGGGCAGCATAAAATAACTGGGACTAAATGAATGAAACAGAAAGACCGGGTATCACGTGAGAGGCAGGCAGGGTGCAGGACGCTAGAGGACACTGAAGCAGGCTGTAACAGACTGGACAGCAGACAGAGTCGAGTTGCTGAAGCTGGAACATCATGAAGCTGATTGAATGACTGTCCAGTTAAAGGCAAGCTGGGTGCAGGCAGCAGATTCAATGCATCCAGAGGAGTCTATAAATCTAGAGGATTTTCTGAGTCAGAGACCTATCTCTATAGTGATGCTACAGTATATGAAGGCAGCCAAAACCACATAGATACATAGATACATAGACAGTGTCGGCAGATAAGGGCCTATGGCCCACCTAGTCTGCCCATTTGAGCTTGTAAGTTCAGTTTATGTTTTCCTAGAAGTCTGTTGCCCTTTACCCCGACCTCCAGAATTCCTTTATGTCTATCCCACGCATTCTTAAATCCTGTGATTGTTTCAGCCCCCACCACTTCCTCTGGCAGGCTGTTCCACTTGTCCACCACCTGTTCTGTGAAGAAATTCTTCCTCATGTTTCCTCTGAATCATCCTCCTCCAACTTCATCCCATGCCCTCTAGTCCTGGAACATCTTTTTCACTTAAAAATAGTGTATTCCTGCACCCTGTTCCTCCCTGTGAGATACTTGTATGTCTCTATCATATCTCCTCTCTCCCTCCTCTCCTCCAGGGAGTACATGTTCAGTTCCTTCAACCTGTCTTCATAGGACTGCGATGCAATCCATGCACCATCTTTGTTGCCCTCCTCTGAACCTTCTCTACCCTGTCTATGTCCCACGTAGGTATGGTCTCCAGAACTGCACACTGTACTCCAGGTGGGGCCTCACTAGTGTCCTGTGTAGCGGAATTATGACCTCCCTTTTCCTGCTGGAGATGCCGCTGCCCATACATCCCAGCATCCTATTTGCTTTACCTGCTGCCTTGTCACACTGTTTCCCTACCTTGAGGTCATCAGAGATGATAACCCCAAGATCCCTTTCCTGCTTGGTGCATGCTATATCCTCACTCCCCCCAACTGATATATTGTGCCAGGGTTTTGTGCCCCATGTGCATTTCGTGCACTTCTTTGCATTGAATTTCAACTACAAACCCCTGACCATTCTTCAAGTTTCTGCAGGTCCTTCTCATTCTGTCTACACCTTCTGGTGTGTCTACTCTGTTACAGAGCTTTGTGTCATCAGCAAACAGTGAAATTCTGCCTTCTAGGTCCTGCACAATGTCACTGATGAAGATGTTGAATAGGACCAGTCCCAGCACTGATCCCTGTGGTACCCCACTGGTCACTGTTCCTCTGTGGAGTGACAGCCATTTACCACCACCCTCTGTGTCCTGCCACCCAGCCAGTTACCTACCCACCACACTACTGTCCTGCCCACACCCATATTCCCAGTTTGTGTAATAGTCTTCTATGTGGCACAGTGTCAAAGGCCTTCTAAAGTCCAGATAGGCCATGTCCACTGCCCTCCCTGATCCACCTCCTAGTCACCCAGTCAAAAATTCAATGAGGTTGATCTGACAGCCTTCTCCCCTGGTGAAACCATGCTGCCTTGGGTCCTGTAGTCCATTGACAACCAGATGTTTCACCAATCTCTCCTTCAGTAGTGCTTCCATGATCTTCCCCATTACCGAGGTGAGGCTGACTGGTCTGTAGTTCCCTGCTTCCTCTTTGTTCCCACTTTTGTATAAGGGGACTACATCTGCTGTCCTCCAGTCTTGGGTACTCCCTGTTTCCAGTGATCGGCTAAACAGGATAGCCAGAGGTTCAGCCACCACCTCTCTTGGTTCTTTAAGGACCCTGGGGTACACCCCATCTGGCCCATTGTTTATCATTCTTATTACTTCCGGTTCTTCAGGACCCTTTCTCTGTAAAGGGACTTGTGTCTATTTCTGCACCATTCTCACCCCTTGTACTCCCTTCAGACCCATTACCCTCCTCTTCCTCAGTAAAGACTGAGCAGAAATACCTGTTCAATATGTCAGCTTTCTGTTGTCATCCTCCACGCGGCCCCCATCCTCCCCTTCAGTCTCACTATCCCTCCCTTTGTCTTTCTTTTTTCACTTATGTACCTGTAAAAGGTTTTGTCCCCTCTACCCACTGATTTTGCAATGTGTTCTTCTGTCTGAGCTTTGGCTTCCCTTACTGACCTCCCTGCCTCCTTTGCTTCTCCTGGTACTTCTCCCTATCCCTTCTGCCTGTGTCTTTTTGTATTGCCTGAATGCAATCTTTTGGCTTTCACTTTCTTTGTACCTCTTTGGAAAACCATAATGGTCTTCTCTTCCTTTTCCTTTGCTAACCTGCTTAATGCATAATTCTGTTGTTCTTGTAATCCCCATTTTAAATACTGCCCACTGTTTCTCAAACCCTGATTCCTGTCCCATTCTCCTTAATGCCTCTTTCAAGTATCTCCCCATTTTCCCAAAGTCTGCCCTAAAATCCAGGATACGTGTTTTGTGTGGTTTGGTTCTGCTCTTTCTGTGATTTCAAACCACAATGACTGGTGGTCACTGTTCCTCAGGTGTTCCCCACTGTTACCCCATCACACTGTCCCTGTTTGTGAGCACAAGGTCCAGTATTGCCTTCTGCCGAGTTGGTTCCATGACCAGTTGCTTGAGGAAATCACCCTGAAGGGAGTCCAGGATAAATCTGCTCCTAGTTGATGCTGCTGCTGGGATGCTCCACTCCACGTCTGGAATATTGAAGTCACCAACCAGTACTACCTCACCCTTGTCTGCCATCCTTTGGATGGCTAGCATCAGCTCCCTATCTGTTTCTTCCTCCTGGGCTGGTGGTCTATAGACCACACCTGTGAGGATGGCTGTCCCATTTTCCTTTCCAGCTTAACCCACAGTATCTCTCCCCCATTTTGTTCCTCCTGGATCTCTGTGGCCCTTATGTCATTTTTCACATACAGTGCCACTACTCCTCCCTTCCTGCCTGCTCCGTCTCTTCTGAATGTGTTGTAGCCAGGTATGGCCATCTCCCAGTCGTGGTTATCATTACACCAGGTTTCAGTGATGGCCACAATGTCCAGGTCTGACTGCACCATGACAGCCTCCAGATCTTCCATCTTGTTGCTAAGGCTCCTGGCATTTGCACACATGGCTTTCCATGATTTGACCTCCCTAGCCTGTTTCACTGTTCTACTCCAGCCCCTTCCTTGGTTGTCTATCCCTGGTTCTCCTTGCTGTCTGCCCTTCTGCTGAATTTTGCCCTTTTCTGCCTATCCACCTCTGGGTGCTAATCTCCATCTTTTGCACACTGCTTTGTAGAGATAGCCACTCCTCTGGTTCACTGGTTCCACTGCTGGCTGTGGGGGTGAGCAAGTAGGGTACCTCCTCGCTGCCACACCCCTTTGCTAGTTTAAATGCTTGTCAATGTAGCATTTAAACTTATCACTGAGTGCTTGATTCCCTCCAGGATGGATGCAGGCCAATCGGCTGAACAAACCTCCATCCCTCCAGGTGGGTCCCCAGTCACCAATGAATCAAACCCTTCCTCACAGCACCAGTTCTTCAACCATGAGTTAAAGTTCCTGGTGCATGCACTCCTATGCTCACCCTTGCCTCTCACAGGTAGTACTTCTGAGAAAGTGACAGAAAGTAAGCTACTTGCTTGAGACCCCTCCCCAATTTCCTAAACTCTTCCTGAACTTCCTTTGGCTCCCCATTTGCCAGGTCATTAGTACCTAGGTGGATAATGACATCCAGCTCACCCTCCCATCTTGCCTTCCCAGTGATCCCCAGGATCTTCCTTCCATCCCTCCATGCCCACACAGGGAATGAAACAATCGTGGGGAGGGGGAAGGAAAGCCAGCAGAGGAAAAGTGGTTAGAAGGGGAAGAGTGGTGAAAGAAAATCAGCAGACTACTGTGGCAGTAAGAGGAAGGCAAAAGGTGATGAACAAACAAAACTAAAATGAAAGGAAATGACAGCATCTGAAGCACTGCAAAACTGGAGACCACAAGGGAAGACAGGAAATATGATGGCAATTGAAAAATATGAAGGAGCAAACAAGAGTGCTAACAGCAGCAGGTAAGTCACACGTGAATCAACTAGGGAAGAGAAGAGTGGGATTCAGGGGTTTAAATAAGTGGAATGGTGTGAAGAAATGTGTCATCTGCCCAGTAGAACCCAGGAATCCTTTCATTTACTACTGGTAATCAATCAATCAATCAAAATCTTTATTTATCCAGGTGGGCACCATCGAGCAAGGCTCATTTGCAAGGTGGACCTGGTCATGAATACATCAAAGTACAGTACAGAAGCAGGTATACAAAAAGCAATAATATACAAGGAAGAAAAAGCACATACAGCGTATACAGTACAATACAAGGTTGAAATAAATAAAAAAAAACAGCATTATTTTACAATTGAAGAAGTCAGCAGATGTACAATCAACCATAGGCATACAGGGGTTATAAGCAGAGATCTTTTGCGTGAGGCAGCTGGAAACTACACATACTGTATAAGGGAAAGAGGCCATGTATGGGGTGGCAGGTTAGAGAGGTAAAGAAAAGGAGGGATATATTACCGATGACTGGGGGAAAAATTGAGATAAAACCGCAGAAAGTGATGATGGTTGTCGTGTACATGTTTATTATGATAATGACGGAGAAGGAGTATATAATTGGGACACTACTATGGATGGGGTGGGGCTTTAGCCAGGCTGGAGCGGACAGGGAAGGGTGAGTGCAGCAGGAAGAGTTAATAGGGAAAGAGTGAGAGCCAGGGGTAGAAACATGGAGAGCATCAAGACGGAAAAGGGGAGTTGTGGAATTACTGGGCTAGCAGTGAGGAAAACATTTGCAAGGTGCTTTCATGTAGCAATCATAGAGTGCCTTGAAGATATTCAGGCTAACAGGGCAGCTCAGCTTCAAGTTCCTTTGTAAACCGTTCCACAATGTGGGTAAAGAGAAGCTTAGAGCAGTTTTGCTGAAACGAGTTTTGACCCTTGGAACTTGGAGGGCAATTAGGGAATAGCTCCTTAGAGCATAGGTGCCTAACACACTCCGGGGAATTCTGTCTGAGAAATATGAAGGGAACTTGTTGGTCACCGCTCTGAAGGCCCATAGGGCGGCATTTCTATTCCTTCTATAGTGAAGGGAAGTCCAGCCTAACGATGAGTACAGGGAGCAGTGGTGCATAGAAAGTGGAAGGCCAGTAATGAGCCTGATAGTGCTGTGGTAGAGGGTGTCCAACTTAGCCAGTGCAGAGGCAGTGCAGTGGCCGTAGAGCAGGTCCGCATAATCTATTAAAGATAGGAAGGTAGCTTGAACCAGTTGAATCTTGTCCTCCTTTGTGAGCAGGTGGTTAATTCTGTAGAATAGTCCTAATCTTTGCCTTAGTTTCTTCTGTAGTTCTTCGAGATGGTCAGTGAAGGAAAGTTTATGGTCAAGCCAAACTCCTAGATATTTGAATTTAGCTGCATACTCTAGTATTTCTCCAAGAACAGTGGTAATTTGTGGGATAGCTCCCCCCCAACAGGAATTGCTGCATGCAAGGAGGGGGAGAAGAGCATGGCTTTTGTCTTTTTCGCATTGAGCAAAAGCTTTTTGTTTATGAGCTGGTATTGTAGAAAGTTAAATTCAGCTTGGAGGTCTTCACAGGCTGCGTCTGGCATGGGACGACTCAAGTACACTACAGTGTCATCTGCGAATAAGTGGATGTTGGCTTTTTTGATGGGGTCATTGACGTTGTTAATGTAGACTGCAAAGAGGAGGGGACCAAGGACAGAGCCCTGGGGTATGCCCCTCAGCATAGGTTTTAATGGAGAAAGATCACCTTCAGCTTTAACCTGCTGTTTCCATTCTCTGAGGTAGTCTGCAAACCAGCACATAGATTTATGGTCCAGGCCTAAGGTGCTTAGGGAGGAAAGAAGCAGGCAGTGATCAACTGTGTCGAATGCCTTACTAAGATCCAAGAAAATGGCACAGACATGTTACTTGTTGTCAAGGTCTAGGAGCCAATCATTGGTCACCTTAGCTAGGGCTCAAACCTGTGCACCTTCCCTGTGTCCTAGGGGAGATGTTGCGATTTGTTTCATTTTAGTTAGACAGCACTGGCTCATACTGTGCAGCACACAGCCGTAGAAATGTTACAGGAATACACAATGGTGGCTGAGACAGATCAGTGGGGCAGTGGAGACTACAAGAGGAAGCATGATAATAGGCCGTCTTGCAAAGATATGCAAAATGTAACTTAACAAAAACATATTTGCAGTTGGCGTCATTAAAGTGACATGTTGTCAGTACTGTACTTGCAAATGCTTTAAACCTTACAGCAAAAAGATTGCAGTAATTGAGCAAACTACACCCCCACACACTCATACATACAGCACAAACATACATGTAATCAAAGTATTTCACATGATGTCTAATTATCTATGTAAATGTGTACCTTCTCTCACAGCAAAAATTACACCTGTCAGGACTCTTCTAGGGAAGACAAATGAATCGTGCTGGAGTCATGGACATGAAGAGGCATGGGGAAAGCCTGAAGAGACAGCACACATAAGGAACCAGTAATTAAATTCTGTGGTCAGAATAGAAATGTAAGAAATTCAGGAGATGACCCATAGACTGCACTTGGGGCAGTTAGTTTGTAAAAAGATGAGAATTGTTGACAAAAGCAAATGCATCTCCCTCAGCAAATAATACTGTATAGTGACATTATAGACACATATTTGAAGGTGGTGTGTATTTCGTACTGTTTAAACAATGCCACGCAAGACATTAGTATAAAAAGAGAAACTATCCCTACTTGCCAAATTGCCTACAAAATCTCATTTGATAATTCCAAGGCTTCTGACAGTTACAAAAGCTGGACATGAGTGTATAACAGATGCCAAGTTTGTTCATGTACACCACTGATGCATTATTGAGAATGGTGAATCAGAATGCAGCAGTATAAATTACACTAAATGAGGACAACAGTGTTTATGTTGACATGAACTGTAACCTACATTTCAACAGCAAACTAGAGGCAGACAAAATCAGATAAAAATAGAGTTAGAGTAAGATGAAACATTTTAGGATCCTTAACAGGAACAAACACCTTTCTTTACCTTTTGTAATGTAGTTGTAAATGTGGCCATATGTGTGTTGTCTTTTGGGCTTTTTCAATTGTTCCTGTTGAAATCTTGGGCCGGATTCACAAAAGGGTCATGAATGCCACAAGCACTGGGTGTCCTGAATGGGGTGCTCAAGGCTTGAAGCATTCTTTAGCCAGTGATCAGGATTCTTGATCCTGTGTGCCAAATACTGCAAATTAGACCAGCTTTTTCTGGTCTGGTTTATGGCACTCTCAGGGACCCTTTGTGCCAAGTATTTGGTGCAAGCTGCCGTAAATCTGGAAAATTGTCATAAATATGAATGATCTTCTTGAATAGGGTGCAGTGCACAGCAAAGTTTTCAGTGCAACTGCACCGACCACCAGGTTTGGTAGCCTGTGATGTGGGCCCACTGAATGTCATCAACTGGTCATAAGGACGACTGCACAATGGCGGCGACAATGTGGGCGACCTTGGATTTCACCTCTTTCCCCGAGTTGCACCCCCCCGGAGTAGGAATCCTAATTAAGTGGGGTGTGGAGTGTGGTTGTGTGTCCTTATGACCAGTCGTTGACATTCAGTCGCCTTTGTCAGATAGAACCCCGGGTTTGATGCAGGATTTGATACAAACCCTAAACTGCCCTTCATGAATCTGGCCCCTTGTTCTTATCCCTTATTATAGTCCTGTGGTGATGCTGCTTTTTTCTTGTCTGATATTCAGTTTAATAATTACCAATCAGTTCCAAAATCCAGTGACCTCAAATGACCAGAAATTCATAGTTCAAGTTTCAATACAAGTCTTTCCACTCAACTAATGTCACCAGACTCAAAAATTGATCAGTGATTATAAAAATGAATGACAGGCAGGAAAAAGGCCGTTTTTTATTTTAAAATTTTGTCCAGGAGAGAAGATGCTGAGCTGTGAACAGCTTGTTTCCAGGTGTATCCTGAGGGAAGGAAACACGGGATTAAAAGAAAAAAATACAAAAGTACAGAAACTTAACAGACAAGACAATGAACATAAAAAAATAATTAACATATGGGTGTTTACACACACTAGTATAGGTAGGGGTTATGCAACAGGCTGAATTAAAACATGCAGTTTATCTTCATGTGTGTGGGAGCCGGACCATAACTCACAAGCAGCAGAGCCACACGTGAGCAAAAAGGTCCTGCACCCTTAACAACAACAGTAAAGAATAATACCAAAATGTTCTACAGTTATATAGGGGCTTTATGGGGAAACCAGACTAGTATAGGACCACTATTAAAGGATGATAAGTCAATTACTGAAGAATTTAAGACGGAAGAGAATTTAACAATTGCTTTCTAAGCATATTTCAAAGGAAGGAAAGGGTCTCAATACCTAATAATAATCAGATTCTTCCACAAAATGACATACATATTACAGAACAAGAAGTGTGTAATAAAATTAAAAAACTTAAGCTTGATAAATCCACTGGGCAGGACGGGATACACCCAAAGGTTATTAAAACATTATTAGACAACCTTACTGGACCATTAACTATGCTGTTTAATAAATCTATCCAGGAGGGTAAAACTATTAAAGAGTGGACAGAAGCAGTAGTTGTCCTTTTATTCAAGAAAGGAGAGAAGCACATGGTGGCAAACTACAAACCAATTAGTCTGACATCCATTATAGGAAAATTATTGGAAGGTATTATACAAGATAGAATTAACGAGCACATCAATAAGTGTGGAAAAATTTATATAACACAACATGGTTTCAGTTCAGGGAAGTCGTGTCTTTCAAACATGCTGTCATTTTTTGAACCAGTAAGTGTTGCACTAGACTCCGGCCTTTCTGTTGATCTGGTGTTTCTGGATTTCTCCAGAGCATTCGACACTGTTCCACATAAAGAATTAATTGAAAGATTGATTGAACTCCAGCTGAATTACAATCTTATATCATGGGTAAATTCATGGTTGAATGATAGGAGACGAATAGTGAAAATAAGAGATTATTGCTCAGAATGGAGTTCTATGACAAGTGGGGTTCCTCAGGGATCGGTGCCTGGCCCGACATTTTTCAACGTTTTTATTTCAGGAATGCAGACATCAAATAAATCATGGATGGCTAAATATTCAGATGATACTAAAATAGGGGCCATTGTTAATAATCAGAATGATGGGAAGTCTTTACAGAAAGACTTGGATCAAATTTATAAATGGGCAGAAATGAATAAACTGAGATTTAACATTGATAAGTGCCAGGTCTTGTTCTTTGGACACAATAACCCTCAAATCAGTAGTCTGCTAGGTAACACCTTACTCCTTGAAACTAATAAGGAAAAAGATCTGGGGGTGTTTGACTAATAAGCTTTGTTTAAGTACACACTCAAAGTATATGGTTCAGAAATGTCATAACATTCTGTGTTGTATTTTTAGAAATATTAGAAGTGGAAACAAAGAGGTAATCATTCCATTATATTCATCACTGGTTAGACCATACCTGGAATATTGCTCCCCCTTCTGCGCCCCTCAAACAATAAAGGATAACAAATCAATGGAGATGATGCAGCTCAAAATGACTAAAAGAATACATAACATGGCTAATAAGTCATATTATGATAGACTGACTGAGCTGAATCTATGTTGTGTTGAGTACAGGAATCTAAGGGGAGATCTCTGCCATGTATATAATGGCAGTAAAACTACACTCATATAGTAATCAATAGGACTGCAGAAAAGTCAGAACTTAATGACTACAAGATCACATAGTCAGCTGTTAAAAGGGGATTTGTATAGGACTAGTATGAGGGGGAAGTGGTTCAGTCAGTGAGTAGTCAAAGTCTGGAATGCATTGCCAGAGAAGGTTGTGTCCTGTAGTTCTTTGACATCCTTCAAACATAGTTTGGATTGAATTTGGGAGAAGAAAAATGTAGGCAATACCACTAACTAGTGATGAGTCACCATGGATCTTCTGATCTTTAGACTTGTAATTTACCTATGAAGCTATCCTCAAAAGTGATGGCAAACCTCATATTCTGAGTGAGATAATTGCGTATTTGGTTTATACAATGTCAGTGTACTAGTTACAGTTCTTAAATCTACTCAAGTAAATGTTTCTTTTTTATTTCAACTACTAGCTTAAATGCTGTACATCATAACTGTGATGTCATCCGCATTGTGAAAGCTGCTCTCTGATTGGTTCTGTTCAGTTGTTATGTACCCAACTTGGCAGACTGTCATTTGCAACATAACCAACTCACTAGAAAAAGTGATATCTTGTGAATTGGGTATAATATATCACTTTCTATCTTGTCATTTTTTTCTCCACTGGTGTTGGTGAAACATAATACAAAAATGCAGATATGAAAAAGCAAATAAACAGTTAATGATACACATTCATTAACAAGGGTTGGATGCAAACTATGGTGGGAAGTGACCATAGAAAGGTCTTATCAGTTCCTCAAGTTGCATGTTGAAAGACAGCCTTGATGCAGAGGACTGAACCCAAGAAAGGAGGGAGTCCCAGGGGAAGGGAGGTTCCTGGAGAATACAGCTCATCCTACAGACAAGCAGCACCCAAGAGTAAAAAATGAGCAGAAGGATGAATGATGGAAGGTGTAGGCAGATGGAGTAGTCGGTCTGAAAAGGGAGGAGAAGTAGTCAGGGAGAAGGCTTCTCCAGAACTTGGGGGTACTGTGCTTGAGCCTCTGCTCGTCAGGGAGGGCCATGTGTGTGGGGGCGCATTTGAGGATGAAATGAGAGCAGACTTGGTTAAGGGAGTCTAGTCTGGTTATAGAAGACTTTGGTACTGTTCCACAGATAGTATCTCCATAGTCAAAAACAGGGAGTATCATTTAATGAACAATCTGTCTGGCAGCAAGAGTCAGGCATAACTTATTATGATTGTGGGCTCTTAGCTTGGTGAGGAATTTGGTGGAGATGGAGTCAGTGGAGGTGTAGAAGTTGAGGGACTAGTCCAACCAGACTCTAAAGTATTTAAATGATGTGACCTGTACCCACGTTCAGCCATCATAGGTATTAAAGGAAAGGGAGGAAGTTAAATTAGCCTAATATGAAGTGAAGCCAAATGTCATGGCCACTGTTTTCTTTGCATTAAAAGTCAATTGGTCAGACAAGAACTAACACTAAATGGCACTGAAATCATGCTGTAATTTGCTTTCCAAGGTGCTTATGTCTGGGCCACTGACAAAGAGTGCTGTATCTTCCATGTACATTTTAAGGTTCAAATCAAATCAAATTATATTTTATTTATAAAGCGCTTTTCTAAAATCAAAGCACATATACAATATTAAAACACACAAATAAACAGTTAAAATACACAAATTAAAAAGGCAGCTGATATGAGACTAAATATCTTCCCCGAATGCTATGCAAAATAAATATGTTTTCAAAGAGGCTTTAAAAGTTTCGGTGGACAGGCACTCTCTCAACTGATGAGGTAGAGAATTCCACAGGGTCAGGGCTACAAAAGCAAACGCTCTAACACCTGTTATCACCAAACAAACCCTGGGAACCTCTTGCAATTCCTCATCAGCGGAGCGGAGAGAATGGAGGGGCGGTAGGCCCAGGAGGTTTTGCAAGTAGCCCAGTCCCTGTCCATGGAGGACCTTATAGGTCAGCGACGCGACCTTGAAGGTGATCCTCCATTGCACCGGCAGCCAGTGCAATTCACACAGTAAAGGTGTGACATGGCAAGATCTTGACTGCCCAGTCAACAGCCTTGCTGCTGCATTTTGCACTAGCTGTAGGCGATGGAGATCCACCCCCGGTAGCCCTAGGTATAGAACATTGCAGTAGTCGAGATGAGAGGACACAAAGGCATGAACTAATACAGGAAGGTCATCGGGCAGAACAAGGTGCTTTATCCGGGTGATGTTCCACAGATGGAAAAAAGAGGACTTGACAACTGCTGACACCTGTGCTTTAAGCATCAGTTCATTGTCAAACACAAGCCCCAGATTCTGCACCCATTCAGAAGGTCTCAACTGGTCACCCCCCCAGCACCAAGCCGGATGGTTGCCCAGGAGTCAACTTCTCTACCCAGTGACCTGAATCCACTACCAACACCTCAGTCTTATCCGGATTTAGTTTCAACCAGTTAGCACTCATCCAATCTTGAATCTCAGCAAGGCAGTTGTTAAATCCTGAGACATCACTACTCTGTTTGGGTTCAAATGACATGTAGAGCTGAGTATCATCTGCATAGCAGTGAAAACTCAGCCCATACTGCCTTATAATGTCTCCCAACTGCAGCATATACACCGTGAACAACATGGAGGACAGTAGAGAACCCTGCTGGACACAAGGCAGGGGAAATGGGACCGAGAAAAAAATTCCTGACATCACCCTCTGAGACCTGCCTGTGAGAAAAGAATGGAACCATCTGAGCACTGTCCCTGACAGTCCGCAGATTAGCCAAACAACACTCCATGATCCACAGTGTCAAATGTTGCAGAGAGATCAAGGAGGACGAAGATTGAATTACTCCTCTGATCCCTCGCTAGTAGAAGATCATTAATCACCAGAACTAATGCTGTCTCGGTACTATGCCTCTTCCTGAAACCTGACTGGAGAGGATCATAGACTTCATGGGTGGTAAGAAAGTTCTCAAGCTACAACACGACTACCTTCTCAATAACCTTACCCAAAAAGGGTAGGTTAGAGACTGGTCTGTAGTTTGCAAGGCAGTCTGGGTCGCTGGACAGTTTCTTTAGCAGGGGAGTCACCACCGCCTCCTTCAATGGATCAGGGAACACCCCTTGATCCAGTGAACACCATACTATCTCCACAAGGATCGGTCCAATGACATCTATACACTCCACAAAGAGGCACATTGGACCAGGATTCAAACTACAATAAGTTGGTCTCAAGCCCAGAACTATCTCCATGATATCCATGATCGCTGGCCGGTCAAAATCTGTCCAGATAGTCTGGGTTCCTGTGCCCTCGCATAAATCTCCGCCATACTCATTTGAACGAGTTAAACAGATCTCTGACCTGATGGATGACATCTTATCTGCAAAAAATCAAACAAACTCCTCACACTTAGCTTATGAAAAGGCTCTTTGGCCCCGTAGACAGGCTGGATTGCACAGTCTGTTCATGGTCTGAAAGAACTGAGCACGTCAATTCCTTGCTGCAGTAATCTCCCTAGACAGGAACTCCGCCTTATTACAGGAGAGTTCTGATTGATAGTCCGAATAATGGACGATCAACCTAAGTCTGTCCTCCTCCAGGCCGGATTTCTGCCAACACCATTCCAACCTTCGCCCTACTCTTCTCAACTTCCTCAAAGTCCCATCAAACCAAGGGGACTGAGGACAGAGAGAGAGGGGGGTGAACTCGGACAGGAGCTATGGAATCCAGGGCCTCCAGCACCACACTGTTATAGTGCACTACTAGATCTCCCAGATCCAAGCATTCCAATGGCCAACTCGATAGGTCCAGGACCACCGACAAACCCTCTGGAGTAACACCCCTCAAAGGGCGGTACCAAACCAAAGAGGCTGGTCTCATAGGGGAGCTGCAAAACAGAATCTGATAGAGTGATTGTCAGACCATCCAACTGGTTCCACCACCAAGTCAGCGGCCTCCATCCCCAGGAGGAATACTAGATCCAAGGAGTGGCCCTGACAATGGGTTGCAGCGGTAACTACCTGTGTAAAGCCCAACGAGGTCATCAGTTGGAGGAAGTTTTGACCAAAACACGAGAGTTCATAGTCGACCCAGGCATCGAAATCCCCCAGGACCAACCACCTGGAGGATTCCAACACCATGTCGACCATGAAGTCTGCAACTTCCTGCAGGAAAACTTTCTCATCTCCAGATGGATGGTAGATGAGAAGAATCCTGCTGCCCACACCTGCCCCCAGGATACACTCAAAGGATCTGGTGATCCCCCACTGGAACCTCCACAAGATCCAGTTTCATCTTAAAACAGATGGCTACACCCCTGCCCCTTCAATCCAATCTCAGGCAGTGTATCACTGAGTACCCAGTCGGAACTGCTGACTCCAATACCGGACCGGCATTTTCATCCAACAAGGTCTTGGTGATGCAAGTCAGGTCAGATGACTCAACAAGATCAGCAATAATTGCTGTCTTGTTTTTTATAGACCTGGAATTGTACAACACTGCCCGAGTTGGATGAGAGGCCATGGAAGAACGGGCAACTTGCCCACTATCAGTGGAGCCCTTGGGTATGGGAATCAGGCATGGAGGACCTCTTTCCTGGACCCATTTTTCCCCAGGGCACCTCCTCGATCTCACCACCCCTATCAGCCCACCCCCGCTCCCCCCCAGTCCAGAGACTCCTCTCTTTCGGCCCTTCTGTGCAATACCCAAGGTGCGATAATGCCTATACACCTTGTGCCACAATGGGGGACTATCAAAGGGGCGAAGATCCCTCAGTCTGGACAGAGAATAGTGCCCACCCACTAAAACATGATTCCAGCACATACTACCTAAACCACTAACTACTGTAATTAATACAAACAAATCAGCATAACAGTCCACTAATATAATATAATAAAATAAAATACCGTAAAATACCATAAAATACCCCTCAATCGCTCACATCTTTTTAAAACCTACCCCTACACAGCATGGATACCCTAACTCAAAACTCAGCACATAGAGAACATAACCAAATGATAAACAGTAAACTAAAGCCGAAAAATAATAAAAGATCCACGCAGAGCCCTCTCACTGGAATGCAGAAGAAAATATGAACCCCACCCCAACCCCAGGTCCTCTCACAACCTGGAAATGAGAGAAGTCGAAGCAATCTGGCTGCCCAGAGTTAAAATTCCAAAGTCTGCCCCAGTGCAAGTCAATGTGCAAATAATAATCCAGAACATAGAAGTCTTCTTAGAATAAAATGGAAAATAAATAAAATGTGGACACCCAGGTCATCTCACCACCGGGGAACCACAAAAGGACACTCTCACTGCCCTAGTGCGAAAATGATCAGTGTATCCAAGGCTGAGTCATGTAGATAATCCAGGGAGTGTAGGTAATCCAGAGAATAATCCAAAATTTTTCACAAAAAAATGGCTAAAGGATCCAGTCAGCTAAAAATGGCAAACATGGGCTTACCAGGCTGTACTCCCAGCGGCCACAACCGGAAATAATTGCTGGAGCACCTCAACACCTGGGGAATGACTAGGCCATAGCCAAACTCCGAGAGTCTAGGGGAGCAATAGACTCATCAGTCAGTTCCCTGGCTGCTCTGGAGCCCAGTAACCTGTGTCTGCAACAAATCCGGTCATTGGACACCAGTAGAGCTAGGCCCACCTGTGCTGCCAACAGCCGACCCCACGAAACAATCACAGAATCCCCGCAAGCACTCTGCCCCAACAGTTTGAGGAAAGCACACCCCACTGCACAAACAATCAGGACTTGTAGAAGCTCGAGTTTCCCACAGTTTGCAAAAGTACACCTTATTCACTTATCAAAAAGGCTTCCAGGAATTTGGAACTTGAACTTGCTATCTCCAAATTTCTCTCTTTCTTCCAGCTGATACTTAAGTCCAGATCAAGCCCGAGCTACTCACAGCCGACGGCGGGCTATGAATATGAGTCATTCACAATCCAAGGAGCTGGATTTTTGGCTCACAAATAGTTTCCCTTTTATATCTTTCTAGCATAAGCACCTTCTCAAGCCATGTAGAACATGTAGGCAGAGGAAAGGTAATTAGGAAAAACAGAGAACAGTATAGGGCCACAAATACACCCAATGGACCCTCGGGAGACTCCCACATTGCTAGGGGGAAGTGCACCCACCTATGTGAACAGATTGAATACAATCGGGTAAGTAGGAACTCAACCAGGAGGTTTTCCACTGTCACAGTCCAGCTGTAGCTTGCTCCCTGAGAAGGACAGGGTAGGAGATAGTGTCAAAAGCTTTGGGGAGATCAGTGAACACAACCAATGTGTGGAATCCCTGATCCATCCCAGTAAGGATGGGATCAGTAAACCTAAGAAGGAAGCATCAACAAAAGACCCTACAAAAGAGGAAAAAAGTAGATAATTTCAAGATCAATAAAAGAATTGGAATAGTATAAAGATTAAGCAGGCTACAAATGTGCCCACATTTCCAGTTACATTAAAAGAGGTAACACAAGGCTTCTGTTCCCTTTAATCAAACTTTACCAAATGGCTGCCTAAAAAAAAAAAAAGTCAGCTGCTTCCCAGGTAATCTGGGCTAGTGGAACTGTTAACATGTGTAACCCCCAGGTGGCGCTGTTCTAAGGGCTACTACCACTGCCTGTATGGCAATGCACAGGTTGAGGGGCCTGAGCTGTGAAATTGAGTGCCTCCACCCAGAGGAATGGTATTGGGGTAGCTTAACTGCTCAGGTATAGCCCTCTGGGACGCTATAACCACCAATCAACTCTTCTAGTGGCCTAAGTAATAACACAATGATACATTCACAAGCAACAGGCAATAGTAATAATATGCTCATACCCTTCTCACTTACCACTAGGGCTGGATCTGCTGCAACTGCCCTGGAGACCCCTTGGAAAATAAGATCAGCAAAGCAACAATGCAGCATTAACACTGTACCCCAATTAATATGTACACTAGCCATGTTAAATGTGAAAAAAAGACAATCGGCTTTATTTAGGTGCAACGAACAAGGGAGGGGCATGAATCTAGCAGAAAGATTAGCAATCTGATTCAAGTCAGGATTGTCTAGCATGCACATTAAGTCCCAATTAAGTAGTTCCACAAACCTGGGTACCCTGTATGTCATGCAGGCTAGCCTGAAGCGTTGCCCAGGGTGGCTGGTGTTGCAGCTGTTGTTGGGGTCCTTAAAGGAAGAAAAACAGTTAAGCATGCACACAACCCAATAATTTGTAATCCAAGCTGGATGGCTCTGTCCATTGCAAGCACCCAGTAAAAGAAACTATTAGTTGGTACCACAATGATTTTTGCTTTTGTTGCAGGGAGCTACCCTGATTTGTACTCATGCTACCAGAACCTGAATGCAGGACAGGCAAGATGTAGACTTCATAGTGATGATCAGGAATGCCAGGGGAAGCAGGGCCGACATGGCTTACCTTCAAGTGGTCACTACCTGCTCGATGGTGTTGGGCAGGGGGCCAAATACCCAGGCCAGTCTTTTGCTGAAAAGGTTTCTGAAGCATGAGAAGCGGCCTAGGCCGAGATGTCAGGGCCAGGCAGGTGGCATGATATTCATCATGCTTGAAATATAAACAAAGGCAGCAACCATTTTTGATAGGACAGCATTGCTGAGACCAGGTAATAATGAGCACCTCCTTAAGGGCAGCACAGAAACGTGTTCCAATAGGAGTACTGCTGGGGAGCAAGTAGATCCAAACTCACATTTGGTGGAAAACCGAGTCTGAAACTATACAGCATAACAACAACTGAGACATCAGTTAAACATAGGAGAATCTGAGTCCTGAACCAACTGTCAAGGGCACAGACTGAGGTGTAACCAAGAAGCACTCTCTCTATTACCGGACTTAACAAGTACTAACCAGAGTTCCATGCCTTGTGCACTGCCTAGAGGAGTCACTAAGATAAGGATATCTGATCACGGAATTAAAGGTCCTGAAAAACCTGCAGACTCCCCCAAATATTATGGATCCTATTCTCAACATTGGTCCTCCCCCAGGACCTGGGCACATCCACAAATCACACATTTGATTACCTAAACTTCTCAGAATCTATATAATTTCCACCAGACATTTAGACCCCAACAATCACACAGCTATTAGGGCTGGAGGCAGTATTGAGCCCAGAGCAAGGCCAGACAGTAGCTATTCTAATTGAAAGATCCTGTTCCTGCACATCAACATCCCATATACTTGATCACCTCCACTTCTCAGAATCTGTGACATTTTTGCAAAGCCAGTCAGCCTTTAAGAATCATAATTCACATGAGGTGTGGGCAGCAGTGGGGCTACAGCAAGACCAAACAGTAGTCATCCAATTGAAACATCCTATTCCTGCACAACTAGAGCCATACCCATGCTTCAACCCTCCATAGATCTTGACTCCCTCTGTCTTGACTGCCCTTGCTATCTAGCACCCTGACACTCTCAGCCTCCCTTAAACTGAGTCCCACCATTCACCTCTCTCCCTGCCTCCTACGAATTAACATCCTATCAGGTTCAGCTGGATGTAATTATACCCTGTTTGGTATGTTTTTTCTTTTCTGCACCTAATATTGTGATATTACTATGTCTGTCTTCACATGGGCACTTATTCTCCATTTGTATAATTTATACCTTTATGTGCCTTGTACCAATATTTGTCTAAATCTTGTCTCACTATTCTGATTGTGATGTATTGTACCAATATTTGTCTAAATCTTGTCTCACCTGCTGATTGTGACATATTGCATATCTCCTGACACTGTATTCTATGTAACTGTATCTCTCTGTGTTATTGACCTCCCGGGTCGTGCCTGAAAATAGTCACTTTTGTGTCTAGTGCACTTACCCGGTTATCAAAAAATAAATAAGCTGTTTGGAAGAGGCACATACTGTGTGACCCCCAAAGGACCGTGCAGAATAGAACCTACAGTTCTATACCCCTTACTGGTCCAAAAGACTGAAAAACTAAACATACAGTGGAACTTGTCTATTATGGTCCCTTTTGAGATCAATGAATCTTTCTTTAATATCAATGTGTACTTTTTATGCAGGATGCCCATTATATAAGGAATTGCAAGTGGGGCTACAAGAAATGTCCTTAGTATTGTGACAGTCTTAATACACTGTGTCCTTAAAGAGGCACTGTCAACCCTTTCTGCATCATATTATTTCTAGTCAACAACCCACATTTTATGATTGCTTACGTTCTTTAAAATGTGTTGATGTTCCTGGTTGTTTTATCTGTTTCCTCTGTCAGTAAACCGAAATGCATGCTAATGATGTAGTTGTACCCAACCTTGCTTTGTTTAAAATCCTTGATTTACTCTTACTGCATACTTCTGGAACATTAGGAAAACCTTCAAACAATGTTGCCACTACTGATGCAATAGTCACCTCTCCTCCAACTGTATCTTGAGTGTCAACACTGTGTTGGAGGTTTTTTCAAAATCCAGAAAACATGCAGTGGGAGCACATCAAGGACTGTAAACAAACATGTTTTTGTGTGGTAACGTCAGCATGATGAGCAGTCTGTATTTCACTGTTAAAAAGGAAATGAATCTGAATCAGACTACCAGATACATCAACAATCTTCATAGAATGTGACCAATCGAATGTGTTTTTTTAAACTTGAGAGACTTTAATGAGCACCAGTTTTGGTGCAACCCCCAAGCCTCCCACTTTTAGTTTACTGCCTCTGGACTTAAACAGTTGTAATTTCATAGCTTTTTTTTTTAGAGCATATGTAGTGTAGGGGAAGGGATTGTAAATTCTCATATCAAGGAGCTGGCTGCCAGATCCTTTCCCTTTCCTGGTCCACTTTCCTTACAACTCTGCCACCACACTCGTACATTTTGTGATCTATCTCGTAGGTGGCTACAAATTGTAAAACTGGTGCCCAAGTAAACAAACATAGTGTACTAATGAAAAGCTTGACTCTCAGTCCAGGAATTTCAAGACAAATACTCCAGCTGAGTTGCAAGATAAAAGCTCTTTACTGAAAGTAAAAGATGAGCAGCAATAATGGCTACAGCTCTCCCTCCACCACCGTCAAATCTTTTTGCACCCAAAACAGTGCTTCCTCAGGACTGATGTTACAAAGAAGTGACTACACATATTTAAACTGCACAGTTAAAGACATATAAACATAATGTAACACGTGCACAATCACCAGTATTAAAAAAATGTATAAAGAACAGCATTAAAAATTTCAAAGTGATGTGCTAGCCATACATCTAATAATTTATAATTGACATAATTACTGTACGCCAATAAAAAGGAAGGGGGTGGGGGTATATAAGTTAAAAAAAAAGGACAAGGAAAATAGGAGAAACATGCTAGAAAAAAGAGAGGGGGAGGAAGAGAGGAAAACGATTAATAACTACTTAATATCTCTCTGCTTATTCACAGGGTACAATCAATTATAATATTCAACAATTCATGGTATTATAAAAGGAATCACTGCCAAAATTTATCTTTCAGTTATATCCAGCTCTTATGTACAAGGATTTGAAAGCAGCATGAATTACTATATGTACTGTTACATTCATTATGTGGTCTAATTATCACAGATTCTGTATGGGGCTAATTGGAAGTGTTCATTAAGTCCCAGTGGATTGTCAGCTCTCAATTTGTACTACCAGAAGGTCTCCCTCTTTAAAAGTTGTCTTTCTAAGTCTTCTCCCCTAACTTTTGAGTATATTCACTCTATATCTCATAAAGTAAACACATGCTGTCTTCCCAATTTATCATAGTGTATGGCCATAGCACTAACTCCATCTTTTTATGTTGATTGCGTGCAAGCGCAAGAAACATGTTGCAGCAGCTTTTGCAAAAAGCAGGATGTGGAGGCGTGGCACTGTTGTGGCAAATGCCCCCACAGCCTTTAAAAGCTTGCCCGTCTTTCTCCAATGCCATGGCACGCTGCTGCTGACACTAGTTCAGCCAGCATGCCACAACTTTCTAACGTTTTAGCTGCTGCAATCAGGGGCGGCCTCGTCATTGCAGCATCATCCACTGCAATGAGGAAGTGACTCCTCATTGCAGGGCTGTTGCTGGCGGGGAGCCCAGTCCCCATCTGCATGTCTCTCCCCCCAATTTCTTGTGTGCTGAGGGGGGTGCCCAATCCCCTTTGGCTTAATTCCTCTCCCTGCTTCTGTGTTTGCCAATGGGGGTGCCCAGTCCCCGTCGGCATATCCCCCCCCCCGCATTTCTTGTGTGCCGATGGGGGTGCCCAATCCCCGTCAGCACGATGTGCCCCTCTCCTTTTGTTGTGTGCTGATGGGGGTGCCTAATCCCCCGTCAGCTGCAGCTGCCCCCCCCAAAGAGTCCATTGGCACACTGGGAGTCCACCCCAGTGTGCCACATGCCCTGAAAGGAAAAAATGGTCCCGCAATTTTTTTTTTGTTTTTTTTGGTCCCTGTAAACAAAAAACGGTCCCTTGCCATCTCCCTGCCCCCCTCCCACAACCCGCAACGCCACTGCACACCCTGCCTCCCACCAACCCTCACCCCACTTATCTCCGGAGTCCGGCGCGACAATCTTCAATGGACCGGGAACACATCTGCACTCTTCAAAGCCAACTGCAAGCTGAGGAAATGCCGGTAAGCTGTATAATGCAATAAATAGGTTTTTTTCAACTTTGATGCATATCTCGGGCATTTTTTTGAATTTTAGCACCAAATTTTCAACATGTTGTTTTTGGGACCCCTCCTCATGAATTCTGGCACTAGCATGGCGTTAATCGGTCCTAAAAGGTGATTTCGCAGTCACTGCGCGGTATCACCTTTTGGGACTGATTAACAAAATGACAGTGCCAGTGTTAATGAGGCGGGCTCTCAAAAGCCTATATTATTACAAATTTGGTGGAAAAAATCAAATAATGACTGTTTCACGAGCTTGCGTTGGCATGATTACTACCCATTAACTTCGCGAATTGCAATATTTTCACACCAGATTTTCAACACTGACATTTTTCCACACCTCCTTGTGAACAGTATAGCTGTCATTTTTCACATCATGGGCGAAATGTGCTATCGCACTTCCGGTGCAGAATAGCATGGTCGCTGTGGGAAATCAGTGTTTGGGACAGATTATGTAAATGACAGTGACACTGTTCATGAGCAGAGGTCCTAAAATGCCTATGTTACAAATTTGGTGGAAAAAATCTAAAAAATTACTGTTTTTCGAGCGTGCACTGCATAGTTTGAATGCATGCTAGTAAGTTCGCAAATTTATAGTACTTTCACTCCAGAGTTTCAACATTGCCTTTGTTCTGCACCTTCTTATGAACAGTACAGCTGTCATTTTTCACATCCTGGCCGAAATGTGTTTCGCACTTCCGGTGCAGAATAGCACGGTTGCTGTGAGAAATACATGTTCAGGACACATTATGAAAATTACAGTGACACAGTTCATTAGGAGAGGCTCTAAAATGGCTATGTTGAAAATTTAGTGACGAAAGTCCATAAAATGAGAGTGCTACGAGCGTGCATTACGCAGCTTCCACACAAGCTCATACCTTCACAACTTTGCAATATTCTCACTCCAGATTTTCAACATTGCCATTTTTACACACCTCCTTATGAACAGTACAGCTGACATTTTTCACATCCTGGCCAAAATGTGTTTTCGCTCTTCCGGCGCACAATAGCGTGGTCACTGTGGGAAATCAGTGTTCGGGACACATTAAGAAAATCACACTGATACTGTTCATGAGCAGAGGCCCTAAAATGGCAATGTTGAAAATTTTGTGATGAAACTCCATAAAATGACTGTTACGAGTATGCGTTCTGCAGTTTCCACGCACCCTTGTAACTTCACAAATTAGTAATATTTTGATGCCACATTCTCAACAGTGGCATTTTTCCACACCTCCTTATGAAAAGTACAGCTGTCATTTTTTACATCCTGTCCGAAATGTGTTTTCGCACTTCCAGCACAGAATAACGCAGTTGCTGTTGGAAATCATTGTTTGGGACAATTTAGGATTCAACGAGTGAGGAGGAGGGGACTGATTGAGCTCAACTGAGCTCTGTCAGGACTGCTGCAGATTTCTTTGTGGGCAGGAAAAGGCACCAATACAAGCAGGAGCCCAGTACAAAAGGGCAGCCTGCAGCGCTGGGAGACACAGAACAAGCGAGTGAGGTAGGGGGAGTGCGTGAGGTCAAGTGGAGCTCTGTAGGGGCTGCTGCAGATTTCTTTGTGGGCAGAAAAAGGCAGCAATGCACTCAGGGGCCCAGTACAAAAGGGCAGCCTGCAACAGCGGGAGAAACAGAACGAGCAACAGAGAGGGGGGGGGGAGCAAGCGAGCTCAATGGAGCGCTATCATGACTGCTGATTTCTTTGTGGGCAGAAAAGGGCAGCAACGCAGGCAGGAGCCCAGTGCAAAAGGGCAGGCTGCAGCACTGGCAGAAATGGAACGAGCGAGTGAGATAGGGGAAGTGAGTAAGGTCAACAGAGCTCTGTCGGGACTGCTACAGATTTCTTTGTGGCCAGAAAAAGGTGCCAACAGAGGCAGAAGCCCAGTACAAAAGGACAGCCTGCAGTGCCAGGACAAACAGAATGAGCGAGTGGCACGGGGGAGTGAGCGACCTCAATGGAGCTCTGTCGGGAGAAACACAATGAGCGAGCGAGTGAGAGAGGGGAAGTGAGTGAGCTCAATGGAGTTGTGTCAGGACTGCTGCAGATTTCTTTGTGGGCAGGAAAAGCTCCCAATGCAAGCAGGAGCCCAGTACAAAAGGGCAGGCTGCAGCAGTGGGAGACAAGCCCAGTACAAAAGGGCAAGCTGCAACAGCGGGAGACACAGAACGAGCAAGTGAGGGAGGGGGAGTGAGTGAGCTCAATGGAGATCTGTTGGGACTGCTGTGGATTTCTTTGTGGGTAGAAAAAGTCAGCAATGCACGCAGGGGCCCAGTACAAAAGGGCAGCCTGCAGCAGCAGGAGAAACAGAATGAGCGACTAAGAGAGAGAGGGACAGAATGAGCTCAACGGAACTCTATCATGACTGCTGCTGATTTCTTTGTGGGCAGAAAAGGGCAGCAATGCAGGCAGGAGCCCCGTACAAAAGGGCAGCCTGCAGCACCAGCAGAAATGGGATGAGCGAGTGAGAGAAGAGAGCGTAAACTCAACGGAGGTCTATCGTGACTGCTGCAGATTTCTTTGTGGGCAGAAAAAGGCAGCAGTGCATGCAGTGGTCCAGTACAAAAAGCCAGCCTGCAGCAGTGGGAGAAACAGAATGAGCAAGTGAGAGACGGGGAGTGAGCAAGCTCAACAGAGCTGTATCGTGACTGCTGCAGATTTCTTTGTGGGCAGAGATGGCGGCAATGCAGGCAGGAGCCCAGTACAAAAGGCCAGCCTGCAGCACCAGCAGAAACAGAATGAGCAAGTGAGAGAGGGGGAGTGAGCGAGCTCAACGGAGCTGTGTCAGGACTGCTACAGATTTCTTTGTGGGCAGAAAAGGAAGCAATGCACACAGGAGCCCAGTACAAAAGGACAGCCTGCAACAGCGGAAGAAACAAAACAACCAAGTGAGAGAAGGGGAGTGAGCGAGCTCAACAGAGCTCTATCGTGACTGCTGAAGATTTCTTTGTCTGCAGAAGAAGATGGCAATACAGGCAGGAGCCCAGTACAAAAGGGAAGCCTGCAGCGCTGGCAGAAACAGAACAAGCGAGTGAGAGAGGGGGAGTGAGTGAGCTCAACAGAGATCTGTCGGGGCAGCTGCAGATTTCTTTGTGGCTGGAAAAAGGTGCCAACAGAGGCAGGAGCCCAGTACAAAAGGACAGCCTGTGGTACCAGGACAAACAGAATGAGCAAGTGACACGGCGGGGGGGAGTGAGTGACCTCAATGGAGCTCTGTCGGGACAGCTGTGGATTTCTTTCTAGGCAGAAAAAGGTGCAAACGCAGGCAGGAGCCCAGTACAAAAGGGCAGCCTGCAGCGCCGGCAGAAACGGAATGAGTGAGTGAGCTCAACGGAGCTCTGCGAGGACTGCTGCAGGTTTCTTTGTGGGCAGAAAAAGGCACCAACAGAGGCAGGAGCCCCGTACAAAAGAGCAGCCTGCAGCACCAGGAGAAACAGAATGAGCGAGGCAGACAAGGGGAGTGAGTGACCTCAATGGAGCTCCATCGTGACTGCTCTTTGTGGGCAGGAAAAGGTGGCAATGCAGGCAGGAGTCCAGTACAAAAGGCCAGCAAGCAGGGTGAGCAGAAACAGAATGAGCAACTGAGAAAGGGGGAGTGAGCGACATCAACTTAGCTGTGTTGTGACTGCTGCAGATTTATTTGTGGGCAGAAAAAGCTGTCAATGCAGGCAGGAGCCCAGTACAAAAGGGCAGCCTGCACCAGTGGGAGACAAGAACGAGCCACTGAGGGGGGGGGAGTGAGTGAGCTCAACAAAGCTCTGTTGGGACTGCTGCAGATTTCTTTGTGGATAGAAAAAGACAGCAATGCACCCAGGGGCCAGTACAAAAGGGCAGCCTGCAGCAGTGGTAGAAACGGATTGAGCAAGTGAGACAGGGGGAGTGAGCGAGCTCAACAGAGCTCTATTGTGACTCCTGCAGATTTCTTTGTGGGCAGAAAACGGCAGCAACGCAGGCAGGAGCCCAGTACAAAAGGTCAGCCTGCAGCGCCAACAGAAACGGAACAAGTGACTGACAGAGGGGGACTGAGCAACCTCAATGGACCTGTGTGGGGACTACTGCAGATTTCTTTGTGGGCAGAAAAAGCCACCAACACAGGCAGGAGCCCAGTACAAAAGGCCAGCATGCAGCACCAGGAGAAACAGAAAGAGCGAGTGACACAGGGGGAGTAAGCCACCTCAACGGACCTCTGTCGGGACAGCTGCGGATTTCTTTGTGGACAGAAAAGGGTGCCAATGCAGGCAGGAGCCCAGTACAAAACAGCAGCCTGCAGCACCAGGAGAAACAGAACGAGTGAGTGACAGAGGGGCAGTGAGCAAACTCAATGGACCAACACAGTTAACATTCAGCATTGACAAATACTTGTTTGTTAATGCTTCTCACATGTTCACTAGCTATGTCTCGTAACCTTCCCTTAGTCGTCCCTACGTAAAATGCAGGGCACTTTTTACAGCCTTTATAAACAAATTGCCGGTCAAGAGGACGCTGAAAGAGCACAACACCAAAATAGAAGCGGAGCAGAGCTTAGTTCAATTAGAAATTGAAACCTTATCAACGCTTTCACACACTGCAACTTTCAAGACTTGAAAGCGCCAGAGCGGTGTGCAATGTTGACGGTTTTGAGCACAGTCGGGTGCTACCAATTTAATGAATAAATATATATTTTAACTGTATTTTTGGTGTTGCGCCTTCTGTGGAATCGTGCAGCCCGCTTTGTTTTTTGTTTATGTGCATAGTTTTGGGTGTGGTTCCAGCAGTTGTCTCCTGAGCCATGTTGCTGTGTGTTTTACTTTTTACAAGCTGCCAAACAAATGATGTTAGTGGTATTGCATGTAATGAAATTTAAAATCTTAAACTCCTGACCTATCACTGGTTGTTGAAAAATAGTACCCTGCTTAATGTAAGTACACCAGTTAACCAGACACACACACACACACACGCACACACACACATACACATATATATATGTATATATATATATACACATATACACATATACATATATGGAACCTACACACTGCAATCCATTGCTGCACACCAGCAGTTGTCACCTATGCCACACAATCCAGAACACAAGGGACAGTTAGGCATCTAAGTCAAAACTGCAGCTCCCTGGAGACCTTTAATAAACCTGATGATGATAAGTGTCTCAGGTTTCTTGAGAGAGAATACAGTATGGAGGTGATAAGCAAGGCTAAGAAGTTTGCAACACAACAGGATAGAGTAAGTCTGCTCTATAAGGATCATTATGGGCTAAGGGATCACAAAACTCCAATTTTGTTACCACCCACTGTATACGTGTCACAATAACCACATAGGGACATGTATTACAAATGGACCATTTCTTGAATGATTTGCCCAGACATCGTCTAGAATGATTTATATGTAACCAAAATAAAATTGAAGTCCAGTGTGGTCTATAGCAGACAGCCAGTAATTGGAGAAACCACTTGACTCGACAAAGTACCAGACAGTTGTGCCCTTTGTAGAAAATGTGAAACTTGTTCAGTTATTCTACAACAAAAAAGTTTTACAAATCCTCAAAAGTTGGGCTAATTATATGCAGAAAAGCAGCTTTATAACATGTGAAATTACAGGGGTCATCAGTTTCGCTGTTTTTCCTTATGGTGCATTTTTTGTTGGGAAAACAATCAAGAAGCTAAAAGTAAGGTATGGGAAACATCTCAGAACAACTGATAACAGGAACTCTGATTATGCCATTGCTAAACATTTTGTGGTGCTCCAGAGATCCACTTGTTACCCCCTTGTTCCCAGGGGTTACAAGAATCCCATTAGAGTTAGTGGTAGGCAGGGAAGGCAGCTAGTGATTTGCCAGTAAATGGATTTCACTCTGTCCCGCCCTGCTTCTGGTCTCACCCAGGAGTTGGAGTGGTGATGTCATCTTAGAACTCTCACAGCAGCATAAGCCACACAGCCAGTTGCTGTGAGTGGGGAATTTAGAATTCTAGAGGAGTGTGATCCAGGAGCTCAGTGTGAGCAGTATCAGTTCTAGTAGCAGCTCTGATAGAGAGCTGCAGTGTTCAAGTTTTCTCATCCTAGTGGAGTACAGCATTGTCCAGCTTTGTCTAAGTGGTGGAAACCATCTCCAGGGATTTTCCTTTTCTTCATCCCAGGTGGGATGGAGCAGGCTGCCAGAATGTTAGGGGCAATCCCCTGATCCTACCAGGACATTGCGAAGCTGCCTTGTGTGACACCGTCTGTGAGAACTTTTGTTTGTCTAAAACTGCCCAGGTGTACTTGCATTTTATGGGTGAATTCTCTGACAAAGGGACCCTGTCACTTAAACATTTTAAAAGTCGGCTGTTCCACAGTGGAGTCCTGTCTGTGACTGCCATCTTAGCGGGACTTTTGTTCTTGGCACCCCTGTGGTGTCCTGTGAGGATGTTAAATGTGAAATACATTTCTAGAAAGCATCATCAGTACATTTTGGGTAATGTGAGGTGT
Organism: Neoceratodus forsteri; assembly: GCA_016271365.2. Taxonomy (NCBI): domain Eukaryota; kingdom Metazoa; phylum Chordata; order Ceratodontiformes; family Ceratodontidae; genus Neoceratodus; species Neoceratodus forsteri. The sequence continues at coordinate 8,443,303 of JADMNL010000042.1, forward strand.
ATTTACCGGAGGGATTGCCAAGTATAAACTTAGAAACAAAAGGTGGGAGACCCCCCATCTGGAGTGACTGGTTTAGCACTCCGGGTTCTGAAGGGCACCTGTCTTTTCTGTCAGTGCATGTGGCCAATGCCTGAAGAAACTTTTACTCCAGTGAGTGGGTTTTCTCGTTTTACCCCAGTGAGTGGGTTTTCTCCAGTTTTACCCCAGTGAGTGGGTTTTCTCCAGTTTTACCCCAGTGAGTGGGTTTTCTCCAGTTTACCCTTTGTATGTAGGTCCTCCAGCATTGAGCCTCTAGTGCTTCATCACGGTCTGTGTGCCACAACTTATCCTATGCAATATGGGAAGTGACCATGTACTGGCCACATGTGCCATTTCCAGGAGAAAGTGTGTATTCTATAGGTGGCTAGTCCACAAGTTCTACAGTCATCCTATGCTAAATGGGAATTCTTGGAGTTCTGTACCTCAAATGTCTGCATTTACCATGTGTGTAACCCTTGGGGGTCTATCTTCGCTTTATGTTGTTCCTACTTTGTTACGGAATAAAGCCACACTCTACAATCCCAACCTGGTATGGACATTTATGTTATTATGTCCGTGTTGGAGTTACTTGGGTACTCCTGTCCAGAAGTGCAAACCTAGCATAGCCCTGAGCAAACATTTTCTCCCCGGGACCTGGGTTGTGGATGGCCATGGTATTGGTCCCACCAGGTGTGTGCCAGGTTTGCCGCACTTGGTTTGTGTTTTATAATTTCTACACCCTCTGCATATCCCACCTTGTCTATGGTGGCAAAACAATGTAACCCCCACCCCTCTCTTTTCCCCTAGACTATGGGAGGTGTGCCTGCTGGTTAAATAAGGGGCCGGTGGGGGGTTATACACTGAATGACTCCATTAAATTCTTTGGGATCACGAAAGAGTACAGAAATACCTGGGGTGAATTTAAAAACTTCCTGCTATGGAGAGAGGCATTCTGGATCTTTAAGCTAAAAGCAACGGACTGGCCATGTCTCAATGGGAATTCTGATCTGGTTCCAATTTGGAAGTGACCTTGTTTTATTACAGTATAATGTTGATTTATTTGTGCGACAGTTTTTAATTATTATTGTCTTTTCTTATTTTGTTTTTCTCAGATTTCTGGCTTTAACTTCTAGATCAAGACTCTTAGCATGTTAGTTTTTTTGTTCTTTTTTGTAATTATGTTTTAACTTGCAGTATTAATTCATTATGTTTTGATTAATGTATGTGTATACAGTTATTTGTGTAATCACTCAAAATTTTTATTGTACATAGTTTCTGAAGTCATCTAGGTTATTAAGCTCTTTTATAATTATGTGCTGCCTTTGAGTGGCAGTATATATGAAGAAAGGAAAGCTAAAAGACAAAGAACCTCAGCACAAAGGCATTGAGGCAAGGGTTGCCCAAAAGGAGCACTGGCAACAAAGCCAGGTTTTCAAGAAATACAAAATCACACATAACACCATAGCGCAAAGCATCATGAGATATGTATGCAAATCACCATTTAAATTTAGGCCGTTTCTTTGTATTTCTTAAAAACCTGACTTTGTTGCCAGTGCCCCTTTCTGGGTAACCTTGCCTCAGTGCTTTTGTACTGAAGTTCATTGTCTTTTTAGCTTGTTTTCTTATTTTGGGCCCAGCATAACCCAACCTCGTATGACCACATTAGGGCTGGCTCATTTTCCATGGGATGAGACATAGATGAGGCACACTGATGAGTCCTATGTAGGATGAAACATATATCTGTGTCATTTGTTCTCAGCCTCTGCAGATTGTATGAGAGGCCCTTTGGCACCATGGATTCCTGCTTAAAGCAGAACCAGCCTACATTTTCATGGTGATTTGCATATATATCCTATGATGCATTGCTTATGGTGTACACACCTGGAATCTGGTCACCTTGATAAAGGGTTTGCATGCCAAATGTGTTGGTAGGCTACCAGGATCCTTGTGTTTTTTTTTATTTTATTTTTTTTGCCTGTCAGCCCCAGAATGAAATCAACACCTTTTTCTATTTATAGCTATCTTCTCTGGTGCTTGTTTGGATGGTGATGTGTATCCTGACTTTTCTTCACCATAGTTTTGTGCCTAGCAGTTTCAACAGTACAGAGCTATAATTACTGTTAAGGACATGCATAAACAAAATGTCACGTATTTTCATAGAGACATATGGGAGAAGATTCCCCAGGGCCTGAAGATGTGTTGAAATGTTGTGAGATGGCCATGGAAACCGGCATGAACGCTCATTAGAAAAAAATCTAATTTTAAACATCTGGGAACCCAGTTTTATGAAAATCAGAGACTTTAAATTCATGGAGCTATGTCAGAGTCCCTGTCCTTACAATATTCTCTGGAGTATTGGTAGACTTTTGTTCTCTTCAGCCATCATCCCAATGTTCTGGGTACCTTCATCTGGAAAGTAGAATCCATGGAGGAAGAGTATTTCTCTCCCTCTTTAAATCTTATTTAAAACAAAAATAAAAAAGGGTGTCTGTTCTCCACAGAGACTCCATGGAAAAATGATCCCTGTAATTTACGTAGAGTTCCAGGAAGATTGAAGAAGATTCATGCATCTTGTCAAATCTGCTTTTCGAATTAGCACATTGCTGGGGAAAAATCAATTCCATTTAAATCCATCAATAGCGTTTTTCAGTGCATTTGAATTGATTTTCTGACAACATGCTGAGTCAAATAATCTATCAAAAAGTGTTATGTATAAAACACACACAAAGCATACACACAGGCATACATATATAGGTTATATCTACTGTAAATGTTTATATTGTTTTATGAAAGGACACATGAATACCTTGAATGCTAGATATCAGCACAATACCCTTCTTGTGTTTAGCAAATGAGCATTCACCTGATTGCTGTAGTACAACAGGTATAATTCCCATTTGAAGGTTCTGACACACAGGGCTGGAGTGCTGGCCTCCCTTACAGTTGGGGGGGGGGGGCAGAGTGGAAAGAACAGTTGGAGAACTTTAACACCCAACCCAGGCAGAGCCCAACTATGGGGAGTCATATTACTGCTGCTATGTTCCAGGGAGAACTAATGTGAGTGCTCACATAGCATGCATGTAAGCAATAGGCCACTACAGGGTATGAAGTAAAGGATTTCAATGCATGCTCCAGGGAGTGAGGTACAAGGCCAAAGGACAAGTGTTCTTATGCCCCTGAGAAGTGCATTAAAATTCTATAATTGACACCCTGGAGTGGCTTATTGTGCTTATAAAATGGTTTGCTGCTTTTATGTATTGTATGTGAAATTAAACATTTTTAATCATTTTCTCACATGAAATCATTTCTTTAAATGGAACGAATTATACACATGCTTTTATAGGTAATGAGACGTTGTTGCCTTTGTTATGAGATCTGGTATCCATCTGATTGCGCATTGCTAGCTTTTTAATGGACAGTCAGCTGATGCCTCTCAGCCAATCAGGTTTCAGGATTTTTCCTTGCCATTTTTATAATACAATTTATTTACACAGAGTAAATCAACTGAGATGCATTATCTAAACCATACTGCAGTTCTGCTTCTATCCAAGTATGCAGCTGAAAGAATTGAAGCACGGGGAAGGGGCAAATGATGTGCTATAGCCCTAGACCATGTAGTGAGCAATTGGGATTGGTAGTAATTGAACTTGGGTCACTGGCTTCACATGCCTATGCTCTAAACTCTAGGAAATTCCCTACTCTGCCATTATATACAAGGCAAGGATGCTCAGCAGAAAAAATTAAAGGATAATGTCAGATTTTAAAGGTTCCATGGATGTGAGGGAAGACAGGCAAAACCCAACCTGATGGGCTTAAAACAAGGGATTCCCAATCTGGGTGGATATGGAGCAGGCTTTGTTCTGCCTCAGATAAACCTGGACTTGAACTTCCATGATCCAGAAGGAGCTGAAATATGCCTTTCCTGCCCCAGATGTTCTTAGACAAGGCCTTCCCTGCCCCAAATAGATCTGGAAAAGGCTTTCCTTGACCTGCATAGACCAGCCTCTTCCTAACCCAGATAGGCTTGGACCAGGACTTTTCTGGTTCAGAAATCCTGGATCTTCAGGAACCTGAGAAACACATACCAGACCTTTCATGATCTCACATGAGCCAAGGCCTGGCTTTAATGCTGGGGGGACATATTTTCAAAGTGCCTAACATGGCCCAGAGACTAAGTCCCTGTGTGCAACTCCATCGTACAGGGAAAAAAATCCATGCACCTGTGAAAATGCTATTTTCAACATTTAATGCACACAGGTGGCACTTTCCTTTTTTTCTGCAGCTGCACAAAAACGTTACACTTGAAAATACCTGGTGCGGCTTTTTCTCCACAGTGGTGCATAAAAACTGTGTGCAAGCTGCAATAGATTGTGGAAGAGGTCGCAAAAAGGCAACCTTTTTGAAAATGGAGCACATAGCAGAAAAAAATGTAAGTTGTGCAAGGAAATTCTCACTTGCATAATTTGGCACAATTGTTTCCACTTTTTGAAAATCTAGCCCTGGGTCTTTTCTGATAAGTGCTGTAGAATCCAGGACCAGATCCCATCTGACCTGCACAGGTTCAGGCCCAGACATCCCTTACCTGAACATGCCAAGGACAGGCTTTTCAGATCTGAATAGGCTGGACCAGGCTTTTCTAGACCGCAACCTAGTCTTTCTTTTCCTGACACACCGGACCAGGCCTTTACTGACCATGCTGGCATAAACCAGCCCTTTCTTGATGCAGGCAGGCCAGGCCACACTCTTTCTGACCTAGACAGGTACCCTCAGATCTTTCCTGACCCAGACAGTCCTGATAGACCTTCATTGCCCAAGACCGACTAGGACCAGACATTCCCTGATGCAGACAGGCTAAACTATGCTGAACTACACTTTTTCTGACTTGGAATGGCATAGTTCAGTTCATTCTTGACCTAGTTAGGCCTACAACAGGCTATTATGTTCACAGACTGACTTAAAGAGCAGGTGCTTATTGAGGGTGCATATCTTAAAGAATTAAGGTTTGGGGCCTTTAGATGTCTCTGCAATCATTCAGTTTGCTTTTATTTATTTACTTACTTTTCCATCTTTGTATTTTGCCAATTGCTAGTGAAAAAAGTGTCTAATGGAGTCTCTGTAAGATGATGTCATAACATTTTTACTAGCAAGGCTGCAAGTGTATTTCAATGGAAAACTACAAATATGTTTTCACATTTTTATATAAAGATAGTAAAGTACGTAAATAAACAAATAAAAGCAAACAGAATGATTGAAGAGGCATCTAAAGGTCCCAAACCTTCATTCTTTAAATATGCACCCATACTAAGAACCTGCTCTTTAAATTAGACCTTTTCTGTTTCAGACAGCCCTGGAACAGATCGCTTCATAGTACCCTGATGAATCAAACCAGACTTTTCCTCAAATAGATGAGCTACTACCAGGCCTTTTATGACTTTGACTCCATACTAAGTCTTTCCTGAAAAATACAGCCCCAGACTATGCATTTCTTAACCCAAATGGGTCCATACTTGGCTATTTCCGATCCATACTGTACTGGCACAAGACTTTTCTGACCAAAATGGGCCCAGACAAGGCTTTTGTAGACCCAAGTGGGCCCAGACTCAGACTGTGCCAACCCAAAATATGCCAAACAAGGCCATTTCTGACCTATACAGTCCAAGATCAGATTTTATTTCTGTCCCAGACATGCTTAGATGGCTTTATCTGCCTTAGATATGTCCAGACCAAACCTTTCATGTCCCAAACTTGACCCAGGCCTGTTCTGGTTCAGATGTACCATGGCCAGGACCTTTATGAACTTGATGAATGTTGAGAAGGCCTACTGCAACACAGGTGGGCCAAGAAGGCCTTCCCTGACCTAAACTATTTATTTAAAAGAGATTAACCAGGAAAGACATGCTGAGCTGCTAAACTCATTTCCAGATGCGTCTTGGGTGAGGGGGTAAGGGATAAGTACAAACAAGTAGAAGCACAGTAATAACTAAACTGTGCCAGACCAGATATTTCTTGACTTGAATGACCCTGCACCAGGCCGTGTCAGACCCAGAGTGACCTGGATCAGGCTTTCCCTGACTCCAACAAGCCCAGATCAGGACTTTCGTGACCCTGATTGGTCTGAGCAAAGCCTTTTCTGACCCAGAAATGCCCACACCAGGCCTTCTTCACCTTGATGAGTGTAGTGAAATCCTTCCTGCCCCAGACAGCCAAGTCCTTCCTACATCAGGCACACACTTATCATGCTGATCCTGAGCCATACAGGCCCAGACCAGGCTTTTACTGACTGGGAAAGGCTAGATCTGGCCTCTCATGACCATACTAGGCCAGGATTAAGATTTCCCTGACCCAGACAAGCCAGGTCAGGCCTTTCCTGAGTCACACAACTCTGGGCCTGGACTTTCTTGACTCAGATGAGTGCTTTGGCTTTGCCAGATTTTTTTTTTTTTTCCAGAATGGGTCAGACCATTTTTTTCTTCTGATACTGACTGAACCTAGCTTTTCTGACCCAGATGGGAAGTCTTTTCCTGGCAGAACTTGACCTGGACCAGGCCATTACTGACCCAAAAGGAACTGATCCAGGCTTTTATTGGTTCATATGGGACTGGGCTGTGTCTTTCCTGATTGTGGTGATCCCCAGATAGGCCTTTAGGGACCCGGACTTACCTAAAAAAAATTACTCTCCATAGTAATGATGTTTTTTGAAAAGGTGTCTTTGTGAGTCATACAAATTGCAGCATCTCAGCCCTGAGATGCTGCCCAGGAATGGCACTTTAGAATGTAAAAGTACAAATTCTGCAGTATCATCCCACTCCCCCTGACATGCCAATGGTAGACACAGTTGCACACAGTGCTATACACCAATGTACCACCACTACAAACTGGCATAGCTTCTTAAATTAATGACTTATAGCCTCATTCTTCTGATCAATGTGAAAAATATCCTTTATTAAATAAATATCCTTTAAAAATCAGCAGCAGTATCAAGAACATTTGTAATACTTTTGTACACACACCACTACCATTCAGTTTGACCTGCTTTCTTTGGTCTTCTAGACCTCACTTGCTTAGCTTGCATCAATTTCTCCCAGCTTAATAGGACTTCTGGCTCCTGAATAGTTCCACAACATGGACACTCAGCTTGGAGGAAGGGCACGCACCAAGAGAGGTGTACAGATGCATTTATATTTCACCATGATGTTGTGGCTTTGTCACCACTAGTATCACACTGGCTGGCCCCCTTCCTAACTGGTTCCCTAGGCACAAGAGTACATCCCCAGTCCTTACTGGATATTGCTGGCAAACTGTTTAACAAACCAGACTCCTTCCTAAGTGTCACATGGTGCTTAACCTTTTCCCAAATGTTCCATTCGTATTCGTTACTATCTAATGCTCAGCAGTACTTAAATTACCCTCAATAGACATACATAATATTCATGTTACCGCAACATTTTTCTCTCCAGCAGGGCTGAATATCAGTGCACAGCAGCACATAATCACTCAGTATGCTTGGCAAATTATTTATTGCATACGGAAATGCTGGGAAAATGTAAAGTATATGCAGGCAACCATGTGCCATCAAGCATGGTAACTGAACCACATAGAATATTATAGGCATACATCAAATGCTGAAAAATGCATCCTGAGTAAATCTGATTATGTGCCACCTTCTACTGATATTCAGCCCTACTGGAGAAAAAAATGCTGTGGTAACATGAGCATCATGTACGCCCAGGAAACCAGGTATAAAGGGGGCTGTCTGTCAGCATGTGTACATTGGTGCACAGCACTACATGCAGTTGTGTCTGGACATCCCCGTATCTAGCACCTGCCATGGCGGATAACACTTAGTGAGAATGTGTATCACTTGCAGAACCTTTTATGTTCCTATGCAAATGGTAGATTTATAGCTGAATAGCAGAATAGAGCAGTGACTACTTAACTGCAGTACAGTTCACATAAGCGTATTGTGCAGCAAGTTTGCAGCCCATTCTATTGATGTAACTGTAGTGAGTTACTAAGTAGTTGGTTGGTTTGTTTTTCCCTCAGCTTCAGAATGTGACTTTCAGCTGAAAGTATAGTCAGGCAGCTTATTCAGGCCTCAGTGGAAACCAACTAACAGCCAGATATCAGTTATCAAGAACTTTCCTATGCAGAGCCTTAACAGGTCAGATGCTAAAAGGCTGTCAACTGGTTGCACAATAAGCTCAAGTGAACTCTATTGTAACTTATGCTATGTATTAAGAAATGTAAATGCAATAAGAAAACACAATCATAATATGGAAAAACTGAAAAGTTTAAAATTATTAGATGCTCAAGCAAAAACACTGTTAAAAACATTATGATTTGACCTGGAGAACCCTTTCTATGCAGGTATAGAAAAGGAGGTCAGGAGGGCTTGTATGATTCACAAATACACCCTCTAAAAGAAACAACAGTTCTACAGTGAGTACTTTCTTTTGCTAGTGACTAGAGTGTATTTGTTATGTCATACAAATTGCAGACTCCAGGTAGCACTTGGGAGGTGGGTTTAGAATCTATTTATGAAGAAGATTCTGAAGCTCAAAATTTCCAATGTTGGCATCCTTTCTAGCTTGATAGTCCAGACATTAGTGGGAAATCAAGGCATGTATTGCAGACTGTTTGACTCACTTGTACATTACCAGCAATAGTGTACTCATTAATGCTGCCACCGAAACAAATGTAGCTCTGGTGGAATGTCCCCTCACACCCTTTGGTGGCTGTTTATCAGTATTCCATTGCAGAATTCAATGCAAGAGACAGTCCAATAAAATAATGTTTTTTTTTTGTTTTTTTTTTGTGGCAAGCTTACCTTTTCCCACTGTTCCATGAGTGACAAACAGTTGTTTGTTTTCAGTTCTGGACTGTTTAGTCACTTGCATGTAGAAACCTAAAGCCATCTTTATGTCCATGCTGTGAAGTTTCTCCTCTCCTACATTGGAGTGAAGCATTGTAAAGAACACAGACATTGTTACTGATTGATTCATGTGCAGTGAGGAAACCACTTCAGGCAAAAATACCACATTTGTTCTAAACACCCTCTTATCCCTATAAAGCATCATGAAATAAGGGTCTTCACAAAATGCTTGTAACCCACTGACCCTTTTTGTGGAAGTAATACAGTAGTTACTAAAACACTGTCTTCCAGGTTAAATATTTGAGCTCTGATGGAAGCATAAGCTAGAAGGGAATACCCATCAGTTATAAAACAACCAACTCCAAATTCCATGGTGGGACTGGCTACCACACAGGAAGATGCAGATGATTTAGACATTTGAAAAATCTCTAACAGTGGGTGAGTTGCAAGGAATTCTTTCCCTACCTACAAATTTGAAAGCAGGAATAGCTGCCAAATGCACCTTAAGGGTAAATGGTTTTAGACTTTGGGACAGTATGTATACCAAATATTCCCAAACCATTGGTATAGCTGCAGTTTTAGTACTGACATGACATAAATCACACCAAATACTGAATCTTTTCCCATTTTAAAGTATATGTTTCCTAGTTAGTGGCTTTCGAGCAACTTTCAGACTTCAAGGACATGGTTTGAGAGACTCAAGTTAGAATATTCTAACTCCACAGGAACTATCCTCACAAAAGAAGGGATCTGTGGTCTGGATGAAACAACCTGCCCTGGGACAGAGTCACCAAGTGTTATCTAAGTCGCAGATCTACTGGTATTCCCTGTGAGAGTGTCAGAATCAGTGAATACCAAGACTGCCTTGCCCCATCTGGTGCTATCAGAATCACTATAGCAGTCTCCCTTCTCAGTTTCAACAACACACTGTGAATTGGTGGAAATGGAGGGAATATATAAAGGATCCTGTTTCCCGGGAGAAGAGCTAGTGTATCCCATGATGCAGTCCCCTCTAAAAAAGACCTGCAACAGAACTGGGTAGCTTTCTGTTTTCCCATAAAGCAAACAGATCTATCTCTGGAACTACCCATACCAACATATTGAATTTAGACCCCTTTGTTTTCAGAGGAGCACTCCCCATGTGCAAATACTGAATTTAGAACCCCTTTGTTCAGAGACCACCTGTATGCTACGCACCCTATTCTGCTCAGGAAATCTGCTAGTGCATTCTGCTTTTCTACTAGGTATGCTGCAGAGAGGTTTTCATTTAAGTTGTAACCCAGGTTCCAGATCCTCATTAACTATGTACAGAGTGTCAAGGACCTGGTGTCTCCCTGCTTGCTTATGTAATACACAGCTGTATTGTTTGCCTTTATCAGGACGGCTCGCTCTTGCAACAGGGAGGAGAAAGACAACATGACAAGCAGCACTGCTCTGAGTTCCTACAAGTTTATGTGTACTTGTCCTTCTCAAGCGGCTCAGCTTGCATTTACTGTTCTTCCCTCCAGATGTCTTCCCCATTCTATTAGAGATGCATCTGCTGTCAGAAACCACAGAGACTGAAGCAAAGGTGTGCCCTCTCTGAGGTTGCCCATTTGTTTTCATCAGTCAGATGGTTGTATGAACTCACTTGATAATAGTATCCATTGCTACAGTGGTGCACTTTTTTGATGGTAGTAATGGACATCCCTCATAAACAGTCAGACCCATGGAACCACTGATGTGGTAAAAGCCATGTAGCCCACAAGTCTCAGAAATTCCTGTGTAGTCCTTGTGTGACCTGCCTGGAATGTGCTTAGACACAGAATCTGTGTTTCTGCCATTTGCAACAGAAGGAAGGCTTTGCCTAGTTCCATATTCAGCTCTATGCCTATGAAGTCTCGAATCTGTTTAGGTTTCAAGTGCAACTTTTCTAAGTTTTGGAGGAAACCATACCTCTTCAGGGTGATTCTCACTGTTTGAATTGAACACAACGCGTCCTCTTTTGTTTTTCCATGTACTAGTCAGTCATCTAGGTAAGGATATACCACTATGTCTTGCCTGTGCAAGTAACCCCCCCTCCCCACCGCCAAGTACTTTGTGAACGCCCTGGGTGCTGTGGTCAGAACAAAAAGCATTGCTTTGACCTGAAACTGAGCATGCTCTACTTTGAGCATCAACTTCTTTTTGTGGCAGGGTCTTATTAGCATGTGAAAATATGCATCCTGTAGTTCCAATGACCCCAACCAATTGCCTGTCAAAACCTCCACAAGAAAGAAGCTGAGCTAACTGGCAAGGATTTGCCCGCACCAAAAATTATTCGGTACTGATAAAAAAACATTAAATAACATTACAAGGCACTAGCACCTCCTTACCACCGCCAACTCTTCGCACCAGACAATTACACGAGACAGAAGTGCAACCGTCTGGCATGAAACACTGGTGGTAGTAGGGAGGTGCTACTGTCTTGTAATTTTATTTAAGAAAGTTTATATCAGTACCAAATATTTTTTGGTGTCAGCAAATCCTTGTCAGTTAGCCAGGCTTCTTTGCTGAGGAGGTTATGATGGTTGTCTATGCTGAGGCTCCTGACTTTCTGTTCCTGAGCTACCTGTTTGGGTTCAAGGATCATCACCTGTTGTGTTATCATTCTAAAGTCTCCTTTTTTTCAGGTGCATGTTCAGAAGCCTCGAATCCAGAATGGGTCACTATTCTCTATTTTAGTTCAGAGTAAGAAAGTACCTGGACAAGAAACCCTTTCCCAGCTTGGAAGCAGGCATTCTCTCCACAACAGTTAACTCTGACAATTTTTTTTTCTACAACTCCAGTAGGGAATTTGCTCCAATAATTGAACTTAGAATGCTCTGAATTTGCTTAGCTTGGGAAACTTTACAAACTGACGTGTAAGTCCCCTCTTATTTCCTGTAAAACTCATATTTTTGGTAACCCTTGCCCACTTTTTGAGGTAATAAGACAGGTGCCCTCCTACTGACAATGCACATTTGGCAACATGGGCAAATTTGTCAGAGGTTTAGCTTTGTCTAGACTGGGATAACTGATGGACATTTTAGTATGGCTCTCCTTCTACCTCTACCTCTTCCTCTACCCCTCATAACTATTTATCCATGGTGCACACAGGGTCTGCTGAAATAAGAAGAGACACAAACATCACACTCCAGGCAAGGTGATAATACTACTGAAGTAAACTTCATCTACGGCACCTCTTTGGGTATTCTCCCTTTTCTATATTTACTACCTTGCCTGGAGTGTAATGTTTCCATCTCTCAGTTGTATTTCCCTGATGGGTACCCACCATCCTGTTTGTGTGCACATGGCCACTGTGGGATTTTTTCTACTGTAAAAAAAGCCTTTTTCATACCTTCCCTTCCACAGACCCTGCAATGCACTGTGAACATCTCTTTTTCTGTCAAATTCTTAAAAGTTGCTTTTTGCTCATCAACTTTGTTCATGTGTACCTCTTTTTTTTTAGTAAAGAGGTACCTACAGAGGGAAAATCAGCTGCCTTATTTTACGTGTCCTGTAAAAACCCAGTTTTTTCTAAGCAATGCAAATCTTTTGGCAGACACAGAGTTTTCTAGAGCCTTGGATGCAGTAATTCACATTAACAGACTTTTACAATTGGCACTGACCAGCTTCCTAATCGACCTTCACTGTATGTGCTAGGTGAAGCTTTTACTGGGAAGGCAAGCTCAGACATATCAACAGCACTTTATTCCACAGAACCACACATAAGTTGAAGCACTACAGGATCCAGGGATGATGCAAGCTGAAAAAAACTTTATAGACAAGAACATTCAGGAACAGCACACTTTGTAGCTGAAAAAGTACTAAACCTGGTCTTTGAACTGCAGAAGGTTGGTTTAATAACCAAATACTTCAAAATGCACATGAAAGCTCATAGCTTAGAGCTTTTCCAGTGCTTCGCCTCCATTGCATGAGGCTTCATCATTTGGTCATTTTTTTCTGGAAACCTTAACAGGAGGTGCTGTGAGAAATTGACCTTTGCTTTCACACAAGCAGCTGCTTGAATAACGCTGTAGGGTCAGGGTTAGTCTAAATGAACTAAAAGTCTTCCTTGGGTCCCAAATTTCTTTTCTCAGTCTTTTTGCCTAAAGCTGAAGAGATTGACGGCATAACAAGAATCTTTTTAATGGCATTCCTAAAAGCCTTATGGATGGCTATGGACACTTTGCTGTGATCAGACATGGTACACTTATAAATTATGCTTCCTCGTGCCTCCTCTATGCCCACTTCTTACTCAATGGCAAGAAGATTCAGCATGTCAGCCATTTGTCTCAAAAATGTTGCATCGGATGAATCAGCCTCATTACCCCTGGGTGGGGAACTGCAGTATCCTCTATGGAAATTGATTCCTTCTCCTTTTCCTCCTCAAATACCTCATGTGGAGAGAGAGGAGTATTGAAGGAAAGTTTTTCAAAGCTCTGCATTGTGACAATAGGTCCTAGGGCAGATAAGGAACTCCGAGCAGACTAGATGTAATCATTGTCTATGTTTCTATTGTTTTACAAAATTGCAACATTTGCTTTATGGCCGCCAAGGAGTGCATGTCTTTCTTTGGCACCATGTCATCTATTTGCCTTTTGGGTAGAGGGACCTCAAAAGCATTTTCCTTTTGCTTCCTTTCACCAGCTGTAGCAGTTGGCTGGTGATCACAAACCTTTTTTTTTTTTTTTTAATTTTTCTGGCTGCAACCAGAGTGTTTCCAGCTAGTAGTCCTGTGCTCATTACACAAAGATTTCTGACCAGCCCTGGGTGCCAGAGATTACTGCTGTTTTGCAAAATAGTGCTCTGCAACATTTTCAGTTTCCTAGGATGCCAAAGACCACTGCAGACACAAAGAGCCATCTGAAGCATAATTTCTGCCTTCAGTGGTACTTTTCTCCATATTTTTATGAACAGGCTGTTTTACAGGGCAGAACTCTCATGAATCTGTTGTTGAAGCTGGTGTAGACAAAGACTAATGTTTAGCTGCCCTTTTATTCTTTGTTTTTGGGCAAAAAACTTTGTATAGTTTACAATTTTCAAAATCATGATCTGGGCCAAACTTTCTAAGCAAACATGGTGTAAACCTTTTTTGCATCAAATTATTTTTACTTAAACCCCACATTGTATGATTGTTTACCTTCCCTAAAAGTTGTTGATGTTACTGGGTGTTTTTTTCTGTCTCTCTTCTCAGTAGAACTGAAAACTGAAAAGCATGCTTATAATGTAAAGATACCCAACCTTGTTTTCTCTGAAATCCTTGACCTACTCTTACTGCATATTTCCTGAACATTAGGAACACTCCCAAACAGTGCAGCCACTCAGGATGCAATACTACCCTCTCCGCCTATGGCAGCATGAGTGGCTAGACTGTGTTAGGGGTGTTCCCAAGTCAAGGAGAGAGACAGTGGAAATTGATCAAGGGCTGCAAGCACACACTTGAAAAGCTATGCCCGTAGTTCAATGGCTGAGCAACCAGCCACTCCCCCTTCTTGAGCTATATAGGCAGTTCCTCCCAGCCTCCCTCTGAAGCACTTTTTCTTTAAAAGCCAGAGGCTTTGTCAACCTCTCGTCTCCTTTGCAGCCTGCTGGGGCTTGCCACCCCCTCTCTTGCTGTGTTTTGACTTCTGCTAGGTTTATGCTGGACTGCTGTTTTTTATGTTCGCCTGCATTTGGTTAGTATTGCTTGCTTCCAACTGTGTGCTTCTTTGTATTGCTCGTTTCCTGTCCTTCTGTGTTTGTGTTTTTTTTTGTTTGCAATTTTTCTTTGGGGGGGCTTCTGTTTCTAGAATCCTTTGCCTTTGCTCAAATTTTGCTAATCCTGAGCTTGTGTTATTTTGCTCCTATTTACTCTCAAGTACAATTGCAATTGTTATTCTTGTGTTTCAGCTCAAAAGCTGCTTCCCTGCTTCTGCTCTCCTATGCTATACACCTTAATTGATTATACCTGGTTCAGGCTCACACTGCAACCTAGTCCATGGAATGCAATCCTGCTTCCTGAACTTATACCAGGCAAATATTGGTACTGTTTTCAGTGCATTGCCTCTCCCTACAGTGTCTATGTTCATTCAGATTGCTATCCCTACAAGCTATAGTTAATTGCTGCTGGATGCTACTCAATTACTTTTGCACACTGCTTTATTATACTCTGGAGGTCAGCTCAGCTACTGCAGTTGCTGTAAACTAGTTTTAAAATCTGCATGTGGATCGCAACATTTTCCTATTGCTTCCTTGTTTTTTTCTATGGCGGGGACTGGGGGCTGTGATAAAAAGCCATGGCCCCGTATGGCCTAATTACCGTATGTTGAAATCCTGCCTCTGCTGCTAAAATCCTTCGAGTATTTATGTCACCTTTAATTGGCTTCCTTAATGGGACTGGTTGGCTTGCCCTGCTAATCCTGTATTTGCTGCCCCTCTGACCTACGTGCAGGTCTGATCATTGCTTACACTGCCTCACTGACCTAAGTGCAGGTCCAATCATTGCTTACATGCAGATTTAAGTTTGCTTTGTGCTTGCTATAAAAAATGTCTGACCTACATGAAGGTCTACAACAATCAGCACTTCATTCAGCTCTCCTTCTCATTCTGTTTCTTTTATACTTTGGGGTGTGCCAACCATGACCATTAATTACCATGACACAGGGCCTCCCTGCAGCTGATGGTCTTGTTCTGTACCCATGAAGTCCATATCTTGAATGTGTGAAACCTGGGGTGGGGTCCTTCTCATCTGGCCCATACTGGTAATGTTCTCACTCTGAGCAGAGCTTTAGCCATGCAGACATATTGGTGGCATCTATTGATGTAGACTTTAAGAATTTAGCTGTGAAGGGTGGGGCCTTTAAGCCCAAGGGGGCTCCTTTGGCCAGTCAAGCAGGTTCAGCGGCACCTTCTAAGCTATTCTCCCTGCAACTGCCTGTGTTTCACCTGGTTTGTTTTTAGATTGGTAGGCCAGTTTAGCACCTCAGCAGTCATTGATCTCCACCTTCTCCTGCCTTGGAGGAGGCTTGTTACAGAGCAAACCATCTCACAACCCTCCATGGCATTCCTGTTAGAGGGATAGAGGAGAGCCTTCCTCCAAATTAGAATATTTTCCACCTTCCCAATTGGGTTTCCAAATTGCAGCAGCAGAGCCATCACTAAACAAAATATCCCAAGCCTGGAGGGAAGGTGACCTAGGCCTTAGCTTCCCAGAGATTTCCTCCTCAAAGGGTTTTTTTCCTCTTCTCCATGCCTCAGGTCATAAAAGTGAGTTAGCCTTAATCGGTATTCCCTAGTTTACTTATGAAGGTTCCACTGTTGGATGGAGGTAGATGGTGTCCCTACTTGCCATTCCCACTCTCCTTAGGAGGCCCCCCTCAGTCTCCAATGCAATCCATTGTACTCATACTATTCTGCTAACCTGCGCATCTCATTTATGTTTTATCAAGCTGCCTGTTGCTGACGTTCTGCTTCTCCACCTTGTGACCACCAATCTCTTGTGTTCTTTTTGACACTTTTTTCTTTGAGGATTCTTCCTAAGTTACCTTTAGCCAAAGGAAACTTCCCGTGGCACCTCTAAGGGTGGAATCCTTTTCGAGGGTTCCTTGCCTTTGGTACCCCTGCAGGGTGGTAATTCCTCTTGGAATAGAGAGTGTGAATGGCCAAAGTAATGTAAGACAGTTGCACAAGCATAACACTACTGGTTGCATAGGTAATTGAAATCTTTGTGTGATAATAGGTGGGCAGTCTGTTTTTCACATAGATATATATATATATATATATATATAGTGTTTTTAACCCCATTTTTTTTTCTCCCAAACCCAGGACCCTGGCAGACACATATGTATGCATGCATGCATTAAGGTGCATGTGCACACCAGGCACTGACTCGGCCCCTTCTGCCCTACCCCTTGCTATCACTGCCACCCTACCTGCCTACGCTTCCCACCAGACCTCCACCCAATGGGAGCAGAACTATGGGGGTGCTGGCAACCTCCCTAGGAGGGGAGAACTGCCTTGTGGCTGCTCAATCCCACTCCATCCCTCACCCCACACTGGCTCCCTGATGACTCGAGGTCATTCCCAAACCCGGGTCATGGCATAGCGTGAGGTAAAGCATCCAGTGCCTCAGCCCTTAGCATCACCTGTTTTTCACTTTTTAAATGAATAAAGGATTCAGAATCAAACAACCAACTACCTCAGCAAATTCTACTGAATGTGAGTGATCCTAAAATGTGTTTTTTTAAACTAGGAGCAATCTGAGGCCTAAGGGGGTATTGACAGTGTCCTTTTAAGCAGAATACCCTCACAAAAAAGGGGTAGGGCTGCTGTCTTTTCCTAAGGAAGGAAGTCACTGTGAAGGACAAAGAGGACATTGGGGAGAAACAGTGTAACAGAGTCAGTCTGAGTCAAATTAAGGGAACTGGGGTAACAAAGTCACTATGAATATATGCTACTGGCCCCAAACAGTTCATTTTTATGTTTGCTTGCATGCATGTGCAAGAAACATAGTGTCATCATCTGAGTTTTTTAGGTGTGGCACCCTGTCTTCCAATTCAGTCAGTGTGTTTGCAGGCATGGCCACAGTTTACCAATGAATGCTGCAGCTGTTTATGACAGCAGTTGAAAATGCAGTGCTGTACTGTTGAAAAGGAGAGCTCCGCTTCAGTGAGCAGCGATAAGATAGTGTTGATTAGCATATTGCCGGCAATCCTGCTTGTATACGTCTCTGCTTTGTCTTCCTTTCTTTTATTCCTTTTTCTTTATTGACGCCCAAGACCCCATCAGCTCAATTAAACCCCCCAAAAAGAAACAGACTTCCAGTTGCCATGCTGGGAGCACACCCCAGTGTGGCACACATCTGTATGGCTGATAGGGGTGCCCAATCCCCCGTCGGCTCCATGGTCCCCCAAAAAAATCTTCCAGCTGCCATGCTGGGAGCACACCCCAGCATGGCACAAGTCCCACATCATAATTGTCTTTGGCCCCACTTCCCCCCCAAAAAAATCTTGCAGCTGCCACACTGGGAGCCCACCCCAGTGTGGCACAAGTCCCGCATCGTCCTCCTAAAAAGAAAAAAAACGGTCTCTCGTTGATTTTCTTGCCCCTCAACCCATGCCCACCCTCTGCACATCCACCTCCCCATACCCCACCTCACACCATACTTACCTCCAGAGGCTGGTGCGATGATCTTCGGTGGACTGGGAACACGTCTGCACTCTTCAAAGCAGACCGCAAACTGAAGAAATGCCGGTAAGCTGTAGAATGGAATAAATAGGCTTTTTTCAACTTTGATGCCAATCTCAGGCAGTTTTTGGAATTTTGGCATCAAATTTTCAACATGGGGTTTTTGTGACCTCTCCTCATGAATTATGGCATTGTCATTGCGTTAATCGGCCCCTAAAGGTGATTTCACGGTCACTGCACAGAACCACCTTTCAGGACTGATTTATAAAATGACAGTGTCACAGTTCATGAGGTAGGCCCCCAAAAACCCTATGTTGAAAATTTGGTGGAAAAATTCCCAAAAATGACTGATTTATGAACGTGCGTTGCACAGTTCCTACGCATGCTCTTAAGTTCACGTATTTTTAATATTTTCACTCCAGATTTTCAACATTGCTATTTTACCACACCTCCTTATGAGCAGTACAGCTGTCATTTTTCACATCTTGCCTAAAATGTGTTCCACATGTGTAGCGCACAATGGCGCAGTCGGTGTGCGAAATCAATGTTTGGGACATATTAAGAAAATCACAGTGAGACTGTTCATGAGCAGAGATCCTAAAATGACTATCTAAAGATTTGGTGACAGAAGTCCATAAAAAACTTACAAGGGTGCATGGAAACTGTGCAATGCTCGCTTGTAACACAAGCGAGCATTGCGCAGTTTCCATGCACCCTTGTAAGTTCATGAATTTGTAATATTTTCAGTCCAGATTTTCACCACTGCCATTTTTCCACACTTCCTTATGAACAGTACAGCTGCCATTTTTCACACCATGGCCGAAATGTGTTTTCACACTTCTAGTGCAGAAATGCATGGTTGTTGTGGGAAATCACTGTTTGGGACAGATTAAGAAAATCACAGTGACATTGTTCATGAGCGGAGGTCCCAAAGTGCCTGTGTTGACAATCTGCTGCAAAAAATCCCCAAGGTAATTACATTACGAGTGTGCGTTGCACAGTTTCTACACACGCTCGTTACTTCACCAGTTTTTTTAATATTTTCACTGCAGATTTTCAACATTGCCATTTTTTACACCTCCCCATGAACAGTACAGCTGTCATTTTTCACATCCTGTTCGAAATATGTTTTCACACCTGTGGTGCCAAATGGCGTAGTCACTGTGCAAAAGCAGCTTTCAGCTAACAAACTGATTTTGCCACTGTTCATGAGGTGGGGGTCACAAAAAAAACATGTTGAAAATTTGGAATGAAAATACCAACGAAAGCCTGAGGCGTTAGGGTTTCCGACCATAACGCCCCACCCTGTAGAGAATGACAGGCATCAGGGGTGTGACTTGGGATTGTCGCCTGTAATGCTCATACCATTCCACCCCCCCACACACCTTGCAGCCAGTGAGAGGCATCAAGGTGTGCCTTGAACTCTTTAGCCCCAAAGTTCACCCCATTCTCCTATACAGCATCCATCAAACTGTATTTCCTGATAAAATGGGGTGAACATAAGGGCCAAAGACCCCAAGACACACCGTGACACTTGTCGGTGTCTGCAGGGTAGGGTGTGGTGAAATGGCATGGCCGTTATGCCTGACAACCCAAAGGCACACCACAATGCCTGTCAGTATCTGCAGGGTGGTGGTGAGTTTGGCTTCAGTTCAATACTTCACTGCCATTCCTATTATGCAGCTTTGTAACTACTACACTACCAATGCCAATGCCAGCAAGCAAACATTTGGCATTGACAAATGCTTGTTTTTATTCAGAAGGGTGCTGTGTGCATAGATAAATATGGAACTCAAACAGAAGAGAAAAGTGTTTTAGCATGGGATGTGCACCCAGGCCACCTGAAATACCATTCCCGGTTATGCTACCAGCTATGCCGCCAAGGCAACCAGAAACCTGGGACTCCCAGAAGCTCCTTACTCTTTTTCTAATACACAATCTCAGCTGCATAGATAATTACATTTTTATTTCATTAGGGTGTGGTGTGCATATATATGGAGCCCAAACAAACAGAAGAGAGACATAAATAATAAACTTAGCTGGAATTTGTACACAGGCTGCCCAGAATACTGTTCAGATGATCAAGATACCCTGCTTGTTGGGGAAGTGAGAGCAACCAAATCAGGTGCAGTGGTGATCCTGGGGGGGCTTCAATCTCCTGGGCATTGATTGGCATCTTGAGAGGGTTGAAGGCAGAATTGTTGCCTAGAACAGCATTTATACTGGAAAAGATCTTTCTTAGCCAAGCAGAATGCACAGTTACTGTCCAGTTATTCTGTGATAACCAGACAGTAGACTAAATAATGGGCCAGTGGCTTTGCATTCTGCTTAGCTAAGAACAATAATGGGAAAGTGGCGCTGCATTTTCATTGGCTGCTGTGTGTGTATTTAGCAAATTAGAGAGCAAGCCCAGTTTGCCTTCCCACTTCAATATGTGACAGCCAGTCAGAAACGCTAGAAATGCTACAGTGCTTCTGTAAGAAATAGTTCCTACTTTCTCACAAACACACTGTAGCACAATGCACAGATTTTGTATTTTTTTTTTCTATTATAATAGCTCTTGGTAATAACCATACTGGGGGTTAATAAACACCTCGGCCTTTGGTTCAGTGTTTATTACTCCTGGTCTGGTTACTAGTGTAAACCTAGACCACTATGGTGTTATCGTTATAAACTAACAAGGGATTAGATTTTAAGCCATTCTTGACCTTGACCTCAGCAGATGGGGATGGGATCAACTCCAGCATGAACATCAAGGAACCAATGAGAGGCAGTGACCACTACTTGAAAATCTCCTCGCTGGTGACGGGGAAGACTAGTCAAGTCTCAGCCACCAGGAACCAAAACTTTACAAAAGCAGACTTTGCGAAGATGAGGGTCAGGTGGCCAAGGGGCTGGAGAAGCAGCAGGAGGCTGGTCATGAAAAGCACATGGTGGGGGGTTTGAAGGTACCCGAAGCAGCTGTTAAGGTCTGTATCACTGTAAGTAGTAAGGGGAAAAAATGGCAGAGAAGTGGCTCACCTGACTCAGCAGGGACCTAAGGCAATTGATTACTGCATATGCGGAGGAGAAGCATACTGCGCATGTCCGCGTGCTTGTCAGTATGCACGGCTGAATGAGTTAGCTGTGCATGGAGAGGGAGAATGGTCCTCTCAGCTTGTCTGGTCCACCCAGATAGATTTTGTTTCGGTATGTTTTTCATCTTCGGGAATGGCGGTGTGAAGCCCCGCTCACTTTAAGTTGGAACCTGCTTCAAATCCCTAGCTGTGTCACCGTCGAGTACTCTTTCATTAGAGTGCGAGTGTGATGGGCTGTTCTATGCATGTGAGGAAGCGTGATGTAGGCACTTTATTTTGGAATCAGTAGTGGCAGAAGAAACAATGCTGTGGTGGAGTCTTAAGTTGTAAACCCTTTTTTAATAATTTTGTAACACAGCATCAGTGTCTTTTTCCACAGCTTACTGTGGCAGGTTATGTCGAGTTTGTTGAAATGAGTACGGGAGTTCGCGCATTCATCTAGTTACCAACGGCCTGACTTGGCATCGACGGTATCAACGGTTACTGCTTCTACTCTGATCCCTGTATCTAGTCAAGATACTCAGGCACATTCACCATCTTCAAATTATTCTTCATTTGACTTCAGCTGGGAGCAAGATGAGAGTGCAAGGACTTCCACTACACCCTCAAACACTTTAGCAACGGAAGCTACTCCAGGTAACCCCTCCACCTGGATGAAGCCAGTGGAGGGGATTTTTGTGTTTGGATCTAGTGGTACTAGGGGAAAAACCTGTACTAGTGGCTACTAACCCCTCTCAGCACCCAGTCTCCCCCTTTAATATCCCATCCAATTTTAAAGCGTCTTCCAATTTGGCTACTTTTTCTAGTAAAAGGAAAACAATTAACTCTCCACCATTAAGCAGCCAGAAGAAAAAGAAGAAAAATTTGCCTTTTAAAAGGGATAAAAAAAGGCATTAAAATATGGGAGAAGAAAAATACAAGTGAAGGAGTACTGGTCAGAGAGGGAGATAAAGGGCCTGGACCTCCTGTTCTTATAAGTTCTCCTGTAAGTTTGCATAATAGTCTAAAAAAAAAAGTAAAGGCCAAGGAGAACATTTCAGAAAGTATGGCTTCTTTGGCAAAACAAAATGGGAGTAAGAGTCCTGGTAAAGATAAGAAGGGAGGAGAAGGGGGAGCTGGGAAAAGTACAAATAGAGATAGTAATGATAAATGGGGTTCTGATAGTGAAAATGACTTTCCAGAAGATTCAGAGGGCAATTTAGGAAAGGCCCATAAAGCTATCCTAAAGGAAATGAGGCACAGTTTTGAACATTTGAACACGGTGGTTACATCATTAACCCAGAGACTTGGTGAAGTGGCAGAAAAACTGGAATCTTTATCTTTTAGAACCACTAAGTGTGAATCACAAATAAGTGTGATTGAAGATAATTTTCCTAAGATATCTAATACTCTGGAAAATAGTAACAAGAACTAGAAGCTTTAAAATTAAAGCTTAAAGATCTTGGGCCAGATATTCAAACTGCGCTATTTTGTGAAGCAAGCCCTTGCGTTGCACAAAATAGTTGCGCAGGGGTGTGGCCAGAGCGATATTCAAAGGAGTTGCGCCCTTGAGCACTCCTTTGAATATCACCCCGACCACAGCCACTGTGCGACGCCAAGTGGAACTTGCGCCACCGCAAGTGGTCAGAGTGGAGCATTCAGCTTGCGGTGGCGCAAGTACCATTCGCCATGCGCAAAATCCCGATATTCAAAAGGTGACATGCAAATGGGGCCATAATTCATGCAAGGCGCAGGGGGGGCCATTTGCATCTGATTAGGGCCCTATTTGCATGCCATTAGCATGCAGGTGCGCCGATCCCTGAGGACTTGCACCTGGCGCCCTGCCAGGCAGCAGCCGTCGGGGACCGACACCCCCTGCAGCCCGATCGTGGGTAAAAGAGTGTAAAATCTCCACCACCACCCCCCACTGGCCCGATTGTGGGCAGAGCTTAAATCCCCCTCCCACCAGTTCGATCGCGGGCAGCAATGTGTCTTCCCCTTCCCCCGAACACATCCCTGGTGGTCCAGTGGACCAAAAATCCTGATCACGGGATGGAATAATTAAACCCCAAACATAGCCCTGGTGCCTAGTGTCCCCACCCACCTCCCCATGAAGCCCCACCACCCGCTCCCCGGCAGCCAGCGGGGCAGCATCCACCGCCTGCCGCCCACCCGGCTGACTGCCCGGTAGAGCTGCATGCCCATTGGTGCAGAGCAAGAGCCAATGGGTGTGCAGCGCCACCATCAAGACAGTCAGATTTGTGAATGAATACATTCATTCACAAAACTGAACTATCTTCTTTGTATGGCTTCGCCATGATTAGCTCTTGCTCTACATAAGCGTGCAACCCTACTAGGCAGTCAGTCAGCAGGCGGCGGGTGGCAGGTGGTTGGGATGCTGCCGCCCGCCGCCGCCGGAGGGGGCGGTGGGTGGTGGGTGGGTGGGGTGGGGGACACTAGGCACCAGGGCTATGTTCGGGGTTTAATTATTCCATCCCGCGATCGGGATTTTCGGTTCACTGGACCACCAGGATGTTCGGGAGGTGGGTGTTTACAACTACATCCCGCGATCAGGATTTTTGGTCCACTGGACCACCAGGGATGTGTTGGGGGAGAGATATTGCTGCCGCGATCGGGCTGGTGGGGGATTTAAGCCATGCCTGAGATCAGGCCAGTGGGGGTGGGGGGATTGTACACTCTTTGCCCGGATTGGGCTGTGGGGGCACAGGGAGTGGGATGAGGGCCAGCGGTAGCAGCTGCTGTGTTGTGCCCTGCAATGCAGCAGCTCACCTGTGGGTGGCCCTCGACTTGAGCCTTTTTTTGGGGGCTCAAAGTTGTGCAGGCGCAGGTTGGGGGTTGTGCCTGCACAACTCTGCACAGCCCAGCTGAATATCGGGCTGTGCAGTTTATGCATGCTTCCTCCCCCTCCAGTTCAGCAAGCATACATTTGCATTGCGCTGTTGCTCAGCATGTTTTCTGTGGTGCAACTGCTTCCTGCTGAATATCGCAGAATGGAGCAAGTTCGGACTTGCGCAGGCGCAACCCTATTGTGCATGGCGCAACCCTTTTGAATATCTGGCCCCTTGAGTCTAGGTCAAGAAGGGCAACTCTAAAGATTGGCAACTTGCCGGAGGGTGTAGAGGGAAGGGACTCACTATAATATTGTGAAGACCTACTTACTAAAGCAATGGGCCTGCCTTATCCAGAACAGAAGATTGAATTAGACAGAGCTCTCTAAGGATAAGTTTGGCAGACCCAGGTTTATGTATGTAAAACCTCTGAAATTTCAAGACAAAGAAAAGATCCTGTATAAAGTGAGAGCAGAGAAAGGTTTGCATCACAATGACAAATTTTAACAAATCTATCTGATATTCCACCTAACATCTTAATGAAAAGAAAATGTTTTGATACAATCAGAGACAGATTAAGGAAAGAAGGAATCTCTTTCACTCTCCTGCACCCTGCCAAACTGAGGGCAAAGATAGATGGGAAAATATGTATTTTCACTCTTCTTTTGAGGTGGAAGAGCTGTTAAGAAAATGTGCAGATCATTATCAGAGAGATCCTGACCCTGGAGGTTCCTCTGGTACTACGACTCAATAAATTTTCTCCCCCTTCCCTTTTTTTTTGTGTTGGCCTTGTGCTTTGTTATTATATATATGATAGGTGGGGGGATAGAGGTGGGGAGGCTTAGACATTTATAAACAGTTGGTTTTATTATTATTATTATTATTATTAGTGGTTACCCCTTGAACTTCAGTCTTTATTGGAATCATAAGGATTATAATTATGATAAGGGTGTTTCTAGAGTTTTTTGATTGGGTGGGGTGGTGGTATGGGCAGGGGACTGGCTCCCTCTAAAAGCCTTTATTACATCTTTGAGCACAGTGAGGATTCAGCATCCTTACGGGGGGGGGGGTAAGTGTCCAACGCTGTTTGGTACACTTGTTTTTTTCCTTTTTTCTCTTTTCTTTTTCTTGTTTTTCTCTGATTTCTTGGTAAACAGCCTTGCATATCAGAAATCAATCTCTAGCATCAGGCAGGCTATCTTTGGGGGGGCAGGGTGGGGAGGAAGACTCTCTTATCTATTTTCATTGGGGAATCTATTTGAGGCACTCTATTCTCTTTTTTCTTGCCTTGAGATGGGAGCTTAGTATTTTCGTCTTTTTAACACTATGTTTGAACATGGGTTGGAGAGTGATAGCAACTGATAACAATTTGAAAAAAAAAGAATTATTAATTGTGGATCAAAATAAAAAATATATAAAATTTTCTTCACAAATTGTGCACTTTTTGAAAATGAAGGATTGCGTGGGTGCACAGGGTTGATAAAGAAAATGTTGGTGAAGATCCAACTAATGCCAAAAAGAATTGGGCTTTTGTTCACATATATGTGGAATTTGCAAGGTGGTGGAGCATACCCTCCCTCAGTCCAGGCTACAGGGGTGACATTTGGGGCAGGAAGGGAACAAACTACCCTTGGCTGGTTGTTTCTTTGTCTCCAATGTTGCCTTTGAAAGTAATGTCTTAGAATCTTAATGGATGCAAGGAAATAATTAAAATGAGGAAGGTTATTTGTTTGGCCAGGAAGAAGGGCATAGATTGTCTTATTTTACAGGAGACCCATTTTGACAAGAGGGATGCCTCTTATTTTGGAAATCTGTTCCAGGCAGATGGATTTTTTTTTTTTTTTTACAGATTATTTTGATAAGGCGAGTGGCTCTGCCATTTTTATCAAAAAGCACCTAGGCTATAATCTAGTCAAAACAGTTATAGATCGAGCTGGCCTTTTTTTTTTTTTTTAAGTTGTTTGACCAGGAATAGTACACTAAGCTGAAGGCTTTTTTACAGGAGTGACCTGGGAGCACAAGGAAGTTAAGTGACTTGCTCAGGGTCACACAGTATACAAGTGGAAGCTGTGAGATTCAAACCCCAGGTCTGGAATGCTGGATGTCACTAGATTTGCAGCTCAGAGCCTTAGACCACTGCACTATACTGCCTCCTTTTTAATTATAGGCATTTAGTTGCATGGTCATCCTATTACTTTAGCCTCGTTGTATGGGCCTAATCAGGAAGACCCAGCTTTTTTCACATTTTTTTTCTGGAGCTGTCTCAATTTGACCCTAACATTATAATGGGGGGATGACTTTAATCTGTCAATCGGGTTGATTGACAGAGAGCCCCCATCTAAGGAGAGAAAGAAGAAAAATCTTGAGATGCTGAAGCAAGCAATGGTGGACTTAAATTTATATGAACCATTTAGACACCTTTTCCCTGTCTTGAAAAAATTATCTTTTTACTCTAAAACATACAAAGTATTTTCAAGAATAGATTATTTTTTATTTTCAGCTTGATTGGGTAATTCTGTGATGCAAATCTCTTTTGAACCAATAAGAATTTCAGATCATTCTCCAGTCATCTTAGATGTTAAACTTATGTTCAAAATGTAAATCATATGAAAACTTGGAAATTTGATAGTCCCCTGTGATCTGGCAGGGACTTTAAGAACAAAATACAGGAGGAACTTATAGCTTTTATGAGGCAGAATACACATCAGGGCATTAATTCTCACATTGTCTGGGATGCCATGAAGGCATACATAAGCGGCAGGACAATGTCTCAAATAAGTATCAGGAGAAAGAAATACAATCAGGAATTGTCCTCAATGGAAGATGAGCCTCTGCCCTAGCCGACCATATAGCCACAGGGTCAGTACAAACAGAAGTAAAACTGATGTTAGTTAGGAATAGGTTAGAAAAGATGATTTAGGATAAATCAGAAAGGGAAATGTACAAAGTGAGAACCAAATATTATTTCTATGGGGACACCCCAGAGAAGTTACTTGCATACCAACTTAGGTCAGAACAAAATCAAAATAGGATTAAGATGGTCAAAGATAAAAATGGTCTCCCAATTACCTCAGAGGAAGAGATAAATTCAGCCTTCCTCTCGTTTTATACTGAATTATATACTCCTGAGGCAGATAAAGAGGTACAGTGGATTAAGGATTATATATTTAACATCAATTTACCAAAAAGTTCAGAACAGGTATTGCCAAGGGTGAATGTTGAAATCACGACTGAAGAGATTTTGCAAGTTATTCATAACTTACCCAATGGAAAATCTCCTGGCTCGGAGGGCCTCCCTTTTGAGGTTTACAAAAATATTGCCAATACACTAGCCCCATGGCTTGCTACTCTTTATAAATCTTTTTTGCTGGAAGGCAAACTATCATATTCATTTAATGAAGCCAAGATTATCTTACTGCTGAAGAGGGATAAACTACTTGAAAGCGATGGTTTATTATAGACCTATATCCCTCTTGAACAGTGATTATAAAATCTTTACTAAAATGTTAGCAGGAAGTCTAGCCAAAGTTATCCCAGAGTTGGTCCATCTGGACCAAGTAGGATTTATTGAAGGTAGAAGACTGTAGCACAACACCAGAAAGGCCTTTAATATCATTCAGGCATATTCAGGGATGGACACTGCACTACTGTCCTTAGATGCTGAAAAAGCATTTGATAGGGTGCAGTAGCCGTTCCTGATGGAAGTCCTAAAGGGGTATGGCATTGTGGGAGAATTTCTGAAATGGATCCAGTTGGTTTATACTAGCCTTTAGCACTGGTAAGAACCAATAATAGTGTATCCCCTTATTTTCAACTTTTGAGAGGAACTAGGCAGGGTTGTCCCCTATCCCCTCTGCTTTTTGCACTCTTTATTGAGCCACTTGCCATTAAGATCAGGCAGAAAGCAGAAGGTCTGGGTCTTTCAGGGAGTGCAGGCCACACTGTCTTTATGTTGTATACAGATGCCATTTTGGTTGCATTGAATAAACCTAATCAATCTTATCATGTACTTAATAGGGTGCTGTAGGAATTCAGCTCATCAGGTTATAAAGTGAATTGGGGTAAAAGTGAAATGTTATACTTGGGGGATCCTGTAATGTTGACTGATACAACATTATTAGCTATACATAGAGATAAAATCAGATACTTAGGGGTTTTTTTTCTGGCCAGAGAGGTATGTAGGGTAGAGCAACTTAAATATGACCCTCTATCTAGAATAAAATCCAGTCTTGGGAGATGGCAACATCTTCCATTGGTTCTCCTGGGCAGAATTAATACTTTGAAAATGAATGTTCTCCCAAGATTACTTTTTCTGTTTGAGTCTATTCCTTGTGGATTAGAGAGACAATTCTTTAAGAATTTTGACAAGACAGTACGAAACATTTTGTGGAAGGGTGGGCATCCTCATGGTAGCTTTATGCAAACTTCATCAGAGTAAGGAAAAGAGAGGTTGTGGCTGCCCACATTTTTAGGCTTACTATTTGTCTGCCCAGTTAGAAGTTGTATATCATTGGTTTAATAACTCAACTAATAAGTCATTGGTGGGTATGGGAATAGAGGAAGAAGCAGTTAAGGGGCTTAAAGTAATGGGCCTATTAGCTCTATCATCTTTTGGTGCTAGGAAGACTGTTTTAGATTCTTGAGCAACAACCAATTATATTATATTTGCCTGGTTATGTGCCTCAAAAATGTTTCAGGTCTCAGGAAAAGTATCGATCCTGACTCCCCACAGTATATATCATAAATATTTTTTGCCTTGTTTGAAACATCAAGTTTTCAAGGATTGGTGCTTTGGTAAGCAAATTTGTTCTATTGGTGATTTTTACGAGGGCTCTTCCTTTGTGTCATTTGAGCAGTTCTAGAATAAATATGGTATCCTATCTTCTCAGAGATAGTAATACCTACAAGTTAAAAATTATGTCTATAAAAATAATCAGAGGTCATTCTGTCTTGCAAGTTTTCTCTTGCAAGAATTTTTTTATAAATATAGATTCTAATAGTCATTTGATTTCCAGACTGTATAAAGCCTTATCCAAAGAACTGTTTACTAGGTCTGAATCCTCCTTTTCCAAGGTGGCCTGGGAAAGAGAGCTGCATACTAGTATTTCAGATGAGGTTTGGTCTCATATTATTAACTTAAAGAATACTAAGATAGGTAATAGCCAGCTATTGCAAATTTATTTCAACCTTTTACATAGAACTTACTTTACTCCTGTTAAACTTTATAAAATGAATGCTCAGAATACAGATTTCTGCCACAGGTATAGAGGGAGGAGGGGTATGTTCCACCACATGCTGACAGATTGCCCTGAGATCAAAGTTTATTGCACATCCATAAGATCTACTCTCTCTAAAGTTTTGGAATATGATTTTCCTTTTGATCCGGGTATTATAATTTTTGGATTTCCGGTTGACATCAAGGATCAGCTAAGGTATCAGAAAATTCTGTGTAACACCGGACTTCTGGTTACATTTAAATTAATTTTACAAAATTGGAAAACTACAGTATCCCCAACATATAGAGAGTGGATCCAGAGGATGTTGGATCATGGCAATATAGACAAATATATTTATTTTTTGACAGGTGAATTTGGAAAATTTGAAGCAGTTTTGGCTATTTTGGACCATTCGGTTTAAAGATGATTTAGTGATGGTGGAGACAAGTATTCCTTCATGAGATAATATGATTGAAGCACCCACGCTCTGAGCTATATCATCAAAAAAAAAATGAAAAGAAAAAGATTACTGTATATGCAAAAATTTAGGGTGTGATGCTGTCTTGCAGTATACTGACTTTATTTGTACAAATACTAACTGGATACAATGTTCATAACTCATTTTCACCTAGACAGTCATTTTGTTTCAAGGTTAAACTGATTTAGTATGCTTCATTACCTAAGGTACCACTTCTGGGATGTGGTACCTTAGATTCTCAATAGTGTCTCTGTGCAATTTTTAATACAGAGATATTTTATGTTCAGCCTTTTTAAAGTGGTAAGGGATTGTATTTTGACCCATACAAGGTGGCCAGCCAATCCCTTCCACTTCTTTATTCAAGTACATGCTCCCACGCTCTCCCTTACTCAACATCACTATGTGCCTAAGCAACGGGAAAAATCCCATTGAAATGAATGGGACAGATTTTTCCTTATGTTTAACTACATTATGATGCTGATTTGAAGATTAATAAGGGCCACTGATTTACTAACAAAGCATTGATTGGTGGCCTCATTAATCTTCAAGCTGCTATCACAAAACATCAGTCCCATTCGTTCTAATTGGGCTCGCCTCGGGCTCAGGCACATAGTGACATTAAGCAAGGGAGAGTGTGGGGGCATGTAGTTGACTCAAGAAGTGGAAGGAATCAGCTGGCCTTCTTGTCAGGGCCAAAATGTCATCCCTTACCACTTTAAAAAGGCTGAACATAAAATATTAAAAATTATACAGGGGGGCTATCGTAGACTTAAGGTACCACATCCCAAAAGTGGTACCTTAAGTCCACAAAATCACTTTAAGCAATGGATGGTTCAGACTTCTAATGAAGTTATTAGAAGTAATGTTAACACCATCAGTGAGTCATTTAGATTTTGCAGGACCCTGTCACACAATGCCATTTTTGTTTTGCTCTTGCAGTTGATACACATGGTTGTACACTAGTGTATATTATTTTGTTCTGTTTAAATGTCCAAAAGAATTAAGGATATAAAAAAGGCATTTATTAATTGTTCTCATTTAGTTGTTACAGTGTATATATAAACTGACATGTATATGGAGCACAGAGACAAGATAGGGAGACCATGGAACCAAAATTTAAATGGCATAACAGTCATTTTGTTTGAACATTTTGCCAAGCAAAACAGCCCTGCTCACATAACTTATCTGTCAATTAATAATTGTATTTAATTAGTATCTGGCATCTGCCATGATAACATAGATTAAAGCGTCACAGTGCACTAAAAATGATCATTACATTCATTGTCTACTGGCAATTTCATTATTTGTTATCTTCTTTTATTACAGACACAATGAGCTTGATTCTCAGAGGTCAAACGTTGCACTGCGCCGACTGCACTGGTGCACTTTGCACCTGATTTTTAAAGGTTGCATGCATTTGTGACACTTTACCTTTTTTATGGAGACTTGCGCCAAATATTTGGCACAAACACAATAAAAAGGTCCACACAGTTAGACCAGCAAAAGCTGGTTTAACTCATGTCATGTGGTACACAGGGGACTAGAGGACTGAGAATCTTGATTGCTGGTCCCAGACTGCCACAAGCCCTATGCACCATGTGTTTGGTGCACCCGTAGTTTATAGCAGTCTAAAGCATATGAGAATCAAGCCCAATCACTTTAAAGCAGCATTGCATGATATGGTGAACATTTTTTTTTCCATAAAGTTTTTGTCCTCCATGGTGGGCAGCTGCTTATGTCCACCAACCTTTGCCAGCTCTGGGATGACTCGGGTACTTACTGTGGTTTGTGTGTCCCAGTGGATCCCCGGAGCCAGCCCAGATACTTCATCTTGTGGTGACCCCCATGATTTGTTTTTCCTATTTTCTTCTCCCCATTACCCGAGGCCATGGAACGTGGTAGCACATGCATGTGGAGGTGCACATGCATGCCGTGGCTCCAGTGATGGCATCTTCCTCCCTCCCCTGACCTACAGCCAGGGTACTTGACATGGTGCCACCACCACCCACCCTCCACCAGGAGGCAGTCAAGCACCAAGGAAATCCTCCTTGACCTGCCCAAGGAGGAGGCTCCTCATCCCCCCCCCAGTGGCCCAAGCTCAAGACAGAACCTGGGTCACCAGCATGGTGCAAGGTATGGCATCCACCACCTCAACCCTTGGCACCACTGGGCTGGCTTGTTATGCTGAACACTTTGACCTATAATTTTTATTCCGTTTTTGATTTACGCTTGTGTGATACTCCTTCTTCCTCATTTTGAGTCTGTAATTTTGTATTCCATTTTTTGATTTACCCTTGTGTGATACCATTCCTTCCTCATTTTGAGTTTGCTTCAACACTTTTTTTAGCATTTAAAATAATAAAAAGAGTTCTCCTTTTAATATGGCATGAACCAGGTTGTTATCAGTATTCTCACTTGTTTTTATACACCAATTGTCCCATAAAGTTCAGGGAGCAGTGCCTGCCACATGCTAGTTCAGTTTAGTCACAAGAAAAGTGATGTAAAACAATTGATGAAAACCTAGACCAAGTCATATTTAAAGGAAGCTTCCTTTTATTAGTTCAAGTGTAAAAAATAGTGCTGAGGCAGACTAAAAATTGATGAAAAAAAAGGGTATAGTGCAAGACCAGGGCAATGTAAAATCAATTTAAAAAGTCTGAATCAAAAATTTAATTAACATGCACTGCTGCATTAAATTCTGAAGACATCTTATTGGTAGGTATCAAGATTTAACAGACTTTTTTCATTAACATGTACCCACAGTCCAGGGAAAGCATGTTTTGTACTATAGTGCAACTTATTCCCTGGTTCTAGGTGCACATCTTTACAGACTCTGTTACATTCACGTAAGCTAAGCTGTGTTTATAAGGTCTAATTTCTACTGTTTGGATTGTCACTATCGAGCATTGATTCAATTAGTGCATTCCTGATTGTTAAAGTAACAAATATAATTTGGGTTAAATGAGGAACTAAGCTCTCATTCCACATTGCTGCCTAGTCCCTAGTACCTCTCCCCCAACCCACACACACACACACACACTACTTGTTTAAAAAAGAAAGAACAGCTAAGCTACCATTAAGCATTATGAGAGAGAGACATAAGTGTCAACTCTTGCTCTTTACTGAAAGACTTTTATACAAGAAATGGAAAGACATCTCAAAGAATATTCCCATCAAAGAAGACATTTATGAAAACCAATTACAAAGGAAATAGCAGGTGTTCTTTCTTTGAACTTTTAAGAGTTTTTGTAAAGTGGATAAAGACTACCTTTTCTGAGCCTCAACAAGGCTGTGGAAAAAACTGTCCACAGTTGGGGAACTCTTTCATCCATTCTGTTTTGCAGAGAGCACCATGGATTTTATTTTTATGACTGTATGCAAGCTGGATTCATGTTAGGCTTAACTGGGCTATTGTGCATGTAATGCAAAAGTGTCTTGCAGTATGAAGGGCAGATGACCATCAGTTCAGTAGTAGTCCCATGCAGCAGTTCTGGAAGCTTTGGGCAACATTCACTAAAAATACCACCAACACCTTAATCTGGTTCAAGGTCAGTTGGCATTCATCTGTATCCCCTTCCCACGGGTCGTGCCTGAAAACAGGCAAGATTTGTCTAGTGCACTTACCCGGTCAACAAAAACTAAATTAAATTAAATTAGACAATGTTCCTGCAGAGTTGGACACAGAACATGAGTTGTGTCAACAAGTATATGCTCATTGTAGACCTCTGTGATGTCTAACTAGCATGGTGTCAGTCATAAGAATGTCTGAAATTTGATGAATGTGTAGATTTGCAGAGCAGATGTTGGTGAAAAGATGGTGCGAACCTTGCATTGTTTCCAAATAAACTCTGTTTGCTGCCCACATCAGGGAAGAATTTGTTGTCAACTGGCCAGCAAGACGTACCAATTCAAGTGTAAATTTCCCCTTCTAGGCTCTGCCTCACAAAGGTAAAATGGCAAGATATAGTGGTGATAACAGTGAGGCACAATGGTTAAGAATTGAAAAGCACAAAGGTGATAATGGAGGGGCATGATGGTGAAAACAGTGTGACATGATGGTGAGAATTAGTGAGGTACAAAGGTGAAATTTGTGGGGCATAATGGTGAAAACAGTGTAACATGATGGTGAGAATTAGTGAGGTACAAAGGTGAAATTTGTGGGGCATAATGGTGAAAACAGTGTGACATGATGGTGAGAATTAGTGAGGTACAAAGGTGAAATTTGTGGGGCATAATGGTGAAAACAGTGTGACATGATGGTGAGAATAATAAGGGACAATGGTAAGAATGTTGATGGAAAACAGAATAGTAACACATGATGGTGAGGATGCTGAAGCACAAAGATGACAATGAAGGGGCATGATATGGAAATAGTGAGGCACAGTGCTGAAAGCAGTGTGGCACAATGGAGAGAATGGGCAACTAGTACATTGCTCAAAGTGCGTAAACGGCACTGTAATATTCTTAAGGTTTCTGTGTGTCTCTCCAAAACAACCAGACTCAGAATAGTACTAGCTGTTTATATATTTGTTCAGTTATGAACCATTACAAACATTATTTAGAAAAATAAAAACATTTAAGACACACATACTGTAGATTATCTCCATGTGCATAACAATAAAATGTGCACTTAAAACAGGAACATGATTGATGCTAAGAAATTACATCACACGTTAAATATAATTAATTCATGTGACTCTAGCTTGCCTTTAGAAGGCTATTTCATTAACTTTGCAGGTACAAAATTGAAAATATCTGAACCCTATATTTAGACTGAGCATTAAATCCACTTTATCATTATACTATTCTTATCAGCCAGGGCTCTAATATATTTTACAAAGTATACAGTTAACCATACATGAAGAACTAACCAAGTAAGTCAGTCACACTTGAAAGTGCATAATTAGTATTTTTTAGAAGAAGACTGAAACCTCACCCTTCAGTTATCCCATATCTAAACAAAATGTTTTCTGTGGTATTAAGGCAAAAATGGGGAAGACATCTTTTCAGAGAGGTATTCCTAGGAATATTCACTTTACCAGGCAGCAACACGTTTTCTGAAACCCTTCTGCGGTGGTCCCAGCCATAATGATAAGTGGATTTAGTATTGGTTAGTAGCATTATGAGTAATATGGATATGGAATCTGTGGACTACAAATAATGATGGTTGACTTAATTTTAAATACCTGACTTGCAGGAATGATTAGTAAGTGGGGTTCTATGTGGCAATAGTGCCTACAAAATGGTGCAGACCAAAAATAGCGACTATACATCGCTGAACACAAAAACGGCAATGAGCAGCACAGAGCCCCAAAACAACAGCGACCAGTGTTTACTGTCTGTGGGGGGGTGATGAAAACTTACTTTTTATGTGGGGCTACACTCCCCATAAATAATATAACAAACACAGGGGAGTGATGATTGGGTACAAGGGAAAACTCAAGACTGTGGTTCTCCATAGGGTACACAAGTGGGCAGGGGGGGAACAAAGTGGGGTACGTGGGTGGAACAGGAGGCAAAGAAGAACACAGAAAGATTACACCAAATCCCCAGAAAAAAAGCTCCCTACAGCCAGCTATGAACCTGGGTCTATCAGCAACACAGGCAGTGACTCTAATCACAGTACCAGATGGCCAGCTTGGAACTGGCCTGACTAACAAATCCCTATATAGTGCACAAAAGGCATCTTCCACCGGAAACGAAGTCACTGAACTTACTATGCACTATGAAGTGCACCTAGTCCATTATGAGATTGCTATTTTTACCTCTCCAAAATAGACTCACCGAAATCGACTCGTTATATTCACAGGATACTGTAAGGGGTCATGGCATCTTTTTGAATAGCAGGTCAGAAGTAGGAGGGGGCTTTTGGGATAATCTCCATAGCTCTGAACATGGAACACGTAGTATGACAGATTTGGAAAGAGATACTTTACCTATAATGTCAGAATGCAAAACTAGGACAGGACAAAATGCTGCCTGGCACCTGGACAGCAGATGACCACTGATTTCAACTCCCCCTCTAACTATCTGATGGTCAGGGACTGTTAAAAACCTAGTTGGCCTATTTGACCTAAATGGAAAGCTTCCCTAGTCTAGGGTAAGATAGTATGAGGGTTTAGCCTAGTTTGTCATCACCAGTCAGAAGTTTGGAAACATACATCTGGCTCTCCAACTTACCTACAGAAAACAGAACCACCAGCTATAGGTCAGCTGAGGTACTGAATATACTGTATGTATCCAAACCTATATCTGGTGATCTGTGTGGCTCAATAAGAACTTTGAATTTCCTATATAAGGGCTAATATTTTTCAGAAACTGCTTCAAGCCTTAAATTCATGTCACATATTTTTATAATCATCAGTTGAGCTTCCCCTGCAAATAACACATTCTGGGGTAGAATAAAAATGTAAAGACAAAGCAAACATGCACCTTATTTAAGACCTGTAACATAAAACTAAAACAAATTTAAAACAGTTTAGACAAGCACTGTAGTCCACCAACCTTGGATACTGTGAAAATGGAAGTATTTCGAAGTCCAAATGACTTCATATCCCAGCTCCTAATCTAACTCCGAGGTATCTCTCATGCTAAGTATAAAAAGAACAGTTGGTCATTATAATAAGCCTTGTGCTCCAACTTTCAAATGTTCAGCCTTCACTTCTCTGACTGCATCTGTTGCCCACATCACTCAAGTGTCTTGGCAAATAAATACTTCTCCTTTCATCTCGTTTCAGGTCTCCTTTTTTTGTAGATTAGCCTGCAAAATAAAGAGAGAATTGCTCCAATGAGCATAGCATTTTTCAGGTTAAAAAAAAAAAACAAGATCCAGAGTCCCCTACACAAGGCAATGCTGGCATACCTGTTTTAAAGTTAGAAAGGACATATACACACTTATAGTGCTTACCGACACCTCCCAGCTCCCTTCCCTGAGGTTTTCTCTCACCATCAGGCTACCCAGCAAAGGGCTTTCCCAGTCTGGGACTGATGTCCTTTTCATGTTCAGATCCAGGCAATCTTTTCATAGGACACCATGGGGGGAGTAATCTTGTGCTATTCCAGCATTCTCCTACTGCACGGTTCATCTTATATGCGCATTCACCTCCATCAGTTGCTGTCTTGAATGCCCAACTCTCTTAGGGCAGCTATCAAGGAAAAATAATTGTGAGATGTAACAAGTCCCCAGCAAATCTCCAACAATGCAAACAAATGTGGCTCGGAAATGGCTTTAGCGAAAAAGAGAAGAATCAATCAAAAATAATTAAAACAGTTAAACTGTAAATGCTACAAGTCTCGATGGCTGAGAGGGACCTGGGGGTGGTGGTAAATATCAAGATGAATAACTCGGAGACTTGTGGGAGGGCAGCAGTGAAGGCCAACAGGATGCTGGGATGCATCGCTAGGGGGATCACCTCCAGAAGGAGAGAAGTGAAACTCCCTCTGTATAACTGCTTGGTGAGGCCATACCTGGAGTACTGCGTACAGTTTTGGAGGCCGCACTTAAAGAGGGACATTAAACTCCTGGAGAGGGTCCAGAGGAAGGCAACTGAAATTATTTGGGGCTTGGGGGGACAGGACCTATGGGGAGAGGCTCGAAGAGCTAAATATGTACACATTGGAAGAGAGAAGGGACAGGGGGGACATGATAAAGGTCTTCAGGTACATGAAGGGGGTAAATAGGGGAGGAGCAGTCAGGGTGCTTCGAAGGAAGGAGGAGGGGGCAACTAGAGGGCATGGGTGGAAGCTGGAGGGGGGACGATTCAGGGGAGAAAGGAGGAGGTGCTACTTCACTGAGAGGGTGGAGGAGCCATAGAATGCGCTGCCCAGGGGGCTGGTGGAGGCAGAGACGGTGGAGGGGTTCAAGAGGGAGTGGGACAGGTACAGGGGAAGGGTTCTGGAAGCAAACTCCAGTGCAGTGAGAATATCTGAAACTGGGAAGGGAGAAGCCAGAGAAGGCGAGGGGGGCAGCAAGGTCAGTTCCCAGGGTGGGGGCTGACTAAACGAGCAGACACAAAAGACTGTTAGGCCTATTCTGCTGGCATTTTAGTATGTTAAACACATGGAGAACACAGAGAGACACAAAGTAGCATAGTGGCCAGCTTGGTGCTCTGCCCCTGTCCCAGACACGGTGTACTCTAACTCAAATGCAGTGCAAAACATTTTGGATCTACAAGTCCTTGTATGAATCTGGCTGACAAAGCAATTGTTCTGCAAAGTCATGGTTGCCATTGTCTGTGCCTCCAGGAAGGCTGCGTTTTTGTGCGGCTGTGGGAATATATTCTTTTACAAGTCCATACTTTTTTAATTTTCAGTGCTTCTTAGAAACATAGTATTGTTGACAGAAAAGGATCACTTGACCCACCCAGTCTGCCCAGATGTTCCCTGCCTAATCTGCCTCCGCAGACCCTAATTGGTCTCCAGTAACACACCCTCCTCCTTGCCTGTTTTCTAATACACTCCTATGTCTATCCCATGTATGCTTGTAGCCCGCCACTGTTTTTGCCTCCCCACTTTTGCTGGCAGTCTGTTCCAGCTATCCACCACCCTATCAGTCAAGACATATTTCCTCACATCTCTCTTGAACCCCCCCCCTCCCAGCTTCATCGCATACCTCCTGGTCATGGTGCTCTTTCACATTTGAAGGATACTGTCCTCCTGCACACTGTTCACTCCTGTGAGGTACTTGTAGGTCTCTATCATGTTACCTCTCGTGCGCCTGTCTTCCAAGGTGTACAATGTGATATCCCTCAGTCTCTCTTCTTATGGCTTCTCATGCAACCCCTACACCATTTCAGTTGCCCTCCTCTGAACTGCCTCCACCGTCTCTATGTAAGAGTGTGAAGGAAGAACATAACTGCCAAACAGGCATTTAGACAGCCAATGAAAAAAGTTATCACATATCCATTAGAACAAGTCACTTTCTAGTGCGTTCTCCACTGGTGCCCAAACTAGTTTATACATGTTATGATTCCTTAAGTTGCAATGGTGGATCTTTTCATAGTAAATTATTTCCAAAACTAGTTTTTTCCATAAAATATAACTGGGAGGATTCTGATCTTTACAAAATCTTGTAATACATCTGCATGCATTTTTAGTAATGCTATATCCAGTAATTGTTTTATTTGTACCCCCTGGTGCAGACTGTCATGAAGAGTTTCCAATAAGGCATAACTCAATAACTATAGTTAGGTTAATGTTCAAAATGTTGTTAACTGCCGTCAATAATTCAAAATATGTGATCATTTTGAGTAAGAAACTATAACATGAGATAATGTACCTGTTTCGCCAGAACATCGTCTGCAAAATGGTGAAATATTGCAGTTAAATCTGTTCAGCAAATGTGGAGTATAGTATATTCTGTGAAAAATATAGAGCCAAATTTGATTTAAACAGTTACTAATAGAGATTCTTAGCAAACTCAATATAGTGTCCCATGGTTTGTCAATTAATGTACTCTTCAATTCCTTTTTCCATGCCAGTTCAATTTATCTAAATTACTAGGTATTTTCTATTTAGAATTAATGTATACATTTTTGAAATAACTTTTTTTCTAGTAATTATGCCTCTAAATAGATACACAATCAGCTTAATCTGGTTCAAGGTCAGTTGGCTTTCATCTGTATCCCTCTCCCCCGGGTCGTGCCTGAAAATAGGCAGGAATTGCCTAGTGCACTTACCCGGTCAACAAAAACTAAATAAAATAAATAAACAAGAGGTGATGGAGCTGGAAAAGATAATGTAGAACCAAGTAATGTTGTAAATGCTGACCTTAATTGTAAATATTTGAAGAAGTCTTCTTTATCTAAATTAATTTTCACAGATACCATTGTTGGAATGACACAAAAAATGTTATGCATGAAAAGATCACCCACTTATACAATATTAGATTGTAGCCCATTCTTTTAAACAATTCAATTGAAAAAATAGGCACAAAGCCATTAAACATAGAGTCAATGAAGATATATATGGTTTTAAACCCAAAATCGTTGTAACCTTATGATTTTTTTTTTACTTCAATTCTAGGATTACAATTACCTTTGAGCCCAGGGCTCTTTTACAAAGGTTCCACGTCAAGACATTGGTATCACATAACAATAGACAAAATTGTTACACAAATAAGGGTAAAGGATATCAAATTAATTTCGAACAGACAGGAAGAGGGTAAAGTGGAAATGAAGAGGGCAAGAAAGGGAAGGCGGTGGTAGAAAGAAATGGGAGGGGCAAAAGCGGGTGATAAGAAAATGAGGAGAGAGGAGAGGTGGGGGGTAGGTAAGGATATGGGGAGGGGGGTGAAGCAGCCAGGAAGGTGGCATTGTCAGGTGCTGGAGATCGGATATGCCAGTACTTGGCATCCAGATATTTACTACCCATATTATTTATGATTCTGGATTCAAAATGACAACTTCAGAGATCAAAGAATTATTTACACTTGTTATTCTTAAATTCAACATGCACCCAGAAAGGTGTATTATGGTGTTACCATTCCGCTGTTTGCTCTATTAATGAAGAAAAGTGATACTATTAGAAATGAGGGAGTGTTAAACCTGTTTGCATATGAGATGTGTTTTGTTTGGCTGCCTTCAAACAAGCTTTTTTATTGGCCAGCCCAGTGGCACAGAGGGTTGAGGCGCTGGACGCCACACCTCACACCACACCAGTGACCCAAGTTCGAGAGCGAGCTCGGGTGCCAGGGGTCAGCAGGGGAGGAATCAGATTGAGCACCCAGTGGGCTGCTCTCCTGTTCTGGGAGGAGGGCATTGGGATGCCCGGCACTCCAGAAGCCCCTGGTGGAGACTGGGGTTGCCGCAGAAGCGCGTCAGCATGTTACAGTGTGCCCGACGCTGGCAGGGTTGCCATGTGCCAAGTGTCGGGGGTGCACATGCAGGGGAGAGGGTCAGAAAAAGGAAAAAACCTGTCTCGGAGGGATAGGCGACGGCACCTATCCTCCATGCCCAGCACCCTCAGGTATGCAGACACAAGGAGAGGATGCCTGAGAGGTTCCCTCGACCATGACCTGAGGAAAAAAAAAAAAAAAAAAAAAGCTTTTTTGTTTCCAGATAAATTTTGTTTTCACTCTTTCAATTTTCTTTAAATTTCAGTTTTCTTGAGTTGGCTCCGTGGTGCCAGGCGACAGGGGTTCGCCTGGCATGCTGGTGACCCGGGTTTGCATCCCGAGCCTGAGGCAGCAGGAGCGGAGATCAGCAGGGAGGGCAAAGAGCATCCTTTGGATGCTCTCCTCCCAGGGGGGAGGAACAGGGATGCATTGCTCTTGGACAGCTCCTGGTGGACAGGTTTGGCACCACACAATGCATTGTGGGTGACCACACGGCACATGCGTGGACAACCAGGACACTGCAGCATGCGCCCAGTAGGGGAAGGGTTGAAAACCAGGAAAAATGGCTGCTTCATCACTAGATGACAGCAGTCCCTATCCTTCCAATACCACAGCAGCCGTGATAGCTCCCAATGCTGCACCCCTCACTGCTCCAGCCCAGATGGTAAAAAGGTGCCTTTGGACACTGAAGTCTCCCCTCTTAGTCACCCGACAGGAAGGGCCCCCGTTGAAGAGATACAGTGGGACAACCAGAGAGGCATGATAAGGGGCAGTGGATGGCAGAACAGAGGATTGGGGTGGCAGTGGGAGACTGGCCACCCAAAGGAGATGTCAGCATGGATGATGTAAAAAAAAAAAAAGATAATGCAAAAAAAAAAAATTCAGTTTTCTTAAAAGTAGAATTAGTAATAGTCAGTTGAATTGCTTGTAGAATGTAAAGTATACATGGCATGATATTCATTTTAATTACTTATACTCTTTCCAAAAGAGTTAGAGGAAGATCCTGCCAAGATACTAAATCTTTTTCTATATTGCCCAATAAAGATCTAAATTGGCATAAGGTAGAGTAGCAAAATTATTGGTTGGATTAACACCTAAATAGTTCACTTTCTCACTATATATTTGAAAACCAATCTCTTGCTGCATAATCTTGTATTAGGATGGATGGAGAGAGAGGTAACCATATTCTTAATAAGTCTAAAAAGTTCTGGTAATTCTAATCAAGGATCAGTGGTGTATATCAAAATATCATCAGTAAATAAGGAGAGTTTAATGGAAGTCTCTCCTGCTGGAGATACCTCTCCCTATGCATCCCAGAATCCCACTGACTTTATCTGCTATGTCACACTGCCCTGCCACTTTAAGGTAATCACAGATATGATACTCCCAAGGTCCTTTTCCTGTTTAGTGAGCATCAGTACATCTGCCATCCTATACTTAGTATCTGGGTTCCTATGCCCTAGGTACATGATTTTGCAGTTTTTGGAACTGAACCCCAACTGCTACGCTCTTGACTACACCTCTGTTTTCTCAAGATAACTTTGTATTCCACCCCCTCTTAAGTGTCCACCCTATTGCAGATTTTATTATCCTCTGCAAAAAGGCAAACCTTCCCTTCCAGTCCCTCAGCAAAGTCACTTATGAAGACACTAAAGAGGACTGGTCCCAGTACTGAGCCCTGTGGCACCCCGCTGGTCTCTGTCCCATCATTAGAGTGAGTGCCATTTACTACCACCCTCTGTCTCCTAACCATTAACCATTTCCCCAACACTGAAATAAGACTGGCTGGCCTATAGTTGCTAGCCTCTTTCCTGCTGCCGCTGTTATGTAGAGGGACCATGTCAGCTCTTCTCCAGTCTTTTGGTACCTCATCTTTCTCCACTGAGCTATTGGATAAGTCTGTCAATGGGGCAGCTTGCACTTCCCTAAATTCTTGTAGAACCCTTAAGTGTATCCCGTACAGGACCATAGCATTTTCCATATTCAGATCTGCAAGTCCTTCTGAACTCTTTGCTCTGAAAGTGGACTTGTGTCCACCTCCCTCTGTTCCTGCTACCCCCGGTGGTCCATTACCCACTCCTTACACTGTGAAGACTGAGAAGAAGTACCTGTGTAGGATGTCTACTTTTTCTTGGTTGTCTTCAACACAGTCTCTCCCCCCACCACCCTTCTAATACTCACTATGCCTCCTCTTGCTTTCCTCTTGTCACTAATGTATCTGAAGAAAGTCGTATCCTCCCTAGTGATTCCTTTGGCAATTATTTCCTCTGCCTGTGCCTTTGCTCCCCTCACCACTGTTCCTGCTTCACTCTGCTTTACTAGGTATACCTCCCTGTTCTCCTCCCTCTGTTTCCTTATGTCTCCTGAATGCACCTTTTTTCCCTCCACATGTTACCTCCTTAGAGAATCAAAATGTTCCACACTGAGGATTGAACCAGGGCCTATCCTAAGCACTACTGCTTGGTAGCCTGTACCTCCACTTCTGTACTAAAATTCCTTGACATTAATATTACATATTATACAACGGGCAAAAAAGAATCCTGCAACATGATTGGTCAGCTAAGGTCTTTACTAGTGGGTAAATTCTGCAATAACCCACTGCTAATGAAGGTTTTTCTAAGAAACATAATTAAATGCATTTTTAATTTATTTTACACATGGGTACATTGTATATTTACAATAAGGTACTCTGGGACAATGGTAATCTGGAGATTACACACTTCTTGTGTGGTTAAGTCACTCGGCCGTACCTCATGACAAACCACATGAAGCATGGGTAAATACGAACATATGAATCTGCCCGCAGATGCACAGCTAGCACTCTAATATTGCAGCTGCCCTACCCTCCTCTCCCTCCCTCACCTTTACCCCCCTCGCAACCTATCCCATGCCCTTTTAAAACTGCCCACTGTACTACAGGATACCACCTCCTCGGGTAGAGTGTTCCATTTCTCCACCACTCTCTCTGTGAAAAAGATGCCTCCTCACCTCTCTCCTATATCTTCCACCCTCCAACCTGAGACCATGCCATTTGGTGTCCCTTCCTCTCCTCTCCTCTCCTCAGCTTAAATATCCCTTATGTGCCTGTTCTGCTAATAACCTTCAAACATTTGAAGGTCCCAATCATATCCCCCTGATCTCTCCGCTCCCTCAGTAACCTATGCCCTGTCATGCCCTTTAGTTTAAAGGACCTACTGCCTTCTTTGTGTTTCTTGTATTTATGGTTGGTGGGTGTTTGAATGTACATGGTCCACTGATTGCCTTCAAGGTCAGATTACTGACCTATAAAGCCCTGCACATTCGGGGACCTGACTATCTGCAAGATCTTCTGGTGCCTCACTGCCCAGTTCGCCCTCTCCGTTCCTCTGAGGGTGGCCTCTTCATGGTTCCCAGAGTGAGACTGTGGCTCTCAGGAGACTGTGCTTTTTCTGTGGCTGCACCTACTCTATGAAATTTATTTATTTATTTAAAATTGGTAACCGGGAAAGGCACACTGAGCTGAGGCTCGTTTCCAGGTGCGACCCGGGTGTGAGGTGTACACTGTAGAAGGCAAAGAGTACAAACAAATTCTTGTTACAGATGAATAGTACAGTATAAGGACATTTCATAATGGTACTCAGCAAAGTAACAATTGTAGCTAGATCACACAATTTGAAAAACATCCAGACATTTCATTTCTAACAATTTGTATTTACAGTATATTACAAGTGTACATATAGACATTTTTACAAGTAGTGGATGCCCAGAGTCTGGTAAACTAGCACAGAAAATGTGCAGTGGGTAAGTGGTTAATATGGTTTGGGGCTGGCGTGTGCATATATATTGACCTGGAAGGGGCCACCGAGGGTAGGCTAGGCCCGAGTTAAGGAGGGTTCAGATGAGCAACTTGGACAGGGAGAGGGAGGGAGGAGCCTGAGGAGTTGGTTAAAGGCTGATAGGAAGGAGGTCTGGTGAAGGTTGGGTGTCAGGTTGTTCCAAAGGAGGGGAGCCAGTAGGAAAAGGCAGCTTGCCCAGTGGCAGAGAGGGGGTGTGAGAGGTGG
This sequence comes from Neoceratodus forsteri, assembly GCA_016271365.2. Lineage (NCBI taxonomy): Eukaryota > Metazoa > Chordata > Ceratodontiformes > Ceratodontidae > Neoceratodus > Neoceratodus forsteri. The sequence continues at coordinate 8,487,834 of JADMNL010000042.1, forward strand.
AAAGTACATGCGTGTCTATGGTGGAGGGAGTAGCCTGGGGAGATGACTGGAGAGATGCGGGAAGAGAGGTAGGGGGGAAGGGAGCCAAGCCAATATTTAGCTATGAGAGAGGCGCTGTGGAGGGTCCATCTATGCGAGAGTGGCGTCAGGGATAGTGTGGAGTATAGGAGGCAGTGATGAGTAAGTGGGAGGGGAGGAAGTGGTGAATCGACAGAAAGAGTTGAGCAAGACGTCAAGTTTTGAGAGGGAGGAAGTTGGAGCTGTGCCATAGATGACGTCCACATAGTCCAGCACTGGCAAGATGATTTTGCGTACGAGTTCACTCCGGGTGGGAAGGGGAAGGCTGGCTTTGTGGTGATAGAGGATGGCCAGTTTGGGCCAGAGTTTGGTGCAGATGGCATCGACGTGGGTGGAGAAGTTGAGGTGGGTATTCAGCCAAACTCCCAAGTACTTAAAGGTGGGTACTGACTCAAGGGGAACACCGTCCAAGATGGAGATCAGTGGCGGGGCAGGTGGGGAGGTGAGCTTTTGTCTGGTGCTGCATTCCATGGTGACTGTTTTTTTGGCATTAAGTTTAGGCTGGTTTTTCAGGAGCCAGGCTTGCACTCGGTTGAAATCTCTTTGGAGATTAGGGAGCACATTTTCATGAGAGGGGCCTGAGGCGTAGATGATGGTGTCATCAGCGCACAGATACACATTTGAGGAGAGACAGGCAGAGGGGAGATCATTTATGAATAGGGAGAAAAGGATGGGGCCAAGGTTAGAGCCTTGCGGGATGCCCAAGAGGATGGGAAGAGGGAGGGAGAGGGTGTCGCCTATTTGTACTGACTGTTGCCTATTCTGGAGGTGGGAGTGGAACCAGTCGATGGCAGGTTGAGCAAGGCCGATAGAGCTTAATTTGCAAAGCAGCAGAGGGTGGGAGACAGAATCGAAGGCTTTTGTCAGGTCGATGAAAATGGTGGTGGTGGTTTGGCTGTTGTCCATGGCAGAGAGAATTGAGTCAGTTACTCGTAACAAGGTGGTGGTAGTGGAGCGATGTTTTGCTCCTGGTGTATCTAAGAGAGGCCCCCATGGTGGAAGCTTTTTAAGAGAGGGCTCAAGACATTTTAATTTGAAAAAGCATTTAATTTGTTACAGTATGAAACACTTGATGACTGTCATTTTAGTTATTAATATAGTGATTTCAAGTTGTCTTTGACTCTGCTGACGCTTTGTATTGTAGTGTTTTTATGTATGCAAAGGTGAATGCTATATTTATATTGTATTATATGAATTGTACAGCGTTCCAAGCCCCCTGGAAGGGGCACTTTAGAAATAAAGTCTATCTATCGTTTATTCACAATAAGGCACTCCAGGACATTGGTAATTGGGGGATGACACACTTCTCGTGTAGTTAAGTCACTCAGCCGTACTTCGGGACAAATCACATGAGGCATGGGTAAATCCCCCAGTAACCCATGCCTTGTCATGCCCTTTAGTTTAAAGGATCTACTGCCTCCTTTGCATTCCTTGTATTTATGGTTTGTGGGTGTTTAAATATTTAACAGGTGTACTCATCTTCTTAGCATGGACAGTTTTGTGCTTTCTGCTTATTAGTGCCAACTGTGATGGTGGTGGTTTGATAGGGACACTTATCCACTAAAAACTGAACTCAAAATCACCACAATACATTTCCGACAGACCACAAAGAAGCCATCAGATGATAGTCACTTTTAACCACTAGTAACAATGTGGCCTGGATTCTAACCTGTAATCTAAAGGTAAAAGGTTCCATAAACCACTACCAAGCGACTGAGCCACCCTGTCCTCCTATACGGTTTATGGTTTGTTTGTTTTTTTTTTTTATCAGTCTGTACCTGTTGTTCTTAATTGTGCTATTTTACGTTATTAAAAAAGATTTACAAGGCTTGGCCACTGTGCATGTCACATCTTGTTTACCGACAGGGGACCATTTTGTCGGCTGCACACCAACAAGCAGAACATTAATGAGCAGATATTCAATAACTGCGCTGCACAGCTAATACAATATCTAAGTCCTGAAACAATTTAAGGGCTTCAGCGGCTGTGCCAATTGCTGTTTGATGTGCTGTAGTGCTAATATTGAGCAGAGTCACAGGGCGAGTGTCAACTGAACTATTCAAAGGGAGGGTTTTTAAAAGAAACTAACTGAAGAGATGTTCACATGAAAGGGACAGTGTTGCAGTGTCTACAGGGTCTGACCTCATTAAAATGCTGGGATGATGTGCGGACTCGTAAACAACAAACTTTATCTTAAGTAACTGAATCCACTCACAAGTAATTGCAGTCTCAGAACTCTGAATAATGGCGAAGTACCTCTCTCTCTCTCTCTCTCTTTTCTTCCCTCCATCCCTCCCTCCCACTGTCTTTGTGCTTCTTTGTTTCTCTCCTTTCCCATTCTATTCTTTCCATCTGCAGCTCCCTCCACCCGTAATGCAGACTCCAACAATTTGCACACTATACATGCACTGACTTGAGACATGATTTAATAGAATATTCCAAATTGAATATCCCAGAATAGAATGTTGCAGAATATTCCCTCTAAACACAATATTTCACACTGTGCAGAGGCACTTTCCATTAAACTCTCTACAGAATGAGACAATCAATTTAGATTTGGAAATAGTGTTTGAATGCAAAAGAAAACAGCAGTTCAATTTACGAAAACTCAGAGATGAGAAGGACTGCAAAGGAGTCTTTTGTTTAGACTAATGCTGATTGTCAGCTCTGCATACCTATGCAGTAGCTACGTAGCAGGGCACGGCAAGCATCATAGTCCCAGAAACCATTAATCCAGTGGGATCATGGACCTGAAAACAGCTTTCAAATACTAGGGGTGGCAAGACACCACTTCAAGTAAGGATTTTTAAAAAAATGAAAAACTCATAAAATCATTTTCTAAATGAATGAAGCCTTGCCCATAGTGATTTAAACTGCTTTACCCCAATCCTGACTGGGTGTAGATCTGACCACTCCCCCTTCATAGCTTTCCCAAACTAACGGAACTTATCAATAGACATTTGCCCTCAACACATCCTTTTAGATAATCTCTAATCAATTTTTACTCAACAAGTTAGTTAAACGGGGCTGCTCCAAGAAAGCCCAGAAATAGGTTGCTAATTGCTTAAAGCAGCAGTGCATGATAGCAGTGAAAATTTTGCCCTATACCTTTTTTACATACAAAATTGACAGCAGATAAAAGCCTTATGATCTAACAAGTCTGCTGGATTGTACAGCTAGCAGTCCTTATACTGCAGCGGCTCTCCCTCCCCTCCTCCAGTGACCTTCCCCCTTACCCTGTCCCATCCCCTTTTGAAGCAGCCCACTGTTCTAGAGGATACCACTTTCTCTGGTAATGCATTCCATCCAGACACCACCCTCTCCATAAAAAAGTGTCCTCATTTCCCTCCTGAACCTTCCCCCTTCCAATCTCAGATCGTGCCCCTGAGTGTCCCTCCCCCCTCCTTAATTTGAAAAGCCACTCTGTGCCTGTCTTTTTTATTTTATTTTTTATTCTATTTTAGACTGCCCTTTGTCTCCTGACTTGTGTAACACCCTTTTTTCTCCATTTTGAGTCAGTTTTACCACTTGCTTTTTACAGCTGAAATAATAAAAGAAGTGCTCCTTTTAATATGTCTTGGAACAGGTTTTTAGAAGCATAGAAACATAGACTTTGATGGCAGATAAGGGCCGCTTGGCCCACCTAGTCTGCCCATTTCTCAACCTACAGGATACGCTGTAGATCCTAGTTAACCAATAGTCTATTTCTTCCTACCCCCCACTAGAATTGCCTTATGTCTATCCCATGCATTCTTGAATTCTCCAACAGTTTTGGACCCCACAACCTCCTCAGGAAAGCTGTTCCATGCGTCGTCCACCCTCTCTCTGAAAAAATACTTCCTCACATTGCCCCTGAACCGCCCCCTCTATCTTCAAATTGTGTCCCCTTGTTCTTACACATCTCTTTTACTGAAAGATGCTACCCTCTTGGACTTTGTTGATTCCACTGAGGTACTTAAAAGTTTCTATCATGTCCCCCCTCTCCCTCCTTTCCTCAAGGGTATACACATTAAGCTCCTTTAGTCTCTCCTCGTATGGCTTCTCTTGCAGACCCTGCACCATTTTAGTTGCACTCCTCTGGACTGCCTCTATCCTGTCTATGTCCTTGCAGAGATGGAGTCTCCAGAACTGGATGCAGTACTCCAGATGGGGTCTCACCAGTTATCTGTACAGAGGGATAACAACTTCCTGTTTTCTACTGGTGATGCCTCTCCCTATACATCTCAGTATCCCCCCAGCCCTCCCTACTGCCTTCTCAAATTGCTTGTTAACCTTAAGGTCATCTGATATGATTACCTCCATGTCCCTTTCCATTTTTGTTGTTGTTATTTCCCTACCATTGTGTAATCTTCCCCTGGATTTTCATTTCCCAGGTGCAGTATTTTGCACTTCTTTGCATTGAATCCAAGCTGCCATACTTCTGACCATTCCTCCAGCCTTGCCAAGTCCCTTCTCATCCTTTCCGTGCCTCCTTGTGTATCAACCCTATTGCAGATCTTTGTGTCACCTGCAAAGAGGCATACTTTTCCTTCCAGTCCCTCTGCAATGTCACTTATAAAGACAAAAAAAAGGACGGACCCAGTACTGAACCCTGCGGTACCCCACTGGTAACCCCTCTTTCTTCAGAGTGGACTCCATTTACAATAACCTTCTGTGTCCTGTTGTCCAGCCAATGTTTTACCCAGGCTACCATGCTGGGACCCACTCCCAGGCTGGTTAATTTGACTATTAATCTTTTGTGTGGGACTGTGTCAAATGCCTTGCTAAAGTCTAGGTAGACCATGTCCACAGCCCCTCCCTGGTCTACTACTTTGGTCACCCAGTCAAAGAAATCAATTAGATTCGTCTGACATGATCTTCCCACTGTGAACCCATGTTGCCTTGGGTCCTGTGCCCCACTGGCCTCTAGGTACTCAACAATTATTTCCTTCAGAAGTGATTCCATTACTTTCCCTACCACAGGGGTCAAACTGACAGGTCTGTAGTTTCCTGCCTCTGTCTTGGTCACACTTTTGTGAAGGGGAATCACATTCATCTTCCTCCAGTCCTCAGGTACCACACCATCCTCCCATGATTTGTTAAAAAGGGTAGTCAGTGGTTCCACTAGTTCTCCCCTTAATTCTTTTAGAATTCTGGGGTGAATTCCATCAGGCCCCATTGCTTTGTCAACCTTCAGTTTTAGGAGTTCTTTCAGAACCCTTTCTTCTGTGAAAGGACTGGGATCGAACCCCCTATCCAGGATGCTTCTGTTAATTGGATTAGGCACTTCCCCCTCCTCCTCTTTTGTGAATACTGAGCAGAAATATTTGTTCAGTATCCCTGCTTTTTCACTGTCCCTCTCTGTCCACCCACCATCCGTTCTATTCAGCCTCACTATCCCTCTCTTTGTCTTTTTACGCTCTCTGATGTACCTGTAAAAGGTTTTATCCCCCTTCTTAACCGAGTTGTCTATCTTGTCCTCAGTTTGGGCCTTTGCTATTCTGACTTCCCTTCCTGCTTTTTTCTGCCTTGACTGGTACAGCTGTCTGTCCTGCTCCTTCTGTGTTTCCTTATACTTCCTGAATACTATCTTTTTCTCCCTGACCTTCCCTGCCACCTCTTTTGAGAACCATAGTGGCTTTTTCTTTCTTTTTGATTTGTTTATTTGCTTCACACAAAGGCTTGTTGCCTCTGTGATGGCAGTTTTGATGTTTTCCCATTGTTGCTCCATCCCTCTTGTAGCCTGTTTGCTAGTGCTTTTCTAAGGCACTCTCCCATCTTGCCAAAGTCAGCCCTCCTGAAGTCCAGTACCCTCACTTTTGTATGGCTTGACTCTGTAGCTGAGTTTATCGTGAACCACACTGTTTGGTGGTCACTTGTTCTCAGATGGCTACCCACTTCTAGATCTGAGATCCTCTCACTGTCCCCATTTGAGAGTATGAGGTCTAAGATTGCTCCCTCATGAGTGGGTTCCAAAACTAGCTGTCTGAGGCATGTCACCTGTAGGACATCAAGAATGGCCCGCTTTTAGATGTAGATGCAGCAAATGTGCTCCAGTTAACATCTGGCATATTCAGGTCTCCCATCAACAGTACCTGCCCTTTCTCTGCCATGCTAAGAATGCCTTCTATCATATCCTTGTCTATTCCCTTCCCCTGAAATTGGGGTCTGTATACAACCCCTCTGCGGATTGTGGTGCCATTTCCAGTCTCTAAGGTGATCCACAGTGCCTCCTCTCCTCCCTGTTTACTCTTTTGTTTGGTTGCTTTTATTCCTTCCCTTACATAGAGAGCTACTTCTACCCCATTCTCCCCTCACTGTCTCTCCTGTAGGTTGTGTACCCTGGTATGTTAACATCCCAGTCATGGTTCTCTGTGTACCATGTTTCTGTGACTGCTACGATATCCAGGCATCCCTCTTCCATCAAGGCCACCAGTTCAGGGAGTTTGTTGTCCAGACTACGGGCATTGGTACTCATTACCCTCCATTCCCTGATGGCCTTACCCCTTTTTGCCCCATCCCTGTCCTTATTGCCTTTGTCACTTTCTCCATTTACCCCTGCCCTTCTCCCTATTGACATCTCTATCTTGGTGTTTACCTCACTTACTACCAATTTTTTTTGGGGGGGGCTAGGATTTCCCTGCTCCTTTCCAGTGCCTCCCCCCTTGGCTAGTTTAAATGCTTGCCAGTGAAACATTTAAACCTATCACATAGGATCCTGGTTCTCTTCCTGGACAGATGCAGACAATCACACCAGTATAGGCCTGCATCACTTCAGGTGGACTCGCAGTCCCCAATGAAGCTGAATCCCTGAGCTCTGCACCAGTTTTTCAACTACTGATTGAATCCCATGGTGTGGAGCACCCTAGTCACACCTATGCCATAGACAGGCCGCACCTCTGAGAAGGTTACCATGCGTGCTACTTGTCTAAGGCCCCTCCCCAATGCCACAAACTCTTCCTGCACTGCTCTTATCCCTTTCTTAGCCAGGTCATTTGTCCCTAGGTGGACAATGACATCCAGCTCCCTCCCCTGTGCAGCTGCTCCAGTGATCCTGAGGATTCATTCCCTGTCCCTCCAACCGTGGTGCCAGGCAGGCACCTTACCTCCCTCTCCCCTTCCTCCCCCAGTTCTACCTTCCTAACAATGGAGTCCCCCACCAGGAGTTCTTTCCTTCCCCTGTGGGGTCCCATGCCACCCTTCTGTGGGTCTCCTTTGTGGACATTCCCAGCATCTTCCTTGGTCTACACTGCGGGTGTCTCCATAGAGGAAACACACTTTGCCAGAACAGCATATGAATTGTGGAGAGGTACAACTGGAGGGATGCACATCTGTTCCACCACCCTCACCCTCCCTGAGCCCGCTATGGTCCAACCACTCCTCTTTCTTTGCAACTTCTGAGGCAACGGCAGTGGCCCTGGTGGTCCCTGGATGGGACAGGAGGTCCCACAAATCCTGGCCAACTGAACCTGGAGATGAGCAACCTCCTCCCTCAGCCCAGAGAAGTGCCTGCAGATGGGACAACACTGAATCCTCCAGAACATCTCCCGGAAGACTTCTGCTCCACAGCCACTGCACTGCTCCACTCCTATCATGTCTTATTTCTGGCCCCTTCACTGTTGTTTGGAATAATTACTCTTTCCTCCACTTATTTATTTATTTTTTTCTCTCTCTACTTACTTACTGCCTCTGTGCCCTTTAAGCTCCTGATCTTCCTGTTCTGAGACAAGAAGATCCTATATTTATCAGTAGTCTCCTTACTTGCTCAGAGGCAGACCTCTGGCAGCTGGGGGGGGAAGGAGAGCTACTCTTGTCCTTCTAGGATGGTGAGTCTTGGGTGGCTCTGTGATTTTGTATCAGTATTCTGTGTTGTTTGTGAACACCCGTTGTTTAAGAGCACTTTTCTTGTGACTATAATGAACTAGCATGAAGGAGATACTGCTTCCTAACTTAAAGGGCAACAGGTGTACAAAAACAAGTACAGTAGCTAATGTGAAGGTTACCTGTGACAGGGAGCTCCTGCTACTCTTGAGGACTGACCTTTTCTTAAATCTGTTGCAACAGTTCTTCTATTTGTTAGCCTAATCTATCCTTTACAATCTCTAGTCCATAAGGTTGGCCACCTATGGGCACCCCTTCCCTTTCTTGACTATGCTATAGCGTCCTCTTTAATTTTCCCTTTCCCTCTCAGGTTCTCATACAAGGAGGTTATTGTGCTTGACCTCCAAGCATATGTAGAACAGGTTGTGTTTATCACTGTTGGATTTAGTATGTAATAGCACTATGTCATAAAATACCTTGATGTACATACCTTATGTTTATGAAGCCTGTAAATGTTGAAAATATCATGGCACTAGGTATTTTTGATAATGGTAAAAAGTACTAGGTAACTATTATAAAAATTAAGTTAGTTGTGCTATTTAAAATGCATGTAAATTGCTGTAAACTGAACAATAATATACCATGATGCTTTGCATTATGGAAGTATGTGTGATGATATGTTTCTTTGAAACTTGGCTTATTGTCAATGCCCTTTGGGGTAACCCATGTTTCAGTGATTCTGCACTGAGGTTCTTTGTCTGTAGCTTGTTTGTTTGTTTGTTTTTTCTTTTTGAGCCCCCACCACCCAAGCAAACAAGGCCCACTTAGGGGTGGAGGCTGAATCTCAACTGCTGAGTTAAATCAGAGATCAGTGTCTGTAGGAGCTGGCTAAGTACAGAGAAAGGATATACATAGTCTGTTGCTACAAACTGATGTACTGAAGAAGGGATATGCCATTGCTTAAGATTATCCTCTGTATTTTGAATAAACATCACACAGAGATTGTGTGTTGAGCTTGAAGTTCAGTGTCTTGTCCATCTGTTATCCCACAACCCCTCCACGGTGTCATTTAGGACTGCTTGGCATAAACATGGGGATGACTCAATGCTCTATCCTTAATATTTGTCAAGTTTATCTATAAAGCATTTTTTCATAGGTTCAAAGCACTGTAAAATTTCATGAACAACTAAAACATGCACTGTCTGTGTATCTGTGATGTTACAAGCATAGCATTTTGACTTCAGCTTCTGAATAAGCCTCAGCTACAGATGAGTTTTAAGTTAAAAGGCTATGTCACCCAAATTAGTTGTAAAAACAGAGTGACTAAAAAGATTATTTTTTTTAATGTTGTACAGTTGAATTCTGCTGAAGCCACCTGGGATTTGTATGCCAGTGACTTGATTCCCTTCATAAGGAAGATACCTCCATTTAAAAAATCTTTATTTTTTTTTTTAATTTTTTTTTTGAAAATGTGTGCATTTATTTTCAGGAGCATTGTCACGTTTGTGTGGTCCCTCAATGGCAAATACAACATCTGCAAAAACAATAAATTGAATGTGTGTCTTAAAAATGTGGTATCATGAATGATGAGGCAGCTGTGCCAAACGTTATGGCATAGCCTGGTGCAAACCAGGTGATCCAGGTTCAGATCTCACCCTAGTCAGAGACTCTTTTCGTGACACTGACCCAGTCACTTGACCTCCCTGTGCTTCTTTCCTCCCAGCTGTAACACTGGGTTGAAGCGAGGCCCACTGAAAACAAGGTGATATGTCTCATCTGGGATAAGCTGGTTAAATGCTTGGCTAAAAAATGTCAGATATGCCAACCTTTTGGCACAGCAGTAGCACTACTGCACACAGTGTCAGTGACACGGGTTTGGCAATCAGCCTGGGTCATCGGGGGCTGGCCAGTGGGAGGACTGAACATCCAAGAGGATGCTCGCCTCCTCTGGGGAGGGCAGCAACACCTTGCCACCTGTGGGGGCCACAGCTGGTAGTGTGGTAGTTGCAATGAGGGAAGGATGCCATTTGGCACTTGACAGGGACAGGTGCCTGCATTCCCGCAGCCTAGACTTATGTCCTTTGCCAGCATCTTCATGGGGAAGGGGAAACTAAAGGTGGGAGGCAATATAGTGTAGTGGTTAAGGGCACTGAGCTGCAAACCTGGAGACCATGTTTGAATCCCATCAGCACTCACTTGCATACTGTGTGACCCTGATCAAGTCACCTAACTTGTGATCACAGGTCACTCCTGGAAACAAGTTCTGGCTTAGTGTGAATTTCCTGGTTAAACAAGTTTCCCTTCCCTTCACCAAGGCAGCATGGTGGCCTTTGTGGCCAGATGGCAGTACATCTGCCAGTGTAAGGAACAAAAGTTACACTATATTTAAAAAATATGTGCATATATAAATATATATATATTATATAAAGGATCTTAAGGTGACCACAGACAACTGGTGTGACTCTTTAAAGTAATTAACATACTATATAATGTTTCTCTATAGACGATGGTAGGTCTTGGAGTGTTAGACTAGGCTGCACTTTAAAGGATTTAGTTTGCTAGGATAGCCTACGTGAATCTAGGGGTCTCACCCGAGTTTAAACTGGGCAGGACTGATGTACAGAGAGGCCCAGTGACTTATCTGCTGCATAGTCACATGCTGAATTGATGGCAAGATGGAATATGAATGAGAAACGACTGGATTCACAGACATTTGTTATAATTAAACCACCATGCAGTCTGGGAGCTGGCATTGGAACTCAGATCTCCTGGCTCCCAACCTGTGCTCATATCATTAGGTAACACTGGCTGTGAGCTGTAGCTGGTACCAGGATCCCCTGGCTGTCTTTTGCTTTTACCGTTGTACCACACTTTGTTTATGGCTTGGTGACCTTCTCCTCGCAAATTTAAATCTATTGCTTTCTGTAAGTGTGGTGTATGTTTATAATATAAAATGTGCTTATTTGAAAAAAAAACAGATTTTATTTTTACTTTATTTATTTGCATATTAAAATCCAGTTAGAGCTTAATGTGTGGAGGAAATGACACCACTTTTTATCACCCACTCCTTCTTGTCATGACATGTTCTTGCTGGTGTATAGGCAGTCTACCTCCTTGTGTGTATGTTACATTCCTCACTTTATTATCACATGCAGAATGAAAAAAGACATGATGCTAATTCACAGCTGCTTATCACACAGGACCAGCTCCATATGGGAGGAGGGAGAAGTGGATTACAGAGCTGGGGTTGACTGCCCCCAATTTCTTGCTCCATATCAACAGATAGACAATGTCCCTTTAACTTCCCTTCCCCACCAAAGAATCAACTGTAGTCTGTGCAAACGCATGCTTTTGTAATTGTTCAGCATTAAAAAGGGAACAAAATGAAGTTTTGCAAGTTATATTCAAAGCACCCGTCTTGTATTGTAATGCCTGTCATAAACCAGTCTGTATTAAAAGAAAATCCGTGGTCTTACAGACAAAGAATTCTGAGCTACTGGGAGGCTATAGCAAATCCATGACACTTCATGAAGTGAAAGGTGAACTGGATTAAAAATGCATTTCCTTGGCTATTGTGAACAGAAAATCAATTGAAACATAGTTTAGATACTTGTAGAGCAGAATTTTGTGAAATGTGTGTCTAAATACGGGTCTGGATCAAAGGCAAATTTTTAGCTTCCAGATTCCTCCATCGCTGTTTGAAAGTCATCAGCATGAGACCAGAGTGCACCAGTACTGGCCATCTTTATAGATATTAGACTTGATCAGTAAAATGGCTGTCTAACTATGTCTCAGCATAATAGATGTGTGCAAGTAGGGGGTGGAGCTGGTGGTATGTGTTTGTAGGGGGAGGATGGTGTTTGTAGGTGACACACTGGATGTGTGTATGTGGGGGGAGCTAACTGTAGCTGTGTAGGGGGAGCTGGTTGTGTTGGGAGGGGGAAGTTGGCTGTGTGTGTATAGTGGAGGGAGCTGGATGTGATGGAAGGACTGGATGTGTCAGAGGGGGTTAGCTGGCTGTATGTGTAGGATGGAGCTGGCCATGTGTGAAGGGGAGAGCTGAACATGTGTGTAAGGGGGCACTGGGCGGGAGAAGACCATGTGTGTGGGGTGGGAGACGTTGACTGTGTGTGAGGTGTGGGGGAGCTGGCTGTGTCATGGGGTTGAGCTGGCCAGTTGTGTAATGGAAGAGCTGGACATGGATGTCTTTGGGGGCGGGAGGGGTTGCTGGCTGTGGTGTTGAATGCTATACATAGCTAGGAAGTCAAAGCTTGCTGAATTGCAGAGCTGGCTGTGTTAATGAGGAGCTGTGTTTTTGGGGGGAGCTCATTGTGTTGGTGGGAGGAGCTGAGTATGTGTGCCAGGAGCTAATCTGGAAATTCCAAGTGTGTTGCACTGGGATCTGGTTATGTTGGTGGTGAGGAGCTGGTTGTGTTGTTATGAGGAACTGGTCATGTGGGGGGGGGCTGGATGGCTGATGTAGGAGCTGGCTGTGCTGGGGGAGACTGGGGATCTTGACTACTGGTGGTGTGTGTGTGCTAGATAAGTTGCTCTTCATTTCGGGACAGTAGGGCAGTGTTCATTCAGGGCCACAAGACTGCATCAATGGCATGCCACATGAGTAGTCCATCCCTACTGTTTCCCTCTCAGTGGGCCAGAATGCCATGCCTGCAATCAGCTGGCTGGAGTGTGCTGCCATATTCAAGTAGCGTTCTGGCCTGGGAAGCCACTGACAGGTGTCCCGATGAAGCATGAGTCCAGCAGTGACAACATTTACAAAGCAACTACTTACTTCTCCATTAAAAAAAATAAAAGATGCTGAGATGACTGTCAACCTTTTTATTTAACAAACTACATGAGACTGCAGTTATGAACAAAATGAATGTTTATTTCATTTTTAAAGCAACCATCCCTAGGCAAAATAATTTTATTATATCACTGAACGTTGACTGTACTCAAAATAAAGCCCCAAAAATTGAAATGCAAGTAGTGCCATATGAAAAATGTGGGCCACTTGAGGAATTTAAATTGAAATAATGGGCATGGTCCATCTTAAGTTTTATTTCTGGAATAAACACCGGCAGGGTGTCATCAGTGAATAGTATGCTGTCTCCCCACTTGATTCCATTTACAAAACAAGTTATTTTTTTCTTGAGGGCAACAGGAAGAGAGGCTGCAGGGCATCGTGTGTATGCAGGGTAAAACATTTGCTATCAGATTACTGGTTCACATATAGTGCTATATTGTATTGGATGCAGACTTGTGGGTGAAGGGAGGACATGTGTATATGTTTGTTGGAGTGTTGGGGTGAACTGGTCGTGTGTGTGTGTGTTTTTGTAGTTCTCTGGCCACATTGCATTTTCAAACTGTCACTTGCACTTCCTGCCATTTGGAACCCCCCCCCCCCCATTGCTTCCAAGCTTGGCACCATCACTGGTAAGTGCTATAAGGCAAGATCAAAGCACAAAACACATGCAAAGACACCAGCTGCCTGACCGCCCTATCACATCCACATTATTAGCTGCTCTGCCATTCATTGGAGAAGACCTGAGGTGTGCTTCATTTTTGTTTGAGTAACCATCTTAGTCAGTCAATTCATAGCTATTTGCCTTGCAAAATATGAGTTTTATGTCTTATATTCCTGATTGTTAGGTAGAAACTGCAAAATCTGATTTTGTAAAGAATTATCAAAATTTCACAAATTCTGCAACATTTTTCACAAATTCCAACTTCAGTGAAATCCAAATCCTTTGAAAGTGTTCTGGGAACTTTTGCCTCATTCTGTAAAATGTTCTGGCGGAACTGCTGAATGATACACATGAACTATGGAATGATAGTTCTGCAGAATTCCAGTCCACAATTTCACATACTGAGCTACAATGCACGCGATTATTATGCAGTTCTATAGATAACAGAGTAATCTGTTCTGCAGAATTCCATTGTCCAGGTTTAATATCTCATTCCACAATACATGCATCTAGTCTGTTGTTCTAAATTGGGATTTTGTGAAAGTTGCCAAAATGCATTTAAAAATTGTATGGAAGCAAAATTCTGACTTTCGCAGTAATTCCACTGGTGGAATTTTATTTTCATACAGCACTGTACATTACATCTTCAGTGTATTGGAAGATCAAGTATATAAAAGATTTGTATAGAATTCACTAGCCTAAATGATTGGTCTCTGGCAAAAGGTATAAATAATAGATGGGAAGATGTGAGGGATCTGCAGAACCAGTCTTCAAAAAGAACCCTCTAGAACCCTTCAGGTTCTAGATTTTGAACTGAAAAGAACATTCCTGTTAAGGAGAACTGTGCTGAATGTGTATTTTTCCCCCTAAGGAAGCTGTGTTTAGGGTTACCACCTTTAAAGAAACCCGAAGTGGGACATTTCTTACTGAAACATGATTTTTCACAGGACAATATGTAACATTGACCAGTGCAACAGAATTGTTTTCACTAAACAATAAGAATGAAGACTAAGTTTTTCAGTTGTTAGTGTTTATCATTTTAAGGTATTTTAGTAAAGGTATTATAGTTTTTTGCAACATCTAGAGGAAAGTCAGAAAATATTTTTTTTTACTATAATGTCAGGACAAGTAGTATTTTTCATGTTTTTTCACAGGACACAGCTGCCCAAATTAGGACTGTCCTGTGAAAATTGGGACAGGTGGTAACTCTAGTTGTTTACTGGACCCTATTCTGCTGTTGTTCAATCTTACTAGCCTTTGTAAAAATTCAGTGGGTATTTCTGATTCACACACTGGTCATAAGTGCCATTTTAGAATGATCAGACAAAGACTATACTATCAAATCAACCTTTTGTCTATGTTGGACAATGGAGAGTGGCTGCCAGTATAATCAACAAAGGGTGTGGACTGAGAAAATGCACTAGTGGCTCTGGAGGGTAATTTAGGCAGCGCATTTTTTTCTCTCTTTTTTTCAGATGTATATTAGTCTTCATCAACTGGTTGTCAGGAGTCAGACCTTTGACAGAAGATTTGCCCATACCATCATCACTACCTTTTGACAGAATAAGGATCGATTAGGCTCAGATTCCTGGCCTTAAATATTGGGGGAGGAGGGAAGAGATGATAAAGGAAACATATAACTCTTTGGGGGGCTCAAGAAGCCATGACAATGGGTCCACATCCTCAAATATGTGTCCTGCTGCTTTGTTAGGGCATAGCACCTCAGATGGCACACTAGATGTGCCCTAGTTTTACAAGCAAAGGGTCAGGAGTTTGATCCTAGATGATGGTGCAGGTGTACTGTATTATTAAGGTCACTCAAGAATTAACAGGTCTGCAAGTGTAGCCTAGAGGTTAGAGTAATGAGCTTGGTATATCCAGCAGACCCGGGTTTGATTCCCACAACCTCCACTTGCATACTGTGTGACTCTGAGCAAATCACCTAAGAAGACATTGTTTCACGGAAAGAGTGGTGGACAAATGGAACACCTTACCAGATGAGATAGTGTCCTGTAAAACTGTGGGCAGTTTCAAGAGGGGTTGGGACAGGGTAAGGTATACTGGGAAGGGTGGGAGGGGCTAGCTGCAGACTCGATAGATCATGAGGCCTGTTTCTGCTGGCAATTTCACATGTTCATATTCTTTCAAGTTTAGAGCTGTCAATAAAGGTATTGAGCCATTCCACATAGGAAGGGGGTGCTACATTCCTTCATATGTGTCAGTTTTGTTTTTGGAGAGTGGAAAGCCAGGGATAGCATTACCTTGGTCAAATGGGAGGTGCTCTACCCATCTCTATCACAAATATTAATAATTGTCCACAGTATGTCCACATAATCATAGACAAAACATGGAGGGTCAGAGTAAAACATCTGACTGACCCACTCTTTCATTCCTTCTGCCATTTTGCCTTGGACTGTCCCCCATGTACCTGTCACTGCACTCTTTATACCTCACTCTACCTCACCTCCCGTAATGCCAGCAGTCTTTCCCACAGTGCCTCCTTCATATCCAGATTTGGGTTTGGTTCTCTTCCTTCCTACCTTAGCTCTGTGTTACTCTCTCTCTAACCCTTTTACCTCCTATCCTGTCTGCTATAATATTTCCCATTCCCTCTCCCCCCCACTTCTTGGAAATCTATGGCTGGTCAAGCTGACTTTTCATAGTGTTTCCCTAAACTCTGGTCCTCTTTCCCCTGTCCATCCACTCTGCCTCTATTCCTTCTCCCTTAACTCTCTTCTTTGTGACAGCACTTCTCACACCTGCAGCTGTCTCTGACTCTTGCTTGGATGCACCCCTAGCCCTTCACTCTTTGTCCTGTCTCTGTTTGGCTGTTATTCCCACCACCCGACACCGTTACACCTTGACTGGGTTTACAATATAGAGGATTGTGTACAATCGCTCATACACAACAAGCATATTTTTTACTCGAGTGGTTTTCATGGTAACGGGAGACCTCGAGAGCGCAGCTCGAGAGATCCATTACCACAAAAACCGCGAGAGTTAAAAAAATATCCTTGGAGTGTATGAGCGATCACACACAATTTTTTATAGTGTATGGTCACTCGTACATTCAGTTGATGTCATTACTTTTTTCTTTTAGCGCCTCCTGGGACACCTCTCACCACCACGGCCATTCAAGCAGGATCGCAGGTTGCCAGAACATGCATGCATGACCGTGTTTAATTTGTTATGCTGCACTAGCTATGTAGCTAGTACAGCATAACAAACTGGCTGATATAGCTAGGGCAGCATAACAACATTTTTTGAACCGATGGATTTCCCATCCGTAACAACATTCCACCGTACACTATTTTTTATTGTACTGATTTTTGCTAGGACTTTTGTTGCACATTCGTAACATATTGTACCTTGCTCCTTTAGTTATATTCTATTGTCTTTATCTACTATTGTTTATGTATTCTGTTAATGTACTATCAATTATTTCTTCGTATTGTTCTCTCTTCCACACCCATCCTCCCAAGGATGCATCTGGAAATGAGCTGTTATCAGCTCAGTGTGCCTTTCCTGGTGAAACGTTTGAAATACATAAATAGTACAGACAGTGAATTTACCTGCCAGGTCCATCCCTGAAATCCATGTAGTTAGTCTTCGGATGCTAGACCTATGTACAGACTTCAGTTTACTCCATTTTGGAGGTATTGTTCTTCCAAAAGTACAGGGAAAACTTCCAAAATTAAGGAAAAGAAAACATGTGACTCCCAGAAAGGGGAACAAAGAACATTTAGGTGACTTCCAATTCTGCAGACATAGAAGTAAACAAAATAATTGATTAAAAAAAAGGGTATGTTACCTATAATAGTTACATTCATGTTCAAAAACTGGTCTCAGTTAGAACACTGACGTCCACATTTGGGACATATTTTGACTTCCAGAAAACTGCAATGACTTCCAAATTGGGACCATGGAAAAGCTGCACATATGAAAAGAAAAAAATAATTGAACCCCTGCAGGCATAAGTCTGAGTTTTTCTGTCACTGCTAAAGGAAAAGCCCAGCTGGGAACAATGGCACAAGCCAGTGGGAGAGCTTTACAATCAGAGCTGAGAAACAAGAGGCAAAGAGGTCTCTGCTATCTGCAGTGTGGCTGGGGCTCCTTATATGATGTCCTTAAATATCAATTGATTTTGAGAAAGGTGTCCTGCCAGAGCATACTCATGTTTGGGAAGCATTGGATTATGCATGCCAATGAGGGCAAAGCAAAAAAAAAAACTGTGAAATGCCTACATGTTTCATTCAACAGGAAATATATACAGTACATTGAAGTGAAATATCTAATTTGTCAGATGTCACAACTGTAAATACCCATCAGCATCATAATTTTTCTGTATCTTCAAAAAACAGTGATGTATAGCAAGACAGATCAACCCCTCAAAGAATTTAGAATTCCAGATTTCATGACTGACTGCATTGAACTGCACTGATTCTGGAAGGGAAACATTGCTCTATAACTTGCATTTTTAGTTCACCACCCGATTGGGTGCAGGTATAATTAGCAAAATTGTTACCTTCATTTTATAATATGGGGCACAGCATGTAAACAGTGTCACTGCGCTTCTCGTTTCAGCACTCCATTTGCAGAACAGTGTTTGCCAGTGTCAGCCTGTGGGACAGGATATTATGGTAGCACGTAATGACAGCAAAGTTATAATAGCGACACAATAACAGTGACTCGAAAACAGTGAGTGCTAACATAGCGAGTGGTATTTAACAGCGAAGTGCACACGATAGCTAAACGTCAATATAGCGACGGCACATATGAGCGATGGGTGATGGCTGATACCTCCACCATCAGTGTGCAGTGTGGGTAAGAATCTTAGAGATGGGGTTGGGGGCATCACGATGGGTGGGCGGGGGCGGGGCCCCCACACTCTATCTAACAACCTAATAACAATTAGAAGCAGCTGGATTGAGTATTATAAAGAATGGTTTGTGGTGTGGCTCCTTATCCTTGTGTGAAGATGGCGGTAGAGTTTATTCAGAGTCAAAAAGGTATGCCACTTGCGGTATATGGTGGCTACCTTTTTCAACAGGATAAGGAGCTCCAAGAGAAGGTGTACTGGCACTGTGCCAATTATCACCAGTATCAGCGTCCTGCATGGATTCACAATGTGGCAGATAGTGTGATTCTGGTGGGGGGCACCCCATAAACATGTTGCTGATGCGTGTGAAGTGGGTGCTCAGAGAGTGGTGAATGAAATTCGGGTGAGGGCTTGTGTTTCTCCTGCTATACCTGGTACAGTGGAGCTTTTGGAACTACCCCAGGAGTATTCAGCGACTGTATCCGGCGATTGGTTTCTTTATTTCGACAGTGGTGCTAGTGCTGAGTGTTTCTTGATCTATGCTACCGAGCGGAATATGGCTTACCTGCCCCAGTGCAAGCAGTGGTTTATGGATGGAACATTTCAGATGTGTCCCATGCTGTTCTCTCAGCTGTATACCATCCATGGGTTGAGTAATGGAAGTGTAATTCCCTGTGTGTACATCCTGATGATGTCACATACTGAGACCTTGTATGAGAAAGTTTTGAAAGAGTTGAAGTCGTGGGGAGCTACGTTCTGTCCAGAGAGCATAATGATCGATTTTGAGCTTGCTGCACTGAAGGCTGTATCTATTGTTTTCCCCTCTGTACAGGTGAGGGGTTGTTTTTTCATTTGGGCCAGGCTTTGTGGCGAAGGGTGCAGAAGTGTAGTGCTGTGCATGCACGGTATGTAGCAGATGCCGAATTCTCACTATATGCGAGAATGCTGTTGGCAATTGCATTTGTGTCTGTGGATGAAGTGGTGCATGCATTCGAGGAGTTGTGTGGATGGTAGTTTTTCATCAAACATGATGAGGAATTACAGCCCCTCATGGATTATTTTGAGGAGACCTGGATTGGGTGACCATTGAGTTGTTCAGGTCATCGTCGGCCAAAGTTTGCCCTGAAATACTGGAATTGCTATGACATTGCTCGCACTGGTGAAGCTCACACTAATAATGCTGTGGAAGGGTGGCATAGGGGATTTGGTACATGACTCAGTGCATGCCAGCCATGTATTTTGCGCTTTCTTGAATGTCTGCAGGAGGAGCAGAGGCTGTCGGAGACACGTTTGGAGCAGATAATTTCAGGTTCCGAAACATCCATTGTGCGCCGTCGGTACCGTGATTTGACTGAGCGCATTCAGGTGATCATGCATGAGTACGATATCAGGAGTTGCTATAATTATTTGTGAGGGCTTGCATACAATTTTGAACTGCAAGTATGAGCTTATGTAGCTCTTATGTGCCTCCCTAATATGTACGTTCGCTATTATTTACGTCGCTATTTTTATATTCTATTCTGTTTTAGCGTTCGCTGTTTTCTATGCGCTGTTATTACATAGATTTGATATGGAGAATAATGGATGGGGAAGGGTTTGATATGAGAATTTAATGCACACCCGAGTTGTGGGATGCTACATAAACCCCGAGGGCGAAGCCCAAGGGGTTTATCAAAGTATCCCACAATGAGGTGTGCATTAAATTCTCATGTGAAACACCCTCCCCATCTTTTATTTTTTATAATAACAGGCCAGCAATTTTTCTCCAGCAGTTTGTGAGACTGTTTGGCCCCGCCCACATACAGAATGTTGGCCAATGAGGCAGCAGCATAGTTTGACTGGCATGGCTCATGAATGTCATAACAACCAGCTGGTTGTTATGGAAAATATCAACCTGGTCAGTACATTGAGAGAAATTGCTGACCAGTTATTATATTATCATATCAGATAAGATCACTTATCGTAATAGGTCATACTTAGAGCTGTGCAGAATGTGGAATTCTGCCATTGGAATTCATGCAGAACGGCAATATTCTGCTTCCAAAATACTTTTTGGAATTTCTTTTTTAATTCTGCAGAATTCCAAAAAAGTATTTCTATGTAAACTGTGGAACAATAGTCCATGGATCATATTTGCAGAAAATGAATCTGTGGCTTTCATAAACTGCAGAATACAATTCCACAGTTAACGTTCTGCTTTCATAATTCCACTTCTGACAGAACTCTGCGGTATTAGGTGTCATTTCCAAAATTCCACAGAATTCTAGCAGAAATGGAATTTGAAAATTCTACATGTGTCTTGTAATACCAGACAAATACACCACTTTCCTAAGTGTAGTAAGACCCTTCAGCATATTGGGCATTGCAGAATACCCGTACATCCAGGGACTGTAAGGCCCTCTCCTGCAGCATCAGTTCTCACTACGTCCCTATGCATGCAGGTATCCCCAGCACCCCACACCCGGCAGGTCTTACTGCTTAAGTGATTCAAATAGACTCTGTGGTGCATGCCCAATGACCACATCAAAACTCATTCCCAAAGTTGGGTCCCTCAGCTTTAAAATGATGGTAGCCTGATGGCAATTGAAATTCAATAAAAAGATGTGTAAAATCATGCACCTGGGACATAGAAACCCTGTGGAGAGCTACAGGATGGGGGAGAGTTGCTGACAGTTACCAGGCAAAAAAGGGATTTGGGAATAATCATCTTAGATGATCTATAGGCATCCAAACAGTGTACAAAGGCTGTGAAGAGGGCCAGTGGCATGCAGGGATGCATAGGGAGGAGTATCACTAGCAGAAAAATGGAGGTGGTGATGCCACCGTACAAAATGCTGGTGAGGCCTCATCTTGAGTACAGGGTACAGTTCTGGAGGCTGTATCTTTGTAAGGACATAGGATGGAGGTGGTCCAGAGAAGGGCAACTAAGATGGTACAGGGCTTGCACCTGAAGACATATGAAAAGAGACTGAGGGACCTAAATATGTATACTCTAGAGGAGAGGAAGGAGCTGGGAGATATGATTCAGACCTTCAAGTATCTTAAGGGTTTGAACAAAGTACAGGTGTGTGACATCTTTCAGTATAGGAGCTGTATAAGGACCAGCGGATATGATGATATGAGATCAGAGAGAGGCAGGATAAAGGGGAATGTGAGGAAGTTTTTCTACACTGAATGGGTGGTGGATGCATGGAATAACCTACCACAGGAGGTAGTAGGAGCTAGCACAGTGGGGGGATTCAAACGTGTATGGGTACCCATGATAGGATAGGCATAAGGGAACCCTAGTAGTGGGAAAGAGAAGTGATAGCCAATGACTAAGCAGGGTTGGTGGCCACTAATATAGGCAGGGAATTCGGGCAGACTAGATGAGCCTAGTGGTCCTTATCAGCTTAGTATGAGCTAGGGACCATGATCTGGGAGATTCCAGTGTGTACTGCAAGTAAGCTTCTTAATAATTAATGGCTCTCTGGCAGTGCTCTTGCTAAATTATTTCAAGATTGTGAAAATGTGAGTTTTTCTCCTGTCTAAGCTTTATTATCTTTGATTAAGAGTAGTCTTTTTTTTTGTCTTGCACTAATGTGTAACTTCATGTTTGTCTGTTCAACCGCTGCAACCCTGGAACCCTTATGAATATCTAATAAGGCTGTCCCCGTAGCCACAATGTTCAGAACTAAATAACTCATTATTTTGCTACAACCTATCATGGAATAAAACCACTAGGCACTGGGATTTAAATTTATAGAAACATAGAAGCTGACTGCAAATAAGGACTATGTGGCCCACCCAATCTGGCCATTTCACCTACCTATTTTTTTCTTAACTCTATTTATGCACTAGCTCTGTGGAACTCTCTCAGGCATCCTACAGTGCCCCCAACTCTACCTCCATGCCTGAGAGGTCTCCTGCTTCCTGGCACCAGCTCAGCTATCCCCCCGGCTTTAAGTTCCCCGAGGTAGGGCCGCCCTATCCACCCAGGGCACTGTATCTGAAATTCGGGCCAGACTGGGCTCAGCCCAGGAGAGGAGTGCCACCGGTGGCGGAGTGTGGTTGGGTGGATGTAGGTGCTGTCGTCTATCCATGAGCCAGGGATTTTTCTATTTTTTAGTTGCTTCCCCTGTCCCTCCCCTCCCCCGGAGTTTGGATGTGCAATGATGTCACTATGTCTGCCGCAACTCCGCTCCTTCTACTGTAGTGCCCAGACATGCGCACATCCTCCGGTCTCCACAGGGTGATGCTATTGCACCGGGCAGTCCCTGGATCCCTCCCCAGGGAGAGGAGAGCCGTCTACAGATGCTCAATCCTCTCTCTCCCCTGCTGACCCATGATGACCTGGGCTCATTCCCAAACCCAGGTCGCCAGCGTGGCACGAGGTGTGGCATCCAGTGCCTCAAACCTCAGCACCACTGGGCCGGCCTTCACCTACCTATTACAAACCACTGATCCTAGTTGATCTGCATCTCATCCTTCCTTTCCTGCCCCTAGGGTACCATTATATCTATCCTATGCATTCTTGAATTCCCAAACTGTTTTTGCCCCTACCACCTCCTTTGGGAGGCCGTTCCAAGCATCCAGCACTCCTTCAGTGAAAAAGTACTTCCTCATGTTACCCTTGAACCTCCCCCCAACTTAATTCTGTGCCATCTTGTTCTTGCACTTTTTTATTTTTTTGAAAGACCCCCTGTACCTTGTTTATACCCCTGAGGTACTTGAAAGTTTATAGGGCCTGATTATCAGAGCTCCCAGAATGGGACAAGGGGCTTGCACCACAAGTAATGGCACAAAGTGCCCCTTGCACTAAAAGATGCACCAGGAGTGATTCTCAAATACAGCCTGTGTCACCCACAGGCTGCATACACCAAAGGAGGCCTGCACCATCCGTGCGGCACAAAATGGGCCACGGCATGGCACTAGGGGGCTTGCGGCAGATGCAGACTGCCAAATTCTGTACTTTGGAATTCTCAAAACTCTCCCAGAGGGCAAAATTCGAAGTACCATTAGATCAGCCAGGGCTGGTCTAAGGGAACTTAGAAATGTGCTCTCTGGGAGAGTTGAGCAACGTGTGGCAAAGTGCCATGGTCCCTCCTCCCCAACCTCAATCCCCCTTTGAGTATAACAGTCAAGTCCCTGGTGGTCTAGCAGACCCTCCCAGCACCAATTCCTTTACCAGTAAATTAATCAAGTCCCTGGTGGTGAAGCGCCGCCCCCCCCACCACCGATCTGCCCAAATATTAAAATATTCATTTCCTGGTGGTCTAGCTGACCCCACCAGCCCTGATCCCCTTATCACTAAAAAACTCAGGTCCCTGGTGCTCTAGCAGACCCCCTCCAGCCCTGATCCCCATGCCAGTAAATTAATCAGGTCCCTGGTGGTCTAGTGGCCCCACTGATCTGCCCGAATATTAAAATATTCATTCCCTGGTGGTCTAGTGGACCCCCTCCCTATCCCCGAACAGCCCATATCAGATATATATATATATATATATATGTATTTCCCAGGTGATCTAGTGGACCTCCACCCTGGCAGAATTGTTCACTCCCTCATCCCATCCCCAACCAGGCGACTGGCACCACCCTCCACTCACCACCACAGCCAGCTGCAGACTGAACTGTCAAGGAGCGCATGCTATATACAGTACGTGCTCATTCATTGACAGCTGTGGACCACTAGGCCAACAGGGACATCACAGAGTGGCACACAGCCACCCCACAGCTTGCAGCAACCCATCCAGATGCGCCATCTGTTTGGCGCATGGTCACAGTTGCTGCAACCTGCGGGACTTTGCCGCTGGGATACTACCTGATAGAGAATTGGGCAGAGTGTCCCTGGTGAACCAGCAACTGGTGCAAGTCACCTTTGGCATGGTTTGTGCTGAGCTTTGAGAATAGTCCCATAGTCTCTGAGTGCCGTAGAATCAACGCAACCGCGCACTAGGACACTGGGATTCAAACTCACAGCCACTGAGTGCAGTAGGATCAACACATCAACATGTGATAGGATATAAACTCACAGCCTCTATGTGCAGTAGGATCAACACACCAGCACACTAAGGCACTAGGAATTAAACTCATACTGTAGCCTCTGAGTGCAATAGTATTAGCACACCAGTACACTAGGACATGGGATTCAAATTTATAGCCACTGAGTGCAGTAGGATCAATACACCATCACACTATGACAGGAGTCAAACTCACCACCTCCAAGTGCAGTAAGATCAACATACAGTACTGGCACACTAGGGCACCAGGATTTAAACTCATAGCCTCTGAGTGCAGTAGGATTAGCATACCATGCACTTGGACACTGGGATTCAAACCCACAGCCTGTGAGTGCAGTAGGATAAACACACTGATGCACTGTAACAGGATTCAAACTCACAGCCTGTGAGTGCAGTAGGATTCACACACTGGCACACTTGAGCACCAGAATTTAAACTCATAGCCTCTGAGTATAGTAGGATTCACACACTGGCACACTTGGGCACCAGGATTTAAACTCATAGTCCCTGAGTATAGTAGAATTAGCACACCAGTGCACTAGAACACTGGGATTCAGACTCCCAGCCACTACGTGCAGCAGAATCAACACACCAGCACAGTATGACAGGCTTGAAACTCACAATCATTGTGTCCTTTAGGATAAACATACCAGCAGACTTTAGCCATGTTTACATGGCTGTTCCATGGTGATTTTTTTGGCAGCTCCTGTGCTGCCCTGTCCTCCAACTTTGATCTGTGTTAAGTTTACATGGCCCCCCTCATTGCCAATGCAAGCCATGCTGGAGAGGGGCTGTAAGTGTGGGAGCCTGGTGGAAGGATGCAGTGACCATAGATTGTGTGCCAAAGCAAGTAGTGTAGTCTGTGCACACAGCCACTTACAACGGTCACTCAGGAATGCATCCCCAACTTGGCAGCGGTTCGGGGAGAGGAGTAGGAAACATCTTATTGTGATTGAGTAAGGTTCACATGGCCACATCTGCACCACAGCAACCCAAGCAGTCGGGTTGCTGTGGTGCAATTGTGTCCATGTAAACGTGCCTTATGTCACCAGGATTCAGACTAACAGCCCCTGTGTACAGTAGAATCAACATACTGGTACACTAGGGCACTGGGATTCAAACTCACAGCTTTGGAGTGCAACAGAATCAACAGACCATCACGCTAGTGCACAGGAATTCACATTTATATCCTCTTAGTGCAGTAGGATCAGTACACTATGAACACACTACAGTTGGACACTGGAATTAAAACTCAAAGGCTCCAAGAACCATCGGTTCAACACAGCAGCATGTAGAACACCAGCACACGAGCTCACTGGTACAGGAAGACTGATTGACACAACAGCACAGCTAGGCACTTGGAATCAAACTCGCAGTGCAGTGGGATGATCATCACACCAGAACATCCACGTATACACTTACACCAGCCTAGGTTTTAGAACATTTAATGAGTTTTGTTCAATGATGCGAAGGATCCAAGATTTCATATACATGAAAATGGTTTGCAAAGTCCATACAAGAGTTATCAAAAGGGTCAAGTTTTATTAAACGTCCTCAGGATTTATTACAGTGTGCCCTTATTTAATAAAACTTGAGAAGGCACTTACTGAAGCCAAAGGCAATTTGTTAAATCAGGTACAGACATATTAAATCTTCCACATTTAATAAACCATGTACTGATTTTACTAATGTGTTTAATATTTAATGATTCTGAGCAAGAGTTATTGAAGCATTATAAAAATTTGATAAATGCTATTTAGATACCATATATTTTACTTGCATTCATTAAATCGCATGTAGCCCTAATAAACACAGAGCTGATTTATTAAGTCTTTGGTAGGTTCAGTATAAACTAGCAGATTTCACCGAACACATTACAGACTTTTTATGGAGAAAAAAATAGTTGGTAACTAAATTATTTAACAGGCTCCAAATTTATGAAGCCATCATGTGTTGATTAAATCTCCTGAGCAGCTTTTTGAACAACAACCATGTTTAAAAGGAAGTCATGTATTTTTCAACTATTTCAAATTAAGGAAATTATGGCAGGAACCTTGTAATCCAACATGCGTTCCCTTGTTTCTTCCCTCTGTTCACCAGTCCCTCATATTTCTTTTCTTTTGGTTTTTGTAAATGCATTCCCAGAAATACAGCCGAAATTATGACAATCAAAGAATGACATAAATATTAGGTTTGTGGCTCAAGTCATCAGTGTAAGGTTTATTGCAATGACTGTAAATTTATCAGTTTAAACATCAATCTCTATGATACATAACTATCTAAGCTTACATTCCTTGACCATAGTCAAAAGCAAATACTGTTCAATAATATGAACAGAGAGGTGACATATTACATAATGCAGATTGGGTACCACCAGCTGCAAAATGCAATGCCAAAATTTCTAGGTTTTAACCAGCTTAGTGCGAAAAATGCTTAAACTCATTTTGTGGAATGTTAAGGGACTCCATTACCCTATAAAATGGTCAAAAATGTTGTCTTCCCTTGCATCACTGAATTGTGATACACCGCTGCTTCAAGAGTCCAACATGTTCGATACTGAATCAAAAAAAGTAACTGGGTGAGAACAGTGTTCCATTCTGGATCTAACACTAAATCAAGAGGGGTGACGACAGTACTATATTCATCAGAAAATTCTTTAATGTTAGTGTTATAATTAAAGAGAGTGAGGATAGATTTAGTGCAGCAAAACTTGACAGGGAATGCAAAACATAAGCATTTAATTAATGTACATGTCCCAAATTGTATCAAAAAAGAGTTCTTGGAGAGAAACAAAGAATTTAAAAACAAAAATGTTGAACCGGCAAAAGTGTCAAATGGTAGTGGGTGGACTCTTTAATTGCATGAGAGGCTGCAGTAGACAGAAGTAACAGGCCATTATAAACCACACAGAAGGACAGCAAGACTTTAAATCTACTAATCTCAGAAATCTTTGCGCCACAATTGACAATTAGCTAAAATGCCCTTTTAGGAACATGGAACTCTGTCGGCAAGCTTTTTCTTTTGTAATGCTATTAAGTTATTGAACCGAATGCCAAGCCGCATTAGAAGTAGCCAGTCTGTATCTACTGTACTTTTAAATCAAATTTTAAAAGGTTTTCACTTGATTCTGAAGAATGTATATGTGTGCAATAGCTTGTACTATGAACTGTGAATCTGTACTTTGTACACTTGAATTCAGTGTTGTATTATTTGTGGCAGGAATTTGCCCCTGGATGCTCTTAAAATTGAGACTTTGGCTCAAGAACATTTTCCAGTTATCAAAAACAAATCACTTGATGGATAAACTCCAGTTAAAATATATAGGATGAATTCTCTGACAAAATGGGATTATAAGTTTTTTCTCCTGCACATACTGTAAATCCTTCCTGTAATAGATGTCTTCCTTGTATCACAAGGTACCGTAGAACCAGGGGCCTACATTTCAACTGAGGTAATATTTGCTTTGGACCATGCTGCTGTTTCTTTATCATTCAATATTTTAAAGATGGAGGTTCAACAATTTCCTTATTAATGACTTAGATTTAAAGAAACACCACCCTGGTGTCCAGTGGTTCTCCCCCCCCCGTATACCCCTACCTCCTTTACCCCCTCCCCAATGCCAACCCTCTACCAGATAACAGCTAGCATTTATGCTCTAATCACCTCCCTGGCCACCTACCATCTGGCAGGCAGAATTGAACATACACTGACTGGTGCAGGGAGTCAATGCAATATACAGGGGTATCATCCTTCCTAACAATCAACTCAAGTCCAAGGTATCACACTCTTACTGCCAGCTGACACCTCAGAAGGAGCCTAGTACAGCTGACCTGCCTGAACAGTGGTAGTGCCACCACTCATGATGCTGATGACCTGGGTTCAGGAATGAGCCTGCACCATCGAAGGGCCAGCCAGGGGGTGGAAGATCAAGTGTCCCAGTGGGCACTCTCCCCCAAGAGGGAGGATCAGATCCTACTGCTCTAGGGAGGCAGTGTAGAGGAACTGCAATGCAAAATGGGGACTGTTGGTGTGCACTTGCAGCCTGCTTGGAAGCCAGTCAAGCTATGCACACCTAGTGAGGGGTGGGGAGAACAGGGAAAAAGTACATACAGCAGCAGGAGGATACCACTCCACCGGTGGCCCACACCAACACTGGCTCAAGTTCTGATGCTCCTGGGGAATCCCCTTGTATTCACCTCCATCTCAAGTGGCCAGATGGGCAGCAGGGAAGAAATGGTGAAGTAGCAGAAGGCATACCTGGCTCCAGGGGGAAGTTGGTGGGGGATGAAACAAGAAGATCCTGCTCAGGTAAAACAAATCTAAATAAACAAAGCCAACTTATTGACTGTAAGATAATACATTTACTGTACTTGAAACAGGTAACAGGTAGCAGTATTCACCCAAAATCACTAACGTTTCACGCAGCACATGTGACTGTGTGAAATGTTGTCAGTTTTAGGTGAGTGCTGCTACCTGTTTGGATTATTTTGTTTTAAATAAATATATTAACTTATAGCCAATATGTTGGCTATTTTTATTTAGCTTTGTGTTACGCTGAGCAAGGTCTTCTGATTTCATTTCAGTACTTTAAGTTTGACCATCAGCTCAGTTCATGTACCTGATTGCCAGCTCTGCTTGGTTTTTGAGTTGGGGGGAACAGTACAGAGGTGTATCAGTAACACGGGTGGTCAGGGCGACCAGGAGTAGCCACAAGAGAGCCTCAATAGGGTGGGTAGCATGCCTTGGTGAGAGCAGAAGGAGGACCTAGCCTGTCATCTGAGAAGCATAAAATATGTTAGAAAGAAACAAGCATTTGTCAATGCTGTATGTTGATTGCATTGGTCCATTGCGCTTGCTCACTGTCCCTCTGTCACTCACTCGTTCTGTTTCTCCCAGTGCTGCAGGTTGCTCTTTTGTACTGGACTCCTGCCTGCATTGGCACATTTTTCTGCCCACAAAGAAATCTGCAGCTGTCCTGACACAGCTCCGTTGAGGTGGCTCACTCCCCCTCTCTCACTCGCTCATTCAGTTTCTCCTGGCACTGCAGGCTGCCAACTGGGCTTCTGCCTCTGTTGGCGGCTTTTTCTGCCCACAAAGAAACCTGCAGCAGTCCTGACACAGGTCCATTGAGCTTGTTCACTCCACCTCTCACATTCGCTAGTTCCGTTTCTGCCGGCACTGAATGCTGGCCTTTTGTACTGGGCTCCTGCCTGCATTGCCGCTTTTCTCTGCCCATAAAGAAATCCGCAGCAGCCGTGATAGAGCTCCATTGAGCTCGCTCACTCCCCCACTCTCAATTGCTCATTGTGTTTCTCCCGGCACTGCAGGCTGCCCTTTTGTACTGGGTTTCTGCCTGCGTTGGCACCTTTTTCTGCCCACAAAGAAATCTGCAGCTGTCCTGACAGACCTCCATTGAGGTCGCTCACTCCCCCTGTCTCACTCGCTCATTCTGTTTCTCCTGGTGCTGAAGGCTGCCATTTTGTAGTAGGCCCCTGCCTCTGTTGGTGCCTTTTTCTGACCACAAAGAAATCTGCAGCAGTCCCGACAGAGCTCCGTTGAGCTCACTCACTCACTCCCCCTCTCTCATTCGCTCATTCCGTTTCTGCCGGTGCTGCAGGCTGCCCTTTTATACTGGGCTCCTGCTTGTGTTGCCGCCTTCTTCTGCCCACTAAGAAATCTGCAGCAGTCACAATAGAGCTCCATTGAGCTTGCTTACTCACTTCCCCTCTCTCACTCGTTCGTTCTGTTTCTCCCGCCGCTGCAGGCTGCTCTTTTGTACTGGGCCCCTGTGTGCATTGCTGCCTTTTTCTACCCACAAAGAAATCCGCAGCAGTCCCAACAGATCTCCATTGAGCTCACTCAGTCCCCTCCTTCACTTGCTCGTTCTATGTCTGCCGCTGCTGCAGGCTTCACTTTTGTACTGGGCTCCTGCCTGCATTGACGGCTTTTTCTGCCCACAAAAAAATCTGCAGCAGTCCCAACACAGCTCCATTGAGGTCACTCACTCCCTCTCTGTCACTCGCTCATTCCATTTCTGCTGGTGCTGCAGGCTGACCTTTTGTACTGAGCTCCTGCCTGCATTGCCACTTTTCCTGCCCACAAAGAAATCCGCAGCAGTCATGATAGACCTCCGTTGAGCTTGCTCACTTCCCATCTTTCACTCGCTCATTCTGTTTCTCCCAGCACTGCAGGTTGCCCTTTATTACTGGGCTCCTGCCTGCATTGACATCTTTTTCTACCCACAAAGAAATCCGCAGCTGTCCTGACAGAGCTCCGTTGAGGTCGCTCACTCCCCCCTGTTTCAGTCACTCACTCATTCTGTTTCTCCTGGCACTGCAGGCTGCCCTTTTGTACTGGGCTTCTGCCTCTTTTGGCACCTTTTTCTGCACACAAAGAAATCTGCAGCAGTCCTGACAGAGCTCCATTGATCTCACGCACTCTCCCTCTCTCAGTCGCTCATTCCGTTTCTGCCGGTGCTGCTGGCTGCCCTTTGTACTGGGCTTCTGCCTGTGTTGGCACCTTTTTCTGCCCACAAAGAAATCTGCAGCAGTCCCGACAGAGCTCCGTTGAGCTCGCTCACTCCCCTTCTCACTCACTCATTCCATTTCTGCTGGCACTGCAGGCTGCCCTTTTCTACTGAGCTCCTGCCTACGTTGCCACCTTCTTCTGCCCACAAAGAAATGTGCAGCAGTCACGATAGAGCTCCATTGAACTCACTCTCTCACTCTCTCACTCTCTCACTCTCCCTCTCTCACTCGTTCATTCTGTTTCTCCCGCCGCTGCAGGCTGACTTTTTGTACTGGGCTCCTGCATGCATTGCTGCCTTTTTCTGCCCACAAAGAAATCTGCAGCAGTCCCAACAGAACTCCACTGAGCTCACTTACTCCCCCTCCCTCACTCACTTGTTCTGTGTCTCCCGCTGTTGCAGGCTGCCCTTTTGTACTGGGCTCCTGCCTGCGTTGGTGGCTTTTTCTGCCCACAAAGAAATCTGCAGCAGTCCCAACACAGCTCCGTTGAGGTCGCTCACTCCCCCTCTCTCACTCGCTCATTCCATTTCTACCGGCACTGCAGGCTGGCCTTTTGTACTGGGCTCCTGCCCACATTGGCACCTTGTTCTGCCCACAAAGAAATCCACAACTGTCCTGACAGAGCTCCGTTGAGGTCACTCACTTCGCCTGTCTCACTCACTCATTCTGTTTCTCCTGACGCTACAGGCTGCCCTTTTGTACTGGGCTCCTGCCTCTGTTGGCACCTTTTTCTGCTCACAAAGAAATCTGCAGCAGTCCCAACAGAGCTCCGTTGACCTCACTCATTCCACCTCTCTCACTCGCTCATTCTGTTTCTGCCGGCGCTGCAGGCTGCCGTTTTGTACTGGGCTCCTGCCTGCATTGCTGCCCTTTTCTGCCCACAAAGAAATCCACAGCAGTCATGATAGAGCTCCGTTGAACTCACTCACTCCCCCTCTCTCAGTCGCTCATTCTGTTTGTCCCACTGCTGCAGGCTGCCCTTTTGTACTGGGCCCCTGCGCATTGCTGCTTTTTCTGCTCACAAAGAAATCCGCAGCAGTCCCAACAGAGCTCCGTTGAGCTCACTCACCGCCGCTCTGTGTCTCCCGGTGCTGCAGGCTGCCCTTTTGTACTGGGCTCCTGCCTGTGTTGGCGCCTTTTCCTGGCCATAAAGAAATCCACAGCAGTCCTGACAGAGCTCAGTTGAGCTCAGTCACTCCTACCCTCTCTCACTCGCTCGATTCTAATCAGTCCCAAACACTGATTTCCGACAGCAACTGCGGTATTCTGCGCCGGAAGCGTGAAAACACGTTTTGGCCAGGATGTGAAAAATGACAGCTGTACTGTTCATAAGGAGGTGTGAAAAATTGCCAGTGTTGAAAATCTGGCATGAAAATATTACTAATTTGAAAACTTACAAGGGTGCATGGAAACTGCACAACGCATGCTCTTAACACAGTCATTTTATGGAGTTTCATCACACAATTTTCAACATAGGCATTTTAGGACTTCTGCTCATGAACAATGTCAGTGTGATTTTCTTAATGTGTCCCGAACACTGATTTTCCACAGCGACCGCACTATTGTGCACCGGAAGGGTGAAAACACATTTCGGCCAGGACATGAAAAATGGCAGTGGCACTGATCATAAGGAGGTGTGGGAAAATGGTAATGTTGAAAATCTGGAATGAAAATATTATTAATTCACGGAGTTACAAGCGTGTGTGCAAACTGCGCAATGCACGCTTGTAACACAGTCATTTAATGGAGTACAGTCGCCAAATTTTCAACATAGGCATTTTAGGACATCTGCTCATGAACAGTGTCACTGTCATTTTCTTAATCTGTCCCGAACACTGATTTCCCTCAGCAACCATGGTATCAAATCAAATCAAACTTTATTTTTAAAAAGGCGCTTTTCTCAAAACCAAAGCGCCTGTACAATTTCATAAAACAGTAAATAAACAGAATCTAAAACTATTATAAATCAATAAAAGCTATATTAAAAAGGTGGGTCTTCAAGGCTCCTTTAAAACTCAGGACAGTCGGACTATTTCGCACCTGACGAGGTAGAGAATTCCACAGGGTCGGGGCCATAAAACTAAATGATCTAGCCCCTGAGGTCTTCAAACAGACCCTAGGAATCTCCAGCAATCCCTCGTCAGTGGATCGGAGGGGGCGGGAGGGACAGTAAGGGCAAAGGAGCTCTTTCAGGTAAGTAGGTCTCTGGTCATGTAGGGCTTTATAGGTCAGCAAACCGACCTTGAAGGTGATTCGCCAAAATACTGGCAGCCAGTGCAGTCTGCGGAGCACAGGCATTATATGGCTGGATCTAGAAGAACCAGTCAATAACCTGGCCGCTGCATTCTGCACTAGCTGCAGACTGCGAAGCTCAACCCCCGATAGCCCTAGGTACAGGGAGTTGCAATAGTCAACCGGAAGTGCGAAAACACATTTCAGCCAGGATGTGAAAAATGACAGCTGTACTCTTCACAAGGAGGTGTGAAAAAATGCCAGTGTTGAAAATCTGACATGAAAATATTGCAAATTCGCAAAGTTATGAGAGTGTGTAACAACTGCGCTATGCACGCTTGTAAAACCGTCATTTTTTGGATTTTTTTCATCAAATTTGCAACATAGGCTTTTTGAGAGCCCACCTCATGAACACTGGCACTGTCATTTCATTAATCAGTCCCAAAAGGGGATTCCACGCAGTGACCGCAAAATCACCTTTCAGGGCCAAATAATGCCATGACAGTGGCAGAATTCATGAGGAGGGGTCCCAAAAACCTTATGTTGAAAATCTGGTGTCAAAATTCCAAAAAATGCCTGAGATATGCATCAAAGTTGAAAAAGCCCTATTCATTCCATTTTTTAGCTTACCAGTATTTCCTCAGTTTGTGGTCAGCTTTGAAGAGTGCAGACATGTTCCTGGTCCACCAAAACCATTGCACCGGACTCCGGAGGTAAGTATGGGGTGAGGGGTGTGGGGAGGCAGGGTGCACAGTGGTGGGTGGGTTGTGGGGGGTCAGGGAGGTCATGGGGATGTTTTTTTTTTTACAGGTTAAAAAAATATTGCAGGACTTTTTTCTTTACAGGGCATTGGGCACGCTGGGGTGGGCTCCCAGCATGCCACCTGAATGTTTTGGGGGTGCAGCTGGCAGGGATTGGCGCCTGCTGGCAGAAAAGCTGGGGGTGCAAGGGCTGAGGGGATTGGGCACCCGCACAACTCTCCTGCTACTCTTTCAGGGAGGGACCTGATGCCAATGGGGAATGGGCTCTCCCATCGGCACATCAAACAGGAAGGGGGGACATAATGCCAACGGGGAGTGGTCTCCCCCGTCGGCAAGTCAGCTAGCACCGGGTATGGAAGCTGATGGTGATTTTGGCCCCTGTCAGCAAAAACACGCTGCTGTAGGGAGGGGCACATGCTGCTGAGGGATTAGGGTACCCTCCGCACAGGAGTCAGATATTGTTTGTGAACAAGGCAGCAAGGCGCCGCCATGTTCACAAACAATATTACAGTAGCAATGTGCCACCCAGCAATGACGGGTCACTCCATCATTGCAGTGAATCATTGATGCTGCAATGAAGAGGCGGCCCCTGATTGCAGCGGCTGAAATGTTTCAAGGCTGTGACATGCTGGCTGAACTAGTGCCAGCAGCAGCGTGCCACGGCATTGGGGAAAATGGGCCAAGATTTTAAAGGCTGTGGGGGCATTGGCCACAACAGTGTCGCACCTCCACAACCTGCTTCTGGAAAGCTTCCGCAATATGTTTCTTGCGCATGCGCGCAATCAACATAACAAAGGACCTTGGTGGTACCATCTGCCCTGTGCAAGTCCTGTAGCAATATATCAAGCTGTATATCGGTACAGTAGTTTTGGACAGAAAAGTAACTAAGTCCACATGCATGCTCAGTAACAATTTACACAGACTTACCCGTAGTTACTTTTTTGTCCAAAACTGCTGGACAAGACTTGTGTGAGATAGGTGGCAAATGGCCAAGGAGGTGAGCAGAGGGTAATTGCCAGCCACCGTCTGGCAAAAAGGAATCACTGGACACCAGGGAGTTGATCTATTGAGCCAAATGGGATTGGATGAGGAAGGAAGGTGAGCCAATAGACTACTAAGGAGTGGAATGCAGAAATATGCATATTATGATGGGGCTTGGGGTGGGAGGGGGGTGCCACTAGCACCAGGACAATTCATTAAGTTTAACTGGGACTGGAATCGGGTGAGGGAGGGGGTCCACTAGCACAAGAGACTTACATTTATTATAATTGGGATCAGGGTTTGGGGCAGAAGGGGCACTTAACACCTCTCTGTGTAATGCCTCTGCACATACAACAGTGCAGACACATTGCACAGAGATGCTAATTGCTGCATAATGGCATTCAAATGGCCTCTTAAAACCTTGCATGCCTCATGTTGTCATTAGTATGCTGGTCTTTGAATATGGCAGCCAGGAGCAAAGGCTCAACACATTTGCAACATGTTTACCCCCTTTGCACCTGAGTGCCTGTTACCAGCAGTGGGTTGTGGTATGCTATACATCTGCACTCTGTGCAGCATACCACAGCACCATAATCAGGCTTACTGTGTGCACCAGTCAGGAGTGCCATTCATGTATCATGGGACTCTGGCACACTAGTCTACCAATCTACCCTGTTGTCTGCCTAAGTGAAGTTCCTCCATGGACTGTAATGCTCCATGCCTGTCCTCCACATACCCCATTATCTCCTGTGCACTTAGCCAGCCCCTTTACCTGCCCCATCCCCTTTTGAATCCACTCACTGTATTCTCATTGACCACCTCGGTGGACACTCTGTTCCACTTTTCCACCATCCAAAATGTGAAAAAGTACTCTCTAATGTCCTCAAATCTCCCCCCACTGATTTCCTATTTCCCCCTCAGGTATAATTATTGCCACTATTAGTAAACAGTTCACAAGTATCTACTTTCTTTGTTCCCTGTATATGGCAAAATATTTCAGTCATGTCCCCCTCCCTCCTGACTTTCAAGGAGTTCATAATGGAGCTTTCCAGTCTCTTCTCATGCCACCTACTTTGTTGCCCATGTATCATCATAGTCACCTTCCTCTGCATTGATTTCAGGTGGTCTATGTCCTTCTTTAGCCGGGATTTCAAAACTGTATGCACTACTGGTGCTGCCACATCAGGGATCTACATGGGGCAAAATGACATCTTTCCTCATGGTGCTAAATTTCCTCACAAAGCAATTCAGCATCCATTTTGTCTTTTCTATAGCTTTGTTGCATTGCACAGTAGATCTGAGTTTGTCTGAAGTTACTTCTCCCAGCTGTCTTTCTTCCACCATCTTTGAAATCATTACCCCTCCCAGCCAGTATCCTGTCCTTGGGTTTCTGCAGCCCATGTGCATTACCTTACGCTTTCTGACATTACATTTCTGCAGCCCATGTGCATTGCCTTACACTTTCTGACATTACATTTCTGCAGCCCATGTGCATTACCTTACACTTTTTGACATTACATTTCTGCAGCCCATGTGCACTGCCTTACACTTTCTGACATTACATTTCTGCTGCCAGATCCTTGACCATTGTGCCAGCCTATCCAGACCCTCTCTCAATTCATTAATACCCTCCTTGCTATTCACTGTGCCACAGAGCTTAGTGTTGTCCACAAAAAGGTAGCTTTTCCCTCTGGTGCCCTCACATATGTCACTGATAAAATGTTAAACGGTACCGGTCCAAGGACTGACCCCTGCTGATCCCCTCTAACTCCTGAGTACTCCCCTTTAATTGCTACCCTCTGTGTTCTCCCCCCAAGCCAAATGACTATGCCTGAATATGACAGTCCACTGGTAACCTCTTTCACATCAATACCTATTATAAAAAGAAATTAACTCAATAATCCCTTGGCACCCCACTCCCACCCCAGTCCCCATTATCAAAAAATATGACCCTGGTAGTCATATGGTACCTCCTGTCACCCAAATCCCTATTGTGAAAAGAAAGTCCCCTGGTAGTCCAGTGGTACCCCCTCCCCAGCCCAATACCCATTGTAAAATTACGTCCCTTCTCCCCGGTCCACCCAATCAGTATGAAACACCCTCCCCACCCTAGCCAGCACCTGACTCACCCTAAAAAGCCCAAGAACATGGCAAGGAGAATGGTGGATAGTGACCAGCACAGACCCTCCTTTCATCACATCAGTTGGCCATCATCTGAATGACAGGGACAGATTGTGCACGTACTGTGTTTCTCCAGAATCTGCTCATTCAGTCCCAGTCATTCAGATGGTGGAGACTGATGTGCTGAGATGAGTATCAGTATCAGTCCATGTCCACTGCTCTTCCCATCATGTCAGGTGATAGTTGTGGAAAAGGTGGTGGGTGCTAAGTGGGTGGGCCAGGAGGGGGGACGTCATTTTACAATGGTGGCTGAAGTGAGAGGCGGGTATCAGTGGATTACCAGGGTACTTTTGTTTCACAACATGGATCATGAGGCACAAGGGAGGTGCCATTGGATTACCATGGTATTTCATTTCACAACATTGATCAAGGCAGGAGAGGAATATCACTGGAACACCATGGTAATTTCATTTCACAACAGGGATCTGAGGTGGTAGGGGGTTACTGTTGATCTACCCAGGTAATTTTGTTTCACAACAGCGATCAGGGTAAGAGGGGGTACAACATGTTTTATGTTGACATTAAACCAAGACAGGGCATGGGTTTATACTATTTTTTTGGAAAAACAGAACCCATTGTATAATGCCTGATTAGCTTACCTCAATATTAGCATACCTGGTATGGAGCTCAGTAACTAACATATATTCTCAGGGAGATACTGTAGTCTGAGTGCTTCTTGTCCAGGTTGCATTCAGCTTAGTAATTAAGAAACAGACTGAGTTGCTGGATAAACAGAAAAGTACTGATGTTATGTTTTGTCATGTGGTCACTACTAGCTTGAAGATATAATTCAGTAACCTGACTGTTGACTAAATAGAACTAATCAATGGTCAGGTCATGTGTATAGCCCAATGAAGTTTCTAGGATTCTGAAACCCATACACAAGCTTCAGCCAAAACTGATTTGGCTTGACTATCTACAACCTTCCACCAATCCTATCACTGACAACAGCAAGACTGAATCACTCAGCATGAATGTAACACTTATATTTAGTAAATGTAGAAAAGAGTACACATGACTTCAAGAGATACTATAAGCTATGCTTGTGGGCACATTAGAATTGAAGATTGAGACCAAACGTTAAAGGCAGATATCATTAATGTAAGTAGATGCAGAGATTTTAGCTGAAATACTAGCAAATACATTACAAAAGATGATAGAAAAATTGTAGACATTGACTAAATGGTGTTCCTTAAAAACATATACTCTGCAGACAATCAGAGAAAGCTCATACACCTAGGAATCCAAGTATTTGACTTCCTGAACCTTTCAAGTCTCTTTCGCTAGATGCTGAGAAAGCCTTTGGCAAAGCAGAATGGAAATTCCTCTGGAATGTAGTGGAGAGAATGGATTATGGGCCAAGATTCATCAAATATGTTTAAACACTACATAGTTCCCCATTTACTAAGGTCAGCAATGGTGCCGAACTCTATACCACTCACATTTCTCTTCAAGGGTGTCCACTGTTTCCATTATTCTTTACTACAGTATATTCATGGAACCATTGACAGAAGCCATTAGGTCAAACAAAGGAACTGAAGGCATAGTTGAGAGAGACCCATCTACAAAAATAATACTATAGGTAGATGATACAATGATTATAGTCAGAAACCCTGAGCATTACCTAAAAGCATTTATAAAGACTATAAATTAGTACAGTGTCCTCTCAGGTCATAAAGTTAATTGGGATAAGTCTGAGGTGCTGCCAATTACTCTGTCATTATTTATAAGTAATTTGAATGACTACAACGTCCGGTGGCAAAGTGACAGTAGAAAATACATAGATAATATTATCCCAAGTGACATGTTAAAACAAATTGACCTTAATATATACCCTTTACTCACTGAACATAAAGTCAAAACTTTTGAACAAATTACCTCTATCATAATCTGGGGAATGATTTATACAATCAAAATGACAGTGATGCTAAATATCAGTAATGTAATTTAAATGATACAATCTCATGCCCCCCCAAAAAAAAAAACAGTTAAAGAAATAGATAGCATATTCATAAGATTTATGTGGAATGGGGAAAAAAGGCCCATATTAGCTCAAAAACGTACAATGCATATGTAACAAGCATGTGTCAATGCCGAATGTTGCTTGCTTCTATGTGCTGTTTAGGTATTTGGAAGTCATTGGAGTGCAAATATTGAAAATTTGCGAACTTACAAGCGTGCGTAGGAACTGCGCAACGCACGCTCGTAAAACAGTCATTGTTAGGAAATATTTCACGAAATGTTCAATATAGCCATTTTAAGATCTCTGGTCATGAACAGTGTCAGTGTGATTTTGTTAATGTGTCCCATACATTGAGTTTGCACACCGACTGCGCCATTAATGCGCTACATGGAGTGGAAACACGCTTTTGGGCAGGATATGAAAAATGACAGCTGTACTGCTCATAAGGAGGTGTGGTAAAATGGCAATGTTGAAAATCTGGAGTGGAAATATTGAAAATAGCAAAACCTACGAGCTATATGCGGAACTGTACAACGATACTGTGAAACAGTCATTTTAGGAATCTTTTCTCACCAAATTTTCAACATTGCCATTTTTAAGATCTCTGCTCATGAACAGTGACACTGTGATTTTCTTAATGTGTCCCATACACATGAGTTCGAGACACACCGACTGCGCCATTGTGCGCTACATGGGCGGAAACATGTTTTGAGCAGGATGTGAAAATGACAGCTGTACTGCTCATGAGGAGGTGTGTTAAAATGGCAATGTTGAAAATCTGGAGTGAAAATATTGAAAATTTGTGAACTTACGAGCCCAGTGAGAACTGCACAACGACGCCATAAAACAGTCATTTTAGGAATTTTTTCACCAAATTTTCAACATAGCCATTTTAAGACTTCTGCTCATGAACAGTGTCACTGTGATTTTCTTAATTTGTCCCGCATATTGATTTTGCACACCGACCGCGCCATTCTGCGCTACAAGGCAGGAAAACACATTTTGGGTGAGATGTGAAAATGACAGCTGTACCACTCATAAGAAGGTGTGGTAAAATGGTAATATTGAAAATCTGGAGTGAAAATATTGAAATTTCAGAACTGACGAGCCTCGCGAGGAACTGCAACACGCCGTGTAAAACAGTCATTTTTGGAATTTTTGGACCAATTTCAACATGGGGTTTTGGGACCTTCTCATGAATGATGTCACTGTCATGGTGGCATTCAGGCCCAAAGGGTGATTTCGCAGTCACTGCATCGAAATCACCCGGCCAGTGCGCCCGCTCCTGACAGTGACATCATTCATGAGAAGGGTCCTAAAACCCTATGTTGAAAATTTGGCAAAAATTCCCAAATGCCTGAGATATGCAATAAAGTTGAACCTCCCATTCTAGCCCATTATCAGCTTACCTGCATTTCTCAGTTCAGGGTCGGCTTTGAAGAGTGCAGACGGTTCCCGGGTCCACCGAAGATCGCCACGCCGAGTCCGGAGGTAAGTATGGGGTGAGGGGTGTGGAGGCTGGGTGCGCAGTGGGTGGGTGCAGGTTGTGGGAGGGTCGGGAGATGCGTCATGGGACCGTTTTGTTTTACAGGTTTAAAACAAAAAAGGCGTTAGGGATTATTTTGCTGCACGCTGGGTGGGCTCCAGCGTGGTACAAGGACAGGGGCATTCAGCTGACGGGATTGGGCATCCCTGCCGGCCAAAGAATTGATTGCCACGCTGGGGTGGGCTCCCGCGTGGCACCAGCTACGGGGGCGACGACAGCAGCTCAGCCGGGGATTGGGCACCCAGTCGGCTACCTGGGACTTGTCTGAGGCGTGCACACCTGCGTGTGGGGAGTTACGCTATCGGTGTTCACTGAAGCGTAGGCTCCCCTTTCAACTCAGAGCACTGCATTTTGAGCCGCGTCATAGACCGCCCAAAATGCATTGGCTTACAGGCCGCGCTGCCAGCTCACTGACTGAATTGGAGGAGGAGGTGACA
The DNA here is from genome assembly GCA_016271365.2 of Neoceratodus forsteri. Classification (NCBI taxonomy): domain Eukaryota; kingdom Metazoa; phylum Chordata; order Ceratodontiformes; family Ceratodontidae; genus Neoceratodus; species Neoceratodus forsteri. Next base: position 8,528,626 of record JADMNL010000042.1, read on the forward strand.
CACCTCCGAAATCTCCAATGATGGCACTATGTTTCTTGCACATGCGTGCAAGTAACATAAAAATGGAGATATAAATCTGACAGGTCTTGTATTATATCACCTAAGTTAAATCATGTGGCCAGTAATCATATTTCTTCAAGGACTGTAGTAAGTTATCATAGCTGGGTATCAAACATTTTACAGGGTTTTAGTTAACTCTAACAAGCATTTGTCAATGCCGAATGTTGATTGCGTTGGTCTGTTGAGCTCGCTCACTGCCTCTCTATCACTCGCTGAGTCTGGTTCTCCCAGTGCTGCTGGCTGCTCTTTTGTACTGGGCTCCTACCTCTGTTGGTGGCTTTTTCTGCCCACAAAGAAATCTGCAGCAGTCCCGACACAGGTCTGTTGAGCCTGCAGACTCCCCCTCTTTCACTCACTCATTCCGTTTCTGCCGGCGCTACAGGCTGACCTTTTGCAGTGGGCTCCTGCCTGCATTGCCGCCGTTTTTTGCCAACAGAGAAATCTGCAGCAGTCACAATAGAGCTCTACTCAGCTTGCTCACTCCCCCTCTGTCACTCACTCATTGTTTTTCTCCTGGCACTGCAGGCTGCCCTTTCGTACTGGGCTCCTGCCTGCATTGGCACCTTTTTCTGCCCACAAAGAAATCCACAGCTGTCCTGACAGAGCTCCGTTTAGGTCGTTCACTCCCTTTGTGTCACTCACTCATTCTGTTTCTCCTGGCGCTGCAGGCTGTCCTTTTGTACTAGGCTCCTGCCTGTGTTGCCGCATTTTCTGCCCACAAAGAAATCCACAGCAGTCACAACAGAGCTCTGTTGAGCTCGTTCAGTTCCGCTCTGTCACTTGCTCATTCTGTTTCTCTTGGCGCTGCAGGCAATGCTTTTGTACGGGGCTCCTGGCTGCATTGACACCTTTCTCTGTCCAAAAAAGAAATCCGCAGCTGTCCTGACAGAGCTCCGTTGAGGTCGCTCAGTCTCCCTCTCTCACATGCTCATTCTGTTTGTTCTGGCGCTGCAAGCTGCCCTGTTGCACGGGACTCCTGCCTACATTGGTGCCTTTTTCTGCCCACAAAGAAATCCGCAACAGTCCTGATAGCGCTCCATTGAGCTCACTCAGCCCCACTGTCTCACTCACTCATACTGTTTCTCCCACCGCTGCAAGCTGGCCTTTTGTACTGGGCCCCTGCCTGCACTGACACCTTTTTCTGCCCACGAAGAAATCCACAGCAGTCTTGACAGTGCTCAAGTGAGTTCGCTCACTCCCCCTCCCTCACTCTCTCTCTTGTTCTGTGTCTTCCAGTGCTGCAGGCTACCCTTTTGTACTGGGCTCTTGCACTGGGGCCTTTTTCTGCCCACAAACAAATCTGCAGCAGTCCCAACGGAGCTCAGTCACTCCCCCCCTCACTCGTTCGATCTTAGTCTGTCCCAAACACTGATTTCCCACAGTGACCGTGCTATTCTTCAGCAGGAGTACAAAAACATATTTTAGCCAGGATGTGAAAAATGACAGCTGTACTGTTCATAAGGAGGTGTGAAACAATGCCACTGTTGAAAATGTAGCGTGAAAATATTACAAATTTGCGAAGTAACAAGGGTGCGTGGAAACAGTTCAATGCACGCTTGTAACACAGTCATGTTATGGAGTTTCGTCACCAAATTTTCAACATAGGGATTTTAGGACCTCTGCTCATGAACAGTGCCACTGTCATTTTCTTAATCTGTCCCAAACACTGATTTCCCACAGCGACTGCATTATTTTGCTGTAACTGTGAAAACACATTCCTGTCAGGATGTGGAAAATGACAGCTGCACTGCTCATAAGGAGGTGTGAAAAAATGCTACTGTTGAAAATCTGGCATGACAATATTACAAATCTCTGATGTTACAAGGGTGCATGGAGAAAGTGCACAATGCACACTTGTAACACAGTGATTTGATGGGCTATCATTACCAGATTTTCAACATAGGCATTTTAGGACCTCTGCTCATGAACAATATCACTGTCATTTTCTTAATCTGTCCTGGACAGTGATTTCCCACAGCGACCGCTCTATTCTGCCCCGGAAGTGCGAAAACACATTTCGGCCAGGATGGGAAAAATGACAGCTGTACTGTTCATAAGTAGGTGCAGGAAAATGGCAATGTTGAAAATCTGCAGTGAAAATATTATAAATTTGCGAAGTTACGAGCATGCATGCAAACTGCGCAATGCACGCTCATAAGACTCTGTCATTTTATGGAGTATCGCTACCAAATTTTCAACATAGGCATTTTAGGACCTCTACTCATGAACAGTGTCACTGTCATTTTCTGAATCTGTCCCAAACACTGATTTCCCACAGCAACTGCACTATTCTGTGCCGGAGGTGCGAAAACACATTTCTGCCAGGATGTGAACAATGACAGCTATACTGTTTACAAGGAGGTGTGAAAAAATACCAATGTTGAAAATCTGGCATGAAAATATTGCAAATTCACAAAGTTACGAGCGTACATAGCAACTGTGCAACGCACACTCGTAAAAGTCATTTTTGGGACTTTTTCCACCAAATTTGCAACATAGGCTTTTTGAGAGCCCACCATGAACACTGGCACTGTCGCTTTCATCAATCGCCCAAAGGTGATTCCACACAGTGACCGCAAAATCACCTTTCGGGCCAATTAACGCCATGACAGTTCCAGAATTCATGAAGAGGGGTCCCAAAAACCCCATATTGAAAATTTAGTGCCAAAATTACAAAAAATGCCTGAGATATGCATTAAAGTTGGAAAAACCCTATTCATTCCATTATACAGCTTACCGGCATTTCCTCAGTTTGCTGTCGGCTTTGAAGAGTGCAGACATGTTCCCGGTCCACCGAAGATCATCACACCGAGCGCCAGAGGTAAGTATGGGGTGAGGGAGGGTGTAGGGAGGCAGGGTGTGCAGTGGGTGGGCGCGGGTTGCGGGTAGGGGGGCAGGGAGATCGCCGAGGGACAGTTTTCTTTTTTACAGGTTAAAAAAGCAAAACTACTTTCCAGGACCATTTTTAATTTTACAGGGGCATGTGGAACACTGGGGTGGGCTCCCAGCATGCCACCGGACTCTTTCCTTGGGGGGGCAGCTGTAGCCAATGGGGGATTGGGCTCCCCGTCGGCACACAACAAAGGGATCACCTTATGCCGCAGGATTGGCACCCCATCGGCAGACAATGAAAGCAGGGGGGGTTTCACATCATGCCGATGGGGAGTGGGCTCCCCCATCAGCAAAATCAACATTGGGCCACTGAAGCCGACGGGGATTGGGGACCCTGTCAGCAAATAAACATGGTGGGGGGGGGTTACATTGTTTGTGAACACAGCAGCAAGCCGCCGCTATGTTCACAAACAATATCAGGCTTTCTACATCCCGCCATGCAATGGCAGGTCACTCCCTCATTGCAGCAGATGGATTACACTGCAATGACGAGGCAGCCCCTGATTGCAACGGCTGTTTTTTTACAAGTTGGTGGCACGCTGGCTGAACTAGTGTCAGCAGCAGCATGCCATGGCATTGGGGGAAGCGGGACAAGCCTTTGCAGACTGTGAGAGTGTTGGCCACAACAGTGCCTCACTTCCACAACCTTCTTGTGGAGAAAGCTGCCGCAATATGTTTCTTGTGCATGCGAGCAATCAACATAAAATTGATTCGTGCTTTGCTCATAAAAGTTCTAAAACATTGTGAAAATGCATAGCATTTGCCTCACTGTGTTTAACAAACATAACACTTCCAGAAAACCTATATAAATGCTTTCTGTACAGTTAATATTGTCCCCCCCAAAAAACTGCTGATCAACTATTTAAAACCCTGTTTTATTGTAAGAAGCTTTAGTCCCAAAAGAATCTTGTCCTGTGTGGGATCCCCAAGACACCCAGGAAACAAAATATACTTGTATTAGGCAATAAAGCACTACAGTTTTTTTTTCAAGCTATTATGGGCCTCCAGATATCTGTCCACAGACTGCAACCATCTGGAGAAACCCATTACTTAACAAAGGAAGAAAAGCAGCCAGCATTAATAATTATACAGATTAACATAACATTAAGCTACTTCACATTTTTTTCATAGATGATAAATGTATTTCATGCAGAGACTATAAAGCAACACTGAATCCAAACTATAAGACATGGCAAGAATCAAGCAGATTATACAACTTAGTTACAAATGAATTGGGAATTACTAGTGACAGTAGTAGACAAAACATATTCAATAAAAATCTGAGAAAAAATGTGATTGGTAAAGCAGACTTATACAAATCAAAGACAGTCTCTAAACTAACATTGTAACCACACTAAGCAATGAGAATTGACTCAACGTTTATAATCAATGAAACAAAGAAATGGGTTCTATTTTAACCAAAGAAGACTGTGAGAAAACATTTGAAAACATTAAAATTGATACTCCAAATGCTAATCTATGACATATGCAGCATAACATTTAACACCATTCTAATATAGCTCCGTGGGAGTTGAACAACTACAGGAAAGATAAGCCAACAAACTGCTGGAGATGTGGGAAACATGATGTTAACTACTACCATATTTTGGGGAATTTAATAAAATAAAAGCTCTTTGGGATACAGTAGTCATGTTTATTGGTAAGTAAGTAAAATGTTGTTTGTTAAGGGCCCATTCCGTAGGGCTCAAAGTGCTGTAGAAAGGTTAGGACCCTACATGTATAGAGACATCTCAAATATAGATGTTCTAGATAACCATTAAACTGATAATAAACAGATTAAATAAAATCCAATAAATTAAGTTAAATAGTCAAATAAATAATTACCAGGTCTGAATGGCAGTCAGTGTGGGAGTATTACTATGCTCCATGGGCCTCCCTAAATAGATATGACTTCAGGCCCCTCTTAAAGACCTTCAACGAGAGGGTCTCTCTCAAAAATCTTGGCAACGAGTTCCACTGGGCCAGTCCAGCCACCTCAAATGACCAATCACCAGATGATTTCTGCCATGCCCTGGGAACTGCTAGAAGGCCCACCTTGGAGAAGTGTAGAGGGCCCTGGTTGTGATAGAGAGTCAGGAGTTTACTCTAATAGCCAGGGCCCAGTCCATATAGAGCTTTATAGGTCAGTAAACCGAACCTGAAGGTATTTCTCCACCTCACCAGCAGTCAATGCAGGTCACACAGGACCATGGTCACATTGCAGAACCTTAGAAGGCCTGTCAGCAACCTTGTTACTGTGTTCTTCACTAGCTGCAGGTGACTTAGGACCCCTCCATTTACTCCAAGGTAAAGAGAAATACAATAGTCAAGTTTGGAAGTCACAAAAACATGAACTAGTGACGTTTGGTCATTAGGCAGAATCAAGGCTTTAATTTGGGCAATATTCTTGACATGATAAAAGCCATTCCAGACAACAGACAACACCTGAGCCTCAAGTGTCAGCCTGTCATCCAGAATGACCCCCAGATTATTCACCTTAACAGAGGCAACCAGTGGAGAGGAACCAAGCACCAGACTGGTCACCTTTCCTACCATCTCTGCACCCTGTTGACAACCAGGCACAGTCACCAGAACCTCCTTCTTGTCCAGGCTGAGCTTCAGCCAGCTAGAGGACATCCATTCCTGGATCTCAAACAAGCATAAATTCAGTACCTCAGCTGCGTCATGTGTTACTGGTGCAAATAACAGATACTGCTGGATGTCATCCATATAGTAGTAAAACGCCACACTGTATCATCTAATGATCTCCCCCAGGGGCAGCATGTACACTGTGAACAACATGGGTGACAGGATGAAGCCCTGAGAACTCCATATGACAGGGGCTTCAAGAGTGAGGAGAAATTCTCCATCACCGCCCTCTGCATCCTGTCTGTGAGAAAGGACTTAAACCACCTGATAACAGTGCTAGTGAGTCCACAGAGCTCCTTAAGGTGATCCAATAACACACTATGGCAAACAGTGACAAATGCTGAAGAGATATCAAGTAGACTGAGAATTGATCATTCCCCTCTATCTCTAGCCCCGAGATCATCATTATGCACCCTGACAAATGCTGTTTCCGTACTGTGCTTAGACCTAAATCCCGAATGGAGAGGCTCATAGATGTCAAAGGTTGTGAGACGTGCCTCGAGCTGCAGAGTCACTATTTTCTCAATAACCTTACCAAAAATCAAAGGTTAGAGACCAGTCTATAATTCACTAAAATGTCCAGATCAAAAGATGGTTTCTTCAGAAGGGGCTTCACCAACACCTCATTCAAGGCATTAGGAAAAGACCCCTCCAAGAGAGAGCACCAGACAATCTCTGCAGACACTGGACCTACAGACCCTACATAGCCCACGAGGAGATGAGACAAATCTGGGTCCAGTTCACAACAAGTGGGCTGCAACTTCAAGATTACCTAACACATCTCTTTCACCTCCACTGGCCTAAACTGCTCCAGACGTGAGCAGTGCTCCTAGTGACAACCCTCCCTCCACTCTGAGGATTATTAGAGGTGCAATTTAGTGGACTACATCAAAAGAGTTCAAGCTTCTGATGTTGGGATGCATGAGTGGGTATTAGATGAATACATGTTTTAAAAAACACAACAACAAATATTACTAAAAGACTAGTTTTTCAATATTTTACTAACAAAAGCCCACCAGTCTATGCAGCATGGATAAATCTTAAAGGGGGCATAACCTTTTTTTTTTTTTACATTTGTTAGTATAACTTTTAAATGTGTCCAGTGCAACAGGGCCGTGAGGAGGGCAAATAGAATACTGGCATGCATAGGAAGGGGTTCAGCAGTAGGAGGAGGGAGGTGATCCTGCCTCACCCAGATCCTTGGTTTGAACACACCTGGAGTACTTCATGTGGTTCTGGAGCCTGCAGTTGAGGAAAAAACAGGGGCAAGGTGGAGGCAGTGCTGGGGGGAGAGTAACCAAAATGATCCAAGGACAACAAGGAAAATCTTACTTGTAGAGGTTGGAAGATCTCAACATGCACACCCTAGAAGCAAGGAAAGAGGAGAGGTATGACAAAGCCATTCAAGCACCTTCACAGAATAAGTGAAGTGGACATACAGGCACCAGGGAGAAACTAATGAAGCTGGCAGGGGGGAGATATGAAAAGGAAGACAGGGAATTTTTTTTCTCAGAAAGGGTGGTAGATACAGCAGAATGAACAAACTGCCAAGGGGAGTTGACTATGCTAACTCAGTGGAGGGATTCAAACACATGGGGCTGGTAAAAGCAATAAGAGGAGTAAAGGACAGATGAAGGCATGATTGGCCACCAATGTCATCACATCCAGCCTTAAGTGGGGCTATGCCCAGGATGGGCCATAGAGCCTTCTTCTGCCATCAATTTTCATATGTTTCTACAATTCTGTGAGTGGCTAGGTTCAATTTCAAAAAATATCTTCAGTGAAACATATAAAAGTACTTTACAAAACATGATGCAGAAATGTTTGCCAGAAGAGTTATGATGATGCCACAATCTCTCCGGCCTGAACAGTACAAAGTGAATCAGGCAAAGAAAATTGGTAGCAGTTGAATTATAAAAAGCCCTACATTGACTTTTTAAGCATTATGCAAAAAAAAAAAATCCTCAGATTTTTTTATGTTTCCTTGCACTTGCGCAAGAAACGTTTTCTTACAAAGAACAGCATTTCAGAGGTGAGTCAGTGACTAGCCCAAAACAGGGCAAGCTACATTGGGTTCAACCCTGACAGACCAATGACCACCCAAGCTGAGTATGATGGTGATCACAGTTTCATGGGTGGAAAGTTTGTGCACTTGAAGGGACTGAAGGGCTCCAATGAGAGAGCACTTCAGTACTTTCATTTGCATAAAGCTGGCCAGCAAGCAGCTGAGCGGCTTTATGAGTTTGTGGATAGTACGTGCCCTGACAGTTGTCTTATCAGAAAAAGTTGCCCTCTTGTAAATGGTGCCATCGACCACGTTTTGCTTCAGTTACTAGATAACTGGTCTGCAGGTTTGAGTTAGGGGTTGGGAGGGTGATAGCAGAGCTCCATCTGTCGCTGTGCGGCTGCAAGTTCATTTACAAGTCCAACTCAGACAGCTTGACAATCTTGCCCACTAACCCCAGTCTCGACCCCATCCTGCTTTCCTCCCTCAAGAGTAAGATCCAGGCACATCCCCAGCCCACTGATAAGGAATGTAGCCCCCCCCACCACACACACACACTTTCCCAGTCTGGAGTCCCGGACCCATGTCCTGTCACTCACCTTGGCCCGCTGGAATTCCTCAACAGCCTGTGGCACGGTATCAGTCAGACGGACAAGGTAGTAGCTCTGCCCTCCTTGTTGCTGAAGCCCCCCACTCGATAGCCCGTAACTCTGCTATAACTGGGTTGCAGGTTCCAGCCCAGGGTGGGAGGATGACAGCAGAGCTCTCTGTCTGTCTCTGTGCAGCTGCAGGTTCGTCTCCGAGTCCAATTCAGACAACTTGACAGTCTTGCCTAATAAATTTATCTGGACCTCATCCTGTCTCCCTCCATCAACAGTAAGATCCAAGCACATCCCCAATCCTTCAATATAGAACAATGCCCCCCCACACACACACACATATATACATACATACACACTTTCCTGATCCGGAGTCTCGGACTCATGTCCTGTCACTCACCTTGGCCATCTGGAATTTCTTGATGGTCTGCAGCGCCGTGTCGGTCAAATGGACAAGGCAGTAGCTCTGCCTCCACGATGCCGAAGCCCCCGCTCAACAGCCCATATCTCTGCTCCTCTCTCTCAGTGCTGCCAAGTCACAAGCTAAGGGCTATGATTATTATATCTTAGTTTAGCTAGAACTCTTTGATTTGTGACGTCTGTCTTTAATTCTAATTTCAATTTTTCAAAAAGCTTACAGATTGAGTATGAGAGGCAGGTGATGTTGCAGACAAGATGGCAGCATAGATCTGTTGTTCTGCCAAGAAAATCCTCCAAAATAGCTAAATTCACCTTTATTTACAATAATAACTTTGACCTTGGAAGGAAATTCTAAGATGGGGAAATCAGGATGGTAAAAATCTGCCTCTGAATCAATGGAAAAAATCTCGAATGTGGCCATTATTTTTTTTCCAGCACCAGCTTGCTGTAATACCCCCTGATGAAGAGTCATGTCACAGACTCAAAGCTCTGGGGCATTAGTGCTGTGGCTTTCATGCATTAGAATACCAAGTGGCTCAATGTATTTACTTAAGTGAGTGAATGAGACTATTTTTCGAGAAGAGTGCTGCCGTTTGTGTTCCTGCCCAGCTTGCAGTAAGCCAAGTAAAAGCTTTTTCCAAATATATTTTGCTGCCAAATATTTCACTGTGCCTTCAGCCTCACTCACCTCCATCATGCCATGTCACTGTGCATCCCAGACCATAAACCTCAGTCAGTCACGCTCTCTCTTTTCATTTAGCTAGCTATGCCTGTGCGATGCAGATCGCCGGCAGTTTTCTGAGAATCAGTACTGCAGATGGTAGCATGCTACCAGGAAAAAACACTGGAAAATCCACACACAAGCTTGCAGTGCTTTTTATGTATGCGTGTGCGCATGTGCAAGAAACATTATGCGGCAGCTTAGGACAGAAGTGGGTTGTGGAGGTGCGGCAGTGTGGCGGCCAATGCCAGCACTGCATTTGTGGGCTTGGCAGTGTGTGCCCAATGCAGCCCAGTGTCCTGATGACACTGGTTCTGCAGAAGTGCCACCAACTTGAAACAATTTGGCCGCTGCAATGAGGGGCTGCCTTGTCATTGCAACATCAGAATTTCCCCTGGAATGAGGGAGCGGCCTGTCATTGCAGGGCAGTACCTTGCCTGGTGTAACATTACCAGGAATATGGCAGCTCTGAGGAGATCACGTGATGCCGCTGCGAGATTAGCTGCTCTGGAGACCTGCTCCCGCTTCGTTCCTCCTACAAACATTTAAAATATGTGATACTGAGCATTGGTGTTAATTTAAAAAGGGGCTTCATCGCGACTTACCGTGTACAGTATATTCAGGGCACCAGGAATCTCTTTTTCCTACTTGTAAGCAAGCGCCGAGCTAAAGAAATCCGGGGCCTAGCTGAGGCATGGAAGCTGAAATGCGCCAGGCGCTGCCACGCCACACGCCCCGGCAAACACCGGAGAAAGGATCGAAAAGATCCAAAGGCCAGACTGGAGGCTCTGCTAAAGCCCTCATTCCCACGGCACCTCAATCTGCTATGACCCCGCTTATCGAAACAGAAATTCCTCGAGAAATGCAGCCCTTCAAGTCTGCTTTGCAGACATAACAGAGAAATCAAATCACTCAAGAAGTGATTTAGCGATCTAGTCGAGCTATTTCAGATCTCAGCTTGTACAGCTTCACTGGAGAATTGGAAAACAAGATGGATCCAGAGGTGGTTTCCTTAAGGCAAAGACTGCACTAGGCTGAATCCAAGTTAGAAGACTTGGAGGCCATAGTAGGAGGAACAACATTGTTATTTTTGGTCTTGCTGAGGAAGCAGAAGGAACAGCTCCCATTTATTTTGTCAGAAGCTGCTGGCTAAGATTGCTGGTCCCTCCCGAACAACCCTCATACATAATAGAGAGGGCTCACGGTCATTGCGACCTAAGCCCACGTCTGGAAAACCTCCGAGACCAGTTATCATCAAGCTACTAAATTACCTGGATAAATCTCATATTCTGGAACAGGCTAGGAAACTACAGCAGATTACCTGGGAGGGCCAACAGCTTCGCTTGACTCAAGATATTTCCGTCACAGTGAGACAACGCTGAGCAGAGTACCACCCCATAGTGTCCAAGTTAATTGCTGCAAGTATTAAATATAAAGTTCAATACCCTTCCAGACTGATGGTTATGCATGCAGATTTGTGGCACTCCTTTGACAATGCGCAGTAGCACTTACCGCACTACATCAGATGTACCCTGATCTGTTCCCTTCACGCTGAAGCGCCCGTGAGGCTATTTGCTAATTCACTCGCCTCAAGTGATGATGTGTTTAACAAGGCTGACCAATGTGGGTCCTGTATTTTAAGCGGATGCCTGTGGAACTGTCATAATAAATCACTACAATTATGAGTGACAAATTGATAAGAAACCTCTGACCTCCTGGTATTATTTAAAAGCGCCACACGAGGGCAGTAGAACTCCATGTGTAAGAAAGAGAGCGTCTGCAGCTACTTCAATTGGACCCTTCTTCATTCCTGTCATGCTGGAAACTGAAGCCCCCTTTTTTTCCATCTTATGTTGCTATTCTGGAAGTTCCTGTTGAACTGATCGGAAGACGCTTTACATATGAGCGTGTGCTGAGTACCGGTGATTACCGTGTGACCTGAAGATGTCTTACATATGGACACGTGTTCAATTCCTGTGACTATGATGGTGCAGAAGGGCTTGGTCCCTTCCCCCCCTTTTTTTTTTAGAAGCTCCTGTTGAAATGATTTGAGGACGTTTTACATATGGACTTGTATGAATACCTGCGACTAACATGGTGCAGATGGGCTTAGATCCTCCTTTTTTTTTCTCGCTTGATGTTTATCAGAAGGATGTAAATAGTACTATATTCATGTCTCTGAATTGGAGGGCAGGCGGAAGTGGAATCTCTGGATAGATTGGCAGTCTACTCAGTGCATCACGATCTGGCACAGGGTGGGATGTTTACCCACTGGGTTGTTGGGAATAAGAAATTGTAGTTTATCACTGATAATACTTCTTGTTTTCAAAGGGCGGATAATGTTGGCCCATAATCTTGTTTCTTGTATTTGGCATAATGCCTACCCCGAGATGGGTAGATGGATTAAAGGGGGGGAGGGACAGTATAGGGGAAAGGAATATATTAGTTTATTAAGGACGGGTATGGGAATGGGTTGTAATTCTTTACTCCAACCTCCTACATTTACCAGTCTTCATAGGATGGAGCACAGGCGTAAGGTGGGGGTTGAGAGTGAATAAATGGGGTAGGGTGGTTGGGAAGGGGGGATTTGTGAATAAATGGGGTGTTGTTGTTGGGAGGGGGAGAAGGGTCTGGGGTTCGCCACTAAGTCAGTATGGAATAGTGCACTGGAAACGACTCCTTCTTGAGGAAGAGTCAGATGATATTGGCTCTTATTGATTACTGTTAAGTCATGACAAGTGTGTTAAGTTTTGCTCTTGGAATGTTAAAGTGCTCAATCCCCTACCAAAAGGCCAAGATATTGTTGCATCTTCACAAACTTAACATAGATGTAGCATTTATTCAGGAGACGCATCTACCCGGCTCACAAATCAATAATTTAAGGAGAACATGGGTGGGACATGTGCTTGGCACTGGGTTAGACTCGTAGAAATGGAGTTGCGGTATTAATTGCACGGCGCATACCCTTTCGCCTGTTGCAATCGATAGGTGACTCACAAGGTAGATATATACTTTTGAGAGCAATATTAGGCCATACTGAAATGGTAATAGGATCCGTCTACGGGCCACTTGGTGATGATCCCCAATTCTTTTCAAGTCTCATGTCCAATCTGGCATCATGGTCTAAGCTCCCCATCTTACTCGGTGGAGACTGGAACTTGGTTCTCAGTAACAGCCTTGATAGGTCAAAACAAGGCATACCCCATACACCCCAGCTCAGTTGGCTCTCAAAGATCTTATGAATACTCTGGGTCTTGTGGATCCATGGAGGACTCTTTTTCCTTCCTCTCGAGATTACTCATTTCACTCCTCCCCATAACACATTCTCAAGAATTGACTTCTTTTGTTGGGGATTGAGCACCTTGAGGTTCAGAGTTGTGCTTATCTTTCCAAAGTGATCTCTGACCACCACCCAACCACCTTGCAATGGTCTATACCCTCCCCTAGTAACCAATTTAAGGTCTGGAGATTTAATCCCCAATTACTTAGATCCCAGAAGATAGTCGATCTTTTACAAAGGTACATTACAAACTTCCAGGAGTCTAACGCCGGGTCCATGCCGAAGTTAGATGTGCTCTGGGGGGCTATGAAATGCTCGCTGAGAGGTGAGATTATCCGGTTGGCCTCCATTAGGAAAAAGAAAATTTCATCAGAATCCTCCTCACTCTTACAACAGATTATAGTTCTGGAGCAAACCTTATCTCCCCAGTCATACCCCATGGAATTCGAAAGGCTGGAAAGCCTTCGATTCCAATACAATACTCTTCTCGGCGATAAAGTGGAATATCTCCATTTTAAAACAAAAGCCACTTATTTCGATCAGGGGGACAAGGCGGGGAAACTACTAGCCCTAAGGCTTAGATCGCAGGTGACGGATAGGATGGTAGTTACCATACAGGAACCGATGGGCAGGTACCATACTACTCCTGAAGGATAGTTTCATGCTTCAAAACATATTATCAATCTTTATATTCCTGCCCCTCAATCCTCTAAGAATACCACACTGGACTGTTTTCTAGAGGATATAGACCTTCCAAGTTTATCCCAGCACCAAATAGCCCTTTTTCAAGCTCCCCTCAGTATAAGCGAAGTACACGAGGCTATTGAGGCTCTCCCAGCTGATAAAGCCCCGGGCCCGGATGGCTACACATCCAACTTTTATAAAGCATTCAAATCTCAGCTAAGTACTGTCCTGCTTGATACATATAACTATATGTTCCATCACGGTCTCTCAGATCTCAGCCTCACGAAGCCACTATTGTTGTGCTTCCCAAGCCTGATAAAGATCCCACTTTAGTATCGAGCTATCGTCCAATTTCATTAATAAATGTGGATATGAAGATTCTTGCCAAAATCCTGGCTAATAGGTTGGCCAAGGTCTGGCTTTCCTTAATAAGTCCCGAGCAGGTTGGTTTTGTGGCAGGGCGTCTCTCATCGGATCATTTACGTAAAATCTCCCATCTTATCTCGGCAACAAGGGACTCTCATACTCCGCAGCTCTAGTTTCCTTGATGCGGAAAAAGCCTTGACCGTGTCTCGTGGACTACTTGTTCGAATTATTACCCAGATATAGAATCCCTTACAGTTTATAAAGTGGATCAAAATCTTTACTCCCATCCACTGCTAAGGTACTATGTAATGGGGTAATATCACAATCCTTCCTCCTTCAACAGGGAGCGAGGCAAGGCTGCCCCTGTCTCCTTACTTGTTTAATTTATTTTAGAGCCACTCATTAGGAGGATTAATCATTCCGCATCAATATCTGGTATTCCGATCCAGCAATTTCAATATAAATTATCGGTTATCGCTGATGACATCATGCTTCATGTCACAAATCCAACTACGTCTATACCAGCTACCCTCAACATTATCAGAGAATTTGGGAACTCTCCAACTATAAATTAAATGTAGCCAAAACGAAGTAATGCCTCTAAACAGCCGGACTTAAGGGCAGACTTGGAGCACCTTGGGTTCACTTGGGTAAGGGATAAAATAAAATATCTGGGCATATTTCTGTCACAATCCATAAGCAAAATGCAACAATATAACTTGGACAAGTTACTTATCGCATTAAAATGGACCTTAATCGTTGGGTATTGCTTCCATCTCTCTTGGAGACGTATCAGTATTATAAAATGAGCGTCTTGCTCGCTATTGTACCCCTTCAGATGCTAAATTTATTCCTTCCCCATTCAGTGGTTTCGTCAGGTGCATAGCATTATTTCTAAATTTATTTGGAGAAATAAATCGCCTGGAGAGCAATTACTAAATTGCAGAGGGCCAAAGAGCATGGTGGATTGCAAGTCCCTAATATTTATCTCTATTACTTGGCCATTAATTGTGCCACAGTCTTCGATGGTTAAAACCCACTAAGGACCCCCCACTATGGTTACAAATAGAGCAGTCAATATGCAGTGCTGCAGGAATTGATATTAAAAGCCTCCCTTACATTACCGCTAATAAAGTTCCCAAATTGTGTGAATCCACACCAATCACGATCTCAGTACGGATACATGATCAGTTGAACAAAACCTCCGGGCTTTCACCATCGAAGGACGTGTCCCAACCTCTTTTCAAAAACCCCAATTTTAAAATAAACTTACCCCCTATTACTGCATCATTTTGGCCGTTGAAATGCGAAATCACAGTGGCGGACCTAACCGAAAATGGTAAATTACTTGCCTTCTCAGCTTTTAGCACAAAATATAAATTACCTGCTTCCTTTTGTTTTAAATACCTTCAAATATCCCACGTCCTAATACAGCATTTCGGTAGCGGCCTATGGAGTCGGTGTATGACCGGTCCTATACTTAGCTCACTTACCAGGAGACCTTCATCTCACCTTGTCACCTTCTACTATAAGGCACTTCAAAGAAGTAGTAGTGAACAAGAAGGTGTACAACATTACACATGGGATAGGTCCTTCCCCTCTGCCTCCCAAGTACCTCATCAATGGCAACAAATCTGGAAAAGGCTGTATAAGGATATCAGGTGGGATCGATATAGGCTGCTTCAATTTTTATGTGCTGCATGACCTATATTACACCCCTGTAAAACTTAGTAAGATGGGGCATCATACATCGGAACTTTGCACCAGATGTGGTTCACAAAGAGGTACACTCCTTCATATCCTCTGGGAATGTGACAAAGTTACTCCATTTTGGGCTGCCATCAGATCTAAATTGGATCCTATACTTGGGCTCCAAAATGCCTTCAGTCCGGAAATCTGCATCTTGGGTGATTCAAGCGAAACTCTAGTAGGTAATCAAAGGAAACAGATGACACTGATATCTCTCTGTGCTAAGAAAATCATATTGCGCCACTGGTTAGACCAGCAAACCTCTTCTTATGTAGAATGGCATAAAGAAATACTATTTGCTTTGCAAGCGGAATATTTTATTGCCAATATGTCCAAAGCGCAGTAAAAGATATCAGAGAATACGGGCACCTCTACACGCCCTGTTATCCACTTAGGAGAGTCTTGTTTTGGACCTGGTCTTGATACAGCCTGGAGATGGTTAATGACTTAGTCCCTCTAACTCTTCCTTATTGGGTAGTGTGACTATTCCCTACATTGTCTAGGAAAGGAATCATTCCTTTTATATATTGTAGTGGCGAAGTGGGTGGGTGGGGGGAGGGTACATAAGGTTTTACTAGTTCTACGGTCATACTCTACCATGCTATTGGAGTCAGATACTCTTGATAGGTAAATATAAGTTTATTGAAATTACTCGGTCTTGGTTACAAAAGTGAGCAAATGTTACAATCCACAGTCTGTGTATTAATGTAGATGTACAATATCTTGACACATATCACTGGCTGTTTGTTTAACTATCTGAACAAGAGCTCTGTATATTGTACAAAAAATCTACAGTATTTTGGAATACTACAACAAAGCAAATTAACTTTAAAAAAAAAGGAATATGGCAGCTCTATGAGGCTGCCTCAGAGCTGATGGGGGTGACCAATCCCCATGTTGGCATGCCCCCGACCCACTTCATTTGCTGATGGGGAGCCCACTCTCCATCGGTATAATATCCCCACCCCTGAATTTCTGTTGTGTGCCAAGGAGGGTGCTCAATCCCCCTCGGCATCATGTGCCCCCCCAACAGTCTTTCTTTGCCGACAGGGGACCCAATCCCCATCACCTTCAGTCTGCCACTTCCCAGTTCAATTTGCCAATGGGGGAGCCCACTCCCCATCAGCATTATGTCCCCACCCCCTGATTTCTGCTGTGTGCCAAGGGGGTGCCCAATCCCCCTCGGCATCATGCATGCCCCAACAGTCTTTGTTGCCAACGGGGGGCCCAATCCCCATCGACGTCAGTCCCCCACTTCCCAGTTCAATTTGCCAAGAAGGTAGCCCACTCCCCACTGGCATAATGTCCCCACAGCCTGATTTCTGCTGCGTGCCAAGGGGGTGCCCAATCCCCCTCAGCATCATGCACCCCCCACCCATTTCTGTGCCAACAGGGAGCCCAATCCCCATTGGCTTTGGTCCTCCTCCCCACAAATGCAGGTGGCACTCTGGGTGCCCCCTCCAGTGTACCAAAAACACCTGTGAAAGAAGAAAACTGACCTGTGTTATCTTTTGTGGGGTTTTATTTACCTGTAAAATGAGAAACCAGTCCCTCGACATGTCCAGTGCCCCTACCACAACCCGGGCCCACCCTCTGCATACCACACCTCCTCACACACACACCCCTCACCCCATACTTACCTCCAGAGACTGGCGCAATGATCTCAGTGGACCAGAACGTGTCTGCACTCTTCAAAGCCAACCACAAACTGAAGAAATGCTGGTAAGCAGTATAATGGCATAAATAGGGTTTTTTCAACTTTGGTGCATAACTCGGGAATTTTGGCACCAAATTTTCAACATGGAGTTATTAGGACCCCTCCTCATGAATTCAGTCACTGTCATGGCATTATTTGGTCCTGAAAGGTGATTTAGCGGTCACTGCATGGAATCACCTTTTGGGACCGATTAACGAAACAACAGTGCAACTGTTCATGAGGTGGGCTGTCAAAAAGCCTATATTGCAAATTTGGTGAAATAAATCCAAACAAGCATTTGTCAATGCCGAATGTTTGCTTGCTGGCATTGGCATTGGTAGTGTAGGAGTTAGAGAGCTGCATAATAGGAATGGCAGCGAAGTATTAAACTGAAGCCAACCCCACCACCCTGCAGAGACTGACAGGCATTGGGGTGTGCCTTTGGGTCATCAGGCATAATGGCCATGCCATTTCACCACATCCTACCCTGCAGACACTGACAAGTGTCACAGTGTCCATTGGGGTCTTTGGCCCTTATGCTCACCCCTTTCCATCAGGAACTATGGTGAGATGGGTCCTGTATAGGAGAATGGGGTGAACTCTGGGGCCGAAGAATCCAAGGCACACCTCGATGCCTGTCACTGGCTGCAGGGTGTGGAATGGTGTGAGCATTACAGGCGAGAATCCCAAGTCGCACCCCTGATGCCTGTCAGTCTCTACAGGGTGGGGCATTATGGTCAGAAAGCCTCAGGCGTTCGTTGGCATTTTCACTACAAATTTTCAACATGGGTTTTTTGTGACCCCCACCTTATGAACAGTGGCAATATCAGTTTGTTAGCCAAAAGCTGATTTCACACAGCAACTACGCCATTTGGCACCACAGGTGCGAAAACACATTTCAAACAGGATGTGAAAAATGACAGCTGTACTGTTCATGGGGAGGTGCAAAAAATGGCAATGTTGAAAATCTGCAGTGAAAATATTAAAAAAACTGGTGAAGTCATGAGCATGCATAGAAAATGTGTGACGTACACCCGTAATGCAATTAGTTTGGGGATTTTTTACTGCAGATTGTCAACACAGGGATTTTTGAACCTCCGCTCATGAACAGTGTCACTGTGATTTTCTTAATCTGTCCCAAACAGTGATTTCCCACAGCGACCACGCATCTCTGCGCTGGAAGTGTGAAAACACATTTCAGTCAAGGTGTGAAAAATGACAGCTGTACTGTTCATAAGGAAGTGTGGAAAAATGCCAGTGGTGAAAATCTGGACTGAAAATATTAGAAATCCATGAACTTACGAGGGTGTGTGGAAACTGCGCAATGGTCGCTCGTAACACAGTCATTTTATGGACTTTTTTCACCAAATTTTTAACATAGCCATTTTAACACCTCTGCTCATGAACAGTGTCACTGTGATTTTCTTAATCTGTCCAGAACATTGATTTCTACACTGACTGCGCCATTGTGCGCTACATGGGTGGAAACACATTTTGGGCAAGATGTGAAAAATGACAGCTGTAGTGCTCATAAGGTGGTGTGATAAAATGGCAATGTTGAAAATCTGGAGTGAAAATATTAAAAATTTACAAACTTACAAGCGTGCGTAGGAACAGCACAACGCATGCTTGTAAAACAGTCATTTTTGGGAATTTTTTCACCAAATTTTTTAACACAGCCATTTTAACACCTCTGCTCATGAAATGAGTCACTGTGATTTTCGTAATTTGTCCCAAACACTGATTTCACACACTGAATGCGCCATTCTGCGCTACATGCACGGAAACACATTTTGGGCAAGATGTGAGAAATGACAGCTGTACTGCTCATAAGGAGGTGTGGTAAAATGACAATGTTGAAAATCTGGAGTGAACATATTGAAAATTCGCAAACTTACGAGTGTGCGTAGGAACAGCGCAACGCATGTTAGTAAAACAGTTATTTTGAGGAATTTTGTCACCAAATTTTCAACATAGGGTGCTTGGGGGCCTACCTCATGAACTGTGACACTGTTGTTTCATAAATCAGCCCTGAAAGGTGATTCTACGCAGTGACTGCGAAATCACCTTTCAGGCCCGATTAACAAAATGACAGTGACAGAATTCATGAGGTGGGGTCCCAAAAACCCCATGTTGAACATTTGGTGAAAAATTTCCCAAAAATGCCCAAGATATGTACCAAAGTTGAAAAAAACCTATTTATTACATTATACAGCTTACCGGCATTTCCTCAGTTCACAGTCAGCTTTGAAGAGTGCAAACGTGTTCCCGGTCCACCGAAGATCATCGCGCTAGCCTCCGGAGGTAAGTATGGGGTGAGGTGTGGGTGTAGGGAGGCAGGATATGCAGAGGGTGGGTGGGTGGGGAAGCGAGGTCAGGACAGTCAGCGAGGGAAGATTTTTCTTTCAGGTTTGTTTTTTCTTGGACAACGGGGACGTTTGCCACGCTGGGGTGGGCTCCCAGCGTGGCAGCTGGAAGGCTGTTTAAGGGGGGGCAGTGGAGCCGATGGGGGATTTGGCACCCCTGTCAGCCATACAAACTGTTGCCATGCTGGGGTGGGCTCCCAGTGTGGCACCCAATAGTCTCTTGGGGGGGACAGTGGAGCCGATGGGGGATTGGGCACCCCCATCAGCTACACAGCGTGTGCGTGGGGGGAGCGAAGCATGAGCATGCAATATGCATGTGTGTGTGTCAGGGGTGCGTGCATGAGCACGCAATATCTTAGCGCTGCTCACTGAAGCATAGATCTCCCTTTGAACTGTACAGCACCGCACTTTCAACTGCTGTCATAGACAGCTGCAGCATTCATTGGGGAACTGTGGCCACACCTGCAAACACACTGACTGCATTGGAAGATAGGGTGCCACACCTCCAAAAACTCGGATGATGGCACTATATTTCTTGCACATGCATGCAAGCAAACATAAAAATGACTGTTTTACGAGCATGCGTTGCGCAGTTTCCACTCATGCTCATAACTTCGCGAATTTGTAATATTTTCACTGCAGATTTTCAACTTTGGCATTTTTCCACACCTCCTTATGAACAGTACAGCTGTCATTTTACACATCCTGGCCGAAATGTGTTTTTGCACTTCTGGCGCAGAATAGCATGGTCGCTGTGGGAAATCAGCTTTTGGGACAGATTAAGAAAATGACAGTGACACTGTTCATGAGCAGAGGTCCTAAAATGTCTATGTTGAAAACTTTGTGACAAAAGTCCATAAAATGACTGTGTTACAAGCATGCGTTGCGTGGTTTCCACGCACCCTTGTAACTTCGCTAATTTGCAATATTTTCACGAAAGATTTTCAACACCGGCATTTTTCACACCTCCTTATGAACAGTACAGCTGTAATTTTTCACATCCTGGCTGAAATGTGCTTTCGCACTCCTGGTGCAGAATAGCGAGGTCGCAGTGGGAAATCAGTGTTTGGGACAGATTAAG
The DNA here is from genome assembly GCA_016271365.2 of Neoceratodus forsteri. NCBI lineage: Eukaryota > Metazoa > Chordata > Ceratodontiformes > Ceratodontidae > Neoceratodus > Neoceratodus forsteri. The sequence continues at coordinate 8,549,194 of JADMNL010000042.1, forward strand.
AATAAGCGAGTGGGATGGGAGGAATAAGACAGAGAAAAGGGGCGAGGCGGAAGTAGGGGGTGCAGATACAGAAGTCACAGAGGGTGCAGCTGACGGAGGTGAGGAGCAGGGAAGAATGACTACTGGGGTGGTGGAAGGCTCTTTAGAAGGGAAAGGGGGTAAGGGATGGGGGATACACATCCTGGGGGATTCTATATTGAAGGGGGTGAGATGGGGTGGAAGAGGAGAAAGACGTAGCTGTATCTGGGATGAAGCTATCCCCGGGTTGACCACTGGAGGGGCAGGGCATGCACTACTCAAATGTGCAGTGAGGGGGAGGAAGAAACCTCATTTAGTGTTGCATGTGGGTACAAATGACTTGGCGGGGGAGACTTTGGAAGTAGTGAGTGGGAGGTTCTAGGAGTTGGGCAGGCAGTGTGAGGGGTTGGGGGAATCGGTGGCATTCTCGGAGATACTCACGGTACCATGTGCAACCATGGGGAGGAAGGGTAGGATCGAAGAGTTCAACGAGTGGCTGAGGGATTGGTGCCACACCAAAAATTATGGGTTAGTGACTAACTGGGGTAGGGTCTGGGGGAATAGTGACTTGTACGTGGCGGACAGTCTACAGTTGAGCAGAGAGGGGAGGGTAGTATTAATGGTGGGATTAGAGAGGTATATCTCTACTAACATGGATCTAAACTAGTGGGGGGGGTTAAAAGACTGAGGTTGGTAGAAAGGTCCAGACAGGGGAGCCTAATGAGCTCACCCCCTAGATATAGGTAAAGGTGGAGGCGTTGTAACCCTGGGAGGGTGGCGGGCAGAGTGATCTGAGTGTAATACAGAAGGCACCACCACCCAGTAAGAATAACAAGGAGAAAGGGTGAGGACAACCAGGAGGAGGGACACAGACCAAGCAGAAGAGTGAGAAGAAGGAGGGGTACAGGTGGAAGGTGGTCTCTCTCAACGCAAGAAGCCTAGGGAACAAAATTGCAGAGCTTCAGGCACTCCTTTCAGAGGGGAAGGTAGGCACTGCTTCAGTGATAGAGACTTGGGCCACAGAGTACCATGATTCACACTCAGCAATCCTGGGATACAGGATATACAGCAGGGACCGGGGAGGTTGGAAGGAGGGGGTTGCACTCTATGTGAGGGAAGAGATCAAATGCATAAGGGATGAGGGAGAAGAGGAGAGGACACAGGCACTTTGGGTGTAGCTCCTGGACTCCAAGGGCAGAAAGCTGAGGCTGGGAGTGGTGTACAGACCACCAGCCTAATCCGGGGAACTGGATGGGGAGTTGGCAGAGCAGATAAGGAGGGTGTGTAGAATGGGGAGTGTGGTGATAGTGGGGGATTTTAACCTACCATGGGTTGACTGGAGCACCCCAGCCACTAGCAGTACCAGGGAGCAGCTGCTCCTAGATGCATTGCAGGATGGCCTTCTGACGCAATTGGTAAGTGGGCCTACAAGGCTTGGTAGCACTCTGGACCTAGTATGGCAAATGGGGAGGCAGTGAGGGAGGTAAGGGTGGAGGACCCACCAGCGGGTAGTGGCCACCAAACAGTGTGGCTCATTCTCACGCTGGGCAGGGAGACAGGAGGCACAGGCACTAAGGAGGTGGATTTTAGTAGGGTGGACTTTGGGAGGATGGGAGCAATACTGCGAGGGAGACTCCAGAATATAAGGCCAGGGATGGGTACAGAACAAAAGTGGGGAGTCATAAAGACTGAGCTAACAAAGGCCACAGTAGCCAGCACCGGGGCCAGTAGTAAGAAGAGCAGAGCCAAGAAACCATGCTGGCTGAATACGGAAGTGCTGCCAGGGGTGAGGGCATAGAGGGCTGCATACCAGAAGTACAGGAGAACTGGGAAGGGAGAGGATAAGGAGACTTATGGGAGTTGGAAAAGGGAGGTGGCCACCAGGAGGGAGAAAAAAGCTAAGGCCTCCAGGGAATTAAGGTTAGCACAGGGCATAAAGGAGGGGAAACTGACTTTTTTAGGTATGTCAGGGAAAAGAGGAAGTGCAAGGAACATATTGTGAGGATAAAGTGGGGAGCGGATTGGGTGGAAAAAGGAGAGGAGCAAGCGGAAATTCTAAATGAGTACTTCTGCTCCGTTTTCACTAAGGAGAGGGATGGTCCACTACCAGCATGGGCTGGGGTTGTGGGGAAAGGGGAGGAGGTGACAGACAAAGTGATCACAGGGACTAGGGTGCTAGAGGGGCTGAAGGAAGTAAGGGTGGACAAGGCACCAGGTCCTGATGGCATTCACCCCAGGGTGCTGAGAGAGATGGCGGAGCTGTTGGCTGAGCCACTGGCAGATCTGTTCAACACCTCCCTGGAAAAGGGGGTGTGTGCCCCAGGACTGGAGAGTGGCCCATGTGATGCCCATACAAAATAGTGGGCTAGGGAACAGCCAAGAAATTATCGGACGGTCAGTCTTACGCCCATAGTGGGTAAGCTTATGGAGGTGATACTGAAGCAGAGGCTGGTAGCATTCCTAGAGAGTAATGGCCTCCAAGATTGGCAGCAACACGGGTTCATCTCAGGGAGGTCTTGTCAAACCAGCCTAATATAGTATTATGACTGGATGACAAGGGAGCTGGACAGGGGCCATGCGGTACATGTCCTGTACTTTTACTTCAGTAAGGCCTTTGATACAGTGCCTCATGGGAGATTGAGGGTAAGCTGATGGCAGGGGGGGGTGGGGGAAAAAAGTGGACTAAATGGATAGAGAACTGGTTACAGGGGAGGGTGCAGAGGGTGGTGGTGGTGGTGGGTTAACTCTCGGCACCTACAGCAATGACAAGCAGGGTGCCACAGGGGTCAGTGCTGGGCCTGGTGCTATTTGGGCTCTTTATCTCCGATATAGCACATGGAGTGGGGAGCAGGGTTAGTCTGTTCGCAGATGATACCAAATTGGGGGCAGTGGTGGACAAAGAGGATGGATGGAAAAAACTGCAGGGGGACCTAACCAAACTAGAGACACGGTCAGTAGACTGGCAGCTAGGATTCAATGCAAAGAAGTGTAAAGTGATGCACTTAGGGGCAAAGAACCAGAAAAGGGACTATTGGTTGGGGGGTGAGGTTGAGGATCACAGAGGAGGAGAAGGACCTGGAGTGTTGGTAACTGGGAGCATGAACAACTCAGCCCAGCGCAGGAGAGCAACAGTGAAGGCAAACAGGATGCTGGGGTACATTGCAAGGGGGGTTCTCATCCAGACACAGGGATGTGGTCCTATCTCGCTACACGTCATTGGTCAGACTGGGTGAGGTGAAATGGCATGAATGTTATGGGTGACAACCCAAATGCATACCCCCAATGCCTGTCCATCTCTGCAGGTTGGAGGTGAGGTTGGCGTGAGGCTCAATACTTCACTGCCATTCCTACTCTGCATCTGTCTAACTCCTGCATTTCCAATGCTAATACCAGCAAGCAAACTTTCGGCATTGACAAATGCTTGTTGTGTGTCAGTGGTTACTCACAATCACAGAGGATGACCACTGAGGGCTCATATTTACAAAGGGTTCAGATGAGAGCTCTCATTTAAAAAAGACTCACATTTAATAAACATAAAAGAAAAGCAAGATATTAAAAAAAAGTGTAGACAAATATTTCAAGTACAGACAGCTTTCCTAGTAACAACTCTGAAGCAGAGGGATTATTTAACAGAAAACTAGGGTTTTTTTTTTTAACTGTATCATCTTTCTCTGGGCTCTTTCTCAACCCTGTACCAATGTCATAAATGCAATAACACACTCTGTAGTGTGGGTTAATCTGGATAAATGCACATCTAGGAGAAAGTAAGAGCACTCAGCCTGTGTCCTTGTGTCTCACTATACCCCTCGGCATGCATCAATTCAGACTAACACGCTGGCCCAGTGGCGCTGAGGGTTGAGGCGCTGGATGCCACACCTTGCGCCATGCCAGCGACCCAGGTTCGGGAGTGAGCCTACGTCACTGGGGGTCGGTGGGGGGAGGAAGGATTGAGTGTCCAGAGGACAGCTTTCCTTCCTCGGGGGCCAGGAATTCTGTACCTGGCACTGCGGCAACCTCTGGTGGAGACTGGAGGTACTGCAACGTTCAGGGCCAGAAATAGAGGGTTGTGGAGTCACGGTAAGATGTTCCCTGGTGTCATTGCATGCTGGCCTCTGTCAGGGAGAGAGAGGGAGGGAGTAATGAGAGAGGGGAGTGGGGACAAAAGCAAAAATACCCAGCCAAGTGGATAGGCAATGGCACCTGTATCCACCAGGACCACACTCCACTGCTAGGAGCACTCTTTACCTGGCCCGAATTTGCAGATACAGCGCCCTGGGTGGATAGGGTGGCCCTACCTTGGGGGGGCTCAGAGCTGGGGGGATAGCTGAGCTGAGCTGGTGCCAGGTTTCAGGAGGCCTTTCAGGCACGGATGTAGAGTCAGGGGGTACTACAGGATGCCTGAGAGAGTTCCACTGGCTGGAGGAAAAAACAGAATTTGAAAAAAAAAAAAAATTCAGACTAACATACACTCTGTTTTATGCTATTGCTTGTGTATGCTACAGAGACAATGCAGCATATGACTGACCATCTGTACTCCCTGCAAACATCACAGTAACCAGCATCACTTTCTGTATAGCCGAAGGCACCTGAAGAACACAAAGTGGATTTGAAAAAACTGTTGTTTGGGACTCCCCTGAGTGCAGGTTTGATTTTTTGTCTTTACTCTCTAATATATTTAAGTCCTGGGTCCCTGTCTTCTCACGGGGGGTGGTTGGGCTTTCTTCTGCCATGGCAGTGGTGTGGCAAAGCTGCTGGTGGTACCAGGGTTTACTGAAGTGGAGCGATGATCAGCACTATCTCCAAATCAGTCCCTAACTATCTATCCTATGACCATAATGTCCACATGAACTTGAGAAAATCGTAGGTGCCTGATGCAGAAGTCAGAGGTAGCATAAATGACATGACTCGTGCTCCTTATCTCCCTCTAATTATAAGCTACATATAACCTGTGAAGCACTGCAGATGGGGCAAATGTAGCTAAGGCAGCTATCTGCTGTGTATCAGGAGGGCCAGATGGAGATCGAGGGTGCAGGTTGCAGGAGTCAGCAGTAGTGTCAGAGGACTGTACTGTATTTCACCCCAATTGTTTGTGAATACATCTTGCACCACTGAAAGTCCAGAAGAAGGAGCTAGTACTACCAAATCAGTGACATGCTGATAACAGAATTGTTGGAGGCATGGCTGCAAAGGAACAGAGCTGCTTGTATGAGTTGGGAAGGGCAGTTCACCTTGGGGCAGTTTGCTGAGCATACAGATTGCCTCCAGCTTTGACTCTTTTAAAACTGCATTAGGCATTAGGAGGGCTTGAATGCATTCATTGTGAGTGGGACTGGACTTGTAGGTGCACAGGTTAGGGAGTGGGGCAAGAAGTTGCTTTCCACAGAAAATTGCTCAGCCTACCATGCCCAGCCATGGAGACATGGACACTGAGGATTTGCTGTGTTCAATTCAGGGAATACTTATTTTCCTATTTCTTAACTTAAAAGGTGGGTGGATCCTAATTTTATATATTCAAATTCTGGATTGAGACTCCCATTAGTTGACCTTTCTAGTTAGATATTATAATATTTAATGCTGTCTTTGGCCCTTATAGAGGGTCTTGTTAGAGACAGGTATTAATTTTTATGGGCTGCTGTATTAAAGTATTTCTAGGTTAAAGCAATATAGCCTTCTGTGGCCAGGATGTTGTTTGAAAAGGGTTATCTCTTAAGAGGAGAGCTACCCCACCAGGTGCAACCTGTAGGCTGCAGGTGGCTGGTTAGATTGTGTCAGTTTAGTTATCGTGACGGTGGCCTCCTGCAGACTGTCCATCTGAGCACTCCTTGTTGTTAACATTGGAATGTTCATGTTTTTGCTTGTTGTACAGATGCTAGTATAATGTATTTTTTACCTCTGCTACTGTTTTTTGAAGCTATTCATCCCCACAGAGAGGGGTTGGTCAGGAGGGCGGGTATTGGTGTCCACACCTGAGGCTTGTATGGATAAAACTGATACTGTAAAGGGTAAGGCTTTTATACTAGATGCAAAAGGATACACTAACCATGGCTATAGTGTATTTGGTATATGGTTAGAATAGAGATTGCTGAACAGCACCATCTGAAGCATGCTGCAGGAACCGCGTAATGCATGAATACTGTCGGGGTAGAATAGCAAATGTCAACTACCGCTACTCCTGTAGCTAAGCAGCCAATGGCAAGGATGCACAAGTAACAGAAAAGTGCAGTTGTTGGCTGAGTTGCTCCCATGGTGGAGAGGGTTAAGACAACAAGTCAGCCAATGCACAGCAAAAGACCAAGGTTCTGTTCCTGGTCTCCTGATACAGCAGTTTCTCCTTTTCACCCACCTGAAGTGTAATTTTTTTTTTACTAACAGCTGCAACAATAATTCCATCGCCCCTCAAGTTTCTCCTTTTCCCTGAGATCCAGACCCCCTCCGAGTTGGATATTTAGGAGGGGTGCAGGGGTGGAGCCCTTGGCAAAACAAAAGAGTACAATGTAGTTGTTAGCAATGGTATGGGTCATTGGTGTGGAGTACGACTGCTATCATTGGTGCTGTTTTGTTCCACAGTATTATGCCCTGGCACTGTTGTTGACAGGGCTATTTGTATTGCACTGTTGTTGCCTGCGCTGTTGTTAAACTTTTGTAACCTTGGGCCATGTATTTTAAATTATTCTCAGGGAACATAAACAACTTTAATGATCCAATTAAAGAAAACATTAACGCAAATCTAAAAAAAACAGCTAGATATTGTATACCTCAGAGAGAACCATCAGGAATATGTACAATTTAAAAGAGTATGCCTTCTCTGTTTATTCATCAGCCTACTTAATGTAGGAGGGAAATGCAAGGGGGTGGCAATTCTGGTGCCTCTTTACACTAACTTCATGTTAACGGATCCATAAACACTAGGAGGGATGTCGGGTAATAGTGCAGGGCACCATTGTTGAAACAGAGATTATCTTAGCTAATGTACGGTATATTTCCCACCCCGCTTGGCCTTACAATTTCTGCAAACATTGTTTGACACTAGCCAAGGGGTCCTTTTCTACCATCAAATTCTGTTTCTAGTATACTTGATCATATGAAAAGCTTTTTACTTCTGGTATGGAATTGGAATTTGACCATTTCTGACCATTGGGATACGTTTAATATGAACTCACCAAAAAAATCTGTATTGCTTAAAAAAAACTGTAGTAATTTTTTTTTAGTCTTTGGTAACCGGGTAAAGCCCACTAGGCACAAGTGCCTGTTTTCAGAGGTGACTTGGGAGCACGGGGTGGTTAAGTGACTTGCTCAAAGTCATACAGTATGCAAGTGGAGGTTGTGAGAATCAAACTCAGGTCTGGTCTACTAAATGTACCAAGCTTATTCACACCTCATTCATCTAACCTCCAGGCTATACTGCCAGCCAAATGATTGGACACTATGGGTTAGGCAGACATCTGGGTCGGAAGGATTATATTCATTATTCTTCGGTGGAAGGAACCAATACCAGAACTGATTATATACGCACAAAAAGACCTCCATAAGATGCACAGTAGCAAAATAGGAGACATTGTTTTCATGCACCCATGCTGACATGGGAACTCGCACCCTGTAGTGATTAAACTTGTACCACTAAAAAAGCCATGTGTTTCATGAACACATAGTAGATATGCTAGCAGAGATCGCACAGGAAAATAATACCCAAGATGTCTCCGCTAACACCCTCCAGGATATGGTGAAAACTGTACTGAGAAGAGATCTAATTGTTTACACTGCCAGCAAGAAAGCTGAGAAAGAAAGCCCCAAGAGGCACTACAAGGAAACATTGCATGTTCTATAAATGGTGCAGCAACAAAGAGATCTACAGTAATGGGTCAGCTGGACAAAGTTAAAAGAGACCTAGACGGTCTCTGCCTGTAGCAGGCAGAGATAGTCCTGACGTTCTTAAGATATAAGTATTATGAAGTGGGGGCTTGAGCCAGTCAGGTTTTAGCATATCAGTTGAGGCAACAGGGAACGAGGGCAGCTATCACTATGATTAGATACCCAGTCTCTGGTGTGAGGGAGACCACAGCTCAAGGCATGGCTGCTGCTTTTCAGGACTAGTACGAGAAAATATATTCTCCTCCAGGTAATGCCAGTGTAGCCAGTATGATGGTGTAGCTACGAAAGACTCTCTCTTCCTAGTATTTCAGAGAAGGTCAGTACCCTTATAGGGAGGATCACTAGAAAAGAACTGGAAGATGCAATGTCTCGAATTTCCATTTCATCCTGCTTCTGTTGTGTAACTAGAAAGTTGGCTAGGTACTCATCTACTTCTGGGGGGGAAGGGGGTGTGTATGATGAGTAATTTATCAGTGTCAGTGGCTCAGTAGGTAGCACACTCACCTCTGACCCTGCGAGAGCAGACAGTTGTGGGTTCTATCCCCACAACAGGCACTTGGGTTAATATCCCAATACTGACACTCTAGCACAGCATGAGGGGGATGCTGCTATCCTGAGGTGCCGTCTTTCTGGTGAGATGTTAAATCAAGGTCCTATCTGCCTGTTTAGGTGGATGTTAAAGATCCCATGGCACTTCTCGAAAAGAGTAGGGGAATTTTTTTACTCAGTACTAAAGGAAACCATAGAACAAAAATAACTGAAAACACCCTACAAACTGTATACAATCTCTTGAACCCCTAAACCCCTCATAAAACAGGTATTAACAGCATACCATAACATTTGATTAAATGCTGAAACAAAAAGGAGGGAAAATGAAGAGGGACAGAAAAAAGTAGAATGAGAAAGAAAAGGGAAAGAAAAAAAAAGAAAAATGCACACGCTTTACACTCATATTTATACTTTTTGAAATCCTGCATTAACTTCATGCCTTATCTAGAAAGGTACAAAAGCAATTTAAATAAAATGTAGCCATGTCTCTAGTAGGATATTCTACTCATTCCTGTGCTTTAACCTTTAATACATGTGGGCCAGTCTTTCCACCAGACTTCATGCATCTGCAGTAGGAATGTCAAACTTTCCTTTTTGTAAATTCCTTTCACTTCTGTATTTTTTCTCCCAATCAACCCTGCCACATCTATATTTTTTTGCTGCAATACGTATTAGCATCTGACTTGCCATATGACCCATTTAAGTGTTGCCATAACCACTCGAAATGTCCCTTTATGGAACTTCTTCCACTCTCTCCCTATTGCCCCATAAATCAGGGTATCATAATTAATTTTCCTCAGTTGTGGCATTTCCCATTCTAATGTCGAAGAGTCCCATATTTTATCAATATATATACACTCAAAGTAAATGACTCATGGTTTCAATTTGATTTATACAACCGTCCCTCAGGCACACTCTATCTACTACCACTTTATGGTGGTGATTACCTCTAACACTGAGTCGGTCATGGCATCACTTCCACTGTGTGTCCCACATATTGGGGGAATCCTAACTTCTATGAGCAGAGAAGTGACCTCTAAGGCCGAAATATTATTTGGGAGAGTAAAACAAGGAACTTTATTCTATCTCTTTTGCCAAGATATTTTTATAAGTAACCTTCCTTGTAGCATACCTCTTGTCCTGTGTTGTTAAGTTCCATTCCTTCAATTTTTTGAATACCTCCTTGGAATATACAGCCTCCCCTACTAAAGAGGTTCTACAAGGACCCCACTTTTGGGTCTCCCATTTATGACAAAATGGATCGCATCTATCCTTAAAAGAAATTACCCACTCCATTGTTTTACAAACTATCAAAGGAAGAAGGTTGGAGTATACATATATTGAAAAGAAAAAAAATATAGGGTGCAACATATCTAACCCCCCCTCCTGAACTGACCTATAAGTTATCTGGCATTTAACCGGGTTTAATCTACTACCCCACAGGAGTCTAAAAGCAATACTATAAATTTTGGTTTCCAACTTAACTGGTAAAGGAAACATACTACTTACAGTTAGGAAGAGAGGAATAATGAAAATTTTATACATGAAAACCCTTTTTTTCTTGACATGGGAAAGGCTTTCCATTGGTTTATTTTTTCATCTGCTTTCTCAATACAGTTTTCCCAATTTAACACAGCAGAATCCCTGGTACCAAAGGAAATCCCCAATATTTTTATTGGAGGTTCTGATAACTGATTACCACCTATTACCGCTCTATCCATGTCCCTTAGCTCACTAAGCACCACTCCCCACTTTTGGTCTTGTTAATTTGAGAACCTGAAATCTTGGAGAATGCCTCTACAATTTCAAGTGCTCTCTCCCCTGATGTCTTGTTCACCACCAACAGTGTGACATCATCTGCATATGCCATTACTACTGGGAACAAACGCCAGTTTGACCCCTCAATATGCAGTATTTCCCCATCGAATTCTAATTTTCTCAAGAGGTGGTCAATATCCAGTACATATAACATGGAGCTCAATGGACACCCCGTCTTACCCCTTTTAAAATTAGAATGTGCCTCCCCATTCTGCCATTCACTGCTGGGCTAGTAGAGGCATGTTCATACATTTCCACCCACTTCACAAACAGCTCAGGAATGCCATATTTCTTTAATACCGCAAAAAGGTATTCATGGGGAACAGCATCAAATGCCTGTGACTGATCGAGGGTTTGAAGGATGCCCGAGGCTCCTTGTTGATTGAACAACTCCCTAATTAACTTTAAATTGTCCATCATTGAACGCTGGGGTATACTACAAGTATGAGCTATAGAAACCACATATTGTGCAACTTCAGCTAGCCTGGCACATAAGATCTTACTTAAAATTTTCCAGTCAGAATTCATTGAGCTGATTGGTCTCCAATTTGAGATGTGGGCCCTTTCCCCTTCTTTATAAATAAAAATCAAGAGACTGTCAGCTAACGCTTTAGGGAAGGCTGCTTTCCCCCCTAAAATTTCATTAAATACCAATAGTAGATGGTCTCCTAAAAGTTCTCCTGTTTTTTGGTAAAACTTGCCTGGAAGACCATCAGGTCCAGGGGATGTGCCCAGTTTTGCCACAGAGATTGCCATTAGTAACTCTGCTTTTCTAATTGGGGTAGTCAAAAATCTTGCTTCACCTCTAGCAGGGTTTTAAATAATTGATTAGCAGTTTTTTTCTTGGGATGATACTAACTGTACAGAAAGTATTTATATAGATTTTCTAAAAGTGCTGTGTTTGTTAAACACAGTGAGGCAAGAGCTATGCATTTTCACAAAGATTTAGCACTTTTATGAGCAAAACACTAATCAATTTTTAGAGTTAAATAAAACCCTGTCTTGGAATTTTTGGGACCCCAATGTTATTCAAGAAGTTGCTTAGGGAGTCTTAACATGGTATAGACCATCCAAATAACTTCCTCACATGGGTCTCCACTACCTGCATCATGCCAACCCCATCTTTTACAGTATATTATGTCCATTCTCTGTTTGTAGTTCAGTCATGAATCTTGCTTCTATTCGCTGATGGCAACAATCGTATGGGTTTAGTTGTTGTGCTTTCCCCTGGGTCCCATATTTTTGTTAAAAAAACAGGGTTTGTGCCTTGTCGTATTGAAATTCTTTCACATTAGTTTTAACCAAACAAATCTGTTCTAAAAGATCCTTTCCTGTTTCAACCATATAAGACAGTAAGATTTGTAATTTATGTCTACGTTTGAGGTAGTTTAAGTATTTAGCATTAGCCACCTGTTTTGCCCTCTTACTACAGTACTCCTGTATATCATTTTTTGTGTCCTGCCACCAAAGCAGAGGGTTATCATATATCTGAAACACTGAAAGACGGGCCGTGATTTCCTCCTGCAGTCCTGTTAAAAAGTTTGGTTCCTCCAAGGAGGACACACTGAATCTCCAAATCATGTTTGATAATGGCTTATCACTAGGAGTTCCAAAGTGTACCCGAAGTAAAGAATGATCTGTAGTTTCAATGGGGAGAGTGTCACATGCAATAATAGGCACCCAGTGTGATACAAAAGTCATATCAATTCTAGTTGATAATCTGCCTTTATAAAAAGTGTGTGCTGGAGTAATGGATTTTTCAGCAGCGCAATCTATTAACTTTGCGCTTTTCTACATTCTGTTCAGGAAATTAGAATCATTATATAATTTATTAGTCAGACCTGTTTTATCTTGTAAAGACAAAATACAATTAAAATCCCCCCCAAAAATCACTGTTTTTGTTGTATATAAATAGGGCTGGATTTGTTTAAATACATCAATACGTTTATATTTTGTTTGGGGATTGTACAAATTCAGAAGCCAAAGATCCTGCCCCTTAAACCTCATGTCTAAAATAAGGACCCGACCTGGTATCAAATCAATTAACCTAGATATTATTGCACCCACACCTGATATTAAAATACCCAGGCCAGAACACACCTCCTCCCCCAATCACCAAAAGGAGGGGCCACTATGCCATTCCTTTTTTCCAAGTATTGCTCCCTTACTGTGTATATTCTAGTGTCTTGTAGGAACACAATGTTCAGCCGTAATTCCCTTAATACAAGGAAGGTAGTGTATCTTCTTTGGGGATTTTTGATACTGTTAGTGTTGAGTGACCCTACAGTAAGGTTCCGGGGCATAAAATGTTTCAAGATCCTTCTGGTATTAGCACTCTGCTTTCTTCCACCTCAGGAGACCTGCTGTTTGATTTCATTTTTTCTTCTTTTTTTTCTTTGTTGTTTTAAAATTACCTGAGGTTCTTTCATTATCAGTTGTAAGATCTGGCAAGGATGATGTGATAGAAGAAGTATCCAATTCTTCTTCATCCTCTGCCCATTGTTTTCGCTTTGTCAAAGATGAGAATCTGCTACTTGTTGGTACTTGCTACTCCTGAATAGTTTTTTGCAGAGCCTCAGCTTTCCGCAGCTGCCGTCTCATGACTCTTCTGGCCTTTTGCAGTTCCCATTTCTCAGTGAGTGGAGGGGGTAGAAACACTTTTTGTGATGGAGACTGACCTTGTTTGCCAGAGGGGGTGGCATTCTCCATTCCCACTGTCCCATCCATCCTTTGTGCACTATGTTCCCTTTCTTCACCATGTACAATTGCACCACCCTGGGAATGCATAGATACTTCGTGGATTGGACTGGGACAGCGCACTTGTGGTTCAGACCCAGTTCTGTCTTGGCTAGGCCTACGCTCTCTCTGATCAGTGTTGCAGTTTCTGTCAGGGTGATTCCTCTCATATCCTTCTTCATCTTCAGCATTATCAGGGCTATTGTGTGCCGCCCATGGGCAATTTCTAAAGGAATGATTTGTTTCATCACAGAGACTGCAGTGCAAAGGGGAAGGACAGTTGATTGAGATGTGTCCTATGCCCTTACATAGTGTACACTTCAATTGGTCACATGCACTGCTAAGGTGTGTGTATGCCCCACACCGAAAACAGGACCTTGGCTGTCCTGCATAGAACACAAATCCATGGTCACAACCTAGATAAAAACAACTTGGGAGGTGTTGAATTACTCCATGTGTCTGGTTTAATCGAACTTTTGCCAACCACCTGTCCCTATGTCTTCAGAATCTATGATTGGGTCAGGAAGTCCCAACACATTACATTTTGTCTTCAGCCAGTATAGAATGTCCCCAATAGCCACACCCTCATTCTTAAATAACACTGTGATGGTGCGGTAAGTAGGTCTAGATAGTGGGATAACCATGAATGGTTTCCACTCAGGTGTTTGTTTCAGACCCTGGTATCTCTGCCAGAAACGTTCCAATCCTTCAGCAGTTTTAAAATTAACATCAAATATGGGATCACCAGATGTATGGATGAGTGCATAGATTTCTTGTGCTGAGAACCCCATACTATCTTTTACTAGAGTTTTCCTGACATATAATCTATCTGGGTAAACCTCTACGCCTCCTTTATATTTGATCTGTGCAGCATTTTTCAGTTTAGCCAGCTCAGGTGGAGGATGAAACAGCCCAGCAAATGTTCTTTGTTTTGGGACCTGTGGGTGTACTTCTGGCCTTGCATTACCTGTAGGTTCATTTCTGGAGCGGCTGTCTTCTTGAAGTTGGGCCTGTGAAACTGTAAAAGCAATACTTGGCTGGTGTGAGGCAGCCTGGGTGTGGGGGACTGGGGGCTGATTTCGGGGGGGCTGCTTTTCAATCCCAATCTCAGACATCTGTTGCTGTATGGCACCATCTGTGTTTCTAGTAGCCTAGACAAGGTGATTAATAAATGGTGCATGCGGGTGGGGATAATCTCTTAATTCAAAAGTGGAGGGGACCTCCAAAGGATCATTTGATACATCATACGTTCTTTCTGGCGAGGCCCATGTTTGGTCCTTAGAGTATCGAACCCAACCCGCCTGCCTAAGTACCTCATCTACTGTCAGTCCAGTAACCAAGATATTATTACCATAATCTGGTGCCATGCCCCCATTTCCTAGGGTTGTGCTTTGTGTATGTTCCTGATGTTGGGTTGTAACTTCACTCATTTCATTTATCTGTCCAAACTCAATGCTGACCTTATGCATTTGCCCCTTGTCCTTATCTGCTGCCCCTTCATCTTTTGATATTGCACTCTCGTGGTTTTGCTCAGGTATGCAATTAGAATCACAGTTTGTCTCAGTAACTTTTTCCCCCACACCACTCTCCTGGGTCTGAATACTCTGTTCCTTTTCAAGTACATTTATTGCTGTGTCTTCCATATATACAACCTTGTCTGTTGTCTGTACACTGTTTTTAGCACTATATTGTGTATTCACTTTATCATCAAACTCCTGTTGAGCGCTTCTCTGTTTGGATCTGTTGCCTCAGTAACCCTTGGTTTCACACACAGACCTGCAAGTATTGAATCGCTCTGCCTTTTTGGCATAAAAAGTTCTTGGTTTTTTTGCATTCTTTTAACTCGCATTTGTTTGTCACCTTTAACAGCTCCATTTGCAAGGCTTTCCTTTGCATTTTACATTTCTCCTCTGCCAATAATAACTCTCTGAGTTTTTTCTTTCTTTTGCAACAGTTCTGAACCAGGTATTAAAGGGGACTGTACCTTAGCTGAGTTTGTAGCTTCTTCCACAGTTTGTGACCAATCCATGTCAGATTCTGGAAAGCAAACAGGAACATCATTTTCATTTTCCTTATTTGTAGCAAACTGCAAGTCCACATTGTCCACAAGAGATACTGGAACAGAAAGGGATTCCTTGTTTTCTGCCTCTCCTGTATTCAGTCCTCCTCCACCAGGATCCATGGGAGCCGCCATCTTGGTCCCACAGGAAAATGGGTCCCCCCCCTGCTCACAGGAAGCAAGAATAGGGGAATTTCCCTGGCGTCCTGGCCAAATTTCCCCCCATTCACTGAAAATACCACCAACAGCTTAATCTGGTTCAAGATCAGCTGGAATTCATCTGTATCCCCCTCTCCCAGGTCGTGTCTGTCTAGTGTACTTACCTGGTCACCAAAAACTAAATAAACTAGTTCTCTTTGTTCTCCAATGTTGGTTTAAGTAGGTATGTATTAGTTGGATGTCAAAGTTTAGTTTTTTGGGCTGTGTTTTTGTTCTGCTGCTAGTCGATGAAGTTCAGTCTCTCCTGTGTTGCTGTTTGTTTTGTTATGTTGCAATTTATCTGATTTGTGTAGTGTGGCTAGGGGTTTTTAGAGTCAAGTCCTTTTTTAATGCATCATACTTACTAAGAATTCTAAATAAATCCTGATGCTTACCAATGTTGTCATTCCATCTCTCCCCTTACTTCTACTAACATAATACACCCCTGCCACATACACCATGCAAGGAAACATTCATCATTGATAAATGCTTGTTTCATTGTTACCTTCTGTTTAGGACTGGGTGATGTTAAAAAAATAAATTTTACATATGTTTTATGAAACTGTGCCAATTCCACATACTTTTGTGCAGTTCTATGAAGTAGTGTTTAAAATGGCCAGTTCTCATCGAAATTGCACCTTCTTAAAAAATTCACAACTTGGAAAAAAATGGTGCTATTTTCTAAAGTAGCACATTTTTAGGAACTACCATTTTTAAAAAATGTGCACTTTCTGGAAAACTGTGCTTTAAAATAGAAAGGTTTGGAGGGAATTGCAACAGATTTTGGCACATTTTTGCAAAAAAATTGCACAAATGCAAAATCAGCAGATTCCTGCAATTCCACAAGCAAAATGAACATTTTGCCCAGCACTACTCTTGTTACCAGGAGCACTCTGTTCTTAGTAGTCTAACTCCACGCTAATATAACTGATGCTGTACTGTCATGAAATCATCACAGCTCCCTTTTCACACACAAAATAGATGCTTCCACATCACACTTGAAAATGTCCTCATCTGTGTTTTACTGAAGACATTTAGGCCCAGATATTCAAACTGCGCCAGGCTGTGGTGCAAGCCTGGGCACAGTGCAACTTGGCTGTGCAGGGGCATTGGCTGGGTGATATTCAACGGAGCTGTACCATGGCACAGCATCATTGAATATTGCACCAGGGCCACCCGCAGTGTGCATGGCGCAGTGGCACTGCGCCAGCGAAAGTGCCCAGAGTGGAGCAGGGGGATGCGCTAGCGCAAGTTCAGCTGCGCTATGTGCAGCAACCATGATATTCAAAAGTGCACATGCAAATGGGGCCATAATGTATGCAAGGCGCAAATGGGGCCATTTGCATGTCATTATGGCTCCATTTACATGCAGGTGCACCAATCCCTGGCGACTTGCGCCTGATGCCCTGCCAGGCAGCAGCCGTCAGGGATTGACACCCCCTGCCCAGTGCGTCAATGTGCCCAACAGCCCGATCGCAGGCTTCAGTATAAATAATAGTATTTCCTATATCCCTGGTGGTCCAGTGGACCACTGTCAGCCCGATCACGGGCTTTTGTAATAAATAAAGAATTACGTCCAATATCCCTGGTGGTCTAGTGGTACTCCCTTCCCCAGCCGCCCACTGAGCCCCACCGCCCCACTCGCCCCGATCAACGTCGGGCAGCAGCACCCGACCCGCCTGCCGCCCCGCCGCCCACTGACTGACACCATAGGTGGGCTGTATGCCCATTGGTCCACAGCGTGAGCTAATGGGCATGCAGCCCATCTCTACACATATTCCAGATATGTGAATGGATCCATTCATATCTGAATGTAGAATAGTATGGGCTGCATACACATTGGCTCACGCTGTGGACCAATGGGTGTACAGCCCTACCTATGGTGTCAGTTGGTGGGCAGCAGGTGTTGTGCTGCCACCACCGCTGACCCAGGGGGAGCAGGGCGGTGGGGCCAGTGGGCGGGTGGGGAGAGAGGCACCGCTAGACCATCAGGGATATTGGACATAATTCTTTATTTATTACAAAAGCCCTCGATCGGTCTGACAGCAGTCCACTGGACCACCAGGGATATTGGACATGATTATTTGAACAGATGCCAGTAATCGGGCATGGGGGCCGCTGCCACAGAGGTGCAGTCGGAGCTTAGGTGGCAGCTGCCGTGTTGTGCCATGCAATACGGCAGCTCACCTGTGGGTGGCCTGCCATTGTTCCTTTTTTTTTTGGATCAGCTTTGTGCAGAGCAAGTAGGGGTTGTGCATGCATGGACTCAGCACATCCTGGGCTGAATATCAGGATGTACAGAGTGTGCAAGGGCATGCCCCCCCCTTCCTGCACTGCATACATTACTGATGCACTCCGTCGCATCGGGATTTGTGCCAGGCACAATTCCCATTTGAATATCACGCCAGGGCACATCACTGGGTTGCACATGGTGCAACACTGTTGTGCTATGCGCAACCCTTTTGAATATCTGGGCCTTAATGTTAATTTAACCTGAAAGTCCAGTTATTAAATCAAAATAGCAACTCATATTATAAATATACACAGAATGGTACTCATCCCCTTTTAATAGAAATATGGTCAGGGATTCTACTAGTTGAATGTTTCTTAATCTCTAAAAAGTCCATGGGTCTGAATTTGGAAGTCATTCTGTTTTAGAAGTCAAAGTGCTTACTGACAGTTCCAGTGGAAACAAACAGCTTTTCACACAACCTTGATTTTTATTAAAAAAAAAAATATTTATTTGAAGCAATTATACCTGGCCACTTAACTATAAGACAGCATTTTGCAGCTTACACTACCACTTTCTTCAGGGTTACAAGTCTATGACATCATCTATGTAAGCAATAACCCATGACGGGGTATGGGGTTATTGGGGATTAATCCACACCCCACGTACGTTGTGAAGATCCAAGGTTATATCCACTGATGTTTGCAGACAGACTGGCAGGGCTTTTCAGCTTGTTTGTCTGTACTTCCTATATTCCTATAAAAATTAAAGATTCTTGAGTCAAATTTGATTAAATATTGAATAAAACTTGGCTAGATGTCCAAATGAGAATTTTATAGACATTCAAGGTACGTAATGCTTTATAAACCCTGAGAGTGAAGCTTGTTAGGTTTATAATAGCATCACACGCTGAGGGTGTGTATAAAATTTGTGTGGGGTTTTTTTTGTACACACTTACCCATGTGTTGTTTTATATAATTGCTGGGTTGTGTTGCTTTACCTAATTCAGAAGCACAGTTGGGCTGAAGTGCTGTTTATGGTAACTGACTGTACTTTCCTTTTTGTCACTAGACTGCAAACTGGGAGAAAGCTTTATGGTCAAGAACTGCACCCTGCAAATTCTAAAACAGATTTTGCAGGTAAAATATGACATTATAACTAAAAACTAGAGAAAGGATATGTGGAGGGAAGTAGTGCATGCATGAAGGAAGCAGCGTGTGCATGTGAATGAGGGAAATTTGGCATATGAATGCTGTTATAACCAGCTGGTTATAACTGCAAATTATAAATGAATTTCCCTATGGGAGACAACACTACCCAGTTATTATTATATAATATTATTATTAACATACCTTTTCTTTCAGAATAAAAAAAAAATCCACGACTGAGTTCAGTACCTGCAAAATTGGATGGTACCCACATTTCTTGTTTCCGTTTTGGGAGTCAAAACCTTCAACTGCTGATGTGAACTGTGATTTATTGGGGAGAAACATGAGTACTATTTAACTAACTTTCATAAATCATGATACTATTACCAGGCATTCAAATGCCATGACTGAATGTGAGAAGGTATAACTCATAAAAGGTAATGATTCATATTTCACTGAATGGTGAGGAGCTGTGATAAACAAAATATAAATTACTGCATTTTATGTGCTACTCTATGTGTTTTTATATTACAAATTACAGTGTTTCTACTGAAAAACCAATCTCGCTCCTGTCTATCTTTCTTTCGTTCTCTCTCAATATATAGCTATATATAAATATATTTAGCACCAGTATAGTTAGGGTTGATACAGGGTTTTAATGTTAAACCCCATTTTTGTACCTTAATAACTTTGGTGGCATTCAATGAAATAGCCTAAACATTTGCATGCATGGACTAACTGGCAGAGTCTTAAGATATGAAATGTTTTGTGCCAGCAACTTGTACAGTTTCCAAGACAGGAGACATCGAAAATAGTGATTTTCCTAACTTTTTAATATACTTAATACACCTTTTTGTTCTCATACACAACCTAGATGGTACAGAATTTTTTTTCCAAAACTTTCAGGGTAGAAATGGCTGTGCTGAGGTAGTGTATGTCAAAGGTTTTGTGAAAAAAAAATTATTAAATGGTTCCAAAGTTATAACGATTGTACTTTTTTAACCTTCTCAGTAGGGTTTTTGGATACAAAAGATAAATGTATCTTTCAGCATTAACTCCACTCCCCCCCCCCAGCAGCAAAAGGACAAGACCACACAAGCAACCACAGACAGCCATCACCAAGTAAGACAAACAGCATACAGCTGTTTCCAGATGACACAAATGCAGTAGCGCTGATGTGCTGCCTTCAGGATTTGTATCTGCGGCTGCATAAACACAGGTCCCACAGCAGCCAGAAGTGTGTCTATTTGTTTTATAATGTGCATGACTAGCTGTGGCTGCAGAATCACTGACCTCACAAGGGCCTGCACGTCTGCAGGCAGATGTAATGTTGCAATTTGGGTATCATCGATTTCTTTATGCAGCAGCAGACATGCAGGCCCCCCAAAGGGGAGTACAATTCTGTATACAGAAGTCAGTGTCAGTGCCTTACACCTGTGACTGCAGTAGCACTAACAGCACAGCAGCCTGCACTTCCACTGATAGAAGTTGATGCATATGTCTTATGCCTGCAACTGCAGAAATGTGGGCTTCTAAAGAGCCTACACTTCTGCAGACAGTAGTAGTGTAGCAGTTTGGGTATAATGGATTTCAAGGGGCCTGCGCATCTGCAGCCAGAAGTTAATGTATATGTCTTATACCTCTGGCTGCAGAAGCACAGGCCCCTCAGTATGTGTATGCCTTACAGTCTTCACAAGTACCTGTGGCTACAGAAGCATTGGCCCCATAGGCCACTGACAAAACAACTCTTATAATTTGGGTATCAAGGATTTGTATCTGTGGTTGCAGGGGCCTGTGCTTCTGCAGACTGAAATAGTATTGTGATTTGAGCATCATAGATTTCTATGTGCAACCAGAAGTGAGTGTGCATATCTTGCAGTGTGCATGCCACAGATACAAATCCACAAAGGTAGCACATTAGTGTTACTGCATTTGTGTCATCTGGAAACAGTTCTATGTTGTTTACCTTAGCTAATGATGGCTGTTTGTGGTTGCTCATGTGTTCTTGTGCTTTTGTTGCTTGGGGGTTGGGCATTAGGCTTGAAAACCCTAATGCCACATTAACCTCCTTTTTAGCATTAAGTTGAACTCTAACTGGAGCATTAATGCAGTTTTTGCAGTGAACATATATCTATATGATATGTTTGTGTGTGTGTGTGTGCCGCTGCAGTATATATATATATATATATATATATATATATATATAAAGACAAAGAACCTCTGTGCAAACACTGAGGCAAGGGTTACCCCAAGGGCATTTGGCTGGGAAGCCAAGTTTCAAGAAAATACAAAATCACACATGCCCCCACAATGCAAAGCATCATGGGCTGCATATGCAAATCACCACAGAATGTTATGCTGGTCCAACTTTAAGCAGAATTGCATGGTGCTGAAAGCCTCTCACACAGTTTGCAAGGGTGCTAACAGAAGACATAGACACGTGTTTCGTCCTACCAGGACTCATCAGTATGCCTCGTCTGTTTGACACCCCAGTGGAATGGACCAGCTACCCTTAAGGCAGTGTGCCTTGGATATATTGTGGTGAACCCATTAAAAAAAAAACTATTTAAAAGACAAAGAACCTCTGTGCACAAATACTGAGGCAAGGGTTACCCCAAAGGGCATTTGGCTGGGAAGCCAAGTTTCAAGAAAATACAAAATCACACATGCCAGCACAATGCAAAGCATCATGGGCTGCATATGCAAATCACCACAGAATGTTATGCTAGTCCAACTTTAAGTAGAATTGCATGGTGCGAAGGCCTCTCATATATATATATATATATATATATATATATATATATATATATATATATATATATATATATATATATATATATATATATATATATATAAATACTGGGCAATCGCGCCAGTATAGTTAGGGTGAAAGTGCACTTCTATGTTAAAGTTCAAACTTTGAGGGTTAATAACTTTGGAGCTGGTCAACAGCGGGGTAGGTCTCTTGATCGGTCAAATTTGATGGGAATCTGTTGCATAATTTCTGAGCTATAAAATGTTGAAAAAACAGAAAAATCTGGATTTTTTGAAATGTTTTTGTCATCCTGGATCTCAGAAATGGCTTTATGTTGTAGGCTGAAATTTTTCAGGATAGGAAGTATTTGGGTCACAGATGTGCATTTTGAAAGTTTGTTGAAAAAATATTAATCCGTTCAAAAGTTATTAAACTTTTAATTTCCCATTATTTCCTATGGGAAACGTTAAGTGTTCAGCATGAAAATTGAATTTTTTCGAAAAGTTTTTTTTTTTTTTAATTGGGCATTTTTATTTGAAAATTTGGCATTTTTTTCAACTATGGGGCATTTTTATTTGAAAATTGTGAATTTTTTGTGAAAATGGGGCATTTGTGTTCAAAAATGGAAATTGTTTTTCAAAGAGGGGCATTTTTGTTCAAAAATGGGGCATTTCTTTGAAAATGGGGCATTTCTGTTTGAAAATTGGCCATTTTTGTGAAAACAGGGCATTTTGTTTGAAAAAAGGGCATTTTTGTTGAAAATTGGGCGTTTTTTTGCGAAAATGGGACATTCTTTCCCAAAAATGAAGTACTGTTTGCGGAAATGGAAGCGTCTCATTTTCAGAAGCGAGGGAATGTTTTTGAACATTTTTGTGTTGTATTTGGAAAAAAAAGGTACTTTTTCGACCATTTTCTCCAATTTTCACATGTTATGAAGTACTGTCTACAGAAATGGAAGTGTTCCAGTTTCATAAGCGAGGGAGTGTTTTCAAAACCTTTCGTGTTGTTTTTGCAAAAAAAGATGCTTTTTCGACCATTTTCTTCAATTTTCACATGTTTTCCAAAGATGCGGTGTTGCTTATGAAAATTGACCAGTCTGCTTTCGAAATCATTCTGTTTATTTTGAACATTTCTCCACTTCCACAGTGACAGATACTAATACATAGAAAAGCAAAAATCAATAACAGTGTTGCAGTGGTGTGGTGGGTAGTGCACAGACCTTTAGTTTGAAACAGTCTGGGTTTGAATCTAACGAGTTACACTTTTTTTCCTAGTTTAAACACCATCAAAAATCTTGTTTTTTATCATTTCTTCCCAATTTTTTTATGTGACTGTTACTGATATTTCGTAATAACAAATGATGTTTATATAACAGAGAGAAGGTACAAAACTGTACTCTCTGGAGGGATGGGTGGATCCTGTGCTCCCACACTGAAATGAGGATAGAATTATACTATCTGAAAAAAGAAGGGAAATTCATTGCAAAAACTTTGTTAATGCATCAGTTAGGATGAATACCATAACAACAAAAGCAGGGAGATGAGGCATTAGGGTTTCCAACCCTAACGCCTAACACCCCACCCCCAGGGTTCCAACCCCTGCCACTCCACCCTCCACACACCAACAGGTGTCAGCATGTGCCATGGGGTCACCAGGCCTAATTCTCACCCCACTGTCCTATGTAAGCTTGTTTACATGTGGAATGGGGGGGTGAGAGTTGGGCCTGATGACCCCATGGCACACCCCAATGCCTGTTGGTGTGTGGGGCTGTAGGCGTGGGAACCCTGGGGGTGGGGCATTAGGATTGGAAACCCTAAAGCCTCATTTCCTGCTTTGGTATTCATCCTAACTGATGCATTAACAAAGTTTGTGCAATGAATATATATTTTTTGTTGACGGGGTAAGTGCACTAGACAAATCCTGCCTATTTTCAGGCACGACCCGGGGGAGGGGGAATACAGACAAATGCCAACTGACCTTGAACCAGATTAAGCTGTTGGTGGTATTTTTAGTGAATGAGGGAAATTTGGCCAGGACACCAGGGAAATTCCCCCTACTCTTTTCGATAAGTGCCATGGGATCTTTAACATCCACCTGAACTACCACCAATCCAGGCAGATGGGACCTCGGTTTAACGTCTCATCCGAAAGACGGCACCTCAGAAGTGCAGCACCCCTCTCATGCTGCACTACAGTGTCAGTACTGGGAAATTAACCCAAGTGCCAGATGTGGGAACTGAACCCACAGCCCTCTGATCTCCCGGCCTCAGAGGCGAGTGTGCTACCTACTGAACCACTGACACTGACGATAAATAGAAATAGATATATATATATATATATATATATATATATATATTGAGGTTTTGCATTAAAGTGGCTACTCAACCCTAACTATAGTGGCACTACCATGCCACTATAATGTATTTGTAGCCCCCCTACAAATGAGGGTTCCCAAAAGTCTTCCTTGGGCTTGCCTAAATGCCCACTGCCAGGCTGGCATTCTGTGTCCTAGCAATTTAAAAGTGTCTGCATGTGAGTGCCTTATTAGCCTCCGTGCCTGTCTCTTTAAGAGTTGTCACTTTCATAGTGTATAATTAATCTGGGTGGGGGCCGAGTAGTTTCAGGCTCGAGTCCCATCCGGGCTGCTGTATTATTGCTCCTTTCTGCCATCGCTAATTGTACAGAGAGAGCCCTACTAGGATCTATGACTGTTTGCTTTATTAATAATGATATCATAGTTTGTCTAACCTGCCTTCTTTGCAGCATGGACTTTTATGCTAATCTCCAGCCTCTTCGTTCTGGACTGCCAGTATGCACCAGTCAGTACCTTTGGGGACTCTAAAATGGAGCCTATCCCCAGGTGTCTTCTGGGAGTGAATTTCTGTAGGAATTGTAGTTTTTTCCCTTTGGTGCCTAAATGGACCTGTAGGGTGAGCCCTTGCTGTGACAGACAGATGTAATAACGAATTGAACCTTTTGAGTCACTGGGAAATTTCCGAGCTGCCTGCAGCAGTGAGTCAGTGTGAGATTGGAGTTGAGAGAGGGAACAGCTTGAGACATTTGAGCAGCTGCTCCTGAGTAGTTGCGCTGGAAATTGGTGGGAAGGCCACGTTTGGCCTGCCTGATACCAGTTTCCTCACTGAGAAATCTGCTTTAAATATATCGGACTTTATCCAAAAGAGCCTTAATTGTGACCAGAATCCTGAATTGTAACAATTGAATTTCACCTGAAGAGGGACCGAAGACTTGCTTTTGAGTGATCGGCCTGCCAGGACTTCCACCATGACCGCAGAGCGTACGGTTTTCACAGAAAATCCTGTGAACTGCAACCGGACTGTCATCCAAACTGTAGTACTTCCTTGCCTTTACTATGTGTACCGAATGCGAATAGTGGGTCGCGATTTGGTTCCCCAATACTTGAATGTGTCACACTTGCTGGAAGCAGTATCCAGTACCTCTGACCGGACTGAATCTGTTTCCTTCAACCTGTCTGGGCCTCAACACCATGGTCCTGATTGCCGGTCATGCTGCAGAGAACCACCCGACGAGAGACCTGCCTGGGGATTCAGCTTCCTGCTCAACAACAACGAACAAGAATGATGCCACAGTGAATCGTGTGGGCCCTGCTTCTCCTAGCAAACCAGCACTTCATCCTGAGATCTCCATTTTGTCCATTGGAACATAGACTTTGACGGCAGATGAGGACCACTTGGCCCACCTAGTCTGCCATTTCCCTACCTACAGGATAAGCTTCAGATCCTAGTTAACCAACAGCTTATTTCTTCCTACCCACTACAAAAATTGCCTTATGCCTGTCCCATACATTCGTGAATTCTCCCACAGTTTTAGACCCCACAACCTCCTCAGGAAGGCTGTTCCATGCATTCACCACCCTCTCTGTGAAAAAATACTTCCTCACATTGCCTCTGAGCCGTCCCCCCTCTATCTTCAAATTGTGTCCCCTTGTTCTTGCGCATCTCTTTTTCTGAAAGATGCTACCCTCTTGGACTTTGTTGATTCCACTGAGGTACTTAAAAGTTTCTATCATGTCCCCCCTTTCCCTCATTTCCTCAAGAGTATACATATTAAGCTCCTTTAGTCTCTCCTCATATGGCTTCTCTTGCAGACCCTGCACCATTTTAGCTGTCCTCCTCAGGATTGCCTCCATCCTGTCTATGTCCTTGCGGAGATGGGGTCTCCAGAACTGGACGCAGTACTCCAGATGGGGTCTCACCAACTGTCTGTACAGAGGGATAACAACTTCTTGTTTTCTGCTGGTCATGCCTCTCCCTGTACATCCCAATATCCCCTCAGCAGTCCCTACTGCCTTCTCAGATTGCTTGCTAACCTTAAGGTCATCTGATATGATTACCCCCATCTCCCATCCTGCAATCTGGGCAGGGTATTGTGAGTAAATCACAGGGTAGCTCTCTGCAACAAAAATCTAATCAAAGTGTGTCTTCTGATTTAATTGTTTTGATTGATTTTCACAAACTGAGCCCTCCGGCTCCGGAATACAAATATTGAGTTAAAGTACATGTTGTGTTTCTTTTCCCTAAGGGCCCCCAACAACAGCTGCAATGCCAGCCTACCCCTGGCAATGCTTCAGGCTAGCCTGTAACTCCAACTGCGTAACCAGAGTGTGTGTAACTGTGATAGAGGAACTCTTAGAAGCATGCATGCTTAAACCTGATTTAATCAGTAATAGAATCAAGCACCAGATTACGCCCCTTCCTTGTTCATGCCCCAAATAAATCGGATCTAAATCTTTTTGCACTTAAACTGTTTGTGGTGTACCTCTGTACAAACAGCATTGAAATACTGTTGGTTGTTGTAGTAAATCTTGTTTTACAGGGGGTCTCCAGGGCCGAGCCAGCTGATCTAGCCTTGGGGGTAAGTGTAACAAGTGTGGGGTTAAATCTGTTGTCGGGTGTTAATTGCAATTGTGTATTCAGTGAACCATTTAGGTCACTAGAGGGGAAAGGGGGGGTAACAGTGTCCCGAAGGGCTGTACTGACGGCAGCTACGTTACCATTGACCCTGTCCTCCGGGTGGAGGAACCCATTCCTAGAACTCAGGCCCCTCACCCTGCTCTCAGTCATGCAGGCAGGGGTAGTATCCCTTGGGGTAGCGCCACCTAGTGGTTACATATATATGCAGGGCTTCAGTTAACTCAATTTTGGGAGTATTTGACTTCCAAAAATAAGGTAAATACTTCCAAAATAAAGAGTAAGGAAGTCATTGACTTCCAGATGTAAAACCAAAAATTAGATAACTTCCGATGGAAGTCAGAAATTATGGATTTTTCTAAAACAAATTGAATTTTACCACTAACACATTATATTAACATCCATAAATTTGTCCTTCCTAGAATACTGACTTCCAAAGGTCGGATTCTGGAAGTATTTTGACTTCCAAGAAATTGGAATGACTTCCGGATTTTGACTCCTGGAAGTTTTAGACTTCCACTGAAAATAAATTAACTGAAGCCCTGTGTATATATATATATGTATATATACTGTATATATTCATTGCAAAAAAACTGCATTCATGCGTTTATATATATATAAGTTTAGATTCTGTATTCCTGAGTTTAGTAGCAGTGTCAGCATTTCTGTTTTATTAGCTGATTATGACATCTGAACTTTGAGGTAGTTCATTTATCACATTATCCATGTCTCTCTGTTCTGTAGCTGAAGATCAAAGATGGAGGTATTGACCACTTTTCATTGATACATGGGGAAGGGGGTACTCTGCAGGGCTGATGTTACATCCAGAACCGCACAGACAAAGCATAAAAAATATTTTTTACCAATTCCTGCTTGTTTTCTGTTTTAAATGTCATTCTCTCTGAAAACATATATTTTTTGCTGGCATTACTCAGACTCTGACTCTGCAAGAAACTGTGTAGTACACCAGAGGCCAGATATTCAAAACTTTGCTCAGTGGGCAAAGTGATTGCACCACATTTGCCTGGGGTTCACGCCTGTGTGCAATATTTAAAGGGAGTAGTTGTGCTTGCTAAATGGGTTAATACTTACACAAAAAAAAATGTATGTGATGGGCAAAGGGAGGAACGGAGACATGGATTCAGGCACAGTGCAATATCCAGTGCAGCAGCACTATACAAAAGAAATAGTGCAGGCCACCTTGTGCTGTGTAATTACCATGAAGAAGAAGTCTGACTTGCTCTGGGCAACCCCAGTAGCAGCGTAGTCACTGCAGGGAACACCCACATTGGTGCTTGGGGAGCATACCTGATCACAGGTATCTAGTGGCACCCCAACCGTCTGAACCCTGTTCCCATAACAATGACAGCATTCTCTGGTGTCTAGAAATCCTCCCGCTCTGCAATCACTGTCTGCAGTAATATTAAAGCAGTCCCTGGTGCTCAGTGGTCTCCTCCACCCTCTGTTCATCATCCCTCTATAATATTAAAGCAGTCCCTGGTGTCCAGTGGTCTCCCCCACCCTCCGATCATCATCCCCTGTAATATTAAAGCAGTCCCTGGTGTCCAGTGGTCTCCCCCACCCTCCGATCATCGTCCCCTGTAATATTAAAGCAGTCCCTGGTGTCCAGTGGTCTCCCCCACCCTCTGATCATCATCCCCTGTAATATTAAAGCAGTCTTTGGTGTCCAGTGGTCTCCCCCACCCTCCGATCATTATCCCCTGTAATATTAAAGCAGTCACTGGTGTCCAGTGGTCTCCCCAACCCTCCGATCATCATCCCCTGTAATATTAAAGCAGTCCCTGGTGTCCAGTGGTCTCCCCAACCCTCAGATCATCATCCCCTGTAATATTAAAGCAGTCCCTGGTATCCAGTGGTCTCCCCCACCCTCTGATCATCATCCCCTGTAATATTAAAGCAGTCTTTGGTGTCCAGTGGTCTCCCCCACCCTCCGATCATTATCCCCTGTAATATTAAAGCAGTCACTGGTGTCCAGTGGTCTCCCCTACCCTCCGATCATCATCCCCTGTAATATTAAAGCAGTCCCTGGTGTCCAGTGGTCTCCCCCACCCTCCGATCATCATCCCCAGTAATATTAAAGCAGTCCCTGGTGTCCAGTGGTCTCCCCCTACCCTCTGATTGTCATCTCCTGTAATGCTAAAGCAGTCCCTGGTGTCCAGTGGTCTTCCCAACCCTCCAATCATCATCTTCTGCAATATTAAAGCAGTCCCTGGTGTCCAGTGGTCCCCCCACCCAGTGATCACCATCCCCTGTAATATTAAACCAGTCCCTGTTGTCCAGCGGTCTCCCTACCCTCTAATCTCTGTTCCCAGTAATTTTAAACCAATACCTTGAGTCCAGTGGCCCCCTGCCTCCAATCTCCACCCCCATTATATCAAACATTCCCTATCATCTAGCACCCCCCACCCACCAATTCTCAACCCTGTGCAATTGTAAGCTGTCCCTAATATCTAACATCCCCACACACCACTGGCACCAAGCAACCCTCCCTGCCACACCCCTTACTGGTTTCACTGGTGCCACAGATCCACGAAGGTGACCAGCACAGCCTCCTCTCACCACTTCGGCTGGCTGCCGTATAGACTGACAGGGAGCACATGTCCTCTGTACTATAAAGGAAGCACACATACTGTCAATAGTGGATCCACGGCACCAGCAAAACTGATAAGGTGGGTGGCAGGGTGTATTGCTCAGTGCCAGCAGTGTGGGGGGATTGATAGACAGGGACAGCTTATACTTGTATGGGGTTGGAGATTAGTAGTTGGGGGTGCCACTAGATGCCCGGGAACATTTTATAATATGGGGCTGGGGATTGAAGGGCAGAGGGACCACTGGATGCTAGGGACTGGTTT
Source organism: Neoceratodus forsteri (assembly GCA_016271365.2). Classification (NCBI taxonomy): domain Eukaryota; kingdom Metazoa; phylum Chordata; order Ceratodontiformes; family Ceratodontidae; genus Neoceratodus; species Neoceratodus forsteri. The sequence continues at coordinate 8,578,395 of JADMNL010000042.1, forward strand.
AATATCACCTGAGCCAAGGATCCAAGGGCAGGAGGGGATACTGGACACCAGGGAATATGTAGTATAATATGGGGCCAGGGATCAGAAGGTGGGGGACCACTGGACACCAGGGACTCGTTTTATATTACTGGGGATGGTGATTGAAGGGGGGAACCACTGAATACCAGGGACTGATTTAATATTGCCAGGGATAGAGATTGGGGGGTAATCACTGGACACCAGGGACTGATTTACTATTACCAGGGACAGCGACTGAAGGGCAGGATTGACCACTGGATACCAAGGAATCCTTCATCTGTTACAGGGACAGGCAATCAGGGTTGATGGCAATGTCACAGGAGAGGCGGTGACCTTCCACCACTTCCCATGCAAAAGGGTCCATAATGGGCATGTATATGGCCCCTTAGTACCTTGCATTCTCACTGGGCTCATTTGCATGGTGCCAGCTGAATATCATGCTGGGGGCTCCTGACACTATCTGGTCTGTGGGCTCTGTTTCCTGCACTTTCCAGATCCATGCTGGGGCAGCGCTACTCAACTTAGCACTGTGCTAACATGCCCCTATATTCAGTGGGATAGTGCCAGTGCACTATCTGACTGAATATAACATCCTTGGAGTCATGGGCAAAGTGCAGTGCAGACATGTGCACTTTGCTTTGCCCCTTTTCCAATATTGGGCCCCAAATGTTTTACTGGTAATCATCTTCAAACCGTGTCAGTCAATCAAGCCTTTTATTTATTTTAGATTTGCATTACATAGAGGCAAGCTGAGCCCATGAGATGCAATGTTTTGTTTTAGTGGGGATCCCTTAGTACATTATTATTAGTAGACAAATTTCTGTTCTATAGCTAGAATTCTGCTCTCCTTTCCATCAGGTTTAGTGAAGGATTTCATGAGTTTATTGCCTCTCTAGAATTGTGGTACACAGTAGAGTCAGCCAAACAGAATTAGATTCATCAGATTTTGACACAAGTTTTGGAACTGCAGTCCAAAAATCCTAATTCCAAAACTAAATACTAAACTTATTTTTACATAGGAATTTAGGATTTAGGATTCCAAATCCAAATCTGATTTTTGAGGTCCTTTTATGAACTGGAAAGGAATCTGATCAGGAACTGGATATTTCTGAATTCCTAAACAGTCCAAATGGATTGGAATCCATTTTAAGCACCCTAGTACACAGTACCCTCCAGACAGTTATTTGCCTTTTTAGTTTATAGTAGATCACTGTTCTGTATAGAATTCCATCCCTTTCATAATGCTGTTGTACCACAGTTCAAAGGTAATGGACTGTAGTTGTACCCTTCAGTGGTACAATAGCATTCTGAAACCTCTAGAGTACACAAGTCAGTTTCATTTTGATAGTGAAAAAACCACCACAAACACATTTCACATAATACTATGCACTATAAAAAATACAGGATGAGCAACTTTATGCACAACCAGTGTGTTCTGCCACCTCGGGGTTCCCACGGCTCTCTTGAGCTTCATTCTCAAGGTCAGAGTGAATCAGAACTCCTCTGTGACAGAACACACTGGTTGTGCATAGTTGCCCCTACAGTATTCTCTATATTCTTATACCAAGTTTCTGTAAGAGTGCATGTGGTGAAGCAAGCTGCATTCTAGTTAAAGTACATCTTTTTGTAAGTCCATCTATCTCACTACAGGCATAAGTAGGCCAGTGGGAAGGTCCTGGCAGTAGATGTTTTTCAGCAGTCCATGGATTCTAAACCCTTCCTGCAAGGAAGATTCCAAAAAAAGAGTCAGCCAGTATACAGGAGACAGACAACACCATGTTTGAGAGGCTTCTTAAAAATGATTATATTCTGTACACTGGAGGAGCAGTTTAGCATCTCTAAAAGCAGCTTCTGGGGTCATTTATGAATGTGCCATGCCTTGCGCAGTGCTTTAATTTGTTGGTGCATAATTTCTTGTCCAATTACAAGGCCAACAACATTATCAGTACAGTGAAAAAAACTCTCCTGTTCAGTGAAGGCATGGAAGGCCCTGAAAGTCAACCAGCAAGCAAAACAACCGTCACTACATAGCTTGAACCAGGATAACTCAGTGGAGTTCCACTACATATTAGAATGCTTCCTGGAACTGCAGCTGGATACCCATGAGTATCTCATGACGCATAAAATTAGCAGCGCAGAAATGCTCATGACCAGCTACTAGCAGATCATTAAAAGTGTGGTTACAAGTGTGGAATCATTTGAGGTGCTCATAGTCATCTCTGAGACAGCATGCGTAACCCAGATTCTACCATAAATTAATTTTCTGTGCATTGCTCTAGACCAAATGGCAACTGATTTACCCCATAAGAAGTACAAGGGTGACATGGTGTGCAACTCATTGGTGTCATGTGGAAAACCCTATTAAATGATAACAAGCTAAACATAAAGTTAATAACAAAGCACAGTGCGTCAGTGTCATTTCTTGACACGTCAAAGACCAAATGCAACACATTTTACCTAAAGGATCAGACGAGGAGAAATGGAAGGAAATTCAATTTGAGAATGTTAGTGATTGAGGATTATTCAGTTAGCAGAAATGGTAAAGGCCAGACAATGGACAAATCACATGAAAAGCCAGGTCAACCTGACAAACCAGCTGAAGTTCACAAGTGTCCACCAGGGATCAAACAAGTTTGAGTACAATGCGGGAGGAGTACTTTATGGACAAGCCAGTCCTATGTGTTGGTGTGGATCAGTTGTCTTTCTAGAAAATACATCTGACAGTGAGGACAGACTAGACAGAAAACATCATCTATTACCTAACCTGCCCCTGTTACAGTATGTACCCTGAGCAAATCCTTAGCGCTGCTGGAAGCATTGTAACAGACAAAACAAGCATTTGTCAATGCCGAATGTGTGCTTGCTGGCATTGGCATTGGTAGTGTAGAAGTTACAGAGCTGCATAATAGGAATGGCAGCGAAGTATTGAACTGAAGCCAACCCCACCACCACCCTGCAGAGAGTGACAGGCATTGGCGTGTGCCTTTGGGTCGTCAGGCATAATGACCACGCCATTTCACCAGACCCTACCCTGCAGACACTGACAAGTGTCATGGTGTGCCTTTGGGTCTTTGGCCCTTATGCGTACCCATTTCCATCAGGAAATACGGTGAGATGGGTGCGGTATAGGAGAATGGGGTGAAGTTTGGGCCCGAAGAGTCCGAGGCACACCTTGATGCCTCTCACTGGTTGCAGGGTGTGGGTGAGGGTGGAATGGTATGAGCATGACAGGCAAGAATCCCAAGTCACACCCCTGATGCCTGTCATTCTCTACAGGGTGGGGCGTTATGGTCGGAAACCCTAACGCCTCAGGCATTCGTTGGTATTTTCACTCCAAATTTTCAACATTTTTTTGTGACCCCCACCTCATGAACAGTGGCAATATCAGTTTGTTAGCCGAAAACTGCTTTTGCACAGCGACTATGGCATTTGGCTCCACAGGTGCAAAAACACATTCCGAACAGGATGTGAAAAATGACAGCGGTACTGTTCATGGGAGGTGTAAAAAATGGCAATGTTGAAAATCTGCTGTGAAAATCTTAAAAAAATTGGTGAAGTCACGAGCGTGCATAGAAACTGTGCAACGCACACCCGTAATGTAACTAGTTTGGGAATTTTTTTACAGCAGATTGTTAACACAGGCATTTTGGGACCTCCGATCATGAACAGTGTCAGTGTGATTTTCTTTATCTGTCCCGAACAATGATTTCCCACAGCGACCACGCATTTTTGTGCTGAAAGTGTGAAAACACATTTCGGCCATGTTGTGGAAAATGGCAGCTGTACTGTTCATAAGGAGGTGTGGAAAAATGACACTGGTGAAAATCTGGACTGAAAATATTACAAATTCATGAACTTATGAGGGTGCGTGGAAACTGCGCAATGCTCACTCGTAACAGTCATTTTATGGAGTTTTGTCACCAAACTTTCAACATAGCCATTTTAAGACCTCTGCTCATGTCCAGTGTCACTGTGATTTTCTTAATCTGTCCGAAACATTGTTTTTGCACACCGACTTTACCATTGTGCGCTACATGTGCGGAAACGCATTTTGGGTGAGATGTGAAAAATGGTAGCTGTACTGCTCATAAGAAAGTGTGGTAAAATGGCACTGTTGAAAATCTGGTGTGCAAATATTACAAATTCGCAAACTTGCCAGCGTGCGTAGGAACTGCGCAACGTGCGCTCCTAAAACAGTCATTTTGGGAATTTTCACCAAATTTTCAACATAGCCATTTTAACACCTCTGCTCATGACCAGTGTCACTGTGACTTTCTTAACGTGTCCCATACATTGATTTCGCACATCGACTGCGCCATTGTGCACTACATGGCAGAAACACGTTGTGGGCGAGATGTGAAAAATGACAACTGTACTGCTCATAAGGAGGTGTGGTAAAATGGCAATGTTGAAAATCTGGGGTGAAAATATTGAAAATTTGCGAACTTACGAGCATGCGTAGGAACTCTGCAACGCACGCTCATAAAACAGTCATTTTAAGGAATTTTTTCACCAAATTTTCAACATAGCCATTTTAAGATCTCTGCTCATGAACTGTGTCACTGTGATTTTCTTAATGTGTCCCATACATTGATTTCGCACACCGACTGCGCCATTGTGCGCTACATGGCAGAAACACATTTTGGGTGAGATGAAAATGACAGCTGTACTGCTCATAAGAAGGTGTGGTAAAATAGGAATGTTGAAAATCTGGAGTGAAAATATTGAAAATTCACGAACTTACTGACGTCGCATGGAACTGCTAGCATGCGCTTCGTAAAACAGTCATTTTATGAATTTTCCACCAAATTTTCAAAATAGGCTTTTGAGAGCCCACCTTATGAACACTGGCAGTGTCGTTTTGTTAATCATTCGGAAAGGTGATTTCACGCAGTGGCTGCGAAATCACCCTCTCGGCCCGAGTAACGCCCATGACAGTGCAAGAATTCATGAGGAGGGGTCCCAAAACCCATGTTGAAAATTTGGTCAAAATTCTAAAATGCCTGAGATATGCAGCAAAGTTGAAAAAACCCTATCTATCCCATTATACAGCTTACGGCATTTCCTCAGTTCGCGGTCGGCTTAGAAGAGTGCAGACATGTTCGGTCCACCGAAGATCGCTCGTCACAGTCCGGAGGTAAGTATGGGGTGAGGGGTGTGGGGAGGCAGGGTGCGTGGGTGGGTGCGGGTGTGTGGGGAGCAGGGAGACTGCGAGGAACCGCTTTTTTTACAGGTTTTTGTGTTTTAAAAGACGACGTTGACGCTTTGCCACGTGTTGGGTGGGTCTTCTTGCGTGGCACCCTGTACTGGGACTTGGCCCCGCCAGCTATACGACGAGACACGTTGGGGTTCCTGCATGGCATATGAAACCGTTTATCGTGTGGGCTGTGGACGGCCGTGCTGGGCACTGCCGCTATACAGTGCGCGTTGGGTTGTAGCCGCCGCTGGTGTGTGTGTGTAGGGGAGTGCGCGAGACAGTCGATATTCGATCGCTGCTCACTGAAGCGTAGTCCTTCAACTGTATGCCATTGTATTTTGGAGCTGTCATAGACACCCAGCAGGCATTGAGAATCTGTGGCCGTGCCTGCAAACACACTGACTGAATTGGAAGAGGGCTGACACACCTCCAAAAACTCCGATGATGGCACTATGTTTTTTGCATATGCGTGCAAGCAAACATAAAAACCTATTAAGTCCAACAAATCAAAAGTGACTCACCTGTGTAGTTGGGTAGGGTGTGATCAACAGTGTCAAATGTTTTGATCATGTCATCATGACTAGCTGATTTCCTGTGTGGCCTGTTCTGTCTTACACCACCAACACTACTGCATGTATTTGAGGGATGAACCAGAAGACATGCAGTAAATAATTAAAGCATGGGTTAAGATCCTGTCAGACCAACCTGATGGATTACTATGACTGGGTAACTAGATAGTTGGACAAGGGCCATGCAGTGGATGTCCTGTTTTTGGACTTCAGTAAGGCATTCGACTCAGTGCCGCATCGGAGGCTGGGTAGTAAGCTGGCAGGTACAGGTGCAGGGGCAAAAATGGTGGGATGGCTAGTAAACTGGTTACATGGAAGACAACAGAGGGTGGTGGTGGAAGGAGAGCTCTCATCTCCAAGGATAGTGACAAGCAGAGTACAGCAGAGCTCAGTGCTGGGACCGGTGTTATTTAGGTTGTTCATATCGGACATCTCAATGGGCATGAAGAGCAAGATCAGTTTGTTTGCAGATGACACCAATATTGGAGCAGTAGTGGATGACTTAGAAGGGTGGCATGGGTTGCAGGATAATCTGTCAAAATTGAGAGACCTAGTCGGACACCTGGCAGTTGGGGTTCAATGCCAGTGCTACATTTCAGGGGAAAAAAAACAAGGAGCTGCCAGTGGGGGGGGTGTTCAGCTAGCTGTGACAGAAGAGGAGGAGGGTCTAGGGATGATTATAATGGGCTCAATGAACAACTCAGCACAATGCAGGAAGGCAGCTGCAAAGGCCAACAAAGTGCTGTGTTGTATTGCCAGGGGTATATCTTCAAGGAGAGGGGAAGTCAGCCTGCCGTTGTATAGGTCACTGGCTAAGCCATACCTGGAGTACTGAGTGTAGTAGTGGCACCCATACCTGAAGAGGAACATTGAGTTACTGAAGGGGGTGCAGCACAGGGCAACAAAGGTGATCCAGGGACTAGGGGATATACCCTACGTGAGCAGGCTGAGGGAGCGGAACATGTACTCACTGGAGAAGAGGAGAGATGGGGGATATGACCGAAACCTTCAAGTACATGAAGGGAATAAACAAGACAGGCACAGAGGGACTATTCAAGTTAAGGAGGGGTAGGGACACTCGAGGTCACAATCTCAGATTGAAAGGGGGAAGGTTCAGAAGGGAAATATGAAAACACTTTTTCATGGAGAGAGTGGTGTCTGGGTGGAACGCATTGCCTGTGAAAGTGGTATCCTGTAGAACAGTGGACTGCTTCAGAAGGGGATGGGATAGGGTAAGAGGGAGGGTCAGGGGAAGAGAGGGAGGGGCAGCTGCATTGTAAGGGTTGCTAGCTGCACACTTGAGCAGACTCGAAAGACCATAAGGCCTTTATCTGCTGGCAAATTCGTATGTTCGTATGATTTTCTTATTGTCAGCAAATAATTCATAGCTGAAATTAGCAGAACTCGGTGACGAGAAACTGACCCAATATGGTACTTCTGGGACCTTCCATTTTTGTATTACTGATTTTGCATGAAACCATACTCCTAGCCCATTTGACTTCCTCTGTGCTTGCTCCTTTTGTTACCTTTAAGTCACAATCACCTGACTGTGACACCATAATCTTTTCTGTAGCAACAGTATCTGATGTCACAGCAGAAGATTATTTCTTTAAAGCGGGAAAAGCAGCAGCAGCAGCAGACAAAGTATAAGGTGGAAACAGCCTAATTTCCTGCAAAGGTCTTTAATAACAAAGCATGAAGCATAATGAAATTTTAACTTTTCCAGAATATTATGAGTTAAGATTCAAACTGATGCCAACTATTACTATTTTTCAGGAAGCTAGAAAATCACTTTATTAACTTAAGTTTGAGGACCATTAATTTTTCTGGGGAGAATGATTATATCTTATTTCACAATTAATGCAGAGTGGATCAAGTGGGTATGCTGACCCGATGGTGACACCAACACAGCGACATACCTCGCTTTCAGCAAAATCAACACTTTGCCAACAGGTTGCTGTGTTGGTGTGCCTGAGACACCCCATCACACTGTCTCCGGGTCCTGCACCTCCTGGAGTTGATAATCTAAAGTATGGCGGGCAGAGCCCCCTGCATGGGAGGTTTGAGGGGGTGAAGCTCCTCGTGTCTTTCAACATTGACACCCTGATGTATTTACTGTTGGCTTTTCAACCAGCATACCCACATGCCCTATATTGTCGACCATTATCATGTACCATTGTCAGCCTGCCTGTTTTCCATATCATGATGAGCTGACTTCCCATGTGGCTTGTATTGTCTTGTTCACATATTACTGCATGCATTTAAGTGATAAACAAGAAGGTATACATAGAAACATAGACTTTGATGGCAGATAAAGACCGCTTGGCCCATCTAGTCTACCCATTTCCCTACCTACAGGATAGGCCGCAGATCCTAGTTAACCAACAGCCTATTTCTTCCTACCCCCCACAAGAATTGCCTTATGTCTGTCCCATGCATTCTTGAATTCTCCCACAGTTTTAGACCCCACAACCTCCTCAGGAAGGCTGTTCCATGCATCCACTACCCTCTCTGTGAAATAATACTTCCTCACATTGCCCCTGAACTGCCCCCTTCTATCTTTTAAATTGTGTGCCCTTGTTCTTGCAAGCCACTTTTCTGAAAGATGCTACCTCTCTTGGACTTTGTTGATTCCACTGAGGTACTTAAAGGTTTCTATCACATCCCCCTCTTCCTTCTTTCCTCAAGGGTATACATATTAAGCTCCTTTAGTCTCTCCTCATATGGCTTCTTTTGCAGACCCTGCACCATTTTAGTTGCCCTCCTCTGGACTGCCTCTATCCTGTCTATGTCCTTGCTGGGAGATGGGGTCTCCAGAACTGGACGCAGTATCTCAGATGGGGTCTCACCAACTGTCTGTACAGAGGGATAACAACTTCCTGTTTTTGCTGCTGATGCCTCTCCCACGCATCCCAGTATACCTCCCCAGCCCTCCCTACTGCCTTCTTCTCACATTGCTTGCTAACCTTAAGGTCATCTGATATGATTACCCCAGGTCCCTTTCCTTTTGTTGTTGTTACTACCTCCCACCCATTGTGTATTCTTCCCCTGGGTTCTTGTTTCCCAGGTGCATTATTTTGCACTTCTTTGCATTGAATCCTAGCTGCCATACTTCTGACCATTCCTCCAACCTTGCCAAGTCCCATCTCATCATACAGTGAATACTTCAGAACTCATGGGCCATAATAGGCTGTAATCTATCTGTATGTCTGTCCATCTGTCACTCTTACTATTTGTCCCCCCATCCAACCATAAATCAGTGTGCCTGTATCTCTGTCTTTCCACTGTCCATTGATACTTGATGCAACCCACAGGTTGCAAGATATGCATCTCCAGTTTTCCTGTGTGTTCCTGCTAATGCTTAAGTACTAGACAGTGCGCAGTAGGTGGGTTAGAATGATCAGTTCTATGATGCATTTGTGAGGATGCTGTAGTACTGGACGGTTCTCAATAGGTGGTTTTGATTCCCCTCCTCCCATGTGTTTCTTATTATACTTCAGTACTTTACAGTCCTAAGCAGGAGGGTTTAATTCCCCTATCAGCCTGTGCCTTTGTAATGATGATGTGGTACTGGATAGTAATCAGTAGGTTGGTTAGACTGCCTTGTTGTGCTGGGTATTTGTAAAGATGCTGTAATACTAGATGGTGCTCACCAAGTGGGTATTAATCCGTTGTTCCTCTCTGTGCTTGTGATGATACTATAGTGTATGTCCAACGTGATTGTGTATGGAAGTCCATACACTTAAAAAAGCTGTTCTGCTGCAGTAGTGATGTAGCTACTAACTCAGAATGACTCTTTGTTCTGTGTTAGTAGCTACATCATAATGCAACTGTCTCCAACAGCATTGCTCATAGGACAGAGGGCAGTTGAGGAGTCTCGCATGCGAGCAGACTGGTGGGCAGATAGATGAGGAGTGTGAGTCCCTGGCAACTACAGAAGCAAGAAAAAGTACAGAGGCATTTGTGTTTGGGAACCATACACTATACAGAAAAGTGTATGGGAGCCTCAATGCACAACCTGCTCTCCTAATACCTTGTGGTTTCCATGACAACAGGGACCTCTTGAGCTTTGCTCTTGAGGTCCTTGTCGTGGAAACCACTCAGTATTAGAATAGCATGGTTGTGTATGGGCTCCCACACTATCCTATATATAGTACCAGGCAATGCTTAGTAGGTGTGTTTTAGTCCCTGTTCCCCTGTGTATTTGTGATGGTGCTGTGGGAACTGGACAGTGCTCAGTATCAAGCTGCGTGATGCGTAGTACTGGTCAGTTTCTCCCAGCAAGTGAGTTTGACTCCTCATTCCTGTGTTTTTGTGGTGATGCTATAGTACTAAAGAGTGCAGTGTTCAGTCAGTAAGCTGGAATTTCCTAGTCCCTATTGTTTGTGATGATGCTATCGTACTGTAAGGTGCCCAATAGGTGGATATGAATCCCCGTTCCACTCTGTAATAATTGTGTAGTACTAGACACTGCTTTCCATGTGTGTTTTAATCCTGTTCTCCGGTATGCTTGTGTAGGTGCTGTAATACTAGAGACATGTAATAATCAGTTGGTTAGTTGGAATCACCTTTTCCCATGTGTATGTGTGATGATTCTGTAGTACTAAACAGTGCTTTGTAGGTGTAGTTCAATTTTCGAATCTTTGGTGTGTTGGTGATGATGCTGTAGTGCTAGGCAGTGCAATGCTCAGTCAGTTTAATTTGGAATCACCTGTTCCCTGGAGTGTTTGTGATGATGCTGTGGTGAGGGACAGTGACCAGCTGGGATCCTCAGGGCTCAGTATTAGGTCCAGTCCTCTTTAATGTCGTTATAAGTGATGTTGCAGAAGAACTGGAAGAGAAGGTGTGCTTCTATGCAGATGACATCAAGATCGCCAGTAGGGTGGGCACTCCAGAGGGGATGGAGAAAATGAATGGAGACCTGGAAAAGCTCAAGGAACAGTCAAGGGTTTGGCGGCTGGGTTTCAGTGCAAAAAAGTGCAGAATCATGCAGCTTGGGTACAGAAACCCAGAGGCAAAGTATTGAATGGGGTGGGGCTGATGGTCTGTAAACAGGAAAGAGACCTAGAGGTAGAGATGGGCATCAGGTCGGGTCACAAGTTCGGGCCGTTCGGGTTTGGCAGTGTCCGGATCTAATGGTCCGAATCGGGTTTCACACTGCCATACCCAAAATTTAGACCCACAATGTTCCCACACACTGCAAGTAAAGGATCACAGTAGTAACTTGTGTGCCGCTGAAAGCACACCTTTCTTTTAACATTCTAGCTGGCTGCTGATTGGTTTCATCTCCCCTGCCCCTCCCAGTTCAGCAAAGTGAGCATGTATCTGTGGAGAATGAAGAACAGTGGAGGCTGGAGGAGGAAAACAGCAGCAGTGTGTTTGCCACCGACTCGCTGAGCATTTTGTTTAGTCCCGAGCCACCAAAACGACTGCTGACGTCAATGTACAAAACAATTGATGCTGTCTGTCTCCCGCTTCAAGGAGAAAATCTGGGAATCCCTTATTTAACATATAGAGGTATGTATTTGTTTAGTTTTTTTTAAGTGGACTGGAGACACCATGCTGCTGCATCCCTCAAGATGAGGAGAGAGTGTCACTGACTGTAGTGTCTAGTGGGGCCCGACTTTACTCCCTCCTGCCAGCCTGTGTTGTTAGCCCCTGTCAGTCTGTCCCTTCCTGATGTAAGCAAATGTACCCTGTCTCCTCACCACCTACATGCATGGCATAGAAGCTTGGTTATTATTAAATATAATAAGCTCATAAGACAAAAGGGTTCTTCCACCCCTGTTCCACCTTCAGGCCCCCTGCTGTGTCCATCCAACTCTGGGCTGGGGCTGGGCATGGGGGGAGGGGAAGAGATATTGTCACTGTGAGGAAACTAGGGTCCTGCAGCTGGAGTCAGCAAATTTGGCATTTATTTTCAGTCCAAATCAGACCATTTCAAGTTTTGTCCAGCCTGGCTCGAAATTGGCCCATCGGGCCAAATTTGCCAACTCGCACAGCCCTACCTAGTGTAATCATAACAGACAACACTATGGTTGCAAGGTAATGCAACAAAGCAGTAGGGAGAGCCAATGGGATGCTGGGCTGCATAGAGAGGGGTATCACCAGCAGAAAGGGGGAGATGGTGTTGCCACTGTGTCGATCATTGGTGAGACCACACCTGGAGTACTCTGTCCAGTTCTGGAGACCACACCTCACAAAGGATATAGGGTAGAGGCCATCCAAAGAAGGGCAAAAAAAATGATACCGGGGCTGCACCAAATGTCCTATGTGGGGAGACTGAGAGATCTAACATGTACAACCTGGAGAGGAGGGATATGATAGAGACCTTTAAATATCTTATGGGGTGAATAAGGTACAGAAAGTGTCCCATCCACTTCTGGACAAGCTGAGTTCTTCTGGCCTCTCAGCTCCTGCTGCTGTTTGGTTTCGTTCCTGCCTAATGGACTGATAACAACTGGTATAGGTTGGATGTGCCCTGTCACCTCCCCCTCCTATCCAGGCTGGGGTCCCACAAGGCTCTGTCCTGGGTCCCATCCTTTTCTCCATCTTTCTGAATGACCTGCCTTTGCCTCTGCCACCTCGTATGTTTACATGTATGCAGATGGCACAGTCATTTTCACCTGCTGTATTTCCACTGCAGTTTGCAAGACCTCCTCTAGTGGGACTTCAATAACATTCTGCTCTGGTTCCAATCCAGCCAACTCAGTGTCAACACCAAAAAAGATGGTACTCATGACCTTTGGTATCAGTCAGAAACTGTCCAGACTCACTGCCCTCCCATCTTCACCACACTGGATGGCACACCTCTTGAAGCAGTTCAGTCCTTCAAGTCCCTTGGTGTGTGGCTAGACAATAAATTTGATTTCTCAGCCCACATTAATGCCATCCATGCAGAACTATGTCCCAAGCTTGGTGCCCTGTACTGCAACAAATACTGTTTATCTCTGCATTTCTGCTGGGAGTTTGTTACCAAAATGGTGCTCCCTGTCTTCAGCTATGCAAATGTGGTCTATGGCACCGCCCCTTCCATGTCCCTCATCAAACTGGACACCATCTTCAACTCCTTCTGCCATTTTGCTACAAACTATCCCCCTTGGAGGCAGTATAACACAGTGGTCTAAGGCTCTGAGCTGCAAATCTGGTGACATCCAGCAGACCAGACCTGGGTTTGAATCCCACAGCTTCCACTTGCATACTGTGTGACCCTGAGCAAGTCACTTAACTTCCTTGTGCTCCCAGGTCGCACCTGGAAACAAGTTCCAGCTTAGTGTGCCTTTCCTGGTTAAACAATTTCCCCTTTCCCTTGCAGCCACCATTCTTCACTGTAGTCATCCCTATCCAGCCATCCCTATCCAGCCTCCCTCTGCCCTCTCATTTCCAGGATCACTGTACCTCCTTCATATCCAAATACTGGTTTGGTTTCCTCTCCTCTCCCAACTCCACCCCTGCATCCTGTTCCCTCTGTTCCAGGGACCATCTCACTTTTGCCACTCTTCGTTCCTGCTCCCTCTGCTGGGCAATCTGTCTTCTCCTATCGAATTCCCTCACTCTGGAACCAACTCCCCTCCTCCCTCTGCCTCTCCACATTCCCGGACTCCATCAGACACCAGCTGAAACATCAACCCCTCTCCACCTGTTCCTGTTTCCCTTCCTCCTGATATCACTACAGTTGAGCCTTAACCATCCCGGTAAGCAGCTGGCTGCGTCCCCGCTCCAGCCTTGATTTAACTTCCACACCACTGCAGTTTTATGAGGTTGTGCAATATCTCATCCCTTAGTTTAATCGACTGTTGTCAGTATTGTTCTTGCTCGTCAAGTATTGCTGCCACTTCTGAATATACACTTGCTAGGTGCTCTCATTGAGCTGTACCACACTTTATTCTCTGCACATGCAATTGTTTAGTATTCTAATTTTGTGCCAGTTTTTACTGTATGTTGCTCAGATGTTTTGCTACTATGTTTTGTGCTGTTGTTCTTTCACCGTTTCCTTCCCCTCCTCTGGGTCACAGCTGGAAACAAGCCTTGGCTCAGTGTGCCTCTCCCAATTACCAATTTTCAAATAAATAAGTTATAAATTTTTCAGAAAAGAAGGAGAGGCATGCAATGAAGCTGGACGGGGGAAGTATAGGAGGGCTGTGAGGAAGTATTTCTTCACTGAGAGGGTGGTGGATGCATGTAACAATCTTGCAGCGGTGGTGGTAAGGGTGAAAACAGTGGTGGGCTTCAAGTATGTATGGGATAGGTACAAAGGAAAACTGGTATCAAAGTGGGGGGGGGGAGGTGGCTGGAGACCAGAAAGGTTCTGAGGTGGTAGGATAGGCACAGAAAAGAGGGGCAAACCAGGTGCCCCAAATAGTCCTTATCTGGTGACAGATGATATGTTTCTATGTCTCTAATGCTTAGTCAGTTAGTTGGAATCCCATGTTCCCTTGTGTATTTGTGGTAATTCTGTAGTATTTGACGGTGCTTAGTAAGTATCTTTTAACCCCCTGTTCCCTGATATGCTTGTTATGTTGCTGCAGTATTAGTGCAATGCTCAGTGAGTAGGTTGGAGTCCCTTGTTCTCCTGACTTTTTGTGACGATGTGTTGCCAGTGTTCAGTAGGTGGGTTTGAATCCCTCGTTCCCCTGTGTGTGGTGATGCTATAGAACTGCACAGTACTTAGTACGTTGCCATAGGACAAACTCATCCAGCATAAAGGCACAACATACTAGCAGTTTAAGTAATACAGTGATGTATTTACATATCTATATTCCCAACATCTTGGTCTGTGGAGTTAAAAATACAGTCAGTGGGTCTCAACAGGAGAATTATGATAACCATCACAGTTGTTGAATATAATGAAAGGATTCTTTGCAGACCAGAGGATTTTCATTTCAATAGATTTGAGAACGATGGTGTTCATGGGGCTAAAATGAGTTAAACTTATGTGTTATTCACATCTGATACAGAATTTGCAGCCCCTGAAGAGATCTGAATGGTGATTTACAGCTGGGATATTTACCAGCCTTCAGTTTCTCAATGATTTATTATTATCCATCGGGCAGAAATGCAGTTTTAAAATGAAAGGATCATTTTCCTTTTTATAATGAACTGACTTGTGTGCCTTAAGCCTCTTATGAAAATATCCTAGAAGAGTTCCATGAAAGCAGTGCAAAATCCTAATTCAACCTATAATCTATAGGGTACCAAGGGAACAAGAAATGTGTGCCGAGTTGAAGCTGTTTGTAACAATCCTTTAGTTTGTTTCTGTTTTTTTTTTAGAAATGGTGTTCATACCCCCAAAATGCCCCATATTTAAAGTCTGGTATAAACTGTGTCTTACATTGTTTTCTCTTTATGAGTGGCAAGCTGTACAGTTCTGTTTACTGAACCAGCAATTTGGAGTTTTGATGATGTCACTCATGGATTCAGAACTCTCCCCTCCATGTTAGATGCCCCCTGTTCGTTACCTCCTTCCAGAACCATATTCCTCTAATATCTCTCACCCCTACCAAAACTGTAACTACTGTCTCCACTATGTTGTCCTTTGCTTTGAATAGGTGTTATATTCTACCCCCATTAAGTAGCCTGTAAAGTCTAGCCCTACTCTGTAATGTATATACTCTGCTCCTACTTATATTCCTTCCTAATTGCCATGTAATTGTTGCCATCACTGTTTATTCCTTGTATATTCCTTGTGCTATTCATGCATGACCTCTTTGCAACTGAGTATCTCTATGATGTATCCCCTGGCAAACATTTCCTGTCGAACTGAATTGTTCTGGTACTGTGTTATGCCTGCTCTGTATTGCATTACTCTGACAGTAGTCAAAACTAAGTGCTGATTGTTATTGAGCCTGGTATATCAGTTTTTACCTCCTCTTCCCTTTTAACTGTTTTCTTCACTTTGGTAACCAACTGAACATACCTGCACTGTTTTTATGTTGTACTATCCCTGACCCTCCCGATTGCCTGTAAATGTTACCATCATTGTATATTGTATGAATTGTAAGATTGCTACTTTGTATTCATTTTGTGTCCTTCCAGGACCACCTTGTAAATGAGCTTGCTCAATGGTGCTATTCCTGATAAAATAAAGAATGAATAAATGAAAATGAAACTCTGACTACGAGCTGTTGACCTATCAGAGCAGTGCTCAGAGTTCTGAATCCATGCAGTGACATCGTCAGAACTCCAAATTCTTGCTCCTATAAGATGAAAATTATACAAATGCAGTTTAACACAACAACTTTTATTCAGGTGCCATAAAATATAAAACTTTTGGAGGTATGCATATAATTTCTGAAAGTAGGAACATTACAAACAACTGCAAACTCATGCAAATTTCCTATTCCCTTTAGCAAATGGAGACATTATTCAAGTCCACTTCTAAAAACAATGCCATTTCCTTTTTTATTTACAAGAGTGTTGTGTTACTTTGCTCCAATCAAAGGACATTGTTTTTCGCTGATGCAAAAATATAGAATATCCCACTTATGAGACTCCTTTGGGGGCAGATTTTACATAACATGTTCCTATAGCAGCAGGGACAGACTGGAATGATGTGACAGTAATCCACTTGCTCAAATAAGAGTTCTGAGTGGTTTGTCCAATAAATGGATAACCCAGAAAAAATATTTAGGGTCTGGTTTAAATAAGCATAAGAAGTTGAGATTTCACATGAATTTTCATTGCATCATGGGACATGTAGGCAAATCACCATGAAAGAATGTTGACTGGTTCTGCATTAAGCAGGAGTGCATTGTGCCAAATGGCCTCTCACACAGTCTGCAAAGGCTAAGAACAGAAGACACGGGATGTCCCATGACGCTTTAAATTATTTGGATATGTGTAGTTTTATATTTCTGTGAAACCTAGCTTTATTGTCAGTGTCCTTTCCAGGTAACCCTTGTCTCAGTGCTTTTGTGATGAGGTTCTTTGTCTTTTGTATGTTTTCTCACTGTCTCCAATGGAGCTCTGTCATAAGGATATCCCTGTCACAAACCCCTTTCTGCTCAGCATTTGGAATGCTCTCATAATATAGGTGTAATGTATAGAATATCCTATATTATACTGAAATGGAGCCCTATCAGCCAATGAGAATGTAGTGATTTGCAGAAATAAAACAAAAGGGTTTGACTTATTTGCAGCCCAAATGCTGATACAGTATCCACGCTTTGCTCTTTGGTGACATTCATAATGCTATTCTTGTATCTTTTGATAAGGGAACATCATTTATGCAAATGGATGATTTCTCACTGACTGATACATAGAGGATTGGGCATGGCAGCCTGTGAAGAACAAGGTGATAATGTCATCCCATGAAGCCTGGGGGGGGGGGTGCAGAATAAACCATGAAGCCAAAGTCAAGTGGCTTACTGTGCCCCCAGCTTCATAAGATGTAATCACCACCCAGCTCTTCAGTGGCACATACAGTGTGTCTAATATCCAAGTCATCAGTGTGGCTCAGTTGGCAGCACATCTGCCTCTGGCCCAGAAGATCATGGGTTCTAGTTGCACACTGGGAATGAGCTCATCATACCTTAAAGAGCAACTGACACGTCTCGGTAGAGTAGTGCCCTATCCTGCCTACTGTTCCTCCTGGTACAGAGGGTACTGCAAATGAAGGCACTGTAAGGTAATATTTTACTGTAAAGTTGTGGCGGAGTGCAAAGAGTGCCTCCACTGCAGCATCAGGTCCCCTTCCCGATCCAAACCTGAGGATGACATCAGGTCAGGATGGGGATCTGGGGAAATGCCATTTCAGAAGCGAAAGTGCCACAGAATTGGCATTTCACCGGCAAATGCCACTTTTGCTGGTGAAATTCCCACATTCTGCACTTCGCTGGTGAAATGGAATTTTACCAGGTCCCCATCCCAACCTGACATCATCCCTCAGGCTTGATTGGGAAGGGACCTGATGCTGTGACGGGGCATGCATTGCACTCACCCACATCTTTACAGAAAAATATTGTCTACAGTATCTCCATTTGTGAAATTTCCTCTGTAACCGGGAGGTACCAGAGGCAGGATAGGGCACTACTGGCACATCTCTACTGAGACGTGTCAGTTGCTCTGTAAAACGCTGGCACCCTAGTGCAGTACTAGGAGAGTGCTGTACTGTCGGGATGTACCATCCTGTGGATGAGACATTAAACCGAGGTCCCTTCTACCCATCTCTGGTGCTGTTCATGTGGAAGTAAAAGAACCAAAGGGACTTTTCACAAGAGTAACATAGAAACATAGACTTTGATGGCAGATAAGGACGACTAGGCCCACCTAGTCTGCCCATTTCCCAACGTTTTGGATAAGTTGCAGATCCTAGTTAACCAACAGCCTACTTCTTCCTACCCCCACAGAAGAATTGCCTTATGTCTGTCCCATGCCTTCTTGAATTCTCCCAGTGTTTTTGACCCCACAACCTCCTCAGGAAGGCCATTCCATGTGTCCACCACCCTCTCTGTGAACAAATACTTCCTCACATTGCCCTGAGCTATCCCCCCATCTTCAAATTGCTTCCCTTGTTCTTGCACATCTCTTTTTCTGAAAAATGCTACCATCTTGGACTTTGTTGATTCCTTAAGGTACTTGAAAGTTTCTATCATTTCCCCTCAACCTCCTTTCCTCGAGGGTATACATATTAAGCTCCTTTAATCTCTCTTTGTATGACTTCTGTTGCAGACCCTGCACCGTTTTAGTTGCCCTCCTCTGGACTGCCTCCATACTGTCTATGTCCTTGCAAAGATGGGGTCTCCAGAACTGCATGCAGTACTCCAGATGGGGTCTCACCAACTGTCTGTACAGAGGGATAACAACTTCCTGTTTTCTACTGCTGATGCCTCTCCCTATACATCCCAGTATCCCCTCAGCCATCCTTACTACCTTCTCGCATTGCTTGCTTAACTTTAGATCATCTGATATGACTACCCTCAGGTCCCTTTCCATTTATGTTGTTGTTAATACCACCCCCACCCCCACTGTGTACTCTTCCCCTAAGCTTTTGTTTCCAGGTGCATTACCTTGCACTTCTTTGCATTGAATCTGAGCTGCCATACATTTGACCATTCCTCCAACCTTGCCAAGTTCCTTCTTATCCATTCCACCCCCCCATGTATTAATTCTGTTTCAGATCTTTGTGTTGTCTGCAAAGAGGCACACTTTTTCTTCCAGTACCTCCAAAATGTCGCTTATAAAGAGATTAAAAAGGACCAGACTCAGTACTGTACCCTGTGGTACCCTGCTAGTAACCCCCCTTTCTTTGGAGAGGACTCCACTTACTGTTACCCTCTGTGTCCTGTTGTCCAGCCAATTTTTTATCCTGGCTATGACCCTGGGAACCACTCCCAGGCTGGCTAATTTGTTTATTAATCTTTTGTGTGGGACTGTGTCAAATGCCTTGCTAAAGTCTAGGTAGGCCATGTCCACAGCTCCTCCCTGGTCTACTACTTTGGTCATCCAGTCAAAGAAATATATTAGATTGGTCTGAAATGACCTTCCCACTGTGAATCCATGCTGCCTTGGGTTCTGTGCCCCACTGGCCTCTAGGTACTCAACAATTATTTCTTTCAGAAGTGATTCCATCATTTTCCCTACCACTGACGTCAAGCTAACAGGTCTGTAGTTTCCTGCCTCTGTCTTGCTCCCACTTTTGTGAAGGGGAATCACATCCGCCCCCCCCTCCAGTCCTTAGGTACCACACCATCCTCCCATGATTTGTTAAAAAGGGTAGTCAGTGGTGTCACTAGTCCTCCCCTTAATTCTTTTAGAATGCTGAGGTGAATCCCATCAGGCTCCATTGCTTTGTCCACCTTCAGTTTTAGGAGTTCTTTCAGAATCCTTTCTTCTGTGAAAGGCCTGGAATCGACCCCCCCCCCCCATCCAGAGTGCTTCTATTGATTGGATTAGGCACCTCCCCCTCCTCCTCTTTTGTGAATACTGAGCATTAGTATTCATTCAGTATCCCTGCTTTTTCACTGACTTTCTCTGCCCACCCACCCCTTTATTAAGCCTCACTATCCCTCCTTTGGTCTTTCTTCACTACCTAATGTACCTATAAAAGGTTTTATCCACCTTTTTAACTGGGTTGGCTATCTTTTCCTCAGTTTGGGCCTTTGCTATTCTGACTGCCTTCCCCGCTTCCTTCTACTTTAACTGGTACAGTTCTCTTTCCTGCTCCTTCTGTGTTTCCTTATACTTTCTGAATGCTATTTTTTTATACCTAACCTTCCCTGCCACACCTTTTGAGAACCATAGTGTTTTTTTCTTTTGTTTTGATTTGTTTTTTTGCTTCACACAAAGGCGTGTTGCCTCTGTGATGGCAGTTCTGATGTTTCCCATTGTTCCTCCACCCCTCCTTCTTGCCTGTTTGCTAGTGCTTTTCTGAGGAACTCTCCCATTTTGACAAAGTCGGCCCTTCTAAAGTCCAGTACCCCTCCCTTTTGTATGGCTTGACTCTGTGGCTGTGTTTATCATGAACCACACTCTTTGGTGGTCACTTGTTTCCAGATGGCTACCCAGTTCTTGATCCGAGATCCTCTCTCTGTCCCCATTTGAGAGTACCAGGTCTAAGACTGCTCCCTCCCGAGTGGGTTCCAACACTAGCTGTCTGAGGCATGCCCCTGTAGGGCACTGAAAAAGAGTAGGATATTCATCTTGGTGTTCTGGACAACATTCTCCTTCCCATAAAACCAGTTCATGCAATTTTCCAAGGCTGTGTGTGGGTGTTGATGTATGAAATGGCTGCCACTACACGCTCAGTCACCTCTCTATCAGTCAAGCATTGCTTGTAAAGCACTTTGGGATACAATGTGTATGAAAAAACACTATATAAATATTGATTCTTCTTCTAATGAATTATATTACATGGTTAGGAGGAAGAACATTCTGAAAACTGCCTGCAGGAGATTAATGAAATGCAGCACATATCAGAATTTAGTCCAGGTTTTATCTAGAACATTTCGTATATTGAATCTCGTGCTGATTGTTACTTCTGGTCCAGGTTTTCTCTGTACTGCTGGATCCAGGTGCTTTGGAAAGCCATATGTATTGTCCTCAATAAACATGTAAGTTTTATTTTTACAAGTAAATATAGCTACTTATTTACAAATTGCCAGTGTGTGTGTCTCCATAGGGCAACTGCTTAAAGTCTGGTAAGCTACAATTTGTATTTTTATTCATGGTGTTTCTAACTAATTGGATTGAGTTAAAGGTTTGCTAATTGTTTTACATTTTTATGTAAGCTTGGTTTTGAGATTGATATAAGAAATTTAAAAAGGTTGATAGTTTATGATGCCATAATCAGCAGCAGTGCACAGATACTGATGATGTATTTTTCCCTGCATGGATACTACAGTACATTGCCAACATTCTTAGAACCTTGTGATGTCACTGAGGGTGAAGCAGTGCCTAAGTACATTGGCCCCTATTCACATAGGGGAAGGAAGTACATGCTGGTGGTGCGTATCCCACTCATGGAGCTCTGCACCTGCGGACAGTTGTGCACCAGCAGCATTCACGGCCACCAGCCTCCTGTCCACTGCCCCGCCCTCAGCATGCAGGACTCTGGACCAGGCCACTGAGTGGATCCCCTACACGGTAGGGTGTGCGTTGGAGCTCACCCTGTGGAAAACCAAAGGCTGGTGGCTGAGGTGGAAAGAGGAGGGCAAAGGCGCCAGTCCTTCTACAATGCAGCCACAGAGCAGGTCACAGTATCAGGGTGTTGGTCGGTTGGTGGTTTGGGGGGCACCATACCCCACCACATGCCTGGGGGGACTGGTGGCAGACGTTGGCTGGCAGTGCCATTGGGGGTGGGTCAACTTCCTTTGTCTGACGCCCCTACATGGGGGTGTGGGTGCCTGGTAGGGGCCCCACACCAATATGTGCAAGGGCAAGTGGCAGCGGTCCAGGTGGGTGGGCTATCTGCCCTGTCCCGGCAGAGTTCTGATGGTTGCACAGGAAGTGTAGAGGACTTATGGCAAAGTTCACCCAGGCATACCCTGTGCCTCCTCTGCAAATCCATGGCCAGCACTTTGCACATTTGTGCATGGCGCATAGTGCTAGCCAACCCACAGCCCACCCCTGGTGTGGTGCAGTCCACGTACCCGAGAGTATTGGTGCAGTGGTCTGCATACCCCCACCCCTTAGTGCATCCCACATCAGGGCACATAGGGTGCGGCATGGCTATAAGCCCCAGATACACGCATATAGCCACTCTGCTCCAGTCATGCATAGGGCCCATGGTAGTTAAGCACAGAATCACCCTCAGTTTCATCACAAGGTTCTAAAAATGGTGACAATGTAGTATCAATATAGGGCAGACTTGGTCATTAATATCTCTGGACTGCTGCCAGCTACATGTAAGCAAAACACTTCAATTAAAAGAGCTTTTTATGGGTTTTCAAATTATGAAGACCACTGTTCATAAATATTCCTCTTTAAAAGTGTCTAAAAGAAACCGGATTGTATCTGTGTTTGGTTTAGGATCCATGTTTTTTTCATTTGGTATAGAGTTTCAAAGTGTCCTGAATGGTGCAAGTCCCTGGTGCACCCAACAAATAGTGCATGGGGCTTGTGGCATTCTGATGGGTGATGATCATGATTTTCCATCCCGTGTGCAAGCTGCCACAAGTTAGAGCAACTTTCTCTGATCTAGCTTATGTCAATCTCAGGTACCCTTTTTACGGGACTTGCACTGAATATCTGATGTAAGCTGCCATAAATAAGTAAAGTGTCATAACTGCGCCTAACCTACTAAAACTGGGTGCATTCACAGCAAAGATGTTTGGCACAACAGCACCAAAATCAGGTTTACTATAGGACTTGAAGCAAACCCTGTGTCGCCCTTTAAAAATCCGTCCATTTATCTTACATTTTATTTACCCAGGCTAACGTAAATGATATGTACCATCTCTTTTTCAGTGTGACCCTGCTTCTACTCAATTTTACATGTTGGATGACTGAAAGCTCAAGTGACATGCTTCGTGTCACACATTGAGCCAATGACTGCAGTGCAAATCAACCCTGGAATTTCCTGTTTCACAGTTCAGCAGTATTTGTTAGTAACCATATAGTTTTTTCAGCAATAACATTTGTCAGGCACAGCTATCAAGATACATATTTTTCTTTTCATTTTCTTTTATTCCTGAACCAAGATATGGAAGTTTGAAGTTTTTAACCTTTGCTGTGCCACAGACTGATTTATCAGTCCAGAATTCCTACATGCTCTAATTCTGCCAGCAGCCCAGGGGTTAAAAGTTCCCACTCCTACACCACACCCACCATGAAGAAATTAAATATCTCTGCACAGTATTGTGCTGTTTACCATCAGAAACATCTCAAAAAAATGTAAAAAGTCGGGATGAACACCGCTCAAAAGACGCAATCTCTTCAGTTTTCCTCTTTTATTTTCAAATTAAACACAAATGAGCCCATTTGTGTTTAATTTGAAAATAAAAGAAGGAAACTGAAGAGATTGGGTCTTCTGAGTGGCGTTCATCAATGGTGAAGCCAGAGGGGGGGCTGGGGGGTGGTCACCCCTCTTGGCTGCCTCAGTGTGAGTAGTGGTGCCCCACCACCATCTTTATTTAATGCTTAGTACCCATTGTGGAGCCAGAGATTGACTGAAAGGCCCCCCTGGCTCCCTAATATTTTTTGAGATACTTCTGGTCATAACTGGATGACCCAAGCTATTGAACATTTTACCTGCCTAAAGAAGTTGGGCAACTTGGATCACCTTGCACAGTAGGTAAGAATTTGGCTTGACAATCAGAAACATTTGTCACAGCACCATCCTGACCCATCCACAGTCTGAATCTAGCCTGTACATTCAACAAGTAATCTCAGCAGAAGTGGCTGTCATCCTTAATGAGTCATAAATTACAAAACTAGCTGTAAATACTGTTTTAACAATTTCTGAGAAAACTAAAAATACAGTGAGCATAAATCTTAGGATATCAGAAACACATTTCTGCTAAAAAAAAAACTATAGGATGAACTGTTTTGCCAACTAAAAAATCCTGCTGCTATAAAGGGACATAGCCATGTACAGCGGCCACAGCAATCTGAAAGCCCATGAAAAGCTCTTTCAAATAATTAGAAGACTTTGATGTCACTCTGCACTACACGGAGTCAAGCACACCTTGGCCCAGATATTCAAAAGGGTTGCGCCATGTGCAACAGGGTTGCGCATGCGCAAGTCCTACATTGCGCCATTCTGCGATATTCAGCAGGAGGCAGTTACGCCACTGAAAACAGGTTGAGCAACAGCGCAATGCAAATGAATGCATGCTCAACAGGAGGGGGAGGAACCATGCATAAACTGCGCAACCCGATATTCATTCGGGTTGTACAGAAGTTAATGCAGGCGCAACCCCCAACCTGCGCCTGCACAACTTTGAGCCAAAAAAAAAAAGGATCAAGTTGAGGGCCACCCACAGGTGAGCTGCTGTATTGCAGGTTGCAACACAGCAGCTGCCACCCATGGCTGGCCCCCAACTCAGTCCCTGTGCCCCACCAGCCCGATCGCGGGCAGGCGTAAAACAACCCCCGCCCAAACATCTCCCAATGCCCGATCGCGGGCAGAGCGTATCATGACAACCCCCAGTGCCCGATCGGCGGGCAGAGATGTAAAGACCCCCAACCTGAATATCTCCCTGGTGGTCAGTGGACCGTAATGCCCGATAGTGGGCAGAATGTCCAGTGACAACCCCCAAACATCTCCCTGGTGTCTAGTGTCCCCACCCACCCACCCATGAAGCCCCCCACCCGCTCCCCCAGCGGCGGGCGGCAGCATCCCACCGCCTGCCGCCGCGCCCGCCCGACTGATGTCGGTAGGGCTGCCACCCGATCGTGCAGAGCTGGAGGCCAATGGGCGTGCAGCCCCTACCGTGCATGACAGTTCAGATTGCAACAAATCTGGACATCGCGTATGCGGCTGTGAACTGCAGCCCTGTCTGGCTGCGCCAGCGTGCGGCCCCAGGCACCAGTCGGTCGGCGGGCCGCGAGCGACGAAGCGAGTGAACCCGGCCTGCCCGGCGGTGGTGAGCAAGTGTGAGTGAGTGTACCAGACGCAGGAGGCTGCTGAAGTTATCACTGGACGTCTGCCCGCGTCGGCGTGATCACTGAACTACCGAAAGGCTGTTGAGTTGGGGGCTCTTCGATACCGCGATCGCTGCCTGAAACATCATATGTTCTGCCGCGATCGCTGAATGTTGAGCGAAAGGAAGCTGTTTATGTTCTGCCGATCGGCTGAAAGTTGTTTCATTCTGCCAGCGATCGGGCATTGGGAGCTGTTTGGGCGGGGGGGGTGTTGTCATGATACGTTCTGCCCGCGATCGGGCATTGGGAGATGTTTGGGCGGGGAGGGTGGTTGTCGGTATACATTCTGCCCGCAATCAGGCATTGGGAGATGTGTGGGCAGGGGGGTTGTTTTCACGTTGTGCCCTCGATCGGGCTGCAGGGTGCGTCGGTCCCCGATGGCTACTGCCTGGCAGGGTGGCCAGGCGCAAGTCCTTGGGGATCGTCACACCTACATGCTAATGGCATGCAAATGGGGCCATAATCAGATGCAAATGGCCCCCCTGTGCCTTGCATGAATTATGGCCCCATTTGCATGTCACCTTTTGAATATCGGAAATTTGTGCATGGTGCAAGCTAAGTACGTGCGCCACACGTAAGTTTAATGCTCAACTCTGACAGCTTGCGGTGGCGCCGGTTCCCCTGCGCCATGCACAGTAACTTTAATGGCTGGGGTGATATTCAAGGTTGCTCAATAGCGCGCTCCTTTGAATATCGCCCCGGCCACACCCCTGCTCAACTATTTTGAGCAGCGCAAGGGCTTGCGCCTCAGAATGGCGCAGTTTGAATATCCGGGCCCTTGTTCCTTGATGACATCACAATGTTCCACAAATGGCTGCAGTGTAGTATTAATGTTGAACAGACTCAATTGTCTACATTTCTAGAGTGCTTCCAGCCACAGATGAACCAAATGGGCCCAATTTTGAAAAGCTTATGCAGGGCTTCCGTCAAGCCCTGCATCAGCCCTGTTCTTGGGCGCAGCTACGCCAAACTCCTGTGACACAGCTGCACCCAATTTTAGTCCATCAGGTGCAGTTGTGAAATTTTTCCATACTTTATGGTGGCTTGCACCAAATATGTGGCACAAGCCCCATAAAAATAGCCTGCAGTATGCCTCAAGTGAGACCAGTGGGAGCTGGTATAACTTGCGGTATTTGATGCACAGGAGTGAAATCCTGATTGGTGCCGAAAGAATGACTCAAGCCCTCTGCGCTGTATGACTGGTGCACTCGGGGGTTTGTGGCATTCTTGGGCTTTTGAAAATTGAGCCCCCATATCTCGTTTGAAAGAGCTTTTCATTGGCATTTAAACTATGTCAACCACTGTATGTGAATGTCTCCCTTTAAGCTGCTCTGCGCATTCCTAGCTCAGTCACTGCATTTACACCAGCACACCTTAGGGTTCAGACATGTTGCTCTGAACAAGGCACTTCAAATGAACACCATCCACAGACTTTGGTAATAATGAAATATGTTTTTGTGAAGAAACATAGACAATGATGGCGGAAAAAGTCCAAAGGTTCCTCCAGTCTGCCCAAGTTCCCTATTTAGCCCTGGGGCCTACTGTTCCTTCAGGATCCCAGCTCTCACTCCCCCCCCATTCTCCTCCCCGATTCTGATACATTGAGCAACCACTATACCCTTCGCAGACAGAAAGCAGATGATGCTGTAAAAATTACATTTTGAGCTATTGAAGTGCATCAAACTGTTTAGAATAATTAAATCTAAATACTGTAGTCACTTCATTAAATCAGTGTCTGATACCACTGGTGCTCACCCTACTTCTAATAGACATTAGAAACAAACCTAATTCTGCTACTGTCATTAGTAAGTGTAATAAAATCTTTATACTGTAAACTTACCCTTCAAAATGATGTTAGCATGTCCTGGGAAGAAGGTTAGGTACTTATTAGAATATCAAAGTGTGCTTTTTTCTGTATCTTCTCCACACCTGCTTGGGGACTGCAGTCATATCAAACAGCAATAAATATAATTTACACACCAAAAAGTACAAGAAGATCCCACATGATACTGAATAATTAATGTTTGTTTCCGATGCTTAGGGACAGATAAAAACAGGATTGAAGTGATCTGACTCATTTTAAGCTGGAAAAGATGCTCTTTATAAAATATATTAGAATTGACACAACTGGCCCTTTGATCCATCAGCTTGAACTCAGTCTGTGATGAGCTCCAGAATATCGCCTCTTGGGATGTCATCCCCACACCTTTCTGTTTTTTTTGTATGCAAGATGGGAATATAACATGCTCCGAACTGGGGGAGCGTAATTTCCGTCTTCCATTGTACAGTATGTTGTGCCTCTAAAAACAATATAATTTTTTTTTATAATTGTTTAACCAGGAGTAGCACACTAAGCTGTTTACAGGTGCAACCTGGGAGCACAGGGAAGTTAAGTGACTTGCTCAGGGTCACACAGTATGCAAGTGGGGGCTGTGGGATTCAAACCCAGGTCTCCAGCTCAGAGTCTTAAACCACTGCACTATACTGCCTCCCATATCTTATCATGTGTGTCAGCATGACCTTTGTTCCAGAGGTTGAAAAACAAGTAGTGCTAAAAGAACAAGTGCAAGACCAGGGAAAAGGACAGCAAGATCTCACTTTGAGGAAATCAGTCCCTCAGCACAGCAAATTAAATCTTATTCATTTGTTTTTTGCTGATCAGGAAAGCAGGGTTAGACAATACAGCCTATTTTCAGTGTTGTCTTGAGCATGGATAAAGATACAAACCAACTGAAATTGAACCTGATTAAACTGCTGGTGGTATTTTTTAGTAAATGGGGTAAATTTGGCCAGGATACTGGAAAAATTCCTATACACTTCTTAAGAAGGGCCATGGGATCTTTAAGATCCACCTAAACAACTCCTAGAACAGATGGACAACACCTTTAGTTTAACATCTCATCAGAAGGATGGCACACCCCACCTGTACAGCATCCCTCTAGCACTGCACTCTGATACCAGCATTTATGGTATGAAACCAATCTTGGTGCGGGACTAGAACCCATGACCTTCTGGCCCAGATGTGGATGTGCTAGCAACTCATCCATACTGGCAAATCTGACCAAAGCTGTTCTTGCAACCATTCAGCACCCAGACATGGGACACTGACTGCAAAATGTTGGAAAAGGTAAAATAAGAGAAGCATCATAAAGTGTTAGAGATGGGTGCTAAGAGCACTGTGGAAATGTACACTTTTACATTCACAGAGTTTGTTGTTCCTGAGCAAAATAGATTAAGAAAACAATAGCACATAGCAGGGTTTTTATTAAGATAAATAATTATGCTGCTCTGTCGGCCCCGCAATAGCATTACCACTCATGGTGCCAGTGACCCAGGTTCGGAACAAGCCGGGTTCTTTGGAGGATGGCCAGGGAGAGGAGGAATGAACATCCTACATGGTGCTCTCTTCCGTCGGGAAGCGATGGGGGAAGTTCCACCATGCAGCCATCATTTGGGTGACCATGGGTAGCAGTGCAGGTGGCAGCACACTCAACTGAGAAAAGATGCTTACTGGCTGGGGCGGATGCCAACGCACAACGTGCATACTCCCCAGCCTCAGCCAACATCTCTATGAGGGAGGAGAGAAAAAACACATGGAAAAAAACAACCACTACAGCATAATGGACCCCCTCTGTCCACAAACCATGCATCCCTCAACCTTGTCTCCTTCCAAATGCCAAACAACCTGCTGGAGTCAATAGGACCTGGCCCAGCCTGTTGGCCTCCGTCATGGGGAAGGGATATCAATAGACACTGTCAGTAGGAAAGTAAGTTCTGGGAGAAGGCATGCTGATGGGTTTGGGACACAGTGGGTTCCTGAGAGGGGGTCAGATAGCTAGTTGGTGACAAGTGCAGAAACTGTAAATAAAAAACAAATAGAGTTAATTAATGCACACACTGTGCGCTGAGGCATGTGACAATGCTGCATAGCTTAAGAACCCAAGAAGTCTGTTAAGTAACCAATAAGACACAATGGGATATGCATTATGCAGATCTAACCATGCGACCATGGGTGTAGTAAGCCATGAGGCCACAAGTTGAATGCCTTTACTCCCTGGAAGTGCACTTAGATCTGCACAATGCACATCTCCAGAGTGTTGTATTGCACATAGAAAATAGGAACCTAGGTAGTTTTAAAAAGAAAAAAAAATAAAGACTGAAAAATGTTTAAAAGACTTTGAAAATCTGTCCCTCCACCAATTGGTACCATCAGGGGATACTGTCAGGGTATTGTGTATTTTTGTTTCCCAAGTTTGCTGATTCCCCACCCCCAACACACACACACACACACACACACACACACACACACACACACACACACTCAGAGTAAGATTTCTGTTGTCTGTTTTAATTTGGTAGCCAAACTTTGATGGATTGCATTTGTCAGTACCTACCAATTTTCCCTTCCCTGATTCTACTTTCTTCAATTAGGTAAAGCAGGAGTGGGAACAGGCTGGCAGAGAGCTAGAAAGAGGTGCTTCTGTCAGGAGGGTGGAGATGGAAACATATAGTGTTGAGGAGAGAGTGATGATGTGCAGGTGAGGAAGTGGGCTGGAGAAAGTGAGTGGTTTAAGCTGTCAAGTCCAGGAAATCAGCCTCCCAATTCTGCATTCTCCCACAGAATTAGCCTTTATGTGTCCATATTGCTCTGTGTCCAGTGTGTGAAAGTGCTGTTCAATCCCAGTGTTTATGACTGCACTGTGAATAAGTGAGCGAGGTGGCACGCCAGACTGGAGGAGCTGAAATCAGGAAGAGAGCTAGGAGTTAGGGTATCGTGTTTAAAATAAAAAAAATGAAAAGCAAGCAGAGTGACACAGATTGCAAAGCTGAGCAGCCAGGAATAGGTTCAGCACAAGCATGATTACATTTGATGTGAGTAATTTTGTTTTATTGAGATTTTTTAATTTGGCATACTGTATCAGGTGACCTGACATCTACTGTGCTATGTTTTCTGAATTAAAATAGCGTTTTTAAGAGTGATTAATGTTCTGTGGTGGGATGGTCTGTTTTTGTGATTGTGAAGTAGTGTGTAGTTTTTCTCGGCTTGGGGGGGAGAGAAAATGACCTCATTTAAATGGCAAGATTCTATTTGGTACAAGGATTTCTTTTGTACTGTGTCATGGTTCTCTTTGCTTGTTTTTACTTATGCATTAGACAGATCTGATGCACAGATAACAACCAATCAGGCTGCAGCATTTTCCAGACTTATTTTATAATTTAGCTTTATTCATACTCTGGAGTGCGGTATTCATTTATGCAGCCCCATTGCTACTAGGGGGCTATGTGCCAACTATTCCTCCCTCGGTAAACCTGGCCACAAACAGATTATTGTGTATCAGGGAGAGTGATGCCACTGAGCCTGTCTGTTCTGGAAACAAAAGGATGAGCTGGCATCCACTTTAGGAGTGGTGATGGAGGAGCTGAGAGAGAGAGAGAGAGGAACATGTAATTGGTTGGAATATGAGAAGACTGCCCAAAAGAGGAGAAGGTGGTAAAAGGTGAATTCATCCCTCAACGGGTGTTTCCTAGGGCCTTTTTCAGGTCCCAATGCAAGTTCAAGAGGTGCAGTCCCATTCATGATGGAAAGGGAAAAGTCTTGATCCATTCCAGTCCACTGGGTATATCCTGAAGTCGGGTTAAAGGGGTATCATTTCATCAGCGCTATTAGGAATTTAGCTTTACTGGGGTTAGAACCCCACAATGGTGGTTATGTGCAACGTATGAAAATGTATCACCCTTGGGCATGCTCCTCCACATCCAAGCATTGCCAAGCTTAGCATGCCATTTTCACTAACTGCATGTAACCTGCTGACAGTCAACCATTTATATGTAGCTGGCATTCACTGACAACTGCAATTAGCATTTCACTCAAAAGAAAATGAAGAAAAAATACAAAAACATTAGGCATATTTCCATTTGAAAAACGATATCAATTAGAACATAAACAAGTGAGAAGTAAAACTAGCTTTTTATGTTTTTCCATGAACTCTGCTGGTACAGTTTGTGAAAACCAGTCACTGCATGTAAACCCTAATGTGTAACATAGTGTTTTAACATCAAGAACTCTTTGTCCATTACCATAACATTTCTGCTATACTTTGTAAGAAGGAATCCTTTCCTTGGTAAATGAAATATGATGAATATGATGGCTTCAGTCGAAAATGCAGCACTATTTGTCAATAAGCTCTATGTACACAAACTGCCCAAGGGAACTGACGTCTTGTAAAGGAAAGAGAATGTAACTATAGTTTTTTTAAGAGTCATTTATGACTGCTTTTTCTTTGGATGTGGGACTTCAAGCTAAAATACACCTCAGGGTATGTAGATAAGCTGACCCAAACCCCTAGTGTGCCAATTAAATTTTAGATAACCAAAATTAGCTAAAACTGTTCACATACATTCTGTTTCCTACGAGTAAGCATGTAGGACATTTGTATACACCTGGCTATTTAAATGTGTATTGAAAGTGTTTTTGTTTACTTTTGCTCTTATGTATTGTTCGTAATGTATATTTTAATTGTAAAGACATTAAAAGTTGAACAATAAAAACCTTTGTGCTTGTAAAATAGTGTATTGTAGCGTAGTGTCGAAAAACATATAATTACCCTCAGTGAAGCTTATACGCAGATGACACTGAAACCACACAACACTGCACTCCATGGTTTCCATGTAGCTGATATGTGTCCTGAATTGCAGCCAGCTATTTTAGAAAAGCTTTAGAAACTGAGTCATTTCTTGCTTTTGTTTGTTTCTATGGATACCGGATTACAAGCTGAATTTAATTTAATGTTTTTAAAAGCATACTTCTTTATTGTTCTTCAGGAAAATATTAATCTCAGCTATCTGAGAACGTCGACAACATGAAAACCCCTCCCAGCCATTATTTTATATGTTGTTGACATTCACTGACAGCTGCAATTAGTTTTTTGTTTTTTTTAAAAGTGAAGGACTCATACTAAAAATTAAGCACGATTCCACTTAAAAACCTGTATCAATATAAAACATAAAAAAGTGAGAAGTGAAGCTAATTTTTATTAAAACTTTTCTTTGTATACTGTACTCTTTGTGACAAAAATCAGCTACATTTAAATTCTGCGTTGTATCATGGTTTAGTGGTGTTTAGGTAATTTATTCTTACACTGCTTTTCTTATTCTTCTTAATTGTTTTACATAAAGGCCCCCTCCCCACAAGTAAATCACCCTTTTTAAGCTGCAAGTGAAGCTTGAAAAGCTTACTGTCATGCGTTTTATTCTGTGCATGTTAGGAAGATTAAGGCTATGTTTAGTATGTAAGAACTGGCTGTGGTGAGATCTAAGTAGACTCGAGCAATGATAAGCTGAATGTAATACGAGCTGTAACATTCCTTTTGAATTTACCCCCTTCCCGCCCCAGAATTTGCATATCTATGATGCTGTGCACTGGGGTTTTAGGATTTAGAATGAATGCATGTGGCTTGGAGAGAGTTGTAAAAGCCAAACTAATGGGAGATTATCTGTTTTTTTTTGTATTGTTCATGCACCCTACATACTGCTGATCTTTCAAACTGCCGCTCTAGTATGCCATTTTCTTTGGGCATGTTACTTCCAACTGTGATGAGCATTAGAGGAGAACATACGTCCGTAGTGGATTGACCTTTACACTGAAGGAGTGACGGGTAGGTATTAAACAAGCATGTTACTCTATGTGGCTGTTTACTACACTGTTAGCAGAGTAAACATGTTGTCACTCTGTGTGGTCCTCCAGAGTGTCGGAAAAGGTAGAAATTGTATTTATGTAGTGTTTCTTTTACACTATGTCTGAAAGAGATTTAACATATGTATGCATAACCTGATGGTACAGACTGCATATCAGCAACCAGACCTTGGGTTTAACATTATCAAATCACAGGATGCTTTACATATGCTGAATCAAGGTGTGAATCCAAGAAGTAATGGTCCTAATTGGTGTGTTTGTAATAATTATAGATAGATGCCCACAGAACTGGATAAGTTAGGCTGTGGTAATAGTCCAGAGAACTGTATCTCACTGTTACTAACAAAATATTTACTATTTTTAATTAAAAAAAAATTTGGCTACCAGGAAAGGAACACTGATCTGAGGCTCATTTCCAGGTGTGACCTCAGGACAGGGGAAACAAATACAGACACAGTGATAACAATACATGAGAAGACATGCAAGTAATAAATAGCTTAGAATCTTGGGCAGTTACACACAATTGCAAGATAAGTCACAGTGTAACCACAACTACAAAAACTATGCATTGACTGTACATTTGTTATAGTTAGCAGGATGCAGGCCAGCAGATCTTACCATGGGTACTGTACTGCAGAAGAGTCAGGTGGGGGGGTTGAGAGATAGGAGCAATGTTGGGGGAGGCATGAGTGCTGCTAGAGGAAGGGGTAGGAAAGAAGGTTCTGGAGTCATTGAGAGTGGCGGTTCCATAAGACTGGGAATACACCGACTGGACCCCTCTCTACTCTGCTCCCAATGTTATCTCTGCCCTAGCCAAATTCATATCTATACTCACCCAGATCTTGGAATCTCATGCCTTCCCCCTCATCAAAACCAGAGTAAAGAAACATCACTATCCCTGTATATCTATGACACTGATCTACCAGTGCAAAAACCGTGATATGATATGGTCACTCTATAAATCCTCCTTGTCCCCTCAAGTTCGGCAACTCTACAAACCCCTCTGGAATACCTGTACCAAGGCTATTTGTTGCGCAAAAGCTGTATGCTCTAAAAAGCACCTGCTATCTATGAAACACACCTCCTTCTGGAAGGTAATTCACTCTCTGATTGATCCTTCTGCTCAAATAGCTGTCCCGGTCCAAAAACAATATGGCCTCTCTATCTTGGACACACTCAATGTAACAGATATTCTAAATAAATTCTTTAACACATATGCCCTTCCTGATCACCCCCTCTCCAACACTCCCCTGACACCTCACAAAGTCTGTTACTTTACTCACCTCAGGAAGTACTACACAATCTCTTATCTTTGAACACAAACAAATCCCAGCCCAGACGGTATTTACCCCAAACTCCTTCACCTAGATGCCCCTGTATTTGCTGTTCTGCTATCCCACCTCCTGAACCTCTCCTTTTGCTCTGGAAAATTACCTCAGGCCTAGAAATCTGCAACTGTGATACCCTTTCACCAAGCGGTGACCACTCTGTACCTGATAATTACTGCCCAATCTCCCTCCTCCCAGATCTCACCAAACTACAAGAATCCCTAAAGTACACAGTAAACTGTCAGAGCTTGTACCTCCTCGGCTTCTTGCCCCAATTCCAAAGTGGCTTCCAGAAACACCATTATATGGTTTCATCCAGCCTACATCTCCATTACCGTATTCACTCAGACGTGGTCCAAGGCCACTTGACTGCTGCAGTTTTTGTGGACCTAGTCAAGGCTTTTGATCTTGTCTCTCACCTCCTCCTCCTCACTAAGCTTGGCACAGCTGGCCTAGCACCCCACACAGTAAGATTGTTCAGATCTTATTGTAACATATACTTAATGTTGCTAACAACTTAATATAATTACGCAATGAGACCGACAGAGAATCAGAAAAAATTTATTTAGCTGCAGTGTTATAGTGTCAGTTGCACTTAGCCTTAGATGTTACATGATTCCACTTGATGTTACACATGTACAGCTTATATACACAATGTGAAAGTTACACCCCAAACAGGGCTAAAGTTATAATTTGCTCCTAGCAATCCTATTATGTAATATGGTCATTTACTGTGTGTTGGTGATACATTGCCTGGAACTGGCTATCTGACCTTAGTCCTCTTGTCCTGGTGGGTGTCCAAGTGGAAGTAAATGAACCCAGGATACTCTTTGTAAAGAGCAGGGAACATTCCCGGTGTCCTGGCCAACATTCCCCTTCCCATAAACTGGTTCATGCAATTATCCAGGCTGTGTATGGGTGATGATGTGCGACATGGCTGCCACCACACATTCAGTCACTTCACTACCAGTCTAGCATTGCTTGTAAAGTGCTTTGGGATACTGTGTATGAAAAGCGCTATGTAAATGCTGATTCTTCTTCTTTTTCTAGTCATGGACATGTCTGAAGAACCCAGTTTGATACACTGCCTGGAACTGGCTACCTGACCTTAGTCAGTTGCACCATACTACAATGCTTTATTTACGGCATAAATACCTTTTATGTACAGCACAAATACTTTTTATTTATAGCACAAATACCTTTGGCAGGGCACGCCTGTCATGTTCTGCTTTCCCTGCCTTACTTGTTATGACAGACTCTGCCTATGCTCATTGTGTGATTTGTATTTTGTATGTTTTTTTGCTCAACTCAGTTTGAGCACTGAGCCACATATTTCAGTCACAATTGTGGCTATTTAGCTTTAGCCCTTACAATTCCCCCTTTGGGACTGAAATTGGGTGTGGTTTTCCCAGACAGAACATGAGTGGGTAAGGCTGGAGACCTCTGATAGGTACCCCGCTCCCGGGTTTTCTGGATGACTTGCTGCCCTGTCCACCTTGCCTGCCCTATTAATAGGAGCCACCACTAACCAAGGGCACATTGTTACAACATTTGACGTGTGGTTGCTGACATTTTGAGCATAAACATATTATGATGCAGGTTGCGTATTAGGCAGCGCAAATAACATGTACTGACTAACAAAATAAACACTAATACCAATCGTAGCATCAACAACAATTTGAACGACAATGTCCCCCCAGGATCCTCCCAGGTTGGCATATATTAAGCGTTCTTTCCTCTTGTGCCAAACCCACTTGATTTACAGCAAGGGGCAGTAACACTCTTCCTTCTATTTCTTAATTTACATTATTTTGTTGCTCTTCTATAGCATCTAAATCTGCTCTATTCCATATACTCATCCTGGATCCAAACAGGCTGGTTATGTCCCCTAATAGGTCTCTCTTGCATTGCCTATTAGAGGTACTGTTATGGTTACTACCATTTGTGGGGACTGGGGTGCATCACCCTTGCTTGGCCTGGAATATACTAACCATATCTAATAACACAGATGCATAAAATTTAGAAACATTAGTACTGGCGCATTGACCAGTGCTATTTAGATCCCAACTCGAAAAGCTGAAAATGAATGGTAATCTTATATACTGTACATTATTTACAAGAGACTGGTCTGTTGGTGTGGAAGTTAGTCCACTAGGTGGCCCTTGTGTTACATTGGGGCACTAAGGTAGTCTTACTGTTAAAGGTATATTTCTACTGGTGTGATTGGCGTAACAGTTATTATCGTCACATGTCCCATTTCCAGCGGTGTCCATTTCACGAGTGCATCCTCCAGTAACATTATTCGGATTTCTAGTACAGTAGAAACAGTTACTTAATATGTACTGGAGTCCTTTGGTGTAGATTTCTCCAATATTAGTGATCCGTCTTCAGGGTACACATACCCTCTTTGTGTAGAGTTGTACTGGGATGAGCAAAACTGTGGACTGGTCTTCCAATCAGCCATATAGCAC
This sequence comes from Neoceratodus forsteri, assembly GCA_016271365.2. Taxonomy (NCBI): domain Eukaryota; kingdom Metazoa; phylum Chordata; order Ceratodontiformes; family Ceratodontidae; genus Neoceratodus; species Neoceratodus forsteri. The sequence continues at coordinate 8,614,754 of JADMNL010000042.1, forward strand.
CACCGTGTGGTAGTTACAATTAAATCATTATCTGTCCATACTATTTGCCACAGACGTACAGCAGTATCTGCTTCTCCCTCATCCCAACTCCATGGGATTGGTAGGACCACAGGTTGTTTATAATCCCCGGTGATATGCGGGGTGCTGATGTTTAGATGTAGAGCCCCTGTACAACTCACTAAGTTCCCCAACAGGGCCATGTACAGTGTATACTTCCACATCCTTTACCTGTAAGAACAAGGGCAGTATCAGTTGTCATCATCAATACTCCGATACATTTTACATGGCAGTTTTTTTTTTCCAAAAATTATTTTTTTTTCAAATGTTTGTTTATGACCAGATCTTTTTGTATTATGCACTATGGCTATATTTGTCACTGCCATGTGTTCTAGCGTTACCCTTTGCTTGACACATCAGGGTTACTTGATACGGGGTGAGACCAATGCTGGCTTGAATAGTCCCCTGTACTGCCCTTAATATTCCTGATAGGAACATCAAGCACAACCCTCCTGGGCTTATGCAATTTAAACTTTTTTCTTAAACAATTTAAACTGATCTATATGTACCCATGCTAGTGGTCTGTTTTCCTTTCCTAGCCTAGTAATGTGTACAGTGGTGGAGCGGAGGCATTGATCCATTACGTTGGATCCCATCCAATTTGCATCCCACAAACTTTTTATCAAAGTTTTTTATCATTACCTGGTCACCAATTGTGTACACCGGTTGTTCCAGTGTATCTTTATCTCTATACATTTTGTTTTTCCAATGTGCTTGCGCCATATTGCTGGCAGCAAATTTTAAATATTTTTCCAATTGATTCTGTACTTACTGTAGGAATGCCTCTGCACTGGTGCTATCTCTTACACTTGCATTCATGTCGGGGTCTGTGGGATAGCTCAATCGCATGTCCGATCCAGTCATAAGCTGATGAGGAGTAATCCCTGTACTGGTGTGTACGGTACCTCTCACTACCATGAGGATTCCAGGTAGATGGTTCACCCATCCCTTTCCAGTATCCAACACTGCCTTTTTTAAAGCTAATTTTAGGGTCTGGTTCAGCCTTTCTACCATTCCAGAAGACTGAGGGTGATACGGTAAATGGAATTTCTGCTGTATCCTGCATGACTTGCCCGAGAAAGTGTGTTCCTCTGTCTGATTCCAATATCTTGCAGAATCCCCATTGAGAAAACACTTGTTCCCACAAAACTCTGGCTGTCGCTTTAGCAGTGTTAGTGGTGAGGGGGAAGCCTCCACCCATTTAGAGAAAACATGTATTACTACTAACAAATATCTAAAACCCCTCCTTGGCAGTGGGCAAGGGACCTACATAATCAATCTGCAAAGCCTGCCATGGCCCTTCAGCCACCAGCATGCATTGCAATGGTGCTCATTTTGCCTGGGGACTAGGCTGGTTTATCTGTGCACAGATTAGACATGACTCCAGATGTGTCTTTACATCCTTGTCAACCTTTGGTCATCAATATTTAGATGTGACCATTTGACAAGTCTTATGGAGACCACAGTGTCCTCCGATCCTGTGGTTTTCCATAATAATTTGTTTCCTGAGATCAGATGGCGGGACCCACTTTAACTGGCTATGGGATTCCCAAAAAAGCATGTCTTCCTGTACTGTCAGGTTTTTGTAGTTACATTGCCCCAATTCTCTCCATTTTTGTTCTTGTTGCGATAGCCAGGGATCCGTCATCTGAAGTTGTACCAGATTAACTACTGGATTTTTAACTTGGATGGCTGCCATGGAGGAGCCCCCGAGAGGATCTCTCCATGGTTCTCTATCTCTGGCTGCATCTTTGGCTAGTTGGTCCACCACCTCATTTTCCCTTTCATGAGCTATGGGGCTTTTGGTATGGGCATGGACCTTACAAATAGCAATTCTGACTGGGGTGGCATTTGCCAAGGCCAGCAAGTGTCGTAACACCTCTCTGTGCTGGACATGTTCCCCCAATGCATTAATCATCCCCTTCAATTCCCACAAATGAACCAATTCAGTCAGGGACATAACAGCAAACTGGGAGTCTGAGAAGATGGTGATTTTTCCCTTGGGATATCTAAGGACTGCTTCTCAGATGGCTTCTTACTCAGCTCTTTGGGCACAGAAGGTCACCGGCAGTTTTACTTTGATGCTTCACTGTTGTGAGGGGATCCATACCACGGCCCCTGTGGAGAACTGGCCATTATTCCACTGTTGGGACCCATCGACATAGATCTCCAGGGAGGTGTCTAGGTGGCCTTCCACGAAAGGAGATGACACAAGCATCCCGCGGTCTATGGTCCTACAGTCATGAGACTCCCCTTCTTGCCCCAGCTGGGATGCTATACCTCCATCTCTTACCTTTTTAACTTCAATGTTTTTTCCTTATAAGGCTAGCATCCACCTCATTAGTCGTTGATCAGAAACCCCGCTAGGTGACCCTTGTAAAAGATATTTTATCAGGGTATGTGGGGTTTCCAACACAATTCAATTAAAACCCACAATGTGCTCGGTGGCTTGTACTGCCCAATGGACTGCCAATAGGTGCTTCTCACAAGCCCCATATCCATTCTCCACAGGGGTCAATACCCATGAGAAATATCCCACCGGTCTCAGTTTTTCTTTTCTTGCAGCAACACTGCCACCAGAGCATTTGGGCCGGCAGTGGTCTGCAGTAAAAATTCCTTTTTTATGCTTGGGGCTATCAACACAGGGGCAGTTAATAAGGCTTGTTTTAAAGTCCCAAACACTGCCTGAGTGGGGGGGGGCACTCTAGTTGATCATTTTTACCTGGATTACCCTTTAGCAGGTTGTACAAAGGGCATGCTAAATCAGCAAAATTGGGAATAAATTCTCTACAGAAAAACAATCATGCCCAGAAACTGCCGTAGGGCCGTCACCAATTTGGGCCTGGGCAACTGCTGTATCAGTTTGTCTTTGTCTGGGTCTACCGCGCAGTCCTGATCAGAGATCTCCATTCCTTAATAGGTTACCTTTTGTTTTCCCACCTGTGCTTTATCTGGGTTTAACTTCAGCCCCGCTTTCCCAAGTGTCTATGAAGAAGTTACCCTGTGACATCACCAAGACTAACTTGAAAAGTGAATGACACAGTTTTTTATTGCTCTAGATTAAAATAAACCTTAACTGATTAAACATTTAAGGCACATACCTCCAATGTATGTGGCTTAATTACAGCATGTTTCTGGTTGTAAGCCAGAGTGCTTTTCACTCAACAGACGTAAGACAAAATTTCCTTTTTTATTTTAATTGCGCGCATGCGCAAGAAACATTTTGCATCAGCTTTCTCCACAAGCAGGTTGTGGAGGCATGCCACTGTTGTGCCCAATGCCCCCACAGCCTGCAAAAGCTTGTCCCCATCCCCCAATGCCGTGGAACACTGCTGCTGACACTGGTTCAGCCAGCGTGCCACAAGTTTCTAAAAAATTAGCCACTGCAATCAGGGGCCGCCTCATCATTGCAGCGTCAGCCATCCGCAGCAATGAGGGAGTGACCCATCATTGCAGGCGGGATGTAGGATGTCTGATATTGTTTGTGAACACGGCAGTGGCTTGCCGCCGTATTCACAAACAATATCTAACTCCTCCCCATGCTTATTTGCAGACGGGAGCCTACTCCCGTTGGCATACTGTCACCCCATTTTTATTGTCTGCCGGTAGTGCCCAATCCCGTCGGCGAAAGAATCCCCTTCTGTTGTTTACCGACGAGAGTGTACAATCCCCATCAGCAGAAAAGAATTCCCGCCCTGTTGTTGTTTGCCAGTGGGTGCCCAATCCCGTCGACTACAGCTTCCCACAAAAACAAGACACTGGCGATGCGCTGGAGCCCACCCAGCGTGCCATATCACCCTTTTCTTCTTTGCCGATGGGGTGCCAATCCCGTCGGCTGGCGCTGCCCCCAAAGCCAGTTTGGTGGCACGCTGGGAGCCCACCCAGCGCGCCACATGCCCCTGCAGTTAAAACGGTCCCGCGACGTTTTTTGTACCTGAAAAAGGAAATGGTCCTCATAGTCTCCCTGCCCTCCTCCCACAACCGCACCCACCCACTGCACACCCTGCCTTCCCACACCCCCACCCCATACTTAACTCCTGGAGCTCGGTGCAACAATCTTCTGTGGACCAGGAACACGTCTGCACTCTTCAAAGCTGACCGCAAACTGAGGAAATGCCGGTAAGCTGTATAATGTAATGAATAGGGTTTTTCAACTTTAGTGCATATCTCGGGCATTTTGGGAATTTTTCACCAAATTTTCAACATGGGATTTTGGGACCCCTCCTCATGAATTCTTGAACTGTCATGGCATTAATCGGCCCGAAGGTGGTTTCGCAGTCACTGCGGAATCACCCGGGGCGATTAATGATGATGCCAAAGTTCATGAGGTGGGCTCTCAAAAACCTATGTTGCAAATTTGGTGGTATAAAATCAAAAAAATGACTGTTTTACGAGCGTGTATTGCGCAGTTGCTACGCATGCTCGTAACTTCATGAATTTGCAATATTTTCATGCCAGATTTTCAACTTTGGCATTTTGTCACACCTTCTTGTGAGCAGTGCAGCTGTCATTGTTCACATCCTGGCTGAAATGTGTTTTCACACTTCTGGCGCTGAATAGCGCAGTCACTGTGGGAAATCAGTGTTAAGGACAGATTAAGAAAATGACAGTGACACTGTTCATGAGTACAAGTTCTAAAATGCCTATGTTGAAAATTTGGTAACAATACTCCATAAAATGACTGTGTTACGAGCGTGCGTTGCGCAGTTGCCACGCACGCTGTAATTCGCGAATTATAATATTTTCACTCCAGATTTTCAACATTGCCATTTTCCCAGACCTACTGATGAACAGTGCAGCTGTCATTTTTTCCATCCTGGCCAAAATGTGTTTTCGCACTTCGCGCAAAATAGAGCGGTCACTGTGAAATCACTGTTCCGGACAGATTAAGAAAATGACAATGATACTGTTCATGAGCAGAGGTCCTAAAATGCCTATGTTGAAAATTTGGTGATGATAGCCCATCAATTGACTGTGTTACAAGTGTCGTTACGCTTTCCACACCCTTGTAACTTCGCAGATTTGTAATATTTTCACACCAGATTTTCAACAGTGCCATTTTTCATACCTCCTTATAAGCAGTACAGCTGTCATTTTTCACATCCTGGCTAAAATACGTTTTTGCACTCCTGCCGGACAATAGCATGGTCACTCTGGGAAATCAGTGTTTGGGACACATTATGATCGACCGAGTGAGAGGGGGGAGTGACTGAGCTCAACTGAGCTCTGTCAGGACTGCTGCGGATTTGTTTGTGGGCAGACAAAGACCCCAACACAAGAGCCCAGTACAAAAGGGCAGCCTGCAGCATTGGGAGAAACAGAACAAAAGAGCAAATGAAGGAGGGGGAGTGAGTGAACTCACGGAAACGCTGTCAGGACTGCTGCAGATTTCTTTGTGGCCAGAAAAAGGCATCAATACAGGCAGGGGCTCAGTCCAAAAGGCCAGCCTGCAGTGGTGGGAGAAACAGTACGAGCGAGTGAGACAAGGGGACTTACTGAACTCAATGGAGCTCTATCAGGACTGCTGGGATTTCTTTGTGGGCAGAAAAAGGCGCCAATGCAGGCAGGAGCCCCGTACAAAAGGGCAGCTTGCAGCGCCAGGACAAACAGAATGAGCGATGAGAGAGGGAGACTGAGCGACCTCAGTGGAGCTCTGTTGGGACAGCTGCAGATTTCTTTGTGGATAGACAAAGGAGCCAATGCAGCCAAGAGCCCCATACAAAAGCGCAGTCTGCGGTGCCAAGAGAAACAGAATGAGCGAGTGACAGAGCAGTAGTGAGTGAGCTCAACGGAGATCTAGTGTGACTGCTGCAGATTTCTTTGTGGGCAGAGAAAATGCATCAATGCAGGCAGGAGCCCAGTACAAAGGCCAGCTTGCAGTGCGGCAGAAATGGAATCACGAGAGTGACAGAGGGGGCGAGGCTCAGTGGAGCTGTGTCAGGACTGCTTCAGATTTCTTTCTGGCCAGAAAAAGCCACCAGTGCAGGCAGGAGTCCAGTACAAAAGGACAGCCTGCAGCACCAGGACACACAGAACGAGCGAGTGAGGGAGGGGGAGTCAGTGAGCTCAACAGGGCTTTGTTGGGACTGCTGCAGGTTTGTTTGTGGACAGAAAAAGGCAGCAATGCATGCAGGAGCCCAGTTCAAAAGGGCAGCCTGCAGTGGCAGGAAACTCAGAATGAGTGAGTGAGTGAGTGAGCTCAACAGAGCTGTATTGTAACTCCTGCACATTTCTTTGTGGGCATAAGAAGGCAGCAACGCAGGCAGGAGCCCAGTAGAAAAGGGCAGCCTGCAGTGCCAGTAGAACAGAATGAGTGAGTGAGAGAAGGGGAGTGTGCAAGCTCAACGGAGCTTTGTCGGGACTGCTGCAGATTTCTTTGTGGGCAGGAAAAGGCGCCAACAGAGGCAGGAGCCCAGTACAAAAGGTCAGCCTGCAGCACCAGGAGAACCAGAATGATTGAGTGAGACAGGGGGAGTGAGCACCCTCAACAGAGCTCTGTCGGGACAGCTGTGGATTTCTTTGTGGGTAGAAAAAGCCACCAACACAGGCAGAAGCCCAGTACAAAAGGGCAGCCTGCAGCGCCAGGAGAAACAGAGTGAGCAAGTGAGAGAGGGGGAGTGAGCCACCTCAATGGAGTTGTCGGGACAGCTGCGGATTTCTTCCTCAGCAGAACAAGGTGCCAACGCAGGCAGCAGCCCAGTACAAAAGAGCAGCCAGCAGCACTGGGACAAACAGACTGAGCCAGTGACAGAGGGCCACTGAGCGAGCTCAACAGACCAACGCAATCAATATTCGGCATTGACAAATGCTTGTTTATGACCCAATTAACTTTGCTCAACTTTTAAATGAAGCAAATGTATGTAGTTTGCACTGTAACAAACTTTGCATTTAATACTAATTTGAAACAAAAGCTATCAAGCAGCATTAAGACATAATTTTTATGCCAACCAAAGGTAGTTTACGTTCTTTTATTTAGTGGGGTTGGCTGACTGCACTCCAGCCTCTTTTCTTGGTTAGAAAACATTGCTATATCATTTGATTTTGCAACAAGTAGCATTTCTAAGTAAGAACATAGCACCAAGTCAATACACTTTTTGATTTACTTTACTGCTTTAAGCTATGCATGTAACTTATTGCTTAGCTGTGGGTGTGTGTGGGGGGGGTCGATAGGTCTGGCATGCTGTAATTCTATTGTTTTTGATTTTCAGCATGCCAGTGTGTACCTGTTATTGTCTAACCATTATCATCATGCTGTTGCATTTTTATTGTCAAGTGAGTTACTTCCTTTTGGAGCTGTTCTATTTGCTGTCCCTTTATTTTTAGTTCAAAGTAATACTTTTCCTTCCATTTACTCATCTCTAAAGTTAGGGTACTGCATTCCCCTGCTTTCTCGCTATACTTCCATTCCTGTTCTGTTTGTTGTCATTTCTCTCACAGCACTGAGTTTCATAGTGACAGCGGACGTCTTGCCTGTCCACTGGGACTTCATAAAAGCCTTTTCTTAGATGTTTTTCTAACCATTTTCTAACAATTGTTTCCATACTTACGTTATTCTTCTGACTCAATCATCCACATCTGGTTTCTTTTGAGTCAGATCGAGCCTTTGCCCTCTCACCGCCAGAGGTGATCAGTCTCCTGGTGAGCGAGACCTCTTTCCCACTGCTCTCTTATCGTCAGCCCGCAGTGACCTTGGTTCAATATTGCGCACTCGAATCGGTAGGTATACTCTACACGCTGAGTATCCGAGTCATGGCACCAAAAATGTAACGTATACATAATGTTACTAACAACTTAATATAATTACTCAACGAGACCGACGGAGAATCAAAAAGAATTTATTTAGCAGTGGTATTATAGTGCCAGTTGCACTTAGCCTTAGATGTTACATGATTCCACTTGATGTTACACATATACAGCTTATATACACAATTTGAAAGTTACGCCCCAAACAGGACTAATGTTATGATTTGCTCCTAGCAATCCTATTACGTAATATGGTCATTTACTGTGTGTTGGTGATACACTGCCTGGAACTGGCTATCTGACCTTAGTCACAGACATGTCTGAAGAGCCCAGTTTGATACATTGCCTGGAACCCGCTACCTGACTTTAGTCAGTTGCACCATACTACAATGCCTTATTTACAGCATAAATACCTTTTATTTATAGCACAAATACCTTTGACAGGGCACGCCTGTCATGTTCTGCTTTCCCTGCTTTACTTGTTATGACACACTGCCTATGCTCATTGTGTGATTCATATTTTGTATGGTTTTTTGCTTAACTCAGTTTGAGCATTGAGCCACATATTTCAGTCACAATTATGGCCATTTAGCTTTTGCCCTTACACTTATGTTGAAAGCAGACAGCAATCTGTTAGAGGGGGAAACTACACCTCCCCCACTCCCCTTGCCATATTAGCAGGGGTACCGCAAGGGACTATCCTTGGCCCCATTCTGTTCTTGTTGTTCATAAACAACCTCCCCTCACTATGTTCCAGCTCCCAAATACATATGTATGTGGATGACATCATCCTGTTTGCTGGGCCAACAGTATCAAATGTCCACAGTCAACCCCAACAAGATGTACAATGAAATCTTGGTTCCTCACAAATCAATTAAAAATACACACCTCCTAGACTGTCTCCATGATCTTTTGCTCAGCCCAAAAACTTGCATGAACAGCCCCCAACCCCAGTTTTCACCACCCTGGACAGTATTCCCCTAGATTATGTCTCTGCATACAAATATCTTGGTGTATGGCTTGATCCCCACCTAAATTTCTCATCCCATATAGATGCCACCACTTCTAAATTCCATCCCAAACTCGGCACACCATACTGCAACAAAGACGCCCTGCCACTCTCTACCCGACGCGAATTAGTGACAAAGACAATAACTCCAATTTTTGATTATGCTGATATCACCTACAACACAGCTCCCACTCCCTCATGGTAGCATTTATATACCCTGCAGAGATCTTTCTGCCACTTCCCTTCAAATTACACCCCCCTCTCCAGAACTCATCACTGCAAACTGTACTCCTCCCTTGGCATCTCGCCCCATTCCACAGATGGTCTATCCACTCTCTCTCTCTCTCTCTCAAAGCCAAATTCTGGTTCTGCCAACTTCCTCCCCATCTATCAGATCTGCTGTCCCCGACAGACTACACCTTCTATGAGCATAGGGACACCAGCACCTTCCTTCTACTCCACCCCCTATGGTCAGCTGGCAAATCCACCTTCTTTTTGTATTACCTGTCCATTTATAGGACAACAGTGACCAAATTGTCAGCATGGCCACCTTATTACCCCACCCCATGTACCCGGTACAGAACATTTCCAAATCCCAACCAAAATGTAATTCTGCACAACTGCAATGCCATCCTGTGCCACTGCTGCAAAAACACATTTTGGGCAGGATTTGAAAAATGACAGCCATGACGTACATGAGGTGGGGTAATAAGAAGGCTATTTCTGGGGTCGAAATATTTAAGATTTCCAAAGTTATGAGTGGGCGTTGGGAAAATACAATGAATGGTCATAACATTGGCATTTTTTTCACATGGGTCTTGCAAGACAGAATCCTTTTTCAGGAGATCAAATCCTTTGTCTAACTTTCTCCCTGTATCCTGAAAAGTGATTGTCCTATTAAAAACAATGGGAAATGAAACATTAAATAACTTTGCAACAGATTAATATTTTTCCACAAAGTAAATGAATGCCTGTTCTTTTACCGAAGCTGTTTCTACCATAACAAGCATTTGTCAATGCCAAACGTTCGCTTGCAGGTATTTGCAGTGGTATTTGGCACTTGGACATGGCTTAAAAAAATCAGGGACAAAGAAGTACAAGCATTTGTCAATGCCGAATGTTGCTTGCTTCTATGTGCTGTTTAGGTATTTGGAAGTCATTGGAGTGCAAATATTGAAAATTTGCGAACTTACGAGTGTGCGTAGGAACTGCGCAATGCATGCTAGTAAAACAGTCATTTTAAGGAATTTTTCACTAAATTTTCAACATAGCCATTTAAGACCTCTGCTCATGAACAGTGTCACTGTGATTTTCTTAATGTGTCCCATACATTGATTTCACACACCGACTGCGCCATTGTGCGCTACATGGGCGGAAACACGTTTTGGGCAGGATGTGAAAAATGACAGCTGTACTGCTCATAAGAAGGTGTGGTAAAATGGCAATGTTGAAAATCTGGAGTGGAAATATTGAATATTCGCAAACCTACTAGCGTGCATAGGAACTGCGCAATGCACTCTCATAAAACAGTCATTTTTAGGAATTTTTTCACCAAATTTTCAACATAGCCATTTTAAGACCTCTGCTCATGAACAGTGTCACTGTGATTTTTCTTAATGTGTCCCATACATTGATTTTGCACACTGGCTGCGCCATTGTGCGCTACATGGGCGGAAACACGTTTTGGGTGAAATGTGAAAAATGGCAGCTGTACTACTCATAAGAAGGTGTGGTAAAATGGCAATGTTGAAAATCTGGAGTGAAAATACTGAAAATTCGTGAACTTACAAGCCTGCGTGGGAGCTATAACGCATGCTCGTAAAACGGTCATTTTAAGGAATTTTTCCACCAAATTTTCAAAATAGGCTTTTTGAGAGCCCACCTTATGAACGCTGGCACTGTCATTTTGTTAATCAGGCCCAAAAGGTGATTTCACACAGTGTCTGCAAAATCACCCTTCAGGCCCGAATAACACCATGATAGTGACAGAATTCATGTGAAGGGGTCCCAAAAACCCCATGTTGAAAATTTGGTGCAAAAATTCCAAAAAATGCATAAGATATTCAACAAAGTTGAAAAAAACCCATCTAGCCCATTATACAGCTTACCGGCATTTCCTCAGTTCGCGGTCAGCTTTGAAGAGTGCAGACGTGTTCCCGGTCCAGCGATGATCATCGCGCTGAGCTCCGGAGGTAAGTATGGGGTGAGGGGGGTGTGGGGAGACAGGGTGCGCAGTGGATGGGTGTGGGTTGTGGGAGGGGGCGGCGAGACTGCGTGGGACGGTTTTTAATTTACAGGTTGTTTTTTTTTCTACAATTGACAACACGGGACATTTGTCATGCTGGGGTGGGCTCCCAGCGTGGCAGAAGGATGGCTGGGGTGGGCCGTGGAGCCGACAGGGGATTGGGCACCCCCGTCGGCAGATGATGCGGGATGTTTGCCACGCTGGGGTGGGCTCCCAGTGTGGCACCAAAGATGAGGGGCATGACGCTGCAAGCACACAGCAGTGGGTTTTCTTTGAAGAAGACCACCGCTGTCGCTACACAACACCCGCGTCGATTGGTGCAGGATCGCCACGCCTGCTCATCGACGGGGATTGCACAAGAGAGGCACACCTCCAAAGTGTCCCATTCTCCCAAGACATTCCTTACGCATGCGCACAAGTGAATGTAAAAATATTAATAACACCAAAATTCCACACTGTCTGGACACAAGACGATGAGGGAAAAACTGCAAAAAATGGTAACTTTATTACTTTTTTCACTGTTTGGATCTCAGAATCTGTGCATCCAACTGGAACAAAACTTACCATGTCAAGAAATCTATCCTACAGGACGGCACATATAGAATTTCAAGCAAATCCATTGATCAGTTGCAAAGTTATAAAAATGCAACATTTTAGGTTTAACTTTAAACATGTTACTCAAGTCTAACTATAGTTGTGTTATTGAGCCACTATATATATATATATATATATATATATATATATATATATATATATATTATGGTAGCACGGTAGTGCTACCATAGTTGAGGCTGAGGAGCCATTTCTATGTTAAACCCCAAAACTTTGCACCTTAATAACTTTGCAACCGTTTGATGGATTTGCCTGAAATTTGGAATTTATGATCAAGAACTATAGGCCTTGGGATCTGCCAAGTTTTGTACTGGTCAGTTATACAGCTGTGGAGTTATTGAGTGTGATCTGTGCGCTCGTTTACGCTTTTCTGGAATTCTGTGGTCGTGCCTACAGGTCGTACGGTTTGCATGACCGGCCCGAAATCTTCAGGGAACGTGCAGCCAGGGTCCCTGATGTGCCTTTCAAAGATTTCATGAAAAAATATTAAGCGGTTCAAAAGTTATTCAAAAACAGTTTCCATTATAAGTCAATGGGAAAAGTTAACAAAAAGTTCAACACTTTCGCAAATGCATTTTACTTTCTAAATGGGCCTGTTACTTTCGCAAATCGGCCATTTTGTTTTCAGTTGATGATCAGAAAAATGGTTGGCATTTAAATTTGGGACCCTCTAGCAACCTAATTTTTTTTGTATTCACCTAGTCGGGCCCTGAGGATGCTTGCCATGTCTTTATTTTGTGGTAAAACACCCCAGAAATATGTTTTTCAAATTTCTGGAAAAAGTACTTTCGCAAATTACTTTCATGCTCACGAAAGTGTCGCAAATTTTTGCGAAAGCTTTCGCAAAGTTCGACAGTAATTTTCTAGTCTGTGGGAAAATGACAGCAATTCTTTGGCACTGCACTGCAAAATAACCGTTGGGAGTTTTGGGCTGAAATTTGGAGGGAACGCAGCCGACGTCTCACAGATGTGCCTTTCAGTGTTGTATTGAAAACATTACACGGCGGCAAAGTTATGGCACTCCAAAGTTGACAGTTTTTCCCATAGGATAACATTACGGCGACATTACAGGAATCCTTTGGCACCCTGCTGCAAAATAACGGTTTGGTCTTTTTCCTGAAATTTGGAGGAAGACAGCCAACAGTACACAAATGTGCCTTTCAGTAGTTTGGTGAAAAATATCACATGGCGGCAAAGTTACGGCACTCCAAAATTGACGGTTTTTCCCATAGGATAACATTACGGCGCCCGACATTTAACAGAAATCATTTGGAGCCCTGCTGCAAAATAACAGTTTGGTCTTTTTCCTGAAATTTGGAGGAAGACAGCCAACAGCCCACAGATGTGCCTTTCAGTAGTTTGGTGAAAAACATTACAGGAGGCAAAGTTATGGCGCTCGAACTTTCTTTTTTTTCCCATAGGATAACATTACGGCGTTCGCAGCGCCTTTCAGGGCCCGTATCTCGGAAACGGTGCAAGATACGGACTTTTCGTCGGAAAATTTCTTAGCCCCTGATGGGGCTAAGATTCAAATTAGCCAGGACAGTTGTAAATAATATGACTTTTAAATTTTTTTCCTACGTCGTACGGTTCCTGAGATATAATGTATTTAGTATTCCAAGATCTCATTTTCTGCGCCGATACTCATTATTTTGCATACATTATGTGTACTCACTGTCTTTCTCAATGCAGGTTTTGGGGAAAACCAGCCTGTGCGCTTACATTACTGTTACTGTTGCCCTTTCCGCTTGCGAGATCCATTACCGTTCACTTCACCATTGGCGTCTGCGCCACCATATGCGTTATCGCTGCGTTTTCATTTGCGCTTGCGTTTCTGTTATTTTTGCCATTTCTGTCTACAGTACTGTTTATCTTACTGTTTCACTTTACATCACCATGCCCATTGACATTTCTGTTTGCAGGCACCATGTTACTATGTGACAACACATCACGTGGCAGACCATTCCCGTCTCGCCACCATATGCGTTACCCTTTCTGTTCTCATTACGTGCTTGTTACCATATGCGCCACTGTTAGCATTTCTGTTTGCGTTGCTGTCCCTGTTGAGCCCGCGCTCCGCCAGCGCATTATGCAGGCGGGGCGGCAGGGGCCCTTCCCGCTGCTGCATTATATTCCACTATTTCGTTATCATTCTCAAAAATAAGAAATTAGAGGCAAAAACTCCGTTTAATGCATTAGTTAGGGTTGCTCCACAGCGACAAAAGTGAGGAAATTCGCTGTTAGGGTTGAAACCCCCTTGGACCCCCTGCCCACCCCAACGGCATTGGGGTGCATTGGGATCATGGGTCCCTAACTCTCACCCCATTCTCCTATACTTCTGCTGCTTTACATGTCATGGGGTGAGGTTGGGGCAGCGATCCCAATGCCGGTTGAGGGTGGGCGAGTGAGGTTTTCAACTGGCCTCACTGTCGCTGTCTCTATACTATCATATATATATATATATATATATATATATATATATATATATATACACACATATGTATATATATTTTTTTTTTCGTTCCCTTCAAACTGTATTGATAATGTTGAATGGATCTGCTAGGGGAAATGAGATACAGCTAGTTGCCAGAGGCATGCCACATGACTCTGGAGAGTGATTACAATCTTTTTGTGCTGTACTACAAGATTCCCCTGGCCAGTTAAAGGGAGAATTGAAAGCCAAAATGGCCCTTTCATGCTTCAAAGCCAGAAACAACCCTTTCATGTTATGTGACAGGCCCTCGCTAACAACTGATACAGCCTTCTCTTCTGCTGGGGCAGACAGGGCCCAGAACATTGAGTAGGTTTCTGAATCCACAAATATCCAAAAGTCCAGTTGGGACCAGTTTCTAAATCGGAGGTTTTCCAGGACACAAAGGAAGTGTCAAATCTATAATGTCAGAGTGACATACAGGATGATGTGTCATGGGGGGCTGGCAGCTGAAGAGTTTTGAGGATTTGCCAGATCTTAAAAAATCTAGTCATGTTTGGGACTTTGAACGACTAACAGCTAAGTTTCAAGTCTGCCCTGACTTACCAAAATGTCCTGTGTGGTAAGCTCTCTTTGCTTTCAAAAAATCAGTAACAGGAGAAGTTTCAGCTGAAGAGCATGCTGGTAGCAGCAGTTCTGAGCCACAGCTACAAACTGAGGAAAGCCCAGCCATGGGTGGCTCTCCTACAGCAGTGTGTGTTGGGGAAAGTCAGGCATGTAAAGCCAGGGAGAGATCAGCAATCTGACCCACCCTACACAAATTAAGGGAGTTAGCCACCAGTGTGGAAAGTGATCCTCCAAGTTCTGTGTGAAGAGAAGTGTACTGGGATAATAAGATCTTGTACCATGAGTGAGTTCTTGAGGGAGGACTGGAAGAAGGGTTACTCCAGCAGATAGTGCTTCCTAGAAAGAATAGGAAGCAGATTCTGGCCTTAGCCCATGACATAACCTTTTCTAGACACTTAGGATCAGCCATACAAAAAGGTAGCTGACTATCAATTTTTACTGGCCCAGTATTTTTAAAGCTATAGCAAACTACTGCTGTATTTGTCTACAGTGCCAGCAGGTGGGAAATGTTGGGGAAAAGGCTAAGATTGCCATGGACATTGTGGGGCAACTGAGCACCCCAAGTTGCAGCAGCAAGAGGTATGTTTTGGTGGTCATAGATTAAGCCACAAGATACCCAGAGGCAATGCCTTTGTCCACGTCATGGTTGAAAAGGCAGCCAATGAACCGCTGGGGATATTTAGCCTGGTGGGTTTTCCCCAGGAGAGTCTGTCAGACCAGGGCACCAACATCATTTCTGATCTGAAGGTTAGTCTTTGGAAGAATTGTGGGATAAGGCAGCTGGAAGAATTGTGGGGTAAGGCAGCTCAGGGCCTCACCACAGCACCCCTAGACTAATGGTCTGGTCAAGCGATTAAATGGGTCTCTTAACCATGTTAAGGACATTCACTGACCAGCATGTGAGAGTGGGACAAGTATTTACCCCATCCCTTATTCACATATAAGGAAGTCTACCAGGAGTCCACAGGGTTCTCACCCTTCAAACTCCTCTTTGGCCATAGGGTAAGGGGTTCCCCTGATTTGGTAAGAGATGAATGGGAGGGTGAATTTACTCCCCAAAGGGAATCTGCTGGGGAATATGTCCTGAATTTGAGGTCATGGTTCAAGGAGTTCATGAGGTTTTCCCAGGAGCACCTGGCCACTGCACAACAGAGGCGGAAGACATGGTATGACTATGGGGCTAGAGCCCAGGAGTAAGAAGTCAGGCAGCAGGCGATGGTGCTCATCACCAGTCGGTAGAACAAATTATAAGTGGCTTGGGAGGGGTCTTACTTGGTGGTCAGAAGGGGAAATTAGGTTAATTACATAATCAAGCTACCAGACAGGAGGAGCAAATGGCAAGTCTATCACATAAACATGATGAAATCCTACCATGATCGGGACAAGATGGCACTGGCTTTGTGCAGCTATCCAGAAGAAGAGGCAGAAGCAGACCTGCTGGTAGATCTCCTGGGAGAAGTTCAGTGAGAGTCCTCAGTGGATGCTGTCACCCTTCAGGAGCAGCTGGCACCAGCCCAAACTGCTGAAATGTGTGGGGTGCTGCATACAGTTGGTGAACTGTTCACAGGGAAATGGGTATACCACACTGGCAGAGCACCATATGGATACAGGATCCAAAGCCCCACTGAGACAGACACCCTACAGAGTCCTAGAAGAAGTACTACATCCCACAGAAGGGGGGAATCAATGAGATGCTGTCTCTCTGGGTGATCCACGAGTACAGTAGTCCCTGGGCCTGCCCAGTGGTACTGATCCTCAAAAAGGATGGGATCACATATTTCTATGTTGACTACAACAAGTTCAACAGCTGCACAGAGTCAGGTACGTATCCCATGCCCAGGACAGAGGATGTCCTAGAGTGGTTAGGGAGAACCCTTTACTGATCCATAGACCCAGCACAAGTATATTGGCAGGTCCCCTGACCCCTGAAGCTAGAGAGAGGTCAGTCTTCATCACCCTGTTTGAATTATTCGCATTCAGGGTAATGCCATTCACAATGAAGAATGCACCTGCCACCTTTCAATGGCTCGTGGATTGCATTCTGAATGGGGCAGGAGTCTTTGCTCTGGCATGCATGGGTGACATTGCAATCTATAGCCAGACTTGGGAGGATCACATAAGGCACATTACCAAACTATTTCCCTGACTGCAGGCCACTGGGCTGACAGTCAAGATGGAGAAGTGCCAGATAAGAATGACAGAAATATCACACCTTGGGCACAGGGTGGGGAGTGGATAAATCCAGTCTGAGCTAGTGAAAATTGAGGCCATACTGGAATGGGCAATGCCCATGACAAAGAGAAAAGTAAAATTCTTTCTAGTTATGTAAGGGTACTACTGTAAGTTTGTGCAGAATTTCAGCAGCATGGCCAAACCCCTATCTGGTCTTGCTAGGAAGAAAATGCTAGAAAAGGTTCAGTAGATGCAACCCTGTAATACTGCATTCCATCAGCTGAATGAGGGACTGTGTCTGGCACCTATGCTCATCAGCCTGGAGTATTCTCTTAGGTTTATCATGCATATACTGTACATGCATCTGATCATGGACTAAGTGTGGTTCTGAGTCAAGTTTTGCACTTGGGCGAGGAACACCCTGTCATGTACCTGAGCAGGAAGCTGCTGCCCAAGAGGAGGTCTATGCTACAATAGTGAAGGAGTGTCTAGGTGTTGTCTGGGCTTTGCAGAAGCTGCAACCTTATTTGTATGGGAGGGAGTTCACCTTGATCACTGACCATAACCCCGTCACATGGCTGCATAGCATCAAAGGACAGCACTCAAAATTGCTAAGGTGAAGCGTGGCGCTGCAGTCCAATAATATGGATATTAGGCACCACACCAGGTCATAGCATGACCACATGGAAAGGCTGTCCAGACAATAGTTAGTACCCCTTTTTATGTTTACTTGTGTGCATGCACAAAAGAAACATTATGTGGCAGCTTAGGAGAGAAGCGAGTTGTGTAGGTGCGGCACTGTGGCAGCCAATGCCGGCACTGCATTGTTGGGCTTGGCAGTGCTCGGCCAATGCAGGGCCAGTGTGCTGATAACACTGGTTCTGTAGAGTGCCGCCAAGTTGTAAGGATTTTGCCGCTGCAATCAGGGGCCACCTCGTCATTGCAGCATCAGCCATTCCGCTTCAGTGAGGGAGCGACCCATCATTGCAGGGCGGTACCTTGCCTGGTGTAACATTACATGGACTCTGGCAGCTGTATACCACATCAGAAGCTATTTGCTGATGGGGGAACCCACTCCCCATTGGCATAATGCCCCCCCATTTCAGTTGTATGCCGAGGGGGTGCCCATTCCCCATCGGCATCGTGCACCCCTCCCCATGTTTCTGTGCCAATGGGGCCCAACTCATCAGCTTTAGTCTCTTCCCAGTTCCAGTTGCAGATGAGGAGTCCACTCCCCATTGGCATAATGTCCCCACCCCGATTTCTGCTGGACTGGGGAGGTGCCCAATCCCCCTCGGCATCATGCCGCCCTTTTTCTGTGCTGATGTGGGGCCCAATCCCATTGGCTTCGGGTCCTCTCACTACCAATGCAGGTGGTATACTGGGAGCCAACCCCAGTGTACCAAACAACACCTGCAAAAAAAGAAAACTGACCCTCATTGTCTTTTTTTAACCTGTAAAACAAGAAAACAGTCCTTCGCAGTCTCTCCTGCCCCCTCCCCAAACCCGCACCCACACTCTGCGTACCCTGCCTCTCCACCCCCCACCCAATACTTACCTCCGGAGCCCAGCGCGATGATCTTCAGTGGACCAGGAACACGTCTGCACTCTTCAAAGCCAACCACGAACTGAAGAAATGTCGGTAAGCTCTATTATGGCATAAATAGGATTTTTTCAACATTGGTGCATATCTCAGGCATTTTGGGGAATTATGGCACCACATTTGCAACATGGGGTTATTGGGACCCCTCCTCATGAACTCAGTTACTGTCATGGTGTTATTTAGTCCCAAAAGGTGATTTTGCGGTCACTGCGTGGAATCTTCTTTTGAGACCAACTAACGAAACGACAGTGCCACTGTTCATGAGGCGGGCTCTCAAAAAACCTATGTTGCAAATTTGGTAAAACAAATCAAAAAAATTACTGTTTTACGAGCGTGCATTGCACATTTTCCACGCACGCTCGTAACTACGCGAATTTGTAATTTTTTCACTCTAGATTTTCAACATTGGCCTTTTTCCACACCTCCTTATGAACAGTACAGCTGTCATTTTGCACATCCTGGCCAAAATGTGTTTTCACACTTCCGGAGCAAAATAGCGTGGTCGCTGTGGGAAATCAGTTTTTGGGACAGATTAAGAAAATTAAATGACACTGTTCATGAGCAGAGGTCCTAAAATGCCTATTTTGAAAATGTGGTGACCAAAGTCCATAAAATGACTGTGTTACAAGCATGCATTGTGCAGTTTCCACGCACCCTTGTAACTTCATAAATTTGCAATATTTTCACCCCAGATTTTCAACACTGGCATTTTTCCACACCTCCTTATGAACAGTACAGCTGTCATTTTTCACATCCTGGCTGAAATGTGTTTTCACATTTCCAGCGCAGAATAGTGCGGTCGCTGTGGGAATTCAGTGTTTGGGACAGATTAAGAAAGAGCGAGTGAGAGAGGAGGAGTGAGAGAGCTCAATGGAGCTCTGTCGGGACTGCTGCAGATTTCTTTGTGGGCAGAAAAGGTGCCAATGCAGGCAGGAGCCCAGTACAAAACATACAGACATATGAAATTTGCCAGCAGATTAAGGCCTAGAGGTCTATCAAGTCTGCTTGAATGTGCAGCTAGCACCACTTATTCTGCAGCTGCCCCCCTTCCACCCTTCCTCTTCATTAACCCTCCCCCTTGTCTTGTCTCATCCCCTTTTGAAGCAGTCCACTGTTCTACTGGATACCACTTCTGCAGGTAACACATTCCACCCTGCCACCACCCTCTCTGTTAAAAAAGTGTCTCCTCATCTCCATCCTGAACCTTCCTCCCTCCAGTCTCATATCATGGGCCCTGGTGTCCCTCCCCTCCCTTTCTTTGAACAGCCCCTCTGTACCTGTTTTGTTTATTCCTTTCATGTACTTAAAGGTTTCAATCATGTCCCCCCGTCCCTCCTCTCCTCCAGTGAGTACATGTTCAACTCCCTCAGCCTCCTCCCGTATGATAAGTCCCCCAGCCCCTTGATCCTCTTTGTCACCCTGTGCTACACCCCCTCCAGTAACTTAATGTCCCTCTTCAGATACAGGCACCAGTACTGCACGCAGTACTCCAGGTGCGGTCTAACTAATGACCTATACAGTGGCGGAATCACCTCCTCCCTCCTCGAGGATATACCCCTTGCAATACAACCCAGCATTTTGTTGGCCTTTGCAGCTGCCTTCCTACACTGTGCCAAGTTGTTCATTGACCCTGTAATGAGCACCCCCAGATCCTTCTCCTCTGTCTGGGCTAGCTGCACTCCCCCCAGCTGGTAACTTCTCCTTGGGTTCTTCATCCCAAAATGTAGCACCTTGCACTTTTGGGCATTAAACCCCAGTTGCCGGGTGTCTGACCAGGTTTCAAGCTTTGCCAGTTCATCCTGCAACCCCTGCCATCCCCCTAGGTCATCCACTACCACTTCTACCTTGGTATCATCAGCAAACAGACTGATATTGCTCTTGATGTCCCATGATATGTCTGCAGTGAATATCCCAAACAACACCGGTCCCAACACTGAGCCCTGTGGAACACCGCTCGTCACTACCCTTGGGTGTGTGAGCTCCCCACCCACCATCACCCTCTGTTGCCTTCCCTGAAGCCAGTTTCCTACCCATCTCATCAGCGTTGCACCCGCCCCTGTGCCTACTAACTTACTTCCCAGCCTTCCATGCGGCACCAAGTCAAATGCCTTACTGAAGTCCAGATACAGGACATCCACTGCATGGCCCCTGTCCAGTTGCCTAGTTACCCAGTCATAGAACTCCACCAGGTTGGTTTGGCAGGATCTGCCCCGTATGAAGCCATGCTGTCTGCTGTCCTGTAGCCCTTTGGCCTCTAGGAGGGCCACCAGCCTCTCCTTCAGGATAGTCTCCATTAGCTTACCCACGATGGATGTGAGGCTCACTGGTCTGTACTTTCCCAGTTCATCCTTGGGGCCACTGTTGTGGAGGGGCACCACATGAGCCATCCTCCAGTCCTGAGGTATACACCCCAAATGTATTGAGGCATTAAATAGGTCTGCCAAAGGTCCTGCAAGGACCTCTGCCAGCTCCTTCAGTACCCTGGGGTGGATGCCATCTGGGCCTGGCGCCTTGTCCACCCTCAGTGCCTTCAAACCCTCCCGAACTCTGCCCTCCATGATTTCCCCATCTGTCACCCCTTCCACCCCTGTTTCTGCCATTTCTCCCCTTGGGTGTCACCCCCCTCTTCTCTTTAGTAAATACTGAGCAGAAGTACTCATTTAGTGCTTCTGCCTTATTACACCCTGCTTCCACTCAACCCCCCTCCTTCCTAATCCTTACTATGTGGTCCTTACAGCTCCTTTTCTCCCTGATGTACCTAAAAAGTCCTTCTCCTTCTTAATGCCTTGTGCCAGCCTGAGTTCCATAGATGCTTTGGCTCCCTTACTGCTTTGTCACCTCCTTCGATTCTGTTACAATCCTCCCTCCCTGTTTTCTTGTACTACCAAAGGCAGCTCTTTCCTCCTTACCTTTCCATGACCTCCTTGCTCAACCAGCTTGGCTCTTAGCCTAGCCTTCTTGCTCTGGGCTTTGCAGCAGGTTTTGGTTGCCTCCACTATCCCCAGCTTTATGAGCTCCCACCTCTGGTTAGTGTCCATACTAGATTGAATTCTGGCCAGGTACCCTTTACCACTTCCCCATCCTCCCAAAGTTGGCCCTCCGAAGTCCAGCACTCTTGCGCCAGATTCCACTCCTTCCTTGCCCATATCCAATGTGAGCCATACTGAGTGGTGTTCACTCCCTGACAGAGGTTCCTCCACTGTAAGTTCTCTCACAAAGTCCCCATTTGCCAGCACAAGGTCA
This sequence comes from Neoceratodus forsteri, assembly GCA_016271365.2. Taxonomy (NCBI): domain Eukaryota; kingdom Metazoa; phylum Chordata; order Ceratodontiformes; family Ceratodontidae; genus Neoceratodus; species Neoceratodus forsteri. The sequence continues at coordinate 8,636,496 of JADMNL010000042.1, forward strand.
AGGGTATTCCCTAACCTGGTTGGTTCACTGACCATTTGCAGTGGGAAGCTGTCCTGGAAGGCATCCAGCAGTACCTGCTCCCTTCTGTTCCTGGTTGTTGGGGTACTCCATTCCACTCCTGGCATGTTGAAGTCCCCCACAATCACCACACTACCCTTCTCACAGGTCCTCCTGATCTGTCCCGCTAGTTCCCTGTCTAACTCCTCCGTCTGAGATGGTGGCCTGTACACCACTCCCATTCTAAGAATCCTATTCTTGGAATCCTGGATTTGCATCTAAAGCGACTCTGTACTACCCTCCTCCCCTTCCTCCCTTACACACTTCAGTCCTTCCTTCACATATAGTGCCACACCCCCTCCTTTCCCAATCACCCTGTCCCTACAAAATAACCTTTACCCTGGTACAGACAGGTCCCAGTCATTGTATTGGGTGACCCATGTTTCTGTGATGGCTGCAATGTCCACCTCTCCCTCTGCCATGAGCACCTGTAATTTTGCAGTTTTCCTCCCAAGGCTCCTAGCATTAAGGGTAACCACCTTCCACCCTTCCCCCCCATCCTGTCCTCCTTTACTAGTATCAGAAATAGCACTTGCCATTTGTCCTTCTTCACTGTTATGGGGGGTAAGTTCATATGGTTTCCCAACCTGTGGTCTGTGCATATCTCTTGCCCAATTGCCACCCCCACTCCTAGTTTAAATTCCCACCTTCCTCTATGTACTCCTCCATCCTCTGTTTCAACACTTTCTTTCCCTCCTCACTCAAGTGTAGTCTGTCCTTGGCATAGAGACTACTGTCCTCCCAGCCCCTCCCACCCCCAACAGCCCATATCCTTTAGCACAACACCAGGTTCTTAGCCATCTGTTAAATTCTCTATTCTCAGCTTTCTTGTTGTGCTTGCCTTGGGCACTGGAAGTATATCTGAAAAAGTTACTGATCTTCCTGCCCCCTCACATAACTGTGCTAGTTCCTCAAACCTCCTCTGGACTATATCTACTGTCTTGTTTGCCAGGTCGTTCATCCCAAGATGTATAATTAAATGAGGCTTGTCCCTACCCCTTCTAGTATATTTCAGAACAGATTGTCCCACCCTTTCCGCTGTCATTCCTGGCATGGCCTCCACCCAAATGCGACTATGCCTCTCCCCCTTACTACCCCACCTGACTCCTCTTAGTATTGAATCCTCCAGCACTAAGATTCCACCACTCTTACTCCCTGCTTGCTTCCATTCATCTCCCTCTCTCATTCCCAGCTCCTCTTCTTCCTCCTGCACATTATTTCCCCCTTTTGCCCCTGTTGCAATTCTCCCAGCAGAACTTCCCCCCGCTCTGGTTTGGTCCAGGCATTTATCAATTACTCCTCTAATTTCATCAATTCCCTCCTCCACCTTCTTCCTCTCTAGCAGTGTAAAACTATTTCCTGAAGACCCTTCACAAATGCCCACTCCCTCTCTCTTCATAGTAACCTGTTCTCTCCTTTCCACTCCATGACTTTTGCCACTTCTTTGCCTCCCCTCACAAGTCCCTATCTCCTCCTTCCATTTGTCTTTTGTCTCCTGACCTGGTTTCCCCGGCAATTGTTCTTCCTGGCCTGGGCCCCTTTGTCTCTGCTTCCCTTCTTCTGACCCTCTCCTCACCACTGTTGGCTTAAATCAATGTCTCTCATCTCCCCTTCTTCCTCCCTCCAGTATTGGGCTAAACCCATCCCCAATCTGCCTTGCCTGTCTTAGTTCCTCCTGCAGACCCTCAATCTCCTTTCTAAGTTTCTCTATGTGGTTGCACACTAAACATCCTCCCCACACTCCAGACAATTTTTAGAAAGATTGGTGCACCGCAGTTGTTGCAGCCTACCACCCTACCCATTGCTGTTGTTGCCTACCAGCAACCCCCCCACCCTTCCAGATGCAGGATACTAAACACTCCCCCATGTCTCCCCTCTCCCCCATCTATCAGTGCAAAACATTATTTTCTTAATTTCCCTTACCCCCTTTGTTGTACATGTTTAGATAGATTGAACAACTGCTTTTTATATTCCTATCCTTCCTATCCACACTCAAAAAGAGACTTTAAGTAGCTATTGCACAACCTTCTTCAAACTCCTACTCCTCCTTTCCCCAATGCAATAGCAATGCAAAGAAGTAACAATGAAAGCTCCTAGATTTGCAGTTACTTCCCTTCCACTGAGATAGCAGTCACCTCTTCATTTGCTGCTGTTCCATTCCTGGATGTCTGCTTCTGCTGTGGCAGGCGCATATCCTTTGCCCATTTGAGGGAAGTGATGTCAGAACCCCTGGTATAAAAGAAATAATGGACCAGGGATGGGTGGGGTGAGGGGCTGGGGGGGACCAGCCCAAGTCTTCCAGAAACAATCAGGTAGCTGAGGCCCCTGGTCACCATTAGCACCCTTCCCCCACTGTGCACCAAACTTTGCAGCAAGTGAAGCCAGCAAAAATGAATCACAGTTCTACTCAAAGCCCCCAAAATAGATTTGTTACCAAAAGAAACAGAACTCCATTTCAAACCGCTTCACCAACAACACATCAAAATAGGCTTGAAATCAGAAGATATAGGTCTCCAGTTCAAAGAAGCAGCCCCAGTTAAATCACACCAAATAGGTTTTAAATCAGAAGAAATAGGCCTCTACAAATGCAGCCTGCTACACAGTGAAACATCAAACAAATGAGCCCACTTATAGCTACCAAAACAGGTTTCAAAATTCCAACAGCCCCAAACAATACCCTGCTAGCCCCTTAGAAGTAGTAAGAAAGAAAAGAAATAACCTTCTACCAAGTAGAATCCACAAGAAACAATGTAAAAACAACAAGAACAAGCTACTGTACTGCAACAGATCTGTTCCTGTCCCCTTCTAGTTCCTTCTGAGAAGCCAAAGCAACTGACACCATACCTGATTCAGCTCTGCCTTCCTAGCTGAGTGAGACCTGGCCAGACCATTAGCACCCTTCCCCAACTCTGCACCAAACTTTGCAGCTAGTGAAGCCAGCAAAAATGAATCACAATTCTACTCAAAGCCCCCAAAATAGATTTGCTACCAAAAGAAACATGACTCCAATTCAAACAGCTTCACCAACAATACATCAAAATAGGCTTGAAATTAGAAGATATAGGTCTCCAATTCAAAGAAACAGCCCCAGTTAAATCACACCAAATAGGTTTTAAATCAGAAGAAATAGGCCTCTACAAATGCAGCCTGCTACACAGTGAAACATCAAACAAATGAGCCCACATAACTACCAAAACAGGTTTCAAAATTCCAACAGCCCCACACAATACCCTGCTAGCCCCTTAGGAGTAGTAAGAAAGAAAAGAAATAACCTTCTACCAAGTAGAATCCACAAGAAACAATGTAAAAACAACAAGAAGAAGCTACTGTACTGCAACAGATCTGATCCTGTCCCCTTCTAGTTCCTTCTGAGAAGCCAAAGCAAATGGGCAGCCTGCAGCACTGGGAGAAACAGAATGAGTGAGTGAGAGAGGGGAGTGAGTGAGCTCAACTGAGCTCTGTCATGACTTTAGAGTTGCCCACCCTGCCGCCCAAGGTCCTGTGTGGTCCTATATTACAGCAGGATCTCTGGGGTGGAGACAAAGTAATGACTGGATACTTTTAGAATTGCTGTAATAATATAGATTTAGTTGTTCTGTTTATTTCTCTAACTGAGCTGAGTAATACTTGGAGTGCAATATGATTTCTAACTGGGCTAAGTGAAACTATATGAGGGCTGAGAACAAAAAGTATGGTAGCTGAGGGGTGAAAAATGGACAAGGAGGCTTTAAGATTGCTACAGTAATACAGTATCTATCGGATGAGATTTGAGACTGAATTAACCCGATCGGCCAGGGGGCAGTAGAGGGACTAGTGTGGAGGGAACAGGAATTTGAGTACCTAGGGGCCTAACAATCATAGTAGGGTACAGAAACCAGGAGTAAGAGCCTGTAACATAAGATGGGGGCCAAAATGAGGCAGGTGCTGCATGCCAATGGGGGGGCATCTTTGGAAGGGTGGTGGAGTGTACAGGGTGTGGGTCTGCCATGATCCTGGACTGGGCTTGGAGGATGGGGGCTGCATAGGTGCTGACAATGGGTGGGCTGAGGGGCTGAAGCCCCCCAGGAAGCTGAAGTGGGGGCTCTGACCCTCAGGGGCCCAATGCCATCTCATTATAATTTTTTTTAATCCCTGTTTTTTACTTTACTGTCAGTGCCACCACCCTCAGAGACCTTTCCAGTGGGGAGGGGGTGGGTTGACTTCACTGCCGGGAACAGCAGTACCATCCCATCATCATGATGTGCCCGTATCATTAATTATTCATACGCCCTGCTTTTTTTATTTTTCTGCGCAGTGCCATTAGTGGAGGGTTAGTGGTGCAATCCAATTCCAGTCACGCCAGTTCATTGGCATGAAGTACACATGCGCTGTGGCACCTCTGACACTGTGTGCTGTTTAGCACCAGTCTGAATCCAGTGGATCCACCATTTTTTTTTCTCTTCTTTTTCCCCGCAGGACCACCGAAGCCGTCCACCCTGGTCACGGCCCCCGGAGACCTCCGCCGTCGCCCATTGCTGCTGAGGACCCTCGGTCACCCCCGGCTTACCCCCCGGAGGGCAGGGCCGCGGGCCACCTTTGTGGCCCCGGAACTGTATCTAGTCGGGGTCCTGCAGCGGTGGCGGCTATGTGAGGCTCTCCGGGGAGGGCTTCATCAATCGGCGGTTCTGCCCTCCATCTTTTTTTTTCCTCCAGTTTTTCTCCCCTAGAGGAGGCAGGGACGTGCAATGATGCCAGCGTCCGCCCCGCCTCCATCCCCACCCATGCTCGAGCGCCGGCTAACTCGGAACCCCCCGGTCTCCACCAGGGGTCTCCCATGCACTGAGGCTTACCTGCGCCCTCCCTCCGGAGTAGGAGAGCTGTCCATCGGATGCTCAATCCTACTCCCCCCGGCCAGCTCTCCGATGACCCGGATCCGTTCCCGAACCTGGGTCGCCGGCGTCGCAAGCGGAAATCCCACCGCTGCGCCAACGGGCCGGCGGATCCACCATTTTAATCCTCCTCAGCAGACCGCAGTGAGCATTGGTGATAATTTCCTTTTGTCAGACGACTGATGGTGGCAGTGGCAGGACTCCGCAGCCAGGTGGAGAAGAACTGAAGTAAGATTTGGTAGGTGGTAGCAGGCAGCAGGGCATGGCCTGTGCTGTGTATGAGGGTGGGGATGCTGGTACTCAGGAGACATTCCCGACCATTAAATAATTTAAGATTAGATGGTCATTGGGCGGGTCAAGAGTGGTCGACTATGTGGGGCTGACCAACTGCCTCGAATAACTGGTGCCGGGTTCAGGGCCATGTGGCATGTGGCAAGGAGCGCAGAGCCAGAGTCATAACCCACCTCACCAGTCGGTACTCGGTCAACTAAAAGTGTGAAAGTAGGGTGGTGTGGCTGTGGGAGAAAGTTGGAGCTGGGAAGGAACCAGCAGCACAGCTCGCAGTCAAGAAACAAGCAGCAAGGACACAGTAATAAGTAATATTTTCACTGTCTTGACAGTCTGAGGATAACAGAGAAAAAAAAGGCACCATCACAGATTCACTGGCAGTCTGGGCCTGGCACAGTGGTGGGTGGGTGCGTGCCTCACTTGAAGAAAAACTACTATAATTGAAAACAAACAATGTAGTCGTGGGGGGCTATCTGTGCTGTGTGCTCACTTCCTACCAATAGGAGCTTAGACAGACCAATGCAGCAGCATTATTATATTTTGAGTCTTCTGACCTAACTAATGTTATGTTTTTCACGCCATTTGCTAGGTACTTCATTTAGAGATGCCCTGAATCTGATGAAGTATCAAGCAGTTTGCATGAAATGTTAGGTCATTCGAAATTAATTGGGACTGGAGGGTATCCAAAATGCTAGAACCAGGACAGCCAGAAGAACCATTAAAAACCAGAATGTCTGTTTGATGGAAGTTGGAACAAGTGCAAAATGCATTATTTTCTCATTGAGGATAAAATCTGCAATGGTGTGACTTGAACAACCAGAAAGAATGAAAATCTGGAATGGCCATTTATCTGGAAGGAACAGAACAAAGAATGCAGTTTGTGCCTGTTCCAGACATTCAATTTTTTAATCGGTTGAACAACTTACACAGTTGCACTTCCAGCCACTATGGCGCCAGCAATTTGGATTTCACCCATCCCCTTCTTTTCTCCTAAACTAGAAGCAGGAGCATCTTATCATGCATGGTTATCACAATTGTTTTTGCACTATGGTTTTTGATTTTTGCATATGAACTCATCCAATTTGCTTTATTGTAAGACCATGTCCCCACCATGGAGTGCACAATATTTGAGTGGATGTATCATTTGTATGTGTTCGATGCTTTGAGGCATTTCATTTTCTACAGTTGCTGACTGTTTTTTTTCTGCTATTCTCAGAAGTCAACAACTGTAGAAAATGATAATCTCTTAAGGTACAGTCCCACTCCCATCCTACATTTAGTGAGGAGGAGGAGACTGGGGGTCTGGGTCCAGGGATTCAGTTAAGATTATGCATTGCTGAGCCTGAGTCTGACTGGCACATCAGTTCAGAATTCAGATGTTGGAAGTTGGTCATGTGCAAGCACTAGTAAGAGATGGCTGCTTAAGAGAGAACTCTCCTACCGATCGGAATCTGCCCATAATTTAAATAATCCTGAGTAATTATAGTGTAGTTTTGAGTTGGCCAGTTAATAACAATAGTTATTTTCTACATTTTGACCAATTTTCATTTAAATCCAAAACTCATTTTTCTTTTAACACCTCACGGCATATCTAGAACTTACCATCTCACCAGCATGCTGACTGACAGGAGGCTCGACGCGATATGCACATCAGGTCAGTCCGGGGGGTCTCCGTTAAGCTCTGGTACCATCCTTGGAGGGCATGCAGGTACCACAAATAACCCTGTAAAACAATGGTAAAAGAATGGAAAATCTATATCTAGTTGCCCTAGCAACATGGACTACATTAAGGATAAATTACATTCTATGCACCTTGACATCGTTTCACTTAAACAACAGGCAGGGAGGAAAGTAGCAAGTCAGCTGTTATGGAGGAAAGAATGAATACACTCGAGGAAAGATTAGCATTACTGAAGGAATCACTATGTGTGGTGGAGGACATGGCAGGGAAAATAACTTAAAATTACAACAATTGGTAGCTAAAGTTGATGACTTGGAAAACAGATCCAGGAGAAATAACTTATGTGTTGTTGGAGTCCCGGAAAAGTTAGAGGAGAAAGACATGATTAGTTTTCTACAGGAGTTTCTTCCCTCAGTGCTAAATTATAGTTGGAACTGGCCCTTGGAAATAGAAAGGGCCCACAGATCCTAAGAGCTTTTCCTAAACAAGGACAAAACCCAAGGCCGATTATTGTGTGTTCTTTAAGGTTCAACAATAAGGAGGACATCTTATCCATAGCAAGACAGAGGAAAGCTTTATTCTGGGGGAAAGAAAGAATCTATATTTTTCAAGATTACTCTTCCAAGACTGTTGAGTTAAGAAAGGCATATGGGGATATTAGATATATCTTACAACAGTTATAAGTGTCATACTACAATAAATACCCTGCAGTCTTGGTGCTAACTAAAGGAGGGGGTCTCATAATTTCAAAAACTCCGAAGATGCTTGGAGTTTTATTCATAGACATTGGAGTGAAGCTGAACTGATTTTAAACAGACGGAGCAGGGAAGTCAAAAATTCCACTCAGGCTCCAACTGCCATTGATGGAGCTCTAAAATTCCAACCCCAGAATGACCGGCCCATGCAGCTACTCCTAGGTGTAGCCCACGAGCTAATACCTCACCACAAGAATTGCAAGGAGCAGCACCGAAGCAGAGCCACATCCCTATTCTGAAACACAATGTAAGGCATCCAAACACCAAAGCATCACTTCTCAAGTCTAGACCCTGGCCCTCTAATATCACACAGAACTCATAGCCCTTTTACAAAAATAAAGCAGCTATTCTGGCTTCCATGTCATCAAAACAATTAAACTCCTTTGATTGGATTCATACTCATTCTGATCTCTCCACTTGTGAGCAACTTTCTTCAGGTAAATTTGGTTTACCTATTACTTTGAGAGGTCCATACAGTCCTGTCACCAATGTGTTTGAGGAACCCCCATCGTCTGACTTTTCTAGCTCGGACATTGAAACCTTGGTGACCTGAAATGGATGCACAGCAGGAATAATCGTTTAACCCCAGTAGGCGGATCCTAAACAAGGTCATCCACCAGGGTTGGATATGGCAGATCACATGACCATGCCCAAATTGCTTCCCCATCCTAAAATGCTAATACAATGTATATCTAATGTGTATTTTGCATAGCCTGTCTTTTATCTTTATTTTATTTAAAAATCTACAAGTTTGTATTAGCTTATTGTTCTTATTATAAGGAGTTGAGAACTGATGCAACGCAGTGTCAAAAGGTCATGAATCACTTCCTGCTGGGATAGTTGGGTAATTGTGTCATCAATTTCACAAGTCTTCCTGGCCAAACATCCTCAAGAAACATGGTAGGCACAGAATATTACAGTAAATGTGTCTTTATTAAGCTAAATTTTGAGTGCCATGTCTGAAAGAAGGTACTTTACTCTATATGGCGAGGGGGAGGCAGTAATGCGGTTTTGTTTTAAAAGGTGGAATTGGTTTTGGTGTGTTTAGAAGATGGATCTGTAAAGGTAATTTTCCTTATCTATGGTCTTAGTTATTCTGGCTACTTCATCTTGCACCAGCCTCGCTTCTTTAATCCATGGTGTCCGGATATGCCTATTGCTAGATAGCAGATAGAACCCGACTTTATAGGCGTGAGATGGATCTACATAAGTTTACACATGATGGGCTTTATTTGTATTCACCCTAAGCCAGTCAGGTTGTTTTAAGCAAGGTCCTGGTAGAGTTGGAGCTTTTGCTGAATGGCTTACATCTTAATATGTTTGTCAGGCATGTTTTTATCTGTCTAATCGATGCAGAGATCCTGTCTGTCGATGGTTTGGATGTATAAGACCTTATTTTCAGCTTATTGCCCTTGCTGCAGGTATTTCCTTGATGAACATTTATATGCTGGCTAACAGAGCTACCTAACTGTGTATGGTATTTTTGGAATTCCTTAAATCTTAATCAGCTCTGTGTGAGTGGGAACTGGTGCTGGAAGCCTTGTTCTGAATGACTAATTTTATAGTGGAATTTATTGTTCACTCAAAGGCATAGTTGGGTTATTAATACTCCCTACAAGATCCCAAGAGATTTTCTTTAACACCAAAATCAATTCAGAAGTTTTGTCCTATCACCTGCTTAAGGGATTATTTATGGAAACGGAGTAACGTTTTACCTGGTAATCTATCACAAACTGGCTTTCAATCCAACATATCTAATTACTTAGGTTATTTCTATTTCTTTTTTTTTTTCAGGGTGGGTTCCCTAGTAAACCACCACTTGTTTGTGTGAGTGTCACTTTGAGGTTTTCTCAGTAAATTACCAATCAAACTATTTTAAGTGTTTGTTAGTTAGGACTTATTCTAAGCATTGTCTTTTTTGATTTTTTGAAGGTTGCAAAAGGTGTATTAGCTTATATACTGAGTACTGTTTTATGTGTCTTTTGTATTAAGAAATAAAAGGGGGGTTTACTTATTACTATTTTTTTCTTTTTAGTGTTATTTAAATCCCTACATTTATCTGTTACTCCTAAAGTAACAACTTTAAAGTGTATTACAGGTAAGAATATATCCTGAGTATTTCATAAGCCGTCATTTAACATTTTACTGTGTTTTTGGCAATGAGTAATGTTAACATAGGTTCATGGAATGTGCAGGGGCTTGGATCCCCAATTAAAATATATAGGGCCAGATATTCAAAACTTTGATCCGGGGCTAAATTAGCACCACCCAGTGGGCAAACTTAGCCCGGAGCACAAAACAAGCTATATTAAAAGGAACTAGCCCGGTGCTAATCCTGCTGAATATAGCAGTCTAAGGAAGCCGGGCAAAAAGGTCTGGGAGTGCAAGGCAAAAATAGCCCGGGAATAAGACAGCACTGAATATAGCAACAGGGAAGTGCAAACTGCAACTGTAGCTCATTAGACCCTGTAGCAAGCCAGTGTTGCAGGTGGAGAACATTGTGTGTGATTGCACAGAGATGTCTCACATCTACTGCAGCAAACAATGTAAGCCACACAATGCAGAACTGTGCTATGTTGAAGTAAGGTTTACCCGGGGCTAACCTAATTGCAGAGTGCTAACACATTAGCCCGGTGCAAACTGGTTAGCCCGGGGCAAACAGGAGCTATATTCAAAGCTCCCATGCAAATGAGCCTACTTAGGTAATCCGTGGACAAACAGGTATATTTGCATCTCATTAGGTGCTGTTTTGTATACATTACCAAGCAGTTTGCCCGGTGCTACTGCACGGAGCACAAAGCTCCCCCTTTTGGTTGGAATGGAAGTACAGGCTAGATGCTGCAGTCTAAGGCATGCCCACAGCATCCCCTGTTGGTCGGAATAGAAGTACAAGCTGGAAGCAGCAGGAACTGTGTGTTGCCAGGCACAGTCAGTGCATACAACACACCCATGCAGGTGTGCAAGCAGGACCTGTATATAGGTATATGTGTGTGCATATATATATATATATACACACACACACACACACACATACATGTACAGATCGATAGCTAAACACAGACACACTGCCTGTGGCCATACATGCCCTGAAGGATGCCTCCCCCAACAACATAGGTACCCAACTGCAGCAGTAGGTGAAACTGTGGGGGGGGGATGCAATGCATGGGACAGGCATAAGGCAAACCTGGTGGGAGCAGGTGGCCATAGGCTGTAGGGTCACTAGGAACTAGGATATGCAGCATATCCAGTAGATAGGGAACAAGACAGTCTGGCTGGATGGGCAGTCCTTTTCTGCCGTCATGGTCCCTGTTCCATTGTGTGCCTGTTACACCCTGGTAGGCTAGTGCCTCCCCCCAGCATGCTCCCAGAACCCTGGTAGCCACACAATTCACTGTAAACCCTGGTAGTCTAGTGGTCCCCCCACCCCGACTCCCTACCTCCCTGTACTGTAAAATAAATAATTTTCCCTGGTAGTCTAGTGGTCCCCCCACCCCCAGCATGACTCCTGACCTCTGTGTACTGTAAAATAAATCTTTCCCTGGTAGTCCAGCAGTTCCCCACCCCCAGCATGACTCCTGACCTCCACGTACTGTAAAATAAATACTTTTCCTGTAGTCTAGTGGTCCCCCACCCCCAGCACCCTCCTGACCTCCATGTACTGTAAAATAAATTATCTTCCCTGGTACTCTAGTGGTCCCCACCCCCCAGCACCCTCCCGACCTCCATGTACTGTAAAATAAATAATTTTCCCTCGTAGTCTAGTGGTCTCCCCCACCCCCCAGTACAACTCCCGACCTCCATTGAAAAAATAATCAATGACTTGTCCCTGGTAGTCTAGTGGTTCCCCTCATCCGGCAGTGACTCCCCAACCATCTGAATCGGACTCCCCATGAACCAAGACGGTGACCGACTCAGCCCTCCTCTCATCTCCACGGCCGGCTGCTGACTGAGGTATGAATGCGCTCATTCGTACCTCAATCGGTGGCCAGCTGTGGATGTGATGGGGGGGTCCGATTCGGATGGGCAGGGGCATCACTGCCGGGTGGGAAGAACCATTAAACTGACTACCAGGGACATGTCATAGATTTTATTTTCAACGGAGGTCAAGAGTCGAGCTTGGGGGTGGGGGGACCACTAGACTGCCAGGGAAAATTATTTATTGTACATTACTTGGAGGTCAGGAGTCATGCTGGGTGGTGGGGGAACCACTAGACTACTAGGGAAAATTTATTGTACATTACATGGAGGTCGGGAGTGGTGCTGGGGGGTGGGGGACCACTAGACTGCCAGGGAAGTTTATTGTATTTTACAGTACACGGAGGTTGGGAGTCATGCTGGGGGTGGGGGACCATTAGACTACCAGGGAAGATTATTGTATTTTACAGTACACAGAGGTCAGGAGTCATGCTGAGGGGTGGGGAGACCACTAGACTACCAGGAAAAATTATTTATTTTACATTACATGGAGGTCGGGAGTCAATCTGGGGGGTGGGGGGACCACTAGACTACCAGGGAAGATTATTGTATTTTACATTACACGGAGGTTGGGAGTCATGCTGGGGGTGGGGACCACTAGACTACCTGGGAGGATTATTTATTTTATATTACACGGAGGTCAGCAGTCATGCTGGGAGATGGGGGCACCACTAGACTGCCAGGGAAATATCATTACTTTTAAGGTCAATGGGGGTTGGGATTCGAGCGGGGGGGTGGGGGGCACCGCTGCATTATCACCAGCTTTTTGTTGGTGGTATTTAGCATCGCACTACAGGTTGCGCTAATGCCTGTAGCGTGGCGCTATAATTTTGAATATGCCAGTGCGCCACCATTCAGGGCCCCTCCCCTCAGTCCCTCCCCTGCATACATTATAATTTAGCATCAGTGCTAACACCTAGCACCAACGCTAAATGTCCCTTTGAATATTGCAGTCAGGTGCAAATTTGGTGCTAGTCCAGCACAACGGATGTGTGCTTGGCACTACCCTTTGAGTATCTGGCCCATAGAGTGCTGAATTATTTAAATAAGCATAGAATAGACATAGCCATGTTATACAAAACTCATTTGACCCCCATTGAAGCAGAAAAATGAACTTGTAGTTGGGTTGCTTCTGTAGAATACTGTTGTTTTTCCACAAAAAAGAGAGGTATGGCAATTTTGATAAAAAAAGGAGTACATTTTATTAAACACTCCCATATCACTGACCCACAAGGGAGGTTTCAAATTATTCTGGGGAACTTATATGGTAGACAGATAGTTATTTATAATTACTGGGTTCCATTTTTTTCAATGGAAAAAAACATGTGTTAAATACCGTAACACCTGCATAGGTGTTATGGCATTCACGCAGCTTCTTCCAATGCTAATGCTCTCGAGACAGAAAGCAAAACTCAACGCGAGCCTCACTCTGTCCGTTTTCTAACACAAATCAGTCAGCACAACAACTCACCTCCTCACTGCCATTCGCTCCATTAAGAACAGTTTCCTGTACTCTCAATAACCGATATGAAATAAAAAAAAACATTTTCAGCACATTTCAAACTTCAAACTAAACGAAAACACAAAACTATTACCATTCTCTCTTTCAACTCCCACCTTTCCCCTGCAGGTCAAATGACGTCAGCACTTGAAAGCGCTTGCTTCGTGAGAAAGGACACAATGATCAAGACAGTTTTTTTTTTTTTTTTACTTTTCTTCTTAAAATATTTACATATTTAGTTACTTGTTAAACCTGTTCTCTATTCAGAATTAAAACATTTACTCAACACAAGGTAAGAGTCCTGTTTCTTTTTTACCTTTTCTACCAGAAAAAAATGGAACTACCAGAAAAAAAACAGAACCCTTCAGTTATATAAAATAAAGTATGGGGTGCAGTGTGTTTAACTTGAATTTAACACACACCCTCACTATTGGATGGCTATCAGTTTATGTGCCATCCAACGACTCGGGTGTGTGTTAAATTCTCGTAACACACTGCACCCCATATTTTATCCTATATGTAATATCTATGCCCCTAACACACAGCAAAAGCAATTCTTCCATAAATTAAACTATACTCTTGCTAATTTGGGGCCTTATGAAATTCTATTAGGGGGAGATTTAATTTTGTTATGGATTCTTCCTTAGACAGATCACACTCTCAGTTCCCCTGTTCTTTGTCCCCTGCTCAGAAGAGTCTACACAAATTATTGGAGGAGTTGGGTTTATCAGATACATGGAGGCTCTTTCATCCTGATGGTAGGGATTATTCTTTCCTGTCGGCTAGACACGGTTCTTTTAGCCAGATTGATTATTTATTTATGAACTTAAGGTGGTGTAATGACACTAACCAAATAGGTTATGAAAATGCATTCATATTTGACCACTGTTTAATAAAGAATGCAGTACTCTTTGATAATAATTTTGCTAAATCGGTAAGCTGGAAATTTAACTCCTCACTTCTTCAAGATTCAAATTTCTTAAAATGGTTAAAAGAGGAGACACATGCTTATTTTAGATTAAATGACAATCTCATCTAAGATGGTATGGGATATATATAAGGCATCTATAAGACGGGTAGTAATCAGCTTGGTGTCTAGGAGGAAAAAAGAAAAACTAAAGGATTTGAAATTTAAGGAAGATCATTTTGGGGATATACTGACAGGTTTAAAAAATAATCCCAAAAACAAACAAGAACTCCTTTTTAAAGCTCTCAGTCTTAAATATGAAATCAATAGATTACATTCAGATACAATAGAATACTCCCTCTTTAGGATAAAACAGAAATATTGGGAATCTTGAGAAAAAGCTAGCAAATTACTAGCACTTAGACTTTGCAAGTTATAGAATCAGACCAGCATTAAGGGAATTAGAAATAAGGATGGGGTGGTGACACAGAATGTCAAACAAACTGATTGTTTGAAGTTATTCTATGAAGACTGGTATGAATCTAAGAGTTCTTCGGGATTAAATATCATAAAGGATTTTCTCAAAAGAGCAAATCTATCAAGTATTTCCTCTTTAGAGAAACAGCAATTGGATGAACCAATAAAACTACAAGAGATTTCAGCAGTCATTGCTAAAGCCCCTAAGGGGAAAACCCCTGGCCCAGATGGCCTGCCTGGAGAATTTTATAATTCTATAAATAACATCATTTCTCCTCAACTTTTAAAAACCTTTAAAAACTCCTTTAATGAAGGTTTTCTTCCAAATTATATGACTGAATACTATATATGTTTATTAAACAAGAAAGATAAGGATCCCCTGGACTGCAGCAACTACAGGCCTATCTCTTTATTAAACTTTGATTACAAAATTATTGCTAAAGTTTTGGCTAACAGAATTTCTAACCTTCTGACTAAGTTGGTTGGCAAGGAACAGGTGGGTTTCATACAGGGTAGGTAGACTGCAGACTATTTTTGTAGATTATCCTCCATTATTTGGGCTACAAATTCAATAATAAATAGCAATATTAACAAACCTGCAGTTGCTATTTCCCTTGACATAGGGAAAGCATTTGACTCTTTAGAATGGGACTATCTGTACAAAGTCTTGTCCAATAATAATTTTGGGCCAGGTATATTAAGATGGATCCATACTCTTTATGCTTGTTCTACAACAAGTATTATAACAAATGGACTTAGATCCACTCCATTTATATTAAATAGAGTCTCTTGTCAAGGATGTCTACTTTCCCCATTACTTTTTGTGTTAGCCATGGAGCCCATAATCAGAAGAATACTAAATTCAGACAATATTCATGGAATATTAGTTGGCAATTATAATAACAAAATATTAGCTTTTGTTGTTGACATTTTTTTGACTTTATCTCAGCCAGTATTCTCTCTTCAGGCTATCAAACCCTTGCTGCAAGATTTTCGTGATATATCAGGCCTATTTGTCAACTGCTTCAAAACAGAAGGTTTTATGTTGAACCATTCTAGCTCAGAGTTTAAGAAATTGAAAGAATTTCCAGACATTACCTGGCCGAAGGAGGGTCTGAAATATTTGGGAATCAAAATCTCTGACTCATTTGATAAGATCTGGAATCAGAACCTAATTAAAATACTAAATGACTTCAAATCTGATCTAGATAGATGGTCCAATTTGCATCTTTCTCTGTGGGGGAAAATCAATTCTATTAAAATGATATTAGCTCCTAGATTATTCTATTTTATGAACAACTTTGCAGCTAATATTCCAGGTTTTTGATTCACCAAGATCGATAAGACTATCTCCACTTTTTTATGGGCAGGGAAACCTCCTAGATTATCTAAATTAAAATTAAGAGCTCCAGTAAAGTCAGGAGGGTTTGCATTACCTTGGTGGCAGGGCTACGTTTGGGCACATAAGGTAAAGCAAGTTGCCAATTGGTTCAATTCTCATTATATCTCCACTGCACCCTTATGGTTACGTATTGAAAAAGATATTGTGACCCCTCAGAGCCTACCAGATTTGCTCTTTATACATGCTTCCTCTAGGATAACAAATCATCCTACTTTGCAGATTTCAGTACTGGTTTGCAGAAAATTCAGTCAGCTCAAGAAGTCTGAATTTGTACCCTTCAAGTAAATGCCCCTTTGGAATAATCCATTGCTCCTCACCAGAACTAACAAAGGTATTCCTGACCTTGGATTGGGGGAAATATGGTATACAAACTATTGGGGATATGTTGGATGAAAGTAATAGACTTTTATCTTTTGAGCAAATGCGGTCAATGTACAAACTTAATAAATGCAATTTTTGGCTATATTTACAATTAAGGAAACACATATCCAATACCATATTGGATGGAAACTTCTCTATGTTTCCTTCAAGTTTATGGATGTCCTTCTACAAAATAGTTCATCTTGCAAAAGGTTTTAGCTTAATATATAAGATCTTACAAGATCCTGATGAGGGCCTAACTGATCATGCCAGAGTTAAGTGGCAAATAGATCTGAACATAAGTATCCCCATAGATACATGAAACAAACTCTGGAACATTGCTATCAAAACATGCAGAGAAACTCAAAGCAGATTAGTTCAATTTAAAATTCTTCATTATTATTACTATTCCCCTTGGAATCTTTTTGGGTTGGGTATATCCTCAAATAACAACTGTTGGAGATGTGGATAATCTGATGCAGGTCTAGCTCATCTCCTGTGGTCCTGTAATGAGATTATGGAAAGATGGAAACAGAACATGACATTTGTAAATTTATTCTTAAAGCCAATATTACTCTCTCCCCAACTCTTTATATCCTGGGTGATATCTCTGTCCTTCCAAAAATCCCAAAAAGAGAAGAAGCTAAGAGTTTGTGCAGTAGCGTTGTCATTTAAAAGATTAATTCGATAAGAAGTGCCTTCCTGGATTATTATAAGCAGTTGTATAAGGCAAGTTGCCAGGGTAAGGCCCAAATGATGAAAGTTTTTCTGGACAAGGTGAAACACCCCAGACTCTCACCAGCGCAGAAGGAGAGGTTAAACCAATGGATAACGAAGGAGGAAATAATTAAAGCTATAGCGAAATGGCAGAGGGGGAAGGCAAGTGGTCCTGATGGATTCCCTGTGGAATATTATAAGGTCCTGGCGGGGCAAACAGTGCAGTTGCTGTGTGAGTTGATGCGGGGGGGAGAAGGGAAGGGTATGGTATTGTCTGCTACATGTTTTGAGGCCCTGATCTGTCTAATTCCTAAACCAGGCAAGGATGAGTTGAATTGTGCCTCTTATAGGCTGATATCAGTTTTAAATTGTGATCTCAAAATTATAGCTAAAGTGTTGGCCTTGAGGCTGGAAGATTGCCTGCCTATGCTGATTCACCCAGACCAGACCGGCTTTACAAAGGGGAGATTCTCACATCATAATATGAGGAGGCTGCTCAATGTGGTGTGGAGGGTAGGGCGAACAAATGAAAAGACATACATTATTTCTATGGATGCTGAAAAAGCATTTGACAGAGTTGAGTGGGAGTACCTCTTTGAGGTGTTGGGCCAGTTTGGTCTGGGTGAGTCATATGTGCAATGGGTGCGTGGCATGTATTGGGCTTCCAGGTCCCAGATTTTGGTTAATGGTGAACCCACAGATGCTGTGGAGTTGGAACGCGGGAAGAGACAGGGTTGCCCCTTTTTGCTGTTATTATTCACGCTGGCATTAGAACCATTGGCTATAGCACTCCGTCAGTGTTCAGAATTTCATGGGGTAATAGGGGCTAAGAGCATGCTACACAAAGTAGCTTTGTATGTGGATGACATGCTCTTGTTTGTCAGGAACCCACAGATATCAGTGCCGCCTCTGCTGGGGATAATAGATGCCTTTGCCAAGTTCTCTGGGATAAAATAAATCTGGGTAAGTCGGAGCTGTTGTGCTTTCCTAAGAGAGAGGCAGAGGATGAAAGATGGGGACTACAGGTGAGGGATAAGTCTATTACTTATCTGGGTATAATGGTGGGCAGAATGGTGGGGGCTCTACATGGGCTAAACTATACACCCTTACTTAAAAAAGTGGAGGGAGACTTGAGGCGTTGGATGCAACTCCTCATCTCCTGGTTGGGTCGCATTAATCTGGTAAAGATGAACGTTCTCCCAAGAATCTTATATCCCATGCAAATGTTACCGGTGGGCCTGTTGAGAAGGGACATCCAGTGGATTGAGAAAGTATTCACTAAATTTATATGGAGGGAAAAACGCCTGAGGGCCAGCTTACAGAGACTGAAGACTGTAACAGTTAGAGGGGGGTTAAACTTCCCAGACTTGGGGAACTATTATCTAGCAATACAGCAATGCTACGTGGTGGATTGGGTGCGCAGGCCAGCTGAGGCCAGCTTGGTGGACCTCGAACAATGGGGGTGCCTGGGATGATTGTCTGTCTACCTGCACAGTAGGGGACTCAAAGCATTTTTGGCTCAGGGAGGGGGAAATCCATTAGTAAGATCCATGTTAGAAGCATGGAACTGTCTTCAGAAGAAATGGGGGATCTGTAGGGGCGAGACCCTGCTCTTGCCAGTGGCGGATAATCCCTTTTTTCTTCTGGGATTAGAAGATGTAGGTTTTAAAGAATGGGAAAATAAGGGTGTACAGAGTATAGGGGATGTGGCTAAGCAGGGAACTTTAAGCCTGTTAGGGATATTGTACAGAATTTGAGGCTGCAAAAGCAACAGGTGTTTCGTCACCTTCAGCTTAAGGCTTTTGTGTCTAAAGTGGATAGGGGAGGACAGTTGGCACAGAAATGGGGGGAGATGGAGTCTTTGATATATCAGGCACGTAGAGACCCCAAGGGGTTTGTTAGGAAGGCTGCAAAAATAGGGAAACAGAACTGTCCAGATTATACTCAGAAAACAAGAATGCTATGGGTAAGAGATATAGGGAGTGACATAACTGAGGATAATTGGCAAATGCTGATAGAGGGGCATGTAGGACTTCTAGTATGTAATAAATACAAGGAAGCCTCTTATAAATTTGTGCATAAGTTATACTGTCCCCCGGAGGTAGTGCATAGGGCACACTCAACTATATCCCCAACCTGTGGTAGGTGTGGAAGTGAGAGAGGGATGTATATGCATTGTTTTTGGGCATGCAGAGTCCTCCAGGTCTTCTGGGGGGAGGTTATTAGGGAGGTTAGTCAAATGGCAGGTTTCCCCCTGCGGGTAGAACTGATTGGGGGTTTATTTGGAATGGACCCAGGAGAGAAAGGAGCTTGGGAACCACTCCCACGGTGGATGAGGGTAGTACTTATAATGGCGAGGCACTGTATACAGAATACCTGGGTTACATGTGCAACACCATCGATTGCAGAATGGCATAGACTTCTTATGCAAACATTAGCCCTTGAAAGGTTGACCCTTACGCTCAAGAATAGAGGTGAATCCTTCTATAGGGAATGGGCTCCTCTCCTGGCTTCACTAAGAGGGGAAGAAGAAAATATATTAAGGCTGGGATTGGGATAGAAATAATCAGGTTGGCCAGAGACCTATAAAGTAAAGTAAAGTTTGCTGCTAAATTTGTAAAAGATTAATGGGAAGGGGAATAGATTTGAAATGTAAATGAAATTGTATATGGTAGAACTGGATTAGAAGCGAATATTATTAATTTATAATTTATGTATTGTTAATTTATTAATATCTGTGTCTGTAATATATGGAATGTATCTGTCTGTTGTATGTCTGTTAAACATGTTGTTGCTATGTGTTGTTGTTGTGTTCAAAATACGTTTTGAAATTAATAAAAAGACTATGTAAAAGATTAATTCTCCAAAATTGGAAAGACCCAAATGTACCTTCTATTCCTCAATGGTTAGATTCCCTTAGTAAAGTAGTTAACAATGAAAGAATCAGTTACACACTTTTGGGAAAAAAAGACCTTTGAAATTATATGGGGCCCCTTTCTAGAATTCTGTTCTTAACTCATCTGTAATAGTTAGTCAGATCTAGCCAAGATAAAGTTTAAAGTTACACAAGGATTAAAAAAGGGGTTGTTGGGTTTTTTTTTTTTGGTTCATTTATTGAAAGGTTTGACCTAATGGAAACAAATGTATAATTCTGCTTAATGTAGGTAATACTGTATTGTATTACTATTCTCATGCAAAAGGCAGTATAGTGTAGTGGTTAAGGACACTGGGTTGCAAACATGGAAATGTGAAATTGAATCCTACAGCCCACGCCTGACTGCATACTGTATGACTCTTCCCTGAGCAAGTCACTTAAACTTTGTTGTGCTCCCAGGTTGTGCCCGGAAACGAGCTTCAGCTTAATGTATCTTTCTTGGTTAAACAATTTCCTCCTTCCCTTTCATGCAGTCATTGAGTTGATGTTCTGTGTCAGCTAAATTTAAACTGTTGGGTGACTGGCTATATAAAAATCATGTTTTCTTAAATGTTGCTAACACTGTCAGTATTAATTTTTAGTGGAAAGAGACCTTAAGTTATTGAAAGGTACTTGCAGTTAGGCTGAGTGATAAGGTTATAAAGCAAACTGATTTGTTAAAGTAAAAGGGTGTAACTGCAAATCAAAGCTTGGCCTTCTCATATCATGTGGGAAGTAAATTAGCAAAAACTCATTATAAAGTTAGAACTTCTAACATTTTATTTCTCATGCTGTGTATTGTATATGTTTAATTCCCTTCATTTTACTGTGGTATTGCTTGGGGACGGACGGACTGGGGACTGCAAGCTAGAGACATCTTGCTGTAATTGG
The DNA here is from genome assembly GCA_016271365.2 of Neoceratodus forsteri. NCBI lineage: Eukaryota > Metazoa > Chordata > Ceratodontiformes > Ceratodontidae > Neoceratodus > Neoceratodus forsteri. The sequence goes on from JADMNL010000042.1 coordinate 8,657,289, forward strand.
AAAATGCATCATTTGGGCTTTTGCTAGTTGTATAGAAAAAGTTAACAGAAACACCCCTATAATGTAATCACAAAAGAAAATATGGTCTAATTTGGGTACTGTGCTATGATGCTTGTTTTATGTTGTGCTATTTCTTCAGTAAAACCCTCAAAATGCAACACAGAATGCCAAATACCCCAGAGCTTCCGTGGGTCTTGGCAGCTCCCAGACCCCCAGCCATTTGCTAAGACCCCCCTGGAAAAAATAAAAGTCAGCTCCTATGGGGGTGTATGGTCTGTAGACAACTGGCTAGTTTGAGGGAGGAACTGTGGAGGATAGGGAGGAGTCTAAGTGGCAGGGCAGATTAGTATGCTAGGCATCCTGGCTGGGGGAGGAATAGGGATGGCAAGGGGATGGGGAAGAATAACTAGGGACTGAAACTGACCCCAGTATCAGAGGCACTAACAGAAAGGAGAAGGAAGGTGCCAAGGTGAGGGGCCTCCTGATGGGGAGGAAGAGACCACAAGGAGTACCAGGGAGAAAGCAAATGGCTGCAGGTAGGGAGGGACCAGGGTGGGACTGGGGTACACTGAGAGGACACAAGTCAGAGAGAGGAAATGATGGAAAGATATGTAGGAGGGTGTCGACTATGATAGATTCGAGCCTCTACTATGGATAGAGACAAGGCTATACTAGAGGGAAGGACAACAAGAACAGAAAGGAAGAATACTTAACAAATTAGAAAATGAAGTGAGATAAAAACAAAGAAAGAGCTAAATGAAGCTTTATAGAGGTAAATAAAGGAAAACTCAAGAGGAAGGACAAGAGACATACTATCAAGATCAAAGTCAGAACTCATCGGCTCAAGATAGAGAGAAGTTAAATAACAAGGGAAGAGGATTGACATAGAAACAGGAAAATGAATCAGTCTAGGAAAAGAGTTCAAGAGGATAGGAATAAACGAAAAAAAGAAAGTGAGTAAATGAGATTACAGATAGAAATGACAGAGTGCAACTGATGAGGTAAAGTAGGGAAGAATGAATACTGGAGTGGTGGAAAGGGCATTAGAATGGAAAGGGGGTAAGGGATGGGGGGTACTCATCCTAGGGGATTTTATACTGAAAGCGGTGAGATGGAGCAGAAGGGGGGAAAGGCACAGCCGTATTTGGGTTGAAGCTATCCCTGGGCTGACTGCAGGAGGGGCAGGGCAGGCACTGCGCAAGTGTGCAGCAAGGGGGAGGAATAAACCTCATTTAGTGTTGTACGTGGGTACAAACGACTTGGTGGAAGAGACTGTGCAAGTAGTGAGGGGGAGGTTCGAGGAGTTGGGCAGACAGTGTGAGGGGGTGTGGGAGTCAGTGACATTCTCAGAGGTACTCCTGGTACCATGAGCAAGCACAGGGAGGAAGGGTAGGATCGAGGAGTTCAACAACTGGCTAAGGGATTGGTGCCACACCAAAAATTATGGGTTAGTGACTAACTGGGTTAGGGTCTGGGGGAATAGTGACTTTTACGTGGGGAACAGGCTACACTTGAGCAGGGAGGGAAGGGGAGTATTAAAGGTGGGATTAGAGGGGAATATCTCTACTAAGGTGGATTTAAACTGGGGGGTTGGCCAAAAGACTGAGGTTGGTAGAAAGGTCCAGACAGGGAAGCCTAATGAGCTCACCCCCCTCTAGATATAGGTAAAGGTGAAGGTGTAGTTACCCCAGGAGGGGGTGGGCAGAGTGGTCTGAGTGTAATACAGAAGGCACCACCACCTGGTAAGAATAAGGAGGAGAAAGGGTGTGGACTACCAAGAGGAGGGACACAGGCCAAGGAGAAAAGTGAGGAGAAGTAGGGGTACAGGTGGAAGGTGGTCTCTCTCAATGCAAGAAGCCTGGGGAACAAAACTGCAGAACTTCAGGCACTGCTTTCAGAGGGGAAGGTGGACATTGCTGCAGTGACAGAGACTTGGGCCACAGAGTACCATGATTGGGACTTGCCAATCCCAGGATACAGGATATACAGGAGGGATTGTGGGGTTGGAATGAGGAGGGGGTTGCACTCCATGTGAGGGAATGGATCAAATGCATAAGGGATGAGGGAGAAGAGGAGAGGAGAGGACAGAGTCACTTCGGGTGCAGCTCCTGGACTCCAAGGGTAGAAAGCTGAGGCTGGGAGTGGTGTACAGACCACCAGTCCAATCCAGAGAACTGGATGGTGAGTTGACAGAGCAGATAAGGAGGGTATGTAGAAGAGGGAGTGTGGTGATAGTGGGGAATTGTAACCTACCAGGGGTAGACTGGAGCACCCCGGCCACTAGCAGTACCAGGGAGCAGTTGCTCGTTGGTGCATTCCAGGATGGCCTTCTGACACAATCGGTAAGTGGGCCTACAAGGCTTGGTAGCACTCTGAACCTAGTACTGGCAAATGGGGAGGCAGTGAGGGAGGTAAAAGTGGAGGACCCACTAGCTGGTAATGACCACCAAACAGTGTGGCTCATTCTCGCACTGGGCAGGGAGACAGGAGGCATGGGCACTTAGGTGGTGGACATTAGTAGGGTGGACTTTGGGAAGATAGGAGCAATACTGCAAGGGAGACTCCAGTATATTAGGCTGGGGATGGATGCAGAACAAAAGTGGGGAGTCATAAAGGGCTAACAGAGGCCACAGTAGCCTGCACCAGGGCCAGGAGTAAGAAGAGCAAAACTAAGAAACCATGCTGGCTGAACAAGGAAGTGCTGCAAGGGGTGAGGGCATAAAGGGCTGCATTCTGGAAGTACAGGAGAACAGGGAAGAGAGAGGATAAGGAGGCTTACAGGAATTGGTCAAGGGAGGTGGCCAGGAGGGTGAAAAAAGCTAAGGTCTCCAGGGGAATTAAGGTTAGCACAGGGCGTAAAGGGAGGGGAAAAGGACTTTTTTAGGTATGTCAGGGAAAAGAGGATGTGCAAGGAACATATTGTGAGGATAAAGCTAGGAGCAGATTGGGTAGAAACGGAGAAGCAAGCAGAAATTCTACATGAGTACTTCTGCTTCATTTTCACTAAGGAGAGGGATGGCACACTACCAGCATGGGCTAGGGGGTGGGGAAAGGGGGGGAGGAGGTGACGGACAAAGTGATCACATGGAGTAGGGTGCTAGAGGGGCTGAGGGCAGTAAGGGTGTACAAGGCACCAGGTCCCAATGGCATCCACCCCAGGGTGCTGAGGGAGATGGCAGAGCTGTTGGCTGAGCCACCAGCAGATCTGTTCAATACCTCCCTGGAAACAGGGTGTGTACCCCAGGATTGGAGGGTGGCCCATGTGGTGCCCATATACAAGAGTGGGCCTAGGGAGGAGCCAGGAAATTATTGGTCAGTCAGTCTCACGTCTATAGTGGGTAAGCATATGGAGGCAATACTGAAGGAGAGGCTGATGGCATTCCTAGAAAGTAATGGCCTCCAAATGGGTGGCAACACGGATTCATCTCAGGGAGGTCTTGTCAAATCAACCTAATAAAGTATTGGGTAAAGCCAAACACTCCAAGACACACCTCAGTACTTGTCAGTGTCTGCAGGATAGGGTGAGGTGAAATGGCATGAACGTTATGGGTGACAACCCAAACTCATACCCCAATGCCTGTCCATCTCTGCAGGGTGGAGGTGGGGTTGGTGTGAAGTTCAATACATCACTGCCATTCCTACTCTGCATCTGTTTAACTCTTGCATTTCCAATGCTAATATCAGCAAGCAAACATTTGGCATTGACAAATGCTTGTTTTAAGTTGGACAGGTGCTATGAAAAACTAATGTGGGGATCACACCTCTCAACTTTTGTCACTTTTGTCACTGAAATGAGGGACATGGACATTTTTTGACACTAAAAATGATGGACATAGACCCTCATAATGTGGGACGCATCCCCAAACATGAAGATACAAGATCAGAACACTGTGTAAACCCTTGCGTTTACTTGTACAAAGTATATTTTTGATTTAACATGCTGGGATGAATGAATTTCTGCTTTAAAGTCTGAAAATACAGCATCTTCTCTGTGTGGGTAGCACCTTTTTCAAGATGGACGGATGAGGGACAGAGCGATTTTGAGGGGTAAAATGAGGGATGTCCCTTGTAATCAGGGAAGGTTAAGAGGTGTAATGGGGATCGCATAAAGAGTGAACTGAAGGCGTAGCGGTGGGAGCCAGCCAGCTTGCATGAAAAAAAAACATCATTTGGGGGTGCTATATGACTCTGGAGCATGATTACAATCTCTTTGTCCTGTACTACAGGACCCCCTGCCCAGTTTATGGGATGAGCTGAAAGCCAAAACAGCCCTTTCATGCTTCAAAGCCAAAAAGAACCCTTTCATGTTATGTGAGAAGCCCTAGTTAATGACTGATGCAACCAACCTGCTGAGGCAGATAGGGCTCATGACAATGAGATTTTTGAATCTACAAAAATCCAAGAGTCCAGTTTGGACCAGTTTTCAAGATAGGCGATTTTCCAGGACACAGAGGAAGTGCTGAATCTGTGATGACAGAGTGGAATACTGGATGATGCGTCATAGGGGACTGGCAGCTGAAGGGTTTTGAAGACTTGCCAAATGCTAAAAAGTTAGGTTTTGGGACTTCAAGCATATTATGACCCAGTATGGTTTTTAATTTAACTGAATTTTATAGTGCTTATAATAAAGTATCACGTTTGGGAAAAAATGCTGTCTCTTTAATTTAGCGGGATCATTGACCCTGCAAACATAGCAAAGATATTTTCGCAGTGAAACTAATGAATTAGAAACATAAAAATTGTTGTTAGATAAGGACCACTAGGCCCACCCTGTCTGCCCATTTTCCCTATGTACTGACTACAAAAGCCATAGACCCTACTTGATCTCAGGCTTTACCCTCCCATTCCTATCGCTAGGGTTCCCCTCTGCCTGCCCCATGCATTTTTGAATTTCTCCACTGTGTTGCAACTACCACCTCCGCTGCAAGTCTATTCCATGCATCCATCACCCTTTCTGTGAAGAAATACTTCCTCACGTTACCCCTTAGTCTACCCCCTTGCAACCTCATGTCACGCCCCCTCATTCCTGAACATCTCCTTTTCTGAAAGATGCTACCCTCTGGAATTCTGCAGTATATTTTCATAATTCCCTCCCTGTCTTGACGCTCCTCTCCCCTTCTTCTTTCCTTGCTGGGAGAAGCCCCCCCCCCCCAATCCCTGTAACAATAGAATATTCATTACTTTTATATACTGTAGCTAATTCTAGCAGGAGCACATCTTATGAATACCAAAACCCTTCTCACAGCCAACCTTCATCTCATCTGTTGTATTTTTTTTCTCTGTACCAAATGGCTTTAAATTAATCAAATCGGTGTTCCCAAAAAATGAGAATTTCCCAGGACCTAAATCTCTTTTAATTAAAGCAACTATCACATTCTCTATGAGAACAAATGGTCCCAGCTGATATCCAGTCACAGGGTGAGAAAAAATAAATAGCATGGCTGGGATATTTCTCAAACACGGACTCCGCTGCTGGGGGTGATATTAATAGATTTATGTCAGACCCATCAGATATGAGAAGTGCTGGCGAGATTATGGGATTGCATTTGATGATATAGGCCCTGTGGCAGGGACAGGAACGCCAAAGAGTTTCTAATCAGACCCTTGGGCGTACTGTGTGCTAGATGTAATGTGTGCTATTTAGACTTCTCCCTATAATGCTAAATAGCTCCGTTGACTTGTTACATAATATATATTACTGTTCCAATGGCTGCCACTGATAAATAGGAGCTGAGTCAGCAAAGGGAAAAGAAAAACACACCAAGTGCGAAGAACTAAAGGAAGACCCTAATGCTTCATTAATGAAAAGCAGGCACTTGGGTATCACTGTGCTTCTGGGGCTTATAAAAGAACATTTTGACTGAGGAGGGGCACGGCAGATAGGTTGCTTTGCTTGGAGAGAAAGCTTTTTTTTTGTTAGTGCCATTGTAATGGCTAGTGGCCAGGAAAGTATGTCCTGTTAGCATTAAATCCTACCACTGATTTGCCATCCTGCCACCCCCACCTCATGGGGGCTCAGTCTGACTTTTCAGTACATTACTGGGCCACTTGCTTGGCTAAGTGCTGGGAAGGGTGAACCTTGTAATTAGTTAAAATGCAAACTGGTAAAGGGACTACAGATGTATACTTTTCTAAACCGCTTTCAACAATTAATATTCTAATTACTTAATTTATATACCGGTACATTTAGCTGAAGAGAAGTTTGTGATCATAGCTAACCTTCCCCCCCACCACCACCACCATGGCAGCTACTATGCCCTCTCTCACACAGCCACACCTACGCACCTCCTACAGTATGGGTGTGCATTCAGAGCTGCTGCAGATTAGCAGTGTTTGAAATGTAAATGCTTTTTAATGAATGTATTTCTCTTATTGCACCCTGCTAATACAAATTTCCTGGGGATATCATTGATCTGTGCAGAAACTTCCAAAATGGGATCATAATATCTGAACATGGGCACCCTCTCCACACACACACACACACACACATTTATCCCAACCGACTGGAGATGGAGGGCAAATGGGTAAGGGGACCCAAGCAGTAACACTGCTGGGTGCCCTCCGCACCAAAAAAAGAGGACTGTTACTGGTTCAGATCAATGCAGTTCTGAATTTTTGCCTGACAGTCAGGTTTAAGGAGGTTTAGTGGGGGGAAGGGTGGGGGGTGTCAGGTCTTTTTTCTGTCCAGTTTCACAGCAGAGTAGACTGAAGTACAGTGAGACTGAATGTGCTACTCAAGGTTACAAAGTGAGTCCAGGGGTCAGTTCCCTAGATCACCATTCTATACTTTAACCATTGGGCCACTCTGCTTTTCTTTAAAATTACATTAAGCCAAATACAGTTGTAACCCCTCCCCCCAAAAAAGTGTAGGGCTTACCTTTAGCCTCCGGGGTCTTCCCGCTGCTCACTGCTGCCAGCACGGGTCCCCTATCACCGCCTCAAACCTACTGCCAGTCCCCACAATGTTTTTTTCCCTGGAAAAGCAGGGCAGGAGGAGTAAAGATGTGGACCACCATGCAGCTGCACCATGAATGTGTGAGCTCGCAGTCCGTGCATGCGCGGTAGCACACTTTCGTTTTGGAGCCACTCCTATGTCAAAACAGAGGTTCCACCCATGATCCCAGACCCCAGAATCAGCTAATTGGGGTCCAAAGACATAAGGGAGGGACCCCAAATGTTCTTATTTAAAAAGCACTGTTATGCGCATGTAAATTAAGCAGCTGCAGGGGCTGCCGGGAGTTGAAGTCCCTGCATCACCAATGAGCTGATCTGCTAGCTGCCTGGGGGGACTCTATAATGAGAGCACAAAAGGCAAATGGTGGACCCTACAAACTTCATTCTGCCACTGGATAGCAGGGCAGAGGGGGCCACCACAAGCCCATCTGGGCAGTTTAATTTAAACTATCATTGTTTACCTGCAAGACAATGTAAAAGATGGGACTGCCTAGAAAAACTATTCCAGCAGCCATCTTGTGACACTTTGACCCCACTGCCCACCAACAGGAATTCGAGGAAGCCTGGGAGGACTGAGAGATGGCTTCTGGGAGAGGGGATGATACAATGTGCTTGGCGCCTTCCAGAGGACCAATGGAACATTGAGTAACATGATGGACAGCCCTATCAGCCAATCAAAGGCTGTAATTTGTCTCAGAAGTTAGAAAGACTGTTACATCTCGAGGCAGTTGTCCACAAGCCCTTGAGAGTGAAGGAGGGTTATGTGGCAGTTGGTTGAGAGCCATCAAGCCAGTCAGAGGGGCTCCAGACTGTGTCTCCAAACCACAGAAGTGCCTCTTCTTCCAAAAGAGGTTTGATCAACCTTGAAGCCAGGGCAAATATTGTCTGCTGCTACTGGTTCTGCCTGGACCTAGGAGGGCTAGAAGGCTGCACAAAGACGGAGGTAACTGACTTCAGGGGAACGGATTTTAAGAAAATGGGAAGGATCCTTAAGGAGCATTTGGATGTGATTGGGTCAGACATGGACGCTGATAGTAGGTGGGAAATCATCAGGAGAGGGGTGCAAGATGCTACCAGCACCTGTGCAAGAGTAAGACGAAAATGCGGTAGGGCCCGAAAACCTGCCAGGACCAGGGAGATCCAGGAGGTGGTGCGGGGAAAGAAGGCAGCCTCTAGGCAATCCATGCCCAAGGAGGAAAGGATCATGAGAAGTGAGCTGATGGCTAGGGTCACTAGGTGGTGGGGGCACAGGCAGATGTGAACCCGACTAGGAATAGAGGGCTAGGGGTCTTAGATTGCTTGGGGAAACGAAGGCAAAGGATTAGCAGGATTAAATCATGAGAGATGCAAGACCCGTGGAGCATTGATACTAAATGAGTACTTCACCTCAGTTTTCACCAAGGAAAATGGGGTGCTGCATCATACATGCGAGGAGACAGAGATACTGAGGAGTGGGGACCCTACCGATCGGGTGGGTCTGGGAAGAGGGGAGGCATCACTGGCAGGAGGGGGGAGGGCTAAGCAGAGAGAAGAGGTACCGGAAGTGGAAATCACAGCAGAGAAAGTGAGGGAAGCCCTCAGCTCCCTTAAGATGGAGAAAGCACCGGGGCCGGATAAATTACATCCCAGAGTGCTGAAGGAACTTGCGGATGTCCTGGCGAAACCCGTGGTGGAACTTTTCACCATCTCTCTGAGGACAGGGTGAGTGCCCCAGGACTAGAAGGTGGTGCATATAGTGCCTATCCACAAGGGGGGATCAAGGGAGGTGGCAGGGAACTACAAGCCTGTCAGCCTGACATCGGTGGTAGGCAAGGTGATGGAGGGCATTGTCAAGGAGAGGCTAGGGGGGACCTGGAAAAGTCAGGGTGCCTGGACAATAGACAGCATGGATTCATCCTGGGGAAATCATGTCAGACAAACCTTGTGGAGTTCTATGACTGGGTGACGAGTGCCTTGGACCTGGGTAGACCAGTGGACATCTTCTTTCTAGACTTCAGCAAGGCATTTGACTCTGTTCCTCATGTGGGCCTGTTGGATAAGCTGGGAGAAATGGGGGCGGGGAACCAGATGATCAGATGAATAGGCAGTTGGCCAGGACTGGACCCAGAGGGTCGTAGTTGGAGGATAGTCTCATCCCCAAGGAGGGTCATTAGTGGGGTCCCACAGGGGTCAGTCCTTGGGCCCCTCCTGTTCAACGCCTATGTCTCTGACATAAGGACAGGAATCAGGAGTGAGATGAGTCTCTTTGTGGATGACTCAAAACTGGGGGTGGTGGTGGATGGGGAAGAGGGGAGGGTGACCCTACAGGGGGACCTAGAGGCTCTGTAAAGATGGTCTAGAAAGTGGAAGCTGAGGTTCAATGCAGGGAAATGCAAGGTACTCCACCTGGGGGCCAGAAACCCAGGCCAAGTGTACACCCTTGGGGGGGAATGCTACAGATCTCGATGGCTGAGAGGGACCTGGGGGTGGTGGTGGATGTCAAGATGAACAACTCAGAGACTTGTAGGAGGCAGCAGCCAAGGCCAACAGGATGCTGGGATGCATCGCTAGGGGGATCACCCCCAGAAGGAGGGAAGTGATACTACCTCTGTATAACTGCTTGGTGAGGCCACACCTTGAGTACTGCATGCAGTTTTGGAGGCCACACTTAAAGAGGGACATTAAACTCCTGGAGAGGGTTCAGAGGAGGGCAACCAAAATGATTTGTGGCTTGGGGGACAGGACCTACGAGGAGAGGCTCAAAGAGCTAAATATGTACACATTGGAAGAGAGAAGGGACTGGGGGGACATGATAGAGGTCTTCAGGTACATGAAGAGGGTAAATAGGGGAGGAACAGTCAGGGTGCTTCGAAGGAAGGAGGAGGGGGCCACTAGAGGGCATGGGTGGAAGCTGGAGGGGGGAAGATTCAGGGGAGAAAGGAGGAGGTGCTACTTCACTGAGAGGGTGGTGGAGCCATGGAATGCACTGCCTAGGGGGCTGGTGGAGGCAGAGACGGTGTAGGGGTTCAGGAGGGGGTGGGACAGGTACAGGGGAAGGGTTCTGGAAGCAAAATACAATGCAGCAAGAATATCCGGAACTGGGAAGGGAGAAGCCAGAGAAGGCGAGGGGGGCAGCAAGGTCAGTACTCAGGGTGGGGGCTGACCAATCGAGCAGACTCAAAAGACCGTTAGGCCTATTCTGCTGGCATTTTAATATGTTAGTATGTTAGTACTGTTTAACAGGCTACCAGCAAAGCCTGTCTGTGGAGTGAATTTCAGCAGATCCTGACTGAAAAGTTATGACAAGCTGTCTGTTTCTGAGGTGAGCACCCTGCCTTGGTGTCTTCTGGCTAACAAGGATCGCCATCAGAAGTGTCCTGCCTGCCTGCTGAGGTGTTTAGGCTGCAGATTGACAAAAGAAAACTAGAACTGTTTGTTTACATATGAACATATGAAGAAGCCAGCAGAAGGTCATTTGGTCTATCAGGTCTGCTCATATTGCAAGGTCCACAGCTTGAGCTAATGTCCCTGCCCTCCCTCCCCACCTCTCATCCTCCCCACCCATGATCCTTACCTTCCCCTATGCCAATCCAGCCTCTTAAAGCTGCCCCACTGTCTTCAATGAGATTACCTCTTCTGGCAGTGCATTCCAAGTGCTTGCCCCTCCTGTGAAGAAGTGCTTCCTGACCTTCGTCCAAAACCTCCCACCCCCCAGCTTAAGACTGTGTCCCCTCATGTTATGGTTGCCTCTCAGCTTAAAGAGACTCTCCTTATCAACCTTATTTATCCCTTTCAAGTACTTGAAGGTCCCAATCATGTCCCCTTCCCTCTCCTTCCTTCCAGGGAGTACATGTTCAGTGCCCTCAACCTCTCTTGATATGCCTTACCCTGCTGACTGGCTATGATCTTTGTAGCCCTCCTCTGGACCTTCTTCAGCATGTTAATGTCCTTTTTGAGGTATGGGCACCAGTACTGAACTCCATACTCTAGATGCAGCCTTACCAGTAACCTGTACAAGGGCAGTAAAACCTCTCCTGTCCTACTACTGATCCCCCTAGATATGCATCCCGCATCTTGTTTGCCTTTGCTGCTGCTTTCTTGCACTGTGTGGAATGCTTCAGATCACTAGTGATCATCACTCCCAGGTGGTTCTTCTCCTCTGATGTAGATACTCGAACTCCACCCAGGTAGTACTCCGTCCTGGGATTCTTGGCTCCAATATACATAACTTTGCATTTCTTGGCATTGAAGCCAAGCTGCCAGATCCTAGATCACCTCCCCAGCTTTTCCAGATCTTCCTGTAGGTCCTGTATCCCTTCAGCTGTGTCCACTCTCCCACAGAGCTTGGTATCATCCATGAATAGGCACATTTTGCCCTTAATGCCATCCCCAATATCACTGATGAAGACATTAAACAACACTGGCCCCAGCGCCGAGCCCTGTGGGACCCCACTGGTTTCTGAGGGAAGTACCCACCATTTTGCAGCCTCTGGTCACCACAACAAGCCAGCACAGGGACTAAAGTTTACTGCTAAAGCCAGGAGGAAAGAAGAAACTGTTGTCCAGGCCCCCCAGATCAACCAGAAGACTACTGGAGGGAAAGACGTTGAGAGGCCTGTCAGGTGAACACCCCATACTAAGGCCTCAGGGGTGAAGTTTGGAAAGACCTGACAGATGAAGACCAGCATTTATCATCCTTTCAACCAGCACTGCTGTTTCGCGCATTCTGCTGTTGTGGTGCACCACCAAACTAACCCTGATACCAGCATAGTGCAGTTGAAGACTAGCTTCAGCAAACCCCCCTGCTCCAGCCTAGCTGCCTCACCTAGATTGTACACCAGACTATGTGTAAGCGGGGCTGTCCCTGCAAAAGACGAGAAAACTGTTTAAAAATTGTTATATCCCACTACAGTTAAAGTTCAGAGCTACAGTTAAAGTTAAAGCTTATTATCTGCAACTTTTAAGTGCACCAACGCCAGCCACCCTGCGGCAACCACAGGCCTACACCAGTCTGGGATAACTCAGCATTGAACTGGGGGGTCTGGTACCAGACAGGAAGAGGGTCAGTGTATTCCAGGTTGCATGCTGGTGGGAGGCTGGGCATTGTTGTTCACTGCTCACTGTTTAATGTTTATGTTCACTACCTATTGGGTATATTCTCACATTGCATTCATCTGCCATATAATTGAATGCCTAATGTTTTGTGTATTCCTGTTCCAGGTATTCCCTACCTATTCCCACCCCAAGTGAATAAATATTTAGTTGACCTTTTTTACACTGGCGTCTGTGAGCATATTATTAGAAATCTCCTTTAACTGCATAGTTACCACTGAATTGCAAGCTAAAGTGTATTTCTGTGTGTGTGGGGTGTCTGGGAAGGGAGGTGGGTAGGTATAGTATTCAAGGGGGTTGTACCCAAACTACCAAGTGGCCCACAAAACCTTACTCTGGTTGGAGGCACTGTGCTTATTGTGAAATCATTTGGAAATGAACACTCAGACCATCTCAAACAGAACCCAGGCCCCTCACCTGGGCTGTACATGCAAGACAGGGGTAGTAGCCCATTGGTACATGGCACCCGGGTTACACGGTAACATAATAAAACAAAAGCCCAGCCTTTTCTGACATATATATGAGTGCTCTGGTAGGGCTAGCAAAACTAGGGCTGCTGTGATCCACTTAGCCCTTGTATGCTATGCCTGTTCACCAATCATGACACCAGTCAGTACACTACCCACTCACTACACATACCTGTCAGACTGTTTAATACACAGTACCACCAAGTACTTTATCATTATGGCACTTCCATGCTGTTGTCAGTCATGTGTGGCAACTTAGTGACAGTGGGCAACAGTCACTGGCTAGCAGTAGGCTATGTTTGGTGGGGGTGTGAATGACCTGATCATTAAATTCTGAATACCATGAAAAGTAGGTTCCTGAATACTCTATATATATATATATATTCTACTATAGAACTATGCTATACTTCTAGAATATATTCTACTATTTGTAGTACTCTGATTTGGGAATTACAAAAATGTGAAAAAAAATAAATAAATTTAAGAAACCTTTATCCGTCCCCAGCTGGCCAGGTCTGGATCTTTGACCAACCCCTTCCCTGCCCCTGTGATTTCCTACCATCCACACGTTCCCCCTTCTCCCACATTGAATTTTTATTTATTTTTTTATTCTTTATTTAGCCTTTTTCCATGCTGAACATGCTCCTACCTGGCCAGCCCCTCCAGCTCTGTCACCTACCTGCCCCAGGTGCTTAACCCAACCTCCATCCCTCATGGCTTGCCCCTCATGAGTAGGTTTATACCCACCCACATGCCCAGATCCAGGGGAGATTGTGCATGGGCTGCAAGGGGCTGACCTTCTCCCTGCATAGCTAGCTTCTTTTTCCCTCCATTTTGTTCTTCCCTAGAACATCAGGTAGCATGCAAGCACGTGGGGGGGGGGGGTCCTGTCTCGAGCAAGGTCAGTGTACTCCTTCTATAGAGCAAGTTCCCTGGCCCACCAACAGGAGCTGCTGCCTCTCTCTTCCTGATTGGGATACACTGCCATTGGCAGCACTGTCTCCCAGCCTAGCTGCCTGATTGTCATCTCCAAGATTCACCCCTAAACCTGGGTGACTGGCATGGAAGTGTGACACTCTGCACCAGGTCTAATGGTTTCCCATTGTGTGTGCACAAAATAATAGAAGTTTGTACCAATATCTGAACTTTTGGAGTGGAAAGCATTGACTGATGGTAAGTGCCGAGTTTCTCCTGTTGAACTGTATGCTCTAATTTACATAGGCACCATGCTTCCCGAAGCAGCCCTTTTGTTCTGTCTCAAATGTTATCTGTGCTTGACTCTACCCCTAGTGAACAATGGCTTTGTGCATGTGTACAAAGTTCTTACATATAGCAGCCACGGATCCCCTGTTAGCCACAATGCCCAGACACTTAATAAAAGCCCTGGCCAGTTCCTCACCTTGCAAGGTGGGGCCCATAAGTACCAGGTGTCTAAGTGACTGGATACATACTACAGAGCTGCACTTGGTTTGACAATGCTACCTCTTTCAGATATTTGAACACTGTAATCATATTGCCTGAAGTCTTTTCACTTCCATGGAGGACAGTCCTTGTTCTTTTAATCAGCCCTCATAGGCCATGTTTCCAAGCTTTCACCCCTTTGGTTGATCACCTCTGCACCTTCTGAATTCAGACAGTATCTTTTCTCAGATATGTGGGCTACAAGCCCATAGGAAGCAATTAGAAAGTGCTGAGGCCATAATGTCGATATCCAATACATTAATTCCAGGGCTTTGGGGGCGCTGGGCCGCTAAAAGATCTGGCGGGGCCTAGATGCTCTGTAGTGAGTTTGGGAGCTTTTACTGAAGATAAAAAAACACTTTTTTGTGATTTTCATACCCCTGAATCCTGTGGGGAAAAAAGAATTTCCCTGGAGTTAGCGGTGTGGGACACCCTGGCTGGCCTTGGAGTCTGCAGCTGCAACTGGAGAGGGGCCAACTGACTAAGCAACAATGCCATCAATCACCCACCCACCTCATGATGAGTATTATTACAATGTTCTGTGAAACATTTTTGTATACAGACTGGGGGTCTGGGGGCCACTAGGCGCCAGAAGCTGTGGGGGGGTCTAGATGCTCTGTAGTGAGTTTTGGGGCTTTTCCTGAAGATTATACACACTTTTTTTACATCTTTCCCACCCCTGACTCCTGGGAAAAATTATTTGTTCCCCAGGGGTGTGGAAGACTGGCAGCCAGATTGTCCCACACCCCTGACTCCAGGGGAAAGAATGTTTTCCCAGGAGTCAGGGGTAGGAAAGACGTAACAAAAGTTTAATAATTCAATAAAAGCCCCAAAACCCACCACACAGCAACTAGGCCCCCAGAACTTCTGGGGGCCATCATGGGGTGGGTGGGTGGATGATGGCATTGTTGGTCAGTCAGTTCCCCCCCTGCCCCCGTTGCAGCTGCAGGCCCTAAGGCCAGCCAGACCAGCTGCCTTCTAGTGTCTCCCTCCCCCACCTTGCTCCTTCTGTTCTCTCCCCAGCACCGCACCACCACTGAGCCAAGCAAGTCTGCTTTTTTTTATTTTAGATACAGGGACTGTAGAGTAGGGAGGGGTTTGTTCAGCAGTACTCCACCAGCTGCTACATTCTAGTCAGTGTTTTCTGGGCATCCCCCCACTCTGTTCCTTCAGTCTGTTCTCTCTCAGCACCACCTCTGAGCCAAGCTAACAGATCATCCTCTCTCCCTTAGCCTGAGATCTTACTTTGTTTTCACTTCCGTACTCCTCCACCATCTGTGTTTTCTTTTCTCCCTTTGCTCCTGTCCTTTTCTGGCTGCTCTTCTGAGACCCTCCAAAACTTACTCAGTATTGAGTTTTCCTGAGGCTGCCAACCTGCCACTGAGGCTAACTGTGTGATCCCTCTCTCCTGGGATAATTTCAGTCACCCACCACCACCACTGCTGCCTTTCTTTCTCACAAAGGAAATTCCTCCAAGTCCTCTCCTGTCCTTGCTGTTCTTGCCCCCAGCATTCCAGCCCCCCCCCCTCAAATGTCCGGTCAGGTGTGTAATAAATGCCTGCGTGGAACTGTTTTTTTTAGTTTTGATCAACCACACACACAAGAGTGAGAGTCAGTCAGTTTTTAACAACTGATGAAATCAGAAATCAACCAGCCCAAAATGGCCATGATGTGCAACACAAGGAAATGACAGTTTGGTCCTAGAGCTGCTTCTACTCGTGCTGTGGCTGCCCACACTCATCAGTCTGCTACCTCCTGCCACACAACCAAACAAACTCTAGCAGACAGAGCAGAGACAAAGACACAAATCACCAATCAGTTCTGATGTCATGTGCTCCAATCTGCTGAACAACCTCTGTCTTCCATGAAGTACTCCACCAGGCTGTCTTTTCTTGCCTGTTTGCAGTCTGCTGCATCAACGGAGACTCTGTGCCACATGGACAAAACAAAATAAGAAGTGCTGAGCTGCTCTCTGCTGCCACCTTGCCATAGGGCTCTGACAGCAGACTGCAACAGAGTAACAGAAGTTTTAACTCGTTACTTGCTGGGTGGGCGGTCACTAGGAATCACTATGCAGTCTGCAATCTTTTTTTTTTTTTTTTTTTTGGAACTAGGGGCCAAAAAGTGGTACAGGCATGGCCTTAGCAGCCTTACTGGTTCCTACGGCCTGGTGGACGAGAATCACACACTGTACTCAAGACTGGTTTGGACTAATGATGTGTGCTGGGGCATTACACTATCTCTTGATCAGCATATGAAGTTTCTCTTGATGCACACGGCATGACATTTTTTCATTTGCTTTGCTGCTCCACACTGTGAGTGAACCCGATTTAAACTGTTGCTGATCACCCCCAACAACCACCACCACCCAAGTCCTTTTCCTGTTCAGTTTTGGTAATCACTAGGTAGGTGTCCCTGAATTCAGTCTGAGTTCAGCACATTAGGTTGTAGCAGCATGAGGTTGTAGTAGCATTAGGTTGTAGCAGCAGCAGCTTGCAGCACTGGCCTTTAAAATGTGGAGCAACTGCCTGAATGCATAACAAGTGCTTCGTTCAAAGAATAATAAGTTTAAGAATAGTGTGCACCATGTGATTAGTATGAAGGCCTATTTCTTTCAAGTTAGTTTACATCTTTGATAGTTTATCCAGAAATAGTTGTAATATTGTTAGAAACATCAATAAATGATGGAGCAAGGATGCATCAGGATGTAAAATGCAAAGTGCTTTGTGAAATGCATAGCAGTCGAGAGCTATGCTTCCCTCTCTGGTAAATGTGGCCACAAAAAACTAGTGCTCTGCCTCGAGCTAATATTGGTTTTTAAAAGCAGTCAGCTAGGACCTATTATTGCTGAGGCATTTTTTTCTTTTCCCTTTCATAATGTTAATTAGAAATGTTATTAGCTGATGTCAGTAGGTGTGATGTGTGGAACAGCACTCTGCCAGGCAGCTGACTTATCTAGCTCTGTTCGTACCGTTACACAGTCAGCATTGTGACCTCACTGGCTGTGACATTACAGCTGCTCAGGAAGAGTCAGACAGCAGCTGCCAGGTCTGTCACCTCCGATGTCACTGTCAGTGAGGTCACAGTGCTGATGATGTAAAGGGGGGGGAATAGAACTAGATATGTCAGCTGCCAGACAGAGTGCTGTTTCACAAATCCAGCATTATACTATCACACAGATGACTTTCTAATGAGCAAAGGTAAAAAGAAAAATACTTCAAAAATAAAAAGTTTCAACTGACTGTCCTAAAATTTGTAACATTTTCCTCTCTGCTATTTTTGGTTCTAATAGCTTGTTAAATAACCCCTGACCTCCTTGAGATAGCTTTAAAAAATTGTAATGTTCAGACACAATTCAGCTACGTATGTCATATTGGGGCAGCTGCTGAATAGGGAGCTAGCTGCAATCTCGGGCAGCCTAAACAGACCATGATGGCCTTTTGCTGCTGGCAATTTTCATATGTTTGTATATTTTTTCTGTAATTATTACTCTTATTTCTTTGTTACTAAGGACATTTGCATGAGAGCAGGCTCTCTGACCTATCTGCCCCGGCTCACATTCATGTCCTCCTGATTGGCACCTACAACTTAGCCCATTTGGCTGAAAGTCCCACTTGATTGGATAGATATGTCCTCAGCCCAATTGGCTAAAAGTTCTTTTTGTTGATTGGCTAGACTTTAATCCCGTTCCATAACACTGTCTACTGACAGCCTTCGGGTGCTGATTGGGTAGGCTTCAATCCATTCCCTGCCACTGTCTACCAGCATCATTTGGGTGCTATTGCAATCACAGTAATTGAGTATGGACACAATCATGTCTACTTCAGCTGTTACATTTGTCTCACTTCTCATTCTGTCCAATGAGAGTTGACCCTCCCATAATTCTGGTATGTACAAATAGCCTAGTCCACAGTCTTGGAACTGGAGAGCACACTGTACAGAGAAACAGAGTTAGATCTAACACTATTCCTTCAGGTATCCAGATTTATAAATTCCAGTTGGGGGTTACATCAAGAATATTTATCCTTTTTTATTCTCTGTTTCTGCACCCTTACTGGACAGCCCCCATCTGCCACAATACTGCAGCCCTGTCACACCAATGTCCACTGGAACCTACCTGCCAGCCAGTCTTCACCAGGGCTTGCCCCTCCAGTGAGGTCAAGGGGTTCCCCCCAATCCCCCATTGGGAACAAAATCCAGTTCCTGGACTGGTGAGCCCAGCTGGTCAGATGTGGAGCCTGCAGGTGTCCTGGTGCTATCCTGCCGCCAGTAGCTGTTTCCCATTTTCTGGTTCCCATAAGTGGCAAGGCATGATATAATGCCATGATGTGCACCGCACACTCCTGCACCCCACACGTCGGCACCTCCCATGCCCTCACTTGCCTTCCAGGCAGTCCTGGGTGCCTTTCCCCTAGCTTCTGCTAGAGGGCAGGCAAACACCAGGCTGTACAAGCCCTCCCCCCAGAGGAGGACAGCAGTTCATGGCTGTTCATGAGCAGAGGTCCTAAAATGCCTATGTTGAAAATTTGGTGACAAAAGTCTATAAAATGACTGTGTTACACGCGTGTGTTGCACAGTTTCCATGCACCCTTGTAACTTCACAAATTTGCAAAATTTTCATGCCAGATTTTCAACACTGACATTTTTTCACACCTCCGTATGAACAGTACAACTGTCATTTTTCACATCCTGCCCAAAATGTGTTTTTGCACCTGTGGTGCACAATGGAGTGGTCGCTGTGGGAAATCAATTTTTGTGACAGATTAACAAAATCACAGTGCCACTGTTCATGAGAGGAGGTCCCAAAATGCCTATGTTGAAAATGTGGTTAAAAAATTCCCCAAAATGATTGGGATATGGACGTGTGTTGCCTGCTCATCTCATGACTTCACCAATTTCTGATATTTTCACTCCAGATTTTCAACATTGCCATTTTTTTAACACCTCCTCATGAACAATACAGTTGTCATTTTTCACACCCTACCCAAAACGTGTTTTCGTGCCTGTGTCGCCAAATGGCATAGTCACTGTGCAAAACCACCTTTCAGCTAACAAACTAATAGTGCCACTCTTCATGAGGTGGGGTCACAAAAAGCCATGTTGAAAATTTGGAGTGAAAATACCAACAAACGCCTATGGCATTAGGGTTTCCAACTGTAACACCCCACCCTGTAGAAACTGACAGGCATCAGGGGTGTGACTTGGGATCATTCACTGTAATGCTCATGCCATTCCACCCCCCACTCCCACCCTGTAGCCAGTCACAGGCATTGAGGTGTGCTTTGGAGTCTTCAGTGCTAAAGTACACCCCACTCTCCTACACTGCACCCATCTCAGCATATTTTCTTATGGAATGGGGTAAGTGTAAGGCCCAAAGCACACCATGACACTTATCAGTGTCTACAGGGTAGGGTGAGGTTAAATGCCATGAGCGTTACAGCTGATGACCCAAAGGCACACCCCAACGCCTGTCATTCTCTGCAGGGAGGGGGGGTGGGGTTGGCGTCAGTTCAATACTTCACTGCCATTCCTATTATGCATCTCTAGCTCCTGCACTACCAATGCCAGCAAGACAACATTCGGCATTGACAAATACTTGTTTTGAAATGGTACAGCTGTTTTCCGGCAGATCAGACTGTGCTATGGAGTTGAGAGGGTCACAGGAGTGCAACAGGGACTTGCGGCTTACCTGGTAGTGTGTAGCCAGTTCTGTTGACTCCACAGTGGTCCCCCTCCTCTAGCCAGTGAAGACACAAGAAGAGTGCTCCAGTTTTGGCTCCTGTACATGCCCCATTGTCTTGCAGTTGAGTCCGATGGCCTGGTGTCCAGGGAAGAGAGTCTGGTCCCTGCAGCAGTGTGGGCTCTGTTTAGCCCCGTTTATTATTTTCTTGCCCTCCCTCCGGTCCCCAAGTGTTCCTGTCCTTCGTTGATGGTACAGAAGAGCCGCATCTTGATGAAGAAACTGATGGCCCTCCAGAGGCCCCCTGCCATCTGCTGCACTGCCTGTGTCTCCTGAAACAGTTCCTTCCCTCCCTCTGCCATCAAGACCTCCCGCCTCCCTCAAGCAGCTTCTACACCCCAGGCCTAGGGCAGTGAGTGAGCGGCAGCACATTGAAGAGTGCTGGTCACCCATGTCATCATAGAAAAAAAAGTTTAAAATGCTTTAGCGCTGGAAGCTCTATCGGGGAACTGGTCGAGAAGGCCATCCTTTAATTGAATATTTGGGTGCAGCAAAGCCCACAGGGAGGGACCTGCCTATAGAACCAGAGGGGAAATTAATAAATATTCATAAGGGGGGGCAGCTTGAAGGCGGGGTAAGCCTTGAGTGACTGGCAGCTAGGCTTGAACAGGCCTAAAGAATTACTGGGGCATTAATCAGCCCAAGGATTTAAGGGGGTAAAGCAAGCCCCAGAGAGATAAAGGGGACAGCATAGGCCCACAGCAGCTAAAGGGGTCCAGCTAAGGGAAGTCCTACAACTCTTAAAGGGGTCTGGTAGAAAGGGGCCCAGTAGAGGAGAGTGACCAGCAGCATAGGCTGTTCAGCCAGTTAAAGGGGCCCAGCAGAGAGGCCCACAGCTAAAACGGGCCAAAATCAGAAAGGCCCTTAAAAGATAGAGGGGCCCAGTGATAAAGAGGGCAAGGAAGGCCCAGGGAAAAGAAGGCTCAGTGTACAGAAGGGCATTTATCCCAAGGTTTACCAGGGGTAGCCAGGTCCTAGTACCAGAAGGAGCCTGCAAGTGTAGTACTTTGGTGAAGGTTCAGCAAAAAGAAGGGTGCTTAGCACACAACTGCCGTCTAGTGACCGTCATCTGATGAAAATGTGTATCGACTAGTATCTGAATTGTTGTGTTGACTGCCAAGTACCAAGACTGTATTGTTACTTGGATTCTGGTTATTTGCCCCAGAAAAAACAATTGCCCTGAACTTTGGTGATTTCTCCTGTTCCTGGCAAATTGCCCCTGCAACAAACAATTGCCCAGGATTCTAGCAATTTGCCTTTGCTCTTGGCAAACTGTCCCTGCAACAGACAATTGTCCCGGATTCTAGCAATTTTAACCTGGACTTCAGTGATTTGCCCCTGTTCTGGCAAATTTCCCCTGCAACGAACAATTGCCCTGAACTTTGGTGATTTGCCCCTATTCTTGGC
This sequence comes from Neoceratodus forsteri, assembly GCA_016271365.2. NCBI lineage: Eukaryota > Metazoa > Chordata > Ceratodontiformes > Ceratodontidae > Neoceratodus > Neoceratodus forsteri. Next base: position 8,678,409 of record JADMNL010000042.1, read on the forward strand.
AAATTGCCCCAGCAACAAACAAACATCTTGGTGCAGTGAAAAGTGGGTTTACCAGTGTTCATAGTGACAACTGACTGTGTGTGGACTCAGCCTTCTGCCGCAACACCCCTAGTAGAGTTGTTCACAGCTGATTCTTCTCCAAAGCAGTCTCCAGCCAGCAAAAAACTTCACAGCAACACTCCTCCCTGTCGGCCATTGCTGGTCAAAACCGACATAACCCTGTGTGACTCGCGACCACCAGCTCCTGGTTTTCTTGTGGTTTGGTCAGCCTAGAAGTGGAACGTCCTGGAAGAAGCCATATCCTTCACCCCCAGTCATTCACCGATAGTCAAGTCCAGCGTGGCCAGTGTGTATCCACGTCCGCCGGGTTGTTGTTTTTCTGGTTCTGGACATTACAGTACTCTGATCTTTGTCCTGCATCCTACTCTTTCTGCTTGTCTCATCCTGTTTGCACCATGTTGTCCTCTGGAGTCCAGACCCTGAGGTGGAAGCTTCAATGTGTCTTCGTCCTTGGCAGCCCTGATCGAGGGTTTGTGCCAAGAAAACTGCAGCAGATCTTCATCCTTGGCAATCCTTGCAAGTGAAATCGATGCCAAGTCCTTCTTCCTTCATCCTTGGCAGCCTGGTCAAGGGTTTGTGCTGGGGAACTTCAGCCAGTTTTTGTTTCTTCTTCCTTGGCAGCCCTGGTCGAGGGTTTGTGCCAGGAAAACTGCAGTAGATCTCCATCCTTGGCAATCCTTTCAAGCGGATTCAACACCAAGTCCTTGTTCCTTCCTCCTTGGCAGCCCTGGTTGAGGGTTTATGCCGGGGAAGAGTTCAGCAGATTTCAGTTCTCTTGTGTGAAATTATTCTAGCAACCTTACAGAGTGGGTTGGCCAAAGAATCAGGGTCTGTTTAAAAATTTCTCACATCCCCACCAACCTCTCCTAGGTTTTCACAAAGGTGTAGCTTGGTACCAAGCAGGAATCCTGTTTTCCCTTTTGCCCCATTGCTTTCTTCCTTCCTTCCTCAGCTGTGCGTACAAAGACAGCAGGAAAAAGTTGGACTTCCTTTAGCACCAATAGACTTTCGGTGGTGGCTACTCCACCCGACGCCTCGGGGTCTACAACTGATTTCCATTGTTCACTGCAGTGATTGTCTACTTTTATTATAGAGTAATAGCTGCTCTGAATTTGTTTACCAAATCATTTAGTGCAAGCATAGCATAGAGCTTAGATAGTGGCCTTAGGCCGAGGTGCACCTCTTAAGGACATTATAGAACATTGTATACTGTTCATATTTGGTTTGGTTCCCCTCTTCCCTTGTGACTGTGTCTACCTTTTGCCTGTGGTGTGAATAAAGCCTGTTGGGCATCAAACTTATAGATTGTCTCCTGCCTCTTCTTACCGGGTGCCTCCATCCACCCACCCCATTGGAACCACAGTGTTGTCTTGCCATTCCACCTGCTTGAAATGATGCTGGTGGTGCAGCTGAGATAGGCGATCTTCCTGGTCAGCACTCCGTTCACCACACAGTATTCTATATGTAATCTTCCACTTGTTGTATAGTGACTTTGGATGCCTATGACAAAGGCCATTTGCCCGACCTGGTGGTGCAGAGGACAGAGGCACTTTAAGCGCCTTACGTCTTACCATGCCAGCAACCCGTTTTTGTGAACAATCATTGATTGCTTGAGTTTGGGCAGGGAGGGAGAGGAGTGAGTGCCTGAAGGGCTGCTCTCCTCTCCTCTCCCAGGGAGTGAGGACTGCATGCGCTGCCAAATGACTGCCACCATGTGGAAGTCTGTTGCCAGTGCAGGTCACGTTGGGCAGAAAGAAGAGATGTGCTGCAGGACTCCGCAGCGTGCGCATGCCTCCTCACATGCATGTTGACGTGCACGCCCCAATATGGGAACAGGGGAAAATGGTGGCAGAACAGGCATTAATGAAGCTTGCTTGCCGATCCTCAACCGCTGCACCACCAGGACTCTGGGGCCAAAAACAAACTACTGGATAGTGCTTCCGGGGGGGGGGGATGGCCTTCCCCTCCTGACCTTGCCATTGGGTGAAAATCTGTGGGGGTGCTCTGGCTCTCAGGTAAGTCCCCAGGCAGACGCAGAATGTGAGATCAGTGGGACAAAGTTGAGGGGAGCCCAGCCTTTCTTGGTCACAAGGGAGGAAAAACAGAGGATGGGGGAAAAGGATAGTTATACTCGTCAGCATTCCCTATTTTAATAAGTTGAAACTTGAGGGTATGGCGTTAAGGAGGTATGAAGACATGACTTATTTTACTTAAGCAATAAGGCATGACCACGGGTAAAAAGTTCAGAGAGGTAGGTGTAAGGATTTTTAATGTGGCTAATGATGATAGCTGGTCCTTTTGCCATCAGTTCATTGTCAGAGTTACTGTATCACAGCTAGGTACCAATCAGATTCCTGGAATATTCCTGCCCATCTGATAACAGCTTTAGTACAGTTAGGCAGGAGCACACAAAATGCTATAATAACCTAGAGATATAATAATAATAATACAACTTTGGTGTGATGACCTGATGGCCTAGTGGTTAAGGTGCTTGCATTTCCTTGGGGACCACAGGTTCAATATTAAGTCAGCTAGCCCAGTCAGGAGTGGAGGTGGTTGAGGAGCTGTCCACTGGATACTTGCCCTTCCCTGGCAAGAGTGTCTCCTGCAGTTCCCATGGAACAGCTGCTCCCTAATAGCACAGGCGGCTGGGGAGCCATTGTGCTCAGAACCCCACTTAGTCCCACCTCTACTGTCAGGGTGCCTGCTGTTGGGAGAGTACATAAGTGCTGTCACCAGGCACCACACCCAATGCCCTGCCATGGTCAGCCCTGTTTGGGTGGACCCAACACAGTAGTAGTGCCGCCTCCTGACCAGGGACCCTGCCTTCTCCCTGGCCCATGCTATTCATGCACAGCAAGTGAAGTCTTGTAGTAGCATACTGGAGGTCCACCAGCATGTCTGCTCAATGTGTTAGTCTCCATGTGCACCACCATCCAAAATGAACCGGAGGACCTCTACAGACTGCACTTGGTCATTGAAGTGACCCCTCTCAAGGTTGGTAAAATACAAATTTGATGATCTTGCAGTTTGATTTATTTATTTATTTGAAATTTGGGAACGGGGTAAGCCACTGAGACAGAATGTCCCTTTTTCAGGGGCCACCTGGGGGAGGGTAAAAGGGAAGGTACAGAGATACAGTGGATACAATGAAATTGTTTAGTATGTAAAATCATTGTAGGGAGCTCACTAGATTTGTCAACTTACAGGTAGAGTACTGTTCTACACACCTCCATATCTAGTACAAGCAAGTAAAAAATGTTCACCATAACAGAAGGGCAATGAAATGTTCACCATGATAGGACAATGAAAAATATTTCCAAAGCAAAAAGTACCAACTAATGACTTTTACAGTACATCTATACAGTTTCTGTCTGCTACTTTTATAAGAAAGAACAGGCTAAAATAGAAACTGTGTCTTAAACTAAGCAACGAGTTAGATACTGGTACTGCAGTAAATAGTCTACATCAGCCATAAGGCCCTCAACAAAATCTAGAATTGGACTGGCCCACCAGGATACTTTGGAATTTCCAGATGGGTGCCCATCACTCCTCACAAGCTTCTGCCTCATGAATCAGGGACAAAACTAAGGAACAGTATCAGGGACACATCATAACAAGCATTTGTCAATGCCGAATGTTTGCTTGCTGGCATTGGCAGTGGTAGTGTAGAAGTTACAGAGCTGCGTAATAGTAATGGCAGTGAAGTATTGAACTGAAGTCAACCCCACCACCACCCTGCAGAGAGTGACAGGCATTGGGGTGTGCGTTTGGGTCATCAGGCATAACGGCCATGCCATTTCAGTACAAACCCACCCTGCAGACACTGGCAAGTGTCATGGTGTTCCTTGGGGTCTTTGGTCCTTATGTGCACCCCATTCCATTAGGAAATACAGTGAGATGGGTGCAATATAGGAGAATGGGGTGAACTTTGGGGCCGAAGAGTCCAAGGCATACCTCGATGCTTCTCACTGGCTGCAGGGTGTGGAATGGTATGAGCATTACAGGCAGGAATCCCAAGTCACACCCCTGATGCTTGTCATTCTCTACAGGGTTGGGCGTTATGGTTGGAAACCCTAATACCTCAGGCATTCGTTGGTATTTTCACTCCAAATGTTCAACATGGTTTTTTTGTGACCCCACCTCATGAACAGGGGGAATATCAGTTTCTTAGCCGAAAGCTGCTTATGCACAGCGACTACGGCATTTAGCACCAGAGGTGCAAAAACATTCCGAACAGGATGTAAAAAATGACAGCTGTACTGTTCATGGGGAGGTGTAAAAAATGGCAATGTTGCAAATCTGCAGTAAAAATATTTAAAAAAATGGTGAAGTCATGAGCGTACATAGAAACAGTGCAACGCACACCTGTAATATAATTAGGTTGGGCATTTTTTTACAGCAGATTGTCAACTCAGGCATTTTGGTGCCTCTGATCATGAACAGTGTCACTGTGATTTTCTTTATCTGTCCCAAACAATAATTTCCCACAGCGACCTGGCATCTCTGCGCTGAAAGTGTGAAAATACACTTCAGCCATGTTGTGAAAAATGACAGCTGTACTGTAAATAAGGCAGTGTGGAAAAATGCCACTGCTGAAAATCTGGACTTAAAATATTACAAAGTCATGAACTTATGAGGGTGCGTGGAAACTGCGCAATGCTCACTCGTAACAGAGTCATTTTATGGACTTTTTTCACCAAATGTTCAACATAGCCATTTTAAGACCTCTGCTCATGAACAGTGTAACTGTGATTTTCTTAATCTGTCCCAAACATTGCTTTAGCACACCAACAGCATCATTGTCGCTACTATGTGAAAACACATTTTGGGTGGCATAGAAAATGGCAGCTGTACTGTTCATAAGGAAGTGTAATAAAATGGCAATGTTGAAAATCTGGAGTGAAAATATTAAATTTGCAAACTTATGAGCATGCATAGGAACTGCACAACGCAGGCTCGTAAAACAGTCATTTTTAGGAATGTTTTCACCAAATTTTCAACATAGCCATTTTAAGACCTCTGCTCATGAACAGTGTCACTGTGATTTTCTTAATTTGTCCCGTACATTGATTTAGCACACCGACTGTGCCATTGTGCACTACATGGGCAGAAACACGTTTTGGGTGAGATGTGAAAAATGACAGCTGTACTGCTTATAAGAAGGTGTGGTAAAATGGCAATGTTGAAAATCTGGAGTGAAAATATTGAAAATTTGTGAACTTACGGCGTGCGTAGGAACTGCATAGCACAATATAGGCTTCCTGAGAGCCCACCTTATGAACACTGGCAGTGTCATTTCGTTAATCAGTCCCGAAAGGTGATTTCACGCAGTGACTGCGAAATCACCCTTCGGGCCCGAATAACACCATGACAGTGACATCATTCATGAGAAGGGGTCCCAAAAACCCCATGTTGAAAATTTGGTGCAAAAATTCCCAAAAATGCCTGAGATATGCAACAAAGTTGAAAACCCCCTATCTAGCCCATTATACAGCTTTCCTCAGTTCGCAGTCGGCTTTGAAGAGTGCAGGCGTGTTCCCGTTCACTGAAGATCGTCTCACCAGGAGCAGAGTAAGTATGGGGTGGGGTGGGGGTGTGGGGAGGCAGGATGCGCAGTGGGTGGAGTGCCGAGGTTGTGGGAGGGGCCAGGGAGACTATGTGGGACCGTTTTTTCTTTACTGGTGTTTTTTGTTTCAATTGACGGCACGGGATGTTTGCCATGCTGGGGTGGTCTCCCAGCGTGGCACAAGGACGGCTGGGGCGTTCAGCTGACGGGGATTGGGCACCCCCATCGCCCAAAGCATCGATTGCCATGCTGGGGTGGGCTCCGCGTGGCACCCAATACTCGGGGGTGAGGACAGTGGAGCCGATGGGAGTTGGGTACCCCCCATCGGCTATATCATGAGTTGCCACGCTGGGGTGGGCACCCAGCGTGGCATTTAAACTTTGGGGCGGGGGCGCGGCACACCGTCGGCTATACAGTGTGTGTGTGTGTGCGTGCCGCGGGGAGTGCGCGTACCTGCGTGTGCGTGTGTGTGGTGGGGAGCTGCGCGCGGGCAAGCGATATCTTATCACTGCTCACTGAAGCGTAGCTCCCCTTTGAACTGTATGCCACTGCATTTTGGAGCTTCATGGAGCAGCTCCAGCATGCATTGGCTTACAGGGGCCGCGCCTGCCAACACACTGACTGAATTGGAAGAGGGGGTGACACACCTCCGAAATCTCGGATGATGGCACTATGTTTCTTGCACATGCGTGAAAGCAAATATAACAAACATAATAAATGTATCTTAATTTTTGAAGACTGGGTTTTGGTTTTTTTTTGTGCATGCATATGTGACGTATGAATGAGGGATCCACTCACTGTAGATCAAGAGAGGATGTGAAATGGTGCAGGTACATGCTGCATTACCAGACTAAGTGTGCAGTTTAGTGAATTACCACACAGGGGTGTGTATATGACAGCACTAAAAGGCGCATTAAAGTGCTTCAGTCATGAAAACCTCCCCCACTGGCTGTTGCTGAAATGCATAGCAGTATGTTCTCCTTTGTGCATTGTGGCTGTTCTTTGCTTCAGCTGCAGGTAGTACAGTACGCTCAAGTTCGTTTGCATAGGTTTTAGCAGTGGGGAGTTCACATTGACAGAGTCTAGTAAGAGAAAACACTTGGAATTACACATACAACGAAGTCTGAGTTTTCACATCAAATGCTGAGGAATTTTCTTCCTGGAGGATTAGAACCCATGGAGTCCATGAAGGTGTGCTTTGGAGAGCTGGCATGTGTAAGGACTGTTAGGCACCCACACATTTTGGTGGTCCTGCTGTAGCAGGGAACAGTTTATTAAAGTAATGATGTGTGGCTTGTCTCTCTAAGCTAGACAAGACTACACCATCCTATCAGGTAACCAACACAGTTGATCTGTGTGTGTGGGGGGGGAGGAGGAGCTGCTCACTGAAGCGTAGCTCCCTCTTTCAACTGTATGCCACTGCATTTTCAACTGCTGTCATAGACAGCTCCAGCAGTGATTGGAGAACTGTGACAACACCTGCAAACACACTGACTGAATTGGAAGATGCTGACACACCTCTGAAAAACTCAGATGATGGCACTATGTTTCTTGCACATGCGTGCAAGCAAACATAAAAACTGATGGTATCTGCTCAGGAAGCTGACAGAATAAGGGGTTTAGCATAACATGCACTTTCTGAGAAAGAAAATATGTGTAACTCTTCTCTTTGATATTATTTTGAGCTTACAATCCATACTGTTCAGTCATGGAAACCCCAGTTTTAGGAGGGGCAGAGGAAATATTCAAGGCAAAATCAGGGACTTTCCTGAAAATCAGGGACAGTTGAGAGGTACTTATTGGAAATCTGGCCAGCTTCTAAACTCTGAAAATCTTTGCATTTATCATCTATTTTCTAATTAAATTTGGGGTATTTGGGTATTGCAAGTAAGTGTAAGATGCAAACACGCAGTTAGTGTATTAAAGTGGAATACTGATGTGTGTGTCACCCTTGGCCCTTCTCTATTGATTTTCCATGTGGTCCCCTGTATCAACTCCCATGTGAGCCGCCTGTACCCCAGTCTGACCTTGATAGTATCCCACTTACAACTAAGGAAAACTGAATTCTATCTACTATAGAGAAGCAGCATCGTCCATGAAAATAGGATCTCATCTACTGTTTGAAAAGTGTCCACAAAATCTTTAACTTCCACAGAGAGGTCAACCAGAGACTGGTAGGAAAACACTTTGATTAAGCATTTCATCCACAGTACAGTGCCTCCATTACTTTTGGTTCATATTTCTGTTTTCCATATATAGAACACATTGATACTATCTCAGCTGTTTGTGCCGACATCTCAGGTCAAAGAATAATATCTCTTGATCTCTGTTTACCTCGTTCTATTCCCCAGCGGTCCTGCTGGAACATTTCACTTCTCATGGATGTTAGTGCAATCAGCATGTCTCCCATAAATCAGATGTTTTAACAATCCATTAGCTTCTCTCTGAAATTAAAGTACTCACAGATCTCACACTGAGTTTTTTTTTTCTGTCATTATGCCAACCATCTTTATAGCAGTTTTGAAAGTCTTCCTTCATACCCACATCTGTTAGTCTCTTCTTGAACTTAGTTCTGTCTCTTCTTTGTTAGTTAACCCTCTTTCACCATGTGTACTTGAGCTTCCTCTTCTAGCAAAGTCATCATCACCACAGAGGTCTTAAGTTTTGGGCCACATGCTGTGCTGTCACTATATTGCCCCTACTGTGGATTGGTGATCTGTGAGGACAAGTGAGCACTAGTTTATTTTTGCCTGTAGAGGCCTGTTTGGGGAGAGCTAGGTCAGGGGTGGTGCCAGCAACACACCCGACCAGATGCACTGAGGCTGAGCTACTGATACTCATTCTAAACACTGAATGCCTAATATAGCAAAGTCCATCATTTTTGATAATTACAGTAAAACATTAGCAAGGTTGAGAACCCCAGACTACACAAACAAAATTGCAGGAGATCTACATTATGAGGTTGCGGTGCAGGATCCCCAGAGAATGTATTGCATGCAGGGGTTAAATTGGACAAAAGCCCATGCAGGAACTCAGTTCCACCATCTCTTAAAAAACTGTATGAGGGTTCCACCACCTCTGTTACCTTTTTCCATAGGAGGGTTCCACCACATAGAAATAACAGTTCCACCACCTACAAAATCTAGACACAAGAGTTTCCCCATCTAAGCTTTTCCAATTTAACCACTGGTTGCATGCAATGCTGTTCTGCCCTTGTTACTATTCTGAAGGGAAAAAAAATATCTGAGGAATTATTTATTTTTCAGATCTATTGATAAAGCAATCACAGTAAAAATAGGCAGACTGGATGGGCCAAGCAGCCCTTACGTGTTGTCAGTTTCTATGCTTCTTTGAGACTGCATACAAGTTTGGCATAGGGAATCCTGTAATACGAGTGGCTCAGGACCCTGTGAAAAAACATGGCAAGGCCAATCATGAGCACAGGGATTAGCTGAAGGGTACCTCCTCCACTGGCAACTATTGATCCAGAACCGGTAGATCCAGGATTTTAAACAAGTTCCTGTGTTAATAATGAAAGGGGACAGAGTTAAAGGGTTGGACTGTTGGGAAGCAAGAGGAACACTTCTGTATCTGTTATCATGTACTGAGCATGATAGCACTGGATAATGAGCCAGGATAGAGGTAATTTGTGTTGTGTTGAAAATATATTACATTAACGGACTATAACCCAGCTTTCCCTGCTTTCTCAAACTCGTAGCCCCCCTGCATCTCCAAGCCACTGACCACCATTTTCAACCTCACCCTGATCACATCTGCAATGCCCACGACATGGAAGAATGCAAAAGTCATCCCCATTTTCAAAGCAGGTGATCCCCTGTTCCTTGATAACTACAGGCCTACCTCCATCCTTCCTCACTTACATAAACTACAGGAGAAGGTTATACACTACCAGTTCTCTGACTACCTAAACAATTACAGTCTGCTCTACCCACAACAACATTGCTTCAGAAAACACCACAGTACTACATCCACCTTAGCCCATTTCACAAACCATGTCTACAGGAACACAGATACCCGGGAATGTCACAGGTGCTGTCTTCATCGAATTGACTAAGGTGTTAGACCTGGTCAACCATAACCTGCTCCACACCAAACTACTGCACCTTGGCTGTTCACTAGCTGCTGCAAGTTGGTTTCAAAGCTACCTCTCAGGTCGATCCCAAACTGTCAGCATCGGACCCACCACTTACTTGCCCATGACATTGTCCACTGGGGTCCCCAAGGGCTCCATCCTGGGCCCCCCTACTATTTTCCCTCTTTATTAACTCTCTACCTGTTAATACTCTGTCCTGTAGTGAGGCCTTATAAAATGTGAATGATCTGGTACTTTCCCACAGCGACAAATCCCTGACAACTCTATCCACCACCCTCACTCTAAACTACAGGGCAGTCCACAATTGGGTTTTGAACAATAGGCTCCTAGTTAATGCTAATAAAACCAAGGCCATGCTCCTGGGATCCAAACCAAATGTATCAAAGTCACCAGAATTAATTCCACAATAATGGTTATATCACCAGAGGGGCCCCTCCCCCACAGAACATCCCCTATTTTAAGTACCTAAGTGTCATCCTGGACCCCTCATTCATATTTAATGTGCACATAAACTCCACTGTGAGACGTATAAACCAAAAACTGGGAGAGGACTATTAACTTAAGCACTACCTGACCCCAAAGGCGTGTCTCACCATTGCCCAAGGAAACCTCTTCCACCTACTTGACTACTGCACCCCTACATATTCTCACACATCACCAAACCTACTCACAAGACTCAGTACTGCCTATAACACCATCTGCAGGTTTGTGTTACTGGCATCCTACTCCACTCACCACTGACTGCATCTTGTACAGATCCCTGGGCTGGCTCCCACTACAAGCCAGGTACAACTATGCCCTAGGATGCATTGTAGGCAACACCACTAGAAATGGTAACCTGTCCTCCTACTCCTCCATACTAAAGTGCAAAACTACCTCTCATAACCTCAGACGGTCCACAGTCCTTCCGCTAGAAGTTCCCAGGGTTTCCACCTGTATGGGCGGCAATACGTTGTCTATCACTGCTCCCACCCTCTGGAACAAACTCCCCTGCCTCCCTCTGCTCTCTAGACTGGCACATTACTTTCAAAGCCCACTGCAAAACTCGGCCCCTGATAGAATTCAAATGACAGTGCCCATCCAGGTGACCCCAACAATGTGAGTCCTCTCACCTTTCCTTACCTTATTGTCAGAAATGTTTCTCCGGTACCAAATGAACAATCATATGAATACCAGCCTTTAATTTGTTGTTACTCAACTTTTGCACTTTACATGCATTGTACACCTGGCAATGTACCCTTGTACCTTATTCGTATTTTCAACTGTTGTTTACAACGTATCCAAGTGTATTTTTGACTATTGTTACATATTCCTGTACCATCTACCATCCACAACTAATGTAATTTAAATTACTTATAATACCCTCCTTCTGTATGACCCATGTGTCATTTTTATGGTCCAGGTCATGCCTAAAAATGGTCCTTTGGATCAGTGCACCTACCAGGTAAATAAATAAATTAAGTTGGTTTGTGTACGTGTAATTTAAATGTCAAAGAAGGGTCCTGCTGCCACATTATCTTTAGCAATGCTGGATCCGCCACAACCGACCATGGCACAACTTTCGCATTCCATGAGAGAGTTCAATAAAAATGTGGAGAAAATTAACAGTTGCCTGAGGTGGAGATGGAGGCAGAAGGTGTGATAACAGAGGCTAAAGTGGCAACAACAGCAGGGAGGTTAAAGGACTAGGGAAGAGAAAAAAATTTGTTGGCTTTAAAAATGATAGGTTTAGTCCCTGATACTTAGCCTATAATAAACGTATGACTTCAAGTACTATCAGTCAGCATTACTTGATCCTTATCTTAGGCAATTATGAAATTTAGATTTCAGGTTTTTGAATTGAATATTGTAAAAGCTACAGGGCAATTGTGTTGAATATCAGACCACCACTAAAAGCGAGGTCCAAAAAGCCCAGTTGGTGGACATCAAACTCCTAGAGGGGGTCCAGAGAAGGGCAACCAAAATGATTACTGGGATGAAGGAGATGACCTACAAGAATAAGCTGAGTGGGTTTACAGAGCAACGGGCAACACTTCTGCTACATTGTAGAATTAGAATAAGCATACCCTCAGTAATTCTCATGCCAAAAACTAGATTTCTATGTTACTTCATTTTAAAGGTATGAGCTATTTTGTAGCCCTGATTTCACTACTTGTTCAAAAAAGCCTATGTCAGTGAAAAGTTGCTGATGATGTCATCTCAGGAACTCACAGTCTAGTGCTCCCTGTCAGCAAGCTCATAGGACCTGTGTCTCCAAAGTTCTAAGGATCATGTGCAATGGTTTTCACAAGTAAAACAGGCAGCACCATTCCAATAAACATTTATGTATGTTTCAGGTTTTGTAACAAAGCTGACAATTTTTTGTGGGGTGCCTTTTTGTTGTGGACCTTTTTTCCATGGTTGCTGGATGCTGAGTCATAGCACACTGCTGTGAGGTTTGCAGACTTGAATAAGTTTCTGATGTGGTGAAAGGCTGAGATCATTCACACCTATCATTCAAGTGAGGCAATTTCTAAGCATAGCACTTTAAAACAATTATTCCATCTCCTTGTCAATGGTGGTGGGAGAGGCAATGCTGTTTTGAAACCTTACTAGGAATTTCTAATTTAGCCAACCCATTGTGTTCTCCCTGTCAGGCTGTTTTTTTTTTTGTTTGTTTGTTTTTTTTACCTACATTCAGTAGCTCCATGGTTGCTGGATGCTGAGTCAGCATGCCTCCAGGCTGCTGATGCCATTTGGAGTGCAACTCTACTGTGCCCGTTAGGAAGTTGCATTGCTGCTAGTATTGTAATGTTGGTAACTTCTCTGCTGTTTGACAGTGTCTGCCTTACAATAAGTTTTTATAGTGGCCTTATAAATGTTAATTCCTACTAGGGGTGGAAATGTTAGCTCTGATAAAATGATCATTTTAATTTAAATGAGCATAGATGAGCCTGCATGTAGGTCAAAAAAAAAAAAACAGCCTGACAGGGAGGAAACATTGGGCTGGCTAGATTAGAAACTCCTAGTCAGGTTTCAAAACAGCATTACCTCTCCCACCTCCATTGACAAGGAGATGGAATAATTGTTTTAAAGTGCCATCCTTAGGAATCACCTCAATTGAATGATAGTTGTGAATGATCTCAGCCAGTCACCATATCAGAAACATATTCAGTCTGCAAAAAACAAGGTCATGTCCCATTTTTAGGATTCGGGAAGAAATAAAGTCCATGGCAAACAAGGGATTGTAAACAGGGTACAGCAATATGTAGCATAGCCACAAGAAGGGGATGGGGCTATAACTCTGGAACAGGAGGATTTCTGGGCAGACCTTATCTGCCCAGCTCTGGAACAAGGGGAAAAGGATAGTCTTATCCAATCTATTTCTGTTGAGGAGATTTTGGAAGCTATCAAAAGCCTAAATTCTGGCATTGCTCCAGGTCAAGATGGCCTGACAGTGGAACTTTACAAATTGCTGTAGGGGCCTCTTAGTGTGGATCTAGCAGATCGTTTCAATTCCTGTTTATCCCCTGGGGTTTTCCCACAAGGTATGCCAGAGTCCATATTAATATTCCTTTTCAAGAAGAGGATAGGTATGATGTACAGAACTGGAGGCAAATCACCATGGTGAAGGTACTGGGGGAAAGAAGACTTTCGATTCTTGCCTTGATTATTGATCCTGCACAAACGTGTGCCAAACCCGGCTGAATGATCCAGCAGCATCTGAATTTGTTGAGGGAAATTTTTTCACACAGTAAAGAGGTGGGTTTGCCTGGGATAGTGCTTTCTCTGGATCAAGAGGAAGCTCTTGACAGGTTATCACATACATTTCTTTTTCTTTGTCCTGTACAAGTATGGTTTCCCCAATACCTTTATTATATGGATCAGACACTGTTATGAGGGAGTCTGTTCATACCCCAATGTTAATGGTTGGATGGGGGCCAGAATTTCTGTTTTACAGGGGGTTTGTCATGGGTGCCCACTAAACCCTTTGCTGTATAGCTTGTGTATTGGCCCCTTGATTCATAAACTGGTTCAGAACCTACAGATATGGGGAAATCTCCTGGAAAAAGGCTTGTGCTGGTGTCATCAAAAGTTTTAGCCTGTGTGGATGATCCATGCATTTTGGCGAGGAACTGTTCAGATGTCTGTAGGGTATTAGAGGTTTTTGACACATTTGCAGGGGTTTTTGAATTCCAACTTATTTAACAAAAATGTGTAGGGCATGTATTGGGGCCAAAAGACTGGATCCTCCCTCAGTGGTAGGAGGGATAAACTTGATAGTGGAACCTCTTAAGAATTTTGGGGCTAAAATTTGCTGGTGACAATGATGGACAACTGAACTGGAATGCTAAGATAAGTATTTGCAAACAAAAAGTTGAACTATAAAAAGCCTGTTACCTCTCGAAGAAAAAAAAGGGCGCATATGATAAAATCCTCATGTAATTTTCCCCCTTTAGCACTGGAACCCAATCTGTACAATTAGGTTTTTTCCCCATGATCTGGGGTAGCAAAGTGAACCCTATTAAGTGTAATGTCTTATTAAAGAAGGTGGGTTAGGGATGATAACGCTGGTGGTTTTCTTTGATAGTATTTTTCTTTTTTCAAATGTGAGTTCTTTTCTTAAAGGGAAGGCTGGGTCATGGGGTCCTTGATCTGCACGTTAGAGGGAACCCTTTTTGCCTTAATGGGAACAAGGGAAATTTTGTTGGCCACTATGGGTAACTTTGCCACAACTCCCTGATAATGCGGCAGTGGTGACTCAAAAAATAAGGATAAATTAACTTTGGTAGATATGGGCCCCTTGCTAATGAAATTACTGTACAACAGGATACTCTGTGATTCCTTCACAGCCACCATTATGTTTGGGTTAGAACACGGGGGTGGGTGGTACTAGACCTGAATTGCACTTATTAGCTGATACTGGATTCCACCTGATATGTGGGATGTTTTATGGCTGAAAGCCCATAGGAGATTTGGAGTTCAACAGAAAAGGAAACACAGGGGACTGGAGAAGCATTACTGTTCCAGGTTAGGATGTGCTGCTGCCTTGGAGCCACAAGAGCATTTATTTTTAGAATGCCCATTTATTAAGCAAGCAATAATACCCAACAGGGTGGGCGGTACTGGGTTATACCAGAACACCCAAGGGCATAATGAGGCCCAATGCTGCAGACAAAGGCCATTTTTATAAGATTTAAAAAAATAAACTAATGGGATAAAAATGTGTAAAAATTTATTTTTACTGAATTTTTTAGTAAAACAGTCCCTCTACTGGTACACCTGCCAGTAGATGGCACTGCAGTGTTTGTTACCTGTTTTTCACAATTTAGAGCTTTAAGCTTGCCCCCTCCAAACGTCCATTTTCAACCCTTGACCCCTATTATGTTATCCTCTTGCTGTGTTTAAAATTTCTCAGCCCCCCCACTTAGTGACCTCCGTGCTGCTGTTACCTTAGTGCTCCACAGTTACTTCTGTGCTCCATTACTGTACCACTGGCTCAAGGATGAGATCAGCAGTACTTTCTTGGATTATGTGCCTGCAGATAAGACCGTGGGCAGTGTGACCAGAAGACGGGGACTCCAGCAGCTTGTGACAAAAGGGAAAGTGAGCAGGTGGTCAGAGGACGGGGATATATTTATTTAGTTTTTAAAATCTGAGGTTTACTTTTTACTTCCCCACTCCTGTTTTCTCAGTTTGGTTTAGTACCCAGATACAGTGGCAGTGGGAGCATGAGTGGGGGGGGGCCAGATGCAGAGGGAGCGTATGCAGGGTGGGTCACTCGGAAAGCAACCATAAAATACATGGTTACTAGATAAGGTCTTACTTTCTGTCTTATGAAGCGCGTTACTTTTTTTTCCCTGTTACTTCTGTTGACAGGCTCGGTTGACAGTATCAAGTAGGGGAATGCTTTGCTCAGTAAGTAAGTGGAAAAATGGTGGGGGGTAAGTTTTAAAACTGAAAGGGGCACAGGGTTATGAGTTTGGCATGAGGCAGGCTGAGCTGGCACTTTTTATATCCTGGTCTCTACTGATAGTTAATGTACCCCTCAGCACCAATATGAAGCAGTCAGAGACCAGGAAATCTTCAGCCCATTTTCTCAACAGTTGTGGACACATGTAGCCAGGGTTTGGAATGACCCTTTGTTTCATATGCTCAGTTATGAGGAGCTGGTGCATGGGGTCTTGATACAGGCCTGGGGGATCTATGATGGGTGTATGGTGATTTCATGGTTTGCCACAGCTAAGTTTTTTTATTTGGTAAATACAGTGTCATTTTGTCCTCCAGCAGCAGGTTACTTCATGGTGGAGCTGGAATGCATAATCAAGGCATCTCTGCGAAGGACAGAAGTTCCATACAGAGGTGGGCTTGGGACAAATATTGGAAAAATATGACTTGGGTTGCTCCCAAGAGTTGCGGTTCTATGTGATAACGGTGACCACCAAAGGGCAATCGTCATTATGGCAAAGTCAGAGCATCAAAAATCAATTCTGGTGCTCTGACTCCCTGGTACACAAAAAAACAGTGCCAGGGACTTGCATTTTTTATGTTTGCAGCCCCCGCACCCGCCTACTTAAGGATTCTCGACTCCAGGGGGTTGCATGTCGGGGGGGGGCAAAACATAAAAAAAATTAAATTTGGGCCAGGCACAACAAAAACGAACCTGCTCCCAGACCCGAACCCAGTATCCTAGCCACCAAAACCATGAGACAACCCGCTACACCATGGGACCAACTTGGCAGCCTACCACAGCACCAACCCTCAAACTCCCTCCCACCCCTTGCTGAGCGTGTTCAGTCCCCCTGCATGCATACCTGTATTGTGCTCACTCCCACCCTCCCGCACATGTACCTGTAGCAACTTCCTGTAACTATGGTCGCCAACCCACCCCATCCGGTCACTGTAGCTACCCAGTAGCCTCTATGCCATGCATTACAATTGAGTCACCCTTTCAGGTGTTGCTCAATCGAGGGTCGCACACATCATGGTATACCAGAGTCTCTTGCATGAATGGGTCATTGAGCCTGCTAGCATGCATCTGATAAAGAGGGGGATTCTAGTTCCCTTTTTACTATGACAGTAATAGTATCTCTGTTGGAGTTTGATCCAGAAAGGATAGTTTGAGTGTCCAGTGTTTATTTTAGTTCTTTCTTTTCCCCCAGGAAACTGCAGAATTAGTTTTTTTTCTGACAGCTAAATACTGTACATTATGTATGTGTTTATTTCCTATCGTGGTCCTCCTTTTTTTCTTTTCTTCATATCTATAATGTCAATAGTGTAAGGACCACTGTATGATAAGTGTTTCTGTTTTCTCTGTGTCTGTAGCTTAATTTTGGTTTTTTAGTTTTTGAGAAGTTCCATGAGATCGTTAACATCCAGCTGAACAACCACCAGAAGAGGTAGAGAGGACCCCCATTTTAACATATCATGCAAAAGACAGCACCTCATGAGTGCCTCCCCTTCCCCTGGGCTGCACTATAATGTCAGTATTGGGATTTAACCCCAAGTTCCTGATTTAGGACTAGAACCCACAGCCTTCCAATCTTGGAGGTAAGTGTGCAACCCACTGAGCCATTGACACTGACAACAGTCAGCAGTCCTGAAGACCGGGCTAGTGGGTAGCTTATTGAACCTCTGCTTAGTGCCAATGGTCATGGGGACCATCTTTTTGGCATTAAGATATTTACAAATGCCACAGTCATGCCCATGACCATCACTTGGCCTATTGCTTTGATTATCTACCAATCATTAATAAGCATACAGTACACTTTGCATATAATACTTATGCACGTGTACAAATTACCAGATTCTGATTCCAAACTTTTGTTTTAATACTGTATATGTTTTAGTTCACAAACCTGAAACAAATTCGTATTAAGGTCTTAAGATTTGTTCCAAAGATGTTTGCCCACCACTGAATCAGTGGCTCTCAAATCCTAAATCCCGTTGGACTCATGTTTTATTTTTAGAACTCAGTCCCCACAACCTCCACCATTGATACAACAAATCTCTTTTTAAAACAGTATACAGTAAACCAAGTTACTGATGTGTGATCCTTCTACATTTATCACCCATGGAAATTGCCTGTTTCAAGACATGTTTAATTGAGGCTCTAAAGACCTCTGTGACTGTGCTAAATTGTGCTGGAAGCTTCATTTGAGAATCATCCCCCTAGAATGTATTTGATTTTAAGTTGATTTTATTTATCTTTGAACATCTAGCCAGGCTGTCTGCATGAATAGTATTATACCAGTATTCTGTTGTTATTAATCATAGGAACTGTCCATCTTGTCACTCCTAAGAGCTGCAGGAGTATATATACGTCCAAAATCTATATACAGTACATTCATACATGCTTATCGTTCAAAGAGTTAACATGTTTCTTTTGTACTGAAAACTAAAAAAAAAGGTGCAGAGTTTGAACATTTTCCTTAGCAAAAACTTGAGTTAAAATATATTTACAAATGTTTAATATTAGCACAGAAAGCATGATAAGAATACATGCACTGCTAATCTGTGATAGGACTGGGGACTGCTGTCACATATTCAAAAAGAAATATTATTGGGTGGAGGGAGAGGGTTTTTTCCCAGGGTATACAGGCTGTATACCTCTGGGGGTATACAGGTGTCCCTTAGGAGGTATACAGTTTTATTTGGAGTGGATATGGTTTTAATTGAGAGGTACAAAACTTTAATTGGTGAGGTATACAGGGAAATACACAATAATGGTTCCTATGGGACAAAGGTCTAATCCATGATATATACAGTGGCCACTAACCAGCCTAGCTATCCCTTCCCACTTTCAGCCACCACATTAAATTATATTTTCATTTCTTTTTAGTGGCATCCCAGACAGTGTAGTGCACTTTCCCTGTTGTTGATTGCCCAGCTCCAATCAACGTTATTCCAATTTCTGAGGCACCACCCACATGTACTTGTCAGACCCCAATAAGCACAATCTATCAGGTTTTAATGCTGGTGTAGTGCGTCTTCATGTGACTGGGAACTTGATGAGTGGCCAATTGGCCATCTGGAACAAAGGAGTGGCAGAGGATTTGTGGTAGTGGTGATAGGGACTGGGGCAGCCACTGGAGGAGAGGATGCTGACTGCAAGGAACAGGTTATCTGACACTGTGATCACAGGCAGGGGTCATCTTTAAACATATGGTAGTGGAAAAGAGGATGTATATTACTACTGTAACTGCATGATTCTTTCTGTGTGGTATCTGGAGGAGTGGTACAGATGAATCAGAACCTGGAATAGCTTTGTAACAATGTCCTAATGTTGGCAGAGGGCACCCCAGTGGCATGAGCAGAGTCTTTAATAAATTCAAAAAGGCAACATAATCAGTATTAAACTGTGTTTATTATTATTATTGAGTATACCACATACTGATTTAAGTAAGATATTTGTGGGAGGCTGTGTCAATATAAACAAGTTCAGGCAGTGAGTGAACAACTTTGTGGATAAAAACAGGTGGTCTGCTTTGCTTATGCTGAGTGATTGTGGCATACCCTTTAAAAACAATATGTACCTCAGTGATGTTTTTACAAGGGGTATGGCATACCCTCAAAACTCATTTTGTACCCCTGAAAAATCTGGAGGAGGGTGTGCTGTACCCTCTGTTATGTGGATGTGGTGGGAATACTGTGTATATATATATCTATATATATATATATAGATATATATATATATATATATATATATATGAGATACATGATGGGCAGGAGTGTTATATGGAAAATATTCTCACTCCTGCAGAGTGAGCTCTGGATACTCACGAGTGCCAAAGGCAAGAGTAAGAATATCCAGAGCTCACGCTGCAGGACTGAAAATAGTTTCCATAGAACATGATCTGTACATCATGTGTGCTATTTATACAATAGGGGTGGGAGCTTTAGAAATATTTTTTCTGTGTCCTTTTTCTGTTTCTGTGTGCTTTCTGCTCTTTCTGTGTGTTTTCTGCTCTTTCTGTGTGTGGTGTGAGTGTGTGTGAGTTTTTCTGAATGGGCTGTAAGTCTTAGAAACACCATGGCACACAGGTGAGTTTCCTTTGCAATGGTAACTGAGTAACTTGCAGGCCTCAGTGAGAAAGGGAAACTGTTTTGTGAAGCAGTTTCATTTGGAATGTAGGCTGTAGTGAAGCTGATATCAGCACATTATTGGGCTGGGAGTCTCAGAAACACTATAGCACACAGGTAGGTGAGTGTACTTTGCAATGCTAACTGAGTATCTTGCAGGCCTTAGCGAGAAAGAGAAACTGCTTTGTAAAGCAGTTACATTTAGAATGCAGGTTGTAGTGAGTGAGTGGTGACATCAGCACAGTATAGATAAATGGCATTTATCATCACTGTGCTGATATCCTCCTCATTTATCACACTCCAGTGAAGATATCTCCATTTATCATACTCTAGAAGCTCCCACCCCTATTGTGTATACATATATATATATATAGGTACGGTCATGCCCCTGTAGTTAGGGTTGAGTAGCCTGTTTCATGTTAAACCTCAAAGTCTGCACTTTAATAACTTTGCAACTGATCAATAGATTTGCACAAAATTTGGTATACGCTGTCCCATGGGGTAGATCTCCTGATGTGGCAAGTTTATTTCTAGTCACATGTACAGATTCTGAGATCTGGATAGTGCTAAAACCTTAAAAGTCACCATTTTTTGTATTTTTTTCCTCATCGCCTTGCATCCAGATGGTGTGGAATTTTGGTGTGAGTTTTTTATGGTAGCACCATCTTGAGTGACAGAACTACTATGCTCTGTTTGGTGAAAAATATTAATCTGTTGCAAGGTTATTCAATTTCCAAGTTCTCATTGCTTTCAATGGGAATTCTACTGTCAAAATTAGAGGGATAAGTTTGACCAAGGATTGACCTCGTGGAAAAGGATTCTTTCTCACGAGACCTGTTCCTTTTTCATGAGAATAAACAGACAGACACACAGACAAATAGAGAGACTGAGAAAGAGAGACAGACAGAAAGACAGAACAGGAGCATTTGTTTATTTTCTTTACAAACTAAGTATCATTCTTTAAATGAATACCATGTTTTAATGTGCTTAGTCTTCACAAGAGGATGGGTATTCTACAACCATATCTCTACATTGTAAAAATGCATTTTACAGATGTGGTTTACAGTGCATTTTTCAGCATGCTTGTTGGATGGTATAAACAGGGCATTTTAAGACTGAATACAAATGCTCCATCCAACTAGTGCTAACATTGCAGTCTTTATGCTTTTTCACCAATTTACAGCTAATATACTTTATGGTGTCAATAAACAGGATCATGCACCCCTTTCAAAGTTGCTGTTTACGATAGATTTGAGGAATTTCTTAATGAAACATCAAGAGCCTAATTTGCTTTGGTTTGTTAAAGTCTGTCTATCTGTCTGCCTATCTATTTATCCATTTATTTATCTATCTGAACAGGGGCTTGGCTACTTTGCTCTCACTGCAACCCACAACACAACTTCCAGCTGTGGCTGCAGAAGTCAAGAAAGTCCTGCTGTTCGCATACAGAAAATGTAGGTGAATGGCTCCTCTCACTAAGCTGGGCAGCCTGGCTTTTGGGGTGCCCAGAAAAGGTATTTCTGGCAAGATTCTAAAAAAATCAAACAGTAGAATATAGCCAAACAGGTCCTGTTTAGCTAGGTTCAGGTGTTTGTTTTTTGTTAAGAGTGGATCATTTTATGTATTTTCAATGTTTATAAGTTTAGAAGGGAAAAAAATATGGTGGCTGTCTCGATCAGTATTTTTTTTACTGCCCAAGAGGTAAAGCATAAAAATAAGCAAACACAATCATGTTTTTTATCATTCGCATCAAGACATTAACTCTAAAATTCTTATATATTTTTTTCACCAAATGTTCCAAAGGCACACCTTCAGCATGGGATCCTTCAACCCTGAAAATTTCATGTAAAAATTCCACACCATCTAGGCTGTAGCTGAGAGACAAAATACACAGTGTTAAATGCAGGAAAACTAGATGTGTTTTTTCCAGCTTTTTGGTGTTCCATATGTTGAAAACCTAACATGCCATCATGAAGCTTTTTACATCTTGAGACTCTGGCAGGCTGACTGTGCATGCCAAATTATGGGCTATTTCATCAAACAAAGCAAACTATTAAGGTGCAAAAATTGGGGTTTAACATTAAACAGTCTACTCTGCCACACCTCGCGCTACTCCGGCGACCCAGGTTGATAGCGGACCTGGGGGAGACAGTGAGGGAGGGAGGATTGAGGCGTCGGATGCTCTCCTCCCTCAGGAGTGAGATACCAGGATGCTAAGCGTCCGTCATTCCCATAAAGGAATTGGTGGAAGCACCAATTCCTGAAAGGGACTGGTGACTCCTACTTAGGGGTCGGGAAGGGGGGACATTGCACGGCGCATGAGAGGTCTGTGCATCAGCACATTACCTCTCGGGACATATTCTCAAGTGCCGGCATCCCCAGGGGATGTGTCCTAAAAAAGTTAAGGGGAAAATCACCCTCGCGGTCCTGGATGACGGCCCCTCCACTCAGACCGCCACACCAGACAAGACTCCACTGTGCAGGAGGAAGGAGAGGAGGCATTCTAGGGGCAGATCTAGGGGATGGCAAAAAGAGCATTGAGAGGCCCGAAGGAGTAGGACCAAGAGGGTAAGAAATACCAGGAGGGAGAAAAAGAAAGTATAAAAAAATAAAAAAAATAAACAGTCTACTCAATCCTAGCTACTATGCCCCTATAATATATTATACATGGGATATGGCATTGACTGATAAAAGATATTACTTTTCAGTTAGTTAGTTAGTTAAAAGGCTTTACTACAGCTAATTTCCCAATGCATCCTGGGGGATGGGGAAAAGATAACAGATATAAAAATACAGAATATAAAGTACATTCTGTAAGATGAAATACGTATAAACAAAAATAAACATGACAATTGTACCTAAGAATAAATTAACAAAAAAAAAAAGCAATTAATCATGCAACTGCACAAAAGAACAATTAACTAGATATCAACTTAATAAAATAAAAATTGGGGGAATGACTGACACAGAGGAAGTGGGGAAGTGAGGGACAAAGAATTAGGTAAGTTGTAGGTAAGAAATAAACCCAATATCAGAAGCAACTGCAGAAGTGAGTAGAGAACTCACAGAGGAGAGCTTTAAAGGCAGGAAAGGATGGAGCAGACACAATATAAGGAGGAAGGGAACCCCAAAGTTTAAGGAAATGAAATGAGAAGACAGCCTTGCCAGCAGCAGATTTCATTTGAGGGAAGCAAAAGAATGAGAGTAAGCATTATGAAGAGAGTAGGAGGATGAAGTGGGTAGGAAGAGAAGAGAGGTTAGATATGAGGGAGGAGAGCCAAACCAAAATTTAGAGGTAAAACAAACACAGTGGGCGAAACGCCTGACATCAAGACAGGGGAGGAAGAGGAAAGAATACAAGGTACAGTGATGAGAACACATGGATTTATCAAAGGCAAAGCAACAAAAGGAGTGAGAGGATCCAGTCTACCTAAAGTAGACTTTGGAACAGCACTATAAACAATGTTTCCATTGTCAAAAATGGGCAAAATCATCTTAGTGAGTATTTCTCTGCTGGCAGAAAGCAGCATGCTTATCTCACTTCTGTAAAGCATCCCGAGCTTGAGCTGAAGTTTCTTGTGAATAGCATCCACATGAACAGAGAAATCTAGATGATGAGCTAACCATACCCTGAAGTACTTGAAGGAGGCCTTCAATAATTGCACTAGCAAGGGTATAAAAAAGGAAGGCAGTGGAAGGACTCTGGCAAGTCTCTGCCTGGTGCCAAAGGTCATGGGAATGAGGAATAACTGATTACTCAGAACCAAAGCTGGATGTTGTTGAAGTCCTGTTAGAGTTGGTTCATAAGACTGGGGCAGAGGAGCCAGAAGAAAGATGAACCACATCATCTGCATACATATGTACTGACACAGAGAAGCAAGCCTTGGGGAGGTCTTTTAGAAAAACAGAGAAAAGAATAGGGTCCAAACAGATCCTGGAGAGATGCATGAGCTGATAGGGAGTGGGGGGTCTCTCCACTACAGACAGCTTCCAACCTGCCCTTAAGGTAGGAGTGGAATCACTCACCTGAAGAAACTAAGAGTCCAGCTGCCTTAAGTTTGTCTAGGAGAATAGGTTGGGTTACAGTGTTAAAAGCTTTGGCTAAATCAACAAAAATAGCTGACGTGACAAGGCCCTGAACCTTACCAGAAAGGATAGCATCAGTGAGCCAGAGAAAAGAGATGGTAGTAGAATGAAACTTCCTAGAGCCAGACTGGAAAGGAGCAAAAAAGAGGTTGAGTCAAGAAAATGGGAGCATTGGGAAAGAACTAAATGTTCCTGGAGCTTAGGTAAAGTGAGAAGGAGAGAGAGAGAGACAGGTCAGAAGTTACTAGGAAAAAAAAGATGACCCCTTTGGAAAGGGGAACAACAGTAGCCAGCTTTCATGAGTCTGATACACATGACAAGTAGAAAGAGAGGTTAAAGAGATAGGGCATTGGAAGGGTAATGGCATGAGTACAGAGAAATAGTATTCCAGGGTCAAGACCACCAGGACTCTCACTCTTGTGAGGATTAATAGCCAAAAGGGCTTTATGAGCAACAGCGGAGTAATGGGAGAAAAGGAAAAAAGGGAGGAGGGGGATGGAGGGAGAGTTTAAAGGATAAAGTGAGAGGGAAGATAAGGGGGGAGAGAGAGAGAGGAAGAGGAGAGGAAGGAGGATGATGATGAGAAAAGTGAATGGGTGCACAAAGTGGAGAAGGAACTGAAAGAAGAGGCAACTGCAGCAGGATCAGAGATAGTTGCATTGCCCATCTTGAGAACAGGTGGAGGGAACTGAGTTAGAGGACAGAAAAGTGAATGAATAACCTTCTACAACTTAGAGGGGTGGTTAATGTTCTTCTGGATTGTGGATGCAAAGTATTTGGACTTCACAAGTCTAGTAGCTTTAGTACAAGCATTGCAAAAGAATCAGTAATTAGTAAGGTCTGAATTGGAGTCAGAGGATTCAGTGGACCTCCAGGCAAGGTTATGCACACAGTGACATGCCAGTAACTCAGCTGAGTTCCATGGGAGGTGTAAACCTTGGACCCTGTTTCTTCTAGGTAGAGCATGATGATCTTTGACAGACACAAATTTAGAAGTGAAAAATTTGAGGGCATCAATATGGGACCAGTTGGTGGCTAACAGATCAGCATGGAGACATGAAAAGTCTAGCGATCAGAAAGACTGAAACTAAATGAATTTGGGGGGAATGTTTGGACAGTGAATTTTGCACACACAGTAGACCATATGATGGTCACTGAGGGCATCAGAGAGAATGTTAGCATCCACAGTATGATAGGGATGACAGGACAGAACCCAGTCCAAGGGGAAATGGTTTAGAGATTTGAAATTATAGTGAGTAGGAGGCAGAGATCAGCCGAGTTAAAAGGAAAGATTTCACATTAAGGGAAAATTTATGAAGAGAGGGTGAGAGCCAAGTTAAATTTAAATTACCTCACATAAGTAACTCACTTGAGGATGCCTGTGAGGAGATGGTGGTGAGTAGGTCAGTTACTAAAGGTGGGGACATACCAGGGCAGCAGTAGACACCAGCAATAAATATAGGTGAAGAGAAAGGGTGGAAGAGTTTAAGACGAAGCATTTCATAAGCAGAGAGACTAGAAATGGAGAGCACAGGTTCAAACGGAATATTTGAGGAGAGGTACATGGCTACACCTCCACCCCTCTTTGCTCAATCCTGTTGAATAATAATGAAAACTGAGATAGCAACAGAGGAATGTAGGATCACAGGGGAGAGTCAGGATTCCAAGATCACCAATACATCAGGCTTAAGGGTAACCATAAGTGGCTGTAATAGGTCAGTTTTAGGGAGAAGGTTACGAATATTGACACAAGCCACTCTCAAACCTTAGGGGAGTGTAGAAAGTGGGGAAGGACCAGGGAGGAGCTCAACATTACCTGCAACTAAAAGCAGCAAGGAGACACTGAACTTTAGAGAACCTAAGAGGCATTTATGGGAGGTGGAGTGAGAGAATTAAGAGGAAGCATTGGAATTTATATGGTAGGAGGGGAGGGAGGGCTTGAGAGTTTCAAGACGAAACCAAGTAGATGATAGAAGTCTGCAACCAGGATGCCAAGAAGAGAGAAGCAAGGCTGGAAGACTAAAAGAAGAGATGGTGGGAGAGAATGAGGAAAAAAGGGAAAAGGGCAGGGGGAGGTTAGGAAACGTAGAAGGGGGAGTGAGGTTATGTAAAACAGGAAGGCGAAGAGAGAGAGAGGTTGAAAGGAACAACACAGTGAAAATGAAAAGAGGGCAAAAGCAGTCTACATTATATAAATAATTGGGGGGGGATACTCCAAGAAGCAAT
The DNA here is from genome assembly GCA_016271365.2 of Neoceratodus forsteri. NCBI lineage: Eukaryota > Metazoa > Chordata > Ceratodontiformes > Ceratodontidae > Neoceratodus > Neoceratodus forsteri. Next base: position 8,704,526 of record JADMNL010000042.1, read on the forward strand.
AGTTGAGTAGGATGAAGGAACCACAAATAGGATAGGGAATTAACAATTTAGGAGGCCAAGAAATAATAAATGGGAGCAGGGAGGGAGAAATAAAACAAAATAGACAAGGAGAATAAAATAAGTATGCTAAAATGGGAAAAGAAGGAAGAAGCAGAGTTAAGTGGGCAAAACCTAACTAGACAGCACAAATATAAGCAGTATTCAAAACACTAGCAAAATTAAAAGAGACAAAGTATTACCCTGGGAAGATAAATGAGAAAAGCTGACAATAAAATAAAAGTAGAATCTCAACTGGAGAAGCCTAAAAATGCAGTACTGGAAACATGTAGACTTCAGGTACAATACAAAACTGACAGATAAACAGTAAAATAACAGATTAAGTAATGAGAATAAACAATTATGTGACAGTAGAGGGCAACAAATACAACTAAATGAGATAAAATTGTTACGAGAAAAAAATGCACTCACAAATACAGCAAATAACAGATTGTTAGATAGGGACAGTCTATATTGGAAGCTCAGGGAAGCAGCGTGGATGGCCGAACAGCTGCCTCCCAGCTGACACCGGGCAGACTCCATGATGTCCTTATGCTACAGCTCTTAAGCGATCAGACAACAGTGGTTGATCGCTAGGGAATGGGGCATAAATATAGGGTTGCAGTCCCTTCCTCTTGCCGAAAACACACCTCCGAATTGCAGTGGATAGAAAAGTCAAATGGGGTACAGCTGTCTAACCCCTTGACATGTCCGCAGCCCAAAACAGCAGTGCCAGTCCACACAAGGGAGTCTGGCTAGCTCCCAGCAGATAGTACAGTTACAAAAGAACTTATCGTAACAGTAGATCTTCCGAGAACAGCTCTTGCAGCAGGTTACACCATTAGGACTGAAGCCGGCAGGCACCAGGACCCCACAGAAATTTTCTAGCTAGCAGTATTCAGCGGGGGACCGCCCCCGACATCAGGTGTAGTACATAAGGAGGCAGTTCCCCATAATCCTCAGTTCTCCCGCCGGAGATTCCCGGCTGCTGGATGACATCAGAAGAGGAGACCGAGGATCCGCCAACAAATGGCAAACAAAAAGGCTGTAAATGCCTTATCCTAGGAGAAGGATGTTGCGACTATAACCTACCTCCAGCGGGGATGGTGGGAGGGAAAGTACCTGCTGCAAGAGCTGTTCTCAATGATCTACTGTTATGGTAAGTTCTTAAGTAACTGTACTATCTTACTTTGAGAAACAGCTCTTGCAGCAGGTTACACCATTAGGACCGATTCCCAAGCAATTCTGGAAATCACACACCATTGGGAGGAGGAAAGGTAAAAATCCTCAAATTACATCGAGCCTAGGACAGAAGTCCCTGAAGGACTGCTAGACCAAAACCTGCTCTTCGCCTCAATGCGATATCCAGGCTATAATGCCTGATGAAATTGTGGACGGAGCTCCAGGTAGCTGCAGCACAAATAGCCGAAGTGGATATGTTCTTCAAAGCTAGCGAAAGAGGTAGCCACCCCTCTGGTGGAATGACCCTTAACTGTGCCTGGTAGGGGTTTATTGCACTTCTGGTAACAGAACGTAATACACTGAATGAGCCATCTAGACAGTGACTGTTTTGAAACAGGAGCTCCCACCATTCTGTGGGCAAAGGAGACAAAGGGTTGGTCCAATTTTCGGTGGTGTTTGGTTCTTGTCAGGTAGTACCTGAGATACCTGTGCACATCTAGAGTGTGCAGGAGGGCTTCTCCTAGATTAGAGTGTTTCAGGAAATACACTGGTAAATCGATATCCTGATTAAAGGTGAGTACTGAGACCACCTTATGCAGAAATTTAGGATTAGTCCTTAGGAATGCCCTGTCTTGGTGGAAAACCAAATAAGGTTCTTTGCACATAAGTGCGTGTAGTTCAGAAATTCTTCTGGCCGAGGTAACGGCAACAAAAAATAACGTTTTCCAAGAGAGAAAACGTAGCTCGCAATCCACGGCTACTTCAAAAGGTGGCAGCATGAGCTGCTCCAAGATGAAGGGTAGATCCCATGGTGGAATTGGATCCTTAATCGGGGGCCTAAGGTGGAGGACACCCCTCAGGAAGGCATGTGTCGTGTCCAATTGAGCTATAGTACGTTGGCCTATAGGGACGTGATAGGCTGAAATGGCACAGAGGTGTACCTCAATCAAGGAGTAAGCCAAACCAGAATGGAAAAGGGACAGCAGGTAGTCCAATACCAGCTTCTCTGGGCAGTCCAAAGTCGATAAACAGCGCGCTTGAACCCATAAGCAAAACCTGCGCCACTTCATGGCGTAGGTCGCATGGGTAGCCGGTTTCCTGGTGGCAGTGAGAATGTGCCACCTCTTGCGAGACCCTGTGTCACATTATGGCTATGTCTCTAGGAGCCAAGCATGCAGGTTCAGGGAACGTAGGTCCGGATGGACCAAAGAACCCACCTCCTGAGACAGCAAATGGGAGCCGATTGGTAAAGGCACTGGAGGTTCCCGGGATAGTTGATGCAAGAGAGGGAACCAGATCTGCCTGGGCCAAAACAGTGCGATCAGGATAAGCGTCGCTTGCTCCCTGCGAAGTTTTAGAAGAATTCTCTGGATCAGTGGGAAAGAGGGAAAGGCATAGAGGAATCTGCCCGCCCAGGAGAGGGACAATGCGTCTTGCCAGAAAACACCAGGCCCTGGATCTAGCGAGCAAAAATTGGGCAGTTTTGCATTGGATGGGGATGCGAAAAGGTCTAGTTCTGGAGTGCCCCATCTGTGAAACAGATCCTCTGCTACCTCCTGAAGTAGTTCCTATTCGTGGCCTCTGGCCTGAGAGCGGCTCAGGCTGTCTGCGATGACGTTGTCCACTCCTGGAACATGAACGGCAATAAGGTTTCCGCCGTTATGCAAGACCCAATCCCACACTCTCATGGCCTCCCTGCAAAGTGGGTAGGAATGGGTGCCTCCTTGTTTGTTGAGGTAATACATCACCTCGGAATTGTCTGTTTGTAACAGAAGTGTACCCGGTGGAATCTCTGACTGGAAGGCCTGCAGGGCGTAAAGAACTGCCCTCATCTCCAGGATATTTATGTGGAGATGAGACTTGGTCTGTGCACAGGCCCTGAGACTGGACACCATAGAGATGTGCTCCCAACAGAGCTCTGAGGCATCTATGGAGAGTGTTACAGTTGGGGACGGTGCTATGAAGGGGACTCCTGCCAAGAGAGTCCTCGAATCTAGCCACCATTGCCAATCTCGAATTATGGCCTTTGTGATATAGATTGGATGCTGCAGATGGTGTTGCCTTTGGTCCCATTGTACCCGTAACATCCACTGGGTTACCTGCATGTGGAGACGGGCTAGCGGGACTGTTGCAATGGCCACAGCCATGTGTCCGAGCAGGCAAAGGACCAGTCTGGCAGGAACAGTCTTCTTCGCCGAAAAGTCCCTGATCAGGGATCTTATGTGTTCCGCTCTGTCCGGGGGAAGGAAAGCTTTCCCTTGGACAGTGTCCAGAACTGTGCCTATGAATTGCAGAGTCTGGGACGGAACCAGGCATGACTTCTCATAATTGATGATAATGCCCAACATCTCGAACAGAGACTGAGTGCAGTGAATGGCAGACATCAGGGCCTCCCGGGAGGGTGCCATGAGAAGCCAGTCATTCAGGTAGGGGGACTCATAGTGGCCCTGTCTCCTCAGAGATGCAGCTACGACCTCCATGCACTTCGTGAACACCCAAGGTGCCAATGACAGCCCGAAGGGGAGAGCTCAGAACTGATAATGGCGACCCTGAAACTCGAAGCGCAAGAACCTCCTGTGCGCCTAAGCAATAGGAATATGCAGGTAAGCATCCTGCATGTCTAGGGATGCTAGAAAAGCACCCTGCTTCAGCATGGGAATCAGACCTGGGAGGGTCACCATGCGGAAGCGTATGTACAGGACCGAGACATTGAGGTCGCTGAGGTCCAGTATCGGACGGAGGTCCCCTGTCTTCTTTGGAACCAGAAAGAAGTGAGAATAGTATCCTAGTCCCCTCTGGTTCCTTGGTACATGCTCTATGGCTTCTTTTCCCAGAAGCACGAGCACCTCCTGCTGTATGAGCAGGGCATGCTGACCTGAGTAATGGGAGAGCAGGGGAGGTCTTGTATGTGGGTAGTATAGAAATTCTATGAAATGGCCTTTCTTGACCAACTGGAGAACCCACCTGTCGGTGGTGATCGATTGCCACCCTAAAAAGTGGCGAGCGATTCGACTCCCGACTTTCCTTGCCCATTGATCCAGAGGAGGGGCGGGGACTGGGAAGGAGTAATGCTGTGGCAGCACTGGTCCCTGTAGGCTGGGCCGGCTTCGTGTAACGTTGGCCTCTGCCTGGGGACGACTTGGCCTGGGCCTTACACAAAAAAGTGCCCCTTTGCTGCTGGCTGGAACGTGGCTGCTGCCTTTGTTGCCGGCCGCGAAAACGGCTCTGGTTCCTACAAAAGGAACTAGGCCTGGATCTGTACATGGCCTGTACAGATCGGATTGCCTTCTCTGTGTCCTGGAGTTTGGTGATGACCCTCTCTGAGGATTCAGCAAAGAGTACCTTGCCATTGTACGGGACATCTAGAATATTCTTCTGTACATCTGGGGTGAAGCCAGAGACACGGAGCCAGGAGTGTCGCCGGAGACAAACGCCTGAACCTGCAGCTCTGGCAGAAGAGTCAGCGGAATCATATGTGGCTCTAAGTACTTGAGTCCCCACATCTGACCCGGTGCGGAGTAGGTTAAGGAGCTCCGCTTTCTGGTTGCCATCGGGAAGCTTTTTGACCAGGTCCTGGCCCTGTTCCCACAGGGCATTCTGAAACTGTACCATATGGGTAAGATAGTTCAAGAGACCTGATGGCGCATTTAGCAGCCGCGTACGTGCGCTTTCCCAGGGCATCCAACTGCTTGGATTCCTGGTCCGGTGGCTGAGTGCTCATATGCTGGGGCCTTTGAGACTGGTTATGTGAGGCCGTGATGACCAGGGAGTCTGCCAGAGGTTGCTTCGCCAAGTACTGGTCTTCTCTCGGAGCCTTGTACAGGTGGTCAGCCTTCTTCGGCACCCTGGGAGTGGAGTGCGGGCACTTCTACACAGCCTTGGTGATGTCCACCAAGGTGTCCACCAAGGGTGGGACTACCACAGGCTTTGGGTCTTTTTGCCAAAGATAGCGGGCAAGGAGTTGTCATTTGGGGTCAAGGTCTTCAGCATTCCACCCCATGTTGTCCTGGATGTGCCTCATGATCTCAGTAAAAGAAGGATCATCCGGTGGAGACCTGGGGAGGTCATGTGGGTCAGGAGAGGAGATGCTGAGCGGAGAAGGAGATCTGGAGTAGTCAGAGGTATCTGATCTGGAATCCTCCCCCGACGAAGTATACCGGCGTCATCTGAGTCATTTGGGGCTGGGAGACCCTGATGGAGATCTGGAGGGAGGCCTTCTCCTGTCTTTAGATCTGCCCCTAGGAGGTGGAGTCTGTTTCTTGTGGGTTGGTGGTCATCCTACTGGTCCCTTAGGTGGAGGAGGGGGCGTAGGAGGTGAAGGAGTAGGAGGAGGAGGAGGTTTGATGGGGACCACATCCTTTCTGATGGTGTCCCACCAAAAAGTAAAGAGTTCCTTTACTTCTTCGGTATTCATACCCGACGACAGGCCTAGTGCCGGTGGTCTGTCGCCGGGGTCAGGCGTCGGGTCCCCGGGTGTCTCCCAGTCTAGAGAGGGTTCCCATAGAAGCCTGGCATCCTCAGTGTCGCCCGCCTGGTCTCCGGGCTGTGGGGTGTCCTCCTCCATCGATTCCCTATGACCGGTGTCCACCGGTGATGGGGGAGCTATCTTCCGCTCCGGAGATGCCGACATCAGTCTCCTGGCTGACGGCTTCAGATCTGGCAAACGCCCAGCTGGCGACTGGTGTCTGGCTGATGTCATTGGCTCCTGTGAGCGCCTGGCTGATTTGGAATGTTTAACCGACATCAGGTGTATAGCCAACGTCAGATCCGATGCCCTTTTCATGGATGTCAGGTCCTTGATCTTTCTGAGTGCAGGATCAGGACCTCTGAATGGTTGGGAGACCAACCTGGAGTCGGTGTCCCGATGTCGGGTGGAAGAAGAGGACTTATGGCGCTCAGAAGACTTTGAAGAGGCCTTGAATGGGGTGGAGGAAGCTGAGGGCCTCGATGTCTTGATCGGCTGCAGTGAGGAAGAGCCACCTGAAGTCCGGACCTTAACCTGAGGGGGGGGGGTCTGTGACCGAGCCCTGGAGGTAGAGCGGCCCGATCTGGAGCCGGAGCTGTGGGAGTCCGAGGCCCGAGTTGGGGACCTAGACCTCATCTTCTCCCGGTGCCTGTCCCGGTGTTTATGGGCATTAGAAGAAGGTTCTCCCCTGGAGGAAGATTCTTGGTCCATCCTTTTTAATTTCTCTTCGAGGAGATATGCCTGTAGTGCCTTCTGACGGCGGATCCTGGTGCAGCGCTTGAATCCTTGGCAAAAAAGTGTAGGCCTTGGTATCGTGGTCCGGGCCTAGGCAATGCACGCAGGAAGAGTGAGGATCCTTGAAAGGGATCTGTTTTCTGCAGGCACACTTAGAAAGGTGACCCTCAAGCGATGGAGCTGGAGAGGACATCAGTTGTGCTAAGAAATTCACAGAAAGTTCTGTAGTCGTCGTACGCTAGGTAGAGACCGATAGGCCGATGCTGGCGAGTCGATGGCGAGAAAAGAACTGGGGATTATGGGGGACCACCTTCTTATGTATTATGCCTGACGTCGGGGGTGGGACCGACATCGGAGGTGGTCCCTGCTGAATACTGCTAGCTAGAAAATTTCCATGGGGTCCTGGTGCCTGCTGGCTTCAGTCCTAATGGTGTAATCTGCTGCAAGAGCTGTTTCTCGAAGTAAGATCCACCAATAGTTCACCAATCCACCAATGTCATGTTATCTTCATGAAAGGGTATTGGTCTGTTGATATCTCTAGAGTGGTGAAGCAATATCAATAACCTCAAATAAAGGTAAAATTATATTTTAAGTAATCCCATAACATATTTGATTTACACAAGTGTTTAAGTGGGCTGTGATACAAATGGTAAAAAGCTACAGAAGTAAAAAGGTAAAAAATGTAAACCACATAGACTGCTATATATTCAATCAGTAATAAATGGCATCTCACATTTTATGACTAGGATTATGGTTTATGTTTCACCATTTATAGGCGCTCCCACAAGTGGCGGCATTGGTTTGTGATTGTGAACAGTCAGGGCTGTCTGATCCCAATACCCATACCTGGATGGAAACTTGGATGGAAACTGCTGGGGGGAAAGTTTTAAGAGGGATGTATGAAGATTCTTCTTTACAGAAAGGGTTGTGGTGAAGAGGAGTGTGTTGCCATAAGAAGTGAGTGACATGAAGTCCATCCCTGATTTGAAACACAGATGGCATAAGCACAGAGGAATAGTCCAAATCAGGGAGGGAGGAAGGGTGGGCAGTCAGGAGAAGAGGATGAGTAGACTAGGGAAGAGGGTGTCAAAGTACATTCTGCCATCAATAGAGTAGCTCTGGTCCAGCACTGAGCATGGATGCGGGCAGGTACTGGGCAGACTCAGTGGGCTGTTGGTCCTTTTTCTGCTATCAACATCTATGTTCCTGTGTTCCTATGCATGAGTTGCTAGTAATATTAGCATCAGGAGTCAGTACAACGGATGATGTCACTGGTTGGAGGCAGAGCAATCATAAAGAAACAAATGACGGGGGCTTCGTACAGAGCCTTTTTTTCAATACCAGAAACACAAAGAACAAGGAAAGACAGACATACTGTACACAAATAAAGAACTGGAGGTAGGCAAAGAAAAATTGGAAATATGGCAATGTTTACGCTGCCCTTTAAAATCTTCTTTTATTGTGCTCCTAGTACAAGGCAGCCACACAATGTCATATCCATTCTTTGCTGAAAGCATTCCTACAATAAATAGCATATTTAGATACAGATAGCTTAGTTAGTTTCATGCAGTTGTGCAATGCAAGTTTTTTCTTTTAATTAAAAACAAATGCGTCCATTGTCAAAATAAGTAAAACAATTGTTTTAGAAGCGACTACATCATGAGAGCACAGAGTGCAATTAAATATTTAAAAGCAGTAGCATTTGTTGGTCATCAAGCCACTTTTTTAGTAATAATGTATTTCTGACGAAAACATCCTATTTTATGTATTTTTTTTTCACTTTCTTCCATTAATGAACTGGGATACATGATTTTGAAGGTTTTAAGTTCTTGCTCTTTTGCAGTGCCTGCCATAAACAAAAAATGAAACATCATGGTCTGGTGCAGTGCTAGTTACCATCAGAAACATGCTAGCACCATCATAGAAACATAGAAATATAGAATTTGACAGCAGATAAGGACCGCTTGCCCCACCTAGTCTTCCCATTTCCCTACCTAATGCATAGGCTGCAGATCCTAGTTAACCAACAGCCGACTTCCTCCTACCCACATGGATAACACAGCCACAGTATAAATCCAGTATTTACAGTCAGAAGACTCCCTTTATGGAAAAGACTTTTAAAATATTGGTGCGGTGGCCATCTTAAATGACTTGAGTCATTAATTACAAAAATAGCTTTAAATGCTTTTTTCTGCTAAAAAAACAGTATGATGAAAACGTTCTGATGGCTAATAAATACTGCTGTTTTAAAAGTGGTTTTCATGTGCTAAAATTCTGGGCTCAATTTTCCAGAGCCTGAGAATACCACAAACTATTTGGCTGATGTCGTTTGAACTGCGGGCTTCTGGCATTGTTCGAACTGCCCATTACAATTTTCAATCCCGAGGGTCAAATGTGAAAGTTAGACTAGGTTTTCTCTGGTCTAACTTGAGCCATCTGGGGGACCATTTTTACAGGGTTTGCACCAAATATTTGGCACAAGCTGCCGTAAGGTGTGAAAACTGCCACAGCTGCATCCAATGTACTAAAATCGGATGCGGTTGCTTTAAAAGAGTTTGGTGCAGCTTCGCCAAAGAATGGGTCTGACACAGTACTTGATGCAAGCCCTGCATGAACCTTTAAAAATCGAACCCAGCATATTCAGTTGCATGTTGATTCTAACCTTAAGGCCAGCTGGAAGGCCAAGCATATTCCGGGGGAGGAGGCACTAAGCTTTTGGGTAGACGGAGAGGATAAGGGATGGGGGATGGGCTGAACAAAAAGTGGCTTGGCAGCAGCCATGAAACCAGTCCCAGCTGGAGAAAGATCATCTGGGTAGGGAACAGGATACATTGGAATAGAAACCAAATAGTAAAAATAAAAGATGTTGTTTGGTTTTGGTGTCCTTTTGTTATTGTCTGGTATTTATTCTTGTACTACACTCATGACAATGTGACACATTTTGAATTATTATTTATTTTATCATATTACTTATAAAGTAATATCTTTATGAAACACAAAGCAAAACTTTTCAGATATCATTGTGCTGTGCCACTTGCCAAAATGCTTTTTTCACTGCTTCCCCATCTGAAGTGCTCTGATGCCCACCATTTAGATGACGTGATTTAGGTCCCTAGTGTTTAATTTTTCCTACTCCCAGATTGTGAAGGCTTTTGCCTGTGGTTTGGAGGGGTAGCTGGCGACACTCGCCATGCCCCTCTCTGAGTGGCTAAAACTGCACATGTCCAATCATCTTTTGGATGCTTGGAATTTTTGTTGCCACCTTTCTCCCCTCCTCCTCCTCTGGTAGCACCTCTCTCTCCTTGGGGCTGGGCCTTCTTCCCTAACATGCCTGTGATCCTGGGACCCCATCCCTGCGACACCTTGAGGGGTTGGAACCTTTCATCAGAGTTCTGCATCCTTGTGACACTCCAACAGGATGGTCATTCCCATAGCAGGGACGGAGAGAGCATAAGCCAAAGTTCACAGCTGCACAAGCAACATATACAGCGCTACTCAGTCTCAGTCACTCCTAACCTACTCAAGAGCCCAATAATCCTTTGAACTGTATGAAAAGTTATATTTTATAAAAGTACCAACTTACAGTAACAGAAGTAACTAATTTTTATACCAGGTGATTCAATTTTTTTTTTTATTTGCAGAACAAAACTATGCTGTGACTTAAACAGCATCATGCTACTTCCCGCAGCAGTGAGAGCTCAAGGCACAGACCGCAGTGACAAACGCACTATGCAATGGTATATTTCAAGGAGGGGTTATGCAAATATTTTATTTATTGTCATGAAAGGTACACTGAGCCAAAGCTCGATTCCAAGTGTGCCTCCTGGAAGCACAGGAAGGTTAAGTGACTTGCTCAAGGACACACCGTATGTAAATTCAGGTTGTGGGAATCAAACCATTCTGCTTGATGTGCCAAGCTCATTCACATCTCCTTGCTCTAACCTCTACTGCATGACTTTTTTTTTTTTATTGTTTAACCAGGAGTAGCACACTAAGGTGAAAGCTTTTTTTACAGGTGCGACCTGGGAGCACAGAGAAGTTAAGTGACTTGCTCAGGGTCACACAGTATGCAAATGGAAGCTGTGGGATTCAAACCCAGGTCTGGTCTGCTGGATGTCACCAGATTTGCAGCTCAGAGCCTTAAAACCACTGCGCTATACTGCCTCAGACTAGAGGATTATTCTATTTGCCAGGTTATCTAGAGCTTCAGGTTGTGCATTATCCATTTAGCCAGTATAACTGATTGACATGGTGCTCAGTAGTCAGTGATATTTGCAAGTGTCCAAACTATTCAAATTATAAAACAGCATTAAGTATAACCACAAATGTCAACATTTTATTTTAACTGCCTGTCAAAAAGCAGCAGTGCAATGAAACTGGGTAAACATTTGACTGTGCCTTTTTTCACTATAAAAGATTCCAGGCATCTCCTAGTTTTATTTAGTGGTAAAGTTTTCTAGTTCCAGCAAATTGTGAGTATTTAAATGCCTCAATGTAATTTTACTCCTGAAAAAAGATGGCTGCCAGATGCAGCTTAAAAATAGCATTGTAGACCTAGAAAGGGTTAGAACTGATAAAATAACCCTGAAGTATGGCTTCGGGCAACACTGATATTATACCACTGCAGACACATCTCAGAAATCATGGATATGACTAGTGTTCCTCTGTTTTAAAAGAGTGATTTTAAAACACCGGAAAGAACCCACATTCTTTGGTTAATGAGTGGTGGAATAACAAGAGGGCCACAGTCCCTAATGAGAAATTAGCTTTATAATTTTGGATAAAAAAAGAAATATTTAAGTCAGCCCAGTGGCATGGAGGGCCAAGGCATGGGGCACCTTACCTCCAGCCACACTGGTGACGCAGGTTCAGAAATGGACCAGGGTCGCTTAGGGGCCAGCCCAGGAAGGGGTAGTAAGTGTTCAGAGATGGCTTTCCTCCTTCGGGAAGCAGGACAGCATGAGCCACTGATTGATTGCCACCCAGCAGAGACTAGATTGCACAGCAGGTGGCCGCCTCTCTAATGGCCAGGCACAGGTGTTCAGATACGTGCAATGTCTTCATGTCACATGCCCATGCCATTACACACATGCTGGCCTTGGAGACAGTGACCACAATAAGGAAATACAGGGGCTGTGCACCTCGGAAGCTCTGCCTGCATTCCTCAACCTCCGCAATTTCTCCAGGCCCTGGCCAGTCCCAGACTCTGCTGGTTGGGGAGGATAGCCCTCCCTCCCCCAGTCCCACCACAGGGGATAAGCCATAGGGAAACTAGGCAGATAAGACCTGGGGAGAGATTGTGGCCCATCAAGGGATGGGGGGGGTAGTGGCTGACGAGCCAGCCAGCACCCCAGCCAGATGAAACAGTTATATAGAAGAAAAAGAAAGAGAGAGAGATTTGAAAATATATGGGCACATTTTTTTTAAACATGAAGAACAATAACAATTGTATTATTTCTACAAATAGTTTTCTGAATGAATTCATAGTCAATTCTTTTTGTATCTTATGAGGTCCATTCATTTTGTTTAAATTGTCTATGAGCTTAGTGTATTTGATTTGTAATATCAATATCTTACAGATGTTCTAGTTATGTTAATTTTAAGTTCCGTGAATGTGGATATCTGAATACTTACTCCTGAATTTAAAGCTGTATTTATATTTATTCTTGTAGTTAATTTATATGTCTCCTTTCAAGTTGTAAAAAAAAAAAAAATTTAAAAAGAATTGATAAAACAAAAAAAAAATGCATGGTGCATAACTTAGGGGGTGCCTACAAAAGTAGATATGATAGGTATGTAAACATTTTCATTAACTGTAACTAAAACTAGCTTTACAGAATTTCTGTTGCACTGGCTTTAAAGCATTTGTATTTCTCAGCAATAAAGTTCAGCTGACATTTTGTCGCCCATTTTCCAAATCTGTACACATCTTTCTGCATTTCATTTAGCTCCTGTTTAATGTAACTACTTTTTATGTTGATTGCATGCATACACAAGAAACATATTGCGGCAGCTTTCCTCCAGAAGCAGGTTGTGGAGGCGTGGTACTGTTGTGGCCAATGCCCCCACAGCCTTTAAAGGCTTGACTGCCTTTCCCCAATGCCATGGCACGCTGCTGCTGACACTAGTTCAGCCAGTGTGCCACCAACTTAAAATGTTTTAGCCACTGCAATCAGGGGCCGCCTCATTACTGCAGCGTCATCCGCTGCAATGAGGAAGTGACCCCTCATTGCAGGGCTGTTGCTGGCGGGTAGCCCAGTCCCTGTCAGCATGTGTCCCCCCCCCAATTTTTGTGTTTGCCGACAGGGGTGCCCTGTCCCCATCGGCATATTCCCCCCATTTCTTGTGTGTGCCAATGGGGTGCCCAATCCTTGTCGGCATGATGTGCCCTCCCCTTAGTGATGTGCTGATGGGGGTGCCCAATCCCCCGTCGGCTGCAGCTGCCCCCACAAAAGAGTCTGTTGGCACACTGGGAGCCCAACCCAGCATGCCACATTCCCTGAAAGGCAAAAACGGTCCCACAATGTCTTTTATTTTTTTTTTGTCCTGTAAACAAAAACAGTCCCTCACTGTCTCCTTGCCCTTCACAACCCGCACCCACCCACTCGCACTCTGCCCCCACACCCTACCCACCATACTTACCTCGTGCTCCTTGTAACAATCTTTGGTGGCCCGGAACATGTCTGCACTCTTCAAAGCCGACCATGAACTGAGGAAATGCCGGTAAGCTGTATAATGTAATAAACAGTGTTTTTTCAACTTTGATGCATATCTCGGGCATTTTTCAGAATTTTGGCACCACATTTTCAACATGGGGTTTTTGGGACCCCTCCTTATGAATTCTGTCACTGTCATGGTGTTAATCAGTCCCGAAAGGTGATTTTGCTGTCATTGCGTGGAATCACCTTTAGGGACCAATTAATGAAACGACAGTGCCAGTGTTCATGAGGTGGGCTCTCAAAAAGCCTATGTTGCAAATTTGGTGGAAAAATCCAAAACATGACTGTTTTACGAGTATGCGTTGCACAGTTGCTACACACGCTCGTAACTTCGTGAATTTGCAATATTTTTACGCTAGATTTTCAACACTGGCATTTTTCCACACCTCCTTGTGAACAGTACAGCTGTCATTTTTCACATAATGGCCGAAATGTGCTTTCGCACTTCTGGCACAGAATTGCGTGGTTGCTGTGGGAAATAGTGTTCAGGACAGATTACGAAAATGGCAGTGACACTGTTCATGAGCAGAGGTCCTAAACTGCCTATGTTGAAAATTTGCTGCTGATACTCCATAAAATGACAGTGTTACGAGTGTGCATTGCGCAGTTTCCACGCACGCTCATACCTTCGCAACTTTGCAATATTTTCCCTCCAGATTTTCAACATTGCCATTTTTAGACACCTTCTTTTGAATAGCGCAGCTGTTATTTTTTCACATCCTGGCCGAAATGTGTTTTCACTCTTCCTGCGCATAATTGCGTGGTCGCTGTGGGAAATCAGTGTTCGGGACACAATAAGAAAATCACACTGATGCTGTTCATGAGCACAGGTCCTAAAATGGCAATGTTGAAAATGTTCTGATGAAACTCCATAAAAAGACTGTTACAAGCATGTGTTGTGCAGTTTCCACGCACCCTTGCAACTTCACAAATTAGTAACATTTTCGCGCCACATTCTCAACAGTGGCATTTTCCCACATCTCCTCATGAAAAGTGCAGCTGTCATTTTTCACATCCTGGCTGAAATGTGTTTTCGCGCTTCAGGCACAGAATACCATAGTCGCTGTCGGAAATCATTGTTTGGGACAATTTAGGATTGAGTGAGAGAGAGAGAGGGGTGAAGTGACCGAGCTCAACTGATCTCTGTCAGGACTGCTGCAGATTTCTTTGTGGGCAGGAAAAGGCACCAATGAAGGCAGAAGCCCAGTACAAAAGCACAGTCTGCAGTGCCGGGAGACACAGAATGAGCGAGTGAGGGAGCGGGAGTGCGTGAGGACAGCGAAGCTCTGTTGGGACTGCTGCAGATTTATTTGTGGGCAGAAATTGTCAGCAATGCATGCAGGGACCCAGTACAAAAGGCCAGCCCACAGCAGTGGGAGAAATAAAATGAGTGACTGAGAGAGAGAGGGGGAGTGAGCAAGCTCAACGGAGCTCTAGCGTGACTGCTGCAGATTTCTTTGTGGGCAAAAAAGGGACCAATGCAGGCAGGAGCCCAGTACAAAAGGTCAGGCTGCAACACTGGCAGAAACAGAATGAGCGAGTGAGAGAGGGGGAGTGAGTAAGGTCAAAGGAGCTGTGTCCAGACTGCTGCAGATTTCTTTGTGGGCAGAAAAGGAAGCAGTGCACACAGGGGCCCAGTACAAAAGGGCAGCCTGCAACAGTGGGAGAAACAGAACAACCAAGTGAGAGAAGGGGAGTGAGCAAGCTCAACAGAGCTCTAGCATGACTGCTACAGATTTCTTTGTGGGCAGAAAAAGGTGCCAGTGCAGGCAGGAGCCCAGTACAAAAGGGCAGCCTGCAGCGCCAGGAGAAACAGAATGAGCGAGTGACACAGGGGGAGTAAGCCACCTCAACGGACCTCTGTTGGGACAGTTGCGGATTTCTTTCTGGACAGAAAATGGTACCAATGCAGGCAGGAGCCCAGTATAAAACAGCAGCCTGCAGCACCCAGAGAAACAAAACAAGTGAGTGACAGAGGGGCAGTGAGCGAATTCAACGGACCAGAGGAATCAACATTCAGCACTGACAAATGCTTGTTCCATCTTGGTGATCTGCAACCTTTGCAGTCCAGTTGTTAGTCCTATTCCCACCACCAGGTCACTTAAAAATGTATTAAAGAAGATTATATTGGTTGCACCACCATCTTTGTATAAAAAAAGTTCCAAGGACATTACTATTTTGGAAACACTGCATTTTTACAATGCTGTTTTTTTTTTGGTTTTTTTTGTGGGGCTATTTAGCAATGTGTGCTTTTATGGCTAAGAACAAATTAAAAGCTACCAAGCTATCACAAATTGTAGGCGTTGAGGCACAGGGAAATTTCTGCAGAAGGTGGGGACCACACTAATGTGGGCAGAGCCTTGGGAGAGATTGCAGGTATGTAGGGTATATCCCTAAAAGGTAAGCATGGGGACCACTGTCAAAATTTAAGCAAGCCATACACATAGTTATTCTTTTGGTTACCATTTTCAGTTTTGGCAACTGACTTTGGAGCTTTATGGAAAGCCCAAGTAGACAGCTGACCTTTTGAATTACAGCTTAGAGAGCTGCTGACGCCTCAAAGAAAACTTTGAAAAACGTAATATTTAGGTACAATTCAGCTTGCATTCCATATGTATTCAACAGACTTCTCCCCATTACTTATTACTGAGAAGTCTGCATGGAAACATGCTCTATATCCCTTAGAGTTATCTGCCTCTTTTGCTTACTCCCTATCTCATGTCATAGTCCTCTGTTGTGATATCACAATCTGTTGCCATTGAAGTAATTGTGATGTCCAAAGTAGAGCAGTACGACCTGGGGAGAAAGCAGTGGGAATAGATGAACTCTTCAGGAGCAAAGATCCCCTTTTCTCACAAATGGCCTCAGTAGTAAATGACGGGGTTCAGAAATACAGAACTAATGTCATATACAAGCTGATCTGTGTCTAAACAATATGTTTTGTCAAAGCTGTCCTAATGGCGCCAACTGCTGTTTAAGAACCATTTCTGGTAGGTTACACAAAAGTGGTTATTATTGCATCTTGTGGATATTTACCTAGGCATTAGCAGCATTCCAAACTGTATGTGAATGTTGTGGTATTCTACTCTAATAATGCAAGACGCCCTGTTACAGTGGTTCAGAATACGGGTGTGTAGCATGTTCTCCTGCATTAATGTACATTGGCATTCATTTTATTGTATCCTTGCCACTCCCTGTATAGTAAGTATTTTATTGAAAGATCAATTTGATAATATAATAACAAGCATTTGTCAATGCCGAATGTTGCTTGCTTCTATGTGCTGTTTAGGTATTTGGAAGTCATTGGAGTGCAAATATTGAAAATTTGCGAACTTACGAGCGTGCGAAGGAACTATGCAACGCACGCTCGTAAAACAGTCATTGTTAGGAAATTTTTCACGAAATGTTCAACATAGCCATTTTAAGACCTCTGGTCATGAACAGTGTCACTGTGAGTTTCTTAATGTGTCCCATACATTGAGTTCGCACACCGACTGCACCATTGTGCGCTACATGGGCGGAAACACGTTTTGGGCAGGATGTGAAAAATGACAGCTGTACTGCTCATAAGGAGGTGTGGTAAAATGGCAATGTTGAAAATCTGGAGTGGAAATATTGAAAATTGCAAACCTCAGGCGTGCATGGGAACTGCACAATGCACACTCTAACACAGTCATTTTTAGGAATTTTTCATCAAATTTTCAACATTGCCATTTTAAGATCTCTGCTCATGAACAGTGACACTGTGATTTTCTTAATGTGTCCCATACACTGAGTTCAAGACACCCATCGCGCCATTGTATGCCACATGGGCGGGAAACATGTTTTGAGCAGGATGTGAAAAATGACAGCTGTACTGCTCATGAATAGGTGTGGTAAAATGGCAATGTTGAAAATCTGGAGTGAAAATATTGAAAATTTGTGAACTTACGAGCCTGCGTAGGAACTGCGCAACGCACGCTCGTAAAACAGTCATTTTTAGGAATTTTTTCACCAAATTTTCAACATAGCCATTTTAAGACCTCTACTCATGAACAGTGTCACTGTGATTTTCTTAATTTGTCCCGTACATCGATTTCACACATCGACTGTGCCATTCTGTGCTACAAGGGCAGAAACACATTTTGGGTGAGATGTGAAAAATGACAGCTACACTACTCATAAGAAGGTCTGGTAAAATGGCAATGTTGAAAATCTGGAGTGAAAATATTGAAATTTCGCAAACTTACGAGCCTGCGTAGGAACTGCGCAACGCACGCTCGTAAAACAGTCATTTTATGGAATTTTTGGACCAAATTTTTAACATGGGGTTTTTGGGACCCCTTATCATGAATGATGTCACTGTCATGGTGGTATTCAGGCCCGAAGGGTGATTTCACAGTCACTGCGCGAGTCACGGGCAATCACCTTTCAGGCCTGAATAATGCCATGACAGTGACATCATTCATGAGAAGGGTCCTAAACCCCATGTTGGAAAATCGGCACAAAAATTCCCAAAATGCCTGAGATATGCACAAAGTTGAACCCTCCTATCTAGCTCCATGATACAGCTTACCGGCATTTCCTCAGTTCGCGGTCAGCTTTGAAGAGTGCAGACGTGTTCCCGTCCACCAAGATCGCCGCTACCGGTCTGGAAGTAAGTATGGGGTGAGGGGTGTGGGGAGGCTGGGCGCAGTGGTGGGTGCGGTTGTGGGAGCCGGGTCGGAGAGCGCCATGGGACCATATTTTGTTTTACAGGTTTAAAACAATGAAAAGACATCGTGGGACCGTTTGCCATGCTGGGGTGGGCTCTAAGCGTGGCACAGGACCAGGGGCCGTTCAACCCGACGGTTAGGGCACCCGTCAGCCAAAGTCATTGCCACGCTGGGGTGGGCTCCCAGGCGTGGCACCAGCTCTGAGGGCGACAGCAGCTCAGCCCGGTGAGTTGGGCACCCGTTGGCCACATGGAGCGATGCAGGCTGCGCCTGCATGTTGGGTGGGAGCTACGCTTATCGGGTGCTCACTGAAGCGTAGCTCCCCTTTTCAATCAGGCACACTGCATTTGAGCCGGTCATAGCTCCAAATGCATTGGCTATCAGGGGCCGCGCCTGCCAGCTCACTGACTGAATTAGAGGAGGAGGTGACACACCTCCAAAATCTCCGGCGATGGCACTATGTTTCTTGCACATGCGTGCAAGCAACATAAAAAGGAAGTAAAAAAAGTGAATTTTGCAGAGGGTTCTAGTTTTCTAGTTTAGTGCCATTCTGCAGACACTGGATTGTCAAGCTATTAAACAAATTCATAAAGGTCTAATCTTGGAAGCACTGTGTAATAAGCCCATTGTCTTATATATCACATTATGAACGGAGGATCATAAATAGAGGAATCTGATTGGCCGATAGCTCTTTGAAGCTGTCATGATATCGAGCTACATCATCATGGCTTCAAAAAAGTTCTGGCGCCACCAGCCTCCTTGCTCTCTACTGTCTGAGAATAATATTTTCAAAATGTACTCCTACACCACCCAAAAACTCATTCATAAAACATTTGAAAACCTGTTTCTTTTATTTTTTTTTAATTTTAGAAAACTTGAAACTCAGTTCATAATAGAAATAAGTCACTCCAGGGTGTGTTATATCATGGGATATCATCACTTCTCGGGTGGTTGGATGCACCCGGCCTGTGGCCTTGTGCTCAACCACCCAACGCATGACGATATCCCAAGATATACCACACCCTGTCGTGCCTTATGGCTTAATTATAAACTAAGTCATCAAAAATTAAAACTGAAAAGTAACAGTTTTGATAAACAGTCCTACAGGGGAATTAAAAGATAATTCATTTGAAAAACAAAATACAAATATAATGTTCTCTACATGCCTGATATGAGATCTAACAGCAAGAAATTTGATTCAAGATGCACTTTATTGCATTAAAAGGGTTTACCTTTCTAAAGAGGTGAGCTGAAGCCTGAGAAATTAGCTTACCAAACAAAATTGAAATGGCAGTCAAGTTTGACAGTGACAGTCATGCTTTTAGAACAATTCACAGAGGGCTTTAAAATGTATCAATTTGATTAATTGACAGTGATCTCCAAGGTTGATATTTATTTTGATGGACAGATAATAGCGGACTCGTGCATCTGTTGCATAAGCACAATTTCTACAAGAGTTTCAGCAAGAAGCAATTGCATTTGACCTGTGTTTTTCAGTACTCTGGAAGCTATTTCAGCAGGGTTTGGCTCTGTGTATTCCTTACAGGCTGATCCTGGTTCACTCCATGGAGTGGCAGCACTCATTAGATCCCAAAAATTATTTATTTATTTCTGGGTAGATAAACTTTACAAAACATACCAAATCTAGGAAGTGGCAACAACATCACTGATAACGTAGGTTCCATGTTACTATGTTAATCAGTATGTGCAAAATTTAAATTTCACCAGTGGAAAGAAATTTCAGCTTTTACCATTTCACTTTAAAGCTATTTGACAGAAATGTACCACATTTCAATCAATAGTTTTTTTTATTAAAAATCCAGCCACATTTAGTAACCAAAGGTTAAATGGTACATACACATTGACAAGGTAAAATATGAATAAACTGACAATTAATTAAGTTCCTATACCACTGACTTTTAACATTTTAAGTTTCAAATTGCCTGTGACATGAAACGGTATACAGTCGCTACAGCGACAACTTTACAACATGGTCGATACCAACAACATTACCACATTGCTGTAAAGTCTGCCGGGGACCCCAGCACCCTTCCCCAAAGTCCTGCACCCCATCCCCGATTCAGCTCCATCTCGGAGTTGAGAATCTTAAGTAGGGGGTGTAGGGAGCACAGCCCCGTGCATGGGGGTTGCAGGGGGCTAGAGCCTAATTGATTTGTTCATATTCAGCTCTCCTCCTACTCCTTTATTTTTCTAAGTTGGTACCCACACTCCTTTCTAGGGACAAGTAAGTGATTCAATTTACATTCCTTACTTTTCACCTCCTGAAATAATTTCCTACCAGCATCCAGTCTCTTAATACCGAGAAGAAAAATACCTGCTGATTGTTACATTCACACCATACCCAAAAATAGTTCTCAATGCTCTTTTTTGTAATATCTTCCATTTTGTGTCCTGTACTGTTAATGATGAATGCCACACTGGACTACTCTATTCCAAAATAGATCAGCACACATTTTTGGTGGTTATCAATGACTATACCCCAAAAGTGTGCATATTAAGTTTTAGGCCCTTAGCTTAAAGGATGACAAAGTTATTAACTAACAGATATTTCACACATTTTCACAAAATTATGCAAGCAAGTAAACTGCGTCATTGTCAGTCCCTGTAACTTCAGAACAACTATGCAAAATGTCACAATATTTGGAAGGTTTTTTGTCCGTATCAAAAAGGGTGTGCGTGTCAAAAATCAGTTCACAAGCTCTAAGGGCAGCTGAGTTATAAGCAGCTGAGTTTTCTTTGTATAAAATGTTGCTACAATAAATACACTGCGAGATTTTAAAGCAGCAGTATTTACTAGTGAAAAAGAATACCCCATATAGGTTTTCAGTAATAATGTATTTCAGCAAAAACATAAATCTATCCCTTTTTCTTTTCATTGTATTTCCCTCCTGAATGTAGATATGGAGCCTCAAAGTTATGAGAAGTCTCTGTTCTCTGGTCACGCCCCTATGAATAAATTAAACATTTCCGTGTGATACTGTGCTGACAACCATTGGAAAAGTTTGCTAGGACCCTCCTAATACACCCACACTGTGACTCCAGTACATAAAGTCAACAAGCATTTGTCAATGCCGAATATTTGTTTGCTGGTATTAGCACTGGAAATGCAGGAGTTAGACAGATGCAGAGTAGGAATGGCAGTGAAGTATTGAACTTCACGCCAACCCCACCTCCAACCTGCAGAGACAGACAGGCATTGGGGTATGTGTTTGGGTTATTGCCCATAACAGTCATGCCATTTCTTCTCACCCTATCCTGCAGACACCGACAAGGGTTGAGGTGTGCCTTGGGGTGTTTGGCTTTACAATCACCCCACTCCATAAGGACATACGCTGAAATGGGTGCAATATAGGAGAATGGGGTTAAATCTGGGGTCAAAGAGTCCAAGGCACACCTCAATGCCTGTCACTGGCTGCAGGGTGGGGGTGAAATGGCATGAGAATTACAGTCGGCAATCCGAAGGCACACCCCTGATGCCTGTCAGCCTGCATAAGGTGGGACGCTATGGTTAGAAACCCTAATGCCCCGGGTGTTTGTTGGTATTTGCATTAAAAATTTTCAACATGGCCTTTTTGTGACTCCCACCTCATGAAAGCATTTGGGACCTCTTCTCATGAACAGTGGCACTGTGAGTTTGTCAATGTGTTCCAAAGTTTGAGTTCTCACAGCGACCGTGCCATTATGTGCCAGATGTACGAAAACACAGATCGGGCAGGATGTGAAGAATGACAGCTGCATCATTCATAGGGAGGTGTGAATAGATGGCAATGCTGAAAATCAGTAGTGAAACTAATAAAAATGCTAGAACTTACAAACGTACGTGGAAACTGCGCAACACATGCACATAACACAGTCATTTAGTGGAATTATTTCACTAAATTTTCAACATAGGCATTTTGTGAACTCTGCTCATGAACACTGTCAGTATGATTTTCATAATTTCATAATCTGTCCCGAACATTGATTTCCCACAGCAACCGCGCAATTCTGCGCCAGATGTGTAAACACATATTTCGGGCAGGATGTGAAAAATGACAGCATAAGGCGGTCTGAAAAAATGCCACTGTTGGAAATCTGGAGTTAAAGTACTACAAATTTGCGGAGTTACAAGGGTGCGTAGAAACTGCACAATGCACGCTTGTAACACAGTTATTTTATGGATGTTTCTCACCAAATTTTCAACATAGGCATTTTAGGACCTCTGCTCATGAACAGATTCACTGTGATTTTACACGTGAACATGCATATGAACATACGAATCTGGCAGCAGAACAGACCAATCGGTCTATCTAAATCTGCCCAAGTGTGCAGCTAGCACCCTAGATTGCAGCTGCCTCAGCCTCCTCCCCTTCAGTTATTCCCCCGCTTGTCCCAACCCCTGCCCCCTGACTCTTCCTCTTGCATTATCCCAGTCCTTCTTAAAGCTATTCACTGTCCTATATGTTACTACCACCTCTGGCAGCGCATTCCAACTAGACACCACACTCTCAGTGAAGTAGTGCCTCCTCATTTTCCTCTTGAAACATCCCCCTTCTAACCTTAGTTCATGTCCCCTTGTCTCATTTCCAATCCTCAGTTTAAACTCCCCCTCTGTGCTAGGTTTATTTACCCCCTCAGGTATTTAAATGCTTCAATCATATCCCCCCTTATCCCTCCTCTCCTCCAGTGTGTACATGTTCAGCTCCGTCAGCCTAACTTCATATTCCTTTCCTTCCATCCCCTTTAACGTTTTTGTTGCCCTCCTTTGCACCCCCACCAGTAACTTTATATCTCTCCTCAGGTATGGTCTCCAGTATTGCACACAGTACTCCAGGTGCAGTCTGACCAATGATCTGTAGAGAAATAGGATCTCGACCCTGTGTCTGGATGAGAACCCCTTGCAATGCACCCTAGCATCCTGTTTGCCTTTGCTGCTTCTCTCCTACGCTGGACTGAGTTGTTCATGCTCCCAGTTACCAACACCCCTAAGTCCTTCTCCTCCTCCTCCTCTGTGATCCCCAACCTCACCCCTCCAACCTTAGGCCCGAAGTGCATCACCTTACACTTGTTTGCAATGAATCCTAGCTGCCAGTCCACCAACCATGTCTGTAGTTTGGTTACGTTCCCCCTGCAGTTTTTCACATCCGTCCTCTTTGTCCACCACTGCCCCCAATTTGGTATCATCTGTGAACAAACTAACCCTGCTCCCCACTCCATGTGCTATATTGGAGATAAAGAGCCCAAATAGCACTGGGCACAGCACTGACCCCTGCAGCACCCCACTTGTCACTGCTCTAGGTGCCAAGAGCTCCGCCACCACCGCCACCCTCTGCACCCTCCCCTGTAACCAGGTCTCTATTCATTTAGTCAGCTTTTTTTTTTCCTACCCCCACTCCAGTCTCCCATGAGGCACTGTATCAAAGGCCTCACTGAAGTCCAAGTACAGAACATTTACCACATGGTCCCTGTCTAATTCACTTGTCACCCAGTCATAATACTGTATTAGGCTGGTTTGACAAGACCGCCCTGAGACAAACCCGTGTTGCCGCCCATCTTGGAGGTCATTACTCTCTAGAATGCCACCAGCCTCTGTTTCAGTATTGCCTCCATAAGCTTACCCACTATGGACGTGAGACTGATCATCCAATAATTTCCTAGCTCCTCCCTAGGCCCACTCTTGTGTATGGGCACCACATGGGCCACCCTCCAGATCTCGGACACACACCCCGTTTCCAGAGAGGTGTTGAACAGATCTGCCAGTGGCTCAACCAACAGCTCCACCATCTCCCTCAGCACCCTGTGGTGGATGCCATCGGGACCTGATGCCTCGTCCACCCTTATTGCCCTCAGCCCCTCTAGCACCCTAGTCCCTGTGAGCACTTTGTCTGTCACCTTCTCCCTCCTTTCCCCACCTCCCAGCCCATGCTGGTAATGGACAATCCCTCTCCTTAGTGAAAATGGAGCAGAAGCACTCATTTAGAATTTCCACTTGATCCCCCCCTTTTCCATCCAATCCGCTCCCCGCTTTATCCTCACAATATGTACCTTGCACTTCCTCTTTTCCCTGACATACCTTAAAAAGTCATTTTCCCCTCCCTTAATGCCCTATGCTAACCTTAATTCCCTGGAGGCCTTATCTTTTTTCACCCCCCTGACCACCTCCCTTGACCAGCTCCCGTGAGCCTCTTTATCCTCTCCCTTCCCTGTTCTCCTGTACTTCCAGTATGCAGCCCTCTATGCCCTCACCCCTTGCAGCACTTCTTTGTTCAGCCAGCATGGATTCTTGGCTCTGCTCTTCTTACTCTTGGCCCTGGTGCAGGCTACTGTGGCCTCTGTTACCCCAGTCTTTATGATTCCCCACTTTTGTTCTGCATCCATCCCCAGCCTTATATCCTGGAGTCTCCTACCCAGTATTGTTCCCATCCTCCCAAAGTCCAGCATAATAAAGTCCACCACCTTAGTGCCTGTGCCTCCTGTCTCCCTGCCCAGTGCGAAAACGTGCCACAGAGTTTGGTGGTCACTTCCCGCTAGTGGGTCCTCCACCCTTACCTCCCTCACCGCCTCCCCATTTGCCAGTACTAGGTCCAGAGTGCTACCAAGCCTTGTAGGCCCACTTACCAATTGCATCAGAAGGCCATCCTGGAATGCATCAATGAGCACCTGCTCCCTGGTACTGCTAGTGGCTGGGCTGCTCCAGTAAACCCCTGGTAGGTTAAAATCCCCCACTATCACCACACTCCCCCTTCTACAGACCCTCCTTATCTGATCTGTCAACTTCCCATCCAGTTGCCCGGATTGGGCTGGTGGTCTGTATACCACTCCCAGCCTCAGCTTTTTGCCCTTGGAGTCCAGGAGTTGCACCCAAAGCACCTCTGTCCTCTCGTCTTCTCTCTCATCCGTTACGCATTTGATCCCCACCCTCACACAGATTGCAACCCCCCCCTTCCAACCCCCCAGTCTCTGCTGTATATTCTGTATCCTGGGATTGCAAGTCCCAGTCATGGTACTCTGTGGCCCAAGTCTCTGTCACTGCAGCCGTGTCCACCTTCCCCTCTAAAAGGAGCACCTGAAGCTCTGCAATTTTGTTCCCCAGGCTTCTTGCTTTGAGAGAGACCACCTTCCACCTCTACCTCTCCTTCTCCTCACTCTTCTCCTTGGCCTATGTGCCTCCTTCCAGTAGTCCACACCCTTTCTCCTCATTATTCTTATCGGGTGGTGGTGCCTTTCTGTATTACACTCAGACCACTCTGACCGTCCCCTCCCAGGGTTACTACGCCTCTGTCTTTACCTATATCTAGGGGGTGAGCTCATTAGGCTCCCCTATCTGGACCTTTCTACTAACCTCAGTCTTTTGGCCAACCACCCCACTAGTTTAAATCCACCTTAGTAGAGATATACCCCTCTAATCCCACCTTTAATACTCCCATCCCCTCTCTGCTCAAGTGAACCTACCCCAGTTAGTCACTAACCCATAATTTTTGGTGTGGCATCAATCCCTCAGCCACTCATTGAAGTCCTCATTTCTACCCTTCCTCCCCATGCTTGCACATGGTAACAGGAGTACCTCAGAGAATGCCACAGACTCCCCCACGCTTCTCACACTGCCTGCCCAACTCCTAGAACCTCCCCCTCACTACTTCCGCAGTCTCCCCCGCCAAGTTGTTTCTACCCACATGCAACAGTAATTGAGGTTTCTTCCTCCCCCTCTCTGCACATTTGAGCAGTGCCTGACCCTCCTGCAGTCAACCCAGAGATAGCTTCAACCCAAATACGGCTGTGCCTTTCCACCCCTTCTGCCCCATCTCACCCCTTTCAGTATAGAATCCCCCAGGACAAGTACCTCCCCCGTCCCTTACCCCGTTTCCCTTCTAATGCCCCTTTCACCACCCCAGTATTCATTCTTCCCTGCCCCTTGCCCCCACCAGCTGTACCCTCTGTGACTTCTGTATCTGCACCCCCTACTTCTGCCTCACCCCTTTTCTCTGCCTTATTCCTCCCATCCCCCTTGAACCCCTTCCCAGCCTGACTACCTCCTACTGGGCTTCCTATGTTGACCTCCTTTCCTTCCCTGCTAATTTCCAACCCCTCTCCTACCACTGTTGTTGTCAATTTACAGCCCCCATTCCCTTCTACCCTGATAGTGATGCCCCTCCCATCCTTCCCCCTTCCCGTAGCCTTCTCTCCTCCAGTCACCACCTCCTCCTTCCTTACTAGCCCCCCGTCTACCCTTTCATCCTCGCTATCTCTTCCCCTACCTGTTGCCATCCCTCTCATGCCCCGCTTGTCCCCCTCCTTCAGTATATTCCTGCTCCCCGACTTTCTCCCATAGCAGATGCTCGAATCTATTCCTAGTCGATATCCCTCCTACATCTCTTCCCCTATTGGTTCCCCCCTCCTACTTGTTCCTCTCTGTGCCCCCCCAGTCCCACCCTGGTCCCTCCTACCCAGTCATCTGCACTCTCCCTGGTACTTCTCATGGTCTCTTCCTCCCCATCAGGAGGCCTCCTCCCTCACCTTGGGCACCCCTCCTTCTCCTCTCTTTTCTACTAGTGTCTCTGACACTGGAGTCAGTTCAGTCCCTAGTTGCTCTTCTTCCACCCCCTTGCCATCCTATTCTCCCCTGCCAGGATGTCTACCATACTCATCTGCCCTGCCACTTTGACTCCTCCCTAACCTCCACAGTTCCTCCCTTAAACTAGCCAATTGTCTGCAGAGTATATATCCCCCATCCTCCAGGCCCAGTCCAGGATCATGGCGGACCCAGAACCTTTACACCCCCCCACCACCCTTCCAAAGATGCCCACCCTATTCACACGCAGCACCTGCCCAATTTTGGCCCCCATCTTATGTTATGGGCTCTTACTCCTGGTTTCTGTACGCTACTACAACTGTTAGGGCCCTATTAACTCAAATTCCTGTTTCCCCCACACTAATTCCCCTACTGTCCCCTTGCAGGACTGGGTTAATTCAGTCTCACATCTCATCCATTAGATACTGTATTACTGTAGCAATCCTAAAGCCTCCTTGTCCATTTTTCACCCCTCAGCTACCATACTTTTTGTTCTCAGCCCTCATAGTTTCACTTAGCCCAGTTATAAATCGTATTGCACTCCAAGTATTACTCAGCTCAGTTAGAGAAACGAACAGAAGAAATAAATATGTATTATTACAGCAATCATAACAGTATAGCTCAGTACTTAGGTCAGTTAGAGAAATAAACAGAACAACTAAATCTGTATTATTACAGCAATCATAAAAGTATCCAATCATTGCTTTGTCACCACCCCAGAGACCCTGCTATAATATAGGACCATACAGGACCCTGGGCAGGTGGGTGGGCAACTCTAAAGTCCCGACAGAGCTCTGTTGAGCTCGCTCACTCCCCCTCTCTCACTCGCTCATTCTGTTTCTCCTGGCACTGCAGGCTGCCCTCTTGTATTGGGCTCCTGCCTGCGTTAGCGCTTTTCTGCCCACAAAGAAATCTGCAGCAGTCCTGACAGAGCTCAGTTGAGCTAGCTCACTCCCCCTCTCTCACTCACTCGTTCTGTTTCTCCCAGCGCTGCAGGCTGCCCTTTTGTACTGGGCTCCTGCCTGTGTTGGCACCTTTTTTTGCCCACAAAGAAATCTGCAGCAGTCCCAACAGAACTCTGTTGAACTCGCTCACTGCCCCTCTCTCACTCACTTGTTATTAACCTGTCCCAAACATTGATTTCCTACTCCAACCGCACTATTCTGCTATTCTGTTCATAAGTAGGTGTGAAAAAATGCCAGTGTTGAAAATCTGGCATGAAAATATTGCAAATTTGCATGGAAACTGTGCAATGCATGCTTGTAACTCAGTCATTTTATGGACTTTTGACACCAAATTTTCAACATAGGCATTTTAGGACCTCTGCTCATGAACAGTGTCACTGTCATTTTCTTAATCTGTCCCTAAAACTGATTTCCCACAGCAACCGTGCTGTTCTGCGCAGGAAGTGCGAAAACAAATTTTGGCCAGGATATGTAAAATGACAGCTGTACTGTTCATAAGGAGGTGTGGAAAATGCCAATGTTGAAAATCTGGAGTGAAAATATTACAAATTCACAAAGTTATGAGCGTGTGTGGAAACTGCTCAGTGCACACTCGTAAAATAGTCCTTTTTGGGATTTTTTCACCAAATTTGCAACATAGGCTTTTTGAGAGCCCACCTCATGAACAGTGGCACTATCGTTTTTTTAATCGGTGCCGAAAGGTGATTCCGCACAGTGACCGCGAAATCACCTTTCGGGACTGAATAATGTCATGGCAGTGACTGAATTCATGAGGAGGGGTCCCAATAACCCCATGTTGAAAATTTGGTGCCAAAATTCCCAAAAATGTCCGAGATATGCACCAAAATTGAAAAAACCCTATTTATGCCATTATACAGCTTACCGGCATTTCTTCAGTTCGCGTTGGCTTTGAAGAGTGCAGCGTGTTCCTGGTCCACGAAGATCGTCGTGCCAGGCTCAGAAGTAAGTATAGGGTGAGGGGGGGGAGGCAGGTTACGCAGAGGATGGGCACGGGTTGCGGAGGGGGTAGGAGAGACCGCGAGGGACTGTTTTCTTGTTTTACAGGTAAAAAAAAGACTATGCGGGTCAGATTTCTTCTTTTGCAGATGTTATTTGGTAGACTGGGCTGAGCCCCCAGTGTACCACCTGCATTTGTGGGGAGGGGGACCAAAGCTGACAAGGATTGGGCCCTCCGTCGGCACAGAAACGGGTAGGGGACATGATGCCCGAGGAGATTGGGCACCCTAGGCACGCAGAAATCAGGAGGTGGGACATTATGCCAATGGGGTGGGCCCCTCACTGCAAATTGAACTGGGAAGGGGGACTGAAGCTGATGGGGATTGGGCCCCCCCATTGGCAAAGCAAGACTGTTGGGGGGCGCATGATGCTGAGGGGGATTAGGCACCCCCTCGGCACACAACAGAAACTTGGGGGTGGGGACATTATGGTGATGGGGACAGGGCTCCCCATCAGCAAATGAAGGGGGTTAGGGGCATGCCGACAGGTGGATTGGGCACCCCCATCAGCTTTAAGGTGACCGCATAGAGCCGCCATGTTCCTGGTACTGTTACACCAGGTGAGGTACCACCCTGCAATGATGGATCACTCCCTCATTGCAGCAGAATAGCTGACACTCCAATGATGAGGCAGCCCCTCATTGCAGTGGCCAAATCATTTGAAGTTGGTGGCACTTCTGCAGAACTAGTGTCATGAGGACACTGGGCCTGCATTGGGTGCACACTGCCAAGCCCACAAATGCAGTGCTGGCACTGGCCGCCACACTGCCACACCTCCACAACCCGCTTCGCTCCTAAGCTGCCACATAATGTTTCTTACGCATGCACGCAAGCAAACATAAAAAGTGACCTCAAGGGATGGGATTTTTAAATATTGCTAGTGGTGGCCATCTTTAATAACTTGCAACATTAACTTTAAAATTAGTAATAAAAGCTGCTTTAAAAATGCCTGCAAGAAATAAAAATATACTGATTATAAATCTAATTATGTCAAAAATAT
Source organism: Neoceratodus forsteri (assembly GCA_016271365.2). Taxonomy (NCBI): domain Eukaryota; kingdom Metazoa; phylum Chordata; order Ceratodontiformes; family Ceratodontidae; genus Neoceratodus; species Neoceratodus forsteri. Next base: position 8,733,907 of record JADMNL010000042.1, read on the forward strand.
ATTAATGCTAAAAAACTGTAAAATGAAATGTTTTGCCAACTAACAAATTGTGCTTTAAGGCTTTATTTAACATAATATAACCAAATTCAGCCATATAATTGTAGAGATAACATCTGTAACTTGGACGATAACTTGATGGTCGCATTCGCAAGATGCCAGTCAAAGAATTCAAAATGATAGCATGCAAAGGAATCTAGAGAGAATACATAATACTGATAATAACACATAATTTAGGAAAATGAAAACAGTATTTGCTACTGAAAAATAGCTGTTTTTTGTATGAAAGCAGAAAAAAACAAGCATTTGTCAATGCCGAATGTTGATTGCGTTGGTCTGTTGAGCTCGCTCACTGCCCCTGTGTCACTTGCTCATTCTGTTTCTCCTAGTGCTGCAGGCTGCCCTTTTGTACTGGGCTCCTGGCTCTGTTGGTGCCTTTTTCTGCCCACAAAGAAATCTGCAGCAGTCCCGACAAAGCTCCGTTGAGCTTGCTCACTCCCCTTCTGTCACTCACTCAGTCTGTTTCTGCCGGCACTGCAGGCTGCCCTTTTCTATTGGGCTCATGCCTGCATTGCCGCCTTCTTCTGCCCACAAAGAAATTTGCCACAGTTACAATAGAGCTCCACTGAGCTTGCTCAGTCCCCCTCTCTCACTCACTCATTCTGGTTTCCCCGCCACTGCAGGCTGCCCTTTTGTACTGGGCCCCTGCGCACATTGCTGCCTTTTTCTGCCCGCAAACAAATCTGCAGCAGTCCCAACAGAGCTCCTTTGAGCTCACTTACTCCCCCTCCCTCACTCACTCAGTCTGTGTCTCCTGCCGCTGCAGGCTGCCCTTTTGTACTGGTCTCGTGCCTGCATTGGTGGCTTATTCTGGCCAGAAAGAAATCTGTTGCAGTCCCAACACAGCTCCATTGAGCTCTCTCACTCATGCTGTTTCGGCCCGCGCTGCAAGCTGGCCTGTTGTACTGGCCTCCTGCCTGCGTTACCGCATTTTCTGCCCACAAAGAAATCCACAGCTGTCACAATAGAGCTCCGCTGAGCTTGCTCACTACCGCTCTGTCACTCACTTATTCTGTTTCTCTTGGTGCTGCAGGCTGTGCTTGTATACGGGGCTCCTGGCTGCATTGGCACCTTTATCTGTCCACAAACAAATCCGCAGCTGTCCCGACAGAGCTCCATTGAGGTTGCTCAGTCTCCCTCTGTCACGCACTCATTCTGTTTGTCCTGGTGCTGCAAGCGGCCCTTTTGTATGGGACTTCTGCCTGAATTGGTGCCTTTTTCTGCCCACAAAGAAATCTGCAGCAGTCCTGATAGAGCTCTGTTGAGCTCACTCAGTCCCCCTGTCTCACTCACTCATACTGTTTCTCCCACTGCTGCAGTTTGGCCTTTTTTACTGGGCCCCTGCCTGCATTGATGCCTTTTTCTGCCCACAAAGAAATCCACAGCAGTCCTGATAGCGCTCCAGTGAATTCGCTCACTCCCCCTCTGTCACTCGCTCTCTCGTTCTGTTTCTCCCAGTGCTGCAGGCTGCCCTTTTGTACTGGGCTCTTGCGTTGGGCCCTTCCTCCGCCCACAAACAAATCCGCAGCAGTCCCGACAGAGCTCAGTTGAGCTTGGTCACTCCTCCCTCTCACTCGTTCAATCTTAATGTGTCCCAAACAGTGATTTCCCACAGCTACCGTGCTATTCTGCGGCAGGGGTGTAAAAACATATTTTAGCCAGGATGTGAAAAATGGCAGCTGTACTGTTCATAAGGAGGTGTGGAAAAATGCCACTGTTGAAAATGTGGCGTGAAAATATTACAAAATTGCGAAGTTACAAGGGTGTGCGGAAATAGTTCAGTGTACACTTGTAACAGAGTCTTGTTATGGAGTTTCGTCACCAAATTTTCAACATAGGCATTTTAGGACCTCTGCTCATGAACAGTGCCACTGTCATTTTCTTAATCTGTCATGAACAGTGATTTCCCACAGCGACCGCATTATTGTGCTCCAGAACTGTGACAACACATTTCGGTCAGGATGTGAAAAATGACAGCTGTACTGCTCATAAGGAGGTGTGAAAAAATTCCACTGGTGAAAATCTGGCGTGACAATATTACAAATCTGCGAAGTTACAAGGGTGCATGGAAAGTGTCCAACGCACACTTATAACACAGTCATTCGATGGGCTATCATCGCCAAATTTTCAACACATGCATTTTAGGACCTCTGCTCATGAACAGTATCACTGTCATTTTCTTAATCTGTCCCAGACAGTGATTTCCCACAATGACCGCTCTATTCTCGCTGGAAGTGCAAAAAAACATTTTGGCCAGGATGGGGGAAAATGACAGCTGTATTGTTCATAAGTAGGTGTGGGAAAATGGCAATGTTGGAAATCTGGAGTGAAAATATTATAAATTCGCGAAGTTATGAGCGTGCGTGCAAATTGCACAACACATGCTTGTAACACAGTCATTTTATGGAGTATCATTACCAAATTTTCAACATAGCCATTTCAGGACCTCTACTCATGAACAGTGTCACTGTCATTTTCTTACTCTGTCCCGAACACTGATTTCCCAAAGAGACCGCGCTATTCTGCGTCGGTAGTGCAAAAACACATTTCCACTAGGATGTGAACAATGGCAGCTGCACTGTTCACAAGGAGGTGTGACAAAATGCCAATGTTGAAAATCTGGTGCGAAAATATTGCAAATTCACGAAGTTACACGCGTGTGTAGCAACTGCGCAGCACACTCTCGTAAAAGTCATTTTTTGGATTTTTTCCACCAAATTTGCAACATAGGCTTTTTGAGAGCTCACCTCATGAACAGTGACACTGTCACTACGTTAATCGACCCCCAAAGGTGATTCCGTGCAGTGACCGCTAAATCACCTTTCGGGGCTGATTAACGCCATGACAGTTCAAGCATTCATGAGGAGGGGTCCCAAAAACCCATGTTGAAAATGTGGTGAAAAATTCCAAAACTGCCGAGATATGCACTAAAGTTGAAAAACCCTATTTATTACATTATACAGCTTACCGGCATTTCCTCAGTTCACAGTCGGCTTTGAAGAGTGCAGACGTGTTCCCGGTCCACAAAGATCATCGCTGAGGCTCCAGATGTAAGTATGGGGTGAGGGAGGTGTGGGGAGGCAGGGTGCGCAATGGGTGGGTGCAGGTTGCGGGTGGGGGCAGGGTGAGTGCAGAGGACAGTTTCCTTTTTTCAGGGAAAAAAAAAGAAGGCGATCACGGGACCGTTTTTCTTCACAGAATCTGGCATGCTGGGGTGGGCTCGGCATGCCATCAGACTTTGTTTGGGGTGCCAGCAGTAGCCCGGCCGGGAGTGGGCTCCCCACCGCAAGTAAACACGGTGGGGAGTTATACTGTTTGTGAACATGGCGCTGCTGCCATGTTCACAAACAATATCAGGGATTTTACATCCTGTCCTGCAATGACAGGGTGCTCCCTCATTGCAGCGGATGGCTGATGCTGCAATGATGAGGCGGCCCCTGATTGCAGCAGCGAAATTCTCAGAACTTGGTGCCAACATTCCAAACTGCTGTCACCAGCAGCTTGCAACAGCATTGGGGGAAGCGGGACAAGCCTTTGCAGGCTGTGGGGGCATTGGCCACAGCAATGCCCCGCCTCCACAGCCTGTTTCTCAGCAAGCTGTCCCAATATGTTTCTTGTGCTGGGCGCAATCAACATAAAAAAGAAATGCTCTAGCTAGATACAGAGTGGATATTTTCCTTGGTTACCTACCAAATGTTATAGGAAATTTCAACAAAATGAGGTCTGTTAAATTGTGTATGCAGCAATGAGTCATTAATTTGGATACATCATCTGTCACTCCATTGCCCTGTACTTGATCTGATAAGGAAGAAATGTCTAGCCCCAATATTGCAAAAAAGAACTTTTATCTCTGACAGTGATGTTATGGTATATGTACTGACATCAGATCTTAAATGCACCATTTTGCAATGGCAAACTATGCGACAGTTACAATGAAAATGCTATTGAAATAATATTGGCCAATATTGATGAACACCATATTTTTATTATGTGTTTAATCATTGATGTCCAACTGTTATTTATAAATGTCTGTATTACTGAACATTTTAAGTCTACTGATTTTTACAATTGTTACAACTATAATTGAACCTTGAACCTTGAGCTTGCCTGCCAACAGGACATATTGGAATTATGGACTGATATATCAGCCCATGGCACAGCAAGAGTTTCAAAAAATGAACTTATTTCCACAAATATTTCTTGCAATTCAAGCAGCAATAGCTGGTGACTATTTCCTTGCATGGTAGATCATGGTTGGGCAGGCCTGTAAAAGGCCTATTGGCATATGCTGCACTATCATAGAAACTAAAAAGAGACAGTCAGAGACATTTTGCAGTCCTCCCTGCTCCCATAGCCCAGCATTCATGCTTTTGGTGTAGGTGCTGTAACACCATAGCTGTAAATGACTTATTGCTAATTTGTTAATTGCTGATTTGCATCTGTTCAGCACTACAGCACTAAGTGCCAATATATGTCGAGGCCCCAGTGCCTTATCTCATTAGGTGGTGTCATAATTTCCCCCTTAAGTTGATAGAAGCAATCAGAGTCTCCAAGGACAGGGAAGGCTCATTCCAGAGGAATTTCTCTTGTTCCCTTGAGGCTGACAGTTGCAGAGATGGACGGCCTACCAAGGGAGAGCAGACAGGCTCACTTTGGAAGGCAACTCAGCATTTTCTGACTTCATTTCAGGACTAGAAATGAAAATCGTGCATTTTTTTATTTTTAGTGCATTTCAAAGTTTTCACACCAGCTTCCACAACAAAAAAGAAGGAGGGAGATTGCCAAGCACACTTTCTAAAGTCCAAGGCACTACACTGCTGTTTTCCTGGCACATGCACCCCGTACACCCACACACACAGCCATACACTTGTCATGTGCCAGAGTTTTAAAGGACATGGTGGGGCCCTATAGTCACACAATAAACATGGTTCTAACAGGCTTAGTGCCACACTAATTGGATATAACAAGGCTGATAGCCTGTTAGCATGGCCACTGCTATATTCAGTGGTTTACTTGGTGTATTACTAAGTGGTCAGCATGGTCACACTAACAGTAATGAAAGGATTTTGAGGCATTAAAATGCTGCTTTGACAACACTGTTTAATACCTTCAAAACCTTACTTGTAACTACATGCAAAGAGGTGTGTGACTCCCCCCCTCCAGCAGCATTGGTGCCTGTTTTAAAGACAAAATAAAAAAGCATAACATTCTCCCTTCTTCAACTGATCCCCATTTCCATGGAAAACATATTCTCTGGTGTCCTATGCTACACATTCCCTCACTCACTCCTAGTTGCCAGTTTTGTGATGGCTCTTAACTCCCACCCAAAAATGGGTACTTGGTGGGCAAGTACCAACCATCAGTTTTTAGTGGAAGTTATGAGTTATCACCACAGTGGTCATGAGTGGGTCTTCGATCGTTCACCAATGTTTGATGAAAAAAGATTTTAATTTGGCCAAGTTAGAGGTAAAATAAGTGACTGGATGACAATAAAGTAGCATTTGATGCTGACTTGGTTTCTTTTCAGAACACAAGTCCTGTATCGCTCTGCAGTGGTGTATAGTGAGACAGGACTTGTGCAGGGTAGAAGGCGTGGCACGCTGCCTAACTGTTAGTCCTTCTTTGTAGATATAATTCTGTTGTATATATGTTTTTTTTATGCAATTCTATGTGTATGTACATGGCAGTGTTTATTCAGTGCATAGAGAAAAGACTGGATTTTCCTTTTTAAAAGAGAGTTTGGCCTTCTTTTAACCTGCAGGCCTTGCTTGCAAGGAAAATGACAAGTTATTGTCACAGTACTTGTGGATAGTTGATCAAAGAGTCTTCCTCTAAGTTAACTACCCAAGGGAAACAGAAGTAATAAAATGTCAGGAGATAGCCTTTTTCACTTCAAGAAAAAGCAGAATGCTTTGATCCCAGGAAACTGTTTTATAGTATACTTCATTTTATGATACACTAGGAAAGAACACATCCTTCTAGCATACCTGTATGAAATTCCACTTACAGTAGTTATGATTGTAATACCTGGGTTAACTATGGGAATCTGACCCATCAAAGGTTATCAGGAAAATCAGATTTTGGGGAAGAGCAAGAGTGCCTCCTACTGGCCTAAAAGTTGTGGGATTTGTCACTCACTATTTCAAGGGAAAACCAGAGGTATAAATAAGCCCAGCTCAGGGCAATTGAGATACATTTTCTTCTGGGCACTCTGCTTGACACACCAGCAGCCCAACTGCTGAGAACCAGTGTGGCTGCCAATGACTAAAAGAAACTGAAAACTTTCATCTCTTTTTCTGGACTGCACTTCACTGCAGTTTTAAAGTAGGCTCTTTAACTAACAGTTTTGGTGAGTTTTTCTGTATCTTTTACCATTTGGTTTCTGCATACTGTAACTCAAATTAGAGTAATTTCTTTTTAGTTGTAACTGAATTTATTTAAGTATTTTTAGTAAAAACTTTTGTTTTCACTAAAGATATCTGCCTGAGTTATGTTTTCTATATTTGTGTGTGAATTGTGAAAACAGAATTAATAATCTGTGACAACTGTTAATTGCTTAGAGGGGCCACCATAAGCAAAGCAACCAAATTGAGAAAATGGTCTGCAAGGGACCTGGAAGGATAAGGAGAATGCCAAAGTCTCAGGGATGAGTCTGCAGGGATTTTGAACCAGGCTGTTGCATGTCCTGTAGGGAGAAGACCAAATCAGGGTTTACACTGTTACCTCCGAAGAGAGTGTGATGCCTGGGTCTTCTTCCTTTGTGTAATAGCCAAAGAAGGGTTCATATTTGGCCACAAGATTTGAGACTGGTATTGTGCCCTTATCCAGAGTTAGAGGGATGACCTGGATCCTCATGGCAGAAATGCAGTTGTGATCTCATTGAGCATTCAAAAAGGATGAGGATGGTATCCCTACCCCCCACCACCACTATCACGGATTTCACTTGGCAATGGATATCAGGTGGGGGGGCAGCACTGGACACCAGGGAATGATTTAGACAAAAGTGTGGTACTGCGATGGGGCATCTATGGCCCCTTAACATGCCAACTTTTTCATAGGCCTGTGAGAGGAAAGATACATCTATGACACTGCCCAGAATCAATACCATGGCAAGATACTTACCTGGCACCACTTTATGGATTACATTGTCTGTATCTGATGGGCCACAGAGAATGAAATCCATGACTTTTTTGGCTTACCTTAATAATAAAATTAAAAACCTTAAATTCACATATGAATTTAATAAATCTAAAATTAATTTTCTGTACAATGTTCTCTGTGCCTCAGAGATAAGATGGTGGAATCTAGAGGATATAAGAAACCCACAGCTGCCAATACTGTGCTGCAAGCTCAAAGTGCTGATCCACACTATTTGATAAATGTAATCCCTTTTAACCAATTCATCTGGCTGAGAAGAAACTGCTTTAACACAGAGGACTTCAAGAAACAAGCAAAAGAAATGTATGCAAGATTCAGGGCCAGGGGATATGATCATTGGTTAAACTAGAAATTTTTAGGTGGAGAAACTCTCACATCTAGATTTCTGAGAGGAAGAACTGTAATTTATTGGTGGTGGAACTCTCCTATAGTAGTAGTCAGTGGAGAAAGACGACACAGGTGGTGGACCTGTCATACAATTTTTTAAGAGGTGAAGGAACTGAGTTTCTGTGGGCTCTTACCCAATTTAATCCCTAGATATGATGAATCACTGTCGAACACTGCTCTTAAAAAAGCTTGTAGCATGGACAGCACCACACTCTTAACAACTAAAAAAGGGAAGAAAGTGAAAACACTTATATCACAATTTCAGTAGAATATAGCAACATAGCAGGGAGAGTGGGAAACATAATTACAAGTATTGGCCAGGCTTGCATGGAGACAGAGTATAAAAAAACTGAAGAGGGTAACAAGCCCAAAGTCACTTTCAGGAAAGCAAAAAATCTGGGAGACATATTGACTGCAAGCCATTTTGTAGACACAAGGTAACTGAATTACCTAGATTGGCTATCTTCTAAACCAAAGGGGTTTCACAAATGTGGCCACTGTAGCATATATAAGTATGCTAAGGATTGCAGCACCTATATGCACCATACTAACAACAGAAAAGTGACCATCACACAATTCATATATTGTGTTACACCCTTCATGGTGTATATAGCATTGTAACCATGTCACAGACATTATGTGGGATATACAGTTCAACCCTTAGAAACGCACATAAGCACTATCATAAATGGCAGTGGTAGTAGTGCCCTGGGTGAGCACTTCCTTGCAGAATACAATTCGGACCCTCCTCAGCTACTGTATCTTTCATGGCTATTGAGCATATTCCGCAGGGAAAAGGGGAGGGCAGATTGACCAGATTATTGCAAAAAAGAACAAATGGATGGTATCATTGAATACCACCTGATCAACAGGCCTCAATGAGGAAGTGCACTATGTTCCATTCGTGAAAAATTTTATTTAGTCCTCAAACTTGTGTTTGGTATTATAGTAGATTAACCCTTTAACTTTCACCTAATACCAGTGTCTGTCTCTATATGTATACATAATATTGTGTTTTAGTTAGTTAGTTTTTGTTGACCGGTTAAGTGCACGTTACAAGACATTGCCTATTTGCTTTCATTGTTCAGATGCTGTGCAGCTAGAGAAAAAAAGCCAGAACAGAAAAACTGATGAGTTCCTGATTATATATGCTTCAGAACTATGAATCCTTCAAAAATGAAACTGTAAATTGGGAAACAACAATAATAATAATACTGTCACTGATTATAGTAAAGGCAGGTTCCAAATTATTCTAATTGCTACAAGCATCTTGTTCACAATATATCTTTTGCTGGGATGTATTAAGTATGAGCCACTGAGCATATATCATATTCTTGTTGTTCCTTCTTCCTCCTTTCCAATTCCCTGATCCTTTAATAAACTCCTCCACCCCACCCCCACCCTGTACTGAAACATTTTTTTTAAGTTAATGGATTTAAACTGTTTTAATATAAATAGGTGGTTGGTTTTATAATCTAGCACGTATATGGAGCTTTTTCTCCCTAAACATTAACTACAGTGGAGGCTTAGTCTGAAGTCATAGCCCTGCTTGAGCAGTCACTTCTACAGTAACAGACAGTGATGTCATAAGTAGGAGATTATGGCCTCGGCTCCAGAATAAACCTGCTGTAAGCAAACTGCAAGAGGCAAAATCCAGTTTTCATCCAGATGTCCTTAATAATAATACCTGGTAATATCAGGCACTGTGATATTAAATGTGTTTTTTAAGGCAAATCTCAGAAATCATTTGGTGACACTGTCTGATTATACACGTGTGTGTGTAATTTACTTTTACTGATGCTCTTGCTTTATATTGCATTTTTGTTTACATATGATGGCATTGTATTATTGTACCCAGGTCATTCCTGAAAAATGCCCTAGGCCTAGCGAACTTACCTGGTTAACAAAAACTTAAATTTATATATATGTATATAGAAAGAGAGAGAGAGATACATACAGATACAGTAATAAAAACAGAAGAGCTCAAAATTCAACCTTTGTTAGAATGTACTGCATGCAGTTGACTCCTGCTAATTCCAAATGTGATTTATATATTGACAGTGTCCAGAGACTGTCAAGCCATTGAGAGTGGAAGATGTTTGGAACATAATAGATTCTGGGCATATATATGCCTGTTGCATAAACAATCTTTTCAATATTAAGATCTCAGCAACGTTTAGGAAAATCAGGATAAAATGGTGATACTTTAAGCTTCCTTAACTACATTGTAGTTACAGTGTAATGACACTGTAAGTGCACTGCAATTTGCAATGCAGTTACATACAACAAACATGTAACTACAGCATAATTACCCCTGTTGCATGTAATTAATGATTACCTGTCCTGCAGTTACATTGAAACTGACACTTAAAGTGTGATTGATAAAGTTTGGTTGAGGTTGATCTAGTTCTAGGTTATTTTATTTTATTTAAAATTGGGTAGGTATACTGAAACATGCATTCCTTTTTCAGATACAACCCAAGATCTGAAAAATTACAAGGGATACATAAAAGTTAAAATACAAAGTATTTCATGTCATACATAATACATAGAGCCATAAAATGTAATGAGATAGGTGTAAAACAAGAATGTGTTTTTTTTTCTTTATATCATTTAAAGAAGCTTCAAAAGGAACTGATGAGAGTAGAGGAGTACTCTTTGAAACTAAAGTTGGATCTGTAGCTCATGGAGAAAATGAATTAAAGTCATAAGCACCCATGGTTAACCAAACAAAATGTACACCGACCACGGACAATGCCAATACAGTCAAATTTAATGGTGTAATAACAGGCTCTGATACTCTGATGAAGCCTGACAGCTTGCCAAGGGAAATGTTAGTTTTTTAATTCGCTGTTAGTTTAATGGCTGTTATTGCACCATTAAATTTGACCGTATTGGCATTGTCCGTGGTCGGTGTACATTTTGTTCGGTTAACTATGGGTGCTTATGACTTTAATTAATTTTGTCACATTTATCTGTAGCACCGTAGTAATTATATCCTGGTGCTAAGTTCCTGCTTGCTTATCAAGCTCATGGAGAACAATGTTACTGGGAGCATTATTTAGTATATTAGAAAGAGCTTACCCCATAGCAAAATAATTCTTGCTGGGAGAAACAAAGTGCATCACATAGCCTTGGGTTTCCATGTTTTTTGCCAGTGGTGTTTTTTCCTCTCCTCAGTGCCAAGGTCCAACAAATCTACTGCTAACACTTCCCATTAAGTGAGGTTGCTTAGTACTACAATTAAAGAGCACCTTTCTTGGTGTAATGTAACATCTTATCGGGAGGCTCCCTTACCTGACTGGGAGTTCCTCCATAGTAGCTGTAAAATTTTCTGTGTAGCCCCTTAAGGAAGGGAAGGGATCGTATTTTGCCCCTGAGATGGCTAGCTGCTTGATCCTTTCTACTTCTTGAGCACCAACACTGTCCCCGTGCTTCCTTGTTTTGTGATATAATTATATGCCTAGCGCAGGGACACGCTCCATTCAAGCCTATGGAGCGTTATTTTAAAAGTTATTTTTACTACGTTAACCAGACTTCTGGTACAAATTGGAGCCTGTTTTCAAGTAGTGTTACCTGAATACTGACTCAGATTTCTACTAAAATTCTCAATTCTACTCTCATTAGGTTAATGGTCTCTGGTTACTGTCAATATATAAATCACATTTGGAATGAGCAGGAGTCAACTGCAAGCAGCACATTCTAACAAATACTGAATTTTGAGCCCTTCTGTTTTTATTACTGCATCTGTATGTATGTATCTCTCTCTCTTTATATATATATATATATATATATAAATTTAAGTTTTTGTTAACCAGGTAAGTTCACTAGGCCTAGGACATTATTTAGGAATGTTCTGGGTACAATAATACAATGCCATCATATGTAAAAAAAAAATGCAATTAAAAGCAAGAGCATCAGTAAAAGTAAAGTACATACATGTGTATAATCAGACAGTGTCACCAAATGATTTCTAATTCCACTAAATGTTTTTAATCTTTACTTGACCTTTCCCTAGCTGCATAGGTTGTCTTAAGCCTGCTATCTTAGTGAGAGTCCCATCTATCCTCTCGGCCAGGATGCTCTTGTATGCCTCCTTGTGTCCTTTTGTTACGCACTCATCTCCTAAAATCAATGATTATTATACCAACAAAAAGGGTAGAATCTGGTTCCTTAAACCTCTATTGAATGCCATAAAAAAATTCTACTGTTGCTGCTTATCTGTGTAGGTAATATCGAGCTGAACCCTGGCCCCCCTCTCCCTATTCCTGCCCCTTTTGAACTAGTCCAGTTAAAGGGTTTAAGCCTAATCCATATCAATGCATGCAGCTTACTGCAGAAATGTGATGCAATACAGATCTGGGTTAACCTTACTGTACTGTGCCCAATATTCTGGTGGTGACAGAATCCTGGTTAAGACCTTCAATACAGCATTTTGAAATAAACATCCCCTTGTATAGCGTCTTCAGAGCTGACAGAAAATTGCGAGGAGATGGGGTAGCTATATATGTTAAGGAAAAGTTTACTACCTCCATCTCTGAGTCTATCACTGTACCTAAGGAATTTGAGTGTATTACTCTGAAAGTACAGCTCTCTTAGTCGATTCCCATCTGTATAATTGGTTGTTACAGTCCCCCCCCCTCTGCAGGGCTAAAAGTGCTAAAGCACATATCTGATACTCTAGACTCCTTGACATCTGAAGTCATTATTATGGGTGATCTTAACATGGATTGGCTCTCCACATCATCCTTGCCCTTAAAATAACTTTACGACAACTTTAGGCTAACACAAATAATAAATGAAGTAACCCGGACCAATAGTAAAAACCCAGACCGTGGCACACTGCTAGACTTAATTCTAGTCAACAAGCCATATCTTTTTACTCACTCTGGAGTGTTCTTTAATGATCTTAGTGATCACTATGTTATAGTCTGCGTGAGGTCTGTAGCTAAAGCAGCTCCCTCCTCTAAGTACACCTTTAAGAGATGCCATCAGAACTTTGACCCCATCGCCTTTCTTTCAGATCTCCAACACTCCAGTTGGCAAGAGTTTTATTTGGCCACTTCTGTTGATAAAGCCTATGAGGCCTTCCAGCATATTGTCCTTGGGACCATAGATAAGCATCTACCCCTTATTAAAATCCGTACTAAGAAGAGGTCATGCCCATGGCTTACAGCCGGTCTGAGAAGCATTGTGGCACATGCATACCATCTGGAAAAGGGGAAGGAAAACCAAACTTTTCTGCAGATTGGGCAGTCTTCAGAGCTGCCAGAAACTGGTGCACTAAAATTAGGGCTAAAAAAGCAAAAGTCTTCCATTCTGAACTCGAATCCCCTTCAACTTGCACATCAAAAGTTTGGAAAACTCTAAAGGATATTGAAGGCCATGGCTCCGGTAGCACAATCCCTCCAAAAATTTCAGCAGGAGGCACCACCTTTACAGACAAACATGTAATACTTGACCTCCTTAATAACCATTTCACCACAGCAGGGTTGGCGTTTGACACTTCGCCTGCTAATAATCTCCGAGACCAACTGTGTTGTCAGAATCCCATTGGCCTGAATTCAATCATACCACATAATATCCCTGCCTTCTCCTTTTGTCTTGTCAAGGTGAAATAAATCGAGGATTTACTACTGCAGCTGGATACCAGGAAAAATACGAGAGCAGACCTCATTGAACCGTACTTCCTAAAGTTAGGACATTATGTACTATCTCCCCCCATCACGCAGCTCTTTAACTTGTCCCTTGCTCTACATAATCTTCCTCCTATTTGGAAAACAGCTCATGACATACCGTTATTCAAATCCGGTGAATCGAGTGACCTAAATAACTATCGTCCTATATCATTGTTACCCACACTGTCCAAGTTGCTCGAAAAGGTGGTCAATACCCAGTTCAGGCAATTCCTGGAAATTTCAAGCTGCTCAATTCGGTTCAATATGGGTTTCAGCCTCATCATAGCACAATCTCGGCACTTGCTAAGGTCACGAATGACTGGCAGATAGCCTTAGATGCCAAAAACTATGTATGCACTCTGTTTCTTGAGCTTAGCAAGGGCTCTGATATGGTGGACCATAATCTGCTCCTAGCCGCTCTACAAAATATTGGGATCGATAATTTGACCTTAAAATGGTTTACAAATTATCTTACTGACCGATATCAACAGGTCGAGGCTGATGTGGGGACATCTCCTCAATGAAGATCCTCCTGAAAAGGTGTACCACAAGGGTCTATCCTTGGTCCCTTACTGTTTGCCATCTACACAAACAATCTAAATACTGAAATCAAATCAGCAAATATGCATTTATTTGCTGACAATACAGTGCTATACATTGCTAGGCCGTCTCCAGAGCTCGCATGTTCTGACCTGAAAATTGAGTTTAACCTTCTTCAGAGCAGCATGCTACACTTAAAACTCCTGTTGAATGCCAAAAAGATGAAGGCTGTGCTCCTTGGCCCTTCAGCTAATGCTTCCAATCCCGGAATTTCGGGAACAGTTCCACAAGTACTTACCCTGTTAGGTGAACCACTTGAATATGTGGAGAAATTTAAATACCTGGGTATGTGGATAGACTCCAAATTGTCCTTCTTAGACCACCTTGAAGAGCTATCCAAAGAATTAAGACAGAGACGGGGGGTCTTTTATCGAATCAGACATTTTCTTACACAAGAAGCTAAAAAAAGGTTAGTCCAGGCAACCTTTATGCCTCTCCTGGACTAAGTCGATTTTTTGTAGGGACGAAATACGAGTGAGGCACTCTCTAAACTGGACGTCCTTTACCATCAAGTGCTTAGATTCATTACAGGGGTCCCTTACTCCACTCACCATTGTGCACTTTATGCCTCCTTAGGTTGGAATTCACTCACTCATAGGTAAGTTAAAAATGCAGTCATATGGACCTATAAAACCATTACCAACAAGCTTCCACAGTATATTAATGACTGTCTACCTGTTTGCACTCCTGGTAACTCTCTGTTAAGAAGTCATTTCTACATTTCTCTTATAATTCCAAAGGTTAGAACACGCTTCGGCTGTGCGGCAATAAGCTATTCCCTTCCAGTCCTTTGGAATAAGGTACAAAAAACCCTGAGGCTGGCCCTACTGGTGAAGTTCTCTTCAAAAGTGTATTCTCAAGTTCATTCAAAGAGACATGTAATTGCTTTTGCTGATGCCCATTGCATCTTTCCCCTGGCCTCATCTCACTCTTGGTAGGCTGTCCCCCTCCTTAACATTGGGCCTTGTCTCTACCTTTCCCCTACCTGGCTACCCTCTCCTGCATGTTTCTTCCTGTTATTTTTTTTACCCCCTAGCAGTACTATTCCCTTGCTCTACCTCACCCCACCTCACCCCCACTTGAAGGGGTCACCTGGGCTTAAATGCATATTCTGTTTATACTGTATAAACTGTTCACAGTTTTCCCATCGTATGCACATGCCTGACTGTACTTGAACTACGTAATGATGTCTATGCACCTTTTAGTTCTGTATCTTGCATGATTATGATTTGTTTCTATGTACAATTGTTCTTGTGAATCATTTCCAGGTCCACCTTATAAATAAGTACACTCAATGGTGCTTTGCCTGGTTAGATAAAGAATTGATTGATTGAATGATTTATTTATTGATTGATTGATTGATTAACCACAAACTCAATATCAAAATGACAGTCATTCAAAATCAACATAACTTTAATTTATTCATAAAACTTGCCTAAGTTGCCTTTAAGTGTCACTGCTGAAACAAGTGGAGTGTGGTCTGTGGAGCCTGGAGGAGAGGAGCAGAGCAGCCGCAAGCCCACAAGGAAGGAAGGAAGGATGCACTGGACTGGCTGGCCCAGGCTGGCATTGGCTGAGCAGAGCAGATGTTCGAGGAGAGGTAGGGCCTGCTGTTAGAGTGATGACTGCTGCCCCCTTGACTATCTGCAGACTGCAGTGGTGGGAGGACAGGGTCAGGGAGCACCATTGCATGATGCCAGGGCCACAGCTACCTTCCTACCAGCCAGACCACAGCTCATGGAGGGCAGGCAGAGGAGTCTTAGGAGTGACTTGACTTAATGAGGGGCCAGGAGGTATTTTTTATTTCCAGCCAGGCAGGTGACGGCAGGCGCACTTCGTCTAGGGCTGCAGGCGAGGGGGAAAATTTAGCAAAGTGTACCAGAGGAGGCTGTGGAGACTGAACGAAGTGGAGGAGAGCTAGGAGAGGTCAGATTGGAGGACTGCTCACCAAAAACAAATGTGCTCACCGCTCACAGTAGCTCTAGGTCACTGAGTGCATGCAGCAGTGCTGCAGCGCAGATACAGCCAGCAGCCCTACCCCTTTTCCCCCGTTGCCTAATGACAACAAACATGCTGGGATGGGATGGTCAAGACAACAACACACTTACACTGACTGGTGGCCAGTGGCCAGTGCTCTGCAGGTGCATTTGGGCAGGAAATAAGGGAGAATTTCTGAGAAAATTCATTGTTTACTGTAAATTACATTAAACAATGACTTTTCCACAGTGAAACTGTGACTTTTCCACAGCATACATAATTTCACAGTCCAAAACCAGGACTATGAATGTCCCAGATAGATTTTCACATTTCCGGGAACATGGTACCTAAACACGGGATGATCCCGGCAAAACCGGGATGGGTGGCAACCCTAGTTACCAGTGGTCTACAGGATCTGATTCCAAGACAACATGGCTTCATGAGGGGAGGTCTTGCCAGACAAACCTGATAGAGTTCTCTGACTGGGTGACTAGGAAAGTAGATCAGGGAGGGGCGGTAGATGTAGCCTACCTGGATTTCAGTTAGGCCTTCGACACCGTTCCACACAGAAGACTAGCAAGCAAGCTGGGTAGTCTAGGAGTAGGTCCTAAGATAGTAAAATGGGTAGAGAGCTGGCTAAGCAATAGGAGTCAGAGGGTAGTGGTTAATGGTGTCCACTCTAGAGAAGGCAAACTGTCCAGTGGGGTGCCATAAGGGTCAGTATTAGGCCCGGTCCTCTTCAATGTCTTTATTAGTGACATTGCAGAAGGATTGAAAGGGAAAGTGTGCCTGTTTGCAGATGGCACAAAAATCTGTAACAGAGTAGACACACCGGGGGATGGGGGGGTGGAGTCTAAAAAAGCTGGAAGAATGGTCATGGGCTTTGCAAAAAAGTGCAAAATCATGCACTTGGGACATAGAAACCAGAGGGTAACAAAGCAACTAGGAGGAGAGGTACTAGCATTCACAAACAGGAAAGGGACCTGGGGGTAATCATTTCTGATGACCTGAACATAGCAAAACAATGTGACAAGGCAGTGGGGAAGGCTAGCGGGGTGCTCAGATGTATAGGCAGGAGTATCACCAGCAGAACGAGGACGGTAATAATAATACCCCTGTGTAGATCACTGGTGAGACCCCGCCTCAAGTACTGTGTCCAGTTCTGGTGGCCCCATCTCTGAAGGGACATAAATAGCGTAGAAGTGGTACAAAGGAGGGCAACCAAAATGGTGCAGGGCCTGCATCAAAAGCCCTATGAGGCTTCAAGAATGAAATATGTACTCCATAGAGGAAAGGAGGGAAAGGGGGATATGATAGAAACATTCAAATACCTCACAGGTATAAACAAGGTACAGGAAAGTAGCATTTTCCAATTAAAAAGATGCTCGAGGACAAGGGGTCACACTTTGAAGCTGGGGGGGAGGCTCAGGGGAAACGTGAGAAACTAATTCTTCACTGAGAGGGTGGTGGAAGTTTGGAATGGCCTCTTAGTGGAAGTGGTGGGAGTTAAGGCAGTTACGGGATTCAAGAATGCATGAGACAGACACAAGGGGATATTAGAAAGGCAAGGGGGGCACAGTAGGTAGGGAAAATAGGGCAGACTAGGTGGGCCATGAAGTCCTTATCTACCGACAACTTCTGTGTTTCTGAGTTTGTCTCCAGGCAGTTTTTAAAATAATCGGTCTGAGGTTTGTCAGAGAACAGCACGTGTCTGTTACTCCACACCCTAAAATATAAAGGGAAATTAAACAATCCATACTGTACCACACAACCTGGATTTAATTTCTATTTGTATAAAAAAATATGTAAACGATATTTAAAATATAATGCCCACTGCATGTGTGCTGATTAAATGATATATTGTATCTGCTCTGTTCAAAATAAAGTATGATTTATGTATTCAAGTTTGGGATCAATGTACATTTGCTTGCCCTTTCTACTGTGCACAATACCTCTTCACTAGATGAGCTTGAAAACCAGAGCTGGACTCCAATGTACCTTCCTGTCAAATCATTTTAAAGATAATAAATAAAAATAAAAAACAAAGGTCAACAGTAATAGCTCAACCTTCAGGACCATCACTCCCAAATTTGCCATGGCGATAGTCCACATTAGTTATTACACCTGCTTAAGGTAGGTGGGAATTAATCAATTATACCATGCTGTACTATGATTAACCATACTAAGGATCCATGACTGGAGTCCGACAAAAAGTTTGTCTAATACCCCGTCAGCGACACCGGCAGGTCGATGGCATTCTGTAGTCAGCTGCTGGTTTGCATTTTGTTCACTTGTTTTCTTCAGGGGGCTTCGCCCCCAGAACCCCCCCACTTAAGGATTCTCAACTCCAGTCAGAACTGATTGGGGGGGGCGTGCAGGACCCCCAACAGACAGCGCCAGGTTCCAGCGGGTCTCCCACCGCGTCTTGGCACTGTAGTCGCTGTGGGGGACCTTGCTGGCGAAATGTCGCTGTCGGGGAGGTAACTGCCATACTAACAGGATTGAATGTGAATCTCGACAACAACATTTGATATTTCACCATTAACAACTTGGCTTCCTTTAGGATAATTTGAGTGAAATTTGCTAGGAAATTATATAAACCAGTTTTAATATTTATAGGAGAGAAAATGGGTACTATAAATCTAGTGATGTGAATAGACGCTGTGTATCAGGCAGCATCATTAATACTCTGGCCTTGTGATGTCAGCTGCTGGCCACAGTCCAGACAAGCCAGCACATATAATATATAAATTCACTGTTAAGTATAACAAGTGTTGGCTGAAGTGCAGTACTTCTTTACAATGTTGCATTACTGATTGTTGTCAGCATCACACTAGATTCCAGCCCCACACATTTGTTGCCAAATACAAAGTTTTAGCTTAACAGATAGATCATTTAACCAAGTGCTTGCAATGCCGAGCTGTGAACCTGGACACCTAGGTTTGAAAATCCCACCACCATCATTAACTGAGTGTGTTACCTTGGTCAAGTTCGTTAAACTCCCTGCTCCTTTTTTACTGTTTCTTTATCGCCCAATAATCGGTACAACCCCTTATTGGCCTTGGCCTCCTGCCAGTCCCTTCCTTCCCTTCTCCATCACTTATCTGCCTCTCAGATGGGGTCCATGGAATACTCTTCTCTTCCATAGTGGAACCTTTGGGGAGGTGGGACTGGCTCACCCCTAGATCTATCCTGTGTATGGAAGACAGAGTAGTTGGGTCATTAACCGTTCATGCAGTATGCTCAGAGGAGCTTTTCCACCTACTTTTCTCCTAGTCCCTAAGACATCATTACCAAGGGCATCAAGCTGCACAGATACATGTGAAGCATGCATAGCAACCGGGGCCAGACAGCCTCCCCCTCCCACTAAGCAGCTCCAACTGCACCACCACCTGTGGTCACCCAGGCCTATATCACAGCATAGCGCACTGTCTACCCTTCCTGGAGAAGGAAAGTGTCCTCTGGGATGTGCAAATCCTCCTGCCCCCAGCCAGTCCCCAGTTTCCTAGGCTTGTTGCTGAAACCAGGCACCAGCTCTGATGGGCTAGCTTATCTCCCTGTTCTAAACCTTCCTTCACTCTCTCAATATTTCTTTCTGCTTAGCCTCCCTGAGCCTCCCTTGACCGCTGTCACTCTCACAGGTACTTAAAGAGCTTGTGTGCTGGCTAAAACTAATATTAGTTTTTAAAAGCAGTCAACCTTACCTTTTATGTCTGAGTCAGTTTTTCTTTTCCCTTTCATTCAGTAGAAGATTGTTTACCTTATGTTAATAGGTCTGCTGTACGGAACAGCCCTCTGCTTGAAAGCTGACGTATCTAGCTGTGTTACACCCATTTAGTAAATGGGAGCAAATCTGTTCCAAGATGGATTCCCCCAAGACCACACTGAGAGATTCCTTCCACTGTGTAGTCTGTACAGAAGGGGGGGCAGGTGCACCAGAGAGTGAGGCTGGGGTATCAAGGTGCCTGAAAAAAGAAGTCACCAGCAGTCCTCAGCTACTGAGGGAGAGAAAATGCTCCATCCCAGTGTCTCAGGTCTGAGTCCAACTCCATACAGACCTACGGTTCAGGGCGAGCTTGCAAGGGAGCGAATGACATCATAGCAGAGTTGTGCATCTGAGTCCTGTTCCAACTGCTACATTTGTCATTCTGGTCCTGAAGCAGGACTTGTTTCAAGTGTTAAGAATTACTGACTGAATCAGAGCTCTTCATTTGGGAGAGAGAAGAAGATGGGGTTATGCTAGACCCAATGTGATATGAGATGTCTGAGTTAAGTGCCTGAAACTGAAATGCCCTCATCAAGTAGCTAAAGTGTGTTTACTGGATAAAATGCTTTACTTGTTTAAACTGTTTCCTGAGTATCTAGTGTCTGTACTATGAATGTGTTAGAGAGCCATTCTAGAGAATATCCCTGCATCCTGAAGAAAAAGGGTAATGAAAATGTCCTACCGGGTCATAATGTCGCACACTTAATAGTGTATGACATTATGGCTAAGCAGGTACAGTGCAGTCTGTAACCATTAATGGTGTAATACCATGTATACTGCTTTATGCGGTATTGTACCAGTAGCACTTTCCCAGGAGGAGGAAATGACCCCTGCTGGGAGTGGGTTCCGCCGAGCAGCTGCTGTGGCTCACAGGACTCAGCTACAGCAGCAGGAACCCAGGCGCTGCGTCTGGGACCGGGTTTGATTCCCTGTCCCAGAATATTTTATTTTTCACTTACTTGTGTGCTCCTCGAGTTGAACCCCCCCAGGGCTGAGAATCTTTAGTGGGGGGGTTTTGAGGGTGCAGGCCACCCATAACGGGGGTGTAGGGGGCAAAGCCCCCCCCCCACAGAAAAAAGACTTATGCCTCATGGCAGAAATCTCGCTGTATTGGCAGCGCAATTTTGCCATGAGGCATAATGTCTTGCAACATTATGACCCCATGCCTGAAAATGATTAGGCAACAAAGTTAAGAGCCCCTCAGATTAAGACAGATCAAGGTGTGTAGAGTTCAATGTTAGCATGAAACTGATGTTAACTGGAGTGCAGTTGCAGCAGCCACTTCTAAGAGTGGGGTTATTCTAGATGCCCTACAGGGGGCATGCCTTAGACAACTAGTATTGAAGCCCACTCGAGAGGGAACAATCTTTAGACCTGGTTCTCTCAAATGGAGATGAGGAGAGGATCACAGATGTAGAAGTGGGTAGCCATCTGGGAACTAGTGACCATCGAACAGCATGGTTCACAATAAACACAGCAATAGAGTCAAGCCATACAAAGACAAAGGTACTGGATTTTAGGAGGGCTGACTTTGTCAAAATGGGTGAGTGCCTAAGGAATGCACTAGCAAATGGGCAGGAAGGAGGGTGGAAGAACAATGGGAATAATAAAACTGCCATCACAGAGGTAACAAGCCTTTGTGTAAAGCAAATAAACAAAACGAAACGAGGTAAGAAACCACTATGGTTCTCAAAGGAAGTGGCAGTGAAGGTTCAAGAGAAAAGAAAGCATTCAGGAAGTACAAGGAATCACAGAAGGATCAGGACAGAGAACTGTATCAGTTAAAGCAAAGGAAGCTGGGAAGGCAGTCAGAACAGCAAAGGCCCAAACCGAGGAAAAGATAGCCAACTCAGTTAAGAAGGGGATAAAACCTTTATAGGTACATCAGGGAGCCAAGTAAGACCAAGGGAGGGATAGTGAGGCTTAGTAAAGGGGAGGGAGGGTGGGCAGAGGGTGACTGTGAAAAGGCAGAGATACTAAACAAATACTTTGCTCAGTATTTACAAAGGAAGAGGGGAAGTACCTAAAACAAACAGTAGAAACACTCTGGATACAGAAGTTGATACCAGCCCATTTACAGAAGAAAGGGTCTGAAAGAACCTTAAAACTGAAGGTGGACAAAGCAATGGGCCTGATGGGATTCATCCCAGAATTCTAAAAGAACTAAGGGTAGAACTAGTGACACCATTGACTACGCTTTAACAAATCATGGGAGGATGGGGTGGTACCTGAGGACTGGAGGAGGGCAGATGTGATTCCCCTTCACAAAAGTGGGAGCAAGGCAGAAGCAGGAAACTACAGACCTGTTAGTTTAACCTCAGTGGTAGGGAAAATGATGGAATCACTTCTGAAGGAAAGAATTGTTGAGTATCTAGAGGCCAGAGGGGCACAGGACCCAAGGCAGCATGGATTCACAGCGGGAAGGTCATGCCAGACAAATTTGATAGATTTCTTTGACTGGGTGACCAAAGTAGTTGATCAGGGAGGGGCTGTGGACATGGCCTACCTAGACTTTAGCAAGGCATTTGACACAGTCCCACACAAAAGATTAATATACAAGTTAGCCAGCCTGGGAGTGGGTCCCAAGATGACAGCCTGGGTAAAGAATTGGCTGGAGAATAGGACACAGAGGTAATAGTAAATGGAGTCCACTCTGAAAAAAGGGGGTTAGTAGTGGGTACCGCGAGGTTCAGTATTAGACTGGTCTCTTCAATGTCTTTATAGCTTACATTGCAGAGGGACTGGAAGGAAAAGTATGTCTCCTTGCAGATGACACAAAGATCTGCAACAGAGTTGATGCACAAAGTGGAGTGGAAAGGATGAGAAGGGACTTGGCAAGGTTAGAGGAATGGTCAAATGTATGGCAGCTTAGATTCAATGCTAAGAAGTGAAGGTAATGCACCTGGGAAACAAAACC
The DNA here is from genome assembly GCA_016271365.2 of Neoceratodus forsteri. Lineage (NCBI taxonomy): Eukaryota > Metazoa > Chordata > Ceratodontiformes > Ceratodontidae > Neoceratodus > Neoceratodus forsteri. Next base: position 8,756,447 of record JADMNL010000042.1, read on the forward strand.
CAGGGAAGAGTACACAATGGGGGTGAGATACTAACAACAACAAAATGGAAAGGGACCTGGGGTAGTCATATCAGATGACCTAAAGGTGGGAAAGCAATGTGAGAGGGCAGCAAGGAGGCTGAGGGATACTTGGATGCATAGGAAGAGGCATCACCAGTAGAAAACAGGAAGTTATTATTCCTCTGTGCAGACAGCTAGTGAGACCCCATCTGAGTACTGCGTGCAGTTCTGGAGACCCAATCTCCGCAAAGACATAGACAGGATGGAAGCTGTCCAGAGGAGGGCAACTAAAATGGTGCAGGGTCTGCACCGGAAGACATATGAAGAGAGACTTAAGGAGCTTAATATGTATAGCCTCGAGGAAAGGAGGGAGAGGGAGACATGATAGAAACTTTCAAGTACCTCAAGGGAATCAACAACGTCCAAGAGGGTAGCATCTTTCAAAAAAAGGTGTGTGCAAGAACAAGGGGGCACAATTTGAAGATAGAAGGGGGGCGGCTCAGAGGTAATTTAAGGAAGTATTTTTTCACAGAGAGGGTTGTGGATGTATGGAACGGCCTTCCAGAGGAGGTTGTGGAGTCAAAAACAGTGGTGGAATTCAAGCATGCATGGGACAGTCATAAGGCAATTCTAGGGGTTGGGGGTAGGAAGAAGTAGGCTGCTGGTTAACTAGGACCTGCAGCTTATCCATCAGGTAGGGAAATGGGCAGACTGGGTGGGTCAAGCGGTCCTTATCTGCCGTCAAATTCTATGTTTCTATGTTTCTATGTTTCTTTACCACTGGTCCCTTATATGATGAGACTGTTGAAAATTAAGGCAAGAACCCTGGCTGTTTACCCTTGCTTTAGTCACAGCAGACGTTGTATGAGTCATTATCTAAGGAAAGATCAGCTCTGGAAATACCACAAACTAGAATGAAAGGCTCAGTGATATGGCTCTTACACACATGAAGCTTTGTATCATTTGAGGCAAATGCATATCTATTAAAATATTTTGATGCTGATTTAGGATTAATAGAGGATAAGATAAAGTAAAACAAGCATTTATGTTTCTTACCACTAGTAGTATTTTAGTAGTCATTTGCTACCTGGCTACTGAATGTTATATTACTTGGGTAGAAGTCCAAAATAGTGGGTGCAGACACTTATAGAAACATAGACAATGACTGCAGAAAAAAAACTGATGTTCCATCTGGTCGGCCTGTACTTCCCTATCAAAGTCCAGAACCTATTGTCCATACAGAGTACTAGTCCTCACTGTTCCTCCCATTCCTCTGCTGCCTACTTCTGCCCCAAGTAACCAATGTACTCTTCACTCTGTCCCAGCTGTGTTTGAACCCATTTAAGGCTTTGGTGCCCATCACCTCAACTGGCAGATTGTTCCATGGTTCCACCACCCTTTCTATAAAATAAAACATTCTCATATCCCTCTTGAACAGCCCGCCCGTCAGTTTCCACTCTTGCCCTCATGTCCTTGAACTGTTACTCATGCTACAAAGTTCCTTGCAGTTCACCTTGTTTATTTCTTTTAGGACCTCTTGGTCTCTATTGTTATGTGTAGTATAGCTTTAAGAAATGTTAGAGACAGTACAGCTTTAAGAAAATGTGCACTTCCTATAAGTGTGCCTATGTTCGGGCCCAGTCTCCTCTTGTATGTATTGCTGAATGGAAGTAAAAGAGAAGGCCTAGATTTCAGTGTGGAGTGGTTTTCTTACTACTAAGACCCTTGTGTGTTTAAGGTACTTATTTTCGGCCACCAAATACAACAAACTGGCAACGACAGATGGTGGACATTTTCATAGCTCCAGTTTACTGAATTATGCCATTTTGTGATGTTCTGCATTGGAGGCAAGCAAGCAATTTGAAAGTGCACAATATTATGGCAACTTCAGCCAGCTTTGAAATTTTTACAGGAACAGACCGAGATACATGGTCCCGACGGTTTGATCAGTGATTATTATTTAATCCTGCCATACAATGTGCTAATGATGAGCAACAGGATAGGCTTATTCAAGCTGCCTTTTGTACTTTCTTGGGGAGTGAAACTTTCAAACTTTTATACAGTCTGTGTGCACTGGACCGGCTGGAGGATTTGTCATATCAAGTGCTAAAGGCTAAATTGAATGCACAATACAGTTTAACAACTTTTCCAAGGGCTGAACATTATAAATTCTATAGTTACCACCAGAAACAGGTGAGTCATTACAATCGTATTTGGCTGAGATCAAACACTTAGCTGTCACGCGTGAATGGAGCAGGGAGCATCTGGAATCTAATCTAGCTGATAAGTTTGTTATGGGGTTGAATAAACTGCTCCCCGCCCACCCTCAATACCCTCCCACCCTTAGCTGGCATCACTTATATAGGGTATGTTCTCATGAGATTTGAAGTGTTTTTTTCTATCTCCCTTGTTTGCCATCTGCTCATTATATTAAGCTGCAACTAGTGGTCTCCTATTAGCATTGGGAATCCTCTTTCTTTCTCTCTCTCTCTCTCTCTCTCTCTCTCTCTCTACATTAGGGCTTATCTGAGATATTTTTCTTGTGATTCTTTTCCCACTTAATCCTCTCTTACTCGTGCCCTTTCTTTCTTCCCATAGCCAACTTGCTCTACTACCTAATCATGGACACTAGGGTTATTTTTAACCTACTGCCTTTAGTATGTATGCTGTTTCTTCTAACAGCTTTTACTGGTCCTGCTGTGTTTCACATGCCTAGTGGGGAGTACTCACTTGACAACTTCTATTTTTCCAACCTACTGTCTGACCTCTCCTCTGATCCACTACTTCCACCTGGGCTTATTAACAAGCACCTAGTAGTATTCACTAGATATATCCTGAGGAGGTTCTATATTTCCCAAGGGGGTGCCTCTCACGCATATGGATTATCACCCTATCTCTTACCCTTGCAGGGGATATTGAGGCAAATCCAGGCACTGTAACTGCTCCTAATCCTACCCAGTCTCACCCTGTGAACTGCTTGCCTCAATCTTCGGGTTTCACCTTTGCTCACCTTAACATTAGGAGCCTGATGGCTAACCACCCTGAACGTGTGGCCTGGGTACGTGCAAATAACCCATATATGCTTGCCTTATTGGAAACCTGACTTAAACCTTCCATTGCAGACTCCCAGTGTTCCCTCCAGGGTTATAACTTGCTTTGTGTGGATCGCTCTAATACCAAAACAGGTGGGGGCTTGGCTCTATACTGCAAGGCTCACCTGAATGTATCTATAATGCACATTCCCTGTGGTGAGATTCTTCACTCCCTGCTATTGCTGGGGGTTGTTAAGAAACTCCATATTTTCTGCACTTACATACCTCCAAGAAACTCCAGGCAGGGTCTTGAGGAATTTATAGAATATGTGCTGTCAGTGACTGGGAAAAATTATGTAATCTGCCTGAATGATTTTAATCTTGACTGGGCTGGGCCTAGCTCTTCCCTCCTATACTCCCTGACTAGTAAGTCCAATCTCACTCAGCTTATTCAGAACCCCATGAGGATCTCCCATTGTGGTTCCTACAACACTCTCTTGGATTGGATCCTTACTAATAAGGAGTTCTTCCCCACTGCTGGTGTGCTACCTGACTCCATAAGTGACCACTGCCCTATTTACTGTGTTTGGGACACCTCCCTTCCCCTCTCTCCTTCCCCTCGAAAGTCTTAAATGTTTCCAGTCTCTCTAGACTTAATAGGGGGTGCGTTTCTTCATGATATAAATGCGGTTGACTGGTCTCCCCTTTACAATACCTGCAATATTAACTTTGCAACTGACTATTTCAACTCTGCTTTCTCTACAGAACTGGCATATCCCAGTCTCCATGCTTAGGTTAAAAGGGAAAGTCACTACCACGTCCCTCTATGACCTGGCAGCCTCATCCCCTCTGGCCACTACTCACCCTCCTCAGGAGCTGTCACCAGTCACGTGTCATGATGTCTTTGAATTACTAAATACTATCCCTCCCTGTGGTAGTGTTGGCCCTGATGGCATTCATCCTGGGATTCTTAAACAGTTTGCAGCTTGGTTTGCAGTGCCCATAACCAGGCTTTTTAACCTCTCTGTCTGTTCTGCCTCTGTCCCCTCAGTCTGGAAAATGGCCAGAATTATACCTGTGTTTAAGAAAAGTGATGCCAAGATCCTGTCTAATTATCACCCCATATCACTCCTCCCCACACTCAGCAAGCTGCTTGAGAAACTAGTTCATTGTCAGGTCTCTGATTACCTTTTCAAATTCAATCTTCAATCCCCTATTCAGCATGGTTTTTGGGCAGGGAACAGCACAACGCCTGCCCTGACCCAGTTTATAAGTGATGTCAAATGTAACATGGACAAGGGCTTACTCACTAGAGCTGTGTTTATTGACTTCTCTAAAGCATTTGATGTGGTACATCACCTTCTACTACTGGCTAAGTTGCGGGCTCTAGGTGCCTCCAACTCTACCCTATCGTGGTTTGCTAGCTACCTTGATAATCGCTTCCAGGCTGTCTCGTTCTATAAGGTTCTCTCCTCCACTGCCCCTATTACCTGTGGGGTCCCGCAGAGTTCCATCCTTGGTCCCCTACACTTTTCTCTCTTTCTTAATGACATCCCTGTCCCTTTGCCTCATAGCAGTATACTTTTTTTTTTTTTAGTCTTTGGTAACCGGTTAAGGTCCACTAGGCACAAGTGTCTGTTTTCAGGGGTGACCTGGGAGCACTGGGTGGTTAAATGACTTGCTCAAAGTCACACAGTATGCAAGTGGAGGTTGTGAGAATCAAACTTGGGTCTGGTCTGCTGGATGTACCAAGCTAGTTCACACCTTGTTCCTCTAACCTCTAGGCTATAGTACTTTACTCTGCCTCCAAGTCCATGGCAGACATAAATCAGAATCTTTCCATGGACTTTCAGGCCCTTCAGTCCTGGTTTTCATCTAACCATCAAATCCTTCTTAGCTAAGACCCAGGCCATGCTTTCCAGGTCCGCTAAAAAAGTGTCCACGCAGTCCCCTAAGCTTTTGGTCTGCTATTGTGATGGTACTAGTGTTTCTAACTCCTTAACCTTTAAATACCTCAGGGTTACGCTTGACCCAGTACTTGATTTTAGCACACATATCAATGAAGTATGCCACTCTGTTAATGCTAAGATTGATTATTCTATAGAGTGCGCCACTCACTCATCCTGGCTGCGAGGATCTCTGTAGCACTTGGTGCTTTACTCCCTCAACTCCTCTATGCCCTCCCTGTTTTTTCTCATGCCACTGCTGGGGTTCTTCACAAGTGGGACACGTTCTATAACAATATCTGTAGATTCACCTTATCAGCTCCTCATCTAACACATCACTGCCTACTCCATGCTGCTTTGCACTGGCTGTCTCCTAATACCCTCCATTCATATGCTCTAGGGTGTTTTATTGACTCCCTTACCAGAACCCCTCATCTAGCCACACTGGGTGGCATGCTTACTCTGGTCTCTCACTCCCGATCCCTTAGATCCTCCTACTTCTCAATGCTCGCTGTTCAGCCCTGCTCATCTAAAATGGGTGAGCAAGTGTTTGCCTATTTTGATCCTAGGTTTTGGAACTCACTACCCCATCATATTAAGAATAACTCATCTCACCTCACATTTAAACGGTCACTGTTTTGCCACCTCTTTACTCTTGGTAATTGTGACTGCTTGTGATCACCGTATTGTCCTCTTTGGAGTTCATGCCATTGGTGGAAATTAACCTAAAGTTTATATTTTGTGTATTTGTGTGTTTTCATTATCTCTTCTCTCTCCCCCCCCCAGATGGGCTATTTTGACTGTTATCAGCGAATTAGGCCAAACTTGTATCCTACCCTATTTTGTGTGTTATTGCCTACTACTATCACTGTTTGTATATTTAAGTTTCTGCAATATTGTTACCCTGACTGTTATGTTCTCTACATGCCTAATTGTTGTAATTGCTGTACCTTACTGTTTGTCATTACGGTATTATCATTTTGTACTTTCCCGGATCATGCCTAAAAATAGGCAGGGTTGTTGCCTAGTGTACTTACCAGGTTACCAAATGCTAATAGAGAAATAATGAACTTCATATTCAGCAATTACTTTCTGTAAGTGTCAAGAAGTCTACTGAGGAACTTTTGCAGTTGGCACAAATGTATGAGGCTGCAGAAAATGAAGCACATGCTAAGATGGACACTAAAAATGAGGTACAAGTAGCTGCAGTAAACCCTAAATCGAAACAGCTCAAACCTAAATCTAAGTCACTGTTTTCAAAGAAAAATTCAACCACTTCACCCAAACTGCATGGCCAGTACAAATGTGCATCATGTGGGTCGTCTCAGCATAGCAGGGACCAGTGCAAATTCAGAGAAGTTCAGTGTCATGCATGTAAACATCAGGGGCATATGGCTAAGGTTTGCAGGAGCACAAGAACAGCTGTAGTTGGTTTGGGGAGCCCAGACAGTGTGATGATTTCTATTGCACCATAAATTCAGACTAAAGATGTTCCTCCTTTCTATGTGTTACTTCAGTTGCCACAATTGAGGCATCAGTTGCATTTAATGGTAGATTCTGCTTCTCCAGTTATTTTTGTTAACCATCAAACATGGTCTGATCTGGATAAGCCACCAGTGTCTCCTTGTAATAAGTTGCTGTATGCATTTGAAGGTCAACCAGTTCAGCCACTGGGCTTGTTTACCACGTTGGCACGCAGGACTGATTCTCCTGGGACTGGTACTCCTTTAACTTTTCTGGTTTCAAAAAAGGGTGTCAACATTTTGGGCTGAGACACCTAGGTTCTTCTAGACATTCATGTTGATCCAGCAGATTTTGGCCTACTTGCTGCAGTCCAGGTACCACAAAGCAGTAACTCGCCCAAGCTTGGGCAGATGTTAGACATGTATCCAAAGCTGTGGAAAGGCCTGGGATGTTGTACACCAGCTAAAGCCAAGCTACTGTAGTTACAAAGCCTAATGCAGTCCCTAAGTTTTGTAAACCACGGAAACTCCCATTTGCCTTTAAACCGGTCGTTGGGGCAGAATTGAAGAGACTGGAAAAAATGAGCATGCTGAAAAAGGTTTCAGGTTCAGATTGGGCCACTCCAATTGTGGTGGTATCTAAACCAGGTGGTAAGGTTCGAATATGTGGACATTTTAAGGTGACACTTAATCCAGTAGTTAGCACAGGTGTATTTCTTTTACCCTTACCAGAGGAACTTTTTTATAGACTGAACTGTGGTGTGGGGTTCTCTAAACTGGACTTCGCTGATACATACCTTCAAGTGGAGTTGGATAGAGACTCTCAGAAATTGGTAGCGATTAATACACACCAAGGACTGAACAAGTACAAATGGTTATGTTTTGGCCTTTGTTCCACACCTGCTATTTTTCAAAAAGTGATTGAGCAAACAGTGGGTGATAAACCAGGTGTTGCTTGTTATTTAGATGACATCATTGTCATGAGCAAGACAGAAGCAGCACATTCACTTAACTTACAAAAGACTTTAGAGAGATTGCAACAGAGTGGATTCAGAGTTAGGAGAGAAAAATGCCAATTTTGTCAACCAAGTGTCATGTACTTTGGTCACACTATTGACAAAGACAGAATTCGTCCAAATGATGAAAAAGTGGAAGCCATTGTGCACATGCCTGAACCACAGAATGTTTCAGAGTTGCACTCATTCTTGGGTATGATGTGCTACTAAGACCATTTCATACCTGGCTTAGCCACTAAATGGTCTATGCTAAATGAACTGTTACATAAAGGTACTCTGTGGAAGTGAACCAAGGGCCACAGTAAGGCAGTTCAAGCCATCAAGATCTCTCTAACCAAAGTGAATAATTGAACTCATTATGACCGTAAGTTACCCATCACATTAGCCTGTGATGCTGGTCATGTAGGTATAGGAGCTTCCTTTTCCATACAGATCCAAAAGGAGTGGAGAAACTGATAGCCCATGCTTCACACAGATTCACTGCAGCTGAAATGAACTATGCCTAGATTCAGAAAGAGGCATAATCAATTGTGTTCGGAGTCCAGAAATTTCGTCAATACTTGCTAGGTCGCAAGTTTCTCCTGAAGATAGATCTCAAGCCACTAGTGACAATTTTCATTTCAGGAAAAGGAATTCCAGAGACAGCCACTAGCAGATTTCAATGATGGGCATTAATTTTGTCTGCCTATAATTTCAAGGTCACATATCAACCAACGAACCAGCATGGAAATGCGGATGCCTTGTTGAGGTTACCAATATCCAGAGAAATGGAGTTCCATGTGGGACTTAAAGAGGAGCCATTAGTATGCCAGGTGGGGCCAGATAGTTTTCCAGTGCAATTCAAAGATATGGAGGACTCTACTGTTGTGTGTGCAATGGAGCTACAACAGCTAGATCAGCTTCCAGTGCTAGCTAAGGACATTACAAAAGAGACTAGTCAAGATGTAATTTTGAAACAAGTGTATCAGTATACGCTTGAGCGATGGCTGCAAGGCACTACTTGTTCGGCTGCACAACAACCTTATTATACAAATAGACAGCAGTTGTCCATTGCTGACAGGTGTCTTCTATGGGGATTGCGTGTCATAGTACCCTAATGTTATCACTCAAATGTGTTGACTCTTTTGCATGCGGGCCATCCAGGCATTGCTAAAATGAAATCCCTGGACAGACTTCATGTATGGTGGCCTTCCATTGACAGAGACATATACCAGGTTGTGCAAAGATGCAAAGGTTGTGCTGTATCCATGGGAAATCTGGCCAGAGCTCCAGTTCACCATTGGGAACAACCTGAAAAACCCTGGCAAAGATTGCATATTGATTTCGATGGACCCTATTTAAATTCCATGTGGTTACTCTTAACTGATGCTTATAGTAAATGGCCAGAAATTCATCAGATGTCTTCAACAACTACTGAGAGTAACACCAAAGTGTTGAAATCTATCTTTGTTCCCCATGGTTTTCCACAGGTGATTGTCCTGAATAATGGACCACAGTTCATGTCTGTTGAATTCCAAGCCTTTTGCCAGCAACATGGTATCCACCATATTTTCTCACCTCTCTACCATCCAAGCTCAAATGGTTCAGACTTTTTTTTAAAAGTTCGGAAATGTTGTCTGTAGTGTTCAACTGACTAACCAGAGGAGAGTGAAAAAACATGTGGACCAATTACGTACTAGAATAGAGACAGAACAAAAAAAGGGATACCCAGATTTGGGGTAGTTATCCAGCATTATTTGTTCCACAGCAAGAACAGGAAGAGACAGAGGAACCACAGCATTTGAGACTGTGGCTGATGCTAATTAGATTCCAGTGCAAAAGCCTCGAGTCCTACTACTTTGGTCAGGACGCATAAGAGTATAAGACGTCCACCAAAGAGAATGGACTTGTAGAGCTATAGCCTAATGACATAGACTAACTAAAAGGGACATTGCAGTAATAATTTTAATAGTTTCATATTACTTCTGAATTACTGATTTAAGTATTTCCTAGCTAAGTCAGGAGGGATTGTTATCTGTAGTATAGCTTTAAGAAATGTTAGCAACAGTATAGCTTTAAGAGAATGTCAGGGTTTTAAATAATTGATTAACATTTTTTTTCTTGGGACAATGCTAATGGTACAGAAAGTATTTATATAGGTTTTCTAGAAGTGTTATGTTTGTTAAACACAGTGAGGCAAGTGCTATGCATTTTCACAATGTTTTAGCACTTTTATGAGCAAAACGCTAATCAATTTTTGGAGTTAAATAAATCCCTGGAATGTGTACTTTCTGTAAGTGCCTGTTTTTCGTCCAGTCTCCACTTGTATGTGCTACTGAATGGAAGTAAAAGAGAAGGCCTAGATTTCAGCGTGGCATGGTTTTCTTACTACCAAGACCCTTGCGTGTTTAAGGTGCTTTTTTTCGGCCACCAAATACAACATCTATCACATTGCCCCTCTCTTGTCTGGTCTCCAGTGAGTACCTGTTCAGTGACTTGAGCCGATCCTCTTGAGATCTGCTCAGCTGGCCCAGAATCTCATGGTGGCCCTTTGTTGCACCATCTCCAGCCTGTCGTTATCTTTCCTGAGTTGAGGACTCCAGAACTTGGCACAGTACTCCACATGCGGCCTTGCTCATGATCTATAAAGAGGTAGTAATACCTCTTTTCTCCACTCTCTATACCCCTTCCAATACATCCAAGCATCCTGTTTGCCATATTATAGGCTTTATCTCTCCTACAGCAGCAAAGGCACTAAAGGTATACCACCAGGATATCACTACATTTAAAATGGCAAATACACATCGATTTAAATATTTTTAGATGCTTATTAATTACTAATAAAATGTTCAATAAGGTAAGATAACTGCCTTACTATCCGTAATGTCTGCTCATCCTGAGGTTTCTAGAAATGTGATTTAAATGCTGCCCTGGCACCAAAAGGATGACAGGGTGTCCTCCCTGCACCCATGTCATGTAACATGGGCACTGGAGTCAGGGGGTGGAGTAAAGCCACTAGTCACTGGAGTGTTCCAGTCAGTTCAGTCAGTTTCACAGTGAGAGAGCACTGACAACTAACACATCCACAGCCTGTGCTTTGACAGTTTCACCTCAGAGAGGGAAGACATCTGACCACCTCCGAAGTGGCAAAGTTCATTCCACTGTACCTGGTCCCTCCCCTTAGTAGCTGGGGCAGCCTGCCTCATGAAATTGCCAGTAAGTCCCAATGTTATTTGGGACTTTTCCTTTCATAGCCATCAGTGCAACTGCTGTTGCTGCAGTAAAGGTATTGTTTTTCCTGAGAGACCGCCAGGGAAATATGAGATAAGGTATAACTGAAAGAAGTCTGGTCAAGAAATCTTTGAGGCTCCACAACAGGATTATTAGAAATTAAGTTAAAGTGATGTACCCTGAGGCTAGCAGCCCCTGCTGATCAAGGAAGGAAGGAAGGAAGGAAGGAAGGAGGGAGGGAGGGAGGGAGGGAGGAAGGAAGGAAGGAGTGCCCCATGGGAGTAGTCTGACCCCATTGCGGGAACATTAAGGAGAAATTTCCACCAAACCTTCAATGCCATATGCTTTGGTTGGAGGTCACACATGTGTGCCAAGTTCCGCCTAGAGAGGCTATTCTTGCTGCGAATGGAATTCTATGAAAGTTTGCCCTACAGTGAGCTGGGTATGAGGATAGGGTATGGCAAAATATCATGCCAGAAATAAAATGTGAAGTATACTTCCAGTATGCAGAACGTGGGGAATTAAGATCTGTTGCCCCAGAAAGGTGCCATCTGTTGTGGCTAGTGTTGTGCAGAATTTTCAACGTCAGGAAACTGCAACTAATTATACAGAATTCCGCTGGAAGTCAAATTCTAAAATTCCATAAGTAAGCAATAAGACATGACAGGGTGTGCATGGAACACATTTTACCGCATGGCCAGGGCGTAATAAGGCAGGGCCTTGGCCGAGTGCCTTTAGTCCTGGCTATGGTAAAATGTGTGTTCCATGCACACCTGGAGTGTCTTATTGCACTTATAAATGGGCCCTATTTTTAAAAAAACTTTTTGAGTTAGAAAAATCATTTTTAAATGTTAAAATAGTATTTGTTTATGTACATTTAAGATAAAATAGTCCTTCCACCTACCACGAATGACATCATTATGACATCATTATGTCTGTGCTGGACAAAGTGATGCAAGCACACTAACTCCTTCCCCCCCTTCTTTCTTTGTTGTAGTAAGAAGCTCTGGGAAACTATGGAATTCCAGACACAGCTGTTTCTTTTTCCTCCAAAGTTAGTAGTGTGCGGTATACACACAGAGATACTAGTGGCTTTACTAAGGAAGCAGATGCACACACACACACACACACACACACACACACGCCTGTCTGTACTTGTCTCTCCACAGCTCAGCGCCCCTCCCGAAAGCCTAGGCGGCGGTTGTCAGTGTAACAGGGTGACAGGTGAATGTAGAGAAAGAGCCCCAAAATAAAGATCTTCCATTGGTGCCATTTCTTTCTCGGTCTTTCTACCTGCTCTGTTTATCCGGTAATGACGGTCGGGGGCTCTATTTTTATTTTAATTTTACCTCCCAGTTTCTTCAGCTCCAGTGCCATCAGGTGCTGGACAACGTCCTCCACTTTCACATCATCCTTGCCCTCGAAGTTTGCGCTGATACAGTCACCGAGTAGAGCCCCTAAAAGCGAACTACATTCCTGTAGTCAATGGGAGCATTAGCGAGAGAATTGAAGATGGCGGCATTTTAAATGCCAACATTCTAATGCTCCTGATATTGTTTAGAAATGCGGTTCTGCATCTCTGACCTTTTCTTTAGCCATGCATGGAACATATTTCATGCATGGCGAGCTCAGTCTCTGATTGGCTGGTTTTGTCTATCCATTTTATAAACAGAATTAAACCATGTTTTAGTAATTTCTTGTTTATATAAACTACAAATTAGGGGAGTCAACATTTCACAGAAAATTAATCCCCGGTTTTAATGAAAGTACTTTTGGAATCGCTCGTTATATCTATTGAAAAATTCCAAAACGCATTTGTGAAGTGGATTAGCCATTCCAGTTCAATTCTACCAGTGGAACTCTGCATTCTGTACAGCTCTAGAAAAAAGTGTAACCTGAGGTCCTTTGAATTTAAATTGTAGGCTCCTGTATGGGAGCTGCCAGCAGATGAGGTATAAAAGGTATCTCTTGTGCTGGGCCATTGGTGCAGCAGTTGGATTTCCGCATGCAACGCCAGCAACTGGGGTTCAGAAAATGACCTGGGTTGCCGGACGGCCAGCAGAGTGGAGATGGATGGAGCATCCCTTGGACTGCTCTCCATCTCTGGGGGGGGGATGAACATCTGGTGCACTACAGATCCCTGGTGGAGGCTGAGAGATCTGCTGCAACCGGCATCTGGACATCCAGGGTGGTGGGGCGTACGCGGGATGTCATTGCATGTCCCCGCCCCAGAGGAAAAACGTCTTTTCCAGTGCACAAAAATCTGTAGCCAGTGCCTCTATGATGCCCTCCTCGCCACCTTCCATGGGCTTCCATGCCAACTCCTCTGACCCGAACCGATGTCCGCAACACCTTGGCAGGTGGGTGCCGCAACCCCGCCCTGGGGGTAAACCAGGGGGCAAGGGGGGAACACAGCTCATTTGGGAGCTGGAGGTGACGGGGGCCATGACTAGGGCAGATGTCCTGATGCTGGCTGGGACAAAAAGCATAGTAAAAAAAAAAAGTCTCTCGTGAGGAAGGTATTAAACCCCACTGCTTGATTCAGAACATTTACATGAATATGGGTGTTACTGTGTGCTGGTTAATTGTTTAAGGCAGCCCTGCTTAAACCGCGAGGCTGGGGTCGGCCCAGTGGCGTAGCAGGCCAAAGTGCTGGCACCTCATCTGCTGCCTCACCAGTGACCTGGGTTCAAATACGGACCTGAGTCGCTCAGGGGTCGTCGTCATGGGCAGAGGAGGACTGAGCATCCCAAGGGATGTTCTCCTCCATCAGGGAGGAGGTCATCTGGCTCTGCTGTGAAGCTGCCACCTGGGCAACAAAGTCACTAGGGGAGGAAAGGCACCTTGTGACAGAGACAGGCATCCCTTTCAGTCCTTGCCAGCTGGGCACACAAAGGGAGGCGATAAAACCAGCGGAAAAATACGAGGCCATGCGGGATGATGCCTCACTCCCTGCACCGTCTACTGGGCTGCCTGTTGCCACATCCCTTATCTAGCCTCCTCCCAGAATTGAGGTCCTGAGGAGGCCCTGCCATGGAGGGGGGTGGAATCCGTGGGGTACTGTATTGCAGTGGGATGGTTAGAGATGATGGGTTACAGGGCTGGTGGGAGTAGGAAGGTAGATGGAGGCCAGCTGAGGAGGAAGGGAAAAAAAACCTTGAGCCCAGTTATCTCCACAGACTTTAAAAGATTCTGGCTGGAGTTCTCCCAAGGTGGAGTGCCCCCCAGTATGCAACTAGCAGGGGTTGGTTGCAAATTTCATCCAGTCTTGCTGTGCTGATTAAAAATTTCTCATAATAGTACAGAAGGTTCAACCACGCAGTGCTCGTACCTTAAAAATAAGTTATAGAAGCTAAGCAAACGGAGCTAAGCAGCTGTACTGTTAACCTGGTGATGCACATGAAATAACTGAGAGTCCCAGAGAGTGCAGGGAGCCTAGGTGGTATCAAATTTCATCCTCATGAAGTCATGTGTGCATAATCAGCCTATCAGACAAGCATAACCCATTATGTGAGGAGTATGGGGGTGCCGTAACGAGATGCGATTTACAATTACTAGTTACATTCCTGTGAAAAGCTGGTTACTACTTATGAACTCTAATTAGCATCTTATTAAATAGAACTAGCATGTTTACTATCTGTTTATTAAATACCAGTTAGGTCAATTAATTTAAAGTGATACACAATATTTTGTACCACTGCAAACTCACCACGGCTACACATCTGTAGGAAATAATTGTTAACATTGTGATAATATTGTAGAACAAGAAAGGACAAAAGTTGTGAGATGCTATAAAGGTTCACCTAGTGACCAACACATTGTTACCCTGCCAGGGAAGAACATGCAGGACTCAGTTTCAATAACCTAACTTGGCATTTCTTATCTTTTTCTGCATTGTACATGAACACTGAAGTTATTTGCAAGCAGTTTCTTATTATGTAATTTTACATATGGAAACACTGTATACCTTTGTGAGTTTAAGGCAGTAAATCACTCGGGGGGGGGGGTTCAGCTCATATTGATGGACCACTTGAGCTTCACTCTCACAGTTTTTGATGTCAGCAGTACCATCAGAATGATTTACAGCCTTTCACGTCACTCAGGGACATCATATACATTATTTATCTACTGTATACAGTATGCATGGTTGTTAGATGTGAGACTAGACTAGAATCTGAATTTATATAGCAGAGAACCTTTGTATAGCTGAAGTATCTCTAAGTGCTATAAGTACCAAATTCATTAGATACTCACAGCACAGGGCTTATATAGGCAGGAAAGAATGACAGTCATTAAGTGCCCGTCAGTGCCCACACCCAATCATGAACATTTGCACTAGAATAAGTGTTTAGTTCCTCACAGAGAATAGCATAACTGGGTACAATATTTAATTCAGTGTGTGTGTGTGTGTGTGTGTGTGTGTGTTTCCAGCCCTTTTATACCCCAATATGCATCATCCATCTAACTGTAGAGGATTTGTTCAATCTCAGTCATTTTCTGATAGTTAATGACAGCTGTAATAACCAATCAGATTACACGACTCAATCTAACATTACATTTGGTTTACAGAATACATTAAGATATATATCTATAAATATATATGTATATATATATATATATATATACACACACATATACTGTAGGTTGGTAAGAGAGACGGGGATATTAACAGGTAGGCTAGATAGATAGATAGATAGATAGATAGAGACAGATAGACTGTGAATTATAATCAAAAAAGGAATTAAGCAGGAGACTAATTGTGGTTTAAAATTCTATGATTCTCCACATTTTATGTGGGCACCACTAAACTTTCCTACTGTGCCACATTTTGAGTGTTACTACAATGTGTCCCATTGATTTCAGTAACAGAAGGTTGAGATGGGATGGTTTTTCCCAACAGCTGTGTAACCCTGTGCCGTTTTGGGGGGTTGCCAGTGATGCGCGTTTGGCATCAGGGAGGACTTGTGTGATGCAAGGTCTGCCAAGGGGCGGAGCCTGGGCATCACATGCTGTGCAAAAGGCACCAACTGGTGCGAGGAAGACGGATTCAAGAGTCAGTCACTTGAGAGTCGGGAAAGTGCGTGGAGCGCAGAGGTCTGCGTGCAGGCCAGTTGGGGATTGGGCCACCAGTCGGGGCCAGGGAGGCCCAGGGCCAGGGTGGAGAGATTCCCCCTGGTTCCCAAAGGAGGAGATGGACCTCCACACCCATCAATGGGGAGGGTGGACAGCTGAGGAGCAGCAGCTAGGAGGACAGAGCAAGTTTGGCGGAGTCCATCCAGTTCCATGAAGTAACTTAAGTACTGGGGTAGCTGCCATGGCAGGCCAGGTCCGTGGAGTGGCAGAGATGCGGTACTGGAGGGTCCAGAGTGCCAGACTGGACCCAAGTCATAAGCCCATGTTCACTCATTCATTGTTTGGAGGTGCTGTGGAGAGAGAGAGTGTTGTACCCATGGGAAGGTGATCCCTGTTCTGTGCGAACCCCGCTCTGGATAGGCAGGGTGGAAGGCTGTAGGAAGTTGGACTGTGCCCAGATAAGTAACATCAGAGTGCCCCAAGGAGGTGGAAATGTGCTCAGATATGTAACATCAGCATGCCCCAAGGAGATTTACATGCCCTGAAGTGATCGTTTGCCCCGCTCTCACTGGTGGGGAAAAGGGAAAGGGCTGTTAGGATACAGTTTGCCCAAGAATGCTGACAAAAGTGAGAAGAGCACATTTGTCTCACAGAAAGAAAATGTGTGCAAGATCCAGATTCATGACCCACGTCCCCAAGTGTGAGGTGCCACGGCTGTCTGCCACAGTTTATGTGCTGAAGCAATTCTGTTGCTCTGCATCTCCATGGAGCTGAAGAATGCGGCTTGAGTCTTTGGACCATTACAAAAATAGATTGTGCTTGATTGCCACTAATTTCTTGCCTGGACTGAACCTTTGCGTCTAAGCCCAAATTAATTTGTGTTTTACTGCTGTTGTTCCTAACCTGTTTGCTTCATAGAAAAGTCTGTGCCAAGTGTCCTCCAGCTCAGAGAGAGATGGGAGAGAGAGAAGGGAAAGAGATAACATCATCCTGCACCCAGACAGAGCTCACACTGTCACCAGAGAATCCCATTTCTTCACAACTAAGGTACTGTGTTTTATTATCCTGCTAAAAGACTTTATCACTGCCTTGTCAGGAGCTGTGCCCTCCCCTCTTCTCCACAAACTGTTCTATCACTATATCCCTAGACATGGGAGAGGTGCCACTCGTGGAGTAATATCAGAAGACTGGGAGTGTGCTGCCTCCCCGTTCAGAGACTTGCCCGTAAACTAAAGACAATCAGGACTAAGGGCAGGAGCGGAAAGGAAAGTCCTATTTGCCAAAGTGCCTCAGTAGGTACAAGAACTCAGAGCAGGAGGTTACAAAATATAGAGACTAGTAGGGGGTTACAGCTGTTTGTTTGTTTTTTTGGTTGTTGTTTTACAAAGCACAAACAACCAAGGGCTTTTTGCTTCCATACATCCACGGACTCCAGACTGGCCAGCCCCCCTTCCTCTACACCCATAAAACAGACAGAAAAGCAAATTGTTCTACTACCGTTGTGCTGCTGGCTGGATAAGCATAGAATCTGAAGTCCAGTCCCTCCCTCACACACACTGTGTACCTGCAGTGTGACTGTGGCAAGCTGGCATACAGCACCTAAAAACAAGCAACCAAATCGGACGCTCATTGATGCTCTCTCACGTTTTTTACCTGTCTTGCATTGTTTATATCCCCATGTTTGGCCATAGGCAGGGGTCGAAGAGAAGTCACACATCAGTGAGTGGGCAGGCTAGGGTCAAAAGTAGAGACTTTTTAGGTGAGTGTTTTAGAACTGCTATTAAGTGCTGTATCCTGGCATACTGATACAATGTGTTGACCCAGTTAAATAATACCTGTTCTCAAGCAAACTAAAAATATTACATTTTAAAAGCAGCCAGTTGTCATGTTTCATTACTCGGTTAATTTCCCTTTTACCTGATGGAAGGTTTCAAATCCAACAGAAAAAGGTGTGACAAGTGGTACAGCACACTACCTGCAGCCTGTCATATCTACCGTTAGTTCTCTCGTTAGCTTGTCAGCACTGTGACCTCACTGACTGTGATACTACAAGTGACCAGTCAGGCAGAAGGATGACTGGCACTTCCTGGTGGTTTCTGATGACACAGTGAGTGAGGTTGCAGTGCTGGTGAGATCATGAGGGGAAGCAGATCAAGAAATATTGTCAGCCTCCAAGTAAAGTGCTTTTCTACACATCACACCTTGTACAGCACTGACAGGCAGATAATCCTCTAACCAGCACAAGAAAAAAAGATAACCTCTGAAATTAAAAGGGATAACCAAATTATTTTAAAAAAATGACTGTTAACTGCAACCTGCTAACTAAATGGGACTGGAAATCAATTGCAAAGGGAACTTCCCCCTGAAAAAGGAAGTTTCTGTCTCTGTGTACCCACCCGGTTAACGAAATTCAATAAATAAATATAAGCCCTGTTGTTTACACGTTTTAATATAATTATACATTTCAGCTTGTGTGAAGTCGGGTTTAATAGTCTATTGAGTCACGCTGGGTACAGCATGAATGACTGCAATCAAGTAAAGAGGACACTGGGCAGTTGGGTGTCGAGTGAGCAGCAATGCATCTCCCTGGACAATGAAGACTAGACTGCTTCTGAGCATGTCTAGTACAGTGCAAATATGGCTTGAGAGATGATAAGACCACAGTTCACAGTCACCTGAAGCTGCCAACCCAGGACGAAGTACACACATGGTGCTGGGTAAGAGGCTTCTAGGGTCCACGTGGTTATACTATGTGTGAGAGGGATGAATTCTGTAAGACACTGATGCTACAAAAAAATATTATACATAGAACAGCTTATTGAATAATAAACCATATTATTCAACACAGCACTGTTCAATTTGCCATTCTGTCTTATCTCACTGAAGGTGTGGAGTGGCTACACAAAGGGGGGACAGTGACTGGTCCACAGAAATAGTGGATGGAATTCATTTTGCAATGGTTTTTACTGCTCTGTTTGCAGCTCATGTAACACTTTTTATAGTTTTTTATGTTTGTTTGCACGCATGTGCAAGAAACATAGTGCCATCATCGGAGATTTCGGAGGTGTGTCACCCCCTCCTCCAATTCAGTCGATGTGTTGGCAGGTGCGGCCCCTGTAAGCCAATGCATTCTGGAGCTGTCTATGACACGCTCCAAAATGCAGTGGCATACAGTTGAAAGGGGGAGCTATGCTTGAGTGAGCAGTGATAAGATAAGGCTGCTCGCTGGCTCCCCCAGACAAGCCCACGCAGGCGTCACAGCGCCTGCACTGCACTGTATAACCCGAAGAGTGCCCAATCCCGTCAGCTGTGCTGCGTTCCCCGCCTCCCCAAACCCTTCTGAAATGCCAAGCTGGGTGCCCACCCCAGCATGGCAAGTAATCCTTAGGCTGGCCGAAGGTGTCAATCCCCTTTGGCTGAACGCACCCCCATCCGTCCTTGTACCGCTGAGGCCCACCCCAGCGTGGCAAGCAATCATAGGCCGGCGGGGTGCCCAATCCCCGTCGGCTGGGCGCACCCCCAACCGTCCGTGGCAAGCGTCCCACGTCGTCCGTTTTTCAAAAAACGGTCCCTATCAATGTCCCGCCCCTCTCACAGCCGCGCCACCCTGCCCAGCACCCACCCTGCCCACACCCACCCTACCTGCCGCACCTCAGGCATCCACCGATCTTCGATGGACGGGAACATCGCTCTGCACTCTTCAAAGCCGACCGCAAACTGAGGAAATGCCGTAAGCTGTATAATGGGCTAGATAGGGGTTTCAACTTTATTGCATATCTCAGAGCATTTTGGGAATTTTGCACCAAATTTTCAATATGGGGTTTTGGGACCCTTCTCATGATTGATGTCACTGTCATGGCGAAGGGTGATTTCGCAGTCACTGCACGAAATCATCCTTCAGAACCTGAATAACGCCATGACAGTGACATCATTCATGCGAAGGTCCCAAACCATGTTGAAAATTTTGATGCCAAAATTCCAAAAAATGACTGTTTTACGAGCGTGCGTTGCGCAGTTCTTACGCAGGCTCGTAAGTTCGCGAATTTTCAATATTTTCACTCCAGATTTTCAACATTGCCATTTTACCACACCTTCTTATGAGTAGTACAGCTGTCATTTTTCAAATCTCACCCAAAATGTGCTTCCACCCATGTAGCGCACAATGGCACAGTCGGTATGCGAAATCAATGTATGGGACAAATTAAGAAAATCACAGTGACACTGTTCATGAGCAGAGGTCTTAAAATGGCTATGTTGAAAATTTGGTGAAAAATTCCTAAAATGACTGTTTCTGACGTGCGCTGCGCAGTTCCTCCTTTTCGTGGTCATAAATTTTCAATATTTTCACTCCAGATTTTCAACATTGCCATTTTACCACCTTCTTATGAGTAGTACAGCTGTCATTTTCACATCTCACCCAAAATGTGCTTCCACCCATGTAGCGCACAATGGCGCAGTCGGTGTGCGAAATCAATGTACGGGATAAATTAAGAAAATCACAGTGACACTGTTCATGAGCAAAGGTCTTAAAATGGCTATCTTGAAAATTTGGTGAAAAAATTCCAAAAAATGACTGTTTTACGAGCGTGCGTTGTACAGTTCCTACGCACACTTGTAAGTTCGTGAATTTTCAATATTTTCACTCCAGATTTTCAACATTGCCATTTTATTACACTTCCTTATGAACAGTACAGCTGCAATTTTTCATATGTCGCCCAAAATGTGTTTTCGCACATGTAGAGCACAATGGTGCTGTTAGTGTGCGAAAGCAATGTTTAGGACAGATTAAGAAAATCACAGTTACACTGTTCATGAGCAGAGGTCTTAAAATGGCTATGTTGAAAATTTGGTGACAAAAGTCCATAAAATGACTGTGATCTGGTGGAGCATTGCGGCGGTTTCCACGCCTCGTTACTTCATGACTTTGTAATATTTTCAGTCCAGATTTTCACCAGTGACATTTTTCCACACTTCCTTATGAACAGTACAGCTGTCATTTTTCACAACATGGCTGAAGTGTGTTTTCACAGTTTCAGCGCAGAGATGCGTGGTCGCTGTGGGAAATCATTGTTAGGCACAGATAAAGAAAAACACAGTGACACTGTTCATGATCGGAGGCACCAAAATGCCTGAGTTGACAATCTGCTGTAAAAATCCCAACCTAATTATATTACGGTATGCGTTGCACAGTTTCTATGTCTTGCTTCGTGACTTCACCATTTTTTAAATATTTTTAGTACAGATTTGCAACATTGCCATTTTTACACCTCCCCATGAACAGTACAGCTGTCATTTTTACATCCTGTTTGGAATGTTTTGCACCTGTGGTGCTAAATGCCTTAGTCACTGTGTCATAGCAGCTTTCAGCTAACAAAGTGATATTCCCCTGTTCATGAGGTGGGGTCACAAAACAAACATGTTGAAGATTTGGGTGAAAATACCACAGATGTCTGAGGTATTAGGGTTTCCAACTATAACGCCCAACCCTGTAGAGAATGACAGGCATCAGGGGTGTGACTTGGGATTCTTGCCTGTGATGCTCATACCATTCCACACTCTGCAGTCAGTGAGAGGCATCGAGGTATGCCTTGGACTCTTCGGCCCCAAACTTCACCCCATTCTCCTATATCGCACCCATCTCACCATATTTCCGAATGAAATGGGGTGCGCATAAGGGCCACAAAGACCCCAAGGAACACCGTGACACTTGTCAGTGTCTGCAGGGTGGGGTGTGGTGAAATGGCGTGGCCGTTATGCCTGACGACCCAAACGCACACCCCAATGCCTGTCACTCTCTGCAGGGTGGTGATGGGATTGGCTTCAGTTCAATACTTCACTGCCATTCCTATTACGCAGCTCTGTAACTTCTACGCTACCACTGCCAATGCCAGCAAGTAAACATTCAGCATTGACAAATGCTTGTTTACTGCACTATACTCCTCATGGTGATCTCATCTTTATTTTTAGAATGTTAACACATTTGCAGAATATTTTCTTAGAGGCTAATAGGTTTTTATTATTAAACTATTTCAGACACACAAATGTCGCTGAACTCAAATACGTGTTGGTGAGGTCTGTGTGAGACACAAGTTGTTGACTAAAAAAACAAATATTACTGTTTTTATGTTTGCTTGCACGCATGTGCAAGAAACATTATGTGGCAGCTTAGGAGAGAGGTGGGTTGTGGAAGTGCGGCACTGTGGCAGCCAACAGGGGCACTGCATTTGGGGGCTTGGCAATTTTGGCATTGGTGGACCAATGCAGGCCCAGTGTCCTGATGACATTGGTTCTGCAGAAGTGCCACCAAGTTGAAACATTTTCACCACTGCAATCGGAGGCTATAGAAATATAGAAACATAGAATTTGATGGCAGATAAGGACCGCTTGGCCCACCCAGTCTGCCCATTTCCCTACCTGATGGATAAGCTACAGATTCTAGTTAATCAACAGCTTACTTCATCCTACCCCCACTAGAATTGCCTTATGCCTGTCCCATGCATTCTTGAATTCTCCCACTGTTCCTGACTCCACAACCTCCTCAGGAAGGGTGTTCCATGCATCCACAACTCTCTCTGTGAAAAAATACCTTCTACCATTACCTCTGAGTCGTCCACCCTCTATCTTCAAATTGTGCCCCCTTGTCCTTGCATATCTCTTCTTCTGAAAGATACTACCTTCTTGTACCTTGTTAATTCCCTTGAGATACTTGAAAGTTTCTATCATGTCCCCCCTCCCTCCTTTCCTCAAGGGTATACATATTAAGCTCTTTAGTCTCTCCTCGTATGTCTTCTGGTGCAGACCTTGCACCATTTTGATTGCCCTCCTCTGAACAGCCTCCACTCTGTCTATGTCTTTGCAGAGATGGGGTCTCCAGAATTGCACGCAGTGCTCCAGATGGGGTCTCACTAACTGTATGTAGAGAGGGATAACAACTTCCTGTTTTCTGCTGTTGATGCCTCTCCTATGCATCCCAGTATCTCCCCAGTCTTCCTTACTGCCTTCTCACATTGCTTGCCCACCTTTATGTCATCTGATACAGTTACTCCTAGGTCTCTTTCGATTTTTGTCATTGTTATTAACTCACCCCCACCCCCATTGTGTACTCTTCCCCTGGGTTTTTGTTTCCCAGATGCATTACCTTGCTCTTCTTTGCATTGAATCTGAGCTTCCACATATTTGACCATTCCTCCAACCTTGCCAAGTCCCTTTTCATTCTTTCCACCCCACCTTGTGTATCAACCCTGTTGCAGATCTTTGTGTCATCTGCAAAGAGGCATACCTTTCCTTCCAGGTGCTCTCCAAGGTCACTTATAAAGATATTAAAGAGGACCAGTCCCAGTACTGAACCCTGCGATACCCCGCTAGTTACCCTCCTTTCTTCACTGTGGACTCCATTTACTATTACCCTTTACGTTCTGTTGTCCAGCCAGTTTTTTTATCTAGGCTACCACCTTAGGACCCACTCCCAGGCTGGCTAACTTGTATATTAATCTTTTGTGTGAGACTGTGTCGAATGCCTTGCTAAAATCTAGGTAGACCATATCCACAGCCCCTCCCTGGTCTACTATTTTGGTCACCCAGTCAAAGAAATCTATTAGGTTTATCTGACATGACCTTCCTGCTGTGAAACCATGCTGCCTTGGGTCCTGTGCCCAACTGGCCTCTAGGTATTCAACAATTCTTTCCTTCAGAAGTGATTCCATCATTTTCCCTACCACTGAAGTCAAACTAACTGGTCTGTAGTTTTTTGCCTCTGCCCTGCTCCCGCTTTTGTGAAGTGGAATCACATCTGCCCTCCTCCAGTCCTCAGGTACCACTCCATCCTTCCATGATTTGTTAAAAAGAGTAGTCAGTGGTGTTACTAGTTCTACCCTTAGGTCTTTTAGTATTCTTGGGTGAATTCCATCAGGTCCCATTGCTTTGTCCACCCTCAGTTTCAAGTGTTCTTTCAAAACCCTTTCTTCTGTGAATGGACTGGTATCGACCCCCCTATTCAGAGGTTCTCCCTTATTTGGTTTAGGCACCTCCCCCTCCTCCTCTGTTGTGAATACTGAGCAGAAATATTTGTTTAGTAGCCCTGCTTTTTTACTGTCACCCTCTGCCCAGATTCTCTCCCCTTTATTAAGTCTCTGTATCCCTCCCTTGGTCTTTCTTCGCTCCCTAATGTACCTATGAAAGGTTTTATCCCCCTTCTTAACAGAGTTAGCTATCTTTTCCTCAATTTGTGCCTTTGCTATTCTGACTGCCTTCCCTGCCTCCTTCTGCTTTAACTGATAAAGTTCTCTGTCCTGCTCCTTCTGTGTTTCCTTATATTTCCTGAATGCTATCCTGTTCTTCTTAACCGTCCCTGCCACCTCTTTTGAGAACCAAAATGTTTTTTTCCTTCGTTTTGTTTTATTGATTTGCTTCACACAAAGGCTTGTTGCCTCTGCAATAGCTGTTTTGATTATTCCCCATTGTTCCCCCTCCTTCTTGCCCATTTGCTAGTGCTTTTCTAAGGCACTCTCTCATTTTCCCAAAGTCAGCCTTCCTAAAGTCCAATACTTTTGTTTTTGTATGGCTTGGCTTTATGGCTGTGTTGTGTAGAACCGCACTGTTGGTGGTCACTTGTTCCCAGATAGCTACCACTTCTAAATCTGAGATCCTTTCTCCTTCCCCATTTAAGAGTATCAGGTCTAAAATTGCTCCCTCCCGAGTGGGTTCCAACACTAGTTGTCTGAGGCATGCCCCCTGTAGGGCATCAAGAATGACCCTGATCTTGGATGTGCCTGCAGTAAACGTACTCCAGTTAACATCTGGCATATTCAGGTCCCCCATCAACAATATCTCCCCTTTTTCTGCCATTTTAAGGATGCCTTCTATCATTTCCTGGTCCATTTCTTCCCCCTGAGATGAGGGTCTGTATACAACCCCCATGCGGATTGTGGTGCCATTTCCTGTCTCCAGGGTGGCCCATAGTGACTCATCAACTTCCTGTTTACTCTTTAGTTCTGTTGCTTTAATCCCTTCCCTTATATAGAGAGATACTCCTCCTCCTCCTTTACCCACCCTGTCCCTCCTGTAGACTGTGTATCCTGGTATGCTGACTTCCCTCTCATGGTTCTCTGTGTACCATGTTTCAGTGACTGCCACAATATCCAGGCATCCCTCTTTCATTAAGGCCACTAGTTCAGGGAGCTTGTTGCACAGACTACGGGCATTGGTACTCATCACCTTCCATTTATTTTTTATGGCCTTACCCCTTTTAGCCCCATCCCTGTCCTTAACACCTTTTTCTGCATTTATCTCTGTCCTGCTCCCTACTGACTTCTCTGCCTTGGTGTTTACCTCTCTAACTACTGCGCTTTGTGGGGGGAGGCTGGGATTTCCCTGCTTCTTTTCAGTGCCTCCCCCCTTGGCTAGTTTAAATGCTTGCCAATGAAGCATTTAAACCTGTCACCTAGGATCCTGGATCCCCTCCGGACAGATGCAGACCATTGTGCCAGTATAAGCCTGCATCCCTCCAGGTGGCTCCCCAGTCCCCAATGAAGCCAAAACCCTGAGCTCCACAACAGTTTTTCAACCATTCATTGAATCCCATGGTGCAGAATACCCTAGCATCATCCTTGCCATAGACAGGCAGCACCTCCAAGAAGGTTACCGTACATGCTACTTGTCTAAGGCCCCTACCCAACTCCACAAACTCCTCTTGCACTGCTCTGATCCCATTTACAGCCAGATAGTTTGTCCCTAGGTGGACAATGACATCCAGCTCCTTCCCTCGTGCAGCTGCTCCTCGATCCTGATTCGCTTCCTGTCCTCCAAGCCGTGGTGCCAGGCGGGCACCTTCCTCCTACCCCTTCCTCCCCCGTCTACCCCCAATGATTGAGTCCCCACCAGGAGTTGTTTCCTTCCCTGTGGGTCTCATTACCACCCTCCTGTGGGTCTCCTTTGTGGAGGTTCTCAGCATCCTCTTTGGTCTCCACTGCAGGTGCCTAAATAGAGGAACCACACTTTGCCAGAACAGCATATGAATTGTGGAGAGCTACAACTGGAGAGATGCACCTCTGTTCCACCACCTTCTCCCTCCCTGAGCCCACCTTGGTCCAACCGCTCCTCCTGCTTGGCAGCCTCTGAGGTAACGGTGGTGGCCCTGGTGGTCCCTGGATGGGGGAAGAGGTTTCACGAATCCTAGCCAGGTCAGCCTGGAGATGGGCAACCTCCTCCCTCAGACCAGAAAGGTGCCTGCAAACAGGGCAGCATTGCAGCCTCCAGAATATCTCCTGGAACACTGCTGCTCCACAGACATTGCACTGCACCACTCCCATCTTGACTTATTTTGTGTCCCCTCTCCTGTTGCTTTCTATGCTTATTGTCTCCTCCCTCTATGTATTTTTACACTTTACTTTCCTACTGCCTATGTGCCCTTACAACTCTCACCCTTCCGGTTCTGGGACAGGAACTTCCTGTAGTCTTCAGTAGTCTCCTCCTTCCTCCGTGCTTGGATTCAGACCTCCATCAGCCGGGGGGGGGATAAAGAGGTTTTTTTTGTTTTTTTTTTAGGTTCCTTCAAGGTTGCTGAAACTAATGTGTCTCAGTGATCCTTCCCTTCCTACAGCCAAACAGGAAGTTCCTGTTGTCAGCCAAATTCAGTGGCTATAAAACTAGAACTGGCTTTGGGTGGGAATCCGGGAAATTAGTAAAAAAATCTGTAGTTCTGGATGTCTGTTTCTTGCTCTGCAACCAGTTCTCTTCTGCCAGAAACAGCCAGAAGCTGTAATTGGAGACAGCTGCTTTTGTACACCTAAGCTGCTAAGCCACACCCCCAATTAGATTCACTCTCTGCTCTCAGAAAATTAAGCTGATACTGCCCCTTCCTCAGAAAAAACACTTTTTCTTTTTTTTACTAAATGACCCCCTTTTTCTAATAAAGTATCTGTTTCCTTAATCCAAACAGGTACTACTTCTGCTGAGACAGAAGTGATTAATTAGTAAAAAATCTGTAGTTCTGGACTTCTGTTTCTTGCTCTGTAACCAGTTCTCTTCTGCCAGAAACAGCTGGACTGCCTTGTCATTGCAGCATCAGCCATTTCGCTGCAATGAGGGAGCGATCCGTCATTGCAGGGCTGTACCTTGCCATCCTCATGCTCCCGACTCAGTACATTTGCTGACGAGGGAGTCCACTCCCCATTGGCATACTGTAACCCCCTCCCCATTTGTTGTGTGCTGAGAGGGTGCCCAATCCCCCTCAGCATCATGCGCCCCCCCAACAGTCTTTCTTGCCGATGAGAGCCCAATCCTCATCAGCTTCAGTCCCCCTTCCCAGTTCAATTTGCCGATGGGAGCCCACCCCACATCGGCATAATCCCAATTTGTTGTGTGCCGGGGGTGCCCAATCCCCTCGGCTCTCCCCCACACTTGGTTTGTGCTGATGGGGTGGCCAACCCCCGTCAGCTTCAGCCCACCCACAAAACACTCAGGTGGCACGCTGGGAGAACACCCCAGCGTGCCAAATCCCTACAAAAAAAAAAAAACCTACAATGTTTTTTTCTTTATTTAAAGCCTGTAAAACAGAAAATGGTCCCTCATTGAGTTCAGTGGCCACTCCCCAACCTGCAACCCCCACTGCGCACCTGCCTCCTCCACCCCCTTCAACCCATACTACCTCTGGAGCCCAGCGGCGATCTTTGGTGGACCGAGAACACGTCTGCACTCTTCAAAGCTAACCACGAACTAAAGGAATTCAGCATGTTTGCCGTTCATTTGCATCACCAGGTAAGAAAAAAGGTTTGTCTCCCCATACGACGCATAGGGGTAATGCCAAACTTCACCCAACAACTAACACACCAAAATCTGGCCAATGGAAAATCATGTACACAAATGCTCACAGCCTGGGAAATAAGATCCCAGACCTGCAGGCAATAATGTCAGAGGCTAAACTGGACATAGTAGCAATTAGTGAGATGTGGTTTACCAGTAAACAAACTTGGGAGACTTCAGTACCTGGCTATGTATTGTTCAGAAGGGACCGAGGTGCAAAAAGGGGGGGAGGAGTGGCCCTGTATGTTAATGAAAATATCAAAGCTACAGAAATTCAGAATACACATAAGGAGCCAGAAGAACTGTGGGTCACCCTGGAAACAGGAAATGGGACAGCCATAAGAACTGGGGTTGTCTACAGGCCCCCAGACCAGAGGGAGGACATAGACACATTACTGTTAGAAGATATACAAAACATGACAGCTAAAGGGGAGGTTCTGATAATGGGAGACTTCAACATGCCGGATAAAGATTGGTCAATACCAGCAGGAACATCTGCCAGAACTAGACTCATAGTGGATTCCCTGCAGGGGAAGGGCCTCAAACAACTGGTACAGCAACCCACAAGAGACAGGGCTATCCTAGATCTAGTACTGACTAACAAAGAAGGGATCACAGATCTCCAGGTAGAAGGTCACCTGGGGCCAGTGACCATCACATGGTATAGTTCAATTTGGCTACTACATCTAAATCATCCCATTCCAAGGCAAAAATATGGGACTTCAGAGGAGCTGACTTTGATAAGATGGCCAACAGAGTTAAGCTAGCCCTGGCAAAAAGAAACACAGGTGAGGGGGTGCAGGCAAAGTGGGCAAGCATTAAGGATGCAATACAGCAACATCCTATTGTGTTAGACAGAAAAGGAAGTGCAAAAGAAGAAGGAAACCACTTTGGTTCTCAAATACAGTAGCAGAAAAGGTCAGAGCCAAAAGGCTGGCCTTCAGGAAATATAAGGGAACACAGGGGATGAAGATAGGGAGGCATACCAAACTGCCCTAAGGAAGCAGGTAAGGCAGTAAGGCAGGCAAAGTCCCAAACTGAGGAAACACTAGCACGAACAGTAAAAGAAGGTGACAAGACTTTCTATAGATACATTAGTGAAAGGAGAAAGTCCAGAGGGGTATTGCTAAGCTTAATGGAGAAAGGGAGCATGTGAGGAGGAGGACCCTGTAAAGGCATCTATCCTAAATAGATACTTTTGCTCAGTATTTACTGAAGAGAAGGTAGGGCAGGGCCCACAGCTCAAGCATCATGGACACAGGGGAGGGAGGTGAGCACTACTCCCTCACAAAGAAAGGGTCCTACAAGGCTTGCTAAGCCCAGGGTGGATAAGGCAATGGGACCTGATGGCATACATCCCAGGGTACTTAAGGAGCTAAAGAAGGAACTAGCAGAGCCATTAGCAGAATTGTTTAGTGAGTCTCTGAGCACAGGAGAGGTCCCAGAAGACTGGAGAAGGGCTCATGTGATCCCGCTCCACAAGAGTGGTAGCAGGGAGGAGGCAGGGAACTACAGACCGGTCAGTCTTACCTCAGTAGTGGGCAAGATTATGGAGGCACTCCTTAAGGAAAGGATAGTGCAACACTTGGAATCCATAGGGGCACAGGATCCAAGACAGCATGGGTTTACAAAAGGAAGGTCCTGTCAAGCTAATCTCATAGATTTCTTTGACTGGGTAACCAGAGTGGTGGACCAAGGGGGAGCAGTTGATGTCGCCTACCTTGACTTCAGCAAAGCTTTTGACACTGTTCCACATAGAAGATTGATAAATAAGCTGGGTAGGCTCAGGGTGGGTCAGAAGTTGGTCAACTGGGTGGCAAACTGGTTGATGGGCAGAAAACAGAGAGTGGAGGTAAATGGTATACAGTCAGAAGAGATGCAAGTCACAAGTGGGGTACCTCAGGGATCAGTCCTGGGCCAGTCCTCTTCAACATCTTCATTAGTGACCTTGCAGATGGACTAGAGGTAACGCTTGTCTGTTTGCAGATGACACCAAGATCTGCAACAAAGTAGATGATCCAGATGGGGTGGGCAGAATGAAAGAGATCTGGATAAACTAGCAGAATGGTCAGAAGAGTGGCAACTGGGATTTAATGCAAAGAAGTGCAAAATCATGCACATAGGGAAGAAACCTGAAGCCACCTATAGGCTGGGAGGAGTTGCTAGCAGTCACAAAGGAAGAAAGAGACTTGGGCATCATCATCACTGATGACCTAAAATCATTCAAGCAGACCTCTAAAGCAGTAGGTAAGGCTAGGGGGTGTTAGGGTGTATTAGTAGGTATCACAAGTCATAAGAGGGAGGTAATAATCCCTCTTTACAAGACACTGGTTAGGCCCCATCTGGAGTACTCGTGCAGTATTGGAGGCCACACCTTCACAAGGACATTAACCAAATTGAGGCAGTCCAGAGAAGGGCAACCAAAATGGTGCAGGGACTGCATCAGAAGACATATGAGGACAGATTAACGGAGCTCAATATGTATACCCTTGAGCAAAGGAGGAGAGAGGTGATATGATCGAGGCATTCAAACACCTTAAGGGCATTAACAAGGTGAAAGAGTCTAACATGTTTAAATATAAGAAAAATAGCAGGACAAGAGGACACAGCATGAGATTAGAGGAGGCCGATTAAGGGGAATGTGAGGAAATTCTTTTTCACAGAAAGGGTGGTGGATGCATGGAATGGCTTACCACAAGAAGTGGTGGCTATGAATACAGTGCAGGGCTTCAAACAGGCATGGGATAGGCATAAGGGAGCAATACAGATGAGTATGAATAGATAGGCCACTGACAGAGCAAAGGCCGATGGCACATTTATAAGGTAGAAAAAGAAATGGGCAGACTGGATGGGCCTTGCGGTCCTTATCTGCCGTCAACTTCTATGTTTCTATGTTAAGAAATGCCAGTAAGCTGCATAATGGCATAAATAGGGTTTTTTCAACTTTGGTGCATATCTCGGGCATTTTGGGGAATTCTGGCACCAAATTTTCAACATGGGGTAATTGAGACCCCTCCTCATGAATTAAGTCACTGTCATGGCGTTATTCAGTCCCGAAAGGTGATTTTGTGGTCTCTATGCGGAATCACCTTTTGGGATCAATTAACAAAACGACAGTGCCACTGTTCATGAGGTGGCCTCTCAAAAAGCCTATGTTGCAAATTTGGTGAAACAAATCCAAACAAGCATTTGTCAATGCCGAATGTTGATTGCGTTGGTGTGTTGAGCTCGCTCATTGCCCCTCTGTCACTGGCTCAGTCTGTTTCTCCCAGTGCTGCAGGCTGCTCTTTTATACTGTGCTCCTGCCTGTGTTGGCACCTTGTTCTGCCCACTAAGAAATCTGCAGCTGTCCCGACAGAGCTGCGTTGAGGTGACTCTCTCCCCCTCTCTTACTCACTCATTCTGTTTCTCCAAGTGCAGCAGGCTGCCCTTTTGTACTGGGCTCCTGCCTCTGCTGGTGGCTTTTTCTGCCCACAAAGAAATCTGCAGCAGTCCCAACACAGGTCTGCTGAGCCTGCTGACTCCCCCTCTCTCACTCACTCATTCAGTTTCTGCCGGTGTTCTGCAGGCTGGCCTTTTGTACTGGGCTCCTGCCTGTTGCCGCCTTTTTCTGCCAACAAAGAAATCCGCAGCAGTCATGAGAGGTCTCCATTGAGCTCGCTCACTCCCTTTCTGTCACTCGCTCATTGCGTTTCTCCCGGCACTGCAGGCTGCCCTTTTGTACTGGGCTCTTGTCTGCGTTGGCACCTTTTTCTGCCCACAAAGAAATCCACAGCTGTCCCAACAGAACTCCGTTGAGGTTGCTCACTCCCCCTGTGTCACTCACTCATTCTATTTCTCCTGGCGCTGCAGCCTGCCCTTTTGTACTGGGCTCCTGGCTATGTTGGCACCTTTTTCTGCCCACAAAGAAATCTGCAGCAGTCCTGACAATGCTCTGTTGAGCTCGCTCAGTCCCCTTCTCTCAGTCGCTCATTCCGTTTTTGGCGGCGTTGCAGGCTGCCCTTTTTTATTGGGCTCCTGCCTGCATTGCCACCATTTGCAGCAGTTACAATAGAGCTCCGTTGAGCTTGCTCACCCCCCCCCCACTCGCTCATTCTGGGCTTCCTGCCACTGCAGGCTGCCATTTTGTACATGGCCCCTGCGCACATTGCTGCCTTTTTCTGCCCACAAACAAATCTGCAGCAGTCCCAAAAGAGCTCCGTTGAGCTCACTCACTCCCCCTCCCTCACTCGCTCATTCTGGGTCTCCCACCGCTGCAGGTTGCCCTTTTGTACTGGGCTCCTGCCTGCATTGGTGGCTTGTTCTGGCCAGAAAAAAATTTGAAGCAGTCCCGACACAGCTCAATTGAGCTCACTCACTCCCCCTCTCTCACTCACTCATTCCGTTTCTGCCCACGCTGCAAGCTGGCTTTTTGTACTGGGCTCCTGCCTGCGTTGCCGCATTTTCTGCCCACAAAGAAATCTGCAGCAGTCACAATAGAGCTCCATTGAGCTCGTTCACTACAGCTCTGTCACTCACTCATTCTGTTTCTCTTGGTGGTGCAGGCTGAGCTTGTGTACGGGGCTGCTGGCTGTGTTGGCACCTTTTCTGTCCACAAAGAAATCCGCAGCTGTACCGACAAAGCTCCATTGAGGTCGCTCAGTCTCCCTCTATCATGCGCTCATTCTATTTGTCCTGGCACTGCAAGTGGCCCTTTTGTATGGGGCTCCTGCCTGCATTGGCACCTTTTTCTGCCCACAAAGAAATCCACAGCAGTCCTGATAGAGCTCCATTGAGCTCACTCAGTCCCACTGTCTCACTCACTCATACTGTTTCTCCCATCGCTGCAGGCTGGCCTTTTCTACTGGGTCCCTGCCTACATTGACAACTTTTTATGCCCACAAAGTGTCCAGTACAAAAAGCCAGCTTGCAGCGTGGGCAGAAACGGAATGAGTGAGTGTGAGAGAGGGAGTGAGCAAGCTCAATGGAGCTGTGTCAGGTCAAAGGGCAGAGGGCGGCTCAGAGGTAATTTAAGGAAGTATTTTTTCACAGAGAGGGTTGTGGATGCATGGAACAGCCTTCCAGAGGAGGTTGTGGAGTCAAAAACAGTGGTGGAATTCAAGCATGCATGGGACAGTCATAAGGCAATTCTAGGGGTTGGGGGTAGGAAGAAGTAGGCTGCTGGTTAACTAGGATCTGCAGCTTATCCATTAGGTAGGGAAATGGACAGACTGGGTGGGCCAAGCAGTCCATATCTGCCATCAAATTCTGTTCCTAAAGAAATCTGCAGCAGTCCTGACAGCGCTCCAGTGAGTTCGCTCACTCCCCCTCCCTCACTCGCTCTCTCGTTCTGTTTCTCCCAGTGCTGCAGGCTGCCCTTTTGTACTGGCCTCTTGGTTGGGGCCTTTTTCTACCCACAAACAAATCCGTAGCAGTCCTGACAGAGCTCAGTTGAGCTCGGTCACTCCCCCCTCTCACTCGTTCCATTTTAATCTGTCCCAAACACTGATGTCCCACAGTGACCGTGCTATTCTCCGTCAGGAGTGCAAAAACATATTTTAGCCAGGATGTGAAAAATGACAGCTGTACTGTTCATAAGGAGGTGTGAAAGAATGCCACTGTTGAAAATGTGGCATGAAAATAGTACAGATTTGTGAAGTTACAAGGGTGCGTGGAAACAGTTGAATGCACGCTTGTAACACAGTCATGTTATAGAGTTTTGTCACCAAATTTTCAACGTAGGTACAGTATTTTAGAATCTCTGCTCATGAACAGTGCCACTGTCATTTTCTTAATCTGTCCCAAACACTGATTTTCCACAGTGACTGCCTTATTCTGTGCCTCAACTGTGAAACCACATTTCACTCAGGACGTGAAAAATGGCATCTGTACTGCTCGTAAGGAGGTGTGAAAAAATGCCATTGTTGAAAATGTGGCATGACAATATTACAAATCTGCAAAGTTACAAGGGTGTGTGGAAAGTGTGCAATGCACACTTGTGACACACTCATTTGATGGGCTATCATCACCAAATTTTCAACACAGGCATTTTAGGACCTCTGTTCATGAACAATATCACTGTAATTTTATTAATCTGTCCCGGACAGTGATTTTCCACAGCAACCGCTCTAGTCTGCGCCTCAACTGCAAAAAACACATTTCGGCCAGGATGGGAAAAATAACAGTTGCACTGTTCATAAGTAGGTGTGGGAAAATGGCAATGTTGAAAATCTGGAGTGAAAATATAAATTTTCGATGTTACGAGCATGCGTGCAAACTACGCAACGCACGCTCGTAACACAGTCATTTTATGGAGTATCGTTACCCAAATTTTCAACATAGTCATTCCAGGACCTCTACTCATGAACAGTGTCATTGTCATTTTCTTAATCTGTCCTGAACACTGATTTCCGACAGCAAATGCGCTATTCTGCACCAGAAATGTGAAAACACACTTCCGCCAGGATGTGAACAATGACAGCTGTACTGTTCACAAGGAGGTGTGACAAAATGCCAATGTTGAAAATCTGGTGTCAAAATATTGCAAATTCACAAAGTTACAAGTGTGCATAGCAACTGCACAACGCACACTCGTAAAACAGTCATTTTTGGATTTTTTCCCACCAAATTTGCAACATAGACTTTTTGAGAGCCCACCTCATCAACACTTGCACTGTCATTTTGTTAATCGGCCCCCAAAGGTGATTCTGTGCAGTGACCACGAAATCACCTTTCGGGTTGATTAACGCCATGACAGTTCAAGCATTCATGAGGAGGGGTCCCAAAAACCCCATGTTGAAAATTTGGTGAAAAGATTCCAAACAATGCCTGAGTTATGCACTAAAGTTGAAAACACCCTATTCACTACATTATACAGCTTACCGGCCTTTCCTCAGTTTGCGGTCGGCTTTGAAGAGTGCACACGTGTTCCTGGTCCACGGAAGATCGTCGCGCTGGACTCTGGAGGTAAGTATGGGGTGAGGGGGGTGTGGGGAGGCAGGGTGCATAGTGGGTGGAGTTGCGGGTTGTGGGAGGGCAGGCAGACTATGAGGGACCATTTCCTTTTTAGGTAAAAAAACAAAAGCGTTAGCAGGACCGTTTTAACTTTACTGGGGCATGTGGCATGCTGGGGTGGGCTCCCACTGTGCCACCAGAGGCTTTCTGGTTTTTGGGGGCAGCAGTAGCAAGAGGGATTGGGCACTCGTCATCACACAAAGGGGGATATCATTATGTCGTGAGGGATTGGGCACCCCATCGGCAGAAAATGAAAGTGGGGGTTACAGAATACCAACAGGGAGTGGGCTCCCCCGTCAGCAAAATCAACACAGGGGGCACTGAAGTCGACGGGGATTGGGGGCCCCGTCAGCACATAAACACGGTGGGGGTTTATATTGTTTGTGAACAGGGCGGCAATCCGCTGCCTTGTTCACAAACAATATCAGGCTTGCTAGATCCGCCCTGTAAAGATGGATCGTTCCCTCATTACAGTGGATGGCTGATGCTGTAATGACGAAGCGGCCCCTCATTGCAGCAGCTGCTTTGTCACAAGTTGGTGCAAATGTTCCAAACTTGTGTCACCAGCAACCTGAAACAGCATTGGAGGAAACGGGACAAGCCTTTGCAGGCTGTGGGGGCACTGGCCACAACAGTGCCCTGCCTGCACAGCCTGCTTCTCAGCAAGCTGTCCCAATATGTTTCTTGCACTGTGTGCAATCAACATAAAAATTACTGTTTTACAAGCATGCATTGCGCAGTTTCCACACACGCTTGTAACTTCGCTAATTTGTAATATTTTCACTTCAGATTTTCAACATTGGCATTTTTCCACAGATCCTTATAAACAGCACAGCTGTTATTTTACAAATCCTGGCCAAAATTTGTTTTTGCACTTCCGGCACAGAATAGCGCGGTTGCTGCGGGAAATCAGTTTTCAGGATAGACTGAGAAAAGGACAGTGACACTGTTCAGGAGCAGAGGTCCAAAAATGCCTATGTTGAAAATTTAGTGACAAAATTCCATAAAATGACTGTGTTACAAGTGCGCATTGAGCAGTTTCCACACACCCTTGTAACTTCATAAATTTGTAATATTTTCACACCAGATTTTCAATACTGCCATTTTTTCACACCTCCTTATGAACAGTACAGCTGTCATTTTTCACATCCAGGCCGTAAAATGTTTTAGCCTTCTGGTGCAGAATAGCACAGTCGCTGTGGGAAATCAGTGTTTGGGACAGATTAAGATCGAGCGATTGGGGGGGAGTGAACGAACTCAGCTGAGCTCTATCGAGACTGCTGCAGATTTCTTTGTGGGCAGAAAAAGGTCCCAATGCAAGCAGGAGCCCAGTACAAAAGGACAGCCTGCAGCGCCGGAAGAAACAGAACGAGTGAGTGAGGGTGGGTGGGTGACTGAGCAAGCTCAATGGAGCTCTGTCAGGACTGCTTCAGATTTCTTTGTGGGCAGAAAAAGGCATCAGTGCAGACAGGGGCCCAGTACAAAAGGGCAGGCTCTAGCGGCAGGAGTAACAGAACAAGCGAGTGAGAGAGGGGGAGTGAGCAAGCTCAGCGGAGCTCTGTCGGGACTACTGCGGATTTCTATGTGGACAGAAAGAGGTGCCAATGCAGGCTGAAGCCCTGTACAAAAGGGCAGCCTACAGCGCCAGGAGAAGCAGAATGAGCGAGCGAGAGGGGGGAGTGAGTGACCTCAACGGAGCTCTGTCGGGACAGCTGTGAACTTCTTTGTAGGCAGAAAAAGGCACCAATGCATGCAGGAGCCTAGTACAAAAGGGAAGCCTGCAGCGCCGGAAGAAGCAGAACGAGCGAGTGGGGGAGGGAGGGAGTGAGCGAGCTCAATGGAGCTATGTCGGGACTGCTGCAGATTTCTTTGTGGGCAGAAAAAGGTGCCAAAGTAGGTAGGAGCCCAATACAAAAGGGCAGCCTGCAGCTTTGGGAGAAACAGAATGAGAGAGTGAAAGTGAGAGTGAGAGAGGAGGAGTGAGCAAGCTCAACGGAGCTATGTCGGGACTGCTGCAGATTTCTTTGTGGGCAGAAAAAGGTGCCAACGCAATCAGGAGCCCAGTACACAAGAGCAATCTGCAGCATCGGGAGAAATAGAATGAGTGAGTGAGTGAGAGAGGGAGAGTGAGCGAGCTCAA
This sequence comes from Neoceratodus forsteri, assembly GCA_016271365.2. NCBI lineage: Eukaryota > Metazoa > Chordata > Ceratodontiformes > Ceratodontidae > Neoceratodus > Neoceratodus forsteri. The sequence continues at coordinate 8,793,119 of JADMNL010000042.1, forward strand.
TGGAGCTCTGCTGGGACTTTAGAGTTGCCCACCCTCCCACCCAGTGTCCTCTGTGGTCCTATATTACAGCAGGGTCTCTGGAGTGGAGAAAAAGCAATGATTAGATACTTTTAGGATTGCTATAATAATAACGATTTACTTCTTCTGTTTCTTTCTCTAACTGAGCTAAGTATTGAGCTATACTGTTATGATTGATGTAACAATACATATTTATTTGTTCTATTTCTCTAACTGAGTTGAGTAATACTTGGAGTGTAATAGCATTTCTAACTGGGCTAAGTGAAACTATATGAGAGCTGAGAACAAAAAGTATGGTAGCTGAGGGGTGAAAACTGGACAAGGAGGCTTTAGGATTGCTACAGTAATACAGTATCTAATGGATGAGATTTGAGACTGAATTAACCGGGTTGGCAAGGGGTCAGTAGGGGGCCTAGTGTGAGGGGGGGAACAGGAGTTTGAGTAAATAGGAGCCTAACAGTTGTAGCAGGGTACAGAACCTGGGAGTAAGAGCCCGTAACATAAAATGGGGGCCAAAATGGGGCAGGTGCCACATGTCAATAGGGCGGGCATCTTTGGAAGGGTGGTGGAGTGTACAGTGTGTGGGTCTGCCATGATCCTGGACTGGGCTTGGACGATGGTGGGGGGTATATGGTCTGCGATGACTGGCTAGTTTGAGGGAGGAACTGTGGAGGTTAGGGAGGAGTGTAAGTGGCAGGGCAAATGAGTATGGTAGGCATCCTGGGGGGAATAGGGGATGGCAAAGTGGGATGGAGGAAGAACAACTAGGGAGTGAAACTGACCCCAGTATCAGAGGCACTAACAGAAAAGACAGGAGAAGGGAGGAGGGTGCCCAAGGCAAGGAGGGGGCCTCCTGATCGGGGAGGAAGAGACCACGAGGAGTACCAGGGGAGAGAGCAGATGGCTGCGGGTAGGGAGGGACCAGGGGTGGCATGGAGGGGAACAAGTAGGAGAGGATAACCAATAGGAGGAAGAGATGTAGGAGGAGTATCTACTAGGAATAGATTTGAACTTTTGCTGTGGGAGAGAGAGGGGGAGCAGGAACATACTGAAGGGGGGAGGACAAGAGGGGCATGAGAGGGACGGCAACAGGTAGGGGAAGAGGTAGCGAGGACGAAAGGGTAGAAGGGGGCTAGTAAGGAAGGAGGGGTGGTGACTGGAGGAGAGAAGGCTACAGGAAGGGGGAAGGATGGGAGGGGCATCACTATCGGGGTAGAAGGGAATGGGGGCTCTAAATCGACAACAGTGGGGATAGGAGAGGGGTTGGAAATCAGTAGGGGAAGAGGGAAGGTCGACATAGGAAGACCAGTAGGAAGTAGTCAGGCTGGGAAGGGGCTCAAAGGGGACAGGAGGAATAAGACAGAGAAAGGGTGAGGCAGAAGTAGGGGGTACAGATACAGAAGTCACAGAGAGTGCAGCTGGTGGGGGTAAGGGGCAGGGAAGAACCAATACCGGGGTGGTGGAGGGGCATTAGAAGGAAAGGGGTAAGGGATGCAGGGTACTCATCCTGGGGGATTCTATACTGAAATGGGTGAGATGGGGCAGAAAGGAGGAAAGGCACAGCCGTATTTGGGTTGAAACTGTCCCCAGGTTGAATGCAGGAGGGGCAAGGCAGGCACTGCTCAAGTGTGCAGCGAAGGGGTGGAAGAAACCTCATTTACTGTTGCAAGTGGGTACAAATGACTTGGTGGGGGACACTGTGGAAGTAGTGAGGAGGAGGTTCAAGTAGTTGGGCAGGCAGTGTGAGGGGGTGGGGGATTCGGTGGCATTCTTGGAAGGACTGCCGGTACCATGTGCAAGCATGGGGAGGAAGGGTAGGCTTGAGGAGTTCAATGAGTGGCTGAGGGATTGGCGCCACACCAAACATTATGAGTTAGTGACTAACTGGGGTAGAGTCTGGGGGAAATGGTGACTTGTACGTGGGGGACAGGGTACACTAGAGCAGGAGGTGGGTATTAAAGGCAGCATTACTGCCGGCCCACTGGCACTGAGGGTTGAGGCGCCGGACGCCACACCTCACGCCACGCTGGCGACCCGGGTTCAGGCACAAGCCCGGGCAGCCAGGGGTCAGCAGGGGAGGGATAGGATTGAGCATCTGGACGACTGCTCTCCTATCCTGGGGCAGGGTCCAGGGACTCACCGCTTTGTAGCGGACCCAGGTGATGACCGGGGGCACTACTAGAGTGGTGTAGTAAAGGGGGCAGAGTGTGGTAGATGTTGGCACACTGTGCCTAAGCATCATTGCATGCCCGAACTCTGCAAAGGGGAGAAAAGTGGAAAATGGGCTATGGTCGGGCATCATGAGCTTCTGACCCCCACTGCCTACGCGAATGGTGCCCTCTCAACCTGCTCCTGCTCTGGTGGGTTGAGCTGGGAAGCGCCTCACCATCCCGTCATAGGTCGGCCTGATGTTGGGGCCAGGGCTGAGGGGGGTCGTTTGGGATGACCAAGCCGACCGTAGCCCAAGGAGGAAATATGTACAAAAAAAGGCAGGATTAGAGGGGTATATCTCTACTAAGGTGGATTTAAACTAGTCAGGGGGTAGCCAAAAGACTGAGGTTGGTAGAAAGGTCCAGACAAGGGAGCCTAATGAGCTCACCACCCTAGATATAGGTAAAGGCAGAGATGTAGTAACCCTGGAAGGGGGTGGGCAGAGTTGCCTGAGTGTATTACGGAAGGCACCACCACCTGGTAAGAATAAGGAGGAGAGAGGGTGCGAACTACCGGGAGCATGGACACAGGCCATGGAGGAGAAGAGTGAGGAGAAGGAGGGGTACAGGTGGAAGGTGGTCTAACTAAATGGATAGAGAACTGGTTACAATGGAGGGTGCAGATGGTGGTGGTGGTGGTGGGGGGGGGGAGTTGTCAGCACCTAGAGCAGTGACAAGCAAGGTGCCATAGAGCTCAGTGCTTGGCCCAGTGCTATTTGGGCTCTTTATCTCCGATATAGCTCATGGAGTGGGGAGCAGGGTTAGCCTGTTCCCACATTATACCAAATCAAAAACAAATAGTTATAGTAGCAGAGCCCCCTTCCCCCCCACTCACACACATACACACTCCCTGAAAAACTGCTGAAAAGCCTGCAATTCATTCAAATCAATTCCATTTTCTTACTTACTTGAGGTTCGATGCCAACAAGTGTAAAATCATGTACCTAGGGCATACGAACTCCGATGCTGAGTATAGGATGGGGGAGATACTGATACTCACTAGACATGAAAGGGTCCTTGAGGTTATTATATCAGAGGACCTCAAGGTGGCAGTACAGTGTGACAAGGCTACGAGCATGGCAAATTGGATTCTGGGGTGCATAAGGAGTGGCAACTCCAGTAGGAGGAGGAGGGATGTTGTGCTGCCATTGTATCACTCCCTGCTATACCCCCAGCTGGAGTGCTGTGTCCAGTTTTAGAGTCCACACTTCAGAGAGGACATAAGATGGAAGTTTTCCAGATCAGGGCAACTAAAATGGCTTAGAATTTTCACGGGAATCCCTACAAGGAAAGGCTGAAAAATCTCAGCATGTACACTCTGGAAGAGAGGAGGGCGAGAGGTGACATGATCAAGACCTACAAAGTACCTCACATGGGTAAAGAGGGTAAAGTTGGGGAGTTTCCTTCAAATGAGGATGAGCACCCAAACCAAGGGACAAAATGAAGCTGGGCAGAAGGCATTCGGGGTAGATGTGAAGAAATATTTCTTTACTAAAAGGGTGGTAGATGCCTTGAACAGACTTCCAGGAGAAGTGGTGAAAGTTAAAATGGTAGGGGGCATGAAGCATGCATGGGATAATCATGGGGTATATTTGAAAAAGGGGAAGGAGGGGGTCAAAGGAGATCAGTAGGGCTATGGAAGTGGAGTAGGTTCAAGTTCATTGCAGGAAAAATCCATTAAGCAAGCTCATTCACAAGGTGGTCCTGCACAAGGAGGTCCTGATGGACGCAGGCAGAATAAGACATGCAGTAACATATACAGGCAGGAGTTCCAAGTAGGTAGAGAACACTTGGGCTGACTGGGTGGGCTGAGCGGTGCTTTTCTGCTGACAAATTCTATGTTTCTATGGCATCATGTGTTCATTCAGGTGCAGTGTTTAGTTAAAGTTGAGCCTACCATACATCCAGATGTAAGGTACAGTAAATTACCAAATTAGATGCAGCCCACTTACAGTACAATAAACAGAACCCCAGTGCTTTGAGAAGCCTTTACTCTTCATAAGGTTGCTTAAACAGCTGGGGTTCTATTTGCTGTGTCCACACCAGCATGCTGATCTTAAAACTGACGCCATTGCTGTATGAGTACTTAATTCTTGCTCACTCCATTTCTTCCCCACTTTGAAACCTGCTTGTCCTGAGTTAGTTTTGGGCTGGCAGCATCCCATCTGTGTTAGAAGATGACCAATAAGAAGCACTGAAAGACGTCAGACTTCACAGACTGTGAAGGCAGCTGCTCATCCACCATCTTGGCAAGAAGAAGGCTGCAGCTGTGGCCACTGATGACTGTTAGGGTATGGGGATGGGGGGGCCAAAGGGGACAGACATAAGGAGATAAAATCATAATAAAAATTGTGAGATTATCACCAACTTTCCAAAATGCTTACCAGTAAAAGAACACTCTATGAAGTTTTCCAAATGGAACACAATCAGGTGAAACCTCTGTCTGCCGTCTGACACCTGGCATTAACCAGCATAACATTGTCTAAAGAAGGCTGTGTGATCATGTGGTTACTGAAATGCTGGAGATTACAGATGTATAAGAACAAAAGAATATCACACAGAAGCTGGCACATGTGTCTATAGCAGCTGTCACCTGCTTCTCAGTAGTTATACCCTTGAGGTACTTGAATGTTTCTATCATATCCTCTCTTTCCCTTCTCTCTTCCAGTGAGTACATACTGAGGTCCCTTAATTTCTCCTCATAAGTCTTGTGTTGTAAGCTCTGTACCATCTCATTCACCCTTCTCTGGACCATCTCCAGCCTGTTAATATCCTTACGAAGGTGCGATCTCCAGAACTGCACACAGTACTCCATATGAAGCCTGACCATGGTTTTATATAATGGCATCACTACCTCCCTCCTTATACTGGTGATACCCCTGCCTATGCACCCCAGCATGTCACTGACCCTCCCAGCTGCCTTACCACTTTGACATTTTCAGGTCATCTGAAATAAGAACCCCCAAGTCCCTTTCCTTCTTTGTGACTGTCAGCAACTCCCCCCCATCCTGTAGCTTTCCCCAGGGTTTCTGTGTCCCAGGTGCATAATTTTGCACTTTTTTGAATTAAACTTTAGTTGCCAGTCCTCAGACCATTTTTCAAGCTTCCTCAAGTCCCTCCTCATTTTCTCTACCCTCTCTGGGGTATCCACTGTGTTACAGATTTTGGTGTCATCTGCAAACAGGCAGACCTTCCCCTTCAGCCCTTCTGCAATGTCACTAATGAAGACATTGAACAGGACTGGACCCAGGACCAATCCCTGCGGCACCCCACTGGTGACTCCCTCTCCCCAGACTGCACCCCATTTACCACCACTCTCTGCCTCCTATCTGTTAGCCAGTTTCTAACCCACTTTACCACCCTTTCCCCCATGCCCAGCCTACTCACCTAGTTTATCAGCCTCCTATGTGGGACAGTGTCAGAGGCTTTGCTTAAATCAAGGTTAGTGTTGTCCACTGCCCCACTCCGATTTACTTCCTTTGTCACCCACTCAAAGAGATCAACCAGATTTGTCTGACATGACCTCCCTACTGTGCATACATGTTGCCTATGGTCCTGGGCTCCGATGCCTTCTAGATGCCCTACTAAAGCAATGTCTCCATGATCTTCTCCACTACTGAGGTGAGGCTGACAGCCACTTCCCTACTGCTGGATTTGTATAGAGGGACCACATATGCCTTCCTCCAATTCTATGGTACCACCCGTGTTGAGTGACTTAGTGAACATGGCTGCCAGAGGTACTGCTATCTCCCTTCACAGTTCTTTTAATATCCTTGGATATATGCCATCTAGTCCCATCGCTTTGTCCACCTTCAATTTAGTCACCTCCTACAGGATTCTTCTGTCTATGGATGGACTGTTGTCCACCTCTTCACACCTTTGCAACTGTTGTACTGCTGTGGCCCTTTCCCCACTCCCTCTTCTGTGAATACTGAACAGAAAGACACAGTGGATGTCTTGGTGGGGGGCCATAACAGTTCTTAGGCATGGTACTTTCACTTCCAAATACCTAAACAACACATATAAGCAAGCAACATTCGGCATTGACAAATGCTTGTTTTTCTTTCTCACTACAATTCATAGATGCTGTGTCTCAGACCCCATCCCTTAAGGTATGTCCCTTTTCACTGCCATGGGAATCCTGTCAGCCTTCTTTCTAGCAACACTATTATTTCATACAGACCTTCTTTGGTGTCTTTAGTACCATGATGACTTTGATTTTAATTACTTATGAGGTCTGGAACTTAGTAGCATCAGTTGAGCGGAAGCCTACAATAAAGCTTTCAGTTTAGAGCTTCCAATCAACAATTGTTCCCGTGTTCTGGAATTGCTAAGTTATTAAAAAACACTGACTGAAAAAAAAGACTGCATTACTAAGGGACCTTAAATATGGGAAAAATAACACCACGTCAGGAAACACAGAAACATAGAAAGGTGACGGCAAAAGGAGACCAAAGGTCCATCAAGTCTGCCCTTGAGATCCCAAGATCCTAAGTGATCCTGGCTCCTTGCTGGTAGATTCCCTTGTGGATTTGACTCTGGCCTACTCCTTATCCCAACCCCTTTTGAATGCTGATGTGGTCCTAGCTCCTACCACCTCTGCAGGTAGTTTGTTCCATAGCTCCACAATCCTTTCCGCGAAATAGTGCTTCCTAAGATCCCTCCTGAAACTCCCACACCTCAGTTTCCATCCATGCCCCCTCTGTTTGAGTTGGGAGCCTTGGTGAATAATTCAGCATAGGGTTCTGAATTTAAACCCCTCATGTACTTCAAGGTTTCTCATCTCCCTACTTTCTCTCCTAGATTCAAGTGAGTACATGTTTAATGCCTACATCTGCCCCTCATATTGCAGCCCCTCAGCCCCTGTATCATTTTGGTTGCCCTTCTCTGAATGGTCTCTATCCTGTCCCTATCCTTCTTAAGGTATAGTCTCCAAAAAATGTACACAATATTCCAAATGGTTCTCACCACACAGATCTGTACAGTGGAAGTATCACCTCCCTGTGCCTACTGTCAGATGTTTTCCTTATGCATCCCAGCATTTTGTTGGCCCTACTATGCACTGCATTGCATTGACTGGTTTGTTTAAGGGTGTTGCTAATAATTACTCCTATATCCCTTTCCTCTTTTGAATCACTGAGTTTGACCCTGTTTAGCCAATAGGTTGCTCTAGGGCAGTGATACTCAATCCTGACTTGCTCAAGAGCCACATGTACAGTCAGCATTGGCCAAGGAGCCACAAACATATAGCTGACTCTATTATTATAGTGGCATGAAAGAATTCTTGACTCTGATTGGTCAGCCTGGGCTAGACCTATGATGTTATGTTATGGGTGTGGGCAGGACAGTAGTGTGGTGGGTAGGTAACTGGCAGGGCGGGAGGACACAGAGGGTGGTGGTAAATGGCTGTCATTCCACAGAGGGAAGAGTGACCAGTGGGGTACCACAGGGATCAGTGCTGGGACCGGTCCTATTCAACATCTTCATCAGCGACATTGTGCAGGACCTAGAAGGCAGAATTTCACTGTTTGCTGATGACACAAAGCTCTGTAACAGAGTAGACACACCAGAGGGTATAGACAGAATGAGAAGGGACCTGCAGAAACTTGAAAATGGTCACGGGTTTGGCAGTTGAAATTCAATGCAAAGAAGTGTAAGATAATGTATATGGGGCGCAAAAACCCAGGCACAATATACCAGCTTGGGGTGAGGATATAGCATTCACCAAGCAGGAAAGGGATCTTGGGGTTATCATCTCTGATGACCTCAAGGTAGGGAAACAGTGTGACAAGGCAGCAGGTAAAGCAAATAGGATGCTGGGATGCATAGGCAGGGGCATCACCGGCAGGAAAAGGGAGGTCATGATTCCACTATACGAGACACTAGTGAGGCCCCACCTGGAGTACAGTGTACAGTTCTGGAGACCTTACACATAAGGACATAGACAGGGTAGAGAAGGTTCAGAGAAGGGCAACAAAGATGGTACATGGACTGCATCTCAAGTCCTATGAGGACAGGTTGAAGGAATTGAATATGCACTCTCTGGAGGAGAGGAGAGAGAGAGAGAGAGAGAGAGAGGGGACATGATAGAGACATACAAGTATCTTACAGGGAGGAACAGGGCGCAAGAATACACTATTTTTAAGCGAAAAAGATGTTCCAGGACTAGAGGGCATGGGATGAAGTTGGAGGAAGGACGATTCAGAGGAAACATGAGAAAGAATTTCTTCACAGAACGGGTGGTGGACAAGTGGAACACCCTGCATGAGGAAGTGGTGGGGGCTGAAATAACCACGGGATTTAAGAATGCATGGGATAGACATAAAGGAATTCTGGAGATCAGGGGTAAGGGGCAACAGAGTTCTAGGAAAACATAAACTGAAGTTACAAACTCAAATGGGCAGACTAGGTGGGCCATAGGCCCTTATCTGCCGACACTGTCTATGTATCTATGTATCCCAGCATGACATCAGAGATATAGTCCCAGCACACATATTTCCAAATGACCTCACTAAAAAAGCATTGAACATGGCATGCCAAAGTAGCCCACAGCTGACATGACCAGTCTCAAGTTGGCCATTTTGCAATATTATCTTTATTGCAGTTTTCCACTTTAAAACCCCAGGGAAAAAAAACATAAGTACATCACTCCCACGTCACACAAACCAACAAAATAAATAATCCAAATCCCTTTTCTTTTATTTACCCCCACAAAACAAAACTAAAAAATAAAGAAGTGAAAAGCCATCTGTGTCATCGGCTTCATAGCACTCCTCTGCAGCACTAGCAGTGCCTGATTACTGAAGACTGTAACTCCGATCACAGTGTACTTTTATTTTTAACATTAAAAAATTATGTAAAGGCCCCTAAATACCCACAGTGCTCACAGCATTTTAAGAGGCTGTGTGGCACTTTATGTCTCCTCCTTCCCAGCTCCCCCAAGCATCAGCAGAGATACAAACTTTAAGCCACTGTAGTGTACACCAGTGTTTCTCCAACATTACCCCAGCCCAGAAACATTGGCCGGTGCTAGCTAAAGAGTAAAGAACAACCCCGCACTTTGGTATGTACTTTCATAACATAAAACAAGCATTTGTCAATGCCGAATGTTGTTGCGCTGGCAGTGGTGGAGCTAGAGACGCATAATAGGAATGGCAGTGAAGTATTGAAGTGACGCCAACCCCACCCCCACCCTGTAGAGAGCGACAGGCATTGGGGTGTGCCTTTGGGTCATCAGCTATAATGCTCATGGCATTGTACCTCACCCTACCCTGTCAACACTAACAAGTGTCATGGTGTGTTTTGGGGTCTTTGGGCATCATACTTACCCCATTCCATAAGGAAATATGCTGATGTGGGTGCAGTATAGGAGCGTGGGGTGAAGTTTGTGGCCTAACAGTGCAAGACACACCACGATGCCTGTCAGTGGCTGCAGGGTGGGTGTGGGGTGTGGAATGGCATGAGCATTACATCCGATGATCCCAAGTCACAGCCCTGACGCCTGTCAGTCCGTACCGGGTGGGGTGCTACAGTTGGAAACCCTAACATTATAGGCGTGTAGTGGTAGTTTCACTCCACATTTTCAACATGGGCTGCTTCTCAGGCCACCTCATGAAAAGCAGCACAATCACTTTGTTAGCTGAAACGTGGTTTTGCACAGCAGCTGTGCCATTTAGTGACAGAGGGACGAAAACACAGTTTTGGGCAGGATGTGGAGAATGACAACTGTATTGTTCATGAGGAGGTGTAAAAAATGGCAACGCTGAAAATATGGAGTGGCAATATGAAATACTGGTGAAGTAATGAACATGCATACAAACTGCGCAACAGACCTCCGCAACCCAATTATTTGTGAGAGTTTTTTAGGCACATTTTCAACATAGGTATTTTGGGACCTCCCCTCATGAACAGTAGTTCTGTGATTTTGTTAAAGTGTCCCAAAAGGTGATTTCTCACAGCAAGCATGCCATTGTGCATCACAGTTGCAGAAATGCGTTTTGGGCAGGCTGTGAAAAATGGCAGCTGTACTGTTGAAAAGGAGGTGTGCACAAATGCCAGTGGTGAAAATGTGACATGAAAATATTGCAAATTTTCGAAGTTACAAGGCTGCGTGGAAACTGCGCAACGCACACTTACAGCACAGTCATTGTATGGACTTTCAGCACCAAATTTTCAACATAGGCATTTTAGGACCTCTGCTCATGAACAGTGTCATCGTCATTTCCTCAAACGGTCCTGAAAACTGATTTCGCACAGTGACCGTGCAATTCTGCACCGGACGTGCGAAAACACATTTCAGCCAGGATATGTAAAATGACAGCTGTACTGTTCATAAGGAGGTGCAGAACAATGGCAGTGTTGAAAATCTGGAGTGAAAATATTATAAATTCATGAACTTACAAGCGTGCATGCAAACTGCACAATGCACGCTTGTAACACAGTCATGTTATGGAGTATCGTCACCAAATTTTCAGCATACGCATTTGAGGACCTCTGCTCATAAACAGTGTAACTGTCATTTTCGTAATTTGTCCCGAACACTGATTTCCCACATTGACCGCGCTATTCTGCGCCGGACGTGTGAAAACACATTTCGGGCAGGATATGTAAAATTACAGCTGTACTGTTCGTCATGAGGTGTGGAAAGATGCCAATGGTGAAAATCCAGAGTGAAAATATTACAAATGCACATTACAAGCGTGCGTGCAAGTTGCACAACGCATGATCGTAAGTCATTTTAAGGAGTATCATCACCAAATTTTCAACATAGGCATTTTAGGACCACTGCTCATGAACGGTGTCACTGTAATTTTCGTAATCTGCCCTGAACACTGATTTCCCACAGTGACCACGCTATTGTGCGCCAGAAGTGCAGAAACACATTTCAGCCAGGATGCGAAAAATGACAGCTATACTGTTCACAAGGAGGTGAAGAAAAATGACAATGTTGAAATTCTGGCATGAAAATATTGTGAATTTGCGAAGTTATGAGCGTGTGTAGCAACTGTGCAATTCACGCTCGTAACACAGTCATTTATGGAGTTTCTTCACAAAATTTTCAACATAGGCATTTTAGCACCTCTGCTCATGAACAGTGTCACTGTTATTTTTGTAATCTGCCCTGAATACTGATTTCCCACAGTGACCGCGCTACTGTGCGCCGGCAGTGCGGAAACATATTTCAGCCAGGATGTGAAAAATGACAGCTGTACCATTCACAAGGAGGTGTAAAAAAATGACAATGTTGAAAATCTGGCATGAAAATATTGCAAATTTGCGAAGTTACGAGCATGCGTAGCAACTGCGCAATGCATGCTCGTAAAACAGCCATTTTTTGGATTTTTTTCACCAAATTTGCAACATAGGCTTTTTGAGAGCCCACCTCATGAAAACTGCCACTGTCCTTGCATTAATCAGTCCCAAAAGGTGATTCCGTGTAGTGACTGCAAATCACCTTTCGGGACAGACTAAAGTCATAACAGTGACAGAATTCATGAGGAGGGGTCCCAAAAACCCCATGTTGAAAATTTGGTGCAAAAAGTCCAAAAAATGCCCAGGATATGTATCAAAGTTGAAAAAACCCTATTTATTCTATTATACAGCTTACCGGCATTTCCTCAGTTCGCGGTCGGCTTTGAAGAGTGCAAACAAGTTCCCGGTCCACCGAAGATCATCGTGCCAGACACCGGAGGTAAATATGGGGTGAAGAGGGTGTGGGGAGGCAGGGGGCGCAGTGGGTGGGTGCGGGTGGTGGGTAGGGAGACTACGAGGGACCTTTTTTTGTTCACAGGGTAAAAAAAACATAGCGGGACAGTTTTTTTTTTTACAGGGTATTTGGCATGCTGGGGTGGGCTCCCAGTGTGCCACCTAACTGTTGTGGGTGGGTGCTGCAGCCAACGGGGGATTGGGCACCCCCATCGGCACACAAGGAAAGCGGGGGGGGACCAAGTGCAGAAGGGGGATTGAGCACCCCCCTCGGCATATAACAAATGAGGGAGTGCTTTATGCCGACAGGGGTGAAACTCCCCATTAGCACATCTGCAGTGGGGCTACGGAAGCGGCAGGGAGACTGGGCACCCGCATAGTCGGCAGTTACGCAGCCGCCATGCTCACAATGTGGCCAAGCACATCGGGAGGTCCGCTGCATCTGTCGGGGTTTGCTCAGATTGCAGCAGACCTTTCCTTAGATGTGCTTGCCACATTATGTATGTATGGTGTGGTGCCGGCACGCAGGCTGATTGGGGAATGAGGGACGCACCTACTGGTGCATGCCCTGCATTCGCCCAACAGTCACCGCGCCTCCAAATCTGCACTACCACAAGATGTTGGCTGCACAAGCATGCCAACATAAAAATGAATGTAAAAGTCAACCGATCGTGTTTGTGGGGGTGGTGAAGATGTCAACTTGGCAGTGAATGGCAGCTGAACAATGCAAATTCACACCTCATTAAGGAAATGAAATTAACAGCAGTTTGCTGATAATTTCATCTGATTGCAAGCCGGAGCGAAATTCAGTGCTAGTCAACTACATCCCTTGCCAGCTGAAATTCCAGTTTCTTTTGCTCACATGCTGTCTCGGCACACGCTCTCTTGGAAGCTGACAGTAAACCACAAACCACCAATCGCGGGGGTAAATAAAGAGCTGCACTGTAGCCTGAGTATTAGGGCATCGTAGGAGCCACAAATAAAGTGTAAAAGAGCCACACGTGGCTCGCGAGCTGCGGTGTGAGTACTGCTGCTCTAGGGTTATTCCTGCCAATGTGCGTCACTTTACATTTTTTTGTGTTAAATTTCAGCTGCCAGATACTAGACCATTATAGTGTATGGTGGAACGCTGTTCTCCACCGAAATCAGTTAGTTGTAAAACGTTGTTCTGCTGCAGTAGTGACATCCATAGTGCAGCAGAATGACTTTTCATTCTGCTGCACTGTGGAAATCACACAACACCAATTACAGCAGAAACAGCAGGCCAAACCAGATAACAGTGTGGCAGTGGCAGCAACACAATCACCCAAAACTGCACAGTTAAACACCTAAGAACTGCAGGATCAACCAGATATTTAAATTTTAATTAAAAGGCAGGATCAACCAGATATCCAAACATTACTTACAAACAAGAGAGTCTCCTCTCGGTCGTAAGCGAGGAGTTCAGCCACCATGATTTTTTAAAGCCCTCCCACACCCGATTAGCAACCAATAGAAGGCTGCACTACCAAATGATGGATGCTTGCTCCATAGCAACCCCAAATCCCCACTCTGATGGCAAATTGAAATGTTTGTGACACAAATGTATTTTAAATGCTGCATGATGTTGAAACTGTCATTTATTACCACTTTTTCTTGCCCTCGAAGTGCAAGTTTTTTACAATACACAATATAGAAAAGTGTATGTCTCCTGATGCACAACAAGGCTAATCTACAGCCTCATGGTTACTATGCCGACTATGTCACCTCTCGAGCTGCACTCTCGACGTCAACAGTCGGCATAGTAACCACCTGGTTGTAGAACAGCCTTGTTGTGCATCAGGAGCCATACACTATCTTATATGTTCTAACTTTTTCAAATCATTTTGTACAGTTCTCACTGCTTCTTCGCTGTCCACACACAAACACACAAAACAATACACTGGAGTTATTAACCAGACTGCACCCATGCCCACCTGTAAAATGATCTATAAACACATAAACAACAAGGTTTATGTTCCTTTCATTTGAAAGGCCCTCCTGGCTATTCTTATCACTCATATTTGCTTTTCTGATGTGTGTCAGCTGTTTATGAAAAGGTCTTCGTGGTCTGGATCATGTTGGATGGCAACCAAGGATGGAACTGTTGTCACAACAGTCTTAGCTCTAAAGATAATGTTACAAAATTAGAATAGAATGTTGTTTTATATATGGCCTTCCACACAAGTATCCTAAAGTGCCACACAAAGACATTTGATAATCCCTGATTACACACCGACCAAGTTGTTGCACACCAGTGTGGTTTATACTGGTGTCAGTCCGCACCTGGTCATTTATGAAGCCAGTTGTATACTCCACTTAAGGACATTGGCTTCCATACCAATGTCACACCAGTGTCTTGGGAACTGCATTGTGGGACTAATCCTGCAAGGTGCTCCCTGTGTGTTGTGATGCTAAATTACCCTCAGGCAGTGAGGTGAAAAGTGGCCACCATTCACACAGTACCTAAAACCACCTACACCAGTTCAGTTTCTCTGTCTGAGAGAGAAGCAGAAGAGACACATTAGCCCTATTCACACGGCCCATTCTGGGCTGTTGTTGGTGGTGCACGGCAGTGAGATCGTTGCCACTGTGCATGTCTGAACACCACCCATTTGCCATTTTCAGGTAGCGTTTCATTGTGACTGCGATCCCTCTTTTCTTGGGATCACGTAGTGGTGCGGGTGTTTTACACCATTTTTTGCAGCCATCTGAACACCTGGCGCTACTCACAATGATGCCAGTGGAATACCAGGCTGCAATTTCCAGGAGACTGTGGCAATTCAGGAAGCAAGCCTTCAACAGTGCACAGCCATATCGTGTCAACGCTGGTCGGCAGCGCTGCAGATACAGCCATGGATCCGATGGGGATGTCAGCGATCCAGATACCTACCATATGAATGAGGCTATAGGTCTGATGTCTGGGCAGTTTACACACAAATGCACACCGGTGGAGCTCTCCAAATCTGCACCAGTGTTGAAATGGCCAATGTAAATGGGGCTGTAGATACTCTTTGTGCACTAACTGTGCAATGACAGACACTGCAGCCTTTATACATTCATCAACATCCCTACACAGCCATGGATAATTTTAGTAGAAAAATGGTGTTTCTGGGAGAAAGGCACAGCATGTCAGTCTGGATAATGTGGTTCTCCTAACTGTCTTGAATAAATACCAAGAATCATTAACTTTCTGTTGGACAAGCACCAGTTGGGAGTTGCATAGTACAGTGGTAGGAGCACAGAGATGTGAAGCAGGAGGTCTGAAATTTTAATCCCACAATACCTACAGGCTCTCTATCTGACCTGAGAAAGGTCCTTAACCTCCCTCAGTTTCAGTTGACTCTCAGAAAACAAAACATTGGCCCCCTAACTCATGAGTGGTGAAGTCATGAGTTAGTTATGAAGGTCTTTACATTCATGTGTGGCAATAAATGTGTCGTTCTTTGGTAACCAGGTAAGGTCCACTAGGCACAGTTACCTGTTTTCAGTGGTGACCTGAGAGCACTGGGGAGGTTCAGTGACTTGTTTAGAGTCACACAGCATGCAAATGGAGGTTGTGGGAATCAAACCCAGGTTTTTGCTGGTTTTAAGCTCATTCAGAGCTCATTACTCTAACCTCTAGGGTATACTGACAGTCCCTATTCTACTGCAACCTGTTAGCTATTTGATATATACCAAACTATATGTGTAATGTGTGTTGCCTTCGTTTCGCTATAAATTTCCTTTCTTTTCATTGCAAACTCTATACCCGACCCATTGTTCTCTGGGTTCTAGTTTCAGGTTCTAAGTGGAAATAACATGTTCTAGGTGAAATAAAATGTGTTCTCAGTGAAATAACTTGGGTTCTAAGTGAAATAAAATATCTTAAAATACCAATTTATTCACCACTGAGGTGGCATATATGGACTTTAATGTAGTAGTTAATGCTATGTGTTAACTATTAGATTGTCTGAAGGTGCCCGTGGATTGGGTTATATAATAATATCACGTGTAATTTAATATGAATGTGAATGCATATGCAGTTCATGCCTAGGAATGGAAATTTATAAGAATTGTCATAACTGGGCTTTACATGAGTCACATTCAGAAATACAGTACATCTGAACTCATGTGTAATTAGTATGTAATCCATGCTTACTGTAATTACCATCACTGAATATAATCCTTAGAGGCACACAGCCATTTAAAGTTCTATTTTTTAATTGGAATTTACAAGCCTGTTCTTTTTTGTTTGTTAATAAATAATGAAAAATGGCTTCATACACATCAGTGCTGCAGCCTCTTTAGCTGAATAATGAAAAGCGACACAAACAAATGAGAAGTCACATTAAAATATTATATTGTAGCCTTATTCTCCCCTTTCAATTCCCCTTGCAGCAGCAGCTCATAAAACAGTAAGAGACACCTAACAAAGGAATAATGAATAACCCCCCAGAGATGCCCTCCCTGGTGGGAAGGCCTGTGTAGTTGGAGATCGATGCTGCCACAAATATGGGGAGGCTAGCATTTATTCTTCTCCCAGAGGACAGCAGTTAACAGAAAACCAGCCTTGCCGACGAAACCCCCCAAGCAGTACAGTCCATCAGATTCATCCCTTCTGCCCCATTCACACTGTCCTCCGTGTAGCAATTTGACTTAAGTGGCCAATAGAAACAGTTGATGTTGGCTGTTCTCAGCATATGAAAACTGACTGATTCCTATCAGAGTAGCACTATAACTACAGTTAGAGAGTGTTCTTTCTCTCTTTCTCTCTCGCTCTCATTTCTGTGGTTTTCCTTAAAAATGGCTTTGTCGATATTTCTACTTATCAACAGGGTAATGCACAGAGGACCTGGCAGCTTGTCTCTGGGTAATTATTTCTCTGAGCGTGCTAACAAGGACACAAAGAAGAAGGTAAATTGAAAAACAAAACAAAAAAAAGGAAATTAAAAAAGGAAACCCTGTTTAATGTGTCACATATTACGTGACCTTGTGCCTGCTGCATGTCTGGTTATTGTACTTGATTGAGTATAAAACACAGGGGAACATGCAGTAACTCACAGATACTCAGCAAGAACAGCTACCTCAGGAGGTAAGACGCATACTTCTGACTAGATCCCAGAGATAGGTCGTATTAAAAAAAATGTATTTACCTACAGTATTATAGCTGAGATGCCTCATATATTTCTCAGTGGGGGCCCTACGTCTACTCCTTTTTAACTCTGGGCAGATTAAAGCATTGTGAGGCCAAGTGACTTGCCTAATGGGAACATAACCCTCTATATTTTACATTTCTTAATATACTTGGAAATTTGGACATGTGTGAGGCCAGTTTAATACCCTTTGGACAGCATATTAGACTAGTTTGTGAGGCACAAAGTGTGTTTGTGCCTCACAACTTAGGCTTGTGAGCTCTCAGTCAGCAGTTTGTAAGGGGAGAGGCTATACTGGAAAGGAGCTTTTTGCAAGCAAAACCTCATGTGCACCTGTTTTCAAAGTTAGGGCCTTAGCGGATGCAAATGAGAGGCAGCGTCATGCATGTAATAAGCACAGCAATTTGGGAAGCAAAATATACAGTATTTGCAAATTACCTATTTGTGTCTGCTAAAATAAAGAGTGCTAGTAGCAGTGATGTTTGTCACCATCCAGTTACCCTTGGTCATCAGGGATTCACCCTGTTTGGGCCTCAGCAATCACTCAGCCCCATCCACCCCCTACTTGATGCCCCATGGCTATGCCATGCATGGCAGTGGTTTGGGGGAAAGGCTGTCCTCCCCTCCAAGTAGATCCATTCCCGATGGGTGGCTGGTAGTGTGGTGGGGTGCCCAAGCATGCCATTCATCACATAGATGGAATTTTTACTTCCCAATTTTTCCTCCCACTCATTCTTCTCCATGTGGGCAGCTGTCATCAGATACCATGCAGGTATAGTGCACTGCAGATAGAGCAAGTTCCCTGGCCCACCTGCAGGTGCCACTGTGGCTCTGAAACCTGCCATTGACTCTCACCGGGCAGAGTGCACTGCCTCTCAGCAACTGCTCCAGCCTAATCCCCGTGACAGATTCACGACTCCACTCCCCCAGAACCCTGGTCATTGGCATGGAAATATGATGCACAGCAGCAGTCTTTAGAGAGCCCTGTTGGAAGCAAATCTTAACCACTTGCAGATGAATACAGGGCACTTACAAGCACATTTTGTCTGTAACAGGCATGTGTCACTGCTCCATGGTTCACCCTGACACTATCCAGAGGTGCTGTGGGCTACTGGAAAGGGAGATCACAGGTGCACTCTCCACCATTGCCAAATGATCACTGCTGACCTTGAGCAGGTCACTTGATCTCCCAATGCCACTGTGGTGTCTTGTACAAAGTTAGTGATAGCCATGTACAGGCATGTGTATCAACATGCTACATGGCTAGTGGTAGCCTAAACAGTGCCACAAAATAGTTTCCAACTGAGCTATACTACTGCCACGTCACATCTTTGTACTAGTCTGTCTGTTCACCTAGAAAGCATACTTCTGGCACTGTCTGGCAGATTGTACCATCTTAATCAGGTGGTAAATGCATGTAAAGTGTAGTCAATGAGATGTAAAACCATTGTTTGTGCCTTGCATGAAGAGTGGTTTCATTTGTGTTTCATCTTTTAAAAGGGAGAATTGCTGGTGCAGCACACACCCATTTGTTAGGCACAAGCAGGGTCTGTGCTTTGCGACCACGATCATTGGGTTTGTGTGGATGTTCCTCTGCTAGGTGATGCTTTTTAAGTTAGTCTTGTGTCTAGTTCAATCAATCACATACTGTATGTTACCAGAGGCATTTGCCTTTGGGGAGGGTGCTAAGGGTTTTTTTCAGAGGGATTGTTTGCATGCTCTGTCTGTTGCTGCACACAGTAGAGGTCTGCTGACTGGTCAGTTGTGAGTGTGGTCACATTGTTTCTTTGTGAGTAGGCTTATTGTTAGAGTTGTACTTTTCCTTTGGTGTCAGGTGCTACAGTCATCTGATTTTTGTGCTAGTGAAACACAGATTGTTATTGTTCCAATACACCTTCTCCCACACCAGCACGTTAATTTGCAAGTAGAAAGCTGTCTTTGCCTTTGGTTAGGTCTTGCTTTCGTGCAGTCCTTGTTTTCCACTTGTCCAGGTTTTCATGAACAAACCATTTTTCATGGAAATCCATGGCCATCCTTGTTCTGTCACTGATCTTTGTCTACGATAACCACATCCATGGTTTGTCCATGATTCACAGACAGAATTGTCCGTAGTTGATAAATATGCACAAACGCATGGAAAACCACTCAACCAAGATAAAAGAAATGGGAGAAATAAATCCATTTACAATTTGATAAATGAAAGAAAAAATAAGTTGTTAACATAAATTTATAAGTTATTTCAGGTAAAAACCATGATTTTACATGAGTTGGCTGTGGTTTTCAATGTCCATGCTTGCTGATGTTTTTTAAGACTTATTTTTCAAATAAAATATTAATTACATTTATTCCATCTTGTGTCTTTTTCAAGACCATATCATGGATGTGACCTGGTTAAAATATAAACATTGTACTTATCTCATTGTTAGTTCCATCAATGAAGCTACTTATAAAATGGGAAGAGAAAATCCTGCATCCTGCTTGGTCAATACCCACACATTAGATCAGCCTAACCCACAGGTAAAAACAAGTTCTGCCAGCTATGAGGCAGGACAGCCAACAAATCCTTGAATCAAAGTTTAGAATGTTTTTAAAAAAATCAGCTGCCATTTTCTTCCTCTTCCTGAGGTTGCAGCCTAGTTCATATCCATCAGAAACAGCCAGTAAAGAATCATTAAGTAAGCCAAAATAAACAACATGATTCATTATTTGTAAAAAATTCATTCTGAACTTGTTCTTTTCTGGATTTTTTTTTTTTGGCTTGCAGCTATCATCATCATCATTTATTTGTTCATCCATTACGTAACAGTTTGGACATTACAAAGTTAAAAATGAACACAACAGTTAAAAACAGCATGTACCATAATAAAAAGAAGATAAAGTGAAAATAGAAATAATGTAAATAAGTCAAAGTTTTACTGGTATAATAAATTTGTGCAATAAAATAAAATATTATGGGCTAATAATTTCCTTAAAAAAGTTTTTTTGAGTGGATAACAGATGCAATAAATTTAGCAACATTATGGCATCCTCTAGGGTCAGGGGGTGCAACAGAATAAAAACTGGATCATAATATAAATTTAGGTATTTTGTCAAAAACTGTTTGAAATTGGAGTCTCTTAGATGAGAATACAAGGGGCATTGAATTAGTATATGCTCCAATGTTTCATGGAAGCCCCTATTACATTTGCAGAATAGTTCTGTGTTTTGTTCATTGTTTTACCTGATTGAAATATACATACTTAGATATAAGAATTCCAAACCTAGCCCAAGTAATAGCTTTTCGGAGGCTTTGGGGTAGGGGTAACAACAGATAGTTTCGATCCTGAGTCAGTTTTATTTTACTGAACCAAATTGCCTGTTTTTGGCTTTTGACTGACTCCATTTGTTTTTTTGGGGCTAATCTAAAAATATATTTTTTAATTTTGTTTGCATATTCAATAGAGATCAAAATACCCTTATTAAAATATTTCCAGAGATTATAATTATTGGTATTTTTAAGAATAGTGGTCAACTTTTTTAGCCAAAGAGAATGAAAGCTTTCGGTATTCCAGTGAATTTTTTCTAAGAGACAAAGATACGTGATACTACTCGTACAGTTCTTTTTATTATTATCATTTTTATTTATTATCCTTAGCCAGTATGAGACTATTCTGAAATGTATTATGTCTTTTATTGGGATCCTGCCTAACTCAGCATGTACTATTGAATTAGAAGTGGAGAGAGGAACCTGTAATATGGCCTTATAGAAATAGGATAAGGGGAGTTCTAGGTGGGAATATTCTTTAGTTCCCCAAATCTCTGCCCCATAGGCAAGTGAAGAAGTGATTTTTGCTTCTCCAGCTCTAACAGCAGGCAGTACAGTTGATCCTCCAAACTTAGAATTAAAATGGAGTAATCCTTTCACTATTAGTTTTGCCCTGTCTATCTGTTTTTTAATATGTTCATTCCAGAGACCATTTGATGCAAGTGTAACTCCTAGGTAAACATAAGACTTCACCACCTCTACTAGTTGTTTCTCAATATAAATTCTAGGAACCACTGATTGATTGCCAAAAAACATTATTTTAGTTTTAGTTAAGTTAATTCCAAGATGGTAATAGTTACATTTTACTTTAACTTGATTGATTTTTCCTTGAAGTCCTATGTTTGAAAGAGAGAGTATCACCAGACCATCCGCATAGGCCAAAACAGGAACAGGAACATTGTTAACTTTAGGGGAGTCTAATGGTAGAGATTCATCAAATGAAAGAAGAGAGTCTATGTAAATATTGAATAACAGTGGCGCTAGTAAAAACCCCTGTTTAACCTCTTTGTTGGTTTGAAAGTAATCTGTAATATTGCCACTGTTATCAGACTTCACTGCTGTGTACGTGTTTGAATGAAGTAGTACAATAGGACATAATAGTTCTAAAGATAAACCTTTTTTATATAGAATTTCCCGTAACAATTCTCTAATCACATAATCAAAAGCAGCAGAAAAGTCTACAAACAGTGCATAGAGCTTCATTTTCTTATAAACCTTATATTTCTCAATAAGATGAGACAATATATATATATTATCCAGGGTTGAGCATCCCTGAATAAACCCTGATTAACATTTAGATAATGGATTGTATTTTCCAACCCAAATCAGAAGTTTGTTTAATAATATTCTAGAGAAAAGTTTACCACTTATATCTAAAAGACTCATAAAGCGATAGTTTGAAGGGGACAGATAAGATCCTTTTTTGTGTAAAGGAACTATAATGTTTCTTTTCCATGATGGCGGAATGTACCTTTCTCTAAAACAGAGATTAAAGAAATTTACAAAGAATGGTACCCAGTAATTCATATGGTTTTTATATATCTCACCTGGAATGAGATCTGGACCAGGGGCTTTGTTTATAGCTAATTTAAATATAGCATCTTCAACTTCCTTAAAGGAGACTGATAATGGTTGGTATTCAGCTAGTAGGATCTTATGTGTGGTTTGATGCAAACTAAGTACGTGGGGGTCTGTAGTAAGTAGTTTTTTAAAATGCGTAATCCATGTGTCTTGTAGTATATGGACTGATAAAGAGCAATGATCAGATCTTTCTCCCTTAGAGACCATTAACCAAAATGCCTTGATATTGTTGGATCGTATAATATCGTACATTTTTTCCCATTGTAGTTGCTTGATTTCTATTTTTTTATTTTCAAGAAACTTGTGATATAGTTTCCTTACTTCTTTTAAATATACAAAATTCTCTCTGGTTGGAAATTTCTTAGTATATCTAATAATTTCCATTAGATATTGTTTTCCTTTTTTACAATGATTATCAAACCAGGTATTTAGGTTAGTTGAATTTGTCATGAAATGGTATATTTTGGATCTAATTGCTTGATAAGCAGTCTCCAAAAGTTCATAGAGATTTTGGGGGGAGCAAGAAGTGTATGCTAATGAGAATAATTTGGCCATCTGGGGGGAGTACATTAGATCTAGTATCCTTGTTGTATTAATTGCTCTTAGTGATAATCTTAATTGCCCTCTAGACTCTAACTGGATTTGATTATCTTTTGTTGAGTTTTTTATTATTCTTGTACCTACTCCAGAATGTCTCTCATAACCGAGTGTATCAATATCAGCTATCAGGGCTGCATGGTCACTTTCTGGTCTCATCGTGACCACGAGGGAGCGAAAGTGTTCATAACTGTCAGGAGAGATAATCAAATAGTCAATACCACTCCTTCCCAAAGATTACAAATAAGTGGAGTTCCCAATTAAGTCTCCCTTAATTCTACCATTAAGGATTATAAAGTGATTGCTATTAATAAATTCAACAAGTTTCTTCCCACCACAGTTAAGGACAGTGTCAGTTGATTTTCTTGTTCCAAGATCTCCCAGATAAACCATAGATTGAAGCAGTGGTAAGTTGTCAGAATTAGCAAGTCGGGCATTAAGAGTTCCACCCAAAAGAATTATATCAGTTGGGTGCTTTACTATTAATTGATCAATTTCAGTGTCCAGTTTAGACCAAAGATCATTACTGGTTAAAGTGTAATAATTTGGGGGGATGTAAATGTTTGCTATAAGAAATACATAGTTATCCCATTTTACAACATGTAACAATATATTACCATCCAGGATGGTATGATCCAAAACCAAAATGCCCTTTCGTATCATTATAAAGGTGGACAGTCCCCCTCTAGGTCTACCATTCTTCCTTACTTTTTTTGCAGGAACAAAATAAGATTCATAGCCATTTAGTAATGTCAATTCCGTAGCCCAAGTTCCCTGGAAAAGTAAAATTTCAAATTTTTGGCAGAACTTGTGCCAATCAGGGTCTGAGTATTTAGTGGAGAGACCTGCTATATTCCAGGATACAAGTTTTGAATGATCAATTAATAAATCATTACTAGAAGTATTTACATCATCTAGTACAACATCCAAATGTTTGTGACCTAGATTAACTAGTCAAGGGTTAGGTTCGGAGCTACTATTCTGGTTAAAGTGATCTGATCCAGCAGTAAAATCAACGATACATAATTGGGCACAATCTAATTTAGTCAGATTTTGCATTAAAACAGAGTAGAGATTTAGATTTATTACAATATCAACTTGTGTCTCATTGGTTTCAGGAAATATTCTAGACACCGATTTAAAATCTAGAGGGGAGACATTAGTATTTAAGCAGAAACTCAATAATTTACTAACATATGATTTCAGCAATGTGGAATTTGCAGCTATGATTCATGATTCTTCCCAGCTCACTAACATGATCAGTCACTCCATCTCCATCCTTCAGCAATCAATGTTAACGTGAAGAAGAAAACCCCACTGTCAGTTGTTTATAGTAACAAAAACTCACTTTTGTCTGAAATCGATCAGTTTTTTTGATCTTGCGCTTCATCTCCCTCCCAGGTCAATATCCCAGACCATACATACCAACCTTCTGCCTCATAATTTTTTTTATTTATTTAAAATTCAGTAACCGGGAGAAGCACACAGAGCCAAAGCTCATTTCCAGGTGCAACCTAGGGACAGAGTATACAGAACAACAAACGATTACACAAAGTACAAAATGCAGAATAAAAAAAACAAACATGCAAAAAAAGTTTTCAAGTTAAGTTACAAGTCATTTATATAATGGTAAAATGAGAACAGAGTCACATGTCAGAGCAATAACAGAGGTAGTAATTGTAAAATGTGATAGAAAGCAGAGGTGAGTACAGAGATTTTTAGTTGTGAGATTAAGCTGAGGACAGCAGCAACAGCAACTGTGGATGGTCATAAATCAGGGACAATGCTTAACAAGCATTTGTCAATGCCGAATGTTTGCTTGCTGGTATTAGCATTGGAAATGCAGGAGTTAGACAGATGCAGAGTAGGAATAGCAGTGAAGTATTGAACTTCACATGAACCCCACCTACATCCTGTAGAGATGGACAGTATTTGGGGTAAGTGTTTGGGTCATCGGCCATGACGGTCAAGCCATGTCACCTCACCCTATTCTGCAGACATTGACACGTGTTGAGGTGTGCCTTAGGGGTGTTTGGCTTTACAGTCACCCCATTCCATAAGGACATATGGTGAAATGGGTGCAGCATACTAGAGTGGGGTGAAGTCTTGGGCAGAAGAGTGCAAGGTACACCTCGATGCCTGTCAGTGGCTGGGGGGTGGGGGTGGGATGGCATGAGCAGTACAGTCGGCAAGCCAAAGGCACACCCCGATGCCTGTCTGTCTTTACAGGGTAGGACTTTATGGTCAGAAACCATAATGCCTCAGGCGTTTGTTGGTATATACAGTACAAATTTTCAACATGGCCTTTTTTGTGACCCCACCTCAGGAAAGCATTTGAGATCTCTTCTCATGAAGAGTGTCAGTGTGATTTTGTCAATGTGTCACGAAAACTGACTTCCAACAGCAACAGTGCCATTCTGCATCACATGTACAAAAACAGAGATCGGGCAGGATGTGAAGAATGACAGCTGTACCATCCATAAGAAGGTATGAAGAGATGACAATGTTGAAAATTTGTAGGGGGAATATTAAAAATGCTCACACTTCCGAGATACGTGGAAACTGCACAACGCATTCACGTAACACAGTCACTTTATGAAGTTTTGTCACCAGATTTTCAACATAGGCATTTTATGACCTGTGCTCATGAACTGTGTCACTGTGATTTTCTTAATGTGTCCCAAACACTGATGTCCCAAAGCAAACATGGTATTCTGCGCCGGAACTGCAAAATCACATTTCGACCAGGGTGTGAAAAATGACAGCTGTACTGTTCATAAGGAGGTTGCAGAGAAATGGCAATGTTGAAAATCTGGGCTTCAAATATTACAAATGTGCAAAGTTATGAGCGTGCGTGGAAACTGCGCAACACACGCTGGTAACAGTCATTTTATGGACTTTCAGCACCAGATTTTCAACATATGCATTTTAGGACCTCTGCTAATTAACAGTGTCACTGTGATTTTTGTTATGTGTCCTGAACAGTGATTTCCCACAGTGACCACGCTATTCTGCACCGCAAGTGCAAAAACACATTTTGGCCAGGATGTGAAAAATGACAGCTGTACTGTTCATAAGGAGGTGCAGAAAAATGGCAATGTTGAAAATATGGAGTGAAAATATTGCAAATGTGTGAAGTAATGAGCGTGCGTGGAAACTGCGCAAAGCACGCTCGTAACACATTCATTTTATGGATTTTTCTCACCAAATTTTCAACATAGGCATTTTAGGACCTCTGCTAATGAACAGTGTCACTGTGCTTTTCATACTGTGTTCTAAACATGGATTTCCCACAGCGACCATGCTATTCTGTGCCGAAACTGAGAAAACACATTTTGGCCGGGTTGTGAAAAATGACAGCTTCACTGTTCATAAGGAGATGCATTAAAATACCAATGCTGAAAATCTGGAGTGAAAATATTGCAAATTCGCAAAGTTACAAGCCTGCATAGCAACTGCGTAATGCACACTCATAAAACAGTCATTTTTTGGATTTTTCCCACCAAATTTGCAACATAGACTTTCTGAGAGCCCAACTCGTGAACCCTGGCACTGTCATTTTGTTCATCTGTCTCGAAAGGTGATTCTGTGCAGTGACCACGAAATCACCTTTAGGGGACGATTAACACCATGACAGTGAAATAATTCATGAGGAGTGGTCCCAAAAACCCCATGTTGAAAATTTGGTGCCAAAATTCCAACAAATGCCTGAGATATGCATCAAAGTTTAAAATTACCCTATTTATTCCATTATACAGCTTACCGGCATTTCCTCAGTTCGCGGTCAGCTTTGAAGAGTGCAGACGTGTTCCCGGTCCGCCGAAGATCATCATGCCGGACTCTGGAGGTAAGTATAGGGTGAGGGGGCAGTGTGGGGAGGCGGGGTGCGCAGTGGGTGGGTGCAGGTTGTGGGGGAGCAGGGAGACCTCCAAGGGACCATTTCCTTCTTTACAGGAAAAAAAAAAAAAACATTGCGGGATAGTTTTTGTTTTACGGGGACATTTCAGTGGACATCTGGCACACTGGGTGGGCTCCCAACATGCCAACCTAGTTTTTTGTTACAATGATGGGGATTGGGTACACCAAGCAACATATAGGGGAAAAGGGCTGCATTAGCTGAGGGAGACTGGGCACCCCCTAGGCACAAACATTGGTTTTGGGAGGATGTGAGGAAATTATGCAGATAGGAAGTGGGCTCCTCTGTTGGTGCATTAATTGTAGCTGGGGCAAATTATGCCAATGGGGAGTGGGCTCCACCGTCGGCACATCCAAAAACTTCACATGGACTGAAGCTGGCTGGGATTGGGGCCCCCGTCGGTAAACAAAGACTGTTTGTGGGGGGGACACACGCTGTTGAGGGGGATTGGGCACCCCCTCGGCAAGGGGGCTGCTTAATACTGTTTGTGAACGTGGTGGCAAGCCACCCGCCATGTTCACAAACAGTATTAAGCTAGCTAACGTCCACCCCGCAATGACGGAGTTGCTCCTCATTGCAGCAGAAATGACTGATGCTGCAATCATTTGCAGCCCCTGGATTGCTGTGGTGAAAACGTTTGTACTTGGTGCACTTTTGGAGACCAGTGTCATTGGCACACTGTGCCTCAATTGGTCCACCACTGCCAAGCTCCCAAATGCAGTGCCTCCCTTGGCTGTAACAGTGCCACGCCTCCACAACCTGCTTCTCTCCTAAGCTGTCACATAATATTTCTTGTGCATGCGTGCAAGCAAACATAAAAAATCAGGGACACAGCTTACAAATTGGTGAGATCCACTCAGAATGGTGGTAGAATAAGGGGCTTAATGTAAAATGCATTTCCAGGTGAAGAACAAGTCTGTAACTTTAAAATCTGGCATTATTTTGTGGTTTCAGTCTCTGTTGTTTAGCCAGGGAAACACAAATTTCAGGAGGGGAAAAGAAAAAGTTTGATGCAAAATCAGGGACTTTCCTGAAAATCCGGGACCATTGAAAGATATGTCCCAGACAGTCTTGAAAATCTGTTTATTATTGTGCTCCTGGTTCCTGTCATCTCTGTTGTGCTTGTCCTGATTCCCAAACCAAAGCCACCATTAAAAAAAAAAGACTGATCACAAAAGAAATATAATCGGTGGGTACCGGTGTGGTAGACGTGATGGATGGGGGGTTCACTATGAGCCACCCTGCTTCATTGCTCTTCTGCACAGTGTTACAAATGGGAACAAAACAAAAAACAAAATTAAAATAAAATAAAGAAGGTACTCCACTCTGGCTGTAGAAAAAGTTATTAAGGACTGATTATTAAACAGTTTTGTGTTCTGGATAAGCCGGGGGGGGGGGCTACAGGCCCAATGTTATATAAAAACTACAACTACAGAAGCCACACTTGGACAAATGTTCTAAGTGCAAATCATAAAGGCACCATGCTCCTGCAGGCAGAGGAACTACTTCAGGTAAAAAATAAATGGACAAGATCATTTAAAAAAATATTTACACAGCATAATTTAAAATTTTTCAAGCATGTAAATACAAAAGACCTATTTTATAAGCACAATAAGACACTCCATGGATGTGCATTAGACAGTTCTAATGCAAGACCGGGGCTGAAGGCTTACTGCGCTCCTCACCATGTGTTAGAATTGTCTAATGTACACCCCATCGTGTTGTGTTGCTTACTTGTGGTACAGATCATAAAACTGTAAAACATTTTCAGTTGCCAGTTTACCCTGATTTTAAGATAGGTCCACTTAATCCCTTTATCCCTGCACAGGTGCCCCCCCCCCACAGTGCACTGTCCACCCCATGGACCCCAACACAGTCGATGCTGGGCTCTGATGTAGGCATCCCTGGCACACCTGGGGTTGGCTTGTTTGGGTGCCTGCACACCCCAGTGAGGACATGGTCGTGGTTCCACGGTTCCACCCCTGGGGGCTGTTGGAAACCCCCGTCTGGCTGATGTGCAGCCTGTGGCTGCCAATTGGCCCTGGCGCGGCTGTCCTATGGCCATGCTACCATGCAGCAGCCTTGATCCGCTGGCCACCCTGACCATAGTCTGCAGCTGCTGCCCTGTGCGCACATGGGCAGTGTGTGTGTGCCCACCACTGGAGTCATGCTTGTGTGTCATGCCGCTCGCTGCCTGTGTGTGTGCTTGCCTGACTGTTAGACCGTGTGGCATGGGCATGATGAGGGTAGTCTAGCACTGGTTGTGCCTGTGCACTGGTGCAATGCATGTGATCCACTCCACATACCAACGCATGGGTGGGTGGGTGCGTGTGTGTTGCTGTGTGTGGTTATGTGCCACTGACTCCCCTACCCCTGTATCATGCCTCTGTGTGTGCATGCCCATTGCCATGCACGCCCTGCATGTGTGCTGTACCAGGTTGTGTGGCCCATGCTTGTGTACCACACCACCGACCTGTGTGCACCATAATGCTTCTGTGCGATGGTGTCCCGGTGGCGTCATGCTTGCTGGAGCAGCTGGGGGTCCCTCCACCCAGAGGGTGGCTGTCCACCACCCTCTGGCCCATTGCCTCCATTGTCCCCACTACTGTCGCCCTCATCAACCTCAACAGCTATCCGATGGTCAATGATCATGTTATGCAGTATGCAGCAGGCCAGAAATAGGCCACAGGCTTTCAAGGGGCTGTACCGTAGGGCACCGCCTGACCTGTCTAGACAATGGAACCATGGCTTCAGCATGCCAAAGACACACTCGATGATGTTGCATATGCTGGCATTTGCCTCGATGTACCATTCCTCTGCTGGGGATGATGGGCACCAGTAGGGGGTGAGCAGCCAGGGCCTCAGCAGGTATGCGCTGTCGCCTGTGTGGAGAGTGACATGGTTAGCCCTCTGCTATTCTGTGCTGCCCCTCTTGCCTGTCTCTGGCACCAATGCCACCATGCACACCATGCCCACCCCATCCCCAGGTCTGCTCTGCCCATCGCCCCTTGTCCATGCCATACTCACCCACTAGATGGTCCGTGGGGATGTTCCCACATTCAAACCTGTGGCACAGTGCAGAGCTGTGCCAGATGAATGCGTTATGTGCACTCCCAGGGTGTGTGGCGCAGACATTGGTGATGTGCCCTGTGGCATCGTACACCACCTGGCAATTGACATTTGGGCTCCCCTTCCTGTTGATGTATGCAATACCCTCAAGGCCAGGTGGCATGCAGATGCCCACATGGGTGCAGTCAATGGCTCCAATCACAGCAGGTATGCGTGCCACCCTGTGGAAGTCCTGCATGGTTGCTGTACACTCTGCCTGTGTGTTGGGGAAATGGATATATTCTGAAGCACATGGCAGCAGTGCATTGAGGAACTGTGTGAGGAGGTGGGATGTGGCTGACTGGGTTATGCCTGTGGTATCCCCTGTTGGTCTTTGGAAGGTGACCATGGTGAGCAAGCACATGATGGTGCTCACCTTCTTCTCCACGGACATGGCATGGCTCCGTCTGGTGGGTGTCTGCATCTCCTCACTGCACAGTTCACAGAGTTGCCTCAGAATGGCTCTGTTCAGGCAGTACCAGCCCATGATCTCCGTATCACTGTAGTTCTCAAAGGTGATGTGGGCATGGTACAACCTGTATCAGACAAACCACCGAAGGGCCCTTCCTCAGCCACATCGCTGTTCCTCCTACCCCCCCCCACATCCTTCATTATGACCTCCATCATGAAGGGTGCACTGTCCATGGCCTTTGCTGTCCACTGTCCCCCTCGGCGGTTGGCTGCTGGCTGTGTGACACCCTGGCACATGGTATGTGTGTTGTGTGTGTGTGTGTGTGTGTCTCTCTCTCTCTCTCTGCCCCTCTCTCCCTCTCTCAGGCTCCCTCTCTGTCCCTGTCCCCCTGTGTGTGGCCTTTGACTGTCTGTCTGTGTCTCTGTCTGTCTCTCCCTCTCACTCTCACCCCTGGCGCAAGTGCTGTCTCTGTGTGTTTCCACCCTGTATTTATAGGAACAAGTCTGCTAGGAGGAACTTCGATTTGCTCCACACTTACGCCATGGTGTCACGGTAAAATATGCCACTGCACTGGATATTCACGAGAATGCCCCCTGCTCTTGCACCTGCATTCATTATAGTTGCACATTGGCGCAACGGATTTTGCACTGCGCACTAGCTCCCGCTGAATATGGCTCCTTGGTGCAATTCCACACTTGCGCTGGTGCAGCTCAGTTGTGCCATGCTCAACTGCTTTGAATATCTGGGCCTCAGACTATGGTGGAACTAGAAAATGTTACCACCAAATAAAACTGGAATCTTTTATAATGAAAAAAAAGGTAAGATAAAGTTTTTTTTGTTTGTTTGTTTTGGCCTAATTTCATTGCACTGCTCCTTTAATTTTTACTGCTGCAGTGGGCAGGGCCTGCAGCCATCTTGCTGTAGCTGAGAAAATGGGATACTGAAGAGCACAACTCCAAAAGCGCTCCGCTCATCACATACAACTAAACAGCTCATCCTCCTTCCCCCACCAGCACAGGCACACTACTTTTCCTGCCTTCTCTGGTTTTGTCCATGAAGGTCACAGAGGAACATGGCACAGTCCACCAGCCACCAAACTATTTGGTGGCCATCTTGGACATGGCAGACTGTGCTGTGCTCTGCCATGACCTCCGCAAACTTAGCTGCAGCCATATCAGCTCTGGCCAGAGTTTGTTATTTACTGTGCCTTCTTTTGTAAGACTGCTTAGCATAGCCAGTTGAGTTCATGCGGGCACTCCAGAGCAGGTGTACAGAAAGGAAGTGGGAAAATAACAAATAACCCAGTGAATTTTTTTTGTGTGTGCCTCTGCCTAACCATACCTGGTCAAGGATATCCTCATAGAGACTGCATATAAGAACATACATAGTATAGCAAATTTCACATACCTCACTAATGCAAAGCATCAAGGGAAGTATATGCAAATCATCACGCATATACTTTTCATGATGCATTGCATTATCTATTTTTGGACTCACCATAACCCAAGTAAATGAGAACATGAGGCAAGTTCCTTTCTTCCTCCACCTCTCCCTTTACCCCGTGTTGAGATGCAGGGGGTCCCATGTATAATCGCAGTGGTAGGTGGTGCAACACTGAGGGACTCAAGAGTCCATTTACAGCTGTTCACTAAAATTGGCTTACATACAGTGGAGCCTGCCAGAATGCAATACAATTTAGCAGCACTCTGCAGCAGGGTTACTGCAGGAAACAAGGTTATTTCAATGACTGTTAATTCCTTTTGTCATCCAGGAATGTGCAACGCTGCATTGCATCCTAGCAAACTCCGCTGTAAATGCTGTTTGCTCTCGGTAGGAGACAATGGTGCAGCATCAGTCACACATTAATGGTAGTACATAGAATGTCTGACCATTAAAATGCTCAATTATAATAGTGTAGGGTTGACCCATGGCACCAGGTGCATTGTATTACTGCCAAAGATTTTTCCCACAGACCCTTGCACCATAACTTAATGCCTGCTTATACATGCTAATAAAATGTTATAGCCAGAGATAGAGACAGATACAGATACAGATAGATATAGATATAGATACAGAGAGATAGAGATACAGATACAGATACAGAGAGATAGAAATAGAGATAGCAGTGGCGGCTCTACACCAGGGCCCTCCAGGGCACGTGCCCTGGTAAAAAAATGCTGTGCCCCAGTTGGTGCCCCATAGTAACAATATATCAGTGCCCTGGCTGCCATCTGTTGTGCCCCAGCTGTGCTCTGGTAACCATTTGTGGCTAGAGCCGCTACTGAGAGATAGAGATACAGATACAGATAGATATACAGATACAGAGATACAGATAGAGATATAGCTATAGATACAGAGAGATAGAGATACAGATATAGATATAGATATAGATATAGATATAGATATAGATATAGATATATAGATACAGATATAGATATAGATACAGAGAGATAGAGATAGAACTAGAGATACATATACAGATAGATACAGATACAGATATAGATATAGATATAGATATAGATATAGATATAGATATAGATACAGAATCAGATACAGAGAGAAACAGATACATATACAGATACAGATAAATATAGATATAGATGCAGATATAGATATATATAGATACAGAGATATAGATCTACAGTATATATACAGATACAGATAGATATAGATACAGACACAGATACAGATAGATATATAGATACAGATATATAGATATATATACAGAAACAAATACAGATAGATATATAGAGATATACAGATATAGATACAGATATAGATATAGATACAGACACAGATACAGATAGACATAGATATAAATACAGATACAGAGAGATAGAGATACAGATACATAGACATAGACAGACATAGACATAGATATAGATACAGATACAGACATATAGAGATATAGATGTCAATAGATATAGATAGATATAGATATATAGATATAGATATAGATATAGATATAGATAAAGATATAGAGATAGATATAGATATAGAGATACAGATATCGATACATATAGATATAGATATATAGATATAGATACAAATATATAGACACAGATACATAGATACATATATAGATATAGATATAGATATGGATATAGATATAGATATAGATATAGATATAGATATAGATATAGATATAGATAGTCTGTTCCTTGTCAATCTGTGGAATGGTGTATGGTGCTGTTTGGGTGATGCACTGAGCGTCCTGCATGCTTACTTATCAGAACAGGCATTTTACAAACAGATGATGCAGCTCTGCAGATGGTGGAATGGAGGAGGTCCTGAAGAGGGACCTGGAGGTTAGGTGGAGCAATCACAGGATTCTCCCTGTCCAGGTGTTAGCGACTTTATTTAGGTTGTGCAACCACATACATACTAGATTGCAACAGCAGAAGGTGTCAGCCCAAGGCACATGCTCCTGGCACATTGCGAAACTCACTCCATACCTTGATGTCCAATATGTACCTATCCTGCCCCATTCCTGCCTTTCCTATTGATCCAACTGCCCCAGAATCCTATGAAATGGTTGTCCATGTCCCTCTCATTCTGTAGATCCCTCCCGATCCATAGCTCTGTTCCTTTTTTAAGGCTACTTGGTGTAGCCAAAAGACTTCCTCTGGGCACACAAGAATAGGTCTACAGGAAGGAAGCAGGAAAATTATTAAGGCTGCTTGGCAAAGCCAGCAGACTTTATGTGGCTACACAAGAATGGGTCAACAGGAAGGAAGCAGGAAAACTATCCAGTGAATTTTGGACTACTTTTTTGTGTACCTTCGCTGAACACTGCTTGCCCAAAAATATAATGTATCAGGATTTATAAAGTATACTAATTGCCACATACCCTACTCATGCAAAGCATCATGGGGATTACCAGTTTATGCAAATCACCATGCATATACTTTCTATAATGCTTTGCATTAGTGAGGTACTGTATGTTGAATTCAGAATTTCTTTAAAACTTGGCTTTGCTGCCAACGCACTGCCAGAGTAAATTTTGTCTCAGTCTTTTGCTGAAGTTTTTGTCATCAGAATTGTTTTTTATGGCTGCAGTGGGCAGATCCTGCAGCCATCTTGCGAGCACTTCAAAAATGAGTGACCAGATCTGACCCACCAGCAAAGTTGGAGTTGCCTCACAATCACTCCGGAAGTTGGAGCACTCCGCTCCATAGACTGCCATTTGTTTATCTCTCTCCCTCCCTCTGTGGGTGCACTATTTCTTCTGGCTGCCACATCTGGTAAAGTCCGCCAGTCCAAAATGGCCACCAGAGTTCAGTGCACATGCAAGAGAAGCGGCGCATGCACTAATCGCCATCTTGGGCATGGCAGACTCTTCCACCATGAGCTCTGTGAGTGCCTTCAAGTGCAGCTGCATCTGTGTCAGCTCTGACTAGATCTTGTCTATTTTGGGCTCACCATGACTCAAATAAATCAGATTCATGATTCATCCATGTTTAAATATGGTTTATCCATGCTCATACCTGCATGGAATTGCAACCAGATTTGTGTAATTTATTTGCATATCAGAATGCAGACTTTGGCACTTTAAATAATCATACTACATATCATTTGTTACAATTTACGAAGAGAAAATAAGGTTTAGATTAGGACAGCATTTTAGCATAACTGACAAATTAATGTATGAACTCACCATATCTTAAAAGAGTTTCCTTTTAGAAACACAGAAAGCTTCTGTTAGAATAAGACTTGCAGTCTGATGTGTCAGACCACTTTTCGACTGTTCTTTTGTTTTTTTAACAATGTCATAAATAGAAATTAGGTTATTCTATTAGGAATGAGGAGTTACTGCATTAAAAAAGTGAAAAACAGCAGCAAAGTTGAATAGGTGAGTACTACATAAAAGAAAGACATTTCAAAAGGATGTGTGGATAACAAATACAGTAGACTGCGTAGATAACCATGCACAACAAGTTTATATTTCCATCAGATGGTTCTGATGACATTAAAGGGACCTCAAGAGCAAAGCTTAAGAGGGCCCTGAAGTCATCAGAACCCCAAAGAAACACAGCCGAGTTGTG
This sequence comes from Neoceratodus forsteri, assembly GCA_016271365.2. Taxonomy (NCBI): domain Eukaryota; kingdom Metazoa; phylum Chordata; order Ceratodontiformes; family Ceratodontidae; genus Neoceratodus; species Neoceratodus forsteri. The sequence continues at coordinate 8,828,168 of JADMNL010000042.1, forward strand.
TGTGGTTGAGCATGCGTTATGTTGTATAGTACATGGTTTGAGGCATAAAATAAAAAAAGCCCCTTTTTGTCCCAAGAAATCTGCAGTTTAATTTTATTACTCTTCCTAATCAGTTTGTACCCCGCAGATCAGCCCCCTTCCGCTGCCACCAGGCAGCTTTGCCAGCCATCACCTCTCTCACCAATTTGAGGCACCAGCTGGCCCGGTGCAGCAAGGAGACTGACTTTATCCCACTGGTTGGCTTCTTTTTCATCTCCATGTTCTGTCCCGCCCCTAAGCGTGGAGCCAAGGCGTGCAATGACGCCAATGGCTGAGCCACCCACGCTTCCGTACGAGACACGCCGGGTGTCTTGCTCTGCTCTGCCCCCTTGTGTGGGTCCATTGCACTGGCCCCCAGCCACCGCTAGGGGCCAGTCAAGCAGTGGACTCTGTCCCCACCCCTCCCCAGGAGAGGAGAGCTGTCCTCCAGACGATCGATCCTCTCCCTCCCTGACTGACCCCTGGCGACCTGCTTGCACTGCAAACACGGGTCATCATCATGGCAGGAGGTAAGGCACAATGCCTCTACCCTCCACACCACTGGGCCAACTTAATTTTTTTATTATTAAGGGAAAAAAAACAGAAATCCACCCTCGCCTACCTGAAAACACACCAAGGTGCAGAGTGTGTTTCTGTTTTTTTTTTTTAAATGATGAAACAACAGAATATTTGATGTTAGGGAAGGGTCTGGGTTCTGTGGTATTTTGGAAAAATGAAAGTAAAATGGCAGGTGGCTTATGTTTCCATTCTAATTAAAAAAGCAATTGTACCACAGAAGGGTATACCAGCATTGTATCATCTTTGAATTGTTCTCAGTGACTCTAGTTAAAACCAGGATGACAGCGGGACCAGCAAACAAAAGATCAGAGCTTGTAAAAACTCTAACATGCACTGCAGGACATGCTATTGCATCTCTGACTGCTGCAGCCCAGCTCTCACATCAGCTGCAGGGAATTCTGGGATGTGTGGTTGCAGCAAATGTCAGCTTGGGAGTTAGTAGAATCAGCTTGATACAATCTTTTTTTGAATTTACTGTACTTTGTCCTGCCTTATCTCCCGACCGGCCTACTTCAATCCGACTCCATCCAGTTCTGTCACCCACCTTCTCCAAGACATACCTTGCACTCCCATGTTCCACCATGGATACCCCCATGGGAAGGGCCACTGGAGATCACCCCTTATCTCCAGCCAGAAGTTGAGGGTCATTACGGGAGCAAGGGCCTGGTTGGCAGTGCACGGCCTACAGGGGCATGGGGATTGGCATTCTGCACTGTCGGGAGGTCTTTCTTACTTTACAATTCCCTAGCCCTCAGATGTCATGGATGTTGCGTCTGACACAAAAACATCAAAGTGATGACATCCCCCTCCCTTAACACTGGCTCCAATCTGCACCACCACCTATGGTTACCCAGGTGGCACTATTGCAACCAGAGACCAGAAGCCCTCCCTTTCCTGTGGAGATGAGCATCCGCTGAGGCACTCAACCATCCTCTCCTGGCTAATCCTCTGACGACCCAGGCTCATTCCCAAACCCAGGTTGCCAGCATCATGAGCAGTAGCTCTACCACTGCACTGACATGCAGACCAAGCATGATACAATCTACTATACTGCAGTAAACAGTCAAAAAATGTTTTTGCTGACATGTTCGGGCAGACAAGGTGTTTAAGGTGTTGCCTGCAGCAAGGTATAGATAAAGGAATGCAAACATATTTTGTGCCAGTATTGAACTCACTTTTCACCTTTTCATTGCCCAATCTTGCAGTCCCACACACCACTGTAGAGTCTCACCATAGCCTTCCCACAAAACCATATTTTGATGATGGTACATGGGGATAAGGGTACAGTGTGGGGTTAATAGAAGACTGGTAGACGGGATGCTTACACTAACTTTATTTTTTATATTTATTTACTTTCATTTTCACCCCTCTGCCCAACTTTCTCCCATCTGTGATTGACCCCTACAGCTCCATCACCTGCTGTCTCTGGGGCTTGTTCCCTTTCCTCCATTTCTCTACAGCTTACTCCCTGTGTTAGAGCCAGCAGGGCTCCCCCAAAGCCCCATCGGATGTGAAGTTAGGTTGGAAGTGGGCACCCAGCAGGGGTTGTGGAGCCTTCAGAGGGTTGGCGCTTCACCCTGCTTCAGTCACATGGTGTTTTTCAGCTTCTCTGCCCTGGTTCCCTGTATGGACTTGGATGGCAGTGGTGCATTCATGCAGAGCATGCTCTCATCGCCATCAGGAGGCATCCACCCAGCTGTCACGGCTCCTGCTTACAGCACCACCTGAGGTCACCCAGGTGGTGGTATTGCAGCAGAGTGCACAGCCCTCCCTCCCCAGAGGAGGAGAAGGAGAACATGCATGGGGATGTTTGATCCGCAGTCCCCTGGCCAGCCCCTGACAACATAAGCTTGTTCCCAAAACTGACTTACTGGCACTGCGAACAGAAGCACTACCGCTGTGCCAAAAGATTGGCTTAATTATCTTTATCTAACTTATCAGGTAAACCGTAATTTTTCTGGGTAGTATTGCATTAATATTTCTACCTGGGCAATCTCTAGATATGGATGGAAGGGACCTCAGTTTAACATCTCATCTGAGGGATGGCACCTCATCAGAGCAGCACCCCCAGAGAACTGTGCAGCAGTGGCAGCATATCAGTACTGAGTATAAGCCCCAGTACCTGTTGTAGGACATCACTCAAATGCCCTTCTAGCCCAAACATGACAGCCCTATCACAGAACCTAGTCAATGTTAGTAGGTAGCACACTCACCTCTAGGACTGGAAGATCCGATGATCGTGGGTTCTAGCCCCATTCTATACACTTGGGTTAATACCCATAACGGACACTGTAGTTCAGTATGAGGGGGTGCTGTACTGGTGAGATACAAGCCTTCGGATGACACATTAAACTGTAGTCCCTTCTACCCATCTCTAGTCACTGTCCATGTAGAAGTAAAGATCCCATGGCACTTATCAAAGAAGAGTAGGGGAGATACTGGTGTCATGGCCAATATTCCCCTTGCCAACAAAAAACAGATCCATGCAGATCACCCCCAGGATACACCTGGAAACAAGCTATCATAGTTTAGTGTGCATTTCCTGGTCAGAAATTACAAATAAATAAAATTAGTAATACTGGCACAAAATGCCACAACTGGACCATCTAGTGAGATCGTGATTCAGGATCATCTTTACAGATGTGGTGCAGATCGTGAAAAAACACCAACCCACTTATGAGTTATAATTATTAGTATATCAGCCAGACAGCATCACTGATGACTGCTCAGATGTCATGGAGAATATTAAAAGCTTTTTGACTCAAATAAATATGCAAAACAAATAATGTGTCCAAGAACTGCAAGAAGTCAAACCACTGAAGTGGCACAGAGGATTATTTGCACAAGTGACTGTTTACTTTGGTGCATTGTATGAATTTGCATAGCTAATGTGAACATCTCCACACCAAGTTCTCCAATTTTATTATGCATCACATATAATGATAATTCTGGCTTTTGAAATTACTTTGAGGAGGAGTTATTAGTTTACACACAGAAAGCAGCTGTACTGGATGTACAGCAAGCACAACTAGGAGTTGCCTTCTAAAAAATGTTCATCTTTTTGCAGGGTATAAGAATAAACATGAACCATACATGACAGAAAGAAGTGAATGAGTATAGCAGAAATCACACATTTGGGCATAAGGTATAAACAATAAGACACAATGGGGTGTGCATTATGCTGATCTAATCACACACCCAGGGGTTTAGTGAGGCACGTCACTGCAACAAGGTGCCGTCACCCCCCTAGAACTGCAAATCTTCATTAGGGATATTTCTTTCACCAGGTCACACTCATGGAACATAAGCCATCAGGCTCTGGGACCACATGGAAACTTTTTCCAGCAGTACCACCAGGGGCCGCCCACGATGAGATCCAACGTTGATACCCCTGTATAAGCGTGGATAGACCCGACCCTCCTTAGTTCTTTTCCCACCATTGATCCAGACATGTCGGACCTGCAGAAACTCTATGTTTACAGCTTACCATTTAAAACCTAATGGATCAACTTAAATTTGGATTAATAGCAGCAAAACAGCCACTTCCTGCACATACCCTGATGACCATTCTGCTGGCTCAGTATTTCCCAGCTCTTCTCGTTGTCACCAGCTTCGATCTCTATGGGACTGTGTCCTTCTCCTTGGATTTTCTCCTGAAGACGACTCCACAGCCTCCAGACTCTTCTTCCAACCTCAGCTGCCCCCCCACACACACAGGATCCTCAGGCAGGGGGCCCAGGGGTGTCTCACCAGGGTCCCGCTATGGCTGGGTGTTTCTGGACTCCTGCCAGTCTACAACAGCTGGCCCAGGCTTTTGGCAGTGGCACCCCATGCCTACCCCACCAACTTGGCCTAGTGAATGGTGACACCATGCCTCTATTGTTCCGCCTGCCCCCCTTGTCACCCTAGCAGCCAGGGTTTGGCAGGCATTCACCATGGCCAATCACAGCTGGCCTCGGTCCATCATCGGTGGGGTCTGGGATGAAGTTGGAGGGAGGGCAATTCAGAGGAAACGTGAGGAAGAATTTCTTCACAGAACAGGTGGTGGACAAGTGGAACACCCTGTCAGAGGAAGTAGTGGGGGCTGAAACAATCATAGGATTTAAGAATGCATGGGATAGACATAAGGGAATTCTGGAGGTTGGGGTAAGGGGCAACAGACTTCTAGGAAAACATAATGTGAACTTACAAACTCAAATGGGCAGACTGGGTGGGCCATAGGGCCTTATCTGCCGATACTGTCTATGTATCTATGGTGGTGCCCCATACATCCCCCCTCTATGTGTTGCTTCCCTTTCACCATTCCTATGGCCCTTTAGCCATCATCATTTGGAGGGCCTATCTGGGGAGCGCTTTGGAACTCCATCTCAGTCTCTGTCCCCCAGGACCTCCGTGATATGAACGACAGTGCTGGAGGGGATCCATGCCATTCGGCTGCCGGAGATCCAACTTAGTGAGCAAGGTGCTTTGCGTGAGCTCCAGCCATTTGTTCCCCTGGCTGTCCCATGCTATGCCAGCTCTCCCTCCTCCCTCTTGTTGCAAAGGCACCTCCTGTGCCATCCCTGGGTCTGGGGTTTCCTGAGCCATGCCCTCATCCAGGTGTTTGAGGGCCACACCGCCGGTTTTTGCAAGAGGTGTCAGGGCTTTTCAAGCTTGCCCTCAACCGCTCCCACTTCAGGACTCCTCACTCTGTCCTCTGCCACTGGTAAGGACATGGCCTGGGCACCCAGTCTTGCTCCCGTTCTGGGAAACCCTTCTTTTCTCCTGCCTGCCTGCTGCATGCACAGCATAGCAGGCCTGACTGTCCACAGGGGCTACAGATGGTCGTTTTCTTGGCTGCCCCTCTAGGGTCTCAGCTCTCTATCACTTTTCTTTTTCACGGAGGACTCTTCTGCCCCCCCCCGCATGGGGACTTTGTGCTCCATGCCCCCTACCAGGTCATTGGAGAGCACGTCAACGGCAATGTCAGGGATGTCAGGGCTTTCAAAGCTTGCTCTCATCTTCTTTATTTTTGGGGGTCCTCAGTATCTCCTCAGCTGCTGGTGAGGAAGCCCCCTATCTCCCCCCTGGCATAGGCAGCCTATGGGGGCCCGGGTTTTGGTCTTCTCCACACTGCCTTAGCTGCTCTGATAGGGCAGGTCACTTTTCTCCTCCAGGCAGTGTGTGACGCCCCTCCCAGGTTTGTCCATCCCTTCTAGGGGTACCGCAGGTGTACCAGCTTTACCAGGTCTTGCATGCGCCCCTTGTCATGCCACTTTTTTCTCAGTTTGCCAGGGCTGTGCCACTCAGTGTATGGTCTTCCCCTGGAGTAGGGGGTTCACCCTTCAGGCCTTCCTCTTCCCCTCCCTCCACTTTCTTCACTCTGGTAGAGGGGGCTACTGACACCAGCACAGTGGTGGCAGTTCGGACCACCCCTACCTTGTCTCTTGGGAGACTCTTGGTGGTTCCCTGTTTTTGGGGCCCATGGTGCCTATGGAAAGAGGGCCACACCACCAGTTCCTTGGGTACATAAGCATACGGGAGGGTATTCTCCCTTCTCCCTCCCTGGCAGACTTGACAGTCACACTCCATCCCTGAGTTCAGACCCCATCTTTCACTGTTCGGGATTCCATATGGCTATTTTGCACAATCCACTCTGTCACTCCTGACATACGGGTGAAGGAGTGTCCCCCTGGCTCTGCCAGCTCCTTGCCTGCTCACCATGCTGGGATCACACACAAGTGCCCCCTCAGACTGATGTTCCAGAGCTAGTGTTACCAGTTCAGACTGGTCCCTTCCCCTTCTGGTGGATGCCAGCTGCCCCACAAGGCTGACAGCAGCCCTCCGGAGGGGGGCCTGTATGTCTCACCCCAAACTGGATCCCCATAGTCCACTCCAAGCAGCGACTGTCTCAAACCCTAGTGCACACCGGACAATTGCCCCACGCCCTAAGGATCTTAGGCAACCTGTACCAGTCTGCCCAGGCCCTAGTCAGTGCTTGCGACACATGGGGACGGTTCTGGGCACTACCCGGGGTCCTGCCATCCTGCCCCAGGACAGGATGAACCGCCTCATAGCTCAGTCCCCGCAGAAGGGGGGGGACTGTATATCTTCCCCTACCTGGATGACTGGTTGCTTCAAAACACTGTCCAAGAAGCCACTGCTTCTTACCCTAGCATGGACCTGGCAGCTGTTCCATGCCCTAGGGATCACAGTCAACCTGCCCACATCAGTCTTGACCAACTGTCAGTGCCTATTTCACCTCAGGGCAGTACTGGACATGGCTCAGGGCTTTGATTTCCTACCAGAGGACAGAGTGGACCTCCTAGTGGTTCAGACCCCACTGCATTACAACAAAAGATTTGTTCCAGCCTGAACCTTCCTGAGGCTCTTAGGCCTGACAGCTTCAGCCATTGTCATAGTACTCCTAGCCAGGCTGCATGTGAAGATCCCCCCAGTGAATATTAAAGGTCCAGTGGGCTCAACATTCTGACGACCAAGACGGGCAAGTTCTAGTTTCTTCCCTGGTCAAAAGGGTTCTGCTACAGTGGACGGAACCCAGCAACCTGTAGAAAGGGGTCCTCTTCCTCATCCCCTCTTCTCAGCAGATCCTCTCCACAGCCTCTTCAGGGTTGAGCTGGGGGGGGTGATCTGGGGCCTCATCAGTCTCAAGGACCATGGCCTGAGTGGTGGCTGCCTAGAGATGAGGGCCATCTGTATGCTTTTCAAGCTTTCCAGACCCATCTGTCCCAGGGCCATCTGTGGGTGTAGACAGCCTACATCAGTGTAGTATGCTCTTGTTCAGGATGTATGAGTGGGAACTGCTGACCTCAGTCATAGAAGACCTGTCCAACAGCTGAGGTCATCCAGAGTTGGACCATTTTGTGTCCCCACTCAATGCAAATCTGCTGTTTGTCAGCTTGCTCTCTCCAGGCATGAAGTTCTCTGGCAAGACACGTTGTCCCTCTCTTGGAAAGGGAGGTTCCTTTACACCTTTCTTACCTCCCCTATCATTCAGAGGGCACTGATCAAGTTTCAGATGGAAGGAGCATCTATGATTCTCATTGCTTCCTTCTGCCCTCATCAGATCTGGTTCCCCTTACTGCAGCAATTGATGGTGTAACCTCCAGTGCCCCTGCCCCTGTGCACATGCTAGCTACCACAGATGCTAGGCACACTTGTCCCTCCGAACCTCAAGCCTCTGCACCATTATGCCTGACTCCTGTAGACATAGCCATGGCTAGATTTGGAGGGTCCTATAAGGTGACCGTTGCCCTGGTGGCCACTAGGAAGCCCTCCACCAGGTCCACTTCTTCCATGAAGTGGTAGTGCTTTGCTCTGTGGGTGGCTTCCCCTCATTTGGGACCCTTTCACTTGCCCAGTGAATCAGGATCTGGAGTAGCTGCTTTACCTCTTAGAGCTGGACCTGTTTCGTCCTTCCATCCAGAAGCACTTGTCAGTCATTTCAGTCTTCTATGTGCCTGCTGAAGGCCATACGATGGCACAACTGGAGGTGTCCCATACATTTTTAGGAGGTATTCTTTACTGAAAACCTCCCCTCCACCATCCGGCACCACCTTGAGACCTTAATATTGTGTTAGAGAAACTTACTTTGGCAACTTTTGAGCCAGCGACGGCATGCGAATTATGCCTTCTGTCATGGCATGCATTTTCTTTAGTTGCCATTGAACTTCTGCTTGGCAGAGCTCTGAGCTTCTGGCTCTCAGGCGTGAGCCTCCTTATCTGCTTTCCCACAAAGACAGGGTGTCTTTGTGTACGAATCCTAAGTTTCTGCCTCAGGTGGTGTATGAGTTTCCATTAAATCAAATAATCCTCCTGCTTGTTTCTTCTCTTGAGCATGCCAATCCAGAGGAGACATTGCTCCACACAGTAGATGTACATAGAATTTTGCATTACTATACATACTCTACAAAGGACTGCAGGCAGTCCTGGCAACTGTTTATTACCTTGACCCCTGAGAAAGAGAGCAAACCAGTTTCTGTGCCTGTCCAAATGGTTGGCTGTATTACCTTATGCTACAGGAAGTGCAGAAAGGAACTTTCTGGCATTGCTCATGGCCATTCCACCAAAGGCATGACCACTTCAGCTGCTTGTTTCAGAAAAGTTTCAGCTGCAGAAAGTTGTGCTGCTGCATCCTGGAGTACTGTCCATACATTCACAAAATACTGCAGTCTGGACATTGCCTCTCGTAAGTCATCTGGGTTCGGCCTGGCTGTGCTTTAAGGCCCCTTTCCTAGGCCTATTGCATCCAGCCACCCAGATAGTTTTTTTTTTCCAGAACTGCTTGGGACTCATTCCAGAGGTGTGATCTCAGGAAAGAGATATCCCCGATGAAGATAGTACAGTTTTGAAGGCTGCAGCCTGTGGTTCTATGGGGAGATGGCTCCTCCCCATCCTCTACTTAAACTCTCCAGTAACCTTCCTCTGTTATAGTGCTAGTCGACTCGCTAGTCATCCATGTTGTATGGTCTTGCGGTTGCTCTCTGCTGCTTCCTCGCTTGTCCTTGCTTCTTCCACTTTTCCCTTGCCTCTTGCCCCCATCTCCCTTGCCTGTTTGCTCATCCCCCTCCCGCTTTTTTGCTTTCTGTTCTTCCCCTGCCTCATTGTCTCTCCTATCTCTTTGGGGTTTACCTCTCCTTTCCCTTCTGAGCAGCTGCTCAGCCATGCAGCTGTGTGCTCCATTTCCATCATTTCATTTGGACTTTCTGTGGTTTCAGGCTGCCTTCAGATTCTGCTCCTGCTCAGCTGAGAATGGTTCTGCCCGCTCCCCAACCTCCACTGTCTTCTCTACCAGCGCTCACCAACTGACCCTCTTGACTGTACTGGGAATGCCGTTCTCCACATTCCTGCCATTTCCCTTGCTGTGCACCTCCAGACCTCCACCTCCTGCTTCTGAATTCCTGTCTCACTGGTCAGACCTTTCCTTTGTTCATCACCTGGTGCTAGCCATCTTCAGCTACTTGCTACCATGCCATGCCAGTTGCTCCATCACATGGATCTGGGCTCCACATCTCTGCTACACTCCATTTTACTAGGCCAGCCTGCACCACGAGACGGCATGTCAGTTCACTAGGACTCCTCTCACCACGCCGACTATGGCAGCACACAGGTAGCTGCTTCCAGGTTTGAGCCTTGCAAATCCCCTCCACATTTCACATCTAGGCTGTGCACATTGGTGGCTGCAGCTTGAGAGGGTGGAGAATGTCATGTCAAATCTCAGAACTGTATTTGCCACTGCTTAGCACCTGCTATGTCATTCTGATATATCTACAGCTTCCTCATCACGGAAGCCTGCTCTGCTGCTGCTGCTTTGGCATCTCTCTCTGGCTCTTTAGAAGACATACAGTATTGCTACTCGCTCTCTTCCTAGGATTGCCACTTAGACTTCAGCCTTCCACTTTCTTTCTGATGCTCTTCTTGCTAGCCTCATCCTTCTTTGCCCTAATACACCTGTATCTGCCTTACGATGTGTACTGGATTTGCCTCCAAAACATTTCTTAGGACACTTCCTTGGAGCATGCCTCGACATCCTGTTAGTTCTGGGAGGATTCTCCTTCTATCCAGTTGGACAATGCTTCCTGTCCTCCGTCACCTCCCATATCTATGTATCATGACTCTGCATCTCATAGACATTTGCTAGCCAAGCTACTTTATCCTATGCCTTCTTTGCCTACAGTCATCTTGGATATGGATTACCACCTATCATCTCGACATTCCTCCAAATTGGGCATTGAGTTTTCCTGGGTTCAGCACCTCCTAGGCAGCTTTCTACGCAGCCAACTCTGCTTCGGCCATCTTTATAAAGTACGCTGCATTGGATCTCCTTCCCTACGTTCCAACTGGACTGTGGTCCCTGCCAGACATTCAAAGAGTGTTTCCTCGGAAGCATGATCCTTACCCGCCTATTCTGTACTTCATATTACTGCACACAAACTATTCTTTGTGCCTCTTCAGACCTGACCAATCGGGAGCCTACCTGCTGCTCAACACATTCCACCACCTCAGTGAACCCTGTGGGGGTCTGCCTTCTCTTCTAGAACCTAAGCAATGGTGGACCACGTGGGGTCCCACCATCCTATCCTACTTCACCCTGCGAGAGGGCCTGGCTGCTTGCTCAAAGCTTTCCATCTCACCTCAGCCAACCTACATGGGGATCTCACCTTCTCTACTGGAACCTTCAGTCACTACAGACACACTTTGTGGGGGTTCACCTCCCATAATTTCAGCATATCACATTATGGCGATAGCGAACCCATGTGGGGGTCTCACAAACCCAAAACATTCAAGCTTCCAGAAATTCTCCCTTGCTCAAACAGCTTTCCATCTTCATAAAGCAGACCCCGGGTCTCATCTTCTTTCAGCTGACCACCTGATACCTACTCGATCGCTCGAGCATTCACACACAGCTACTCTGAACCTCAAGGGAGTTATGCTCCAACTTGTCTGTCTCAATTCTTGGACTTCTTAGGACAATTCTCTCTCCTGATACGGTACATAATTAACCTACTATTTCAGTGGAATCCAGCTTCAAGTGAGCCCCCCATTCACACAGTCTCATACCTTATCACCATTCCTTGTTTGCATTACTGCAGCCTATTTCACCCTCTAAGATTTCTACATCCTCACAATATTTCTGTTGGCAATCATCTCCAACCATGCTGACTGTACATGAACGCAAAACTGCTGTTTTGTTCGCAGCTCCCTCGATTGGATTACCTTTTCCCCTCGCCCAGTCATCATTCCTAGCTGGATCTCAATCTGCCGGAACTTCATTTTCAGTGTTGACTTCTTGCTCATCATTGAATTGGACAACAGGACCTGGAACTCTAACTAGGAAGTCTAGCCTTCATCTGCCTATATACATTTCCTCACAAATAAGTCACTCCTCCTCCATCTATTCCCTTGGTACTGCACTACACAACTTCCTCACTTCCAGCTATACCTGTTTTAATCCTCCCTAACTGCCTCTCATTCCCTGTTCTGTTCACCTACACCCAGACCCCCTGGCAGGGTTCTTACATCCTGAAGGGGAATCAGGTAATGGTGGCTTACCCCTTACTCCTTATTTTCACTGTTCCTGTCTCATTACCAGCTCTTCCCTCTCTCAGGGCCCTCAACACACTGAGGGGAAATTGGTCTCTGCAGTCTCCCCTCCCTCTCCTGCACTCTTTCCTACAGCTCGTCATTGCTACCTCCACTACCCCTTCCTGCAAATCTTAGCTTCCTCCCTCACTGCTCTATCAATAGTAATTTTCCCCTGCCCTGGTTTTGCCCCTAGCACTTGACTACTGCCGTTAAGCAAAGTACTCAGAACTTCATATCACTATGATTGTATTGTTGCATTACTATCTGTCGGGTTTACTGTATCAGTTCTCTGTTGTCCACCCACTGGTTGTACCAATTTTCTCAAGCTGTAAATGTCTGTACTGCTCACAACTGTATCGACCAAATGATCATCTTACCTTTATCAGTTGTAATTCTCCATGTCTCTAATTCCTCATTGTACCCCACCCCCCAGGTTGCACCGGGAGATGAGCAAATTGTTGTTCAGTGTGCCTTCCTGGTGAAACATTTCAATAAATAATTTCTGTGTGTAGACTATTGTCTTACCTTCTCACTGGACTGTACTTAGTTCTGCTCCTCGTCTAGGACAACATTTGCTGATCCTACATCTCCTTCCCTCTTGACAGCGTCAAAGGACATCCATTATCTTATGGTTCCCACCTCGATGGCCTACCGCCTAGGCCTATAGTTTCAGCTTTATCCTGAGATATCTCTTTAATGCTGCTTTGCCCCAACAAGGAAGGTCCTAGCTCTCACTCAACATATTACGTTTCACCTTGGCCAACCTATATGGGGCCCCGCCTTCATACAGTAACCTTACATTAGTGGACCACGTGGGGTCCCACCATCTCCCTGGCTTCGCCTGCATAGGGCCTGGATGCCTGTTCATCTGCATTCCGTCTCCTCTTGACTGACCATATGGGTCGCCGTTTCTACTGGACTTCAGTCATGGCAGACCACGTAGGATCCGCCATGTCCCCAGCTTTGCCCCACAAAGGGCTTGGCTTCATGCTCAGTGCATTCCTACTTCACCCTTAACAGGGCCTATGTTTCTTGCTCTACACATTCCTGCTTTGCCCCACAAGGGGGCCTGGAGATTTCTATCTGCTTCATCTGCAAAGGCCTGGCTGCCTGCTCACTGCATCCCTGCTTCGCCTCGAAAGGGGCCTGGTGCCTTTTCTACTGGAACTATGCATATCGGATCATGTGGAATCCACCATTCTCTCCTACTATGCCCCAAAAAGGAGGACTAGCTGTTTGCTCACCATAATCCAGTACATCTTTGGAACGGACTTCTTCTTCGCACAGCAGGATTGACCACCAACCAGTTCTACATTCTCACCCTTCCAAGATGTGATTTCACGAACAGCTGTTGGCTAAGCTGCCTGATTTGCAAACTCCTCACCATCTACACCTATAGACATAATGGACTAGGATTCGCTAACACAATATGCTACCATCTCTCCATGGTGGACACTCATTTGTCAGTACCTCATCTTCCAGGATTACTAACTTGCAATAGAACTCAAGATCTGCTCTTCAATCAAACTCAGGATCTGGTTAGAAGACAACTTATTAATACTTGCTTACATTAGGATTACCCTCCTTTAGTATGCCCAGAGGATGGACAGGTCAGTAGCCATGGGTCCTTGGAGGTTCCCCCTAAGGGTGGGTTTTCTCTCCTGCTTGCTACTGGCCACACTCTCCGGAGTTGGAGGAGGTAATCACATCGGTTATTACATTTCTTTTGGGCCTTCAATCTTACACTTAACTAGCATCCCACCAAAGGTGGGATACAGAGAAAGGCCAAAAGATCAAGTTCTAACAACAGCTATATCTCATCCAGTTCAAACGTTCCTAAGCACCAGTCACATCTCATCCAGTTCCTACGTACTACAAGCACTGACCTATGTTCCTATCTAGCGCTAATGTATCTAAGCACTAACCATATCTCATCCATTTCCTACATACTACAAGCACTGTCCTACGTACCAATGCAGTTCTAACATATCTAAGCACCAGCCATGGCTCATCTAGCTCTTACGTATCACAAGCACTGAGCTATGTACTACACATAGAATTGACATGCTGCAGCCACACATAGAACCATAAGAACTTGGCATAACAGCAAATCTTCGAGGGAATCTCTTTCATCAGATCATGCCAACACGCCCTCCATCCCCCTTGGATGCCATGCTCTTTAGTTCCTGTCTTCTTCTCCAGGGCAGATTATTTGTTGTGCCAGCCCCTCCTGGTGCCTGGCCCTCTCTGCTGTCTCCTTGCTGGTTGGAACCTTGTATTCTTTTCCTGGTCCCCGGGAGTGTGGCCTCATGAACTGATCTCCCTCAGGGCTCCCAGGGTTTTCTAGCGCTCCCCTTTTTGTGTTGCTTGCACACATGCACAAGAAATATATTGTGGCAGCTTTCCAGAAGCAGGTTGTGGAGACGTGGCACTATTGTGGCCAATGCCCCCACAGCCTTTAAAGGCTTGGCCCTCTTTCCCCAATGCCGTGACACGTTGCTGCCGACACTAATTTAGCCAGTGTGCCACAACCTTGTAAGGTTTCAGCTGCTGCAATCAGGGGCCGCCTCATCATTGCAGAGTAAGCCATTCACTGCAATGAGGAAGCGACCCGTCATTGCTGGGTTCTATGTTCTATATTCATTTATGGTTCTATGTGTGGCTGCAGCATGTCAATTCTATGTGTGGTACATAACTCAGTGCTTGTGATACGTAAGAGCTACATGAGCCATGGTTGGTGCTTAGATACGTTAGAACTGCATTGGTACATAGGACAGTGCTTGTAGTATGTAGGAAATGGATGAGATATGGTGAGTGCTTAGATACATTAGCGCTAGATAGGAACATAGGTCAGTGCTTGATACTGTTTGTGAACATGGCGGCAGCTTGCTGCTGTGTTCACAAACAATATTAAGCACCCTCCCCCGCCGAGGGGTTGCTCAATCCTCAGCAGCATGTGCCCCCACCGCAGTTTGTGCCGAAGGGTCCCCAATCCCGCTGGCTTCAGTGCCTCAAGTTGATATTGCTAATGGGGAGTTCACCCCGCCGGCATTATGTGACCCCAACTTTTGTTGTGTGCCGATTAGGTGCCCAAATCCCCGTCAGCATAATGTAACCCCCCCTTTTGTTGTGTGCTGACGGGGGTGCCCAATCCCCCATCGGCTAGAGCTGCCCCCAAAAAAATGACTCATTTGGCATGCTGGGAGCCGACTCCAGCATGTAACATGACCCTGTAAAAACAAAAACGGTCCCACAATGTTTTGTTTTTTTTTTCCTGTGGAAAAAGGAAATGGTCCCTCAGCGGTCTCCCTGCCCCCCTCCCACAACCCGCGCCCATCCACTGCGCACCCTGCCTCCCCACACCACCTCTCACCCCATACTCACCTCCAGAGTCCACCGTGACCATCTTCGGTGGACTGGGAATACGTCTGCACTCTTCAAAGCCGACTGCGAACTGAGGAAATGCCGGTAAGCTGTATAATGGAATAAACAGGATTTTTTTCAACTTTGATGCATATCTCAGGCATTTTTTGGAATTCTGGCACCACATTTTCAATAAGGGTTTTTTGGGACCCCTCCTCTTGAATTCTGGCACTGTCATGGCGTTATTCGGCCCCGAAAGGTGATTTTGTGGTCACTGTGCGTAATCCCCTTTTGGGACCAATTAACAAAATGACAGTGCCAGTATTCATGAGGTGGGCTCTCAAAAAGCCTATGTTGCAAATTTGGTGGGAAAAATCAAAAAAATTACTGTTTTACAAGCGTGCACAGCGCAGTTGCTACGCACACTCGTAACTTTGTGAATTTGCAATATTTTCACACCAGATTTTCAACATTGGCATTTTGTCACACCTCCTTGTGAACACTATAACTGTCATTGTTCACATCATAGCAGAAATGTGTTTTCACACTTCTGGCACAGAATAGCGCAGTCACTGTCAGAAACCAGTGTTCGGGACAGATTAAGGAAATGACAGTGAACTGTTCATGAGTAGAGGTCCTGAAATGGCTATGTTGAAAATTTGGTAACAATACTCCATAAAATGACTGTGTTATGAGCGTGCATTGTACAGTTTGCACGCACGCTCGTAACTCAACATTGCCATTTTCCCACATCTACGTATGAACAGTGCAGCTGTCATTTTTCCCATCCTGGCCGAAATGTGTTTTTGCATATCCAGTGTAGAATAGAGCAGTCGCTGTGGGAAATCACTGTCCGGGACAGATTAATAAAATGACTGTGATACTGTTCATGAGCAGAGGTCCTAAAATGCCTATGTTGAAAATTTGGTGATGATAGCCCATCAAATGAGTGTGTTACAAGTGTGCGTTGCACACTTTCCACACACCTTTATAACTTTGCAGATTCGTAATATTGTCATGCCACATTTTCAACAATGGCATTTTTTCACACCTCCTAATGAGCAGTACAGCTGTCATTTTTCACATCCTGACTGAAATGTGGTTACACAGTTGCGGCACAGAATAACGCGGCTGCTGTGGGAAATCAGTTTTCGAGACTGATTAAGAAAATGACAGTGGCACTGTTCATGAGCAGAGGTCCTAAAATCCCTATGTTGAAAATTTGGTGACATAACATGGCTGTGTTACAAGCGAGCATTCAACTGTTTCCATGCACCCTTGTAACTTCGCAAATTTGTAATATTTTCACACCACATTTTTAACAGTGGCATTCTTTCACACCTCCTTATGAACAGTACAGCTGTCATTTTTCACATCATGGCTAAAATACGTTTTTGCACTCCTGATGGAGAATAGCACGGTCACTGTGGGACATCAGTGTTTGGGACAGATTAAGATGGAATGAGTGAGAAGGGGGAGTGACCAAGCTCAACTGAGCTCTGTCAGGACTGCTCTGGATTTGTTTGTAGGCAGAAAAAGGCCCCAACGCAAGAGGCCAGTACAAAAGGGCAGCCTACAGCACTGGGAGAAACAGAATGAGAGAGCAAGTGAGGGAGGGGGAGTGAGCGAGCTCACCGGAGCGCTGTCAAGACTGCTGTGGATGTCTTTGTGGGCAGGAAAAGGTGTCAATGCAGGCAGGGGCCCAGTAGAAAAGGCCAGCCTGCAGTGGTGTGAGAAACAGTATGAGTGAGTGAGATGGGGGACTGAGTGAGCTCAACGGAGCTCTCTCAGGACTGCTGCGGATTTCTTTGTTGGTAGAAAAAGGCGCCAATGCAGGCATGAGCCCTGTACAAAAGGGCCGCATGCAGCGCCAGGACAAACAGAATGGAGCACGTGACAGACGGAGAATGAGCGACCTCAACGGAGCTTTGTCGGTACAGCTGCAAATTTCTTTGTGGACAGACAAAGGTGCCAACGCAGCCAGGAGCCTCGTACACAAGCGCTGCCTGCAGTGCCAAGAGAAATAGAATGAGTGCATGACAGAGTGGTAGTGAGTGAGCTCAACGGAGCTCTATTGTGACTGCTGTGGATTTCTTTGTGGGCAGGAGCCCAGTACAAAAGGCCAGCTTGCAGCACGGGCAGAAACAGAATGAGTGAGTGAGAGAGGGGGGAGTGAGCGAGCTCAATGGAACTGTGTCGGGACTGCTTCAGATTTCTTTCTGGCCAGAACAGGCCACCAATGCAGGCAGGAGCCCAGTAGAAAAGGGCAGCCTGCAGCGGCAGGAGACACAGAATGAGTGAGTGAGTGAGGGAGGGGGAGTGAGTGAGTTCAACGGAGCTCTGTTGGGACTGCTGCAGATTTGTTTGTGGGCAGAAAAAGGCAGCAATGCATGCAGGGGCCCAGTGCAAAATGGCAGCCTGCAGTGGCAGGAAAACCAAAATGAGCGAGTGAGAGAGTGGGGGAGTGAGCGAGCTCAACGGAGCTGTATTGTAAATGCTGCAAATGGCAGCAACGCAGGCAGGAGCCCAATACAAAAGGGCAGCCTGCAACGCGAGCAGAAATGGAATGAGCGAGTGAGAGAAGGGGAGTGAGCGAGCTCAATGGAGCATTGTCAGGACTGCTGCAGATTTCTTTGTGGGCAGAAAAAGGCGCCAACAGAGGCAGGAGCCCAGTACAAAAGGGCAGGCTGCAGCGCCAGGAGAAACAGAATGAGTGAGTGACACAGGGGAAGTGAGCGACCTCAACAGAGCTCTGTCAGGAAAGCTGTGGATTTCTTTGTGGGCAGAAAAAGGCGCCAACGCAGGCAGCAGCCCAGTACAAAAGGGCAGCCTGCAGTGCCGGGAGAAACACAATGAGCGAGTCACAGAAAAGGAGTGAGCAAGCTCAATGGAACTCTATCATGACTGCTGTGAATTAGTTTGTTGGCAGAAAAAGGTGGCAATGCAGGCAGGAGCCGAGTACAAAAGGCCAGCCTGTAACCCCCGGCAGAAACGGAATGAGTGAGTGACAGATGGGGAGTCAGCAGGCTCAACAGACCTGAGTCGGGACTGCTGCAGATTTCTTTGTGGCCAGAAAAAGCCACCAACAGAGGCAGAAGCCCAGTACAAAAGGGCAGCCTGCAGCACCAGGAGAAACGGAATGATCGAGTGAGAGAGGGGGAGTGATCCACCTCAACGCAGCTCTGTCAGGACAGCTGCAGATTTCTTAGTGGGCAGAACAAGGTGCCAACGCAGGCAGGAGCCCAGTGCAAAAGAGCAGCCTGCAGCACCGGGAGAAACAGACTGAGCGAGTGACAGAGGGGCAGTGAACGAGTGCAACACACCAGCGCAATCAACATTCGACATTGATAAATGCTTGTTTTATAAGTTTGTATGAGAGTGTAAGGAGAGAATTTAAAAGAAAAGAACATTTAATCAATATGTTTTAGTTTAAGGCCCGGATTTTTTTTACTAAGTAAAGGTGAAGCCATGTTTGTAATGGCGATAAGCAATATTTGAAAAAGGCATTTGTATTGTTGATGTGTTGTGTCCTGACTGCTAGCCCTTTCCTACACGTGCATTAAACAGATGCAAGACATAGGTGCAAACCAATTAGAACACAGAATTGTTCCTACCTATTTTATAAACCATAAATGATAAAGGTATTGTGGGTAGCAAAATGTTTTACACAGGATCAATGTTACTGTCATGGAATAATTGTATTGGATTTTTATTTTAGGCTGGTCTCCTCCTGCCTTGGGGAGGCAGGGAGGCACAATTGCCACCTTGTGTCCCATGAGGAGGAGGTGTCATGCAGTAAGAAACAGTGCACCCCAAGGGAACGGCCTTAAGTTGGCATGCACAAGCTCACTTGCCGTGTGACACGGAGGTGTCACATGTGCAGAGTGAGGCAGGCAGAGGAGGTCTGAAGCAGAAGAGGGGCTCCCCCATCCCTGTGGTGGTCCTGATAGGTGTAAAGGTAGGTTACTCCCCAGGAATGGCCTTTGGGTGGGACAAGGGCTGGACTATGGGGCAAAAAATAAGGGGAGAACTTGGGACAGATTTTACCAATACTGTAGAAATGACTGGGGTTATCTGTGGCATGTCCCTGATGAGATGCACTATCAGTGGTTATACATGGTCTTAGCACTGCCACTGAAACCATACATCCCATACCCTTTGTAGCTGTTTGCATCCTGTGATCCCAGCATCAAGTCCCCAGAACTAGAAACAGAGAAATATAGACCATGATGGTTGAAAAAGACCAGAGGTCCATCCAGTCTGCCCATATTCCATATGAGCCCTGGAACACTTCCTGGGACTTATTGTTCCTCCAGGATAATATAACCCTCTCCGTCCTATCCCCATTCTCCTTCCTGGTCTTGTCACCCCGGGGCGACCACTATTTCCTTCATTCTATCCCATGCCTGCTTGAATCCCCTGACTGTTTCCACCCACCACCTCTGCCAATAGACTGTTACCAGGTTCCACCACCCTTTTTGTAAAGAAGTATTTCCTCACATCCCTCCTGAACCTCCCTCCTGTTCATTTCCACTCCTGACCACGTGATCTCGAGTTGGTATTCAGGGTAAATAATTCCCTGCAGTTTACCTTGTCAGTTCCTTTAAGAAACTTGAAGGTCTCTATCATATCTCCCCTCTCCTTTCTGGTTTCCAGTGAGTACATATTAGGTGCCTTCAGGAGCTCCTCACAGGATCTGCCCTGCTGGTCCTGAATCATTTTTGTTACTCTGCGCTGCACTGTCTCCAACCTATCCTTATCCTTTCTGAAGTGAGTGCTCCAGAACTGGGCGCAGTACTCCAGGCGAGGCCTCACCAGGGATCTGTATTGGGGAAGTATTACCTCTTTTCTTCTGCTACCAATACCCCTCCTGATACAGCCCAGCATCCTGTTAACCATGCTATAGGCCTTGTTGCACTGGCTCATTTGTTTATGGGAGTTACTGATGATAATCTCCTATCCCATTCCTCTTCTGTAGTGCTAAGTCTTACCTCATCCATCCAGTACTTCCTTCTTGGGGTTCCTTTTCCCTAGGTGTACTACCGTGCACTTTTTAACATTGAATTTTACCTGCCAGACCTTTGACCACCTCTCTAGCTTTTGTAGATCCTTCTGCATATTGCTTATTCTGTATTCCCAGATTGGATTAAAAAAGTTCCTACATTGATGTCCCGTATTCCCTCATCACTATCCACCCTCCCACATAGTTTTGTGTCATCTGCGAAGAGACACAGCCTGCCCTGGATTCCCTCACAAATGTCATTAATGAACATGTTGAAGAGGACAGATCCCTGTGGAACCCCACTCTTAACCTCCCTTTCCTCTGATTTAACCACGTTGGCCACCACCTTCTGCTGCCTCCCTTCTAGTCAACTACTCACCCAGTTCACTATGGTTTTAGCCGCAGCCAGGTCTTTCATCTTTTTGAGCAACCTTTTGTTTGTTGTTTGTTGAATTTTGTTGACCCGGTAAGCCCACTGGGCCTGGAAGTCCCTTTTTCAGGGGCGACCGGGGAGAGGAGGGATACAGATGGTA
Source organism: Neoceratodus forsteri (assembly GCA_016271365.2). Lineage (NCBI taxonomy): Eukaryota > Metazoa > Chordata > Ceratodontiformes > Ceratodontidae > Neoceratodus > Neoceratodus forsteri. The sequence goes on from JADMNL010000042.1 coordinate 8,848,748, forward strand.
AGCAACTGAAACTGAACCAGATTAAGCTGTTGGTGGTATTCTTAGTGAATGAGGGAAATTTAGCCAGGACACTGGGGACATTTCCCTACTCTTTTCGATAAGTGCCACGGGATCTTTAACATCCACCTGAACTACCACCAGTCCAGGCAGATGGGACCCCGGTTTAACTTCTCATCGGAAAGACAGCACCTCAGAAGTGTAGCACCCCTCTCATGCTGCACTACAGTGTCAGTATTGGGATATTAACCCAAGTGCCAGATGTGGGAACTGAACCCACAGCCCTCTGATCTACTGACCTCAGAGGCGAGTGTGCTACCTACTGAGCCACTGATACTGCAAGCGGTACCAAATCAAAAGCCTTGCTGAAGTAAGTACAGCAGATCCACAGCGTAGCCCTTGTTTACTTCCTTGGTTGCCGAGTCGAAGAAAAAATCAGGTTAGCCTGACAAGACCTTCCTGCCACAAATCGGTGTTGTATCCTGTCCTGGAGCCTGTTGTTCTCTAAGTAGTCCACGAGGTCCTCTTTGATTAGTGATTCCATCAGCCTCCCGATGATAGAGGTCAGAGTGACGGGCCTGTAGTTCCTTGGTTGCTCCCTATCTCCCCCCCCCCCATGAAACGGTACAATGTCTGACATTCTCCAAGTCCTTGGAACTTCCCTGGTCCTAAGTGAGCTGTTGAACAGCCCAGCCAGTGGTTCAGCCAGTTCTGCTATGAATTCCCTAAGTATCCTCAGATGCAAACTATCTGGCCCTGGGGCCTTATCTATCTTAAGGGCTGCCAGCACTTTCAGGACCCACTCACTAGTAAGTATTGACTTTCTCATATCCGGGACTTCCTTAGTGGCCACTTTGATGCCACTTTCTGGCATAGACCACAATCCTCCTTTGTGAATACTGAGCAAAACTAGTCATTCAGCTGGCCCACTAGTGCAGTGGTAGTGCTACCGTTTGCGATGTCAGCAAACCAGGTTCGGGAGCAAGCCCAGAGAGCAGGAGGGCCAGCCGGGGAGCGGAGGCTGACCATCCACAGGACTGCTCATCTCCCTTGGGGAGGGTGGGGGGAAAGGCCCGTGGCTGAACCGACCTCTAGCGGAGGCTGGGGGCATGGCAGCTCGGTGCCACAGCAATGCTGGAGGAGTGTGGTTGATGTCAGCGTACACCTTGACATCATGGCATAACCACATCTCCACAGAAAAGTGGAAATAGCCCTGCGTCTGCTCCAGGGGATGGATCCCGGTGTTGCAGCGGGGAGTGGACAGGCCGCCCAACAAATTGGATGATGGCTGGAGGGTCGGGAGTACCCAACTACCCCACCCAAGGGGGGTTATCTGTGGCTAGCATGAGCCCTCCGTTACCTGGCCGTGATCACCATTGGGGACCCCGAGGAAGGGACCAGATGAGGAGACAAGAGAGGAGGCATAAATCATAAGTAAAAAAAAACTAGTCATTCAGGACAGCGGCCTTTTGCTCATCCTCCTCTGTCGCTCTACCCCCTCAACTAGCTGTGCGATGCCTCCCCTTTTTCCTTTTTTCACTGACATAGCTATAACACAGTTTTTCTCCATTCTTGATCCTCTCCACGATATGCAGTTCTGTATCTGCTTTTACCTCCCTGATGGCCCTCTTTGCCTTCCTATTTTTCTGTAGATAATCCTCCTGTTCTGCCTCCCCATGCTTTTCCATGTACAGTATTTATAGGAGACCTTTCTTTTTGGCTCTAACCATTTTCCTGACCCTAGCTGAGAACCATAGTGGTCTCTTAAACCGGTGTTTTTTAGATACTGTTATTATGCTTGCCTTTGATGCTTCGAGGATGGCTTCCTTTATTACCCCTCATCTCTCCTCCACCCCCCCCCCTTATGTCTTCCACCCCTACTAACTTATCCCTGACCAATTCCCTCAGCCTATTAAAGTCTGCCCTTCCAAAGTCAAGGAGTTTGGTTCTTGATTTAGGGCTGCCAGCCCTGAGGACCAATTTAAACTACACAGAGTTGTGGTCACTGTTCCCTAGTGGCTACCCTACTCCCACAGAATCCACCATCTGTGAGTTGGTGAGCACCACATCTAGAGTTGCATTCTGAATGATAAGTTCCTTCACAAGCTGCACCAGTAGACAGTCTTGGAAGGCATCCAGTAATGTGTGACTCCTGGCACTCCTGGCCACTAGGATTGCCCAATCAACTTCAGGCAGGTTCAGGTCAACCAACACCACTATTTCCCCATTTGCCGCCCCTCTTTTAAGTTCCTCCTCAGGTTCCCTGTCCCTTTCCTCCCCTTGCCCTGGAGGCCTATAGATCATCCTTAAGCGCACTTTTCTGCCTGAGGCTGCTGCGAGTTGCACCCATACTGACTCAGCCTCTCCACTGCTACCTCTAATACTTCCATCTTCCGTCACTTCAATGCCCTCCTTGACAAAAAGGGCAACTCCCCCCACCAACACCAGTTCTTCTATCTCTTCAGATCAGTGAATACCCAGGGACCGTCATCTCCCAGTCATTTTTATCTGTGGCCCACGTTGCCATGATATCCACCAGGTCCACTTCAGTGTCTGCCATCAGTGCCTGGAGCTCGTCAAGTTTGTTACCTAGGCTCCTGGCATTAAGTCATACCCCCTCTATTTGACCCCTGCTCTAACTCTGCTACTGTCTTTTTACTTTTTTGTATTTTCCCTCCTTGCTTGTGCTTATACCTTTTACTTTTCTTCCTCACTGGTATTCCTCCCCCTGGTCCTGTAAACCCTACTGCATTCCCTGTACCATCTTTGCAGTTACTGTCCCCTGGATGTGAGGAAGTTCTATCTAGGATCCCCTTCTGCTCGCAATCCACCATGGATCCCCTAGACCCTCTCCAGTCAGATTAAATGTCTGATGTAGACTTCAAACTTCTGCCCGAATAGAAACATAGACTTTGATGGCAGATAAGGACCACTTGGCCCACCTAGTCTGCCCATTTCCCTACCTACAGGATAAGCTGCAGATCCCAGTTAACCAACAGTCTATTTCTTCTTAACCCCCACAAGAATTGCCTTATGTCTGTTCCATGTATTCTTGAATTCTCCCACACTTTTAGACCCCACAACCTCCTCAGGAAGGCTGTTCCATGCATCCACCAACCTCTCTGTGAAAAATACTTCCTCACATTGCCCCTAGAACTGCCCCCCATCTTTTAAATTGTGTCCCTGTTCTTGCACATCTCTTTTCTGAAAGATGCTACCTCTTGGACTTTGTTGATTCCACTGAGGTACTTAAAAGTTTCTATCATGTCCACCCCTCTCCTCTTTTCCTCAAGGGTATACATATTTAGCTCCTTTAGTCTCTCTCCTCATGGCTTCTCTTGCAGACCCTGTACCATTTTAGTTGCCCTCCTCTGGACTGCCTCTATCCTGTCTATGTCTTTGCGGAGATGGGGTCTCCAGAACTGGGCACAGTACTCCAGATGGGGTCTCACCAACTGTCTGTACAGAGGGATGACATCTTCCTGTTTTCTGCTGATGATGCCTCTCCCTATACATCCCAGTATACCCCCAGCCATCCCTACTGCCTTCTCACATTGCTTGCTAACCTTAAGGTCATCTGATATGATTACCCCCAGGTCCCTTTCCATTGTTGTTGTTGTTACTACCCCCACTGTGTAATCTCTTCCCGGTTTTTGTTTCCTGGTGCATTATTTTGCACTTTTGCATTGAATCCAAGCTGCCATACTTCTGACCATTCCTCCAACCTTTCCAAGTCCCTTCTCATCCTTTCCACGCCTCCTTCTGTATCAACCCTGTTTTGGATCTTGTGTCATCTGCAAGAGGCACACTTTTCCTTCCAGTCCTCTGCAATGTCACTTATAAAGACATTAAAAAGGACTGGACCCAGTACTGAACCCTGCAGTACCCCACTAGTAACCCCTCTTTCTTCAGAGTGGGCTCCATTTACAATTACATTCTGTGTCCTGTTGTCCAGCCAATGTTTTACCCAGGCTACCACCCTGGGACCCACTCCCAGGCTGGTTAATTTGACAATTAATCTTTTGTGTGGGACTGTGTCAAATGCCTTGCTAAAGTCTAGGTAGGCCATGTCCACAGCCCCTCCCTGGTCTACTACTTTGGTCACCCAGTCAAAAAAATCAATTAGATTCGTCTGACATGACCTTCCGACTGTGAGCCCATGCTGCCTTGGGTTCTGTGCCCCACTGGCCTCTAGGTACTCAACAATTCTTTCCTTCAGAAGTGATTCCATCACTTTCCCTACCACAAAGGTCAAACTGACATGTCTGTAGTTTCCTGCCTCTGTCTTGGTCCCACTTTTGTGAAGCGGAATCACATCCACCTTCCTCCAGTCCTCAGGTACCACACCATCCTCCCATGATTTGTTAAAAAGGGTAGTGAGTGGTTTCACTAGTTCTTCCCTTAATTCTTTTAGAATTCTGGGGTGAATTCCATCAGGCCCCATTGCTTTGTCCACCTTCAGTTTTAGGAGTTCTTTCAGAACCCTTTCTTCTCTGAAAGGACTGGGATCGACCCCCCCTATCAAGAGTGCTTCTGTTACTTGGATTAGGCACCTCCCCCTCCTCCTCTTTTGTGAATACTGAGCAGAAATATTTGTTCAGTATCCCTGCTTTTTCACTGTCCCTCTCTGCCCATGCACTGTCCATTCTATTCAGCCTCACTATCCCTCCCATTGTCTTTCTACACTCCCTGATGTACCTATAAAAGGTTTTATCCCCTTCTTAACCGAGTTGGCTATCTTTTCCTCAGTTTGGGCCTTTGCTATTCTGACTTCCCTCCCTGCTTCCTTCTGCCTTAACTGGTACAGCTCTCTGTCCTGCTCCTTCTGTGTTTCCTTATACTTCCTGAATGCTATCTTTTTCCCTGACTTTCCCCGCACCTCTTTTGAGAACCATAGTGGCTTTTCTTTTGTTTGATTTGTTTATTTGCTTCACACAAAGGCTTGTTGCCTCTGTGATGGCAGTTTTGATGTTTCTCCATTGTTGCTCCACCCCTCCTTCTAGCCTGTTTGCTAGTGCTTTTCTGAGGTACTCTCCCATCTTGCCAAAGTCAGCCCTCCTGCAGTCCAGTACCCTCACTTTTGTATGGCTTGACTCTGTAGCTGAGTTTATCGTGAACCACACTGTTTGATGGTCACTTGTTCCCAGATGACAACCCACTTCTAGATCTGAGATCCTCTCACTGTCCCCATTTAAGAGTATGAGGTCTAAGATTGCTCTTTCATGAGTGGATTCCGAAACTAGCTGTCTGAGGCATGCCACCTGTAGGGCATCGAGAATGGTCCTGCTCTTAGATGTGGCTGCAGCAAATGTGCTCCAGTTAACATCTGGCATATTCAGGTCTCCCATTAACAGTATCTCCCCTTCCTCTGCCATCCTAAGAATGCCTTCTATCATATCCTGGTCCATTCCTTCCCCCTGACATAGGGGTCTGTATTCAACCCCTGTGCGGATTGTGGTGCCATTTCCAGTCTCTAAGGTGACCCACAGTGCCTCCTCTCTTCCCTGTTCACTCTTTTGTTCAGTTGCTTTTATCCCTTCCTTTACATAGAGAGCTAATTCTCCCCCTCTTCTCCCCTCCCTGTCTCTTCTGCATGTTATGTACCCTGGTATGTTAACATCCCAGTCATGGTTCTCTGTGTACCACATTTCTGTGACTGCTACAATATCCAGGCATCCCTCTTCCATCAAGGTCACCAGTCCAGGGAGCTTGTTGACCAGACTATGGGCATTGGTACTCATTACCCTCCATTTCCTGCTGGCCCTACTCCTTTTTGCTCCATCCCTGTCCTTATTGCCTTTGTCACTTTCTCCATTTACCCCTGCCCTTCTCAATATCGGCATCTCTATCTTGCTGATTGCCTCACTTACTATCCCGACTTTTTGGGGCTAGGATTTCCCTGCTCCTTTCCAGTACCTCCCCCCTTGGCTAGTTTAAATGCTTGCCAATGAAGCATTTAAACCTATCACCTAGGATCCTGGTTCCTCTCATGGACAGATGTAGCCCATCATGCCATTATAGGCCTGCGTCATTCCAGGTGGACCCCCAGTCCCCAATGAAGCCAGATCCCTGAGCTCAGCACCAGTTTTTCAACCACTGATTGAATCCCATGGCGTGGAAGCACCCTAGCCTCACCTACGCTATAGACAGGCAGCACCTCCGAGAAGGTTACCTCCGAGAATCAAACCATATTTGGCACCAGACGACCTTGAGACAGTTGTGCATGCCTTTGTCACCTCCAGATTGGATTACTGCAGTGCTCTGTACCTATGGCTATCTGAACATTTGGTGCGCTGACTGCAATTAGTCCAGAATGCCGTGGCCCAGTTGGTGGCATGAACTCCTCATAGTGACCACATCACAATGATGCTGCGGGCTCTGCACTGGCTTCCTGTTCGATGGCGTATCTTCTTCAAGATTTGCTGGATGATATTCAACGCCCTACATGGACTTGACCCAAGTTACTTGAAAGATCATCTGAAGTCCTACACTCCCTCTTGCTCCATCTGGTTCACAGATCTGGGTTTACTTCTGGTTCCCCGTTCCCGTTTAAAACAGTTTGGGGATAGGGCCTTTGGAGTTGCTGCCCCTTTACCTTGGAATTCTCTCCCAGAATCAGTATGCTCCGCCCCAACTGTGGATATCTTTAAACACGGATGAAAAAACATACTTATTTAGGCTCCATGTCAAGTCCACTGCTAACATTACCGCATGGTCAGAACAGCACGGACAACACAGCACAAGTCAAGTCAATGGCACAGATCAGTGGTGAGTGTAGATTTACTATTACAACACTGCACTGTCATGGAACACCACTCCAGTGAAATGTGTACACATAAATGTTTTTTTGTTGTTGGGCGGTATTCTGTGACATGGTGTTGACTTGTGCAGTGTTGTCCGCACTGTTTCTGCCCATGCAGTATTTGGAGTCGTGGACTTGATGTGCTACCACTTATTTATACAAACCTTTCCAGATTATTAATTAACTCTAGATGCTTAAATTTTATTTTATTGTTTTTATTTATAGTTTACCGTATTTATTTTGCTGTTCTTTGAATCTTTGAATCTATACCTGCTTTTCTTTTATTGTTGTGAGGTGCTCTGAGCCATTGGAAAGGGCGCCATATAAATAAAATTGCCTTGCCCTAGTGCGCTAGCCCCCCCCTCTCTTGTCAGGTGAAGTTGATCACCCTTGAAGAGTCTACTGTCCCAGAAATCCCTTCAGTCCCTGGCAAAATGGTACCCCATGTCCCGACACCACCCCTTAAGCCAACTGTTAAACTCCTCTATTTCATTACTCCTAATTTTATCCTGCCTCCTCTCCCTGCACCACAGAGGGAGGACCTTGGAAAAGGCCTGGGAGGCTGAGTATGTGACCAATCTGTGCCCCACTCTCTTGGAGTTCCGCTTCACTGTCTCTACTGAATGGTTGGCCAGATCATTGGTACCCAGGTGTACCAACACCCCCAGCCCCCCCATATCCTCCGTATTCTGTCTCAATCCCAGTTGGCTGATGCTCCAAGTAGGCATCGGTTCAACCCCATCCCATCTGACCCCTCCCATCACCCTATCTATCCCCCGATCATTGATTCCCTGACCACTAGGACCTTTCTGTTAGCCTTGCTCCCCTTGGGTGCCAATGTGATGTCCTGCCCTTTCCCCTCGATTCACCTGGAGTCCCCTCTGCTGGAGCCGGGAGCCTAAACCTCCTCCAGGGGTATGATGTGATTCTGAATTCGCAATCTGGACTGGTGTACATTTGCATATATGTATATATTGTATATAGTGTTATCTCAACTTGTCTGTGCTGCTATTCAGCATGACTGCATATACTCAGGACTGCTATGAGCCAGACATGTTTTTTATGTATTTATTTCATGAAGAGTAGCTTTATGCCAATGGAGTTAAGTCATTCTGCCATCTGCTGCTGCCCTTCCTGAGACCCCTATGAGAATGAGATGCTGCATCTCATTGGATTATTCTGGTTGGAGCAATTTCAAATAACTAAAATTGCCACCATAGGTATTAGGACCCAACAGTAGTCTTGAAGGTCTTTCCACCTGTTGTATAAGAGAAACAGAGGAATTAATGAATTTCCACACAGTAGGGCTGTCTCTACAGAGAGGCTTACTTGTAAGAACTTAACTCCTGTTACAAGAATATCTCTGACCTCATATGCAGTTGCAAACAGTGTGGTGGTGCAAAATGGAGCAGACAGGTGTCCCCTGGTGTCATCGCACTTCTTTGCCATGCAGTGACAGGGTGATCTCGCAGGAAGCTGGATTCCACCTTGCAATAATTTCACTCAATATTATATTCAAAAGTGTAGAGTCAGATGCTGCTGGGTGCAAATCACCATTTACATCCCCTAACATACTGGTATGCAGCAGTTGCTAACTGGTATGTGAGTGTCACAGGGCCAGATTGCATGGTGTCATGTACAGGACCCGGGAGTTCCTCCGTACCAGGGCTGGCATTGGGGTGGTGCAAAGGACGCAACTGCAGCCAGGCCCCGAGTGCAGGGGGGCCCACAGAGAGTCCTATTTTGCCCAATATAAAAATCTACTCTGTGCTGTGCCTGCCTGTGTTCCACGGTGTGCAACGCCCCCCGTCTGCCATTTAAACGTGCACTGCCTCTGTCTGCACAGTCTTCACTCTGGCATACTTAATTAATCAGTATGTTTACATGGAGATATTGTTACCGGGTAACATGATAGCAGGGAACCCCCGACTTAACCCTGTAACTGTTTGATGCTTGTTTACATGTCTGCCCAATTAGTAGGATAGTCTTCTCAGGCACTGCAGAGTTTTGCTTGTATCAGGGTAGTTACCACGTAACTATACCATTATCCAGGTATCTTTACCCAGATACTTCCTGACATTCCATATACATGGGCTTCGGTTACCAAGTACGAAGCAGAGATCTCTGCTACTGCACCAGCTACCCGATGACACTCTGCTCATGTAAACACACTGAATGGCATGCCCAGGGTTGCACTCATTGCTATGCGGCGCTATGGCGTGTACTCGTATCTGCGGTGTCAGTCTTGCTGGCTCTGGCTCCTCCTCCTCCAAGTTGAAGGCTTAAGCTGTGCCTGTTCCTTTAATCTCTCCCAAGTTTCACAGAGTCCATCCAGCCTGACGCTTTTACATGCCATGTATGTGCTCAACTGACAGTCACCTCACCAGCTGCTTAGTTGATCAGGTGGTTGGGGTAAGACTCTCGGGAGAGTCTCGCGGTAAATGGTACTCAGTTGCAGTCTGTGTAATGTGACTGAGAGAAGTCAGAAGTGCTGCGCTGTTGCTCTGAGCTATACTAACTAAAAACGAAATAGTTACAGTTCTTTTTGTACATACTTTGTTCTTTTTCTAGTTGTGACATCACCAGAGTCAAAAACACACAACACACAGTGACAGCACTGAGGTGACGTGTGGCAGGTGATGGGTTGACGGGAAGTTGGGAAAGCCTTCTGAATGGGGAGAGACCAGACGCTGCTTGGTTGGCTGGGAGGGTGTTGTTGTGGTGAGGTACAGTGGGGTGGTGATGAAAAATGCGCGGTCGATGTGAGATCCATCTATAATCTTCTAGAGAGAGAGAGAGAGAGAGAGACAGAGAGAGGGAGTGAGTGAGTGTGGTGTGTGAACCACATGGTGGGTGTCAACTAAGTGTGATACATAGCCTGATACGATTCAAGTCTGCAGACACAATACTGTGTCTGGCTGCACTGGAATAAATACATTTTGGGTTTTTTTTAGGTGTAGAGTGGATAGCTTGTAGGCAGAGTTAAGTTTGCTGACAAGGCAAGCGAGCCTGAGCCTGACAAGAAGATGACAAATCCATCCAATCCTGATCCAAAATACTTTTTGGCAGCCGCAGAATAGAAAGTAACAGACTATCTGTCTCTGCTCTGCTCTGCTGATTCTAAGCAAGCATAGGAGCTGGAACACGTTATATTTTTCTGCATGAGCCTGCCCTTAGACTGGAGTGGGGGGGGGTACTTCACAGTCTTGCACCAGGGCCCAGTAAATCCTAGTGCCGGCCCTGCCCCTTACTCACTAAACTCTTACCTTGTTACCTGCTTGTGGAGTCTCCTTAGACATCCATGGTAATCCAGTCTTCCCCAAGCAATCCATCAACATTATAACTTTCTTGCTGTCCAGTTGCACCCTCTTTGTGGCTCTGTCCTTCAACTGTGATGATCAGCTGTGTATCACCTAATTTCTTTTCCTGCTGGAACTTTCATTCCAGTTTTGCAAGACAGTACCCACTGTAGAACTGCCTACTATAGCTTTACGGCACAGGGAGGTGCTGCTGCTTACAACCAGAGATGAAGAGTGGGGGTGTGCTGGAGTGCAACAGAACCAAACCTTTCACTACCCTGCCAACCCCTTCCCTGCATTTTTGCACTGCACTTAGTGACCACACAGGTAAAGGGAAAAAAAAAAAGACTGGCTCCAACTGTGTACTGTGACCACAAGGCACCAGTATTTTATAATTATGTATAAGCCCCAAACATATAAGAATTTTTTTTTTAAACCCAAATTCTTTTCTGTTCACCCAATAGTTTTTTGTCATGGTATATGACCATATTTTTATCGAATATAGGAACCTCTCACTTATAAGAACAAATTCAGGGCAAAATTGTATTAAACTTTTCTTATAAAAGCTGTCACACAAGAATGAATATAACAATACTTTTGTTTCGAAAAGAAGTCAGGGCAAAGCTAGGATTTGGTAGCAGGGGTTTTCCACAAAAAAAAATATCTTACAATTTAGTCCTGGTGCACAGAAAACACAGAAAAATCTAAGAAAACATATTGGTAGCTGTCCTAGTGGTGAAGAGGGCAGAGGCACCATGGAGCACTTCACCTCTCCCACGCTGGTGCCCCGAGTTCAGGAATGAGCTTGGTCTGTTGTGAGTCAGCTGGGGGAAGGGCTGGGAGAGGATTGAGCAGTCGTCAGGCAGCTCTCCTCTCCCGGACTGGGGAGATTAGCCTTCCTGGCCCTTGTCTACCCCTGGGTGGGGCCTCAGTGATAGTGTCAGGCAAATGGGGGACTGGCACTAGGACTGATGGGTGGAGCAGGGTCTTTACCAGTCCCAGTGTGCATGCGCACCTTCACATGCATGTGCAACTGTGTCTGCTGAGACCCCGGAGATGTAAGGGGAGAAAACTTGGAAAAAAACACTATGTTCCTGTGTTGCCCTGTGTGATGGCCCCCAGTGTAGCCTCCTCTGGTCCTGATGGCAATAGAAGATGGTGATATGAGTTTAAACAGCTATTTGAAAAAAAAAGAAAACATTGGGAACAAGATGGGAGGGGGGTTCTGGGCACTCAGGCAACCCCTTCCCCAACTACACCTATGGATGCTATTCTAAATGGACTACCCCTGGCCATCTCAGGGGCACAGCAGCAGCGCAATATATTGCCATACAGATAACCTGGGTTCAGTAGTGGAGTTGGGTCACCTTGATAGGGAATGAGCCTGACTGAGGTAGCTGCTGCTTGTTGCGGAGGGGTGATGGTGAGCTCCAGTGCTACAGTGACAACTACAGCTGGGCCAATGAGCTTGATGCTATCCGTGGAGATGCTGTCATATCAAGGCTAATGGAGGCATGTCTCACATCACAGTGGTGGAAGGAGAAATCTGGATAAAACTAGGCAGAAAAAATCTCCCTGCCATCTCCATGATGACTCACAGAGCCAGAAAGGAGACATCCTTGATTACAGGGTATATTCCTTGTAAGATGGCAGGGAAGGGGCAAAACAATAGACTGAGAAAAAAAAATGGACTACCCAGACTAAATGACACACAGCAGTTTGGGTCTGATTTCACTTTATACTATACCCTCTGATTTATTTATTTATTTATTTATTTATTTATTTATTTATTTATTTATTTATTTATTTATTTTTCTTGTTTCTAATGATGCTGTCTTATAAGAATGTTTCTGTTGTAAGAACATTTTGCTTGACATTTAAAGAGATGGTGACACGTTCAAGAGAACATTAACAAAATTTAATATTTAACATAGTCAGGCTTGTATTTCCCATTAGTGCTGTATTCCTCCTCCCTGTTATTTATTACTGAGGTCATCTGTATGAAAACAGGACCTTCGCTCCTAAACCTGCTGCTTTCTCCCTACCTGAAGTCATAGAGCACTGCTTGTGACATCACAGTTACTCCCATGGCAACAGACTGTGATGTCACAACAGAGAATTATGACTTTAAGTAGGGAGTAAACTATAGAGGCAGATCAACTTTAAAGGAACTCTTAAGGGATAAAGATCATATATTCATGCAAATTTCCTTAGTAATAAGTAATGGGGAGGAGAAAAATACAAAATATATTGCAAAATATATATACAGCAAGCAAGCACGCCATTCCACGCTACTGCTGCACATTTCGGGCAGGATGTGAGGTGGTAACATAGAACATAGAAACATAGAATTTGACGGCAGATAAGGACCGCTTGGCCCACCTAGTCTGCCCATTTTCCTACCTAACAGATAAGCTGCAGATCCTAGTTAACCAACAGCTTACTTCCTCTTACCCGCCACTAGGACTGCCTTATGTCTGTATGGTATGCCTGTGGTATGAAAAAATGGCTGTATTGAAAATTTGGAGTGAAAATATTAACAATTGCCAAACTTACATGCGTAAGTAGCAAAAGTTCACCAACCTTACATTTCAACATTTCAACCTTACAACACATTTCGGGCAGGATGTGAGGTGGTATGAAAAAATGGCTGTATTGAAAATTTGGAGTGAAAATATTAACAATTGCCAAAGTTACATGCATGAGTAGCAAAAGTTCATCAACCTTACATAACTCGGGCATTTTTTTTGTATTTTTGCACCAAATTTTCAACATGGGCTTTTTGGAACCCCGCCTCATGAACACTGGCACTGCCATTTTGTTAATCAGTCCCAAAAGGTGATTCCGCGCAGTGACCACAAAAATCACTTTTTAGGACCGATTAATGAGATGACAGTGACAGTGTTCATGAGGTGGGGTCCCAAAAAGGCTGTGTTGAACATTTGGTGTAAAAATTCAAAAGAATGGCCAAGCTAGCAACATAAGTTCCAAACGCCATTAACAGCCATTATACAGCTCTTACCTTGATTCTTCAGTTTGTGGTTCGGCTTTGAAGAATGCAGACATGTTCCGGTCCACAGAAGATTGCAACCATTGACCTCTGGAGGTAAGTATTGAGTAAGGGGAGTGTGAGGAGGTGGGTGCACAGAGGGAGGGTCGGGATGGGGAGGCGGCCATTAGAATGACGAATGACCATTTTCTTTTTTTCAGGGAAAGAAAAAAAAGATGTTGGGGGACTGTTTTCTGTTTTTACAGGAACATTTAAACATATTTCAGAACACTGGGGGTGGCCTCGCCAGTGTTCCATGGTAGTGGGGGGGGCTCCAAAACTGGGGACACTGGGAGTGGGCTCCCCAGTGTCCCACACTGTGGGGGGGCAGGGGTTGCAGTGACTACTGACGTGGGGATTGGGCACCCCGATGTCGGCAAAAGCACAGTAAAGGGGGTAGGACACAACTGAGGACACTGGGAGTGGCTACCCAGTATTCCACACTGTTGAGGGGCTACTGCCAACACGGGGACTGGGCCCCCGATGTCGGCACAATATTGAAATAATGTGCTGTGGGGGCAGGGATTATCTGACACCAGGGGTGGGCATCCCAGTGTTGGAATATATTATTCATAAAATAAAAAAGAAGGGAAGGGTGATCAGAGGGTGGAGAGCCACTAGACATCGGGGAATTGATTGGGGACAGTGATTGGGGAGTGAGGGGTTAAGCTAGATGCCAGGGAAAATGGTGCTGAAGGCTCCTCTTGCTAAGCTGGGCACCTGGGATATCGGGTGCCCAGAAAAGGCATTTCTGGCAGTTATTTTAGAAACAAAAGTCAGAATCTAGCTAAACGGGTCCCGTATAGGTAGGTTCTGGTGCTTGTTTTTTTTTTTTTTAAATGACAGTGCTTTTATGTATTTTACACACTTTTTAGTTGCTGGGAGAAAAAAGGCAAGATGGCAGCTCACAACCAAGGATTTTTTTCTCATGAAAAGGGATTCCAAATCTCACGAAGCAGTAATGCTCTTGCATGACTCAAACCTTCTTGGTGAGATGAAATCCTCCTCCTCCGTGAAAAAGACCTCTGCCCTAGAAATGGAATGTTCAGCTAAGTCCCATGGGATATAATGGGAACTAAGAAACTTAATAACTTTGCAACATATTAATATTATTGCACAAAAGTTTCACTGTCTGTTCTTTTACCAAAGTTATTTATACCCTACAAATAACATGCAGAAATTTCACACCATTTGGCTGCTAGGCGATGAGGGAAAAAAACTGCAAAAATGGGTGTTTTTTACTTTTTGTCAGTATCCAGATCTCGGAGTCTGCACATTCGACTGGAAACAAAACTTGCCACATCAAGAGACCTACCCCACAGAACAGCACATTCCAAATTTTGTGCAAATCCATTGATTGGTTGCAAAGTTATTAAAGTACAACATTTCAGGTTTAACATAGAAACTGCTGCTCAACCCTAACTATAGAGGCACTATTGCACCTCCAATATATATATACAGTATAAAATGTATTTTTATGTATTTTTTTTTGCAGTTAATTTCTTTCTTCTCCTGGGTAGCACACCTTCATGCCTGATTCCCCAAACCCGTCCCCCACTCGCAGCCTACCTTTCGTTTTCCTCTATGGATTGCCCCCCATGATGGGGCAGTGGGGGTACTTCAACCTGCTGGAAGGGATCCGGTACAGAGGTTACTGCTATTCACAGAAGCGGGATCTGCAGGGATGGCTGTCATCATGCTGGCTCAGGACTCTTTTTTCCTCCTTTTTTTCTCGCTTTAGGAGAGGAGGCATTCAGTGACGTCCTATGGAGAGAGCGTGCATGCTTCCGCATGCACTTATCTAAGCATCTGCCTCCTCTCCTCCCCTTTCTAAGCATCAGTGTGCTGTTCCCAGCCACCTCTAGGGGCCAGTTGACACCAACTGCTGGTGACTCCCCCTCCCTGGAGGAGAGCAGTTCCTTGTATACTCGATTCTTCTCCCCCCTGCCGACCCCCAGATGCCCGTGCTTGTTCCCAAACACAGGTCGCCAGCATAGCACAAGGTCAGGCGTCCAGTACCTCATCCCTCAGCACCACCAGGCTGGCCTATTTTTATGTTGATTGTGCACATGCGCAAGAAACATATTGCAGCAGCTTTCTCCACAAGCAGGTTGTGGAGGCACTGCACTGTTGTGGCCAATGCCCCCACAGCCTTTAAAGGCTTGTCCAGCATCCCCAATGCCGTGGCACGCTGCTGCTGACACTTATTCAGCCAGCGTGCCACCAACTTGTAAAAAATCAGCCACTGCAATCAGGGGCTGCCTAGTCATTGCAGCGTAAGTCACTCACTGCAATGAGGGAGTGACCTGTTATTGCACGGCGTGATCTTGAAACACTGATATTGTTTGTGAACATGGCGGCGGCTTGCCGCTGTGTTCACAAACAATATTAACCCCCCCACCATCTTTATTTGCCGATGGGGGCCCCAATCCCCATCAGCTTCAGTGCCCCAATGTTTATGTTGCCAATGAGGGAGCCCACTCCCCGTCAGCATTATGTAACCCCCCCGCTTATATTGTCTGCCGACGGGGTGCCCAATCCCCTGTCAGCTACAGCTTGCCCCTGGCAAAAGAAAGACTCTGGTGGCATGCTGGGAGCCCACCCCAGTGTGCCACATACCCCTGTAAAATAAAAAACGGTCTGGCAATGTCTTTTATTTTATTTTATTTAACCTGTAAAAAAGGAAACTGTCCCTTGGAGGCCTCCTTTCCCCCCTCCCACAACCCGCGCCCACCCACTGTGCACCTTGCCTTCCCACACCCCTCTCACCCCATACTTACCTCCGGAGCTCGGCACAACGATCTTCGTTGGACCGGGAACGCGTCTGTACTCTTCAAAGCTGACCGCGAACTGAGGAAATGCTGGTAAGCTGTATAGTGGAATAAATGTTTTTTTTTCCAACTTTAATACATATCTCAGTTATTTTTTGGAATTTTGGCACCAAATTTTCAACATGGAGTTTTTGGGACCCCTCCTCATGAATTCTGGAACTGTCATGGCATTAATCGGCCCCAAAAGGTAATTTCACGGTCACTGCACAGAATCACCTTCCGGGGCTGATTAATGAAATGACAGTGCCAATGTTCATGAGGTGGGCTCTCAAAAAGCCTATGTTGCAAATTTGGTGGAAAAAATCCAAAAAATGACTGTTTTACAAGCGTGCATTATGCAGTTGCTACACATGCTCGTAACTTTGCAAATTTGCAATATTTTCACACCAGATTTTCAACATTGGCATTTTCCACACCTCCTTGTAAACAGTACAACTGTCATTGTTCACATCCTGGCCAAAATGTGGTTTCGCACTTCCAGCGCAGAATAGCGCGGTCGCTGTGGGAAATTAGTGTTCGGGACAGATTAAGAAAATTACAGTGACACTGTTCATGAGTAGTGGTCCTAAAATGCCTATATTGAAAATTTGGTGATGATAGCCCATCAAATGACTGTGTTACAAGTATGCGTTGGGCACTTTCCACACACCCTTATAACTTCGCAGATTTGTAATATTATAATGTATGGTAAGTGCCTATTAACCACAATAATTAGCAGTCACACAACTTTGTTATGCACTGTTTAGAATTTTAAAAGATGTTAACCACACTTCGGAACTTCCAAACTGTGGCATAACAAAAAAGAATGTACCAGAGTTCCATAATTCTCACACATAGAATGTAAACAGCGTTTTTTTGACCATGCACTATAAAAAATTATGGCTGGGGATTGGGTGATAACCATGCTGAAATCACCTCTCGTGGTTGCTAGGGCTACAGTAAACCTTTCGAGCTGCGCTCTCGAGGTTTACCATGTTGCCCTAGCAACCACCCGAAGTGATTACAGCGTGGTTATCACCCGATCTCCAGCCATTATCCTCTATGTCACGCCAGATTTTCAACACTGGCATTTTTTCACACCTCCTTATGAGCAGTACAGCTGTCATTTTTCACATCCTGACCGAAATGTGTTTTCACAGTTCCAGCGCAGAATAACGTGGTCACTGTGGGAAATCAGTGTTCGGGACAGATTAAGAAAATGACAGTGGCACTGCTGTTGAGCAGAGGTCCTAAAATCCCTATGTTGAAAATTTGGTGATGAAACTCCATAACATGACTGTGTTTCAAGCATGCATTGAACTGTTTCCACGCACCCTTGTAACTTCGCAAATTTATAATATCTTCATGCCACATTTTCAACAGTGGCATTTTTTCACACCTCCTTATGAACAGTACAGCTGTCATTTTTAACATCCTGGCTAAAATATGTTTTTGCACTGCTGCCTGAGAATAGCACGGTCGCTGTGAGAAATCAGTGTTTGGGAGAGATTAAGATCGAGCGAGTGAGATTGGGGAGTGACTGAGCTCAACTAAGCTCTGTCGGGACTGCTGCAGATTTGTTTGTGGGCAGAAAAAGGGCCCAATCCAAGAGCCCAGTACAAAAGGGCAGCGTGCAGCACTAGGAGAAACAGAACAAGAGAGCGAGTGAGGGAGGGGGAGTAAGCAAACTCACCAGAGCGCTGTCAGGACTGCTGCAGATTTCTTTGTGGGCAGAAAAAGGCATCAATGCAGACAGGGGCCCAGTACAAAAGGCCAGTCTGCAGTGGTGGGAGAAACAGTATGAGCGAGTGAGACAGGGGGACTGGGTGAGCTCAATGGAGCTCTATCAGGACTGCTGCGGATTTCTTTGTGGGCAGAAAAAGGCGCCAATGCAGGCAGGAGCCCGGTACAAAAGGGCAGCTTGCAGTGCCAGGACAAACAGAATGAGTGCATGAGAGAGGGAGACTAAGCTTCCTCAACAGAGCTCTTTCGGGACAGCTGCAGGTTTCTTTGTGGACAGACAAAGGTGCCAACGCAGCCAGGAGCCCCATACAAAAGCGCAGCCTGCAGCACCAAGAGAAACAGAATGAGTGAGTGACAGAGGAATAGTGAGCAAGCTCAACAGAGCTGTATTGTGACTGCTACAGAATTCTTTGTGGGCAGAAAAAGGCAGCAATGTAGGCAGGAGCCCAGTACAAAAGGCCAGCTTGCAGCGCCAGCAGGGAACAGAATGAGTGAATGAGAGAGGGGGAGAGATCGAGCTCAATGGAGCTGTGTCAGGACTGCTTCAGATTTCTTTATGGCCAGAAAAAGCCACCAATGCAGGCAGCAGCCCAGTACAAAAGGGCAGCCTGCAGCAGCAGGAGACACAGAATGAGAGAGTGAGGGAGGGGGAGTGAGTGAGCTCAACGGAGCTCTGTTGGGACTGCTGCAGATTTGTTTGTGGGCAGAAAAGGGCAGCAATGTATGCAAGGGCCCAGTACAAAAGGGCAGCCTGCAGTGGCAGGAAAACCAGAATGAGTGAGTGGGGTGGGGGGGGGTGAGCAAGTTCAACAGAGCTCTATTGTAACTGCTGCAAATTTCTTTGTGGGCAGAAGAAGGCAGCAACAGAGGCAGGGGCCCAATAGGAAAGGGAAGCCTGCAGTGCCAGTAGAAACGTAATGAGCAAGTGAGAGAAGGGGAGTGAGCAAGTTCAACGGAACTTTATCGGGACTGCTGCAGATTTCTTTGTGGGCAGAAAAAGGTGCCAATAGAGGCAGGAGCCCAGTACAAAAGGGCAGCCTGCAGCACCATGAGAAACAGAATGAGTGAGTAAGACAGGGGGACTGAGCGACCTCAACATAGCTCTGTTGGGACAGCTGCGGATTTCTTTGTGGGCAGAAAAAGGTGCCAACGCAGGCAGGAGCCCAGTACAAAAGAAAAGGGAAGCCTGCAGCACCGGGAGAAACACAATGAGTGAGTGAGACAAGGGGAGTGAGTGAGCTCAACGGAGCTCTATCATGACAACTGCTGATTTCTTTGTTGGCAGAGAAAGGCGGCAATGCAGGCAGGAGCCCAGTACAAAAGGTCAGCCTGCAGCACCAGCAGAAACGGAATGAGTGAGTAAGAGAGGGGAGTGAGCAGGCTCAACAGACCTGTGTCAGGACTGCTGCAGATTTCTTTGTGGGCAGAAAAGGCCACCAACAGAGGCAGTAGCCCAGTACAAAAGGGCAGCCTGCAGTGCCAGGAGAAACAGAATGAGCAACTGAGAGATGGGGAGTGAGTCACCTCAACGGAGCTCTGTCAGGACAGCTGCGGATTTCTTAGTGGGCAGAAAAAGCTGCCAATGCAGGCAGGAGCCCAGTACAAAAGAGCAGCCTGCAGCACCGGGAGAAACAGACTGAGCGAGTGAAAGAGGGGCAGTGAGCAAGCTCAACAGACCAACACAATCAATATTCAACATTGGCAAATGCTTGTTATGTATTTGATTTTATATATATATATATATATATATATATATACACACATACATATATATATATACATATCTATATATCTATCTATCTATCTATCTATATATATATATACATATATATATATATATATATATACACACACACACACACATAATTTATTTTTATGTATTTGCTATACTAATTGTGCA
Organism: Neoceratodus forsteri; assembly: GCA_016271365.2. Classification (NCBI taxonomy): domain Eukaryota; kingdom Metazoa; phylum Chordata; order Ceratodontiformes; family Ceratodontidae; genus Neoceratodus; species Neoceratodus forsteri. Next base: position 8,868,348 of record JADMNL010000042.1, read on the forward strand.
TTTTTATGATTATTGTACAGCACTCAAAGCCCTTGGATTGCGTGCTTAAGAAATAATGTCTGCTACTACTACTACTAAGGAAATATTTGCAAGCTATCTATGTCTTTAGATTTCTCAATGAAAAAAGACCATTAGAAGCCAACTTAGTAGCCTGATTTCCCTGGTTGTCCCTACGATCAGGACACACTTTGGAGCAGCAGCTATAAGCCATGCCTTTCCAGCAATATGGAACAACATGCAAAAGGTTCTAAAGCTTGCAATACCAGTAAACTGGCCCTTCTTTAAAGCTTTGTTCCTTCATAAGTTCAGTGAATCCTGTGACTGCTTTAACTAGCCGACCCCTGTATCTTCAATGCAGGCAGGAGCATGTACTACTTGTACATTGTCCGCCCCTTGTACATCTTCAACACGTTGCGCCCTGCTAGTCTTCCTTTGTCCACCCGTTGCCAACCCAGTACCCTCCTCTTCTTAAACACCCTATTGTCCTTCCTTTACTACCTCCCCCTTGACTTCTCCTAATCTCTGACACCTTAGCCCTCACCTTGTCCTACCCTTCACACCTCCCCCCTTGACTTCCCCCTACCTGACACCCAGCCTCCCCCGGTCTATCCCATAAGTCTTGTTGCTACTGGGCAAATACTGTTTATATTCTAAATACTGATTTGCATTATTCTGTAAATATTTTTTGTTCTTGCCCTATCAATGTCGTATTTCAGTTTTTGAGGTCTACTGTACTGTTAGACACATTGTATGCACTGTTATTTATGCCTAACTCATATTTGATCTACATGGACTATTGTCTCATTGTATTATAGCAACATTTAGCTTATGTGTTTTTGTTATGACCTACCCAGGTCCACCTTGCAAATGAGTCTGTCTCAGTGGTGTTTTGCCTGGTAAAATAAAGATGACTGATTGATTGATTGACATATGTTACAGCAGGGACTCCGTACACAGCCACACGGGACGGTAAGAATGTGATTATAGTGACTACTTAGAGACAGACCTGTTATTAACCTTCAAGCTTTCTCTGCATGTTCACTAAACACACTGTGTTCTGTGCTATTATCTTACACAGTCCTATGTGTCACAATACATAGCATATAGGGCTGAGATACGTGCATCCTGGATGTCCAAAGGACACCCACGGATGCACTAACAGCCTGTCTCCACCACATCTCCAGTCCAGGCCCTGACCATGCCTGTACCCACACAGTTGCATGGCCAGTAACTGAAGTGGGGAGGGGTGCTAGATATTGACCAATACAGTGCAGCTTTTAGGATGCCATTTGCACTCTGCTGGCCCGGTGAGAAGGGCAACATTCATTACACCAGCTGAAGGGTTGCGGTAACAGGTGCACTCCCCCGACAGACATCTGGAGGACTCATTAGTGCCCCACTGCCACACACCCCAGCCTTCCTTCATGCCACAGAGGATTGGAGTGAGGAGCACTGCTGCAGGACACAGCTGCAGTATAACAAAGAAACTGCAGCAGTGCCTCGAGGACATGGCAATCCTTCATTGGACTGCCCTATCCCATGATCCCCTGCTCCCACTGAGCAGGGGATCTACCATTAGACTGGTTGGGGTTTCAGATTGGAACACCACAGTCTAAGCCAGGTCTGCCTCCCCCATTGGCTGGTCCCTCTCCTTACATAGGACTACATATCAGTGAATTAGGCCAGCCAGGGACATCTCATCCCAGCCATGCATGTCTGTCTGGGGGTGGGGTATACAGTCAGCAGTTGCCCAGATTGGTATGCTCCCTTACCAGTGCATACCAAGCCCCATCATGCATAGCATTTACTGTGATCTTTTAGTGAAGGGGGTAGAGGTCATGATGCACTGTAGCACTGGTTATGGTGGCCACAGAATTTTGTAACACCCCTGCCTTTAAAACCATTATAGGCTGGTGGGGAGGCATCACAAAGCAGCCGTTACCATTCCTGTAGCCAGCAAGAGACTTACATCATTGTTGGACCTGAGGTAGCAATGACAGCAGCAAGGAATGGAGCTGTGAAGGAGGATTTCCACTGGAGCCAGGGATAATGTGGGGGTACAGGGAGCAGGTGGGGAAGCTACATGATCATCAAGGATGGTTTACAAGAATGGAAAATTGCTGAATCGCCATCTCAGAAGCAAGCCTACAGCAGAGACTCTGGCAGGTGGGGAGAACACTGCAGCAGTAACAACACTTGCAACAAGTAAAGAGCATAATGACATGCAATTGGCATTATGCCATTAACCAGACTTGTGTGGCTGTCACAAGTACCATGTTAGCCAGTGTACACCCCATCTGGGCCCACTAACATCTGACAAAGTGATTTTTCGCTAACAATTGGCCAAGTGTTTTTTTATTCATTTATTAAATGTTTTCACCAGAAAAGCATACTGAGCTGTAAACAACTTGTTCCAGGTGTGTCCTGGGAAAGGGGAGAGAGGAGTACTGAAGAAATCCATGGAAACAATAAAATGTGCAAAAGATAAAGCTACAACTAAAATCTAAACAAGATTTGTACTCTACATGGAGTATATAATCAAACTCTGGTCAGAGCAACATGGCTGTTTGAGAGAGGTGGGCCCAAGTCAAACAGAACTCGGAGCTCCCGCCATGGCTGACGCCATACTTGCACTGTTCTAATGAGCCTGTTATGCCCAAGATGGCTGCCGTGACCGCAATGTGCATGCCGCAATACTCACACATGTGCAGTGAGGTCATGGCAGCCATCTTGGGCATGGCGGGCTTCCAAAACTGTAGAAGTGAAGAGGAAGTGATGGGCTCAAATAAATAGTGTGACCACGGGGGGGGGGGCGGCTAGTGCGATCATGGAGGGGAAGGGCGATGAATACACAACACCAGACAACTGACCGCACCACTGTTGAAGGACAGACCTGAAGAATCCGGTCTTATGCTTCCAGAGTCCCTTTTCTCTCCTACCTCATAGCAATATGTCAGTATGGCTCTGTCCATGCTGCCGTAAAAATACAAACAATAATAACTAATGTGCAACTCAGATATATAAAAATATACAAAAAAAAGTAAGAGCTGTGGCAAAAAGACATCATGCAAAAATAACCAAAAGCCAGCGGCAACATAAAGCCACATATAATGTAAAAAGTTTGATGGAAACCATGGAGGTAACCATGAGGCTGGGGCAAAAATTAACAAGGGAGAGGTAGCAAAAAAGACGTACAGGAAGAACTGTAAATTAGATCAAGAGGGAGGGCAATGGGATGGAGGACAGAGGCAGGCAAGCCAGAAATTTGTCTCCTAGAGCCAAGCCAGAGCTGAGGCAGGGGTCTGGCTTGACTCTATGAGCCAAAGAATGAGCCATACCATGGCTACTGTACTGACAGTGTTCCTCATGAGATCCATGAGAGGAGTCAAAAGTTTCAGTCACTGCACTAACTGCTCAGGCTAGCAAAACTGCTTGCTTTGATCTTAAGTGGCTTGGCTTGTCCTTGGTTCTTAACTGCTTACAGAGGTTGAGTCAGGCTTGAGCCTGCTCTGGCTTGCCTAGTAGAGGAGAGAGAGGTACAAAGAGGGAGAGTGGGGTGAGAACTGGGTGTGGAGAAAGTCCAGTGCAGGAACAAATGTGAAAGAGGGGGTCATGGAGAAGAGATTTCAGGGCTGTATGGGAAGAAGAGATGCAGATGGAGGGTGGAGGCTAGAACAGAGCTCAAGAACTCCATAGGAGCAGCAGCCAGCCTGCCTGGTCAAGATCTTAGCACAGGGCATTGAGAAAGAAAGAGGGTCAGAGTTTTTGAGGTGATAGGAGGTGAGAATGGGAGATGATGGAATGGAATTGAGGTTGCAGGGTCCCGCCGGAACTAAGTCAGGCCTTTGTGTATGGCTGTACCCCAAAATTGCTCTGCCACAGACTGGGACTGCAACTGAGGCCCCAGGTATCCCTATATCACTGTATGCTATGTAGGAAACATGGTTGATTGGCACTGACTAACAGATATAACTGCATTTATCAAGCAAAATTCCAAAGGCTCCATGCTCTTAAGATGAAAATAACATTGGGCAGGTAACAGTTACATATCCTTCCACCCGAAACTCCTTTCCTGAACAAATGAGACAACTAGACCATGGAGCCCCATCTAAGGAGCTGGTTTGAAACTGGTTTAACTGTTAACCAGCTTTCAATGGCTGTTGTGTGAACCCCTACTGTTGGCAGTCAAGGTACTGCATGACTATTACATAGCGCATGGTCATCCCTTGTTCTGCATGGATTTCCATCCTGATTAAAAAAGCTGTTATACCACAGTTCAATTATCAAAGAATACTACTATACCCTTCTACAGAACAATGTTTTTTATTAGTTAGGATGGAAATTCATGCCACTTGCCATTTTACTTTCCTCCCACCCACACACCCACACACACAGAACCGAGACCGTCCTCTAACACAAAATGTTCTGCTGTCTCAAAATTACAAAAAAAAAAAAAACCTCATCCAGGTGGGTTTTCAACAGTCTGGCAAGAGATGGGTTTCTATCTTAAATAAAAAGATTTCAATCAATCAGTCAATCAATCAACATCTGTATTTAACCAGGCGAACACCATTGAGCAAAGCTCATTTTCAAGATGGACCTGGGGCTACTTATCACATAAAAGGTTTACATACATAAGCAAAGCATACAAATGGATTACATATACAAAGATTACGGCATTACTATGACACAAGATTACAAAGAGTACATGGCAATGTGCAATATAAGGAACATATAAGACTGTCAAATGTCAAGACATCAGGACCTATTTAAATTATACAAAATATACCAAGTATACAAGAACCTGTCAAGATCCATGTGTTAGATAAGGTGGGCAAATAGAAGGAAGATTTCAGTAGGGGGAGGAAGTTAGCAGAGTGGGAGCATATCAGGGCAGGAGTACCTAAGAGAAGGCCAATGCTATAGATATGACGAAATTCAGGGGGAACGGACTCTAAAGTTTAACTTAAGGTAAAATTAATGGGAAACAGTTACAGGATTCCTAAAAGGAATGATCATAAAGTGATCTGAAAGCTGATAGGTTGATGGGGTGAACCAGTTTCAAAGTCTTTTGCAGCTTGTTTCAGAGTACAGGTAGAGCGTAGCTTAACGATGACCAACCAAAGCGCGACTTGACCATATGTACAGTAAGGGAGATATACGAGACACTCCTCAGGGCGTACTTGCCTACCATACACAGTGGAAGACAATCTAAGATGTATTGAGGCAGATTCTTAATGATGGCTCTGAGGGTCCAGAGTGTTGCATTTCTCTGTCTTCTATAATTGAGTGATGGCCTTCCTATCGCAGCATAAGGAGAGTAGTGATGCGTGGAGTAAGGTAGACCAGTGATGAACCTTATAGCTCTATGACAGAGTGTGTGAAGTTTGACCAGTGCAGAGGCAGGGCCTTGGCTGTAGATAAAGTCTGCATAGTCCAGTAAAGGGAGGAAGGTGGTTTGGAGCAGTCTCTTCTTGGTGTCCCATGTGAGTAGGAATTTGATTCTGTAGAAGAGGCCAAGCTTCTGCCTAAGTTTCCTTATTAGTTCTTCAATATGATCATTAAAGGAAAGTCTGTAGTCTATCCAGACCCCCAGGTATTTGAACTTGGTAACATATTCTAATGGTTCACCTAAAAGAGTGGTGATATGGGGTAAGGAACCTTGGGAGACATGGTTAAGTGCATATACAGAGGGTGAAAAGAGCATTGTCTTTGTTTTCTTTGTATTTAAAAGAAGTTTTTGGTTCAATAGCTGTAGTTGCAGTTGATTATATTCTTGTTGTAGATCTCTACATGCTGCCTCAGGAGTAGATCTGCTAATGTATATTACCGTATCATCTGCAATAAGATGTATGTTGGCAAATTTAATATTGGCATCGATTTGGTTAATATATATCGCAAACAGCAGTGGACCCAATATGAAGCCTTGCAGTACACCCCTCAATAGTGATTTTAGTTGTGATAAGTCCCCATCCACTTTTACCTGGTGCTGATGACCTGAAAGATAGTTTGCAAACCATTTCCGAGATAGTGTATCCAGACTAACCTTGCGAAGGGATACTAGAAGCAGATCATGGTTGACAGTGTCGAATGCCTTGCTTAGGCCCAGAAATATTGCACAAAGTTCTTGGAATCCAGGTCAAACTGCCAGTCATTAGTCACCTTTGCAAGAGCTGAAATGGTGCTATGACAAGCTCTAAAGCCCGATTGTAATGGGTTAAGCAGATTTGAGAATTCCAGGTAGTTCCCAAACTGTGCACTCAATATTTTCTCCAGCAATTCGGAAAGTATGGGTAGTAGAGAGATTGGCCTATAATTAGTAAGGTCCCTAGGGTCACTGGATTTAAAAAGGGGAATCACATGGGCAGTTTTCCATCAGGGAGGAAGCCCACCCTCTGAGAGAGATAGGTTAAATAAATGAGTAATGGGCACAGCCAGGATATGGTGACTAAGTTTCAGGAAAAAAGGGTCTAAGTGGTCAGCACCAGCACTCTTCCTGATGTCTAAGTGTAACAGTAGGTCCTCTACTTCTTTCAATGATGTAGGCTGAAGGGAGAACACTTTTTTGGTGACTGGAACATCTTGGTCATGTATGCCGATTTGGGAGTGGAGGTTGTTGGCAGGGAGGCATCAAAAGCTAACTCTGCAGTAGTGAAGTGGTTGTTGAGGGAGTCTAAGATTGTTGGTCTATCTGAAACTGTGGTAACTCCAATAGTGATTCTTGAGGGTAGGGAGGCAGGGGATGCATAACCTTTGAATTCCTTAAGGGTTTTCCAGAATTTGGAAGAGCACTTATAGGTAGAATCAAGCTCAGTCCGGTAGTAGTTTGCTTTTGCCTCTCTCACCAATTTGGTACATAGATTCCTAGCCCTTCTGAATGCAATCCAGTCAGCTGGGCGCTTAGTTTTCCAGAACGAATCTCTATCAAGCTGGGCAGCTTTTAGATTAACTGTAAACCACCGGCATGCCATCTTCTTAGAATGGACATTGACCAAGGGTGCATGCTTATCCAATGCCCCAAGCACGATCTCCTGGAAGATGTCATATGCAGCATTTGCTGATTTTGCAAGGTAGAAGTTCTGCCAACCCAAGGAATCCCACAGGTCAGAAATGAAGCTGTAGAGGTCAAAGTTACGATGACACCTCTTACTGGTAAATTTTGATGCAGGCGACAAATTTGAGGAGGTTCTTACACAGGCGATAAAACAGTGGTCACTGATGTGGGAGAAAAACACTCCAGTGTGTGAGAACAGATGTTTGTTTACTAAAATGAGATCCAACAGTGTACTATTATTTGGATTCTTCTTATTAGAGCATGTTACTTCAGTGATAAGTTGTGATGGACCAAATTCATCACAGAAGGATTTAAGAGATGTAGAAACACTGGAAAAGCAATCTAGATTAAAGTCTCCTACTATGACAATCTCCAAGGAAAGGGATCCTAGTGTGTTTCTCAGGTGGTTTAGTAACAGGAATCCTGCTGAAGGAGGCTATAGCATCCTAGTACATAGAAGGAGACAGAAGAGGTAAGCTCTATTTTGAGAGTGAGGTTTTCAAATTCTTTAGGCATCGAGGTAGAATCGATGACTGAGGTGGAATATTTATCTTTAATATAGATGGCAACTCCTCCCCCTCTTGCCTGACTATCGGTTCTGAACAAATTATAAGATGGGGTATTTACCTTACAGTCAGTGAAGCCACATCAGAGCCATGACTCCGTTACCACCAGGACATCAGGTATAGTGTGGCATACCCAGACCTGAATGGAGGCAATCTTCTTCAAGAGGCTGCATGCATTGACATGCATAAAGCTCACACCTTTTTATACTTTTTAACCAAAGATTCCTTGAGAAGAAAATTAGAAGCATTTTTTTTAATTTGTCAAATCATATATGGTACAGGTACTAAAATATACAGAATAACATATATTAAAATACTAAATTGTGTATTTTTCTGTCTTTGGTGTCAGTCGTGGCTGTAGAAGGGCTTGTCCCAGTCCACTTATTGGTTAAAAATAAAAATGAAAATGAAAGGAAAAAACACAACAGCAACCATGCACAGCTTGGCTGTGTTTCCATCTCAGTGCTCTGATGGCATCAGGGACCTCCCAAGCTTGCTCTTAAGTAGGGATGAGTGGAATTAGCTGATTCCAATCCAACTGGACTGTGTAAAGAATTTAGGAATATCCAATTCTAAATCTGATTCCTAGTCCAATTCCAGTAAGGACCTCAGAATCAAAATCCTAAACCTTTAATCTGAATTTCCTCTTATTTTGATAGGTATTTATTGCCATGTTATACTGTAAAATATGTTTTACATGTTAATTTTGCAATTAGTATTTTCAAACTGCAATTCCGAAAATCAAAATTCCAAAAATTGGGTCGGAATCTCACAAGAGGAAACAAAAAGTCACGCCACTCCTCTTTCAGTACAAAAGCCACATGACAAAGGAAATATTCACATTTTTCATTTACTTACAGTTGCCAGACTTAACAGACGTACTCAGCAGTTTGAAGAAGAAAACACCTTCCTGACGGCATTTCTGACAAATCTGATTCCATAACTCAGAATCCAATCATCGCTACTCTCAAGGTACCTATGATGTCATCAGAACCCTGAGATGGAAACACAGCCTTGTCGTGCATGGTTGCCCATGACAAACAAATCAAAGTGTTTCTATGCAATGACTTGCTGTATGTATGCATAAGACTCCATTGCAAATGAATTTCTACAGAATGGTATTGACCTCACCTAAAATAAAGAAATGGATAACTACAAGTATTCATTAAAACAAAAGTGGCAGATACAGGGAGGGCGTTCATCAGTGGTTACAATGACTCCTTCCCATTTATGCTAGTTACTGTCATATTTATTACACCAAATAAGTCGGGGGTTTCCTTAAATACATAGACCCTCATTCCCTTATGACATATCTAGATCCACCGGCACGGGGTCATTATGTCGCAAGACATAATGCCGCATGGCACTATTGCACTGCGCAATTAATGCCATAAGGTATCATGTCTTTGTTCTGTGAGCTGTGCCCCACACCCGTTATGGAGGCTGCACCTCCGGACCCCCCCCACTAAAGATTCTCAACTCCGGGGGTCCAACTCGGGAAGCGCACAGGTCCGGGTTTCGCCATAATGCCGAATACGATTAGGCATGTGACATTATGGCTCGGTACAAGATCCACCCCTGTCATGCATAAGTGCATAACTATATATATTAGAAGAGCTATGCAATACAAATAATATCAGAGACAGCAATAAACAAATATTTGCCTTTCTACAAATAGAAAAAGCATCACTGTTAAATATTTGTATTTGTGCTAGTCCCACTCGTTGCTCTGAGCCCACCAAGTTACACCCCTAGTCCACGGGTCTGTCCCCTGGTAACCCATGATATGAGCTACTCAAACTGAACGACTCAGTTTGAGTGACTTTTTAAATAGCGAGTTGAAGTAAATAGTGAGGTGGAAGAAGAGCTAATGGGGAAGATGTCTATGGAGTTATTAGCGAGGATAGACAGTACGAGAAGGCTAAAGGGTATGTTTTTGATAGCTGAATCCAGCTGGCCATCTTGCGTAGTGGATAGGGCTATGATCTGGGAAGCTGGTGGTTTGGCATTTGAATCTGGCATGCAGCTCTTCCTTTTTTGGGTCTTGTCATGGTTTAGGTGTTAGTATTTATTTCATTTTTTTTGTTTGTGCTGCTTCACTGAGTTTGTTTTTTCCCCCACCTGCAGGTTTCCCCCTCCACACAATGTTCTCCCCACAGACCACTGTCCTATGGAGTAGCCCCCTCCCATGATTTCTTGTCTCCCCGGTATCCGCCCCCGGAGTTGATTTTTTAGAGATCGGGGTGTGGGGGGCTTGCCCCCCACAAAGGGGTGCAGGGCCGCAGCCCCTGCATAAAAAGTACTTGTACATGTTTTTGTTTATTTATTAAGTACTAGGAATTAATACCTTTGAGCCAAGGCTCTTTTACAAAGGTTCCGCATCAAATTAGGTACAAGCAATAAGGTTACAATGAATGACACATGCAAAGTACATTGTGGAATACTATAAACATAGACTGAACAAATATCAAAAAAAACATTAGTGCAAGGACAAGTAATTACCAGGTGAAACACATTAATTCAATAAGCAATCAAATGAGGAGGAGGGGGGAAAGCAGGAAGGTAATGTGAAGATAGGGCATATACATGAAAGGAGGGAGGAGCCAACCACAGGTAGTGGAAAGGAATCATCTATCGGGCCTTTGTCAGGTAAAGAGGGCTGGAGAGCAACAACTTAAATAGAGAGGAATTAGTCAAAGCAGTCACAGGAGTTGGAGGTGGTAAGGTGAGAGAATAGGCTAGATTTAAATGCACCTAAAGAGGTAGAGGAGGTAATAGAGGTGCTGAGTGCATCTAGCCAGGAGGGGGCAAATAGGCAAATGATCTCTGGCCCTGGGAAGTCCAGCAACAGGGGACCTGAAGGGGCTGATTTTCTGATCTTCTGGTGGGTCGAACACTTGTGTTCTGGCATATCAGGTCTTGAATGCAAGGTGAAGTGAGGCCCAAAATGGATTTTTTGGCCATAAGGCAGGTAAGGTACTTTAGGCGGTTTGAGAGTTGAAGCCATCCAGTTTTAGCATACAGCTCACAGGTGTGAGTATGTTGATGAGCGCCAGTAAGCAACCGACAGGCCTTGTTAAGGGAGGTTGTAATACGTTTAAGCGCACTAGTAGAGGCAGACCCATATACAATTAGGCCATAGTCAACAATTGAGATGATAGAGGATTGAATAGCTAGCCTCAGTGCTGGTAAGGTGAGAAGCTGTCTGTTCCGGTACACTATCCCGAGCCGCTGATTGATAGTTTTGGCTGTACTATCAATATGGGTTGCAAAGGTGAGGCCCTGATCAAAGGTGATTCCAAGATATTTGAAAGTAGCCACCTGTTCAAGAGTGGATCCCAAGGATGTGTTGATGGTGAGTGGTGTTTGCCTTTTCTTGTTTTGTGGACTTGAGAAAAGCATGGATTTTGTTTTTTTATGGTTTAGGACTAGCTTATGTGCCACTAACCACTTTTCAACACTGGCAAATGCATGCTGGAGGCTAAGGCATAAGGGATAGGATCTTTATGAGAGGATAGAATCACAGCATCATCAGCGAGAGAATAATTTGCTCGGAGCAGGATTTAGGAAGGGAGTTTAGAAAAAGGCTGAAGAGGAGAGGGCCTAAGATGGATCCCTGTGGAACTCCCGAGAGGACAGGCTTAGGTTCTGAGAGCACACCTGCTATTTTTACATCTTGGGAGCTCCGGGTGAGGTAACTTTTTATCCAGGCCCCTTCTGTTTGATTTTATTATCTGATCGCTGATTGTTCTTGCTATAGTGCAGAACCAGATATTTGTTTTGGCCATTTGCAGTCGTTGTTTAGGTAGTCATGGATATCTCTTAGCTGTTCTCACATGGTACCCTGTCCCCTAAACCAGCAAGTTGCTGTCTAGTCCCTGCCCCTCCTCTCAGCATGAAACAGACAATTAATTGCTCCCAAGACCCCTCCCCAGCCCATCCAGTTGCCCCAGCCCCTATTCCTAGCATTGCATCTTGCCCCTGTCCTGTGACTATCATTAGCCTCTTTCCCCAACACAGCATCCAATTAGAGTCCCCAGACTCCATGGTCCCCAAAGCATAATTTTTGTAGAGCTGTCAGTCCCTCTTCTTTCACCAGCACAAAGTTCATCATAGCGTTGGGAAGTCTGCCATGTGCCTGGTCTTGTGGATAAACTGAGGAATTCAGTTTCTAGTGCTGTCAGTCAGTTCCTTACATTTCAGTAGCACTAAATGCCTTGTTAGTTGTGGGTAAGCCTGCACTGTACATGTCCCGTACTGTACACCGCCTTGTGGATAAACATAGGGATTCAGTTTCTAGTGCTGCTAGCCCCTCGCATTTCAGCAGCATTAAATGCCTTACTAGGTGTGGGTAAGCCTGCACTGTACCCGTCCCATACGGCTCCTGGCCTTGTGTATAAACAGAGAGATTCAGTTTCTAGTACTTTCGATCCCTTGCATTTCAGCAGCTCTAAATGCCTTGCAAGGTGTGGGTAAACCTGTACCATACTTGTCCAGTACTGTAGCTGGCTTTGTGGATAAACAGAGGAATTCAGTTTCTAGTGCTGTCAGTCCCTCGCATTTCTGCAATACTAAATGCCTTGCTAGGTGTGGGTAAGCCTGCGCTGTACATGTTCCATACTGTACACCACCTTGTGGATAAACAGAGGAATTCAGTTTCTAGTGCTGTCAGTCCCTCACATTTCAGCAGCACTAAATGCCTTGCTAGGTGTGGGTAAGCCTGCACTGAATCTCTCCTAAACTATGCCTGGCCTTGTGGCTCAACAGAGGAATTCAGTTTCCAAAGCTGGTAGTCCCTCACATTTCAGCAGCTCTAAATGCCTTGCAAGGTGTGGGTAAACCTGCACTGTACCTGTCCAGTATTGTACCTGGCCTTGTGGATAAACAGAGGAATTCAGTTTCTAGTGCTGTCAGTCCCTCACATTTCGGCAGCACTAAATGCCTTGCTAGGTGTGGTAAACCTGCACAGTACCTGTCCAGTATTGTACCTGGCCTTGTGGATAAACAGAGGAATTCAGTTTCTAGAGCTGTCAGTCCCTCACATTTCAGCAGCTCTAAATGTCTTGCAAGGTGTGGGTAAACCTGCACTGTACCTGTCCAGTATTGTGCCTGGCCTTGTGGATAAACAGAGGAATTCAGTTTCTAGTTCTGTCAGTCCCTCACATTTCAGCAACACTAAATGCCTTGCTAGGTGTGGGTAAACCTGCACAGTACCTGTCCAGTGTTGTACCTGGCCTTGTGGATAAACAGAGGAATTCAGTTTCTAGTTCTGTCAGTCCCTCACATTTCAGCAGCACTAAATGCCTTGCTAGGTGTGAGTAAACCTGCACAGTACCCGTCCCATACTGCACCTGACCTTGTGGATAAACAGAGAAATTCAGTTTCTAGTGCTGACAGTCCCTCACATTTCAACAGCACTAAATGTCTTGCTAGGTGTGGTAAAGCATGTACACTACCTGCTCACACTTTACCTAGCCAGTCGATAAGCTGAAGAATTCAGTCTGAAATGCTGTCAGTCCTTAACCTTTCATCAATATAAAATACATCATAGTATGGGAAAACCTGAACTGTTGCTCTGCTCATACTGTGCCAGGCCTGTAAATATGTCTCCAGTACTATCAGTTTTCTACCTTTCACCAGTAAAATAATCCATTGTTGCATGTGTGAGGATGCCTGAGAGGAACCTGTGCCTCCGGGTACCTCCCACTGTGGAGTGGTGTCCGCCAGACTCCGTGGCTCTTTGCCATTCCTCCCAGGTCCCTCTCTGTTTATTAAGCCCTGCGGGGCTCACAGAATCTAGCTGTAAGTGGCTGGCATGTTGGAAATGCCACTGACACTCGCATGCTCGTGAGGGAACATGTGCATTATTGTGACCGCCGTTGCAGTCCAAAGTAAAAGTTCCCGGTGCCCAATTTAGCTACTGCAGGCACCGGGCACATGGCAAAGCAGAAGGAGCTCATTTTTAAATAAATAAATCAGCAGCTGCTGTAAGCACTGCCTCCAGGCCACCAAAGGTCAGAGGGCAAGAGTCAGGGCAAGAAATGCCCTTATAAATATTAATGAGCTGCTGCAGTGTTTTCTAGGGGCAGTATGTTATAGGAGCTGTGACTCCCTGTGAGAGTTGCCTAATTTAATGTAAGTAGACTCATTTAAAAGGAAACCATTGAAGCTACAAGATAGTGGGGAAGGCAAATTAAAATGATGTTAATTCTGGCTGCACCAGAGCCTTAAACTTTGGACTGCCTGTAAAATGTGTGTTGGGACTATGCTATATCCACCATTGTGCAGCTCTGCAGCCAATAAGAAGCCTGGATCTTTGACCAGAGACTTATGGCGATTAACACAGAGTTATGGGGGAAAAGGAGGAACATTTCGTGGTGCCAAAGTGTGGACCAATTAAGGTACTGGAACTGTTCAGGACAGCTTTGGTGGCCAATAAGATTTTTGGAACTCTGCCCCATATAAAAGGGGGCTGCTCTGGCATAAAAGATCAGCTTTAGAGAGACAGTCTGAGAGCTAGTGTGTGTCCCTCTGGGGAGCTTGCCAGCTCTCCCAGGTCAGGCCTCCGGGCCTAAACTGTGTTTCGGCCGCTAGTCTGCGGGTCTCTGTCTATCCAGTCTGAGTAGCTGCAGCCTGCAGCTGCAGGTCATCTGTGTCCATAACTCTGAAAAGGAGGATCAGCCTGCATCCTGCTTGAAAGGACCACAAAGGACCAAGTTTGTTGTTACAGGTGTAACCCCCCTACAAATGGGGGTTCCCAAAAAGTCTTCCTTGAGCTTACCTATATGCTCACTCCCAGGCTGGTGTCCTGCGTTTTAGCAGTTTAAATGTGATTACCAGAGCCTGTATAGCCTCTATGTACTGTCTCTTTAAGAGCTGCCTGTTTGCAGCTTAAGTAATCTGAGAGGGAGTTCTGTTGAAAGATGTAACTATTTACTGAAAATCATTTAGAGTGATAATGATAGTGTAGTTTGTCTAACCTGCTTTCTTTGTAGCAAGGACTGTTTTATTTGTCTCCACTATCTTGGTCCTGGACTGCAAATTAAACCAATCAGTACTGGTGGGACCTAAAATGTAGCCGGACTACAGGAGCTGTCTGAATTCAAAATCTGTAGGAACTGTAGTTTGAACTTTTTGCAACTGATGGGGGAGCTCTTGCTTTGAGTGACAGCCAAATCAGCCAACCCAACCTTTTGGATCTTGGGGAAGTCCTGGGCTGCTTGCAGTTTTCAGTTAGATCTAAGCTGGAAGTGGAACAAGAATTCCTGAGAATGCCACAGGGGATATTGGGCGCCCCAGCCATCTTCCAGCGACGGATGGAACGAGTGGTGGGAGACATGAATTTTCTGGAATGCCTGGTGTACTTGGACGATGTCATTGTGTTTGGGAGCTCCCTAGAGGAACATGAGAGTCGCCTGTTCAAAGTACTAGACCAACTGGAAGATTTCGGCCTCAGGCTGTCCATTGACAAGTGCCAGTTTTTCCAAACCTCTGTGAAGTATGTGGGGCACATAGTGTCTACAGAGGGGATAGAGACTGATCCTAGTAAAGTTGAAGCCTTGACTACTAGGCCCCAGACCCACAATTTGAAAGAAATTCAACGTTTTCTTGGATTCTGTGGCTACTACCACCGGTTCATAAAGGACTATTCCAAAGTGATTTGGCCACTCTTGAATCTTACCCATGGTTACCCACCTACCAATCGGAAATACAAAAAAGGGTCCATCAAAGAACCAGACAAAGCATATTTCCACTCAGGTGAACTTTTTGGGTCCCATTGAATGCCTGACTGTGAAGAAGCTTTCCATGAAGTCATGTATCAGTTCACCCATGCCCCCATCCTCGCTTATGCTGATCCCACCAAGCCCTATGTGCTGCATACTGACGCCAGTCTGCAGGGTCTAGGAACTGTACTGTATCAAGACCATGAGGATGGTTTGAGACCAGTGGCATTCGCCAGTAGGAGCTTGACCTCGTCAGAGTGAAACTACCCTGTGCACAAGTTGGAGTTTCTTGCGTTAAAATGGGCCATTGTTGACCAGTTTCATGATTACCTCTATGGGGTGAAAATAGTGGTGAGGACTGACAATAACCCATTGACCTATGTACAGACTTCAGTTAAGTTAGACTCCACGGGGCACCAGTGGCTTTCTGCATTGTCAACATATGATTATGCTGTCGAATACAGACCAGGCCTGAATCATATTGATGTTGACGCCCTATCCTGGAGGCCCATTTCTAAGAGTGACTGGGTCAGGCTGTCTGAACCTGACATCTGAGCATTGTGCCAAAAGTTTGATAGAAATGAACAGATGTCTACGGACACAGCGGACTGCTTAGCAGATTGCTTGGGCCCCTCTGACATCTGCATACCGGCTGTGTATTGCCACTGTTCTGCTCTAGATATTAGTGCACTACCTCAGTTTGACAATGACAGCATGCAGTGGGCTCAATCCCGATATCCTATGATTTAGCCAGCACTTGACCCCCTTCATGCAGGAAAAGATGTGTCCAAGTTGCGTTCCTCTGATCTGCGAAACACTTTATTGTTTAAAGAAGGCCCCAGGTTGAAGCTGCTTAATCAGTTGTTGTATAGAGAGACAGTAGATCATGGTGGCTAAGTAGACAAGCAAGAATTGGTCCTGCCCACAGCCTTCAAAGATTTGGTACTGAGGTCCCTCCACAATCATATGGGCCACCTCGGTATCGACCGGACCCATGACCTAGTACAATCTCGATTCTACTGGCCCAAGATGGAGGCCGATGTTGAACACCATGTAAGGACTTGTAGTCGCTGACTGCAAAGAAAAGCCCTGCCTCAGAGGGCTGCCCCCCCTTGTCAGCATTACTACCAGCACCCTAGTGGAACTAGTCTGCATAGACTTCTTGTGTTTAGAGCCTGATCAGCAAAACATTGCCAATGTGTTAGTGGTTACAGACCATTTCACATGGTATGCTCAAGCTTTTCCCACCAAAGATCAAAAAGCATCTACCGTGGCCAAGGTGCTAGTGGAAAATTTCTTTGTCCACTATGGTGCCCCCCAGCAAATTCACTCTGATCAGGGCCGGGACTTTGAGAGTCGGCTAAACAAAGAAATGTCTCTCTATGGGGAGTGCAAAAGTCAAGAACCACCCCTTATCACCCGCAGGGGGATCCTCAACCAGAATGCTTTAACCGCACCCTGCTAGACATGCTAGGCACCCTCCACCCAAAAGATAAGCATAAATGGAGCCAGCAGATTAGCACCTTGGTACGTGCATACAATTGCATGAAGAATGATGCTACCAGGTTCTCTCCCTACCACCTCTTGTTCGGGAGAGAGGCCCGGCTGCCTGTTGAAGTTTGTTTTGGGGGTTCTCCCAGTGGGGTCAGAGCCAAAGATTACCTGCAATATGTTAAAAAACTTAAAGATCAATTCAACCATGCCTATCAACTGGACCAGACAATGGCTGCCAAAAGAAATCTAGCCAACAAAGAGAGACATGACTGAAAAGTAAAGGCTCAAGAGCTTAGGCCTGGAGACCGTGTGTTGCTGTGAAATTTAGGATTGAATGGTAAACACAAAATTGCAGATCGATGGTACCATCTTCCCCATGTCATAGTTGGAAAGTTGGATGATTTTCCAGTGTACAAAGTGTGCCCAGAGAATAACTCCAAAGCTGTCAAGACCATGCACCGTAACAACTTGCTACCTATCGGTCAGGTAACAATTGAGGCTGAACCCGCCGAGGTTGATTCCCCTGGGCCAGTGACTTGTGCTGCTGCAAGAAAGAAACAGAGTCAGCCTGTCCCCGTGGTTGCTGATTTAACATTTCCCCCGCAGCAGGCCCAGAATGATAGTGACTGCCAGTCCAACTCGGATGACAGTGAGTGTGATAATGCCTATTACCCCTCATATGAACTGAGTCAGTTGTTTCGTGCAAATCCTATATTGAATTATGGGGATGAAGCTGGGCCTTCTGGACTGCCTAACCCCCCCGGCATCATCCTTGGAGCCAATGCTCCCTGAAAGTGAAGTGCAAAAGTATCACGTCTGAGGATGCTGAGTCTTTGTGTATTATGGAACTGTATGATTTGCCTGAAGGAGAGGCTGATGGTATGAGTCTTTCTGGTGACATGCCAGAACTTGGGGAACACTGTGAGAGTGCTTACAACCCCTCTTCAGTGCCAGAGTGTCTTCAAAATGAGCCAAGTGTTGTAGAAATAGAGACTACAGAGCAAGGGGCTGACAGTGCTCCCAGCTTGGACATTCCCCTTCATGAAGAGGCACCCCTCACAAGTGATGAAAGCTCCAAGATCATTGCTGAAAGTACAGAGATTGTGGTTGTTCACCCCAAAAAGACTGGTCGAGCTGTCAAGCCAGTGGTGTGCTTCAGTTAAGATTCCCCCAGGAGGCCAGTGGATTTGCCTCTCAATGTAGTCTACAAAGGTGTTTATGTCTCTCAGAGCTCACTGCCCAAATTGAGTTTGACGGCCCATTCCAGGTTACTTGTTTTGCCCTCTCACCATGGTGCTCCTGCCCTATCCAGCCCCAAGTTAGCTGATAGGGAAGGGCCCCATCTTGCATCGTTTAGAGTACAAGAAGTTATTATATGATTCTATATAGTAATGTTCAATTTACCCATGTGAAATATGCATAATGTATTGTCAGAATGGAAATAATATAGTGGAGTACATTGAAATGTATAGTAAAGTGACAAGTTATGCCAATTGATGAATCAGATAGTACATGTATAGCATGCTAATGATATAAATGTCTTGTATATGTTGCATTTTCAATGTTATGATGGTACAGACTAGATGTGGACGCCAAGTTTTCCCAGGCTGGGAAGGGCGTAACCCCCCTACAAATGGGGGTTCCCAAAAAGTCTTCCTTGAGCTTACCTAAATGCTCACTGCCAGGCTGGTGTCCTGCGTTTTAGCAGTTTAAATGTGATTACCAGAGCCTGTATAGAATCTGTGTACTGTCTCTTTAAGAGCTGCCTGATTGCAGCTTAAATAATCTGAGAGGGTGCTCTGTTGAAAGATGTAACTATTTATTGAAAATCATTTAGAGTGATAATATTAGTGTAGTTTGTCTAACCTGCTTTCTTTGTAGCAAGGACTGTTTTATTTGTCTCCACTATCTTGGTCCTGGACTGCAAATTGGACCAATCATTACTGCTGGGACCTAAAATGCAGCCGGACTACAGTAGCTGTCTGAAATCAAAATCTGTGAGAATTGTAGTTTGAACTTTTTACGCCTTTTTGCAACTGAAGGGGGAGCTCTTGCTTTGACTGACAGCCAAATCAGCCAACTCAACCTTTTGGATTTTGGGGAAGTCCCGGGCTGCTTGCGGTTTTCAGTTAGATCTAAGCTGGAAGCTGAACAAGAAGGAGCTGAAGTGATTATGAGCAGCAATCCTGAGTGGATTCACATGGGAGAACTCTGAAAAGGCTACGTTTTTGGCCTGCATGTAAGAGTGCTGCTCCTGAGAGGGAGAGAAGAGAATTATTTTGGACTAAATCCAAGTTTGTGTGACTAAAGTAAGCTACTGAAGTGGGCCAGGCTCAACCTGAAGAAGACCGAAGATTTTGCTGAATGCGATAGGCGTGTCTGGAGTTCCAGCTACCCCTAAGCTCCCAGTGTGTGCAGAGACTTTGCGACTGTGACCAGGGAGTGCTTTGTCTGGTACAGTAGAATTCCCTTACATGTAAATGTGCTATGAGTTGCTAGTAGGTCATGAGTTAGTCCCCCACTGTGTTAACCGTGTCCTGCTTGCTGGAAGCTGTATCAATCCCAAAACGGACTGCATCCGAATTTGTCTCCGTGCAGTCTGGGCCTTGCTAGACTGGCCCAGTCAAATTACCCACTGCACAGAGAAGCCATCTACGAGAGACCTGCCTGGGGATCAGCCCCCTGCTCCACAGTTGAACAGGAATGACGGCTCTGCGACTCATGTCGGCCCTGCTTCTCTCCTGGCATTCCAGATCAACCACCTGCAGTCTCGATTTTCGTCCAGCCTGTGTCCAGTCTTGGGTATCATGAGTAAATACCAGGGTAGCTCCCTGCAACAACAGCTTAATCTGAGTGTGTCATCTGATTGTCTTGTTGTTTCGTTTCCTTTACGAACTGAGCCCTCTGGCTCTGGATTACAAATATTGTGTACTGTGCATGTTGTGTTTTCCATCACAGGGCCCCAACCAGCTGCAACCCTGGGCAACGGTCCTGGCTAGCCCATATCTTCTCTACCTGGGTACCCAGAGGTGGACTGTGTGGGGGGACTCAAAGCGCATAAATAACTGCTTGATTGATATAACCTTTAAGCTAATTAACCTGATTTTGCCCTCCCTTGTTCAAGTCCCCTGAATAAATCAGATCTAATTTTTCCTGCATGTAAATCTGACTGTGGTTCCAGTTTGTGTTCAAAGTACTGTACTGTTGTTATTTGCTGTGCATAACCTTATTTTATAGGGGGTCCCCAGGGTCGAGCCAGAGGAACCAGCCCTGGTGGTAAGTGCAAACAGGGTGGGTACTTGTGTGGTGTACCAGGGGTATTGTGAAAGTGATTATTGTACAGTGTTTAGGCCACTAGAGGGGAAAGAGGGGGTTACAGTGTCCTGGAGGGCTGTGCCCAGGTTAGCTTGACCACTACCAACCCTGATCTCTGGGTGGAGGCACCAGTTTCAGAACTCAGGCCCCTTAACCTGCTACTAGCCAAGCAGGCAGGGGTAGTAGCCCTTGGGATAGTGCCACCTAGGGGTTACACATATAAATGTGTGTGAGTTGTGATAAGTGCTGCGCAGTCGATTAGTTCTCTAACGTTTCAGTTTGCATGTTTTCTCGGCCCACTCACATTGTTCTGCCAGCCTGAAGACCAGCATCATCGACGAGGGCCACAAGGGACTTCACCTCCTTCTACACTCATCTGAGTCTGCAGGTCTTATTTCATCAGAGAACCACCTGGTCTGGGGTAGAGTGAGTAATCAATCAGGGTAGCTCCCTGCAACCAAGCTTCCAATTTAAAGTGTGTCACCTGATTAAAATGTGGGTTGCTGATTGTTTTTGGACTGAGCCATCTGGCTCCGGATTACAAATTGTGGGTTACAGTGCATGTATGTTTCTTTCCATCACAGGGCCCCAACCAGCTGCAACGCCGGCCTACCCCAGGCAATGCTTCAGGCTAGCCTCCATCAACAACTGGGTACCCAGAGTGTGTGTGACTGTGTTGAAAGGACTTTTGAATGCATGTCTCATAACCTGAATCAATCAGATCTAAAATCAACCTCTAGATTACTGCCCCTCCCTTGTTCACGTCCCCCTAATAAATCAGATCTGAATCTTTTCTGCATCCAAACTGGTTGTGGTGTACCTCTGTGTAGAAAGTACTGTGATACTGCTGTTTACTGTTACAGGCCTTGTTTTACAGGGGGTCTCCAGGGCATTCCAGCCAATCCAGCCTTGGTGGTAAGTGGCTGCCAGGAGAGATTCATTGGGTGTCACAAAGGTGTATTGGTTGGGGCAGCTGCAAGCTTAGTCAGGCCACTAGGGGCAGCGAGGGGGGTATCAGTGTCCTTGAGGGCTGTACCCAAGGCAGTCACATGGCCAACAACCCTATCCTCTGGGTGGAGGCACCTGTCTAGAGAGCTCAGGCCCCTCAACCTGCAGGCTACAGTGCAGGCAGGGGTAGTATCCCTTGGGATAGCGCCACTGAGGGGTTACACAAGGATTCCTTCTCTAATGCTCTACATTTGGGTCTGCCTGCACTATATCATCCCTACACTGTAAAACACTGTGAATAAACAGAGGACATCTGACTCCAGTATTGTCAGTCCCTCAGCTCTTACCAGCACTAAATCTATCATTGTGGGGAAGCACGCACTGTAACCTTTGCCCATACTGTACATGGTATATAAATGTGTCTCCAGTACTATCTGTCTCCTAACTTTCACTGATAGACCAATCCATTGCTACATGTGAGGAAGCCTGCTGTGCTCCCTGACCTCTTGATAAAAAGATTCATTCTCTTGTGCTCTGCATGTGGAGAAGCCTGTACTGTTTCCATCCCTGCATGGTACAGCCCTATGAGTAATCAGAGGGCTTCAGTTTCTAGTATTGTTAGTCCCTCACCTTTCACCAGCACTAAGTCTATTTTTCTGGAGAAGCCTACATCATAACTTCTGCTGCACTATACCTGTCTGTAAATAATATCTCCAGTACGATCAGCCCCCTACCTTTCACCAGTAAAACAATGCACTGCTATGTGTGGGGAAACATGCAATGTTCCTTGCCCTCTTGATACAAGGCTTCCATTTCTAGTGCTCTGCATGCGGGGAAGCCTGTACTGTATCCACCCTCCACACTGTACAGCATTATGAATAACAAAGTGCTTCAGTCTACACTATTGCCTGTCCCTCACCTTTCACCAGCACTAACTCCATCAGTGTGGGGAAGCCTACTCTGCACTGTATCTACCCACACTGTGCCCCACTGTACCTGCCAGTGATGTACCTGGTCCTGTGGATAAACATCTCTATTCATCCCTTACCTTTAATGAGAAGTAAATTCCCTGTGCAAGTAGTTTGAATGTTTTATTCCTTTCACTTCCATTTTGAGTAGAAGAAAAAACTGTTTTGGAGCATCTAGCTGATAAAATAAGCACCATTGTAAGTTAATGGTCCCCATCTATTTCTGCATGTAGAAGGCATGTTTCCAGCTCTTCCACTGCCTGCACTAACAGCGGAGGCAATGAAGCGTGCCACCTGTAATATTTAATGTTTGAAATTTGCTCAGAGGCTGATGAAAGTTTAAATAGGACATGAAATGATGCAGAGCCTTATTACCTAGGAAGAAAAATCAGCCACTCTGCAAATATTCTCATTTCTCAGCAGAGGATCGAGGTTAGCTTCATGCAAATTTCCCTATCAGACTCTCTCTCTCTCTCTCTCTCTACCTCCCTCCCTCCCTCCCTCTCTCTGCCTCCCTCCCTCTCTTCTTCTTCTTCTTCTTCTTCTACTTCTCTCTCTCTCTCGCTCCCTCTCCAGAGTCCTAGAGTCCACTTGGCGCCACTCAAGGTAATTTTGGGAGAAGTTGGTCAAGCTGCTGTTGAGTAAGATTTTGGGGTATCTAAAATGTTAGTTTTTCAGAGACTTTAATCTCCAAGGCAAGGACAACTTGGACCTTTTGGCATGCATCGACATGGATACTGGCATCCCTGAGCCTGAAGCAACATGTTAATGAGATCTCGCATAAGACAGGTCACATGCTGGACCTTGTAGTCTCACTGGACATTGATTTGGAGGGGATGATATGATCTCCTACATGGTTCAACCCCTCCATCTTGTGCATATCAAGGATGGAAGAGAAGATTTAACCCCTGTTCTGCTGAGATAATCTGTTATGCATCAAAACATTTATGGGATCCTTCGGGTGTCCCAGAGGATATTTTGGTCTCAGATCTTGTTCTTTCCTACACTACTGGAGTTGATGCCACCATGTAGGCCTACAACAGAGCCTTCTCCACAGCAGCAGGATGATATCACCAATCTGATTTAACCTTGTGGTGGATTCCAAAAGATCATCATGGTTAAGTTGTGATCCAAGGAGAATAAAATAATAGTCTGGGACATCAGTCTGAAAATGGAAGGTTGCATCTGACAGACCTACCTCCCTATCTACCTGCAGTGTATTTATATATGTGTATTATGGCACAGTGAGTGTTGTACAGGTGGAATATCCTTCATCCCTCAACAACTCAGCAAATAATGGGGGACGGATTTTCAAAAGTGAAAAAATGATGCACCTGCAACAAAATGGTTCAAAGTGACAGACATGCTGCCGATTATGGTGCAGGCAAAGTGCCACCTGGCATTACAGTGCCAGGCATCATGTCTCCTGGGAGTTACAGCACCAAAAAGCCCTCCCAGGAATCAGTCAGCTTTTGTGGGGGGCTATGTCTCCCATACCCCCCAATTTGGGGACTTCACCCCCGCACCTAAAACTAAATATAACCTCCCCAGGACAGGCATGCCCTGGAGGAAGAGTATTAATGAGCACAAAGGGCAACATGTGTGAGGGTGATCTAAAATTAAGTTGCCTTTCACTATCACCCTTGTTGTAGCACCTAATTATGTAACAATATGTACTGCAAATTGAGGGATACACAGCAAAAAGAAGTTGCACAAGGGTGGGTACTCAGTCACAACTGCAGTTTTTTCTACATGAGTGCAGTTTTCAAAATGGTTGCCTTTTTGTGACCTTTTCCTCATTTTGTGGCTGCATGTGTGAGTTGTTTACAGCGATTTAGGCCCTGGGCCATGCCAAGTCCTTTGAAATTTGGGTCACAGGTCTGTTGACACTCTGTTGAAACCTGGTCTGTCTTTGCCCAGTAGGACATCACTCTTTCCCAGTGTTTTTCAAATGAAGCCACTGTGGCCACACGTGACCATCAGTAAAATTTTGTTGTAGCCACAGAGCTCTTTAGTGTCTCAATTACAAAGGTAATGTGCATAGGGAGGCACACAGTGTGTGTGCTACTGTGCTGGCTGCTTTGGCCTGGGAAAAAACGTGCATGGGGAAGGTAGGGCTATTGCAAGCCAGATTGGCTGTATGCATGATGAAGGTCCTGCATGATCTTCCTCTTGCCTGCTCACTACATACTGCAGGTGGCTACTGCTGCTGCTGGTGTCAATCACCATTTTAGCACTTACAGTAGAAGTGAGAAGCAGCAGGAGCCTCACTACACACTCTGAAAGTTGAAGCTAATGATGTAGTACTGACATGCTGTGGAGGGGATGGGAGATCAGCGGCAACTACCTAGCCTATAGTGGCCTTCCCTGCTGCCCATGTCTGCAGAGTTCCCTTAAGGCTGATGAGCCAGAGGACTTGAGTTAGAGCATTGGAACTGGAGCAGGAAGGGATTCAGAGTTCAAGGTAGGTGTCTGATTCTGCTTTTGCCTCTGCATGAAGATGGAGTGGAAGGGACTCGGAAGTGGGAGAGATGTCACAGGGCTGTTGCTATTCACCGGCCCAAGGAGTGTTTTGATTGCTCTGTGTGTGTGTGTGTGTGTGTGTGTGTGTGTGTAGCAGTGAGTGAAAAACATGTTGTGGGTAGAGAAGCACAGGAGGACAGATGTGCATTTTCATGGTGGTGATGAGAAAAGCAACCCTAGGGCCTGGTCAGTGCAGGGGATACTGTGGGATGGGTAGTGTTGGGCAACCATGAGCCAGCCCAGTTAGCACATTCACAGCTGTTGGCAGTGCCTCTCTGAGGACTGCCAAGTAGGCAGGAATCAGCCTTGGAGGGCCTGTTATTAGCATTGTCTGCACTGCACATGGGGTGCATGCAGAAAGTTTTGACCTACTTTCGCCGTGATTCTATTTTAAACACAAGTAAAACCAGTGAAAACACTTACAACTGGTGCTGTTGCTTATAATTACTGTTCTAGAACAATATAGCTCCTAAACAGCACTTTTTTAATGGCTAAAACATTGTAATGGAATCTACGCTACCCCATTTGGACTGTAAAAGGGCTTGAGGCAGGGATGCCACTATTCTGATTCCTATTCAGTCTCATCCTGGAACCATTCAGAATCATATTTAAAGAGCACCAGTTTCGGTGCATTCCTTAAGCCTCTCAGCAGCAAATTACCTCCGAAAGACTTCAAAAGTCCACTTCTTTGAATTTTTTATAGCCTCTATAACTAAAGGGAAGGGATCATAAATCCTTGGTTGGAGGAGCCAGCTGCCTGATCCCTTCCACTTCCTTGTCCACGATTTTACAGATGCCACCACCCACACTCTCACGTTTTGCAATGTATTAATTTGGAGAGTGTGGAGGCACACTGTATTGATAGTAGTGGGCGACAGTTTTTAAATACTATTTTTATATTTTAGAGGGCCACAGTAGTCAAATCAAAGCCATGGGTCAACTAACAAGGGCCCTGTTAGTTGAGCCGTGGCTTAGATTTGACTTCTGTGGCCCTCTAATATATAAATCATAGTATGTAAAAAAAATCTCCCATTACTGTTAAGTACCGTATGCCCCCACACTCTCCAAACTAGTACATCACAAAACATGAGAGTGCAGGGGTGGTGCCTGTTTAAATTGAGGACCAAGAAGGGGACGGCATCAGGTGAACAGCTCCTTTGACCAAGGGTTTACAATCTATTCCCCTTAGTTATAGAGTCTGTCAAAAATTCTGAGAAGTAGACTTCTGACTTTAGATAAAACTAAAGTTATACCTCTGATCCCCAATATAAATAAGCACAAAATATCAACACCAGGGCTCAAATAGCAGGCTGATAAACTGAATCCTGGTTATGAGGAACACCTAAGAAATGATCACCCAAAATCTAGAACCTCTGGTTGGACAAAACTAGACATGGATGGGTGCGCTCACCGCCCTCTCACAGTGTGTGACAAGATCAGTCTCATTCAGATGAACCACCTGCCTGAGTGTGATACCTCTCAAGCATGTTGAATACAGTCATTGCCAAGAAATGGTTTGATATTCTTCATAGTCACTTTTCTAGATTTATATGGAAGAAAGTGGTAAGTAGAGCTTATCAGAATCTGCCTGCCCCTAAAGTTTTGGGAGGCCTGAAACTGCCAACTTTATGTATATACTGTACCACCTGGCTATTAGCAGTAGCAAATGTTTGCCGTGGCTCAGGGACCTCCCCCCCCACCACAAGAAAGGAGCTGTATACTGCTATGGCTCCACATAGAAACAGCCCTCTGCAAGACAGCAGGTATAAACCAAAAAGCCATCACTCGTGCATATGTCAAGACTGTCCCTCAAAGCATGAAGGGCACATCAGTTGCCTCTTTTGTACAAACCCGCAACCAGCTTTGCAGGCTCCTAAAATTGCAAGTGACCAAGGATGTCATGCAACCCATAACTAATAATCTTAACTTTCTTTTAAATAGAAAGCCTTATATAGCCAGCTCCAGGGATCATCCTGAGCATGACCAGGATACAGCAAGTAACATTTGCTAATAAACAGAAAAGGTACCAAGCTACAAATAAAGCTGTATTCTCATTTCTTCAGGTAACTCACTATGGGCTCTATTCACGAACGATGTGGAATGGCTACGTGCCACATAACCCTGGCACATTGCCCACCCCACATCTGTCCACACCTGCCAGTACCCACTGCGCCCTCTGCACAGCATTCATGTTGCCACTATACCCCTCCATGCACCGGAACCCCCTGTCAAACATGTAGCTCCATATGGGGGCATGCCAGGGGCCTGTGTGGGTGGGGGTGTCTGCACCATTCAGGAAGATACGGAGGACACTGTGCAAGGAGGTAATGGCTATGCCTTCTGAAGGCAGCCGTAACTGCTATGTGCTCCCCGGGATGCCACAGCTAGTCATGGCGGGGATGGCAGGGGACACGGACCTCCCACTGAGGCCGCACCAGCCATCAGGGCACATCGGATGGGCTGGGGTGGACTTCTGGGGGATACCCCTACCCCATGCTGTTGGCGTGATATGCACCAGCCGCCAACATGGCACCCCACAGGTGCAGAAGATCCACCAAGGGATCTGGGTTGGGCAGCAGATTGGCCGCCTGCCTGGGTCTGCAGCTCCACACCCGACCACTCCCCATGAACCTGCATGCCGGAGGGGCAGGCTGCGGATGGGAGCTGCATGTTGGCTGGTGTTCAGGAATATGACCAACATGCAAATCTCCCGAGGGTGCGGAGCTGCGCGGGGGGATATGTGCCTTTCACGCATACTTCCTCCTGCGTTAGTGAATAGGCACCATTTTGACTAAACTCTTCAGAGGTCACCCCTGGACATCCAATCATAGCAGAGTGATAACCCCACTGCTGAGCTGGACTATATTACCACACCCTGTCTCTAACCTATACCAGTGCAAGTTGATCTTATACTCAACAAAGTGGATGACTCCACCTCTTACTGGCAGTTTGCCTTGCCTAAGGCCCAAGGTGAAAAAAACTGGCAGCAAATATGGAAAGGTTCATATAAGCGTGCCAAATGTGATACATATAGGCTTATGCGGCTCAGTATCCTGCACAATATGTATTTCATCACAGTGAAATTATGCAAAATGCAGAAACTATCAGTAGTCACCTGCAACTGGTGCAGTGAAATCCAGGATGCAGTTCACATTCTGTGGCATTCTCTAAAGCCCAACCCCTATGATAAATCATTAATGAAAAACTTGACCCATTATTTGTTCTTAATAATGCCTTTAACCCACCAATGTGTATCATAGGGGACCATGAGAGCCACCTAATGGGGCACAGAAGTACCACAGGGCACGTATTGCTGCATGCACCTTAAAGGTGATAATGCACCACTGGCTGGACCAGGACACCCAATAAATGGCCAGAAAGGAGTGGTGGAAGAACAGTGGAGAAAAATCAAAACTGCCTTCATGGAGGCAACAAGCCTTTGTGTGAAACAAATAAAGAAAACAAAACAGAATAAAAAACCACTATGGTTCTCAAAGGAGGCAGCAGGGAAGGTTAGGAAGAAAAAGATAGCATTCAAGAAGTATAAGAAATCACAGAAGGAGCACGACAGGGAACTGTATCAGTTAAAGCAGAAGGAAGTTGGGAAAGCAGTCAGAATAGCAAAGGCCCAAACTGAGAAAAAGATAGCCAACTTGGTTAGGAAGGAGGATAAAACCTTTTATAGGTACATTAGGGAGCAAAGAAAGGTCAAGGGAGGTATAGTGAAGCTTAATAAAGGGAAGGGGACTGGACAGAGGGAGACAGTGAAAAGGCAGAGAAACTAAATGAATACTTTTGCTCAGTATTCACAAAAGAAGAAGTGGAGTTACCTAAACCAAACACTAGAAGCACTCTGGGCTGGGGGTGACACCAGTCCATTTACAGAAGAAAGGGTCCTGAAAGAACTTCTAAAACTCAAGGTGGACAAAGCAATGGGGTCTGATGGAATTCACTCCAGAATCCTAAAAGAACTAAGAGGGACCTAATGACACCACTGACCACCCTTTTTAACAAATCATGGGAGGATGGGGTGGTACCTGAGGACTGAAGGAGGGTGAATGTGATTTCCCTTCACAAAAGTGGGAGCAAGACAGAAGCAGAAAACTACAGACCTGTTGGTTTGGCCTCAGTGGTAGAGAAAATGATGGAATCACTTCTGAAAGAAAGAATTGTTGAGTACCTAGAGGCCAGCAGGGCACAGGACCTGAGGCAGCATGGATTCACAGCAGGAAGGTCATGTCAGATGAATCTAATCAATTTCTTTGACTGGGTGACCAAAGTAAAAGACCAGGGAGGGGCTGTGGATATGGCCTACCTAGACTTTAGCAAGGCATTTGACACAGTCCCACACAAAAGCTTAATAATCAAGTTAGCCAGCCTGGGAGTGGGTCCCAGGGTGGTAGCCTGGGTAGCAAATTGGCTGCACAACAGGACACAGAGGGTAATAGTAAATGCAACTCACTCCGAAGAAAGGGGGTTACTAGTGGGGTACCTCAGGGTTCAGTACTGGGCCCAGTCCTCTTTAATGTCTTTATAGGAGACATTGCAGAGAGTCTGGAAGGGAAAGTAGGCCTCTTTGCAGATGACACAAAGATCTGCAACAGATTTGATACACAAGGGGAGTGGAAAGGATGAGAAGGGACTTGGCAAGGTTGGAGAAATGGTCAAATGTATGGCAACTTAGATTCAATGCTAAGAAGTGCAAAGTAATGCACCTGGGAAACAAAAACCCAGGGGAAGAGTACACAATGGCGGGGGAGGTACTGACAACAACAAAAATAGAAAAATACCTGGGGTAATCTTGTCAGATGACCTTAACGTAAGCAAACAATGTGAGAAGGCAGTAAGGAGAGCTGGGGGGATACTGGGATGCATAGGGAGAGGCATCACAAGTAGAAAACAGGAAGTAGTTATCCCTCTGTACAGACAGTTGGTGAGACCCAAATCTGGAGTACTGCGTGCAGTTTTAGACACTCCATCTCCACAAGGACACAGACAGGATGGAGGCGGTCCAGAGGAGGGCAACTTAAATGGTGCAGGGTCTGCATCAGAAACCATATGAAGAGAGACTGAGAGAGCTTAATATGTATACCCTTGAGGAAAGGAGGGGGGGACATGATAGAAACTTTCAAGTACCTCAAGGGAATCAACAAAATCCAGGAGGGTAGCATCTTTCAGAAAAAGAGATGTGCAAGAACAAGGGGGCACAATTCAAAAATAGAGGGGAGACGGCTCAGGGGCAACGTGAGGATTTTTTTTTTCACAGAGAGACTGATGGACGCGT
Source organism: Neoceratodus forsteri (assembly GCA_016271365.2). Taxonomy (NCBI): domain Eukaryota; kingdom Metazoa; phylum Chordata; order Ceratodontiformes; family Ceratodontidae; genus Neoceratodus; species Neoceratodus forsteri. Next base: position 8,898,224 of record JADMNL010000042.1, read on the forward strand.
GAAACTGCCTTCCTTAGGAGGTTGTGGGGTCTAAAACAGTGGGAGAATTCAAGAATGCATGGGACAGACATAAGGCAATTATAGTGGGGGCAGGAGGAAGTAGGCTGTTGGTAAACTTGAATTTTCAGCGTATCCAATAGGTAGGGAAATAGGCAGACTGGGTGGGCCAAGCAGTCCTTATCTGCCATCAAAGTCTATGTTTCTATTAAAAGTGACAGGCTGAAGTGGCCGGCCTGCTGGTGCAGTGGAAGCGCTTCTATCTGAGGCACTGCTAACCAGGGTTCAGGAGTGGACCTCGGACATTGGAGGGTCAGCCGAGGGGGAGGAGGCTAAGCACCCCAGGGACTGCTCACCTTCTCCGGGAAGGGAGGAAATATGGTACCCAGTGCCTACTGACTCCTAGCATTAGCAGGGGAGTGCAGCAGTTCAGAACCGTACTGGGAGCCTGTCGGAGTGGGGACTGGGGGACCTCTACATGTTGAATGTGGGAGCACACCCAGTCATGCACCATTGTCATTGTATGACTGACCCCACCACGGACAACTGGGAAGGGGGACACACATGGGGGAAAAAAAACAGCGTGAGCCCCATGATGCCCGGATCCTGGCATATGCCAGGACCTAGCCGATATGGGGGAGTGGATGTACTCACCCTGCCAGCATCTGAGGGCCAAAAAAAAGAGCATTAAAAGAGTAGCACTCTAGGCTTACATTTGCTTTTAAAGCAGAGAAGTCTATAACCAGTATGAATAACAAATTAGAAGGCTATGAAAGTAAGTGGGAGAAATTACATATTCTTATGGTGTTAGACCCCTGAACAACCCACAGGTGTATCTCATACAGTACAATTTATGCATGGGCTGAGTGTAACGGTGGGCCTACTGTACTGCAGATTTCATGGCAATACTTGGTTTAGATATGCAAAATATTGCAGATTTGTATCCAAATGTGTATTTGTATATCAAACGTCAACAAACGTATGGTATAATCAACTGTATTACAAACTGTCTGTGCTCAGATGGTGGGATCGTGTTGCATCTGTGTAATGTTTTATGTTCTTTGTACTCAAATAAAAATTCTATAAAGTACACTTAAAAAAATATATTGGGCTCTAATGTGCAGCCAAGGAGGATAGTCGGGTCCTAATACCGCTCCAAATCACGAACTACAATAATTAAAAACAAAACTTTTAAACCTGCAACTGAAAATACTAAAATTACATCTGCATAGAACTAACAGCATTATGTATGAATATCTCACCTCAGATCCTGGCAAGAGCCAATGGAGTGCTACCAAAGGCAGTAAGAAGCAACCCCACTGTGAGTGGCAACATGGGGCTGGTATTGTTGTCAGCTGCAGAGGTCAGCGCACTAGGCTGCGAATTTACAGGCCAGGTAATCGCCACGCTAGAACCCCAGCTCATTAAGCTGGAAAGCAAAATAGATTTAAAACTACAGGAAGTTTTAGAACAACAAACCATACACACCAACCGTATTGCTGAAGTGGAGGACAGAATTTCTAGAATGGTGGATGACATGGCAGCAGTACTGGGCCAGGTGGCTGCATTGCAGAAGCAATGGAAGGAATTCAAAGAGGCATATGACTACCAAGAAAATTACAATAGATGTTTAACCTTGCGATTGAGCAGTCTGCCTGAAGGGAAGGAAGGAGGGGGAGCCTTGGAATTTTGTATCCAAAAATGACCAGAGATTCTTGGTATGGAGGTAAAGGAAGGGTGCCTGAAAATGGAGCGGGTTCATCACGCAGTGATGCCCCGGCCCTCAGCTGATCAACCGCACACAGCTTATCTATGCTTTTCATAACTTTCAAGACTATAAGCTGTACTGAGGGTGCACAGAGAAACAGGCACACTGATGTACTAGGGAAGCAGATTATTCCTATCGCAAGATTATTCAGCCAGGCTACTAAAAAAGAGGAAGCTGTTCAATGCCATGACGGCGCAGCTACGAGCCATGAAAGTGGAAAACTTCTTAGTATATCCAGCAACACTTAAGATTCGTCATGAAGGGGCCACTTACTCCTTTTGGGAGAATGAAAAAATGGAGCAATTTGTGAAAGCCCTTCAGAAAAAAATCAGGTGAAAGATGGGAACCTGATGCATGTTTATGGACTTATCACAGTGAGTTTGCTGTTTTTTCAGTTTCTTTCTAACTGTCCTGAGTGGCTTCCTTATAGAGACGCCCATTGCTGATCCTGCAAAGAGGATAAGAAGATGCATACTTTCATGGCCAGATTTCCAGGAATAGAGCAATGCAGAGGCAATCGAGCAACGTAGGGAGTGGAATTATGAGCTCAAAACTAAATATGGCCCCTATTGGAACATTGAAACAACCAGAATTATTGTAGGCCAAGTGGAGAATTATGGAGACTAACTGGAGATAAAAGGCAGTCCCTAGGACACTTGAATAATGTTTGGGTACACTATAACACGGGAAGGCTTGGGAGAATGTGTGTTGAAGAACACAGAAATTGGACTCTGGACCCCTAGTGTCTGGTAAATGAATATGCTATGCTATGAGAGACACTAAAGTTGAAGACTAGGCCAATTTGAGACAGAGGAAGGTGGGGGGGGCGGGCTTGGCGTATGTAACATCGGCGCGGCCCAGTCCTCTGTTCTCTGTGCCTGCAGGTGAACTGTTGCCCTCTGTGTTGGGGGTGCTGAGAGATTGGATGGCTCGCCTGAGGCGATCTATCCTGTGTGGACCCTGATAGGATAATGGGGGTATGTAGCTATTACTGGGGATTGCCCAGAGAAGCTGGACTTTTGCTCCTTACAGAGAGACATTGGAGAGTTAATATTGGATTTGGGCTGTGGGGGCAGGCTTAGCACATATTATGATGGCGTGACCTGGCCTTCCTACCCACGAGCTCAGGGGTTTACTCCATTTTACAACTGAAATGGGAAGTGATCGCTCCATGCATTGTTTCTGGAAAAACAAATGGGATACTGGCTGTGGGCACTGGATTGATGGTGGATCAGGGGGGGAGCTTATTCAGGACACATAGTTCAATAATTTAAAAGTTTAAATAGTTTAAAGTTTTGAATCTAACAGGTATGCCAAATCATATTAACAAAACTTATAAAGTATTTGATTACATGTTAAGGGGAATGCTTTGTTTCATGAGGCATGGAAATAGATGAGTAGCCCTATGTATGGTGCATAATGAACCAATATTAAGGCTATGTGGTGACAAAGTGGGGTGAGGGCACGCATGGCAGGGGAATATGGGGCAGGGAATGAGAGGTTCTCCTGTAGTAGTTTGGAGGCAAAAGGAGGGGCGGGAAGACTCGGACATCATGAGGGATTGTTTATATACGACACTCAAGCTAAAAGAAGGCAGTTAGTGTCAGCGGGGGGGTACGGGTAAAACTAATAGGAAACAGCATAACTATGGAAATACGGCTATTTGAACATATGACGATCAAGGGGGGGAGGAGGGACAGGGAAAGAAAGAGAAGAATGTATACGGGTGGAAGAGAGGGGGGAGGAGTAGAGTAAGGGGTCAGTTAGTTAAGATAATTGTTGCTATTTGCATGTTTGTAGTTTTTATGTTTGAAGGTGCAATCGAATGTCAGCTTATAGATATCTTCTGTCTTACAATGAAAGAGCCTGTAGAGGATGGGCCTGCTGTTCAAGAAAGATCTGGGTTACAATAGGGGCTCCAGAAATGGAAGGGCTATTTTGGAGGGAACATTGTTGTCTATCCATGGCTAATACAAAGAATATAATGGTAGTCACTTGGGACGTTCGGGGCATAGCAAAACCTTTCAAGAGGTCAACTTTGCTCACGTTCCTTAAAAGAACTGGGGCTCAGGTTACCATGATCAAGAAACTCACTTAATGGACGAAGAACATGCCTAGCTGGTGAGGGTGGGTGGGTGGGAAGTGTTATGCTTCCTCGTATACATCACCTAAACGTGGAGTGGCTATTCTGGTTCACAAAAAATTTTCCCCTGGAAATCAAAAAAGTGGTAAAAGACGCTGGGGAGGGCAGATATATTTTTGTGACAGGTGAGATCTATGGGGAAGAGGTAACATATGGGAGTGTCTGTGCATCAGTGGTGCATGAACCCCAATTGTACATGTCTCTTTTGGATCTAATATCGAGGGAGCAGTTCCTGGGATTAATAATGGGGGGACCTGAATTGGGCAATGAATCCTCAGTTGGATCACTCAGAGGGTAAAGGGAGGAAATCGGGGATCGTGAAGCAATGGCAAATAGGACTGTCAGACTTAGATATGATAGATGGATTGCGGATAGCTAATCCGGGAGCCAGGGAATATACATTTTTTTTCCAACCCCCACTGAATATAGACTTGTATAGACTATATTTACTTACCTAGGGAATAGGCAGGAAAGATTAGAGATGCTGCACATGGCCCCATTCTTGTGTCAGATCCTGCAATGGTGGTGCTCACCCTGACTTCCAAGGAAAAGAGGGAGGGTCGACCCCAGTGAAGGTTCCCCACGTATATGATTAAGTATAAAGGGTTTCAGAAGCACTTGGAAGAGCAATGGAAATACTACATAGAAACTAATAAGGGGGATGATATATCTGTAACCCCCCTGCAAATGGGGGTTCCCAAAAGACTTCCAGGAGCTTGCTCGAATGCTCCAAGCCTGAATGGTGTTTGGCATTTGAGCCATTTATCAGTGAGTGTTTTTAGAACCTCTGGTACTGTCTCTTTAAGAGCTGTCTGCTTGCAGACATAATTAGTTTGTATGGGGGACTGTGTGTTTCTTTGATTGAGTACCACTCAAGCTGCTGCCAATTCACTTCATTTTTGCAGTCACTAGGAGTGCAAAGGGAACCTATCTGAAAGATGTAACTGTTTGCCAGAAATTATTTAGAGTAATAATGAAATTACAGTTTGTCTAACCTGCTTTCTTTGCAGTCAGAACTGTGTCTGCTAGTTCCCCATTCTAGTTTTGAACTGCTGAACTGGACCAATCAGTGTGGGGTAAGCTAGCTCTAAAATGGTGCCTTGGGCAGAATCAGAACTTGGACTCATAATCTGAGCCAGCCACAAGAGGATTGTATGGGCAGTGACTCTGGGAGATGTAGTTTAGACTTCAGTGCCTTTTTGGACCAACAGCAGCAGTCTATTGTGAGTGACAGCCAATCCAGTCAAGAACTGGGAGGAACTCAAAGAAGTGCCGGTTTTGTCGGGTTGGAGTTTCAGTTGAGCTTTGGCAGTGAAGAAGAAGGAGCCCTGTGCTTTTCAGTGTGCAGTTTTAGTCAAAAACGTGTGTAAGGCCCAGAGTTCCGGTCTGCAGCTTGTGTAACAGCTTGTTAGGACTGAATCCGTCCTGTGAAGAGAAAAAAGGATATCTGAAGAGTAGAAACCAGGCTCACCCTGTAGAAGTCTGGAGGAATTGCTGAAAATTGCACTCGGTCTGTCAGGAACTGAATCTGCTGTGTGTTCTCCCGGGTATTGTGCAGTAATTGCGATCGGGATACAGATGCAGCCTGCCTGGTATAGTGCTTTCTTTTATATAAATGTGTGAAGAGGTTTGTGTACCTCAAGTGAGCCCTGCTGACATTGAAGGACCCTATCTTATTTGGAGGTCGTGAGTACTAATTCAGGGTCGCTCCCTGTTGAATTGCCACATTAAATCCCAATGGAATTACTGTACTGCTGACTGTTTAATTCTCCTTTTCTCTGTGTGAAAGGGCCCCTACCAGCTGCCACGGTTTGGACTAGCCACTAGGGCTTGGGTACCCAGGGACAGTAACTGATAGGGATAGGCCTGTGCACAGAGCCATAGGTAGATGAGTGGAGTGATAAGCTAATTAACCTGATTTCCCACTGTCCTTGTTATATCCCCCTAAATAAATCAGAGCTGCTTGTTTCAGCAAAGTTATACTGCCTGAGGTATTTGTCTATGTTAAAGTACTGTACTGTGATTGTTGCACTGTATCTTATTTCACAGGAGGTCCCAGTGCGGAGACCAGTCCTGGGGGTAAGTGTATACTGTAAGAGTAATTCTGATGTATTGTGTGGGCCACTAGTGGGAAGAAGGGGTTGCAGTGTCCCAGAGGGCTGTGACCAAGTTAGTTTAACTATTGTAAACCCTGACCTCTGGGTGGAGGCACCCGCCATTGGATCCAGGCCCCTCAACCTGTTGGTGGCAAATCAGGCAGGGGTAGTAGCCCTGGGATAAGCGCCATCCAGGGGTTACATCTTGGAGGCACCGCTGGGATTGTGTGTCCTCTAGTGGCCATATTCGAACCACTGTTAAGAAAAAATGGGTACTCCGACAGAAGTGGCTGTGCACCGGCTGGTGGAGTGGTGTACTGGGAGGAGATCGATCCCCAAAATGCTATGCTTATCCTGGACATCCCCTGGGTATCAATACGGACACTGTGCAGGAGTACTTTCCAAGGTGGAAGGTTTACAAAACCCTGTGGTGGTGGGTCGGCATGCTAATCTGCTCACCACACTTTCCTGGCCCTAGTAGAGTTAAGGATCCCATAGATAGCTCCAAAGTGCCACAGACCATTACCCCAGAGAGCCCTCACTGCTTGAAGTGATAACTAAGGACAGTAAAGACCGGGGAATGAGCCCCCACCACTATCTGAAACTTTTGAGGAGAAATTTGCTAAATGGTTGCTGGGGAAGGAAAACTGTGGAGGACTTGAAGAAACTATTCTTGCCACCTGGGGTGTTCCTCCCCAACACCTTCTCCGCTCCAGTGCCTGTAATGGTGGCTGAACCAATGCAGACTCCAATTTCTGCACCTGCCATTAGTCACGACTCTTACCGAGGTTGAGGATCTTCTCTGGCACCTTCCTCACCCCCAAGAGGAGGATGACTGGGAGACCTGGATGAACTATGTTGCCCCCAAGTGCTAGAATGGCAGTACTCGGAGGCCAGCGAAGAGGGTTAGTGAGAGCCTCCGAGGTCCTGCCTGGCTACCATTCGTGCTAAGCAGGCCAGTAACCCTGAAGTGACTGCACAGGCCTATCTTGAGGCCCTGGAGAATGTATGGGAGCCCAGATTCTGATGAGGACCTATGGTGGAGAGTAAGAGATGCACAACAGTACCAAGGGGAGTTGTTGTCTGTGTATGTATCTCGGCTGGAAAAATTGTTGCAAGAATGCCTCAGAAAGGTGGTTTGCCAGCGATTGAACTGGACGAACCAGGCTGGACAGGATCCTGTCAGTCTGCCCCTTCTCAGAACTGCTGCTGCTTCAGTTACGCCTGGCAGATCGACTGGAATCCCACCCTCCTATGATGAGTTAATGAGAGAATTCGAGGAGTTGAGAAAAGGCGACCTCGGGAGGGACCTGCACCAATAGCTGCGGCTACGACCCGGTGACTGAGGGTGACCCATCAAGTGAAGTTCAGGGGCAGAGGTTGGCAGTCAATGAGTGCTCTGACAAGGAAAAGATATGCCACAATGGGACGAACTGTTGAGAGATCCGAGAATTCAAAAACAGTCCCTTTATGAAGGCCACGCTGCAAGTACAGGCCCTGACCTATATCCGACTGCATCTGCTATGGGGTGGGGTACTTACGCATGTATCTCCTGCTGATAACAGCTCCAAACTCAATTCCTTGACCATGGAGTGGAGAAACTGACGAGATGTCTCAAATGCTTATCACGCCGCAGACAGAGATGGTACCCAGGTTTCCAGTTAGTAATACCCCGCCTGTCTCCCAGTGTGGCACCTAGCCAGCTCAAACTCCAGAAAGTATGTTTTGCTATAATTGTGGGAAAGATGGGCAATGAAAGGAATGCCAGTCCCAAAAGACACTGACAAAGTTGCATATAGGCTACAAGGAGAGCTTGGAGAACAAATCAGTGGTTAAGAGGTGCAGAAATGATCCCAGTGAGGGCACCAAAAATGCTAACTCCGTCCTTTTGTGGCAGGTCAGTTGCCCAGGCCCCACTATCGCCTCTCCAGACTGGTCCAGAATAGTGGGTCCCTCCATGGAGACCACTGTAAAGGTGAATGGAGTGTCTACAAGAGCTGTATTAGACAGTGGCTCCCAAGTGACAATTATATTCCAAGATTGGTATCAGAAGCATTTGTCAGATGTACCCTTACAACCATTAGAAGGACTGCATGTATGGAGGTTAAGTGAGAAGGCCTACCCCTATTCCGGGTATATCCGAATTTGGCTGTCTTTCCCCACCTCCGTGGCTGGAGTGGCGAACAAGTAGAGACCCTAGCCTTGAGTGTGTCCCCCCACTGGACTGTATGATGGTGTCCCTTTGTTGATTGGAACAAATGCTCATATGTTTGGAAGGCTGGCACAGTTGTGTTATGAAAAACAGGGGTCAAAGACTAGTAGAGCTTTAAGAGTTCCGGCTTTAATTAAGAAGGCCTATGAGGCACAGAGAGATGCTGAAAAAATAGAACCAGAGGAACCGTTCGGAATTGTATGGAAGAAGGATCCTGAGTCTCTGATCCTGGCGCCAAATGCCCAGTGTACCTTACAGGGAGAGGTCCGTATCAGAAAGGATGTTAAGAATAAAATATTAATGTTGGATGCACAGGCGATGGAAAATTGCCAGAGGGACTGCTGGTCAAGCCTAGTATTTTGCCGCTAGAGCCCATGCTTATGCCAGAAGGGTAATGGTCCAAGTTCATAATGTGTCTGAAAGAGACATTCGAGTAAATAGAGTTGCATCCTGGCTAATGTGCATTGTGCAGACACTGCAGTGCTACCAGCAGCAAGAGTTCAAGGAAGAATGACAGAGTAACGCCTGACTTGTTTGATTTGCGACTCCCGCTGCCAGCTGAATGGAAAATGAGGATCAGTGAGAAGCTTGCCCAGAGAGACCAGGTGTTTTCTTTAAAGGAATGGGACATAGGATGCGTGCAAGGAGCTGAGCACAATATCGGCTGCATGACGAAAGACCATTTCGTGAGAGGTCTCGGCGCCTGGCACCTGCTGACATAGATGATGTGAGGCGGCATCTGCAAGAGATGTTAGCTGCTGGTGTAATACAAGAATCCAGAAGCCATATGCTTCCCCCATTGTAGTAGTGAGGAAAAAGAATGGAACAGTAAGGATGTGTGTGGATTATCTTTTGCTAAACGGCGGACTATCCTGATCAGTACACAATGCCCCGCATTCAGGATGCTTTGGACTGCCTAAGCGGAGCAAGTGGTTCTCTGTGCTGGATCTCCGCAGTGGGTACTATCAGATCGATGGCCCCAGAGGACCATGAAAAGACAGCCTTTATCTGTCCGCTTGGCTTCTATGAATTCATGAGGATGCCTCAAGAGAGTTTCAGGTGCCCCAGCCACTTTTCAACGATTGATGGGCGTGCAGTGGGGACATGAACTTACTAAGTGCCTGGTATACCTAGATGATGTTATTGTGTTTGGCAGCTCACTGGAGGAACATGAGAGCAGATTATTTAAGGTATTGGACCGACTGGAGGACTTTGGCCTTAAACTTTCCATTGATAAGTGTCAATTCTTTCAAACATCAGTAAAGTATGTGGGACACATAGTATCCACGAGGAATAGAAACCGACCAAGTAAAAGTTGAGGCCTTGACCACCTGGCCGCGGCCAAAATCTAAAGAACTGCAAAGATTCCTGGGATTCTGTGGTTATTATCGGCGTTTCATCAAGGACTATTCAGAGTGATCCGCCCTTTACTTAACCTTACTCAAGGGTATCCCCAACCCACAAAAATACCAAAGTCAGCGTCCCTCAAGACTGAAAGAGTGTATTTTCATCCAGTGAAGTATTTGGGGCCCGCTGGACTCCTGATTTTGAGACTGCTTTTCATGAGATCATTTATCAACTACCCATGCTCCAGTGCTGGCCTATGCGATCAAAAAACCTTATGTCCTGCACACTGATGCTAGCTTGCAAGGGTTGGGGGCTGTGTTGTACCAAGAGCATGAGAATGGCCTGAGACCAGTGGCCTTTGCCAGTAGAAGTCTGACCCCATCTGAAAAGAACTATCCTGTACATAAGTTAGAGTTTCTAGCTTTGAAGTGGGCTATTGTTGACCAATTCCATGAGTACTTGTAGGGCTAAAATACTGGTAAAACTGACAATAATCCTTTAACCTATGTGCAGACCTCAGCTAAGTTGGATGCCACTGGCCATAGGTGGCTTTCTGCATTATCTACATGCGACTATGCTCTCGAATACCGAGCAGGTCTGAACCACATAGATGCTGATGCTCTCCCAGGAGGCCTGTTCCCCAGAATGACTGGGTCCGACTGGCAAACCTGACATCAGGGCACTCTGCGGAAGTTTGACAGGGAGGAACAAATGTCCACGGACTTGATGGACTGCATGGTGGATTGCTTGGGACCCTCTGAGAATTGCATACCACGCTTATTGCCACTTTTCTGCAATGAGACATTGGTGCACTGCCTCAGCTGGACAATGACAGTATAATGTGAGCTCAATCGCGATCCCATGATCAAAGCAGCTTTAGAAGCCCTCTATGCAGGAAAAGATGTGTCAAATTACGCTCCACTGATTTGAGAACTACACTGTTATACAAAGAAGGTCCTAAATTGAAACTGATCAATAAACTGTTATACAGAGAAACAGTAGACAGAGGGGACAAGTAGACAAACAACAACTAGTGCTGCCCACTGCCTTCGAGACTCAGTATTGAGGTCCTTGCACAACCACATGGGCACCTTGGTATAGACAGAACACTTGACTTGGTGAGATCCAGATTCTATTGGCCTAAGATGGGGGCTGATGTGGAGCAACACATTCGAACTTGTGATCGCTGCTTACAGAGGAAAGCTTGCCCCAGAGAGCTGCCCCTTGTTAACATAACCACCAGTGCACCCATGGAGCTGGTCTGTATTGATTTTCTAAGTTTGGAGTCAGATCAAAGAAATATCAGTAATGTGCTGGTGGTCACTGACCATTTCACGAGATATGCCCAAGCTTTCCCCACCAAAGACCAGAAAGCATCCACTGTAGCCAAAGTACTTGTAGAAAACTTTTTTGTTCACTATGGGGCTCCACAAAGAATCCATTCTGATCAAGGGAGAGACTGAGAGTCGTCTGATCAAAGAGATGCTTTCTCTGTGGGGAATACGAAAGTCAGAACCACTCCTTACCACCCCAGGGGACCCACAGCCTGAACGTTTCAACCGCACTTTGCTAGATATGCTAGGCACCCTGCACCCAAAGGACAAGCCTAGATGGAGCCAACAAATTAGCACCCTGGTACATGCTTATAACTGCACCAAAAGTGATGCCACTGGGTTCTCCCCCTACTGCCTGATGTTTGGAAGAGAAGCTCGACTACCAGTAGATGTGTGTTTTGGGGTCTCTCCTGATGGGGTTCAAGCTGACAACTATTTACAGTATGTGCAAAAGTTAAAAGGCCAGCTAACTCATGCGTACCAACTGGCTCAGACCATGGCTGCCAAAAGAAATCTGGCCAACAAAGAAAGGTATGATAAAAGGTGAAAGCACAGGAACTCAGGAGGGAGATCGGGTATTGCTAAGAAATCTGGGACTGCATGGCAAGCACAAGATTGCTGACAGATGGCACCATCTCCCTCCACATTGTAGTGGGCAAACTAGATGATCTGCCAGTGTACAAAGTAAGGCCTGAGAATAATTCAAAAGATGTAAAAACAATGCATAGAAATCATTTACTGCCCATTGGACAAATCTTAATTGAGTCTGAGCCCTAGAAGACCCCCTCTGGACCAGTGACAGAGGATCTGCTGCTAAGAAAAGATCAAGAAAGTCTGCACCTACAGAAGCAAAGTTAAAGTGTTCCCCTCCACAAGTCCCAGTTGAGCATGACTGTCAGTCCATATCGGAAGAAAGTGAGAGTGACTTTGAATACTATCCTTCTTGAACTGAGTCAATTGTTTCGGGGCAATCCCCTAGTCAATACTGGAGATGAAGCTGGGCCTTCTGGACTGTCTAAGCCCCAGCTTCATCCCTGGAGCCAATGCTCCCAGAAGTGAAAGTAAAAGCATCAGATCAGATGAAATGAATCATTGTGCATGGTTGAACTGTTTGAGCTTTCAGGGAGGAAAATGATAGATTGGGGCAGACTGGTGATACACCCAAACAAGAAGAGTATTTTGAGTGCCCTGACAGTCCACTGCCAGTGTCAGAACTCTCCATACGGGCAAATGTTGTGGACTCCAGAAACTGTAACTCCTGGAGCTAAAGTGCCCCAAGTTCTAGCCTCTCTACCCCCATGGAGACTCCCCTGACAAGTGAGGACAATGCTGAAAATGAGGGCTCAGAGTGCAGAGACTATAACAGTTCCCCTAGAAAGACTGGTAGAGCTGTAAAGCCGGTGGTGCACCTCAGTTATGATTCAATTGGAGGCCTGTGGACTTGCCTCTCAATGTTGTCCATAAAGGAGTGTATGTGTCCCCGAGCTCATTGCCCAAACTGAGCATCAGTGCTAACTCAAGTTACTTGTGTTGCCCTCTAAGTATGGTGCCCTTGCCCCATCCAGCCCCAAGGTAACTGATAGGAAAGGCCTCTCTTCAGGTTTCATGTACAAGAGGTAATAACTTGAGTTATGGTACAATGTGTATGTAATACTGTGTAAAGTGATGTACTGCAATGTTTCAGAAATGTGTTCTTGGTAAATGATATATTGACTGATGATTACATGTGAGCCTAATGCAAATGTATATGGTTGCAGTTGAAACTTATGGGGTACTTGCTTGGCGGACGTCAAGCTTTCCCAAACTAGGAAGGGTGTAACCCCCTGCAAATGGGGTTCCCAAAGACTTCAGGAGCTTGCTCGAATGCTCCAAGCCTGAATGGTGTTTGGCATTTAAGCCATTTATCAGTGAGTGTTTTAGAACCTCTGGTACTGTCTCTTTAAGAGCTGTCTGCTTGCAGACATAATTAGTTGTATGGGGGACTGTGTGTTTCTTTGATTGAGTACCACTCAAGCTGCTGCTAATTCACTTCATTTTGCAGTCACTAGGGTGCAAAGGAACCTATCTGAAAAGATGTAACTGTTTGCCAGAAATTATTTAGAGTAATAATGAAATTACAGTTTGTCTAACCTGCTTTCTTTGCAGTCAGAACTGTGTCTGCTAGTTCCCCATTCTAGTTTTGAACTGCTGAACTGGACCAATCAGTGTGGGGTAAGCTAGCTCTAAAATGGTGCCTTGGACGAATCAGAACTTGGACTCATAATCTGAGCCAGCCACAAGAGGATTGTATGGGCAGTGACTCTGGGAGATGTAGTTTAGACTTCAGTGCCTTTTGGACCAACAGCAGCAGTCTATTGTGAGTGACAGCCAATCCAGTCAAGAACTGGGAGGAACTCAAAGGAAGTGCCAGTTTTGTCGGTTGGAGTTTCAGTTGAGCTTTGGCAGTGAAGAAGGAAGGAGCCCTGTGCTTTTTCAGTGTGCAGTTTTAGTCAAAAAGCGTGTGTAGCCCAGAGTTCCGGTCTGCAGCTTGTGTAACAGCTTGTTAGGACTGAATCCGTCCTGTGAAGAGAATCAAAGGATATCTGAAGAGTAAACCAGGCTCACCCTGTAGAAGACTGGAGAATTGCTGAAAATTGCACTCGGTCTGTCAGGAACTGAATCTGCTGTGTGTTCTCCGGGTATTGTGCAGTAATTGCGATCAGGATACAGATGCAGCCTGCCTGGTATAGTGCTTTCTTTTATATAAATGTGTGAAGAGGTTTATTGTATCCTCAAGTGAGCCCTGCTGACATTGAAGGACCCTATCTTATTTGGAGGTCGTGAGTACTAATTCAGGGTCGCTCCCTGTTGAATTGCACATTAAATCCCAATGGAATTACTGTACTGACTGTTTAATTCTCCTTTTCTCTGTGTGAAAGGGCCCTACCAGCTGCCACGGTTTGGACTAGCCACAGGGCTTGGGTACCCAGGGACAGTAACTGATAGAGATAAGCCTGTGCACAGAGCCATGAGTAGATGAGTAGAGTGATAAGCTAATTAACCTGATTTCCCCTGTCCTGTTATATCCCCTAAATAAATCAGAGCTGCTTGTTTCCAGCAAAGTTATACTGCCTGAGTATTTGTCTATGTTAAAGTACTGTACTGTGATTGTTGCACTGTATCTTATTTCACAGGAGGTCCCAGTGCGGAACCAGTCCTGGGGTAAGTGTATACTGTAAAGGTAATTCTGATGTATTGTGTGGGTCACTAGTGGGAAGAAAGGGGGGTTGCAGTGTCCCAGAGGGCTGTGACCAAGTTAGTTTAACTATTGTAAACCCTGACCTCTGGGTGGAGGCACCCGCCATTGGATCCAGGCCCCTCAACCTGTTAGTGGCAAATCAGGCAGGGGTAGTAGCCCCTGGGATAGCGCCATCCAGGGGTTACATATCTAAGGAAACATTTTAGGATGCCGGGAAGGCTTACATGCGAGGAGATATTATTGCATTTATGGCCAGGATTCAGAGGCACAAAAAAGAGAAAAGAAAGGAGATGGAGGTACAGTAAAAGGACCTCGAAAATAGAGTGGCAGGGGGAGAGAAGGGGGAAGCCTTGCAGCTACTCACAACCACTAGAGAAGCACTAAACACCCTGCTGAGTGATGAGGCCAGGAAGAACTTGCTCTATTGTAGAAGACAGATGTATGAATGGGGAAACAAGCCCAGCCCCTGACTAGTGAGATTAATGAAGGGAGGGAAATGTCAGACTAGAATAGTGGAAGTCAGAGATAAGCAGGGTAAACTGCAGAGAGATTTAAAACAAATTCAGCATCCTATTAGAGATTTTTACCAACAGTTACATAAAGCAGAATTTCGGGGTAGGGGAGAAGCGATACAAGATTTTCTAAAACGTTTAACATTACCCAGAGCTACAAGTGAGCAGAGGTGACAACTTGTCGAACCTGTTACCCAGAGAGAAATACTAGGGGCTATTCAGAAGTTGCAAGCTGGCAAAGTGAGTGGCACTGACAGCCTCCCCATTGAATTTTATAAACTTCTGGGTGGACAAATGGCTGAAGTTATGTGTGAGGTCTTTGGAGACAGGAAGGAGGGGGAGTGAAAGATGTTACCTAAAAAGTGTTATGAAGACACAATATGTTAAATTCCAAAACCAGGAAAGAGTGTTACAAAATGTGCTTCATATCGACCTATTTCATTGATAAATTGTGATGTAAAGATCCTTGCAATGGTCTTGGCAACAAGACTGGAAGATATCCTGCCTGCACTGATTCATCCAGACCAAACCGAGTTCATTAAGGGACACACGTCCTACCACAGTATGAGGTGTTTGCTGAATGTGGTATGGAAGGCTAATCAAGGGAAGGAAGAAATGGGCATAGTTTTGGTGGATGCTAAAAAAGCATTTGATAGGGTAGAGTGGGAATATCTCTTTGAGATAATGGACCAGTTTGGTCTGGGTAACTCATATGTTGGGAGGGTGCAGGAGCTATACGAGACACCTAGATCCTGAGTGCTGGTTAATGGTGTGTTGACAGAAGAGTTTCAATTGGAAAGAGGGATGAGACAGGGCTGTCCCCTGGCCCCACTTCTCTTCACCCTGACTATAGAGTCATTGGCTGTAGTGATACGCCAGCATAATGGGACAGAATACATTGGGGTAACTACGGGCCCATCACACAAACTGGCATTGTACACGGATGATATCCTGGTTTTTGTCAAGAATCCAGAAACATCCATGCCACCCTTGATAGCCCTAATTCAAGAATTTGCAGGTTTCTCAGGGTACAAAATCAATCTGGGAAAGTCTGAGATGCTCTGCTTCTCTGCCATGGAGGGAGAAAATGGAAACTGGGGTTTAAAAATAGTCCAGAAAAGTTTTACCTATTTGGGTATTCGGGTGGGTAGGTCATTGAAACCCTTATACACTCTAAATTATACCCCCCCCCAATCAAAATAGTAGAGGCTGATCTAAGAAGGTAGGCATATCTCCCGATATCCTGGCTGGGCAGGATCAACCTAATTAAAATGAATATCCTCCCCAGGGTGTTATATCCGATGCAAATGCTGTACACGAGTTTGATAAAAGGGGACATTAAAAGATTAGAAAGGGCGTTTTCCAGGTTTATATGGCAGGGTGGTGGACCCAGGATTAGCCTACAAAAATTAAAGGCTAAGAAAGATAAGGGAGGCCTTAACTTTCTGAATTTGAAGATATATTCTTTATCAATTCAACAAAGATATATTGTGGATTGGGTCCACCATCCAGAAGTGGCCAGCTCGGTGAGATTAGAGCAGGGGGGCAATCCAGGGAGGCTGAAGGCATACTTACACAGCAAAAGAATCATGGCCTATAGAACAGAGGAAGATGGTAACCCGATAACCGGGGCAGTACTGGAAGCTTGGACGCAGGTTGAGAAACAACAGCCTGATCAAAAAGGAGAGACGTTGCTGTTACCAGTAGCCAACAACCCCTTTTTGCTTGCAGGGATGGAGGATCAGGGATTCAGAGAATGGGCAGAAAAGGGCATTATGATTGTGGGAAATCTTATGGTGGGAGGGGGGGCTAAGCACATTTGAGAATATGCAGAAGAATTTGGGGATGGGAAAAAATACTAATTCAGGTATCTACAGATTAGGGCTTTTATTAGGAGTATGGACAGAGAGGAAACATTTAAATATGTACCAAATCACATTGAGGGGTGCATATATCAAGTAAAGAAGGATCCTAGGGGCTTTATTGGGAAGGCAGCTAAACAGGAGAAGCAGAGTATCCCGGACGTGACAAATAAGACACGGCTTTTATGGGAAAGAGACTTGGGGATAAGGATTTCAGAGGAAAACTGGGCAGTAGTATTACCCACGCACACTGGACTTATGGCATGTAATAAATATAAAGAAACCTTCTTCAGATTCTTACATTGGTTATATTATCCGCCTGTGTTAGATAATAAAGTGTGCCCTGGAATATCCCCCATGTGTGGAAGATGTTGTCAGGAGCAAAGCACATACATACATTGTTTTTGGAAGTGTAATATCTTACAATTCTGGAAGGAGGTTGTTAAAGAAGTTTCAGGCATGGCAGGGATGACATTTAATGTGGACCCTCTGGCATGTCTTTTTGGGCTAGAAGTAAATGAAAGAGAAGAGTGGGTACCATTCCCGAGATGGATTAGGATTTTGTATGTGCTAGCAAGGCATTGCATACAAAACACGTGGGTGTCAAATGCTAGACCCACACTTCAACAATGGAAAAACCAAACACTTCAGACACTAGCCCTGGAGAGATTAACGCAGGTCTTGAAAGATAGAGAGAAGGCGTTCAGCCGTGGTTGGGCCCCCTTGCTTGCTTCATTGAGTTTAGTGGAGGGAGAGGTCTTAAGGAAAGGATTAATGGAATGAACTGGAGGGGGGGGAATAGACAAGGGGCAGGCTGACCACCTGGTGAGAGGTATATATGAAGAGCAGGTTTCAGACTCTTAAATTATCAGATTCAATACTTAATATAAATAAGTGACAGAAAGACATGAATCAACTAAGGAGGGAGTAATGAGAAAATACTTATTGTTCATAGTGGAATGCTGTAATTGATAGACATTGTAATGTACTTTCACTATCCATCCCAGAAAATGTACAGCTAACTGTATTTGCACCTTGTTTGTATGTGTGTGTATGTCTATGTTTTGTGATGTTCAGAAAAACAAAAATATTTCTTAAAAAGATTATACAAAAATATATATACTGTATATAATATATATAAATGGCTTAAACACAAATGGTAGTGGTTTAAAACAAATACAGGATTTGGCCAAATGTCTAATTATGTTCATGTCTAGCACTAACACTGTCTTCTCTTTGAGAATGTACTTCACCAAGTTGAGTAGTCAAGAATACATCCAGTGGGAATGTACAAGACAGTCCTTGCTGCATTAGTATGTATGGGACTGCAAGCAACATTAGGATAACCAAGCACCCAACCAAATATCGTACTGAAAACGATCCCTCTCGAACAATCAGGACACACAGCTACTGTCCAGTTATTCTGCAATAACTAGACAGTAGACTCAGTAATGGAACTGTGTGCTAAATCAGTGCTGATTAACCAAGGCTAACACTACAGCACGTCTGCAAGAAACTGCCTAACTTTTTCTCACAGACATACTGTAGTGCAAAAGAAAGAGAGAGAGAGAGAGAGAGAGACAACGATTTTGGTGCTCTAATTTGAAACATGTTTTTTTCAGTATAACAGTGAGAACAGATCTAGTGGTTGTGGGTTTTACTCAGTAATAACCAGAACAGGTGATTTATAAATACTTCGGCCCATGACCTATGTGTTTATTACCCCCTAGTCAAGTTATTAGCTCGTAAACTCTGACCACTATACTGTTATCACTTAAACATATGGCATGATATGAACTGCTTGTGCATATTGCCTGCCTACTGCATCTTTTATGACAATGAGATATGAATAAAGTATGATGGAGCAAGCTGAGCAAACTCACGGCATCTGCTCACAAAGCATGCCCAAAGCGTATGTGTATGCTACATTTTAAATACAGAGAGGCAGTTTGGTGTAGTGGTTACCACACAGAGCTGTGAATCTGGAGACCAGGGTTTGAATCCCACAACCTCCACATGTTCCCCTGTGTGTAGTGTTATGATAAGTAGGAAGAGCAATGTTCTTGCCTCCCTTCTCTGGATTGGAAAGCACTTTGGAATACTGTTAGTATGAAAGGAATAATGTAAACCAAACTTCCTTTCTTTCCTTTCCAAAATGAATGTATACTGCTTCCCATTCCATTCCTATTTACTGATGCAGGTTGTGAAGATGAGATCAGCTGAAACACAATGATAATTCAAAGTTCAAACTACAACAGGTGTTAGGTATTGTCTGGTAAATTAATTTGTCCTACTGGCCATGGATAAATGTATGAAGAGAGAAAGTATCATGGATTAGTCTGTAAAACTGTGTAGCTTACTATAGTGCTTATGGCCCAGACTATTAGTGGATCAGCTTTTATGCTGTTCTGTTAATCATTCTGAAGGAGATCAACACTAAGACATACTTGCCAAGGCACAGCAGAAAACAGCTGTCAGGGCCAGGCCTAACCCTTTAAGTACTCCCTAGTAAGCACCTCTAGCGTGGAAGAAGAGGTTGGTTACACTTGTCTCTTCCAAAAGCTCCTGCGGTCCCCCTGCAACGGAAAACCAAATGCGGTTGCCAACTCCTTTACAGGTTGTGCTGCCCTCCTGGCATGCCTACAAAGAGGGTTCTCTACACTTCCCGTAGACTAGAGCACAAAGAAGGTCTTACTTGTAGCAATTTGGCCTATATACAGTGGGTCCTAAGTGTAGGAGTGGTATATACTAACTGGGCTACATACAATACTTTTCATTAACAATGTACAGTGTACTAAATTACAATTTTACTTTAGGACACATGACCATCTTAGTGCCTAAGGGTTAAGATGGTACCTAGTCACCCTGCAGCAGCCTTCATTTCCATGAAGTCTTCAGACTTTCTCTGACCTTCTTCCTCCTCGGTCTCTTGCAGGGACACAATGGTAAGGCCCAGCTCCATCTAAAGAGATCAGAAGAAAACAAAACACACAACACACAGCTAAATCCCCCTCCTCCCCATTTTTGTAAAAATATGCAAACAATTAAAAGTGTAAATGTGAAGTGTATACTTTCATAGTACATGAGAGCAAGAAAATTCCCCACTTCCCAAGGGATGACAGTCCCAGAGTAGATCCTAAGTGCAAACTTTTGAGGCAGTTCAAATTGTCACACAGTGCCCTCAGCTGCATTGTTTGACATCAGATAAGCTGTAGCCCCCTGGGACTCTGGTCACCGTCCATTCTTGTTGCTGAGTGGCAATATCATTTTCCCCAATGGGTAGGAGATGGCAAACGAGCTTCGAAAACAGTTGCAAACAAACAGATGGTGCTCCTCGGGGGAGACAACTGGTAATCCTTTTGAGTTTTGACCCAGTTGTAATTATGCCAAGTCCTGGGTGTCTGCCTCATGCATAATGCTGTAGCTGGGTCTTTCTAACATACTCCACATTCAGTCTAATGGTCCAAATAAAGTATCCAGTCTGCTGACCATCTAAGTCCATGACGAGGATCTTGTGCATGCTCCTACCCATGTCCCAGCTGGAAACTTTGTTTAATAGAATTTAGAGAATTGATTCAAAAAGCTCATTCAGAATCTCATTTTAAACATTTATTGTTAAATAAGTTATGTTGTGATACTGTTTGCAATTGTGATTAATTATTTTGTATCTTGTGTAAATGTATTTTTGTACTGTAAAGTTATGTGTCAGGTGTGGCTGAAAAAGGGCTGTGCCCAGTCCACTTCCTGGTTAAAAATAAGACAAACAATAAAACAAGTCCTAGTAACAATGGAAATGTGGTGATTGTCTTGTGCCTACATATCATTAGTGACTAGTGTTTGTATGAATTTTACCCATGATATCATATGCTGTTGGCGTACGTACGTGTGGCTATTTGTTCTCTGGCGCACTTGTATCTTGCCTATCATTAACAATTATTGTATACTCTCCAATGCAATTGTTCAATCCAGTGCAGTCTCAACAGCACATTTATTTCTTATTTTCCACACCATCCCATGCTTGGGGTGTGCATCTTTTCCTTCCATGTACATATTGTTGCTTTCTGTAATGTTGCCACCCTGTAGCCCGGGTTGTGCCTGAAGATGGTCCTTTGGATCAGTGCACTTACCCGGTTACCAAAGACATATATACGTACATACATACATACATACATACATACATACATACATACATAAATAAATAATCTCTGCTGGGAAATCCTGGTCACAGAAACTTAAAAAATAAATAAAATACAAAGATGGACGAAGCATCACTTCACACAAAGAGTAGTGGGAAAGCGCAATAGCCTTCTAAGTGAGGTAACGCCATCACAATCACTATATGTGTTTAAGCCTAACTTAAATGAATAGATAAGGCAAATGATCTCTGGTGTTATAAGTGTTGAGAACATATACAAAAGATTGCACTCGAGAGCTGTTGAAAACATTTGTTTCACTTATTTTATCATGTACAAAATTAGTATAATGGGATTGTTATGTAAGTCCATATAAAGCATCTATATGGGACTTGCTTGACTAAGCACTGGTTACATTTTTCAAAGAATGTAGTCAGTGAAATCATTTTTGAACAACACTCGAGTGTGGCATCTTTAGCATGTATTTTGTACCTTACGGATAGATTCTGCTCGGTGGCACCATCTTGCTCAATCTCATCCCCATCGTGACGTTGTCCCATCCTACCATCCAACCATCACCTGGGACAAATCTGTGTCTTACCTGAAGGAGAGGAGACTGTCTCCATCAAAGTCCACTCCTCCTTCTGCGGTAAGTTTTCTTGTGCTGCTAGCTGCTGGGACAACGCAGGGAGACTCCCAGAGATCAACTGACTGGTGGTGGGGGGGGCAAATTGAACTGCTGGCCAAGTGGAGGTTTTGAAGCCACGTGGGATGGATTAGAGATCAGGGTGGGAAGGGGGCGGTTTAGCATTCGGGAGGTCACGGTCAGCAAACCCGAGTGGAGGACAGGAATGAAAAGTGTGCTCACAGCCAGCAGACAGATTGCATGAGTGTAGTCAGAGGCGGAGCTTGCTTATCATCATCTGCTGTGCTGCAGCCTGTCATGTCTTTGTTGCCAGCAAGTGAGATGGGGTGGGGATGGGGGCAGACTCAGAGATGGACGTGCCGGCCTGGTTCAAATGAGGACAATTTGTGCTCCCACTCCAGCCTCTGCCTGCTGTAGTGTACTGTACAAGCTACTGCTCCACCTTCTCACAAGACAACTGTCAGCAGTGCTGAGGAAAAAATACAGGTCTCCTGTCTCCCAAGTCCCACCATGCCACCACCACAGAAAAGATTTGTCATTGTTTTTGAACATACAAGCAGATGCAGCTGTAATAATAATAATAATAATAATAATAAATAACTTCTTTGCCTGCCAGCAGCTGGGCACAGGTCAGGTGACAGGGACAAATAGCATTGGCTGGGACACATACTGTTGACCTTACTGTCTGGCAGGCTGTTCTGCCTGCATATTCAACTCTTGGGGGGTCATAAGTCTTCTCTCCTGACGCAAGAAACTGTAACATCCTTATAGCATAGTGCTTCATTATGGTGGGCTCTAATGTGTCTTGTCTAACTTTAAACTGCAGGAAAATGCACCATTTACAGTGATTTAAAAAAAAAAATTCCTGCGGGGGGGGGGTATGCCCCAGACCCACCTAGCTTTGTGAGGATTTTTGGCCCCCCTTGTTCACTGCTCCTGCACATGCCTCTGTCCCGGCTTCAAAATTTTAGGACCCCCTAGATCTACAAGTATAATTCTAACACTGTCCACACCTAGTTAACCTCAACTTTACTCTCTCTCCCCCTCTCTCTCTCTCTCTCTCTCTCTCTCTCTCTCCTCTCTCTATCTCTCTCTCTCTCTCCCCAGATTAACATATACCAGAAGGTCACTGAGTGAACATCGGAACAGTATTCTATGTTACGCATGGTTAAGTAAGTTCCATGTAGAATCCATACGTAAATTATAGTAGTGGTCATATAAGCCAAACTATAGAGGAATATTACAATTAGGGTAATAGGTTTCAAGTAAAGTTTTCGTAATTCTCTTGTATTATCAATTTAAATGTTACAGCCAGTTTAGATGGTTCGGTATATCATATAATGCAAAGCAATGTTTTTGTGAGTTTCTCCTCTATAGTGTCCTTGACTTCAGGAGATTTAACTGAGTTTTGTAGTCTTCAAGCTCAATTTGGATATTTGGTATTGAGTTCTTAGTGCTCATGTATGTGCACATTAAGGAAATCCTTCTTGCTCTACATAAAACTAATTGTTTGTTTAATTAAATTGCTAATCTTGTTAGAGTTGTAACTCCATGGGGGTTCTCCCCTGGCTAGGACTGAATATTTAAGCGTACTGTAAATGCTGTGTTTTCATCCTTATGTTACAAAAGAGAAAAAAAAATGTTTAAAAAACTTGATTCTCAGCCCAGTTGGCCCTCCTGCACCAGCACCCAACCCTAGGAGTGGATTGGGGGCAGATCCAGCACCAGCCAGCAATGTTTGTTATAGCTGCAGATTTTGCAGGCACTTGGGGGGGATATGGCAGCCCTGAAGGACTGCCATATGCCATCATCCCCTGTGCAGGCAGCAATCTGCAGGGAGCACAGCACAGTCATCCAATTGGATGGACACATTCTGGACCAGTGCTGCCTACCCCTGCTACCCATTAGTTTCACACCAGTACAGCATATTGGGTGGAAGCTGTGGATGCTGTCCACTGCAGACTGGCGCTGAAGTAGGCAGAGCCACAGTTCAGATCATTCACACATTGTACACTGTTCCTACAATTTGTTTGTTTTGTACAAAATCTCCTCATGTCCGATACTGAAACCTTGTATTCACTGTTCTCAGATAAACCTATGCATCAAACCTGTATATTGTGCTTACTATTGTTGCTTGTATCAAATCTGTTTCACGTGTATTACTGTTACCTTGTACTCCACTGTCACCCTGTGCCATGTGTTATGGCCTGGGTCGTGCCTGAAAACGATCCCTGGGATCAGTGCACTCACCTGGTTATCAAAGTCATAAATAAATAAATAAAGATACTCTCAATTTGAGCATATCCCAGCCACCTATGGTTCAAGCCCTAAGGGATTCCCCCTAGCTGAGAGGTTAGAGTGCCTCACTGATTTTTACTTGCTGTCTGATGGACCCCCACTGGAGGTCTCTGGCAGTTAAAGTTACTCAGTTTTATTCACAATGTTCACCACTAGATGGCACTGGTATGCAAAGGCTGCCTTTTCTCTCGTACACTCCCCCCACTCCATGTTTAAAACAGAGCTTTGGTCCCAAATAATTTACAGATACAGCATCTGTAGTACCACAAGGAGGAAAAATATTAAAGGAAATGAGACAAAAAGAGAAAATGAAAAGTGAAAAGGGCAAAATGACTGTACAGACTCAGAGAAGGAATGGAAAGAAAAATCAGAGAAGGGTACAGTCCTTTCATGCTTATGTCACTTGATAAATGCCCCTATCCTTTTAGGTTTTCTGTGAAACAGTACTGGCATGGATGCATAACAATGGTCCACACACACATGCGCGCGAGCGTGCACACACACACACACACACACACACACCGACAAAACCAAAATCTAGATGCTTGCTCTAACCACATTGTCAGTTACAAGTTAACGCCAAGAATCAAGCCAGTCACAATGAAGGGGTGCAAGCCCTATTATACCTGTATGCTAACAGCTGACACTCCCTCCCTCCCTCCCTTCCTGTTTTTCTAAGCCATGCTGTAGCATCAAAAGATATAAAACCTTGCCTTATTGTAGACCTCATGCCACCTATCCCAATGCACTGCAGAGATGTGGACATGGTCATGCTGCCTTCAAATTGATAAAAAAGCTTCCATTTCGTAAGAGCAAAAGGCAAGCGCTAATCCAGGTAAGCCCCTCTTCATTTCTTTTCTTGAATGACAGAGAGACATCGAGACAGGCAGAGTGTTCCTAGATTATCATTCATAGGATTTTTTCCCTCTGCAAACTAAAACATTACTAATCAATTGGGCATAAGCACCCTGTCTGTTCAGAGAGACCGCTCCATGAATTCATCACCTTTGTTCATCAATTTAATGAACTGCCATGAAGATCACATCTCCTGAAGCCCAGTACAGGGAGACAGACCCAGCTTTTTGAGCATATGGTAAGCTATGGATGTAGTGGTAGTGGTACCGGGAAGGTATGGATCCATTTATAACCCATGCTAAAATGAAAACATACATAGTCTATAAAGTTTATCATTTAAAATAGTAATTGTTAAATAATAAATGTAACTGCCCTGGGGCCCTCGGGAATGATACGCCAGAGGTGAGTAAGCCAGTCTAAGTAAATGTTCAAAGGACTGGGGCAACTGGAAGCACATACACATGCACACACACACACACACATAGCTATCACTCTCAGTAAACAAACTCTAGAGGCTAGTAGTGGTGCAAAAACAATACTGTTTCAGTTAATTACACAATACCTTTTCTTTTTAATTCTCCATATGTACCCTCTGCCTCATAGGCAGTTACTACTGGACATCCTGAACATTTTCTGTACAAGATATTGGTGCAGCCCTCGCTATGCCACACTGACCAGTGCACCTCGGGTCTGCGAACCACCCAAGAGACTCCAGGGATTCAATCCCACCCTGGGCCAGGGCCGCCTCCACTTATCTCAGTTGGGAATACAACCCCCCTCCCCCCACTGGTACCCCAGCCTGAAGTCTTTCCTGTGAACTTGCATGCCATGCCCTGAGCTCCTATTGTCGCAGTAGCTGTAGGGCAGAGTAACTTCTCAGCTGCTTGATCTCCAGTTTCTTTGGATCCGATTGCTGTTCCTTGACCCAGGACTGTATTCATGGCCTGAATTCAACCAGAGATTTAACACATTTAGTTGTGCAGCCAAAACTGTCCCACCCCCAATTCAAATCCCATGCCACAAACGTAAGCTGTGCCACAGGATGGCACTGCCCCAAGGCAATTTTGCTCCACAGTACTGCCTCCTCATCTTCTGGAGGATTTACCTGCAATCAGGATAGTTTGGGCTGTAAACAATAGGGTCTCATGGGATCCAGCATGTTTGCACATCTGAACTTTGCTAGAATTGCATTTGTAATTGTTTCATCCTTGGGGACTGCTAGTTTTTTTTTTCAATTATTTTTTGAAGAAGTAAGGTATATTTCTGGTTAATTAACGTTTCCTGTTCTAATCAGCTGCAAAGTCCATTAATAATAAATCAAGTGTTTCAGTATACTTTGTTGTTTTATAACATTACTCTGAGTTAAAGAGATGCACTATGCCCTTTCTTTAAGTGTTATTATAGCATTAGAGGAGAGGTACGACCAAGTATTTACAGCACCCACCACTAACTTTTCACCTATGATGTCCTGGGTCCACCAGTTCAGTAATACTGGGGTGTGTTAATTTTTTGTTTTGTTTTGATTCAGGGTTTTTTTTGCAATACAGATGTTTATTGAATTTTTCACTTTCCTACAGAGTACTACAAGGTTCTAAGCAGCAATTCAAAAAAAGAGTATGACATACAGGGTACGGGCCTGGTGTGCGGAGTATAACAAAGTACCTACCAGGAGCAAATCGCCTGTGGCTAAATCTGCTTGTAACATATGCACAGAGGTCCATTTGCTGTTTCATAGCTGTAGTGCGTACCTCTTCAGTGAAGACTGGAGAAGAGTAACTCATAAGTCCAAAGACTGCCAAGAGATATCTGGAGCAGGAGAGAATTAAGCAATAAGCCACAAGGGGGTGTGGGTTATCAGGGGATTTACCATGGCTGGAGTGGTTTGCCCACGAGGCACAGCAGAGTGGGTAAATCCTCACCAGTCATGGTAAATCCTCTGATAACCCATATCCTCCAACTGGGTTATTGCGGTTATACCAAGGTTAATTTTTTTACTATAATAAAATACAACTTTTAAAGAGGTTGCTTTGTGTGTTTATTTTTATTGTATTTATTCCTGGGCTGCAGAGGATTAGGATGTACATGACCTTTTGTACCATTATTTGCTTATCAGCCAGTGATTATCAGAGGATTCACACCGGTAGTAAACTGCCAGTCTGACTATTTCGTTGGCTGTTCACTTATGTCCATGGTATAATAAATAATCGTGAGATCAAGAGAGTTAAGTACAATGCAGAAATAGAGAGAGAGAGATCTAGGGGGGAGGGGGTACAAGGGGGGAGGGTTGAGAAAAGGGGTGCATGCATAAGCACAAGAAACAGGGGGCTGAAGGTTAATTGTCTCACCTACATCGAAAGTATGACAGGGGAGATGGAGGTAAGGGGGGGTGAAGGTCAGTGCAGGACTTTGCTTAAAAATGCTTTAATCACTGATATTTAACCACAAAGTCATGAACCAGGTGTAATAGTGCAGTACGAACATCAACAAAGTTTCAGTACATTTCACAGTTCCACCTCATAAGGAATAGGTCAATAAAAAATATTTAGGGGCTATGTAGGAGAACATATCAGAGGACAGCCTAGTAAGTGTAATAGTAAACATTCACTGAGACAGATTAGGAGTTAGAATCACATTAACAGATGCTTATACAGCTTCCAGCATCATAGTAGTACATGTAATATGCATTATTCAGTTCAGGTGTACATACCTCAGTACTGATAAACATTTGTACGATTACCACTGTACATTGCTATCTATAATACAGAAAGCGAAGCACATTTTACTTTAGTGTCATGTTGAAGAACCTTATGGCAAGTGCAACCCATGGGATAGAACATGCTCCTATAGAGTTTCCAGCATTTTATAATAATAATCATCATCTTTATTTATAAAGCGCAATTCGCATGTATCAAAGCAGTTTTACAAAGTTAAAAACAGTAAAACCATTAATATTTAAAATACAATAACTAAACAGCAGATGTTAACTACATCAGTTGTCAAAAAAGGCAAACTTGAATAAACAGGTTTTCAGAGCTGATTTAAAGCAGCAGTGCAACGAAAATGGGCTAAAATTTGACCCCACCTTTTTTTTTCGAATGGATGCCAGACATCTTCCAGTTTGTTTTGGTGGTGTCATTTTCAGTTTCCTTTATCATTTAAGAATTTAATGAATGTTTTTAAACAATTGTTTCTCAAGAAAAAAGATGGCCACCTAATTGTTGCATAGAAATGATATTGAAGATATGAGAAGGGTAAGAATCCAGACAAAAATGCAGATGCACAGTTCACAGCATAGGAAGCATCCAGAAAACCCAAATCAACAGTTCTGCCAATATTTTTCATAACTGTAGCAGAAAATTAGCTTTTTGGAATGACTTTTTTCCTTGCACTGCTGCTTCAAAGCTCTCCACAGTCAGGCACCCCCGTACCCGATAATGTAGAGAATTCCACAGGATGGGGGCCGCAAACGCAAATGCTCAAGCTCCAGAGGTCTTCAAATGAACCCTGGGAATCTCTAGCAATCCTTGCGTGCAGGGACTTCAGATTCTCAGGGTGGTTTTGCCTGTAGTCTCTCCATGTACAGAGCCCAGGTAAGATCATAGAAGTGGATGCAGTTCTCTGTAGCATAGGTCATATTTTCATATCTGACTGTATGTTCCAACAGGGTTCACCATTCTCATAGGTTTGGACACTGGTGATCCCACCAGCATCATGGCAGCATGCATTTTGCAGCAAGCAGAGCTCCCACTAACCAGAGCTTCTTTGGTGTTTTGTCAAAGGACACATCTGGGTATATCCCAGGAATGATCATGTGTGGATTACAGGGGATGGCACAGTTCAGGCAAGTTCACAGTCTTGGAGTATCTAATGCCAGTAAGGTCATAAAACAGGGCATTCCCAGACTGAATGGCACCACCACCAGCACCGACTATCAGAAACTATGCCCCAGCCATGTAAGACTGCAAGAATGTGGTAAATGTGATGGAGGATTTTAAATTGGGTCAGCTTACCTTGGAGTTCCCAAGATGACCAATAGGCCATATGCCATACACCTTCACAGTCAGCTTCCAGTATGGGGCTCCTAGTTCAATTTTTCAAGTTTGGCAGAAGTGGCCCCAGGTGCTGGAGAGTCAGTGGACAGCCAGTGATGCAAGTGACTGGCAAGTCCCCTCTGGGAGTGTACAGCACAGAGTCTATATTCTAGGGGGTCAGCCTAATATGGGCCAGTCACTCCCAGGGACCACTGTCTGAGTGCACTGAGGAGTTACATGTATTGCCATCTCATGGTCTTGGGTAGAACATAGTGGTCACAGATCTCATCAAAGGCAAACACAATACCCATGGTATGGTCAATGAGGCCTCCCGGAACTAATATTCCGGCATCCCTTCAGACAGGCCACGTAACTGGTATGACACCAATCTTGAGCCTGGGATTGTTCCACAATGGTCTATGGAGAGAAAGACTGAGATGCATTCCATCCCAGTTTAGGGGCTGCATGTAACCAAGTACAACGGATCACCCTTACTGGGGGGGAGGGGTTTGGACTGGTAGTGGGAAGTCTAGGAAAAGGAGTCCCACATGATCTGATATGCCTGTGCAGGAGAGTTCCAAGATCTTCCAGGGAGTCTGGAGGGTAGCATCAGTGACTGGTGTCAGCAAGGATCCTATATCATAAGGGCGATCGCTGAAAGACGATCATCATTATGGTGAGTGTACATCACTGAAATTCAGTTTTGGCAATGTACACCCCTGGTGACAAAGAAAACAGTGCAAGGGACACTAAAATTCACTTTTATGTGGGGGGCTGTGCCCCCCACACCCCCTACTATTAGAGTTTCAGCTCTAGGGGAGTACATGTCGGGGGGGTACAACAGTACAAAAAAAACATTTTACTGACTTGGGCCAGGCGCAGCAAAGCATACCTGCACCCAGACCCAAACCCTGTATCCCATCCACCCCAGGCCAGCAACCCACCACGCCACAGAGCCGGCCCAGCGGCTGACCACAGCACCACCCCTCATAAATCCTCCCACCCTTGCTAGGCGAGCTCACTCCCCCCCCTGCACACGTGTAAGCATAGCGACATCCGGTCACCATTTGCGAACCCTCCCCATGCGGTCGCCTTCCCTACTCCCTCGCCATCTGGGTATGCACCGCATGTGGGTAGCCATACCATCAGCAAGAGGCATGATATATGAAGTAGAAAAGCAGTGTGGTACTTTTTCAAGTCTGGGAGTGCCAGGCTTCCCTGTTGCCATGTGTTAGACAGTGTAGGAATGTTCAGGCAGGTTTTCTCACCCACAGGAAAAGATGAAACGTCTGGTGCTGAAGAATAGGGAGGTGGAGGTTATCCAGGACATAGAGAATTTAGGGATAGTGATCATTTTTAGGGAGTTTAATTTTCCCCAAAGGGAGAGGGTATCCAGTGAGGACAGCGACTGAATATGAGCGACCATCAAAATAGCTACTCATAAACAGCGCTATCCTCATGGGCTACCCTGCAAGGGTAGTTACTGTATGCTAAGGCGACTGTACAGGAGGGTGACTGGAAGGGGGAGAATAGCGAGGGAAAGGGGAGGGATAGGGAAGAGTTTTTTTAGGAGATAGTGTACCTGCTCCAGCCGAGCTAGCTATGTGGTGTGGTGGAGAGGGTGGCTAGCTCTGGTGCAGCAGGTACTGGGTTTGGGGCTGGGGACTTGGGGGAAATGTTTTTGTTGCTGGCTGCTGCTGCAGTTTTTTTTTTCCCCTATCTGGAGTGTTGCCCCTTCCCCGGCATGCACCCCCCCTGGAGTTAGTAATCTTTAAGTAGGGGGTGCAGGGGGCACATCCCCCCTGCATAGACACTTAGTCTAGTTGCTGGATGTTTGGTCGCTGGTATGTGCATATCGCTAATTTGCTTTTCAGCGATATACACTCGCCATAATAGTGATCACTATTATGACATGGAACCAAGGGAGAGGTGGAGTTTTTCCCAACACTGCATGTCCCTTTTGGCAATATCCAAAAGTGGGCCAAGGTTGGCTTTGACTGTGCTTACTACAGCTGATTTTTACTGAACCCCAGAGAGCTGATACCTTGAGGGTGCTACTGATAGAAGTATGAGGTAAAAATATGTGCAGAGCACACCTTTGAGACAGGGTATGCCTGAGATTTTTCTGTGTTCAGTTTGTATTCTGATATTCTGGGATATTGCTGCAGGGTGTCCATAAAGGGCTGCATGGATACTGCCAGGTTGGAAAGAGTGACTACAATGTCATCTGCGTATAGTAGGAGTTTGGGGGCTGTGGACTTTTCACCCATATTTTGTCTGCTAGGGGTTCAATGGACAGTAGGAACAGGAATGAGGAGAGCAGAAGCTCTGCCAGTCCCTCTAGAGTTGGGGAAGGGAGGACATATAGCCTTTTGTAAGGACTTCTACTTGGGAAAAATGGTATAGAAGGTGTATCCTGTCCAGGTGTATTTCAGAGAACCAGAAAACGTTTCATAGACGTCCAGAGGAACCCTCATTCCACCCTGTCAAAGGCCTTTACCGCATCCAATGACAAAGCAGTAGCCAGGATTTTAGACTCCCTATGGCACCATAAGAGGTCAAGTGGATGTCTGACATTGTCTGTCCCTAACCAGCCAGGGACAAAGCTCACCTGATTAAGGTAGATCAGGGTAGAGATCACAGGGGCAAACTGGGTAGCTAGGCTTTTTGCCACAATTTTGACGTCCACATTTGTGAGAGGAATAGGGTGAAACTGCCCTTTTGGGGAATGAGAGAAATGAGCACCATTGTAAAGAAGCCAGGTGATACCCCCTCCAGTTTAGCCTCATTGAAGATGCCACCAACAAAAGACCCATAACAGCTAATAAAGCCCCAAAAAATCAGCAGGGAAACCATCTAGTCTAGGGGCCTTCCCCAGTGGCATAGATAAGATAGCCTTGCCACTTCCATTGCAGTATCAGAGATGTTATGGTCCAGTTAGCTGCTGAAGTTACTTGGAGTAGAGGGTGGTTTTCAGAGAAGGAGTCCATTAGTTGATGTGGTACTACAGGATCAGCCCTATGGAGGGTAGTGCAGAAAGCTACAAATTCTGTGGTTTTACTTCCTGGGGAAGGAGCTGCTGTGCCATCTTCCCTCTGGATATAGGCAATATATCTGTATGTCTCTTGAGTCCTAAGTTGATGGGCCAGAAGTTTCCCAGACCTTTCTCCTCCCTCTCAGTATCTTTGATTGAGCCTAAAGAGGGTATATTCTGTTCATTTTTGAAGAAGTCTCTCAATGTCTGCTTTCAGGAGAAGCTTTTGTCTCTGAAGTTGGCCCCCTCTTGGTCTCCCCCCATTTCAGGAGGAGCTCAGTCCAGAGTAAACTTCCAATTGAACAAAGTGCCTCTGCTTTTTCTCACCTCATTTGGAAACAGTGAGCACCCCATGTCACTCTCTCAGGTCAGCTGGAGAGACCCTCCTGGCGGTCCTACATACAAGATTAAAATCTTCTGGAGATTGGGCATTTGAAGTAGCAGCTATGGTCCTCTGGAATTCATTGCTGGGGTGCCTCTGGGAGGCACCCTCAGTAGAGATCTTTAAGAAATGGTTGAAGATCTTCTTGTTTGAGCAGACCGTTGTGACCTAATATAGCCACTGATATAGTTAATGGATCATCGAGCAGTTCAGTAATTAGTCTGTTTTTAGATTTTTAGTCGGTATGTAAATTTTATGGATTTATGTTGACTATTTTGTACTGTTTTGTATGTCTGTATTTTTATTATAAGGGTGCCTGAGCCTTTGGGGAAAGGCTCCCAGTACAAATAAACTCTACTACTACTACTGCAAAGAATTACCTCTCACCCTCAGGGACTGGGATCTAGTACTCCCTCTCTGTTTTTTTTTAAAAGGAGGAAGCTTCGGATTGTGAGTCATCTGGGTCTAAGGAGGGGTCCCTCTAGTCTTCATCTTCTTCCATGCCCCCCCCCCACAATTTTCTTTCCTGCAAGGCAGTGAATCTATTAGTAAATGGAGTGGGGGAAACCTTTCGTATTTAGGCTTGTGACTCCTTTCCCTTTTTTTTTTCTAGGTCCAGAACGCATACCACCAGCCTCAGAAGAAGGGAGTGGGGTTTAGGTAGCTGAGGCGGGGAGGGGAAGGATGAGGCATATCCTGGTTTCCCTCCACCACTTATGAGGAAATATCCTGACTGATCGGTTCAGAGACAGGGGGAGTGTTTGAGTTGGGAGAGTGTCTGGAATAGTGACCTCCATGTCTTTCTCTGGAGTCCTTTGACCCTGGGTAGTCTCAGAAATAGACACACTGGAACGGAAGCAGAAAAAGTGTCTGACTGAATCTCCTGTACACCGGGACCCTTATCAGATGGAGAAGGTTCTGACAAGGCTGGTGCAAGCTGTTGTGGCTTACAGAAAGATCTAGCTGCCATTTCTGATGCCTTTTTTGCAGTTCTAGACTGCTGAGCCTCACCACTTTGATGATCTTGGTCCAATCCATCTTCACAGTTGTGGGAGGCCATGGGGCAGCTCTTATATGAGTGCCCCTTCTCCTCACATAGGTTGCAACAAAAGGGGTTAGGACAGTCTACACTAGTATGGCCATACTCCAGACAAAGCCCACAGTTGTGCTGGTCACATGCACTACTGTGAAGATTGAGGGATCAGCACTTGTAACAGGACAGGGATTGTCCCTGATAAAAAAATACACCTCTGTCCCTGCCCAAATAAAAACTGCTGGTCAGGTGGACTAGCCCATTACTCTCATATTTTAGGTCTATATGGAATTTCCACCCTCCTGTCCACACACTCTGTTTATCTAATATAGGAATAGGTACATCTAAAACTTTGCATTTCTGGTGGAGCTAGAATGTGATATCAGTTACATTAATCCCCTCATTTCTGAATAAAAAAAAATTCACAGTTTTAACCACAGGCTTAGTCAGTGTGATAACCATGAAAGTTGCTCGCAACAGAGTGTTCCTCAAAGTGGAATACTTCACCCAAAAGGTGTCCAGAGATTTTACTAGCTTAAAACTGACGTCATAGGCCTCTTCCCCAACCACATGGATTAAGGCATACAGATCTGAAGCTGGGACAAGCATAGAGTCCTTTAGTGAGAAGTGAATAATATAGGTTTGATCTAGTGGATTCTCATGGCCGCCAATATAGCAGAGCCTAACAGCATTTGTCTGTTGGACTGGTTCTGATTTGGCTGTAAACAAGTTTGAATATCTCATGGGGGGGGGGGGATCACCCTCAGAAGCAGCTTTGGTCTGCGCTGTTTTTCCAGGTCTCCCAGCTCTGGCTGGGTGTGGTGGAAGTGGTGGCCTCAGACTGCTTGCAACAGTAGGGGCTTCAGAAGAAACAACTTGTTGAAGTATCTCAGAAATACCTGGAAGGAAACTGCCAGGAGTGTCCTTATTTATCAAAATATTCTTCACTTGTGCCATTGCTTTTAGTTCAGGTTTTGGTAAGGGGACACTTGTCTGTAGTGTCCCAGATACCTGAAGATGAGGCTCTGGAATAGAAACAATATTACCTTTTTCTGCCTCTAAATCTGGGTTAAGTCACCAGCAGCAGTCATTTGGCTGAGTCTTTGCACAGTTTTCTGACATTCCAGGAATGTGATGTGTGGCTCCCAGTGAATCAAGGATAGATGGAACTTAATCTCCCTGTGAAAGGGGGTGGCAGTAATCACATTTACAGCAGGGGCTTCTGAAATTATATGAGCTTCAGTATCATTCCCACTCTTTTGATGTTTCACATTGATTTCCTTGATACTCATGTTCCGTGGTGTTGTGTCAGGTCTTGAGTTTGCAGAGCTTGCAGTGGTGGCGATGATGCCACCAGCCCAAACTTTCATCTCCTTCAGGGATAAGGAAATAATCTCAGCTGCTGTCGGGATGGGACCAGGCAACCACAAGATCCCATCTGCCACTTTGACCCAGCCAGACACCTAGAAATCTGACTCAACAGACCAGGACCCTGAAGCTTTAGTTGGCGGGGTCAGATTGGGCTTCCATTTCTAAGCCCTAGACTGTCCTTGGCTATCGCTCCATTGTCTGGTGCAGCGGGTCTGGAATCTCTTTGATCTGATGCTGTCAGAAGCTGCCAAGTCATAGCTTCTGCAGGTGCATTCACAGGACGGACTTCTGTCTTTCCCGAGACATGAGACAATTTCACCTCTTCTTCAGCAAGCAGTTAGAGTAACAATGCTCTTCTTTTAGGCATTCCTGCTGCCAGAAGAACATTAGCTGAATCATCAGAAGCATGACCATGCAAACCAGGCACCAAAGTCTTACTCCTTAGGAGTCTGTAGAACTGGAAGCAACCAACGTGTCCACAGGAGATAAAGCTGACAGAATTTCTATCCCTTAGCAGAACTGGATGACAGGTACCAACTTTGTAGTAAGGATATGCTAATTTTCAATCACCACTGGAGTCTGTCTCCAGTGAGACAGAGGTAGCATGTTCCCCTCTTTCTCCTCCTTCATCCTCCTAGATGGCCATCTTGCAAGGCTACAAGTTGACCAACAGCGCTCCCTTCCGAAGAGTAGGGAAATTGTATTTGCAAGATAAAATATTACACAAAAACACACCTACAACAAAGCACAACAAAAACTAACAAAAAATTTAACTACAAAATTATGCAGGAAACAAAGCAAATATACCCTTCCTAAAATGGTTACACTTTAAGTGGCAGTTAACTAGACTGTAGTTACAGTGTAACTACACTGCAGCTACATTGCAGTTGCAATGTAGTTGCTTGCAACAAACATGCAGCACATAATTAATGATTCGTTACATTGAAACAGACTCTTAAAATAAAGTGTAACCCCTAAAACACACAAATCAAATCAAAAAGAGAAAATAATACAAGCATGCTAGGCAGTTGATGGACATGATTCCAGGGGCTGTAGCTCCAAAAAATCATCCAAAACTGGATCTAAAAGGCATTCTTTCTCCTTATTAGGGATGGCCAATATATTTTGCTCAATTTTCTCCAAAAGGCCCCTTAGGGGGATTTGTTTTTGTTATAACACAAATTGTCACCTAACCTGCTAAACAGATCATTTAAAAACCAAAAGAAGAATATGTAAGATATCTGGGTGGAATGTTGTCCACCCCCCCACCCCCAAAATCACCATAGATCAAAACTGGGTGAAATGATTCTCTTCGCTGACAACTCTAAGATGGAAGCAGTAGTTGAGAGGGAAGAGGGAAGGCTGGCCCTGTAAGGGGACCGGGAGACCCTGGTTAGGTGGGCTCACACCTGGAAATTAAATTTCAATTCCTCCAAATGCAAGGTGTTACATCTTGGGTGGGGGAACCCCAAACACGAGTACACCTTGGGAGGGGAGGCGCTGGATGCCTCAACAGGGGAAAAAGACCTAGGGGTCATGGTGGATGCAAGTATGAATAACTCTGAGTGGTGCAGGACAGCAACTGTCAAAGCAAACAGGATGTTGGGATGCATTGCAAGGGGGATCACATCAAGGAGCAGAGAAGTGATTCTGCCGCCGTACAATGGTCTGGTTAGATCACACCTTGAGTACTGTGTGCAGTACTGGAGACCGCACTTTAAGAAGGACATACAGCTCCTGGAGAGGGTTCAGAGGAGGGCTACCAAGATGATATGAGGACTAGGAGATTTGACGTATGAGGAGAGACTTGAGAAGTTCAGCTTGTTTTCATTGGAGGAGAGAAGAGACGGTGGACATGACTGAGGTCTTCAAGTACCTCAAGGGAATAAATAGGGTAAACACTGGGGGATCTTTAGACTAAAGGAGGGAGGTATCATCAGAGGACGTGGTTTGAAGTTGGAAGGTGGAAGGATGAGGGGGGGAAGAAGAGGAGATTTTTCACTGAGAGGGTGGTGGAACCTTGGAACATGCTGCCTGGTGAGCTGGTTCAGACTTCTACAGTGGAGGGCTTCAAGAGGGGGTGGGACAGATATAGAAAGGGGAAGTATCAGGGGACGGTCTGGCCCAGGGGGGCTGGGATGGAGGATAGGGGTTTCTGGAACGCAAGGCAGGGGGAGGCCTCCGTACCCAACTAGGGATCTGAGCTTCGAGCAGACTCAATAAACTGTAAGGCCTAATCTGCTGGCAATTAATATATTCGTATGTTAGTATGTGTAGCCCACATTTTTTGTGGTGTCTGTGGGCCCTGAAGCTGATCCAACATGCATTGCACTGACAATGTGAGAAGGACAATTATGAAATGGATAGAAAAAATGTTGGCTCCTGAATAGTCAAGAGGTACTTTCAGCCAGCCATTATCCCAGCACAACAACCAGGCTGAAAGTAGCTCAACAAAAATGTGTTTAAAACATATGTCCAATTTACTAAAAAGGACCCATGTTATAATTGCAGTAAGGCACACCAGGGAGTGTGTTATAATGAGTTGACGGCCCTTCTCAGGTTGTGGAAGCACTCAGATTCACCTTGTGCTTCAACCCACCTGAGGCTGCCACCATAATGCACCCCCTGTCATGCCTTATTGTTAAAGTAAAGCATGTTCCTGTACAGAAATAACTCTGCAGAGTGAGAATATTAATAGATTTTCTGGTATTACATGTAACCTTATGCAGTTGTAATTTCCATTGCTTCATTTTCCAGACAAAATCAATTAAATACATTGATTTCCTTTCTGATAAATTTTGAAAAACTCCTAGAATACCTGTCTCCCACTTCACAAGAAAATATTCACACCTTCTGTTCCGAAGAGTAAGTGGTTTTCCCCAATGCCCCGGACATTCACTAAAAAAATACCACCAACAACTAAATTTAGTTTGCATCTGTACCCACCCTCCTCCCGGGACAAGGCTGAAAACAGTCAGTATTACGTAGCCATCCTTCCTCAGTAAACATAAACTAAATAAAATAAATGTTCCCACAGAAATGATTGTGGAAGGAGAAATACTGCAACCTGGAATGATATGGAGGAGGTGGGGTTATTGGGGTCACAGCATGCGGCAACAGGATGCTGCTGGTGGAGTGGGTCCATCCAACTGACTGAACGCAAGCTGTACTTTGGCCAGATCATTCAGAATCTCACTGACAGTGGCAATCTTTGGTATTGTGAGCACATTAAGGAATTATAATATAGGAAGTCCAATCATTCCAGGAGTTATGCTTAACGTCTTGGATAAAGACTTTTTTGCCAAATGAACTGAGCTCCCTTCCATGTGGGTTGCTTGTATCAAGGTTTAATGAACTGCATTGAAGATTATGAATTGAAATGAGGTTGCTTTTGTGAAATTAAGAATGATCAAATGAAGTGGACTAATATTTTCTTTATTGGGATCCCATGCTTGAAGAGCCAGTGCAATCCTTAAAGATGTTATTACTTTTTTTAAAAGTGGCAGGTTGCTTTCTGAAGTGTCTTCCCATTTTACTGTGGCCAGCAGGAAGAGCTTCTGCTTCACAATACATCCTGTGAAAAACAGAACACAACTTGTTCAAAGGAAGAACCCCTCAAAAGGTGTACAAATGGTGCAAGAATTGACACATGGATTAAATGCCAAAATGAGAAAGAAGTCAGCTGCACACATACTGTGAGCATCAAAGAAAACACATACTGTCACAGGAATATACTTTATAAAAGGCTTTATTGCAAAAAAGTGAAGTTGTACAAATAAATTTCTCACAATGCTGCAAGCGGGCAGTCCAAAGATGCTGAGCGTTGATGGTAATATGTGTATAGCTGACTTCTTCCACAGTTTAGAACATACGTTTTACTTTGCTGCTCACATACTGTATCTTGCACTGTTCCTCTCAACACTTCATTGGCTTTGTGACCTCACTCGGGATGTGCAAGAATCTGAACACCAAATTGCCCAAATATCCAGGGCATTTAGGATTCAGATATGGTTGTGTATAGCCCCAACTGATGGTCAGCATTCCAGTTGGCACCCCCCCCCATAGCCCCACCCTTCTTGGCTTTCCTTAACAATGTCTCCATATGTTCATTTCATTCATTCTTCCCATCTTCTTGTCCACGGGGGTAGATCAAGTCCAGGACATCCAGCATGTTCCAGTGACATGGTGTGGCACCTTCCTGTTTTCTGAAACAAAAAAAAAACAAGTATTCCCATCACTGTCACCTGATACTGCAGGTAAGTTCGTGTAAGGGTGCCCAGTAGCAAAGGAAACCCTGACATCTTGTCTCTACTCTCTCATCACCTCTCTCTGTAAAACATCCTGGATCCATTTTTGTCTGGTTTTTATCCCAGCCAAAGCACGGAAACTGTTTTCATTCATATGGTCAACCCATGTTGCTGGTGTTTTCAGAAAGTCACTCTTCACTTATAATTAACAAAGAATGACTTTTTGAGAGCTTGAAGAATGAGAAAAATGAGAATGAACATGAAGATAGGATTTCCATAGAGACCAGGGAAACATCTTCAAAGAACATGACAACAGCCAACAGTGCTCTCCCAGACTTCAAGGAATACTTTGCACCCCCCAAATCACTTGTTTCACTTTAATTTTACAAAAACCTACCCTACTCCCAACTGCCTGTAACTTACTTGTCCCACCAGTGTCATCCTGACTGAAACAACTGTACAAATTCTAAAAATACTTGTTAAAATTGTCCAGTATTTAGCAGGGAATCTTTCAGCTTTCAATCTTTATGGATGAATAAGCATTGCCAGTTTAAAAAGCTGTACTTTTACCATTTTTTTAAATTTTTTTTCATGCAGGATTTTCATAGGATGGTGAGTTATAAGCAACTGGAAGTTGGGGGGAGAGGTTGCAAGTTCAAATTTAAAGCAATTGGCTCCCGGCAAAATAATTTATTGTGGGTTACAGGATGGTGAGATAAAGGTATCTGGCTGTTTCATCAGTTTGAGTTGCAGAATGGGCTATTACATAAAATAACAAACAGGGACCTTTGTAGAACAGCTCTATTATGCAACCTCGGGGTCTGGTGGCATCACAGAGCCATTTAACCTTGTTCTCATATCAAATTAATGTCACCAAAACCCTCACTTGTATAAGGCAG
This sequence comes from Neoceratodus forsteri, assembly GCA_016271365.2. Taxonomy (NCBI): domain Eukaryota; kingdom Metazoa; phylum Chordata; order Ceratodontiformes; family Ceratodontidae; genus Neoceratodus; species Neoceratodus forsteri. Next base: position 8,937,662 of record JADMNL010000042.1, read on the forward strand.
GCTTGTTTACACTGCACCTTGCTGCAGCAGCTCCTTTGTAATTGTTCAGAAAATTTCTTCTGAAGTGCTACATTGGTGTTGCTGCTGCCCATTTCCCTTTCCAGTGATTTGAGCATTTTCCTGTCTATTGGGTGGGAATATACTGTACGTCAGTGCAGGTGGTTAATCTGTTCAGACAGCAAATCAAACCACCAAGACCGCATCACAAAGCAAGGGAAAGAGGGATTGTGGCGGCAACACCACGCAATGGAAAAACGCTGAAACAGTAATGTTCATACGTGGGCAGGGGCACCGATCTGGCCACTGTGAGCCAGTGACATTGGCTCATGGTCATGTGAATGAGAGCTGTTCCTCGCAATCCCATGTGACTTATTCTCTACATTGCTAATGATCATCTCATCTAAGTCGGGCTTTTGACATTAAATCACTTAATCCTCCTTGATCACCTTAAACATTACGAGGTCTCTCTGATCCCTTACTGTCACAGTTAGTTGAGCTGTGGCTTTGATTTGACCTCAGTGACCATCTAAAATATTAAAAAATATCACTGAAACCCTGTTCCCATTTTAATTCAATGGAGCATGCCCCTACACTCCATAAATACCTCACAAAACACCAGAGCGCAGTGGCGGTACAAGGGAGGAGCATTAGTGAATAGGAACCAGGAAGGGGAAGGGATCAGCAGATGAGCAGAATTTTCTGCAAAATAGACTGACAAAGTCATGGATAGGTAAGTTACCACTGAGGGGGGGGGGAGATGAGGGAGTGTTTTGAAATTAGCACAATTGTTGCTCTTTAAACCCAACTGTCACTTCTATGAGGATGGCTTTGAGCTCTACACCTCCTTGACTTTTTTTCACCCCCTCGCTTCATTTCTTATAATCCCACATCAATCAGTTAATGCATGGGACCAACTAAATTTCCTCTAGTGCTCTAGTGCAATATGTCAAAGACTGAAGCCTTCATGTAGAGCAAGATGAGCTGTAATTTCAAACTGTCTCCTTCATTACTCTCTTCAACTCTGACCTCATCTTTTGCCTCATCTGCAAAAAGCCTCGGTCTTTTCATTGTCCTGGATCCCTTTTCTTCTCATATCTCTTGTGTTTGTATGGTAAGCCTACATATTATCTTCTCCATAACATCTCCCACGTCCCTCACTGTCTGGACTCTTCCTCCATTAAGGTATTCATCCATGCCTTTGTGTTCTCTTAACTCAATGTTTTAAACTCACTTCTTTTTGGTTACCTGTATCAACTTTATTTTATCTGCAATGCTGCTGACCACCTCCTTACATGCACCAAAAGACCAAAAGATCCCATTTGGAAACATTTCAACTGGTGACCAACTAGCAATCAGTTGAATGCTAGTTGAATATGATTTGCAATTTTGCTCTGTAGATTAAAGGGGAACAGACATGAATAATGACCCACACAGCCTGAAAGCCCATGTAGAGTTCTTTTAAACAAGGTATTGGACATACCTGTAACTGACAGTGGTTCAGAGATATAGCTGACTAAGTCTGCATTTATTGATACTACTGCACCACCATTTTGTGGAAACTTGTGATTTCGTGCAGAAACAAGCTGTGTACAAACCTTACAGATCTGAAGTGCTTGTTCTCTACCTACTTTAGATATGGTGAAAGCATTCAACAACTGTTTAACTTTCAAAATATTTAAATTAATTGAGTACTTGGCTTTCTAAATGCTCAACTAAAGCGGCTCTTTCAGTTGAGTGCAAATTATTTGCTTATTCACTTCTAGTTCCTTAACAGTTATCTTTTTTTTCATATTGGGCTGGCACCATTGCCTGACAGTTAGAGCAAAGCAGTGAGCATGAATGGTCTTGGTATATCCAACAGATCTGGATTGGATTCCCACAGCTTCCACTTCCATACTGTGGGACCCTGAGCAAGCCACTTAACCTCCTTGTCCTTGTGCATCCAAGATGCACCTGGAAATGAGCCTTGGCTCTGTGTGTCATTCCTGGACCAAAATTGAAAAATGAAAAATAATTAGAAATAAATAAAATATGGGATGTGATCATATTACTCCTGTTCTCTATGACCTTCAGTGGCACTCTATCATCCCTTTCAGGAGTCAGTTCAAAATTATACACTATGGCCTACATTCAGGAACATTACCTCCCACAATTTTCAAGTGCTGAATCGGGTTAGTAAAGGCAAATTGAAGTGGTGCTAATGCTAGAGGTAATCTTTCTGAATACAGGCCAATACCTTTAAAACACTCTCTATGTCTTTTCCTGCCTACTTCTTTGACCTTGACCTCTGCTCATCCCCTTATTCACCTTTCTCTCCTCTTCTGCAGCTCCTGTTCCTGCCAGCAGTGTATCCACTGTTGGTCGCAGAGCCTTTCCCACTGCTGCCCCCTTTGTCTAGAACAGTCATTCATTCTCTAGTCACCTTACCGACTCTCCTCCCCTTTTCAAACTCCATCTCAAAATTAATTATTCTGCCTTGCCATTTTGTATGCTGTCTTGCGTATGCGCAAGCAATATCTTGCGGTAGTAGTAGCACAGTGAGAGGTGTGTCAGTGTTGGCAACTGCAGGGCACACTTTAATAGGTGCGTCACTCATTCCCCAATTAGCCAGCATGCTAACACTGAAGCAAGAATTATATAAAGTGCCACCGACTTGAAAGGCATGTGCCACTGTTATCAGAGACAAGCTAGTCATGCAGCAGCAGAGATGAAATGCCTCCCGTATGTGCCTTTCCTGGTGAAACATTTCAATAAACATGGCAGCAAACACAATCTGCAAACAAAGCCGACATCGGGGGCACAATCCCCATGTCAGCATGTTCCCCCATCCCCCCACATTGTGTGGCACACTGGGAGCCCACCCCAGTGTGCCGCCACTCACACAAAGCCGACCTTGTCGGCATGTTCCTCCCCTCCCCCATTATGTGGCACACCCAACAAATCATCTTGCCTTGTCTGGTTCCATTTAATTTTTTTACCTGAAAAAAGGAAAATGGTCACTCGTTGTCCACGGCACCCCCTGCTCCAACCCGCACCCACCCTCTGTGCACCCCACCTCCCCACACCCACCTCACCCCATACTTATAGAAACATAGAAAAACAGAAGTTGATGGCAGATAAGGACCACAAGGCCCATCCAATCTGTCCATTTTTTCTACCTTATGAATGTGCCATAGGCCTGTACTCTGTCACTGGCCTATCTAGTCATACTCATATTTATTGCTCCCTTATGCCTGTCCCATGCCTGTTTGAAGCCCTGCACTGTATTCATATCCACCACTTCCTAAGGTAGGCCATTCCATGTATTCACCACCCTTTCTGTGAAAAAGAACTTCCTCACATTATCCCTTAATCGGCCTTCCCCTAATCTCATGCTGTGTCCTCTTGTCCTTCTATTTTCTTATATTGAAACATGTTAGACTCTTTCACCTTGTTAATGCCCTTAAGGTGTTTGAATGTTTCAATCATATCACCTCTCTCCCCTCCTTTGCTCTAGGGTATACATATTGAGCTCCGTTAATCTGTCCTCATATGTTTTTTGATGCAGTCCCTGCACCATTTTGTATGCCCTTCTCTGGACTGCCTCCATTTTGTTAATGTCCTTGTTCAGATGCGGCTTCCAGTACCGCATGCAGTATTCCAGATGGGGACTAACCAGTGTCTTGTAAAGAGGGATTATTACTTCCCTCTTACGACTTGTGATAACACTACTAATACACCCCCAACATCACTCTAGCCTTACCTACTGCTTTAGCGGTCTGCTTGGATGATTTCAGGTCATCTGTGATGATGATGATGCCTAAGTCTCTTTCTTCCCTTGTGATTGCCAGCAACTCCCGTCCCAACCTATAGGTGGCTTCAGGGTTTCTCTTCCCTATGTGCATGATCTTGCACTTCTTTGCATTAAACCCCAGTTGCCACTCTTCCGACTATTTTGCCAGTTTATCCAGATCCCTTCTCATTCTGCCCACCCCATCTGGATCATCTACTCTGTTGCAGATCTTGGTGTCATCTGCAGACAAATGTAATCCTCTAGTTCATCTGCAATGTCACTGCTATAGACATTGAAGAGGATGGGCCCCAGGACTAATCCCTAAGGTACCCCACTTGTGACTTGCATCTCTTCTGACTGTATACTGTTTACCAACACTCTGTTTTCTGCCAGCCAACCAGTTTGCCTCCCAGTTGACCAACTTCTGACCCAGCCCAAGCCTAACCAGCTTATTAATCAATCTTCTATGTAGAACAGTACTTTTTTTAAATCAATTTTTTTTATTTTCCAGAAAAGCAGATGACAACAATAAAAACAAAGGAATATCAGATACAATATAGCATATTACAAGTAACAATAACCAATTCACATCTATACAGGATTTAAGATATGTAGACTTATGGAATGAAAGCATTTAAACCTTTTGAAACCTTACAAAGTGCATTACAATGTAACATTAATAATGGAATTCAATACTTTGAATGCCACTAATTTTGATGGAACAATTTATTATTTAGCTAATAGCCTATTTCTCAAGAGAGAAAGGAAAGGGGGCCAGACTCGCTCAAAAGAATCCAACTTGTTGTTCACTGTTGCAGCCACTCATTCATTATTAGCCAATAATCCCACTCTATTAAATCATTCATTAACTGAGGGGGGAGTCGTAGACTTCCAGTGAAAGAGAAGTAATCTTTTCAGTGCAAGGGCAATCGTAAATACACAGTATCTCTGTGGCTTACTTAAAAGAGGTATCTCTGAGTCAATACCTAAAATAAAAAAGTACTTGAGAAATGTAGGTTACTATTGGTTATCTCCTCACATACTTCATGAACATTTCTCCAAACTTTCTTAATCACTGGATAATTCCAAAACATGTGCATGAGGTCTGCATGTTTTGCCTTGCATCTCCAACAAAGACCCTCCTGTAAATAATTCGCTTGGGGGAATAATAGTAACAGTGAAGAATTTTAAATTGAATTGTCCTACCTTGGACCTCTCTGCAACTAATGTATGCATTGCTCCATGTTTTTTCCCATTCCTCCTCGGTCAGAGTCTCACACAGTTCAGTTCCTCACTTCAGCTTGAATGCTTGTGAGGGTGAAATATTATTTTCAGCATTCGTTATCATTTTATAGTATGCACCAGCTCCCCTTTTCAATGATGCCAGCCTCACTATTTGTGCCCATTCTTTATGTTTGGGCAAAGTAAAGTCTGGTGTTAGAACAGAATCTTGCAATGCGTTTCTACTCTGTAAATAGTTTGTAAACTGATACTTTGTAGTTTAAGTTTATGGCTTTCTTCCTCTATCAGGTCTCCTACATTTGTTATACCAGCCTTTAACCAATCAGCCTCATTCAAAGGCCTACCCCCATATTTCTGATCTGCATTATTCCAAATTGTGATGAGGTTAGTGGGGAAACTCATAAGATGCAGTAAGTTCTTAACTTCAACAATTGTGCGAACTGAGGAAATGATGCAGGGGTTGCCTTCGCCTTACTTTAGAGCCTAAATGAATGGCAAGTCAGAAAGTTTAAATGGGGAGACAATGGCTTTCTCTACTGCCAGCCACAGTGGGGTGTCAATTCCACATTCATCAGAGATGTATTTGACTGCTTGTTTGATTAAGAAGGAAATATGATACTTTTTCCAATGTGGTAGAGCAAACCTCACTTCTAATAATGAACTTCTTAATTTCTTAATAGAGAGTCTAGGTGGCTTTGTCCCCCATAAAACTTTCCTCACTAGACTTTCTATTTGTTTAAAAATCCTAGTATGTATTCTTAGAGGGATACTTTGAAAGAGGTAAAATACTCTTGGAGCAGCCATCATTTAATGGCATTAACTTTACCCCATAGGGACAAGTGTAAATCTTGCCTTTTAAGAAGATCACATTCTAGATTTTTTATCATTGGCAATATGTTCAAATCAAGTATTTTGTCTATGTATTTCACTATTACTAGTCCAAGATATGTAATTTGATTCTTGAATTGTTCCCTTGGGCCAGAACCCCCCCCCCCAATCCCTCAATCTTACCATCTTCGAGGGTCTTGGACCTATGGCCAGAATTTGCTTCTTATTACAATTTAAATGCAACCCAGAAAGCTGTGAAAATTCCTCCAGTAATTTGCTTAGGACATTAAATGATTCCTCGATATTTTTAGTTGAAATGAACATGTCATCAGCGTACTCAAAAACCTTATTATGTATATTACCTGTTTTAATCCCATGTATACCTTTATCCTCTGAAATTTTCCTAATCAGAGGTTCTATAGCCAATATGAACAGATATGGGGACAGAGGGCAACCCTGCCTGGTTCCTCTGAAAAGGTTAAGGGGTTCTGAAACTAGACCATTCGTTATTACTCTAGCTGACGGACAGCTATATAAAGTCATGACCCAGGAGATCATGCTCTCTCCCACATTCATGTGTTGTAGAACAGAAAATATATATTTCCATTTCAGTGAATCAAAAGCCTTGCGGAAATCCAGAGCCACAATAGCAGCTGAAGTGTTAGACTTAGAAGCCTCCCAAATTACATCAAGCAATCTCCGAACATTATCTGCTCCTGACCTACCTGGAACAAAACCAGCTTGATCTTTGCCTAACAATTTAACAACATACATTTTAATTCTGGTAGCCAGCACTTTTGAAAGAATTTTGAAGTCTACATTTAAAAGTGAGATAGGTCTATAACTGTCACATGTCAACGAATCTTTGCCTTGTTTCAATATTAGGGTGATATAAGCCTCCCTCATTGAATTGAGCAACGCATTTCTGACCGGTATCTCTTTAAACATTGCTAAAAGATGACCACAGGTCTGATCATTCAGATACTTAAAAAATTCTGCCAGCAATGCATCTGGATCTGGAGCTTTGTTTGATGGTAAGTCTTCTATAGCCTGAGTTATTTCCATCATGCCTATAGGTCTGTTTGACTCTTCTCTCTCTCATCATTTGTTAAAACTGGCATTTTAACTGACTTAAGATAATCTGCCACAATATTATCTGGGGCATCCCCAGAACTTTGGTATAGCTTTGGATAAAAGTCTCTGAATTCAGTATTTATTTCCTTATTAGTAACTGCAACAGAATTTTGACTATTTCTGATGCCCACTATTACATTCTGGCTTTGTCTTGCCTTAAGCCTATATGCCAGTAGTTTACCTGCTTTCTCCCCCATTTCATAGTATGTCTGCCTTGTTCTAAACAGTGCGTATTCTGCTTTGGCTGAATAGATCTTATTTATCTCATATTTCAAACATGTAATTCTGTATAATAATTGCGCATCCGAGTTATTTTGTTTTTTGAAGTCCTGTTCGAGTAAGTGCATTTTTTTTTCCATTTCTGTTCATTCCTTTTGTGTTTCTTTTTTCTTATGAGATGAATAACTTATTATTCTACCTCTAATGAATGCCTTAAATGCATCCCATAGGCATGCATTGGAAACCTCTCCATTGTCATTAACAAGAAAATAATCCTTAATCTCTTTACCTATCCAAAGCTTAAAATCAGCATTATTTAAAAGAAAGTTGTTCATTCTCCTCTTCTAGTTCTTTCCTGCCCTCCCCCAATATAAATCGATAGTTTTAACAGGGCATGATCTGAGACTGTAATGTCATTTAGGCAGGCACTGTTGATACCCTTTAACAGGTTTTTAGAAAGTGGGAGGTAATCAATCCTGCTGTAAGAGTTGTGTCTGGCTGAATAAAAGGAATAGTCTCTTTCTGTAGGATGAGTTAGTCTCCAAGTGTCTACTAAATTTAAATCCTCAACCATCTTATGAAGGGAAATTTGGGATTTAGTCTTTTTGACAGAGGTATATGCTCTGCTTCTGTCCAATAAGGGATCTAATACCTCGTTAAAGTCCCCTCCCAAAATGATTTCATGATCCTTAATAAAACCAAATGTGGTTGAACTGTGGTCAAAAAAAGAGTGTCGCTGTACATTAGGGGTTTATTATAAGTTTCCAATAATCACTTTGCGGCCATTAATAGATCCTGACAGCAACTGAAACCTACCTTCTACATCTGCCAAGTGATTAGACTTAAGAAAGTTTACCCCTTTCCTTATCAATGTTGCTGTGCCTCTCTGTTTTGAGTTAAACACACTATACTCTACTGAGGCAACCCAATTTCTAGCTAACTTTTCAGCCTCTGTAGATAGCAAGTGTGTCTCCTGAAGCAATGCAATATCAATATTATTCTTAGCTAAATACGATAATATATTTTTCCACTTAATAGGGGACCCTAGTCCCTTCACATTCCAGGAGCATATGTTTAAAGCAGTGAAAGTCAATTATATAGGCTGTAAATCAAATGTAACACTAATAATATTCTGGTAAAAAATATTATTAATTAACCTTTATATCAACAAGTTGAGTAAGCAAAATAATAGAATAAAAAGAAATGTAAAGTACAATGTACACTACAAAATTCTGTAGTATAGATAAATTCTCAAAGCTTATGTAAAGAAGAAAGTTACTGTGAAACTCTCAAGTTCTAAAAATAAAACAAAAACTACAAACAGTAGGTTGTGATCTACTGTAGCTCCCAAACCCACCGAACTTCTCTGAGACCAAGATGGCAAAGGCGGCAACAAAACCAGGAGCACTGACATCTGCGTCTATGACGTCTTCATCCTACATAAATAAACCAAAGTGGGCTTTTAAAATGTAACAGTCAGAACCAGTAGGCATTACCAGTTACAACAGGCAAAAGTAGTCAGTCACTAAAATACTGTGTCTGAGCTCTGTGGACATAAGTGAGAGGTAAAAAGGTCAAGAAGGCAGAATAGGGAGAGTAAAAAAAAAAATAGCGCACCATAGCCACATATTTAGCTTTACTCAATCAGGCAATCTGTGAAATTTAGAATGTTACTGTGCTAGATACTTCTGGCTAATAAAAGCATGTAAAGAGCATCCAGTTTAGGGTTACCTGTTCCCACTTTAAATTGAAAGCAATAGTTTCTTAATGCAAGCTTCAGCCAAGTAGATAACATCACGGCCAAATTTTTCAAAATTAGCATTTTCATTATTTCTAATTATCTAGCACCTTTATTTGTATGGAAATCTACTGGTAACTACTGAGTTTTTCTAAAACTTATATACTAAAATGGATATTATATGCAAGCATGAGCAGAAGAGCTGACCGGCAGTGTGTACATACAGCCCTGAAAGCCATAGAGGACCTGCAGCGGGGGGGGGGGACATCAAATCCAACTGGCTCACAACACAGCAATACTATGGACAATCTGTCTACATATTTAAAATATGTTAGGTGTGACCTTCTGAAACCTACTAGTGACCTCCGAAAGAGTAACACAAAAAAGAAAGAAAGTTTGACCCCACATTAAATTTTGAAGCTGCATGCTGCGCTTACAAAGTCATAAAAAATGTGCTATCCAACATTCAGCAAAAAATCCAAAATATGACATGTAGTCGTGACGCATCAGTCTGGTTGAATTACTTTTAACTTTAGTCCAAACTCAGCTGTCTTATTAAATCCAAACTTCAGCAAATAAAATTGCATTTCACCTTTACATTTGACAAATATCATACATCACGACTAAATTAGTACTATATGAGCTTTGAAAAGTCATCATACTGGAAGCACATTACTTGGTATGAACTGTGATGCAGCAAGACGTGGCACCTTGGAAACCTGCATCTCCTGTATTTGTGATCCTTGTTGTGAAATGCTTCCTGGGGGGAGTAAGAGACTGTAGTATTCCTTACTAGCTGACCCATTAATTTTTTCCAGTTCCGCTACAACTCCAGATGAAGAGGAGTGCACACTGTCTCTGCTCCTGTTGCGTTTTCTCGGATTAATAGCCGAAGGTCTGGGTATGCTGGATGGACTTGTGGAGTGCTTTGTCTTCTTACTGATACCAGGTGATTGGGAACAGAGGCTTGTGTCTCTCAAAACGGATGAGTATAAATATGGAGTAGAGGTTTTTGGGCTCCGAGATACATTAGCTTTACTTTGTTTTCCTGCCAACTGTCCTAAGTGTTGTTGAGCTCTGGAACGGAGGTCACGCGCCGAGGAATCCGAATGTTGCTCTCCAGGTGTTCTTTATGTGGGATTTAAAGTAGAATGTCGGTTTAGCTGAGGGCCAGTAGAATCTATATTTATAGCCTGCCAGGCGTCTTGCACTGCATTACATTTAATATAAGACTATTTTTCCTCATGAATGACCAATGTAGCTGGATATTTAAAGTGATACAGAATCCCCCTTTGTTGGAGCTGCTGCTTCACTTCACAAAATGTTCTCCTCTTTTCTATAACTTCTGAGGAAAAGTCTTGATAAATTGAAAGCCTCTCCCCTTCCAGTTTAATACTTTTCTGTTTCTAGCCAGTTTCAGAATTTCTTCTTTAGTGGAAAATCTAAGGAAATAAGCCACAATAGGTCTGGGTCTTCCATTAGCAGGCTTGGGATCCAAAGATCTGTGAGCACGTTCAATTTCCAGTGGCCTCGGCCACTGAAGTGATGATCCAATACATCTGGAATAAAATGTTGAAAGTTAACCATATTTCCCCCTTCAATGCCTTCAGGTACTCCCACCAGCCTCAAATTGTTACGTCGCCCCCTGTTTTCTAGATCGTCTACCTTTTCCAATAGGTATGTGATCTGACTGCTCTGTCTCTGTGTGATTTGCTGTAAATAATCCACCTTATTCATAAGGTCACATAGTCTAGCAGCATTTGTTTCTATTTTTGTGGATATTTCCTCGCTATATTTATTTATTGCTGCCATTATATCAAATTGTAAATTGGCAAGCATAGTTTTTAACTGCTGTATGTCCTTTTTGCTAGCATTGATATTTTCAAAACTGACCTATCTGCTGACAGGAGCATTTCTTACATCAGGTGTTTTAAGGTTACTGGTCAACATTTCGGAATGAAGCAGAGGCCCGTAATGATAAAACACCATTTTAAAAAGTATAGGCTTCAGTATAGCGCAACATTTTAAAACCTTTAGGTAACTGCCAAGTTCCAATAGAGGAAAATGAACTAATTACCTGGAGCTGGCAAAAATAAAGTCTCAAAATATTATAAACTTGTGGGTGAAGCATCAGCGCGAATGAGTCAACCCTCCATCTCTTTCAGATGCTGGCTCATGCTCCTCTATGTGGAACAGTATTGAAAGCTTTGCTGAAGTCAAGGTAGGCGACATTAACTTCCCCGCCTTGGTCCACCACTCTGGTTACCCAGTCAAAGAAGTCTATGAGATTAATTTGACAGGACCTTCTTGCTGTAAACCCATGTTGTCTTGGATCCTGTGCTCCTATGGAATCCAGGTGTTACACTATCCTTTCCTTAAGGAGTGCCTCCATAATCTTGCCCACTAATGAGGTAAGACTGACTGGTCTGTAGTCCCCTGCCTCCTCCCTGCTACCACTCTTGTGGAGCAGGATCACATGAGCCCTTCTCCAGTCTTCTGGGACCTCTCCTGTGCTCAGAGACTCATGAAACAGTTCTGATAATGGCTCTGTTAGTTCCACCCTTAGCTCCTTTAGTACCCTGGGATGCATGCCATCAGATCCCATTACCTTGTCCACCCTGAGCTTAGTAAGCTCTTGTAGGACCCTTTCTTTGTGAAGGAACTAGTGTACACCTCCTTCCCCCCTGTGTCCATGGTGCTGAGCTGTGGGCCCTGCCCTACCTTTTCCTCAGTAAATACTGAGCAGAAGTATCTATTTAGGATAGATGCTTTTCCTTGGTCCTCCTCCTCACACTCCCCTCTTATCCCCTTTGATCTTAACAACACCCCCTCTGGACTTTCTCCTTTCACTAATGTAGCTATAGAAAGTCCTGTCACCTTCTTTTACTGTTCATACTAGTGTTTCCTCAGTTTGGGCCTTTGCCTGCCTTACTGCCTTCCCTGTTTCCCTTAGGGAAGTTTGGTATGTCTCCCTATCTTCGTCCTGCTGTGTTTCCTTATATTTCCTGAAGGCCAGCCTTTTGGTTCTGACCTTTTCTGCTACTGTTCTTGAGAACCAAAGTGGTTTCCTTCTTCTTTTGCTCTTGCTTTTCTCTCTAACACAATGAGATGTTGCTTCAAGTATTGCATCCTTAATGCTTGCCCACTTTGCCTGTACCCCCTTACCTGTATTTCTTCTTGCCAGGACTAGTTTAACTCTGTTGGCCATCTTATCAAAGTCAGCTCCTCTGAAGTTCCATATTTTTGCCTTGGAATGGGATGATTTAGTTCTAGTGGCCAAATTGAACCATACCATGTGATGGTCACTGGCCCCCAGGTGACCTTCTACCTGGAGATCTGTGATCCTTTCCCCATTAGTACTAGATCTAGGATAGCCCTGTCTCTTGTGGGTCATTCTACCAGTTGTTTGAGGCCCTCCCCCTGCAGGAATTCCACTATATGTCTAGTTCTGGCAGATGTGCCTCCAGAGCTCCGGCGCTGTGATCTTTGGTGGAGGGGGAACAGGTCTGGACTCTTCAAAGCCAAACTGCAAAATGAACAAATGCCGGTAAGCTGTATAATGGCATCAGTGTGGCGGGGGAGTCAACTAAGGTGGATGTCTTAGCCATTTTTTTTAATTTTGGCTCCAAATTTTCAACATGGCATTCTTGGGACCCCACCTCATGAACGCATGCACTGTTATCTCATTATTTGGTCCCGAAAGGTGATTTCGCAGTCACTGTGCAGAACCGCCTTTCAGGACTGATTAATGTAATGACAGTGCCACTGTTCATGAGATGGGGTCACAAAAAGCCTAAGTTGCAAATTTGGTGAAACAATTGCAAAAAATGCCTGTGTTAGAAGTGTGCATTATGCAGTTCCACGCATGCTTGTAACTTCGACAATTTTGATTATTTTCGCTCCAGATTTTCAACATTGCCATTTTTTTTAATGCCTCCTTATGAACAGAATAGCTGTCACTTTTCACATCCTGCCCGAAATGTGTTTTCGCACATCTGGCTTACAATGGCACGGTCACTGTGGGAAAACAACTCTCGGGACAGATTAACAAAATCACAGTGCCACTGTTCATGAGAGGAGGTCCCAAAATGCCTAGGTTGAAAATCCCCAAAATAATTGCGTTACGGGCGTATGTTGCACAGTTTCTACACACACTCGTGACTTCACCAATTTTTCATATTTTCACGCCAGAATTTAAACACTGCCATTTTTTTACACCTCTCCATGAACAGTACAGCTGTCATTTTTCACATCCTGCCCAAAATGTGTTTTCGCACCGGTGGCACCAAATGGCCACGTCGCTGTGCAAAATCACCTTTTCAGCTAACAAACTAATAGTGCCACTGTTTATGAGGTGGGGTAACAAAAAGCCCATGTTGAAAATTTGGAGTGAAAATACCAACAAACACCGGAGTATTAGAATTTTCAACCGTAATGCCCCACCCTGTAGAGACTGACAGGTGTCAGGGGTGCGACTTGGGAATTTCGGATGTAATGTTCATGCCACTCCAACCCCAGCCCCACCCTGTAACCAGTGACAGGTATCAAGGTGTGCCTTGGACTCTTCGCCCCAAAGTTTACCCCATTCTCCTATACTACACACATCTCAGTGTATTTCCTTATGGAATGGGGTGAGCATAAGGCCCGAAGCCCCCAAGTCACACCACGACACTTGTTGGTATCTGCCAGGTAGGGTGAGGTGAAATGGTGTGAGCTTTATGGACAACGACCCAAAGGTACACCCCAATGCCTGTCAGTCTCTGCAGGGTGGGGGTGGGGTTGGCGTCAGTTCACTACTTCACTGCAATTCTTATTATGCAGCTCTCTAACTCCTGCACTACCAATGCCAATGCCAGCAAGGCAACATTCGGCATTGACAAATGCTTGTATTATCAAACCATTGCTGACTCTACCTGTGTTGTATTTCATTATTTGCTTAGTCCATGAATTATTTAGTGATAAATTTTGTATGAAAGATGTTATACAAATAAAATCAGGTTACACTTTATCTTAAAGAGCACCTTTCATGATGGTCCAAAAAAGTTACAGCTTGTAATCATTATATGCAGTACTAGACCTGAAAGGGTGTGTGCATTTGTTATTTTTGACCAAGGTTTACTCTGCCTTCCATAATTTGGATTTGTTTTGGAGCCCTGCTCCACTTGCCTTTGCTGTTCAGCTGCTGGGCTGCTGGCTCCTGATGGCATCACTATAGGGCAGATGAGTGACCCATACTGTGCAGTTGCAACATTGTTGCAAGGGAAAACTACCAGTACTTAGTGTACATACTGTGTTCCCCCTTCCCCAAGACACCCTATTAGCAATGCACTGTGCCAAAATCCAAATGCCTTGTCAGTTGTTTTTTTTTTTTTTGTTAAATTGACTCTTCCCTGTAGTGATGTCAGCAGTACAACTCTGAGCCCACAGCAACACCAGGCTTGCTACAGAAGCTCTGGTACACCCTGCAGTTTTTAACAGCTCAGAATGCAAAAAACTAACTGCAGTGGACAGTAATGAAACTATTAATAACAACTGAAATAGAGCAATCCAATTCATTGAAAGGCAGCAGCTGAGCAAAATACAATGGGTATTAATCCCACAGTAAAGCCCGCTGCTGCTATCTCTGTAATATCCACAAAGCAGCAAAGGTGCACACAATAATCACTGCTACTGTAGTAGCAGAGTAAAACCAGTACCACAATGCACTGTTTAACAGCACAAAGACATATGTCATCCCCCCCACCCGAGGGACATAGTGCTATCTATGCACACAGTAGAAATTAACATGAGAAACGATATGCATATGTTATGGGGCACTGAATTGTTGCAAGTATTCTGGAGAGAGAGAGAAAGAGGAACAGAGAAGTGTCACCTCGCAAGCAACAGGAATCACCAACAGAATATGTGCAGCAGAAAGAAGTGAATCCATGCGGCATGACGGCAAGAACTGAAATGTAAATATTAGTAAAAACACCAACTATGTAAGCGTAAAGTAGTGTGCAGCACTGTAAGAGTTTAAAAATGTTGGACTCAGTAAAAAAAGAGAACTGAGCAGTACAGAGCAGACAGATAAAAATCGCAGACTGACGAGAGCTAGAAAATAAGCAAATGAGACGGCTTTCAATGGCAGTAGAAGCAAGAGACATAGCTAACACAAGATAAACGATGTAAAAAACAACAATTACTACGTATAGATTTGCAAAACATATGTTCCATACCACTAATCATTGTGTTCCCTTCAAAAGACAAACATATTAATCTGTAAGGAAAAAAATTCCACTATATGAACAGATGTGGTTGTGAGAAAATGACAAGCACTGTATCGTTTTAATTGGAAATCATATTTTGTGAAGCACTGCATCTACGTGTATGTATCATATATTACAGGTAATAATGCAACATTACCCATTTGCACATTGCCCATGTTACAAGAGCATTAATCCCCTCCAGAGTTGGGCTCTGCTAGGGATAAATGCTTACATAGTTCCAGAATCAATGCAAGAAGGGGCAGCTTATGCATGAAAGTCAAAAGGACAATGAAAGGTGCTTTTTTTAACTACATTGCAGTTGCAATGCAGTTACACTGTAATTACAGTACAGACAAGGAAATTTAAAATAATGTGCTACCAAATCAAATTGTACTGTATAAGCACTTCCCCTGCTCCATTGTCCCTCTAGTTCCACCACCTGCTACAGGAACAAATGGCCCCAAAGGGTTAGGATTTATTTATTTTTGTTTTTTAAGCAGCACTGCCTCTGAACTATACCATTAGATCATGCTGAATGTTCTAGCTCTGAATCCACAGGTCTCTGTCAACATAATATTATGGGGAAATAATGCATAAGAGTATATCCCTGAAGATAAAGGGGGCACATTTTTGTGACAATGGAAGGGGACATGGTGGTTTTTGGAGTATTGTGTTTAACACAAAGGAGGGAGATGTATGCATGGGTCCCAAGGATCCCCACATCGGATCTGAATCTGAATACATGTGAATATGGGGGCCTTTTCACCTCCCCTAGAACTCAGTGATTTGGATATCACACCTGACCACTCTGACAGCAAGATGAGTAGTACCAACTGAACAATCTCAGCTTCACCCTTTGACAGCAACGATGTCTCAGTCATTAAGGTTACTCCCAATGTGATGAGGAATGAAGTGAAATGATTTGTCAGCCTCTAATTAAAATTTCTGTTCTGCATTTCAAATACAAAGGGAAGACCTAGGGCCCGTTGTCTGTAAATCAGAAACAAATAGACGTGGGGAGGTGCAGGCTCAAATT
Source organism: Neoceratodus forsteri (assembly GCA_016271365.2). Taxonomy (NCBI): domain Eukaryota; kingdom Metazoa; phylum Chordata; order Ceratodontiformes; family Ceratodontidae; genus Neoceratodus; species Neoceratodus forsteri. Next base: position 8,953,879 of record JADMNL010000042.1, read on the forward strand.
ATAATTAAAAGGAAAGATGTGTACAGACTCACCCAGTGCTTGTAGAGTAGTCCTTACTACCACAAGCACAGCTAGCTTACATGGACTCCCCAGTTACATTGTCAAGGTTTTGTAGTCAACACTACTTTGTCAGGATGATGGTCCACAATACTTATTGGGTTCCTTTCCATATACTAGCACATCAAAGTGCTGTCACTTAATGCACTCAGGGATGAATTTCCAAAAGTGAGTGCACAGATCCGAAGTCACAGTTTTGTGCTGCACCTGCTTCAGAATAAATATGCCAAAATGTTTGATTGTTATTTTCAAATATTTCGGCGCACTGGGGATGGTTTACCTGCTTAATGGCAATTACACATGCTTGCATCATTTATTTGGATGCACGCTTCATTTTCTGTGCACACATTGTGGCAACTGCACCAGAAAGTTAGGTCACATTTCATGTGGTCTATTTGTCATGAGTTGTGCAAAAACAGTGCAACAACTCTTGGATGTGGGATGCTGCTTTGAAAAATTCCCACCCTTTGCTTTTTCTCCAACATTCCCTCAGCAAAACTGATTCACTGATCAACTACCTTCCTGAGGAGGTCATGGGGTTAAAAACAGTGGGGGAATTCAAGCATTCATGGGACAGACATAAGGCAATTATAGTGGGTGGTTGGAGGAAGTAGGCTGTTGGTTAACTAGAATCTGCAGCTTATCCAATAGATAGGGAAATGGGCAGACTAGGTGGGCCAAGCAGTCCATATCGGCCAATGGGCAGACTAGGTGGGCCAAGCAGTCCTTATCGGCCATCAAAGTCTATGTTTCTGTGTAACTGACTCTTTTCAGACTCTCAGATTTGTGGCAGTTCTGAGGGGACTGCATTTCTGGTGTCAGTCATTCAGGGAGGGTACTTTATATTTGGATGGGGGGGGGTTCATGGCTCAAGGTTTTGAAACTTTGAAAGCTGCTGCATTCAACTTGATGTAATTTTCCACTAGGTGAATAAGCCAAATTTTAAAATTGGGAAGTAAATGTCTGTGTTAGGGATATGCTGTAGGAGAGCACTAGTATTCAGTAGGTATATTATTATGCTGCTGGGTAGAGTTTATTGATGCACAATGCACTCTGGGATGCTTCATCACCTCTGCTTCTACAGTTGTCATTTTGCATTATATCTTCTTATTTTTTTCAGTGTAGGTGATAGTAATTTGATAGCCGTTTCAGTGTCAGTGGTTTTAGTCAAGAGTCAGGAGGTACGATGTGCATCGTCCCAGCACATTCCTTTTCGCTGTACATTAAAGTGACATACTCTTGGTTCTGTGATTTTGTTGTTTTCCATGCTGCTGCAGTACGGGTATGGCACTTAAGACCAGCCATTTTGTGTGTGTGTATTTCTAGATCTGGTCTGCATAGCAGACCATTTCCTACTGTGATCAAAGTCAGGGAGTGCTTTGCAGCTGTCCCATTAAAATGCATGGAAGGGGGCAGAGGCATTATATTTTTTTATCTGTCAATGAGTGAGTGGTGGCCTTGCTATTGCTCCTTGCAGCTGTCTGTAGTGCTTGCTAACTCTCAATAGGCTGCAGGGAGGAGAGTGCATGAGAACCTCTTGAGCAGGTGGAAAAACTCCCATGGATGAGCAGCTGACCTAGGAGATACACTGTGGATGCCCACAGGTTATTTAGCCCCCCCCATCCCCCACTGTAATGACAAGAATGACAATGAATGAGGTCACAGAGAAAGTACTATTTGATGCCTGTAGGAAATAGAAATTATATATCCCTGGCTGTGATATAATGAAAAAACGGCTGAGTTTACAGTCAATCTGAGTAGCCTGGCCAGGGACTTGGCAAAGTAAGTGTGTGTGTGTGTGTGTGTGTGTATGTGTGTGTGATTCAGTTGCTAGAGCAAGATAGGGCCAAGGAGAGGCAATTTGCAAAACAATACTTAGCCAACATAAAAACAACTTTAATCTTTTCAGCATGCTTACTTACAAGAATATACTGTATTATTTACAACCCATCAGATGCAATGCATGCTCACACAACTACTACATTAAAAACTGCTGGCGCAAGAAGTTATGAGCTGGCCATGGCTAGAGCCATTTTTTTTTCTTAGCAGAAAAAAAATGTGCCCTTCCCCCTTAAACTACTTTATGGGTTCAGTACCCAACCCAGCCTGTCAGGGAACAAAGTAAAATATGTCCTTCTCCGCAGCCACACTGCTGCTACTACCAGTGAGTTTCGACCTCTCTGTCACTTCTGGCCTGCTCCACACTAACGTTGGAGGCGGGGGGGGGGATAAAAGCTTGCACGTTGGAGTCTGTAATTCTAAGTGCACGTGATCCTGGCTCTACTGCACTATTCTCCCTCTCGCACTGTCTTTTTTTATCTCGGTATTCAGTTTCAGCTCTACACTCTCCCTAACATGCACATAGGATTCACATTGCCATGCTCGCTCCAACCCAGCATGCTAAGCAGTGGAGTAGCTGACCCTGGGGTACCCCAATTAACTAACAGTGCCATTCAGAAATAATGTATTTTGGAAAAAAATGGCAGGTGTGGGCATTATCAATTTATCATCCTTACCTCCCAGGGAATAAAAAAAAAATCTGCCCCTCCATACCCCACGTACATGACGAAGTCAGTGCTCAACCGAGCCCGTCAGGGAAATAAAATGTGTCCCTACCCCCACAACTATGACAGTTATGGTGCTTTACAAAGCACAGGAGTTAGATTCTGGTAGTGCAGGGACTGTAACATATAACAGAATGTGGCTTTATATTGGGGTACCTTTATTCATATTGAAAAGCATTACCTAATTTAGTCAAGCAACCATACAGTTAACATTCACTAGCAGTTGAAGCCATCAAGTTGTCTGGGTATTTCCGGATGTTGTGTAATTTTCTAAAGGAAATCTCTCTGCTGGCCCTAAAGTGGAAGTGCAGGAAGGCAGAAAATTTCACTAAGAGATATCACGGGGGTTGGGGGGCAACGATGTAGTGGCCCGAAGGAGAGGGGGCCGGACTGGATACTGGAGCAAGGCAGAAAAAAACAGAGATATCACAAAAAATGCCAAGAAATATCTGGACATGACAGTGGTTGCAACTGTACAGTATATGCATTTCAATTATAAGTTTCAACTCAGTACAATACTGTGCATCACATTCTACGTGCATGCCCTTCTTTGAAAATAATAAGTGGTAATACTGTAGCCAAACGTGCAATATATCTATGGCACCATGCACCTGTTACTGTCTTCCAATACTGTTTAATACCATCCATTAATTTCTGCACTGTTCTTGGTTTAGTCTTTCAACAGATGTACGATTTCATGCCATTCCATACCATTGTGATGAGGTTCGATTCAGAGGAAGCACTATAGGCCAAGACAAGGTAGGGATTTACTTGTTATTTTGCTAAGCAAATTCAATCATCACAAAAACATATGAACATGTGAAGAAGCCAGCAGAAGAAGGCAATTTGTTCTATCTAGCCTGCTCGTATTGCAGGGTCCCTATCCTCCCTCCCCACTCCTCCAATCCTCCCTACCCATGATCCTTACCTTCCCCCGTGCCTATCCCAGCCTCTCTTAAAGCTGTCCATTGTCTTCAATGAGATGACCTCTTCCGGCAGTGCATTCCAAGTGTCTGTGAAGAAGTGCTTCCTGACCTACCTCCTAAACCTCCCACCCTCCCGTTTAAGACTGTGCCCCCTTGTGTTATGGTTGCCACTCAGCATAAATAGACTCTCCTTATCAATCTTATTTATCCCTTTCAAGTACTTGAAGGTCCCAATCAGGTCCCCCCTCTCTCTCTGTCCTGTCTTCCAGAGAGTACATGTTCGGTGCCCTCAACCTCTCCTCATATGCCTTACCCTGCTGACCCGCTATCATCTTTGTAGCGCTCCTCTGGACCTTCTCCAGCAGGTTAATATCCTTTTTGAGGTGTGGACACCAGTAGTGAACTCCATACTCTAGATGAAGCCTTACCAGTGACCTGCACAAGGGCAGTATAACCTCCTCTCTCCTACTACTGATCCCCCTAGATATGAATCCCAGCATCTTGTTTGACTTTGCTGCTGCTTTCTTGCACTGTGTGGAGTGCTTCAGGTCACTAGTGATCATGACACCCAGGTCCTTTTCCTCCTCTGAGGAAGATACTCGGACTCCTCCCAAGTAGTACTTTGTCCTGGGGTTCTTGGCTCCAATATGCATAACTTTGCATTTCTTAGCATTGAAGCCAAGCTGCCAGATCCTGGACTACCTGCCCAGCTTTTCTAGATCTTCCTGTAGGTTCTGTATCCCTTCAGCTGTGTCCACTCTCCCACAGAGCGTGGTGTCATCTGTGAACATCTCAAACAGGGAATATCAATAACCTCTTCCATGCAAATCTATAGTCCAAAACATTTAAAGTCAGTTAATGGTAAAATGTTTATTCAAAATATGAATGTTATAGTAGTACATGGTGTTTGTAACAATTTATATGTTCAGTTTAAGGTATGTACAACACAGCTGAATAAGAATGTGTTGTTTTTTTTTGGGGGGAAAACAAATAGCATTTCATTGGAAAAAAAGAGTAAAAAAAAACAGACAGTGAGGGCCAATGCAGGGTATCATTAGAGGATACAATACTACACAAAAATGTTGTCTACTCAGGAGGTGTTTTAACTCTGGTAATCCCATAATCAGCAATGCATTTTGCTGAAGTAGTGTTCTTTTGCCCATTGTTCTGGAGAAAAGGTGGCCATCAAGAAACTTCTTTCAGATGAATGCTTTAGCAGCCTTGGGTTATAATTTGTTCTCAAAAGAAACTACCATCCACTCATTTTAAATCATAAAAATAGACATTGTCATCTGCAAAGTTGTCAAAGAGTTAGCTGGTGGCATTGTACAGAAACGGTGCTGTGCATGTGTGTCTCCACATAGCGTTTAGCCTGTGGGCTCTAGTAGTCAGCTGGCAAAGTGATGGTCTTGTCTATTCTCAATTGTTCTTTACTTAGGATGCTGACTGAAATGAGGGAAGCTGATTCTGGGTACCACTATAGTCCCAGGCTGTATCCTTTCTACCCGTTGGGACTCATCTGGCTTTATCTTTGGCAAGTAGTCAGTTACTAGGATGGGTGTGATGTCTACAGGCGGCATCACGGCTACTCATTATGCCATAGCCTCCCCTCCCCCCACTATGAGTGCCCCTCCCTGATGGCCTCATTTGTAAAGTAGTCATTCTGCTACTCAGGCATCCCCTGGGGTCTCTCACAGGTTCCTCCCCCTGTCTCAGTTTCAGAATCAAATCCAAAGGGAAGGGAACTTTGACTCAAGTGGTGAAGAACTGGTGGAAATAACAGAGGCAGCCAGCCCCCACACTTATCACAAGGCACTCAAGTTATTGCATTCAAGAAGACACGCAGATCATACCAGTAACAGATAACAACACAAGTGCAGTGGTGATTTCTAAACAGCAACAAACACTTCAATGCAGGATGCAATACAGATATACAGGTAATTCAAAGTACGGCTCAGCTACTCATTGAGGAGCTACTACCCATGTACCCTGGTACTTCACCTCAACAGAGTCGTCATAACAACTCAAACTGGGAATACTGTCAACACCTCAGCAGTGTCAGCGTGTCTCCACACCAACCAATGGAGGTTGGAAATCACTACTGCACTTGTGCTGTCATCTGCAATGAAGTAAGCACCTCTTGCATTATTTTCTAACTAGTGTTTGAAAATGGGCTTTTTATTTGGAGGCATCTGATTGGCTGGTACCCATTCAACAGGGGTACATTAACTTTCAATAGATGCCCACCAAATAAAAAGTCCCAGCCCTAACTTGCCTCATGTCTAGCCAAGTATCCTTGTGCCCAACTTGCTTTGTCATTGGCTGAAGCACTGGGTACACAGTTTGAAACTACCGCCATTTTGTTTCATCGCTTTACTGAGAGAGAGAGCGAGACCCCTCCCCACATACAGACCTACTCCTTAGCCCAGACACCACCACCTAGAAACTACCCAAAAAAAATGTATCTGTTTTCCCTCTCATAAACCATCCTTTTGTTCTTTTTTCTACTGCACCATTTTGTGTGTTGCCCAGACACTGCTCATAGCATGAGTCACACAGCCGAACAAGTTCTTGCTCCTTGTTCCTTCAGCCCGCCACCCACTCCCAATCACTGTCACTATTTTCTAAAAAAAAAAAAACAAACATAACCCAATCTGTAAAATCCATCATGCTTTGTAACAATTTCAGCCCATTTAAAAAAAATGAATTAGAAGCGTCAGTTTTTTGTAGCATTAGGCTTGCCTGCCCAGCACGAGGTACTCCCCGAATTGGCCACAGCATTTTCACTGTTATCCTACATACCACTGCATCCTTGCTGCTGAATCCCTACCAACTGTGAGGGGACACAAACCACATTTTTTACAGTCATTGTACCCAACAGAATACAGTGTTTAAAACATACTTGCTGTTATGGGACTTGCAGTTTAGCACTAGACACTCGCGAGTCTCCAGTTATACAGTCAAGCAGCACCTCGTTTTCCCTTCCAGTCAATCATGATTAAAATCAGTATGTCACCAAAAAAATAAAAAAGCACACAAGAAAAAAAAGGCACTGACAGCAGCGCTGGGTTGGGAGAGGGAGATGCACAATACTATGGTGATAATAGCCCTTCTCAGCCCCCCAAAAAACAACCATAAACAGCAGCGCCCTCTACTGGCAAGTATGCCAAGTATAGTAGCAGAGAAACTATTTACAACACAGCTAATCTTTCAGTACTTTTTTAATTTCGTTTTTCAATTTGTTTTTATATTTTTAATGTATTTTACAAAACTGTTGCCTATAGCCCATTTTCTAAACACAATAATACCCTCCAGGGTGAGCGGTATGGGCAATACCGGACCTTCCAGGGGCTATAAGGTCCTCAGCCACCCCTGGGTGGCCTGGTATTGCCCAATACCGCCCACACTGTTGGGTATTATTGCTTGCATATGGTCTATGTCTTCTCTGCAATGCAATAACTTGTGGGTTGTGTGTCCCATTTTCAGAAGCCTCCTTAACTTTTCTCCTTCCATTTACAGTATGTACTGGAAGAAGGCTTTGATATTTGCAGCTCAATTTGCTATCCTGACGTCCCTTCCCTGACTGTAAGCACAGGCAGAATGCCAATCAATAACCATGCACAGTATGTTACATGCTTTGACATTGATACACCTTTAGTTAATTTATCTGGTACACACAGTCATTCATACTTAGGGTTCCTTCAGGACATGCCTCATGTGAGCCCTAACCCTACATGCTGTGATCCTGATCCCACTACTCTCAGAGAATGTGGGGATCTGTCTCACACTGGCACCAGCATCCCTCACTTTTTTGATTGCCTGACGTATCACCACACTGATTTTCTTAACTGTTTTGCTAATAAAAACTGAAAGGATTAAAAACCACAACCACAACAGCACAGTGCCGTAGTTCAAAATGAACAAACATACAGACCATGGCGCGTGCAATAATACAGTTCAGAAAACGTAACCTCTGTCACTCTCTTTGCCCTGGATACAAATGAAGGTCAAACTATAGTGGGGGTATGAGACACATTATTTTGTAAAGCATATTTTATTGACTTTTTCAAGCATGAAAACAGACCTACACAAAACACCTTATCTACCCAAATACAGAACAAATATTTGATCTACTGTATTAAAGTGCAACTACATGACTTAGCCTTATAATACAAAAGAGAATATAGAATACAATCAATGGAAAAAACATTGGTAGCACATCATGGGGGTCTTTATAATTCACCATACTACAGTGCTCTAACCATACAGTAAACACATTCATACATTTTAGACTGAGTATAATCATTGTAACTGAACTAGAGTCAAGTGCACAGGTAAACCAGCGAAAGGGCCCAGATTTTTCAAAGACACTAGTACAACCTCTAGCCCAATATAAGATTTCTTTCAGCTGGGCTACCTATGCCAGATTGCATAGCCAGTCTTGGTAATGTGGGGGCTCACAGGACTTCCAATCCCACAAACTACCTATTTTTGCACAAATGATACCAGAGTACAACAATTTAACTAATACCTGAGCTAGCTGATCATAGGCAGCAAGATCTAACAAAATCACAGCCAGGATAAAAGTTAGCTGGGTACCCATAATAGCATTACACACTCTCCTAATCCCTGCCCAGCATTCCACATTAGCTACGCAGGAAAGAAGAATATGCGGTAGGTCTGCTTCATCAATATCATATTTGGGACATTTACCATCAGAACCTCCTACAAACTTTTTAAGTCTGCTCAGTGTGCACTGATTCCAAGGTACTGAAGTCCCTCCAGGCCAAGATAAAGTCCTTCTTCTGGGGTAAGGGTCCAAACCATCTCAGCTGGGCCAAACTTAGAACCCCCCATTACAGGGTTGGGGGGGCTCAGGCTCCCTGACTTCCACTTCCAAATAATGGTGCACACAATAGTCGAGATGGCTAAGATGACCCTGTGGACCACAGGCTCCCCTCCGCCATGATGGGCAGAGTGTGAAGTTTCAGTACTGAGCAGACCTCTGCTGCTTTCAGCGCAGTTCCCTTGCCTCCTGAAAAAGAAGTACATACCTCCCACTGTGGAGATGACTTTGGAAATATCGAAAGCCTTTCGCAAACCTAGTTCTTGGGATCCTGGGAGGGCAAAATTATATCCACTCTGGGACAACCCCTCCCTAACAATTGGTAACAAACCTATGGCAGACAAAATCTGGGCAAATAGAGGTATAATATATCTCAAAGACCTTAAGCTCAATGATCCAGCTTCCATGATGAGTTTTCAACAACTGCAAGCAGGCTACGACCTACCCAAACAGCACTTTTGGCGATATCTCCAAATCAGACATTCCATCACTAAGACACTGGGCCCCCAAGTGTGGGTATCTCAATATAATGAACTAGACATACTTCTATGGCCTGATAAGGGACCCTCCCCAAGAAGTGGGACTATATATGGGTATATTTTAGACCTACTTCCGGACACCACACTCAAGGTCAGAGAGAAATGGTCAGGGGAGATAGGCACAAATGTTATGCCCCAGGTCTGGAAATCCTGTTAGAAATCAGTCAAGATGTCCACAAAAGACACTCAGAACTGGCTTGTCCAATTTAAAGTGCTGCACAGGTGGCATAGGACTCCACAACAGTTGCGTGGGTGGGAACTGTCACCCTCAGACAGATGCTGGAAGTATTTGACAGATTGTATCATGATTACTCACATCCTGTGGTCCTGCCCTGTGTTGGCCCCATTCTAGACCTCAGTTCAATCTACCCTGAACAAGATTCTGTCTTATTAAACACCATTATCCACACTGTTAGTGATGCTGAACTACTACGTGCCCCCAGCCATAGTGCCTGGTCTCCCATCAGGTAAAAAGAGATGGTTATTAGGGACCCTAACCATGGCCAAGAGAATATTCCTGAGGCACTGGAGGGACACAAAGGCCCCAGACCCTCAGGAGTGGATCCAGGAGATGGGAAAGTTAGCCAGCTATGAAAGGGTTCATCACATAGTGCAAGGCAAGACGACCCTTACCAGGCCACCTGGGAGGGGGAGAGTTTAGCCTCCCCCTATGCAAACTGCCAGAGGCAAGTGCAGCACCTATTCTGCTTCCCTAGACTCCAGGGAATGATGTACACACTTACCCAGTAGAGTAGAACAACGCATTCTATAACACACACTCTACTGAGCCTGACATTTGCCCCCACCCTTTTCTGGGTTGTAGTGTAAGCTGTGGTTTTGTCATACATATATACAGAATTCTAGTAGTGTTTTACTAATAATAGCCCCTCCACATTTGCAGGATTTATGAACCTGTGGTTTTGTAACTTTTTTGCAACTCTATTATTGTTATTTTAGCCTGTGCATCCATGTGTATTCACCCGGCCAGGGCGTGTCATGTTTTATGTTGCTACAATCCAGGTATGTGCTCATACCAGACTGCCTACATGTACTTAAGAAGCTGTTTCCTTGGAAATTTTGAAAATAAAAACTATGAATTTCAAAAAGTCTGCTCAGTGTGAAATGTGTGTGCTGCAAAATACAGTACTGGACCAATTTAAAATTACTAGGAAGAAATATTCTCTAGCTGCCTTCACGATAGCCTATCCAATCCTCCTCCAGAATTTCAACACCAATCCATTGCTTCTGTTGTTCCCTAATTCTACTGGTAGTGGATGGGTCATGCACCAGAATGATATAAAGCTTTGTTTTCAGTCCCTTACGCTGATTACGGGAGTCCAAAACCCCAGCGATGCTAGAATATTTCTATGAAGTATACGAGGGCTCTCTGACAGAGCCAATGTAATGCTTAACCTGTAGGTATCGAAAGCATTGTCTGTTAGTGAAGTTAGGACACAGTGCTGTATTTACCTGTGGACTTCAAAGACTACCACGTCATTAGTGTAAATATCCAGTCGTACAAAAACTCTCACCTCTGCTGGGTATCATTCACACGTGTCTTAATTCACTAGTGACTACCTAATAAAAATGCCTCTTAAAAAGAAGAGTCTGGGACTTCTGGTAATGTCATCCTTCATGGTGGACTGAAGTTACAAAGCTCCTCCAGGCCAAACTGTAATCTGCCTTCATCTATGTCCCTAAACTGATCAGACTGACACCTAAACATAGAATCATGGACAGAGTTATGGCTATCAGGCAGCAGTTACATGATTAAGTGGTGGAGACACCTAAAAAGCTGAAATAAGTGGACAGCGCTCAGACTTGCAGCACAAGCCAATCCTCTTCAAGGGCAGTGGAGTCACCGGACCAATTTTAAGCAGCAACTCTAAGGAGGATAAAGAGTGTGCATTTACAATTACTTCCAAAGGGCTCTTCAAAGAGCTTGGGAGATTGGGGGACACTCTTAATAAAATCCAGAATGACGTGGCAGATAACTGACGAGATATTCAGACACAGGAAAAAAATGGAGACCACACAGAGCCATGTTGCAGGCCTGTCACATACTCTGGACCTGCACAATGGAGCATTGCTGCAGTTGCATGACCGGCACTTGTTGCTGGAGCAGAAACTCAAAGGTCTTGAGAATAGATCTTGCAGAATCAATATTAGACTTCATGGCCTCCCAGAAAAAAATGGAGAAGGGCAGCATGGTAGAGTTTTTGGAAAGTTTTTTGTACGAGATGCTGTATCTGGAGCAAATGTATCTGCTTAATATTATTAGGGCTCATCATGTCCTTACTGCAGTGTCTGCTGACCCCAAAGTTAGACCACGATCCATTATAATTGCCTTTCTGAACTATAGAATGAAGACAGACATTCTTAAAAGAGCCTGGGAAAAAAGGAGGTCGTTTTTGGGGATAAGAGACTCTTCTTTGAACATGATTACGCTCTGCTTACGATGGACAGACGGAAACAACTTTTCCCTGATGTGAGGGTTTGAGAGACAAGGGTATGAGGGATAGAATTGAATATCCTGCCATTTTGAAGGTGTCACTGACTCAGGGATGCATTTTTTTCAAACCCTGACTGAAGCAAGCATGATCCTTGTTAAGTGGAGTATTGACATCAGTGAGTTGACTGACCAGCAAAAACTGAAAGAGATAGAAAGATGGCATTGGCGGTTACCAGGGAGCAATCAGCACTCTACTAGATCTGGGATGAACACTTTGTCTGGTTCTCCACCATAGGATAAGATGGCAGCAAGACAGACGAGTGCAGTTAATGCACCCACTTCAGTTTTGAACAAGAAGGCAGAAGTAGCATTTTCTAAGTGCTGCAGAGATGTGAATCGGCCAATTTCTTCACCTTCTGGCTCACAGGCCTGAAAGAGTAGCTGTTGTCTTCATAGCGTCATACTTACCTGTCACTGTGGAACTGTACTAGAGGTATCTAGCTCACAGCTACATTTGGTTCATGAGTCTACTCTGATAGTTTATTTCTGATGCCTTAACTCTCTTTCTATCCACTTCATCCCAGAGCTCTAATGTGGGCGTCAGGGCTGGTTACCCTTTTCTCTTCTTACTTCTTGGGCTTCTGTTCATTGACTGTGAGCTCCCACTCTAATGGGATTTGGGACTGTTCCACTGAGCATAGACCACTGCCTTTGGCTAACATGTACCTGGCTTATTTGGTGCTGTGCACGTTGGCATTGATGGGCCAGGCCTTAACTGGATGGCTCTTTGCTTGAGACTTTTTTTTCTCTCTAAAATGAGGAAAAAACAAAAACAAGAAAAAAAAAACAATAGAACCTTATTCTTTTTCAGGTCCCAGTTTATCATATTAAAATGTGCTGGGACTGGAGGAATGGAGTGAATTTCTTGTTTGGTCAGATCGGGGTGGGAATAATAAAACTACTGATGGCTGGTCAGCCTGCTGAGCGAGGAGGGACATTTGGGATGTAGGGGACCCCCTTGTGGTATTAGCCATATAGGGAATTCACACACTTCTTGAATCCCCTTTGGGTGTTCAGACCCCATCCCAGGGTTAGTTTGGTTGGGGGAGATACCCCCACTATAGCGTTGGTGCATGTACTGTTTCCCACATATCATTATTTTATTGATGAATTTGGCCTACTTCCAGTTAGGTTCATGTGTTTAATCGGGATGGGGCACTTCATCATGATCCAGAGTCCGTACTTTATTGGGCAGGCTGACACTAAGCTGATGTGGGTCCTTGGTGTCAGTGTGGCTCAGTTGGTAGCACATCTGCCTCTGGACCAGAAGGTCGTGGGTTCTCGTCCCACACCAGGATTGGACTTACACCTAAAAATCGCTGGCATCTGAGTGCAGTATTGGGGGGTGCTGTACTGCTGGGGTGTGCCGTCCTTCAGATGAGATGTTAAAACGAGGTCCCTTCTGCCCATCCTGGTGATGTCCTGGTGGGTGTACAGGTGGAAGTAAAAGAACCCAGGGCACTCTTCCCAAAAGAACAGGGAGCATTCCCAGTGTCCTGGCCAACACTCCCCTTCCCATAAACTGGTTCATGCAATTATCCAGGCTGTGTGTGGGTGCTGATGTGCGATATGGCTGCCACCACACATTCAGTCACTTCACTACCAGTCTAGCATTGCTTGAAAAGCACTTTGGGATACTGTGTATGAAAAGCGCTATATAAATGATGATTCTTCTTCTTCTTCTTCTTCTTTGGATGTGGAGGGAGATAGGGAAGGAATGAGCTTTGGTGCAATAATGGAGGATGAGACAAAACACCCAGTGCCGGCTTCAGCCTTTTCTGGCAGGGCAGCTGTATGCAGACAATGTTTGATGCATCACTTGCTCCCAGTTGGGATACTGAGGGAGCAGGACAAGGTAGCACATTTGGAAGTGCACGGGACTCCTTTTCTTCAGGACAGGAGGCCCAGCCATCTGTTCAGCAATTTTTTTGAACATGACGCTATCATTTATTTATACAAGTGTTCTGGTTACATGTTTATTGAGTTGCCCAGGGTTGGGGCTGTTATATGCTCCATGAACAAAACTTCTATCATACCTGATTAATGAGGAGGGAGGGGGGACCTGGAGGAGAGTTTCATTTTGTTTATTTTCCAGCTGGGGATCATTCTAGGCAATGTTGCTGTCATGCTTTATGGTTGAACTTACTTTTATTATGTATAATGTTGCTAACTAAAACAGGCTTAATGGATGTTGGCCTGGTGGCACTGAGGGTTGAGGCGCTGGACGCCACACCTCGCACCATGCTGGCAACCCGGGTTCGGGAACAAGCCTGGGCCGTCGGGGGTTGGCAGGGGAGAGAGAGAGAGGATAAAGGGTCCGAAAGACTGCTCTCCTCTCTTGGGGGTTCCAGGGGTTTGCCAGGCACCGCAGTGCCCCCCAGTGGAGACCAGAGGTACTGCACTGCTCAGGGCACGACTAGAGGGACACAGAGCCATGACGGATGTCCCTTGGTGTCATTGCATGCTCGGGCTCTGAGTGGGGGGGTGGGGGTGAGTTAGTACTTAAGCAGAAAAAAACCACCCCCGGGGACAGGCGGTGGCGTCACCTACCTCTCACCACACTCCACAGGCCAAACTCCCTCCTCTCCTGGACCGAGCCAGCCTGGCCTGAATTGTAGATAGAGCACCCTGGGAGGATAGGGTGGCCCCACCTCGGGGGGGCCTCAGAGCCAGGGGGATAGCCAGGTTGGTGCCAGGAGTCAGGAGGAGCTTCAGGCTCAGAGGTAGAGCTGGGGGAACAGGTGGTTGCCTGAGAGAGTTCCCCAGGGTGCCAGTGTCATAAAAAGAATTGGGGGAAAAAAACAGGCTTAATGGAGGTATGGAGATACCTGCACCCAAATACCAAAGACTATACTTTTGACTGTAATAGACACGGCAGTTATTCCAGGTCTGATATGTTCCTAATATCCACAGAGTGCTTACATCTGGTGTCCACCTGCAGAATTCTATCAGTGTCCGCCTCTGATCATGCTCCAGTTTTATTGAGGTTTCACCTGCCCCCTACCCCGTGTAACTCCAACTGGCAGTTCAATGTGGGTTGCATGAACTCTGACACATTCAAAGATTTTATTAGGATACCAGTTAATGATTATCTAGCTCTGAATCCCCAGGAAGCTACTACCCAATCTGTTGGATGGGACACTTTAAAAGCTGTCCTCTGAGAAACTATTCTTAAGTTTTGCTCAGAGGTCGAGAAGCAAAGACAGGCTCAATTAGAGGTGGACCTACCTGAAGCAGAGATCCAGGATAAACTCACATTGAACCCTCAAGCCCGACAGGTACGTGAATGTAAAAACCAAGAACTCATTTGACTCCTTACCACTCAAATAGAGGGTACCTTGAGGAGGGTTAGTCATCAGCATTATGAGCATGGGAATGGGGCAGGAGACTTATTGGCCCTCACTCTTAGAAAACAGCATGGCAGTAGGGTGGACCTGCGATTACGAAAACCCGCTAGAGATGGTGAAACCACAGCAAACCTGCTGGAAATCTCTAAGTTATCCACCGGTCATTATACCAAGCTATACACTCAGGAGACAATTCCACATATGACCGTTAGAATACAGGTCTTGTGTGTGGCCCACTGGTGAAACAGTAGCACTACTGCTTGTGATACCAATTACCTGGCTTTGAAAGTGAGCCTGGGGTGATGGAGGGCTGGCCAGGAGGAAGAGGACTGAGCATCCATAGGACTGCTCTCCTTCTCTGGGCGGAAGGGTGAGGAAGAACCCAGTGCTCAACTGACCCCTGGTGGAAACCAGGGGAAATGCAGCCCCAGCTAGAAGGTTGGGGAAGCATGACAGGCATCGGCAAGAGCATCATGACATCACTGCATACCACATCTCCCTCAAGCTGAAAACAGAAAAACACCCCAGCCACCACAGGATGATTGCCATCCTCTGCAGGCCCCACACTTAGTGACTCAGGCTTCTCCCGGAAATCTGTGTCCAAGTCTGGTGGGTTGAGGGACTCCCTGCCACTCTACCATAGATGACAAGCTGTTGGGGACTATGGGAGAGGTAAGCCCTGTGAGAAGCCACGGTGACAGAGCTGGGACGATTGGCAAGAAAGGAGGGCCAGCCAGTGAAGAGAGAGTATTAACAAACAAAAAACAGTACAGGCCTTTTTAGACAGTATAACTGCCAACTCTTGGAAAGGCTGAAAGTAACTCCACAGACCAGTCGATTGGAATACCTGAAGCTCAGGTGCAAATTACACAGCTGAACACAGGGGACTCTCCCAGAATGAATGAATGAGCTGTTTTCTGAATTTTATAGAGTTCACTTACCTTTTGCTTCCCCCACTATTAACTTGTTACCAGGGAATTACGGAAGGAGATCTGACTTCTGACTCCTGGAGCTTTGCCCAAATTTCTATACTACCAAATCCAGGAAAGGACCCTGCGTTGTGTGGATCCTACTGACCCATGTCTCTCTGAGTAACGTTGACCTTAAAATCTTTACTGGGATTTTGACAGCATGTGAGTAGCGACTGATCACCTTGGTGGGTCAGCCTAATCAGAAAGGGTTTACATCTGGTCATTTGTGAAGGATAATATTCGTAGGCTCCTAAACATCATTACATCGCAGTGGGCATTTCAAATAGCAATCACCATGGATGCTGAAAAAGTACTTGATATGGTTTATTGGCAGTTTCCACAAAAGACCATGGAGAAAATGAAATTTGGCCCCAAAATTCTTGGTAGCCCTTTCAAGCTGTATACCAGCCCTCAGGCTATGGTTAAGGTCAATGATATTAACTCACTGCTAGTCCACCTTTCACATGGAACTCGACAAGGTTGCTCTCTGTCCCCGCTGCTGTTTGCCCTATGCCTGGAACCACTGGCAGCAGGGGTCAGAGAGGACATTAACATTAAGGGGGTCATGGTGGGGGAAGTCAAACAAAAATATCTAATTTTATGCAGATGACTCAATATTCTTTTTGTGTCATCCAGAGGAATCAGTCTCTAGACTCATCACTCTTTTGGACAACTTTGGCCAGATATCCAGATATAAAATTAACTTTGAAAAAGCTGCAACCCTCAAACTGAGTGGCTCTTGCCCGGAAGTCTTTAAAGATGTTTTTCCATTTGCATGGGACAAAAACAACCAGTTCCTGTGCATAGGAATACAAATTAATCTTGATCCTTCAATACTCTTTCATTTGAATTATCAAAATTTATGTGGAGTGGTTCAGCAGGATTTAGCACAGTGGACCACCCTCCCACTAACTGTGACTGGACATACTGATGCCATTAAAATGAATATTCTCCTGAGATATTTATTTTTCTTTAACTCTCTACTGTTACCCGTACACCTGTCATACTGGATCCCACTCCTGAAGGCAATACAACGATTTATATGGGAGGTAGCGTAGAGTCCACATCAGCCAGAAAATTCTAATGCTGCCCAAGCACCAGGGAGGGCTCTCTATGCTGGATCTTCCATCTTATTACCTGACAGGTCAGATAATAGCTGTTTGTTCATGGGCTAACAGAAAGAGAGGCATCAGGGTGGTATAAAACTGAAACTGTAGAGGGGAGGGCCAACCACTGTTCACGTTAAACTTAGCCCCAGTATCGAAGGAATACTCTGAATCTATCCATAATAGATGGGTCAGACACACTCTGACTGTCCTGCAAAAAGTAAGGAAAAAACTTAACTTGGACATGCCATTGGGGCCTACCTCACTTGTACGGTACCACACTGATTTTGTTCTGTCTAAATTAGATAGGGAATATGCCACTGGGAGAGGAAAGGGCTCACCTGTTTTTCTCAACTACTCGAAAATGGCACCTGCATGTCTTTCAAGACCTTGAAACAGAAATTTCTGTTACACAATCACAATTTTCTTAGATTCCTTCAGGATACACATTTTATAAATTCATAAAATAATAAAGGACATCTTTCCAGACAGATGGCTAGCTGAGAAGACTTTATATTTTGGGTAGTTTCCTTGAGAGGGGAAACAACAGTGTATTTCAGGTATATAAGCTGTTGCAGGCTGCTAAAGAGAGTTCCCTCACACAGATGAAATCAGCTTGAGAAGTGGAGTTTGGTTGTTCCATTAATGACGATGACTGGACTAGGTGCCTGCAGTAAGGATGTAGGGCCACCTCCTCTCCATCATGGAGAGAATTCTTTTGAAGAGCTTTAGTTCACTATTTTAGGACTCCCACAGTTACCAGGCATTACAACCCAACAAACACTGCAGCCTGATGGAGGCACTGTGGGGGAGGAGAGTTCTCACCTGCCTGAAATGTATCACTATATGCTGGCTTCAGGTTGACACTCCCTCACTGATGGAGTGGCACAATAGAGTAGGCCAATTACATTATATGGAATTTATTACCACTAAATTGCGCCTGAGGGAAGAGAAGCATGTTGAAAGTTGGCAGACCTCGCAGCAGTGTGTCATGAGGGAGTTACCCTGTGTGGGACTTTTCTCCTCAGGTGGAGCAGTGGGGACGGGATTCAGTGGGGATCTTCAGCCTCATGGAGCCGAGTACTTGCCCCTCCAGGAATTTTTTTTTTTTTGGATGACATACCCTCTATGCTCCTGGTTGAATTTTTTACTATTTATTTAATCTTTTTAATTGTTCTTTATCAGGGTTTACTCCCACCTCATAGGGCATAAACACAGAGTTCAGAAAGGACACTTGTGCACATTTGTTCAGCCATGTTTGATTTGTTTGTTCATTTTTTTTTGTATAGCTATATATAGGGTTTGAACTTCAAGTTTCAGAAAATCAGCTAATTTCCTTTTGAAAGAAAAGTACTTTTAATACTATCTACAAATGAGGTTGGTTATCTTTTTCTATTAACATTATAAGAAATAATTGTAGATGTATACCAAAGGCTACGGACACCTAGACTGATGCTGTTAGTTTTTACTGTCATATAATGTGTCTCCTTGGTCTATGTACTATTAGATATGATTAGAATATAATTGCATGTATTTTTCTCTGAATAAAGATGAGGTTTTTTTTAAAGAAGAGTCTGCATCTTGTATTATACGCCTACATTTCTTAATCCTTCAGAGTTGCCTTTTGAGATGGACAAGACAATGATTTATGGGTGATAACAAACACTGACAGACGCTGAGCAACAGATGAGAACACCTGTGGGAAAAACCCTGCCACAGCAGCAGCCGAAAAGAAGAATCATAAGCCATCTGTGAGATGACTTGTGAAAAGGGTCACTATTCCCAAAGTTCCTAAACTCCCAAAACCTAAGGTAAATCTGTACTTTATTGATGTAGAATTGCAGAAAATGGAGATGGCCACAGATAATACAGAAGCGTAAATAAACAGCGAGCAATTACTGTATATTATTATATAAGTTAAAAGTATGATAGGTGTAAATACTATAAAAATTTCCTATGTTTATTTATTTTTTATTTATTTATTGAATTCTTGGATTACAACCTTTGAGCTACAAGCTCATTTACAAAGGTTCCATGTCGGGAGTAAATGAAGAACAGGAATACATACAATTACAGGTACATAGAATCAGAGACAATGGTAAGGGTAAAAATTGCATGGTTCAGACATGTGCACAGAATCAGGACTAGGCTGGAGCCAACATAGATTAGTAAGGGAAGAGAGAGAGCAGGAGGTAGTCCATAAGTAATGGGTTGGAGGGTGTAAGGGCAAAAGCTAAATGGCCACAATTGTGACTGAAATGTGTGGCTCAATGCTCAAACTGAGTTAAACAAAAAAACATGCAAAATTCAAGTCACATAAATGAGCATAGGCAGGGTCTGTAATAAAATGTACAAGGCAGTAAACAAGTAAGGCAGAACATGACAGGCGGTGCCCTGTCAAAGGTATTTGTGCTGTAAATAAAAGGTATTTGTGCTGTAAATAAAGCATTGTAGTATGGTGCAACTGGCTATACAGGTAAATGTGAATTCCAGGCAATGTATCAAACTGGGCTCTTCAAACATGTCCATGACTAAGGTCAGGTAGCCAGTTCCAGGCAGTGTATCACCAACACACAGTAAATGACCATATTATGTAATAGGATTGCTAGGCGCAAATCATAGCGTTAGTCCTGTTTGGGGTGTAACTTTCAAACTGTGTATATAAGCTGTGCATGTGTAACATCAAGTGGAATCATGTAACATCAAAGGCTTAGTGCAAGTGGCACTATAGTAACACTGCTAAATAAATTCTTTTTGATTCTCCGTCAGTCTCATTGAGTAATTATATTAAGTTGTTAGTAACATTAAGTATATGTTACAGGGGGTGTGGGTGAGAGCTAGCAACAACCTCGGACACAGGGTCACCTTGTTAGTTTTGGGGAGGGGGGGGGAGAGGGCTAGAAACAGTGGGCTGGGAGTTGGGGGAAGGGTGGCAATGTGCCCCTGATGAAGTAGAGAGAGAAGTAGATGTGTGGGACGGGGAGGGGTTGGGGAGTAGGTAGTAGGGGATAGTAGCAGGTTGGGCAGTTTAGAAGTGCTAGTGTCGGGGGTAGCCAGAATTTGAGCACAGGAGGAAGCGATCAAGGTAGCAGGAGCATATCGCTTTGCTAGACAGGTGGACTCTGAGTGCGGTTTTGAAAGGGCTGATTTTACTGATAGAGGCAAGGTCAGGTGAGAGTGAGGTCAGCCAAAGTGGAGCACGGTATTCATAGGAGCACTGACCTTGAGAGGTGTGCTGGAAGGGGACCTTGATGGAGTGATTGTTTGATGCCCCTGTGGTCCTTGCTGGAGCAGCCTGATGTAGGAGGGAGCTGGGTCCAGGAGGCAGTAGGCCCAGGACTGCTTTTTTGGCCAGGAGGCATACTTGATAGCGGGCCCTGCCACTCAGATTTTAGCCATCCTGTTTGCTGGTAGAGGTGGCAGGTATGGGTTTGGTGTGGGGCTCCTAGTGCTAGTCCACAGGCTTTATTAAGTATAATGGCGACTCACCTTAGGGTATTGTGAGGGGCCACACTGTAGATGGCAAGATCATAGTCGATATTAGAAAATACCGAGCTGGTGATGGCGAGCTGGAGGGCTTTTTCAGTGAGGTAGCTTCGGTGTTTATATAACAGGCCGAGTTTCCTGTTGGCTGTCATGGCGACGCAATCAACATGGGAGGTGAAGGAGAGGGAGCTATCAAGGGTAAGTCCCAGGTACTTGAAATTGGGGACCATTTCGATGGTTACATTTTGTTTGTTAAGAATATCTATTGTAGATGTTCTGTAGTGGCTATGACCTGAGGCAAAGAGCATGGTCTTGGTTTTTTTATGGTTAACTAGCAGCTTTGCTTTACTAAACCAGTCTTCCACATGATTAAAGTCCTCCTGCAGCCGCCTTTCCAGGGTGGCCAGGTCAGCATGACTGGAGTAGATTACTGCATTATCTGCGTAGAGAAGGCTTTTGTGCTGACAGTCTAGTGGGTGGCTGTTTAGAAAAAGGCTAAATAGCAGGGGCCCGAAGATGGATCCTTGGGGGACACCTGTGGACACTTGCTGGGGATCCGAGAGCACGTTACATATTTTTACCCATTGTTCGGGTCCTGTGAGGTAACTCCGGAACCAGCATAATGAGTCAGAGGATAGCCCTGTAGCATCTAATTGGTCCAGAAGGAGGTCATGGTTGACCATGTCGAAGGCCTTGATGAGGTCAATAAAGGTTGCCCCCACCAAGTGCCCTAGATCGAAGGCATTGTGTATGTATCCCATGAACTCCAGCAGAGCTGTGGTGTTACTATGGAGTTTATGGAAGCAATGCTGCTGCTGGCATTGTAGCTGGTATTTGTCGAGGTATTCAACCAGCTGATCGTAGACTATCCGCTCAAGGGCTTTTGAGATTGGAGGGAGAATTGAAATTGGGTGGTAGTTGGTGTGGTCAGTCTTACTACCTGCTTTGTGTACAGGGGTTACAACTGCAGCTTTCCAGAGCTTAGGCAAAGTTCCTGAGGTGAGGGACAAGTTGATGATCTTTGTGAGTGGTGTTCATAGTTCGTCAAGTGTGTGAGAGATTAGTTTTAGATCCAGGCCCTCGGTACTTTGCCTGGACCTCCCTAGGACTTTGGAGAGGTATTTTTTTGCCTCACCTTTAGACAATACTCTGAGGTAGAATGGGGGGGGGTTGTTGGTTGGATTCTTGGTGGTTTAGTCGGGCTTTGGAAAGTGGGGGGCACTGGACTGAGGTCAGTGAAAGCTTTGCTAAAGATGTCAGTGATAGATCTGGGATCTTAGGTAATGGATCCTTCGTGGCTCAGCATTGTTGGTGATGAGGTATCCCATTTCCCAGTAATCATGTTGATATTCTTCCGGAATCTACAGCTGTCTCCCCAGGAGGAGTTTAGCTCAGATCTGTGGTAGTCGGCTTTTGCCTGGTGGATGGCGTTGGTGCATTTATTCAGCACAGTCTTGTAGTTTTGCATATCTTGGACTGTGTGAGTATTTTTGTACTTATACCACAGGAGGTCCCTGGAGCTCATCAGAGCCAGGAGGTGGGGGGTTATCCATGTTTTATGAGCACCACGGATTTTTCTTTTTGAGACGGGGACGAAGTTGTCACAGGCAGCATTGTAGATTTTGATAAATTTTGGTAGCGCTGTGTCAACATCTTTGGCCAATAGGACTGGTGCCCAGCTCAGTTGCTGCAGGTGTAGCTTAAAGAGCCCTAACATGTCCTTTTTTAGTATGCGGGATGTTATAACTTTAGCAGGTGGTTTAGGGTCTTTGTTCGACCAGGCGAAGATGACGGGCAAATGGTCACTTAGGGAGTCTGGGAGCACTTTTAGCCCAGAGATCCACACTGGGTGGTTTGTGAGCACCCAGTCTAGTAGGGTGCAGGTACCAGTTCTGTAGTTTATTTGAGTGGGTTGATCCACCAGTTGAAGGAAGTTGATTGATGAGACAACGTCCTTGAAGATGGCAGCATCCGGGGCCAACCAATTAATGTTGAAGTCACCCAAGTGACTCTAAGTGTATAAAACATTAGCGTGTAAGTGTCTGCAGGAAGAGGAAGGATATGATACAAACTTCCAAATACCTCACAGGTATAAATAAAGTTCAAGAGGGAAACATCTTTCAAAAAAAAAAAATATGCTCAAGGACAAGGGGCCATGCTATGAAGCTGGAGGGGACGGACTCAGAAGAGATGTGAGGAAGTACTTCTTCACAGAGAGGGTGTTGGATGCCTGGAACAGCCTCCCAGCAGAGGTGGTGGGGGCAAGAACTGTAACAGGGTTCAAAAAAGCATAGGTTATGCATATGGGAGCCTTAGTGAAAAGATAATGGGGGGATAAGCCAGAGATCAAGTAGGGTCTGCAGTGATACATTAGGTAGAGAAAAATGGGCAGACTACATGGGCCAAGTGGTCCTTATCTGCCATCAAATTTTATGTTTCTATATTTCTGTGTTAGAGAGGCAGTAGTACTTTATGTGGTGGGAGGGGCTACAGTTAACTATGAAAAAAAAGCACACATTGCAAGTGAGAGCAAATGGTGCATGGAAGGTATGACTAAAGGATTGCCTAGTCTTACTAATTATAATCGAACCCGTAGTAATAGTTGCATTCAGCGGGACAGACCAAAAATAAGGACGGCATTGCTGATGACACTAAGCTAGGAAGACTGGTAACTGACCCCCACAATAGAACAAGGATGAATACTGACCTTCTAACTACTATATAGAGAGGTGGGCAAAAATAAATAATCTTCAGTTCGATTTATGTATTTGTAATTGTTATTGAATGTTTATTTTATGTCTTTATATGTTTTGTATTGTATGATCTGTCCAGGTCGAACCTGAAAGTGGACTCTCAGTCCAGTGCTCTTATCTGTTAACAAATTAAATAAATACACAACAATAAAACATAGACAAAGGTGCAGTTATGCACTTTGGGAGGACCAGTGTTTGCCAGAATTATTATATCAACGTTATCAAAATTAGATTTACAGGTAAGATAGTCGATCTTGGCATTCATTTTAGTGATTACCTAAAACCATACTACCATTGTAGACAGATTGCTAGAAAATCACATTACTTCATAAACTGTGTGTACCCGTGGCCCCCTATGTAACCAGCAGGCACACCTCCCATAGTCTAAGGGGAAAAGAGAGGGGTGAAGGTTACATTGATTGCCACCATAGACAAGGTGGGATATGCAGATGGAGCAGACATTATAAAACACAAACCAAGTGCGGCTACTAGGCACACACCTGGTGGGTCCAATACCATGGCCAAAACCCAGGTTCTGGGGAGAAACTGCTTGCTCAGGGCTATGCTAGGTTTGCACTTCTGAACAGGGGTACCCAAGTAACACCACATGGAAGCAAAAACATAAATGTCCATACCAGGTTGGGATTTTAGAGTGTGGCTTTATTCCATAACAAAGTAGGAACACACAAAGCAAAGATGGACCCCCAAGGGTTATACATATGGTAAATGCAGACATCTGAGGTACAGAACTCCAAATTTCCCATATAGCATAGGATGACTGAGAAAGTTGTGGAAGGACACACCTGTGAAGCACACATTCTTCTGGACTTGGCATAACTGGCCAGCATTCACTTCCCATTTTGCATAGGATTAAATGTGGCACATAGACCACGTCGGAGCACTAATGGCTCAACTGGAGAAAAACCCACTCACTGGGGTAGAGATTCTTCAGGCATTGACCACATGCACTGACAGAAAAGACACAGGTGCCCTTCAGAACCCGGAGTGCTAAACTGGTCACTCCAGATGGGGGGGGGTCTCCCACCTTTTGTTTCCAAGTTCATACCTGGCCATCCCTCTGGAAAATACACCTCACATTTATCCAAAATGTACTGATGATGCTTTCTAGAAATGCATTTCACATTTAACATCCTCACAGAACACCACAGGTGTCAAAGATAAAAGTTCTGCTCACATGGCAGTCACAGACGGACTCCACTGTGGACAGCCAACTTTTAAATGTCTTAGGTGACAGGGTCCCTTTGACAGAGAAATTCACATCAAAGGGCACATACTGCTGGGCAGTCTTAGACAAAACAAAAGTACTCACAGGAAGTTGTCACACAAGGCAGCTTCACAATGTCCTGGTAGGATCAAGGGATTGCCCCTAACATCCTGGCAGTCTGCTCCACCCCACCTGGGATGAAGAACAGGAAATCCCTGGAGACGGTTTCCACCACGTCACAAAAGCTGGAAAATCTGGTACTCCACTAAGGTGAGAAAAACTGGAACACTGCAGCTCTCTATCAGAGCTGCTACTGGAACTGCAACTGCACTCTGCAGACTCCAGCCAACAACTGACTACAGAATTCTAAATTCCCTACTCACAACAACTGGCCATGGCTTATGCTGCTGTGAGAGTTCTAAGGTGACATCACCTCTCCAGCTCCCAGCTCAGAGTAGAAACAGAGAGAGGGACAGAGTGAAATCCATTTACTGTCAAATCACTAGCTGCCTTCCCTGCCTACCACTGATTCTAAACGGGATTCTTGTAACCCCTGGGAACAAGGGGGTTACATGTGTAAGAAGGACTTTTATTAACAGATCTGAAGCAGTATTAATGCCACTCTACAGAACTTACATATATTCACATTTGGATTACGGGTCCCAAATCTGGAGTCCTCTCTTAACCCTTGCAGGGCCACGGACTGATGTATCAGTCCAAAATTCCTATACATTCTAATTCTGTTGGCAGTCTAAGAGTTAAAGAAGGATGTTAACCTGGTGAAACACCACAAGAAAGGCTCACCAAAATAATCTCCAGTTGTAAGAACAAACCCTACAAAGATGGGCTTAAGGATTTGGAGTTATTCACTTTGAGTGATAGACGACTAAGAGGAGATCTGTTTCTGTTATTCAATATAATTAATGATAAATAGTTGTTCAACAATCTGGGCCTTTAATTTTTTAGACCTTTGCATAATTTAAGAGGACATCAATTTCAATTGGTAGGAAAAAAACTAAGAGAGATATTTAAGCAATCAGAGACGATAAGGTGTGTTATTGACACGCCATCCTGGGTGGGTTGAAGCACGAGGGTTTAGTGATTCACCACCCCAGGAGTGACGTTATTACACAAGATAACACACACCTTGGAGTGCCTTATTGCAATTATACAATGGCTCGATGTTATACAAAACAAAAAAAAAATTAAAAATGTTTTTAGTAGATTTTTAGTGAAAGAGAAGAGGGAAAAAAAAGGTGGTGGTGGTGCTGAGCAGCAAGCAGACCTAATGCTAATCAATGACAGTGATGTTATACTGTAATATCATCACTGTCTCAGGCACACACTGACCAATCAGAATTCAGGAAATTTCCTTGCCATTGTATAATAAAAAATATTTATTTATTCCTAGGACGATTAAATTGTGGAATAGGCTTCCTCAAGACATTGTAAACTGTAATAGCTTTGCAACTTTTAAAAGGAAATTGGATATCCTAATAGGGAATGGCTGCATATCCAGCCAAAGATATTGAGAAATGGGGACCAATTGCCTATTGGCTAAATGACTTTTATTGCCCTTAAAACCTGAATATAAACCCGAATATATAGCAACAGTGATTCCTTACTAAAATCTTTTATTCAGAACTTTGTGTTCTTTAGCTTGATGCAACAGAATCTGAAGTTCTTATTACACAATATATTCTGTTTGCAGCATCGTTGTAAGGATTGCACATACAAGCGTCACATGAGCGTTCATTAAAGTGTGTTTCAGTGCATTTGGTAACATACTGCAACACTATTCTTAGTGCAAAAGATTATGCAAATGATACACATCATCAGGTCATTCCGTGAACAGCAAATAAGGTAATACTTGAAAAATCAAAGTGAATCCCACTAGTATAGATAGATTCAGTGTGATGGCAATAAAAAAACCCTGGTACTTCATCCCAAAAGAACTTCCTCAGGAGGTGTGGCTGACAGGTTACCTGGTCAGCTTTAAATACTCTAAGTGCTCCCATGTGATCAGAAAACAATTATATTTTAAAGGATACTTTATCTCTTCACCACTTGTTTAGTTATTTTCTATTTAGTGATGCATCATGCACCTACACATACAAATCCACTTATGCACTGCCACTAACCCACCATATAATTATTGTAAAGATTAGAACAGGGTTTCTATGCACATATTGACATATACATGTGCTTTGGTTCAGTGGGAAATTAAAGATGTGTTTTAAAGGCAAATACAGCAATGCGGTCATATGACAGAATAAAATGATCTCTTTAACTTTTTCAGTCACCCAATTGGAAATTCCACAGAATGGAACAGAAAGTAGAACTGGCAAAACAGATGGTCATTCTCTCCACAGCACCAAAATGAACTCTGTAAAGAATCAGGCTCTTTGCCATTCCCGGTAGCTTTTGGAAAGATTGCTTTTCATTTGCCTCCATCTTAGATTTCATAAGGACCTGTAAGAGACAGAAAGAGAGAAGTATCATAAATAAATACAGCGTTTGAAATTGAGTCATGTTAATTTACACAGTTACTGAATTTGCTGAAGAGACAAAAGAAAATATAATTTACATAACTCCAATGATAGCGAAAATAATAATGTCACTATATCCATAAAAAACAGAAAACTCAACTGATTGCTTTTAAATATTACAATTACCAAAATCATTGCTTAACCTACTGCAAATGAATTTACCCTACTGAATAAAATTACTATGCATAGCATTTCAATGACTGCATGGTTCTCTATATTTTCTTAACATGTGCCTTAAAGTCCCTTACTGGTAATTCCACAAGAATAATAATATAAACTATTATTAAGTAGTCTGCTTCAAACATTAAGCCATTAAATTCCAATTGTATTTAATGAACATTTCAAAATACTAAAATGGAACTGAGTCGTGGAGGCCTCTTAAAGGGAACGTCCCCACAGCCTTTTTTTCTGTTTACCTGTGTAGTTTGCAGCCATGAACGATTGCTTCTATTGCACCCTCCTAATTTCATCAGGATTTAAATGTAAATGAAGTTACTTCAGTCCAGTGTGAAAACCTCCTTGGCTCCATTGCAAAGGTCATGACCTGACTCATGTACAGCATCCTGGGATGTTATGAAGCTTTAAAGCTAAAGATTGCAGTAGTTCTTCTAGTTCTTCTGTATCAATTAGTGCTGTTCATGCCCTCTATGGTTTGTGCTGTGCTGACCATCAAACATTTCAAGATACAGTAAATGCCCTTCCATTTTCTGTAGTTTAACGTGTATCTGAGTTGAAGAAAATGCTCTTAGTGAATGTTTGTGTTTGTAAAGCTTTATTTTTTGCTTCAATACATAGTTTTGTGTTACAAGATCTTATTTTGCAGACTAAGCATACAATCTCTTTGTTCTCATTGTTTGTTTCTTGTGCAGGCTGCACAGCATGATTCAGAAACATGGGGATTGCAGACAACAGTAACAGCACTGACTAACACAGTAGAAATCCAGACTTTAGCCCTAAAGCATCATCAAATTTCATGATGCCTTGCATGAATCGGGTCACAACCTTTGTAATGGAGTCAAGCAGGTTTTTACATCACGCTTAAGTAACTTCATTTACATCTGAATCCTGATGAAATCAGGAGGGTGCAATAAAGGCAATCATTTTTCATGCCTACAAACTACACAGTTATACTGAAAAAAAAGACCGAGGGGACCTTCCCTTTAAAAGATTAAACTTGGATTACGAACACTAACTTACGCATATAAACCAAGGGAGTGTGTGAAAATGAGCAATGAACACAGTAAGGCTGCTTGAGGGCATCTAAATAATGAAGACCTCAGTACAGTCATTGGGTGAAAACCTAGCTTCTTCCTTCTTCCTTCTTCTTCTTTTTTTCCTTCTTCTTCTTTCTTCTACTTTCTTCTTCTTTCCTTCCTCTTTCCTTCCTCCTTCTTCTTTCATCTTCTTCCTTCTTCATCATTCTTTCTTCTTCCTTCTTCAGTCTTTCTTTTTTCATCTTTCTTCTTCCTTCTTCTTTCATCTTTCTTCTTATTCTTATTCTTCCTCTTCTTCTCCAGTGAGATTGTCTTCTGTTACCCACGGAAGTCCCACAAGCTCATCTGCCCAGGGAGCTGGTGACTGAAGATAGAGCATATAAATACAGGATCATTACAAGAATGTAATGTGTCAGTAGTCTGCAGAAAAGGGGGTGATTTTAATATAAGTTAATAGGGCTTCCAAGGGTTTTCTTTTTATGGTATAAGAGACTCTGAGCATGAGGTTTGGGTGAGAGGACCACAAAGCAAAGCAAGAATGAGCAGTTCTGTCTGCCCAAACCTCAGTAGAGGAGTCTCTTTTACCATAACAGACATCTCTCGGAGGCCCTGTAATCTTATTATAAATCATTGGAGTTTAGTTCAAATGATTTATAACATTAATTATACATTTATTATTAATAAGTCTATTTATAAGTTTAGGTTTGGCTAGTGGCCATCAGCTCCTTAGTTCTTCACTACTGTTTTATGACAATTGCTCAGTAAAGCTGATTTTCAGATACTGCTTTTTGTGTGAAGGACTCCACTAGACCTCCATGAGTGCAAGTGATAACATTTAGACGTGGTAGTTACCCAGTCAAAGACAACTATCAGGTTGGTTTGACAAGATCTCCCTGCCACAGACCCATGTTGTTTATTATCCTGCAGACCACTACTCTCTAGGTAGTCCACAAGGTCCTTTTTGATTAGTGACTCCATCAGTTTATTCACTACACAGGTATGGTTGACCGGTCTGAAATTCCCAGGTTGCACCTTGTCCCCCCCTTCTGCAATGGGCCTATGCCTGCTACCCTCTAGTATTTCGGAACTACTCCTGTCTGAACTGAGCTATTGAACTGCACTAGTAGGCATTTAGCCAGTTCTGCAAATAATTTCCTGAGTGACAACTGCCATGATGTCACTTTCGAATGGGGGCCCCTGTCTTTCCTTGTAAAGACAGAGGAAAAGCAATGGCTGCATTTTTGTTCATCTTTCTCTAGTGCTCTACCCCTCTTGTAGCCTAACAATACCCCCTCCCTGCTTCCTTTTTTCCTTAATATATCTGAAGAGTTGTTTTTCCCCATGCTTGATCACCTTTGCAGTATGCAACTCCATGTCTGCCCTTGCCTCCCTGACCGTCCTCTTTGAGTTCCTAGTTTTTATTTGGTACTCTTCCCATTTCTCCTCCCCCTGCTTTTTCTTGTATCTGTTGAAAGCCTATTTTTTTGGACCTCACTGCTTCCCTGAATCTTTCTGAAAACCATACTGGTCTCTTATAACTGTTTGGTAACAATTCTTGTGCATAATTTTGTTGCCTCAAGAATGGGCTCCTTGATTGTTCTCCCCCCAATTCTTTCCTCTACACCTCTGATGCTGTACACCCTGGTCAGTTTGTCTTAGACCACCTCCCTCATCCAGCTGAAGTCTGCTGTTCTGAAATCTAAGACATCAGGTTTTGATAGGGGAATTCTGGTCCTAAGGGCTAGCATGAACCAAATAGAGTTATGGTTGCTGGACCCCAGTGGCTCCCCTAACCTTTCTCCACCCACCATCTCCAAGTTGGTGATCACCTAATCGGGAATGGCCACCTGTCTAGTGGGTTCCTTAACCAGTTGTACCAGCTGTTAATTTGTTAACATCAGTTGTTAATTTCAGAAGTTCTCTGAATTATAAAACAAATTTCTACACTGCTCAGGCAATTTTATTTTTTCCAAAAACCTTAAGCTGGCAATACACTATGACAAGGCAAGATGTCTGCTGAATTAATGCATACCAGCCATGCCATGGAGTATTCTGGTTTTGTTCTCTGTACAAACCTTGCATCTTTCATTCTCCCCATGTGCCTCATCTTCTTGATCAATTTGTTGGCATCACTGCCCATACCACTGTCAATCTTCTTGCCACTATTACTGAAAAACATTCCAAGCAGGTTACCAGGTGCATGAGTTGCCTTTTAATTAGTCTGAGAAATATATTGCTTGTGTTTGTTCTATACATGCCCTCCATTCTTTTCTAGTGATATCTGTTAGACTTATCAGTCCAAAATATTCCATCTGTGTGACCATACCAGTGGAGCAAGTCTGGGTGGGATGGCACAGGAGGAGGAGGAGAAAGTGAAGCCACATTCACACTGACCTTTGAGTACAGTAGACCCAAAGCTGCTGTGCAACAATTAAAAGGCACCAGCTGAGCTGGCCCAGTGGCAAAGAGGGCTGAGTAGCTGGTGCCTTATCTCTTCCCATGCCAGCAACCCATGTTCAGGAATGACATGGGTCCCCGGGGGTCAGCTGGGGGGCAGGAGTTATATCGAGCTGCTGCCAGGCAGCTCTCCTTTCCCAGGGAGAGACATTGCGTTTCCCCGGCTCTTGGCTACCACCAGGTGGAGGCTTGGTGGCAGCACCAAGCCAAGGGGGGGCACCTGGCGCTAGACCGGTTGGGAGGAAAAGACCATCACTGGAGCCTTGGAGTACACACGTGCCTCCACATGCATGCATGTTCATGCACCAGGGGTATTTGGATAACAGGGAGAGAATGGGAAAAGGGAGCACGGGGGCAGGTAGGATGATGCCCATGAGCCTGGGGGGGGGTGGAATGAGTTCTCTCAAGGAGAGGACCTGAGGGGAACCTGATCAGTGCCCCAAAGGGAGAAAAATTGAAATAAAAAAGGCACCAGTTCAAGAACCAGGAGACTGCAGGTTCAAACCCCGCTAAAGTCAAATATTCAATGTGCGACCTCAGGAAAATCACTTAACCTCTCATTACTCCAGTAAACTCAGCTGTTAAAATGGGCATAAGCATGACCCAATTGGAAATGAGATGTTGCATTTCAGGTCTGCTATCCTAATAAATACATTGTAAAGTAAAAAAATAAATATTACTCTATTTTTTTTTTATTTTAATCAATTGCTCCAAATCAGTATTTTATACATTACCTTTTTGGTTCTGATTTGTACGTCCTGAATTGGTCCAACAGGTTGGGCCTAGAAAAACAATTCTCCTAACCCATAGTATAAACATATAAGGGTCTACACTATATCCTTACCAAGCAGTCTTCTTCTCCACCCCCATCCCCAAGAATATAAAGAAAATATTAATGTTATCATTTTATAAGATTCTGCAATTAGTCATATCTAGCTACTATCATGGAAATTGGAAGGTCCATTTAAATTTTAATTTAAAAGACTCATTTAAAGCAGTCATTAAAATGTTGAATGGTGTTAATGTCATAAGGTAAACTTATCATTTTCGGGGCAGCTTCCATTTTAGCAAAAGCCCTTAAAAGTCTGTTTTTAGGCTAACACAACCCATTCTAATATTCTCTCACTCATAAATCTGACAACTTTGAACTGAATTGGGAATGACTAGCACCTCATTGACATGGGAAGGAGATGGCAACAATAAAATGAGGTCATACTAAATGGCCTACAGAAAATTAAACAAGAAAAGGAAAAAAGGGAAAATATTGCTGATGTAAAGATTTTCCATAGGGAAATAGGCATGGAAGGAGCAGGAAATGTCCTTGCTTTTTAAAGCTGGCCTTAGTGTTCACATTATTACTGCCCATTCCAATACTATTTGAAAAATGTTGACTTTTAACAGGGTGTGTGCAGTCATGCCTCAGATATTTATTTCTATACACCACTAATAATGAGGTCACAAATACCAAATAATTGCAACTATTTGTGGTATTAATATTCGTGGCATGTACCTGTACACATCATAAAAGAAAAACTATATCTCTCCCTTGGTGGCTAGGGTTAACCTCTTGTTTTTTTGGTCCTGCTTAGAAGCAATTCTCACTTGCGTTCTTCAACTCACTATATTTTTACACAGTTTTATTGGATTGTGTATTACCATTATAACTGATGACCTTTAGGAATTATTTAAGGCAGGGTTGAGGTATTTATTGGTTTTGTTCACTAGATCAGTCTGAGCAACAGAACATTGATTGTAACTTTATTCAGGGCCAGATTAAAGGACATGAGGGCCCTGCTCCAAGCCATACTTTGTGGGCCCCTCTATATCAAGAAATGCTCAAACTCCAGGGTTGGGAGGCCCCTGCTGGCCTTGAGGCCCTAAGCCATGACTTAATTGGCTTAATGGTTAATCTGGCTCTGACTTTATTGACTAGTAATACACAGTGTCTTACATGAATACATTGTCTCTGCAGCTCTGCTTTTTAAATAGGCCACCGTCTGTGACCCCTCTGTCAGCCAAATTACCACTCTGACCAGTTGTGTGTATTGAAGAATTGTTTTTTTCAGAAAGCAATACTAAAAATATTTCCTCATCCACCTATCCTCCACAACCCCACTATAGTTTCTAACG
The DNA here is from genome assembly GCA_016271365.2 of Neoceratodus forsteri. Taxonomy (NCBI): domain Eukaryota; kingdom Metazoa; phylum Chordata; order Ceratodontiformes; family Ceratodontidae; genus Neoceratodus; species Neoceratodus forsteri. The sequence goes on from JADMNL010000042.1 coordinate 8,986,561, forward strand.
CACCTGTTATGCTTAATTCAGGGTTTCATGATAAAGCCATTTGGATTCGGTGATCTGGAGAGGAGGGATTAGAATTGATGTTGGCATAGAAGGTGACTGGCTGAAGGAGGGGACTGCCCCTGAAAAACAGGCATTAAGCCTCAAAATGATGGGGTAGCATGCCTACCCATTATGCAAGAATGACAACCTTAGTGCTGGATTACACACCCTAGTGGCTTAAATGGCCATCCTCGGTGCCTCAGTGCTAATCCTGGGACAAAATGCCCATGTTGATGCCTGAATGACCACCCAAGGTCTGGAACTCTACCCTGGGTTCAGACTGCCCACCCTCCATGCCTCCATTTCCACAATTGGGCTGGAATGACCACCCTCTGTGCTTCAGTGCCCACCGTGGTTCTGGTATTCCCACCCTATGTACCTCAAAGCCCACCCTAGGGTCAAAATGAGCAACCTTTGTACCTCTGTGCTTACCCTGGTGCTGGAATACCCACTTTGGTGGACAAAATGACCACCCTCTGTGACTCAGTGCCCATCTTGGGACTAGAATGCAAACCATAGGGCATGAATGTGCATCCTGGGGCTATAATGTTTGTTTATTTATTTATTTATGACTTTGATAACCGGGTGAGTGCACTGATCCCAGGGACCATTTTCAGGCATGACCCGGGCCATAACACATGGCGCAGGGTGACAGTTAATACAAGGTAACAGTAATGCACATGAAACAGATAGATACAAGCAACAGTAGTAAGCACAATGTACAAGCAATGCTGCATAAGTCCACTGAGAACAGTGAGTACAAAGTTCCAATATGGGACATGAAGAGATCTGATACAAAACAACGATTGTAAGCACAGTGTACAAAGTGTGATGCATAGTCCAGTGGGCATGTAATAGACAGAATATACAGTAAAAAATAAAATATATACAATATGTACCCACAATACAATGTAATACACAGAATATACAGTAACAAAATGTATACAATATGTACAGGCAAGGAAGTCATGTATACCATGAAAATACAATTAACAAGGCAAGGAGGTACCAGTTGTAGGCTGGGGAGTAGTCAAGCATGGGTAGGTGGGTAACACCTGGGAGCAGCGTCAGGAGGAATTTGCCAGGAGCAAGATTTTGAGGCTGGACTTGAAACTGGAGTGAGTGTTGATGGAATGGAGTTCGGCCATCAGTTTTTTCCACTGCAAGGGGGCAGCTGCAGACAAAGCTCTGCTACCCATGTTGGTGGATAACCTAGGAACAGCTAGAGGGGGAGTACCATTAGAGCGGAGGTTGCAGAGGAGAGTTCGGGTTGTCAGGAGGGCAGTTAGGAGGGATTCTTGAGCCGTGTGGATGACATTGTCCACAGTGCAGCAGAGGGCTTGCAGCAGTAGCTATCCAAGGGTGTTATAGAGGGTGCAGTGGTGGGTGGAGAACGGGGCCAATAAAGCAAAGTGACAGGCACTGTTGTAGACAGCGGAGAGTTTTGCCATGATGGTAGCAGAGGTCCTGGCATAAACAAGAGAACAGGAGTCAAGAATAGGGACAAGATTACCCTGGACAATGGCTAGTCTGGCTTCAGGGGTGAGGTATTGCCAGAATCTATAGACAGCACCTAACTTGTGATGGAACCTTCTGACAAGGGAATTTGCATGGTCAGCGAAGGTGAGAGAGGGGTCAAGCAGTACCCCTAGGTATTTGTATGTGTTGACGTCCTCTAGGGCTGGGCTGTATGGGGTGAGAATGCATAAGGGGGCATGGTTTTTAGTTTGGGCAAGGAAGAGCTTTGATCCAAACAGCATTGATTTAGTTTTTTTGGCATTTACTAAGAGGAGGTTTTTTGAGAATCAGGTGTAGGCCACAGCATAGTTGTGCGAGAGAACAGAGGAGACTGCTGATGTGGATTTGTCACTGTGGAAGAGGACAAGGTCATTGGCATACAGAAGAAAGTGACAGTTGAGGCAGTCAGAGGGGAGTCAGTTGACGAATAAGGAGAAAAGGAGGGGACCCAGGATTGAGCCTTGAGGGACCCCCACAGAGACAGGCAGTCTGGGGGAGCAGGTTTGGCCAATACACATGAATTGCAAGCGGCCAGTTAGGTAGTTAGTGAACCAGTTTGTGACTTTCTGAGAGCAACCAAGGAGGCTAAGCTTGGAGGTAAGGAGAGCATGGTTAACCATGTCAAAAGCCTTAGAGAGATTGACAAAAACTGCCCCGGCAGCTTTACCATTATCCATGTTAGAGAGGATGTGGTCAGTCAGAAGGGCAAGGGCAGTGGCGGTGGAATGATTCTTGTGAAAGCCATGCTGTTGGTTGCAAAGGAGGGTGTGTTTGCCTATGTACTCAGAGAGTTGATTGTGGACTGCTCTCTCGAGTAGTTTACTAAGACGAGGGAGGATGAAAATTGGACGGTAATTATTGGAGGATTTAGGGTCACCAGATTTAAGAATGGGGATAACCTTAGCTATCTTCCATGGGTCAGGCATGAAGGAGGTGGAAAGGGCAAGGTTAAAGATGAAGATGAGTGGCTTGGCAATCGCCGGAGAGATCAGCTTGAGGAAGACTGGTGATAGGCCATCAGATACGGAGGAGCCATGGTTAGGTAGACTTTTGAGTTGCTTACTGTATTGTGCATGGAGAGGGCTTTAAAATAGAAAGGGGGTGTTTGCAGGTGATTTGCAGAGCTGGAGGAGGATGGCAATGGATCCAGTATTAGGGTTGGGCTTTGTGGTTGGACAGTTGACAGTTTATTTAGGTACATGGATATGCTGGTGAACTTGCAATTGAAGACACTGGACACTTTGTGAGGGTCTGTAAGCATCCCATCCTGAGAGTTGAGATGTGGTGTCGCATTGCTGGAGTGGGGGTTTAGGAGGGAGCTAACTGAATCCCAGAATTTTCTAGGGTCCCCAAGGTTGGCTTGTTGCAGATTGCGGAAGTGGGTCTGTTTCAAAGATTTGGCCTGTTGTTTGCATTTGTTCCTCATGCCCCTGTAAGCATCCCAGAAAGCAGGAAAGGGGGTTGCTTTCCAGCCCTGTTTACTATATGTGCATAAATGCCACACTCAGGGCTGGAATGCAACTCTCTGTGCCTCAGTGTTCATTCTTGAATGCCCACCCTGAGAATCAGAATGTTTACCCTCTGTGCCTCAATAGCCATCCTAGGGGCAGAATGCCCACTGTCTAGCCAAAATGTCCATCCTGGCAGGGGCAGTATAACCTTCCTTGGGGCCAGAATAACCACCCTGGGGGCCAAAATGACCATCCTAGAGCCTAAGTGCCCATCCTCTCTGCCTCAATGCCCACCCTAGGGCCAGAATGCCCACCATGTGGGACAGAATGCCCATGCTGAGGGCTGTGATCACCACTCACTGGTCATGACATACACTGTGGCACAGAAACTGTCTCCTGCCCCCACAGATTGCCCACCCTGCCACCAAAATAGCCTGATATAACCTATATAGCACAGGTTCCCAGAATAAAACAGACAGACTGAGACTGAAAAATGGGACCATTTAGAATGCACATATTGTGGTCACATAATATGGAATATTTATACACAAAGATATATATATATAGATACATGCATATAGTTCCAAAAGCAAATGAGACTTGTAGAGGAACAGCATTGGATTCACTTGTGTCATCTAATCAGGCTGCTTATCTACAAATGATGTACTATAATAGAAACACAAATTGTGTAGGCAGAACACACCCAGAGATGCACCCAGTCTGCACATTTTTCAGTCCTATGTTGGTGACATCACAGTTCATTGCCATGGAAAAATTATAATGCTAGCACAACTGAAATGAAATGAAAATAAACCTAATATTTTTTTCATAGCTATTATTTTTTAACACTGTATATGGATTTTGAAATTAGTACTATTCTAAAGCATATAGAAAATCTTCGGTAACACGATCGCTCCCAGAGCAATAATACTACACTTCACGACTGATAATAGTATCTTTCAGATATGGTAATACCACAGTTCCATACCTGAACGATACTATTATCATCAAACCTCAACAGCACAAGTGCAAGTCTGCCTCCAATGTTCCTAAATGTTCCACTTCCTGTGTGGGGGGCAGACAACTTCCAAAACATGGCAGCTCGCTCTCTCGCAGAAATAAATCCTCAGCTCTAGGAGTAGCATTCTTTCTTTGCGCCCTACTCCGACTTCATCTGTCCCATTCTCAGCCATGCAGGGCTCAGTGATCTGCCTCCTTTTGCTCTTTATGACCCTGCTTGCCCACTGTAGGACTGCCAAGGTAAATCTGCTGAACAAAGAGGTGAGGCGCCTGATGGACCTACAAATCCACTTGCCAAAAATCATCACTGACGTGACGATCTTGAATGCTGGGCAAGCGGCCACATACTCCTTCCTTGTTGTCCTGAACCCCAAGCTGGAAAACCACCACGCCTACATCAAGGTCAATGTAACTTTTACATTGCCATCCTTGGATCCATATATTAAAAAAAATAATAGCTAGGTTAGTGTTCATTACTGGGAAGTCCTACCATCTCAAGGTTCTGGACGCAATGGAACCTCTCGAGCTTTGCTCTTGAGGTTCCTATGTGTCTAGAACCTCTCAATGGTATTACTCCCAGGTAATGAACACTAATCTATCCATTACTCTGTTTTTAAATTCATGGCTAAAGGCCTGAATGTGCGATATTTCCAATGGGCCCCCCTGCTGGCTCATTGAGCTAGTCAAGAGAGTTTCCCAGTGGCTGGTCTTACAGTGCAGTAGTTGAAGAACAACATGCCACGTTGGTGACCCAGGTTCATGCTAGGGTTGCTCTGATTTCTTAGAAATCTGTTCCTTCATGATTTTCCAAGATTTCAGAAAACCAAATTCTGATTCTGTTCCAATTCCATTACAGCACCATCAGAATCCGAATCCAGAATCTGATACCTATTTTTAAAATCTTAAGTCAACTTCTTTATTAGGAGCAATGTTTACTTCTCCTTAAAAGTAACAAATGAATGACCCATATAGGGAATACAAAAATCACACATACCCCAGTAATGCAAAGCAGCATGGAACGCATATACAAATCCCTATGAAATTGTGGAGTGGTTCTGCTTTAAGCAGGAGTGCATGGTGTCAAATGGCCTCTCACATAATCTGCAAAATCTGCAAATAGATGACACAAGCACTTATTTCATCTTTCTCAGGACTTCTCAGTGTGCCTCATCTGTATTTCAACCCAGGGGGAAAAAGAGCCAGCCCTTATGTGGTGTACTTACGGGTTTGGTTCATGGTGGGTGCAAAATAAGAAAGCAGGCTATAAAGACAAAGGACCTCAGCACAAAAGCACTGAAGAAAGAGTTACCCAAAAATGTGACTTTGTTGCTAATGCCCTTTCCAGGTAGCCCTTGTCTCATTGCTGAAGTTCTTTGCCTTTTTAACCCCTGTAGGGAGTCAAACAGCAATCTATGATCCATCAATCAATCATGTCTGGAGGTGCCACTGCAAATCATGTAACATGCCATCTCAATTATAGCGCTGTGCAGTGCAGTAAACCACTGCGGTAAAGCAGTACAAAAACATACAATCGTATTAAATTAATACAAAAATACAATGATAAGGTAGTTAACATTTTCAGTTTTTATTATGATCCACAGATTCAATCTACCTGTTTGTTACGATTGGAAACAAAGTATGTGTACTGTTTGCAACTGAAATGGATTGGGATGGGAGTTTTCCCCAGATAAACAGGAGATCGTTGATTTGGTAATACAAGCTCTTAGTGGCTGTGAGAGCCTACCAGAGGGCTCTGCAGTTTTCCTTGTTAGTAGTAAAATAAGTTCTTTTTCAGGAAAAAAAACAGTAAGTCAAAGCCCATTTTCAGTGATGCCCAGTACATTTCAAATGTTAAAAATTGCACAGTATCTATACTGTGGGTGGGATATTCAGAGCGGATGTGCCATGCACAACAGGGATGAGCCAGCTCAAGTGTGGAAGTGCACCATTGTGCGATATTCAGTGGGAGCCAGCTGCGCAGTTCAACAAGCAATGTGCCAGAGTGCAACAGTAATAAATGCATGCACAACTGCAGGGGGTGGAACCATGAATAACATGCGCAGTGCAATATTCAACAGCATGTGACATATGCAATAGCAGAGCAAGCAGAAGTTGCGCAACAGCAGAAATGATCCAAAATAAAAGGGAGCAAGAGAGGGGAGGAAGAATGCGCCGCAGGGAAGCCATAGGTGGGAGCGCGGAGACAGAGTGCCAGGGAGGCAAGACAGGAAGCAGGGCACAGGAGTGGCCAGGAGTAGGACAGGGCCCACCAGAAGTGTGCCAGAGTGAGGGTAGGAGTGGGTGTGCCCATGCCAGTGTGCTCAAAAGGGCCTGAGAGTGCCACAGTGGACTGAGGGCAGTGGCAAGAGGCAGGACAGACACAGGCGAACAGCTGGAGGTGAACCCGGTGCAGGGGAAGCACCAGCAACAGACAGAGAGGGGAACAGGAGATCAGCTTCCTGGGGGGGGGGAGGAACACCAGCCAGGGACATGGCCATTGCCACCATCCAGATGGAGGTGGTAATGAGGGGTGTGAGAAGGCAGGCAGCAGGGAGGTGTGGCTGTGGAAGGGCCCGTCGGCGGTATGCCCAGAACAGACAGTACCGAGCCCACACTAGCTTCAAACAGTACTCTGACACTGAGATTGTGGGCCGGTACCACCTGAACTGGGTGATTCTGAGGCAGCTCTGTGAGCTGTGCAGTGGAGAGATGCAGGCACCCACACGATGGAGCCATGCGCTGTCAGTGGAGACAAAGATCACAGCCGTCATGTGCCTTCTCGCCACGGGCACCTTCCAGAGACCAACACTGGACATGACAGGCATAACCCAGTTGGCCGCATCATGCCTACTCACACATTTCCTCAGCGCAGTGCTGCCACATGCTGCGGAGTACATCCGTTTCTCCAGCACACAGGTGGAGCACACAGCACACATACAGGAGTTCCACAGGGTAGCACGGTTGTCTAGCATGCTCAGGGTCATTGACTGCACCCATGTAGACATCCGCATGCCACCTGGCCCAAATGGTGCAGCATACATCAACCGCAAGGGCTACCCAAACATAAACTGCCAGGTGGTGTACGATGCCAGGGGCGCATAATCAATGTCTGTGCCACGCACCTTGGGGGAGCACACGATGCCTTCATCTGGCACCAGTCTGCACTGTGCCACAAGTTTGAGAGTGGGGACATCCCCACCAGCCATCTAGTAGGTGAGTATGCATATCACGCAAGACGATGTGAGCAGATGTGGGGGGTGCATTGTCAGAGGTGCCATGGGTACCAGCCATGATGGCCCATGGCATAGTGACGCAGACCACCATGCTAATGTATCCCCTCTACACACAGCTGACAGTGGTTACCTGCTACGGCCCTGGCTGCTCACACCATATCAGCACCCCATGACCCCATCCCAGCTATGGTACAATGAGACACATGCCACAACATGGAATGTCATCGAGCGGGTGTTCGGGCTGCTGAAGGCATGGTTCCGGTGCCTGGACACATCAGGCAGTGCCCTACAGTATAGCCCCTCGAAGGCCTGCAGGCTATTCCTGGCCTGCTGTATCTTGCACAACATGGCCACTGACCGTGGGATAGCCATAGAAGTCGAAGAGGGGGACACCGTTGGGAACGATGAGGACGCCGGTCCAGCCGGTGTAGGACAGCCACCCCTTGGGTGACGAGACCCCCAGCTGGTCCAGATAGCACAGCAGCACTGGGACACCATCGCAGAGGAGCACTTCGGACAACACAGGTAGGTCATGGGGTCATGTGCAACCACCAAGGGTGAGGGCACAGCCCACAGACAGGCAGGGCTGGACACCAAGGGCGGACGGTGGTAAAGGAATGGGACTGAGCGGGGGACCGCACACAGCAGCAGGGATGGGCAGGGCTGAACACGACACGTGCACACACATGCACACACACCACAACACATGCCCAAAGGGTAAACGGCATGCCCACCCCAAAAGGGCACCCCCACACCTTCACAGGACCACACATGACCATGCCCAGTGGCTGGCACTGTGCGTGCCTCAGACGCTGGGCACCATTGCACAGTGGCGGATAGCGCTACGCAGGCATCATCATGCACACACCACAGTGGCCAGCAGCCGGGAGGGTGTGCACAGGGACCGTGTGTGTGCAGGACTAGGAACCCTACCCATGCATCACACAATGCACACCACAGTGCACACAGGGCAGCAGCAGACAGTGGCCACAGTGGGAGAGAGGTCATGCGGCACAGTACCATGGCTGCCACGGATGTGTGGGCGGCCCCGCCGAGACCTGCCAGCCATGCCAGGCTGACCAGTGGCCTCATGGGGTGGCACCGATGGGCCCCTATGGGTGATGCTGTATGAATGCAACCGTGTCCGTGCAGGGGTCTGCAGCCCACCGAACATGCCCGCGCCAGGCGTGCTCGGTATGCCAACAGCCGAATCCGGTGTTGACACTGCAGGTGTCGCACGACATCGGGAACAGGGGATGGACATAACACTGTGTGGTGTCTGCGGTGACTGGGCACCAAACTGGGTGGCCAGTGTAGCCATGACAGTCACCATTGCAGTGGTCTGCCTGTCAATGGCAGCGGTCACATCTGCCAACTCTGCCAGAAGCAAGCCATGGTCCCTGCTGCACCGCTTGTCTGCCTGGCACAGAACCACACTGAGTACATCCACCGCCATCACGAGCCACATCTGCTGATCAACTGAGTCCTGGAGAAGATGGCTGTGGTCATCCAAGGGGTTGTCTGCTGCTCCAGCATGCTGTCCCCCGTGGTTTTGCTGGCTCTGCTGGCCAGCACCCCTTGACAATGGGTGCTGCACACCAGAGCCATTCCGGGCCATGTCCACATGCAGTGCACTGCCAGCACCCCCCGACACTTTCCCCCTGTTGTCATTGGCTGACTGCTGGTGCTGCCCCTCCGGCTGCCGATCGCCAGAGGATACCGGCGCTGCCGCAACAGCTGCAACACCTCCACCGCCCTGGATGCACACCAGTACTGCCCCACTGGGGCATACAGATACAGGCTGGGACTGGGTTGTTACGCAGGCAGTCACAGCAGCATCACCCGCGGTATCGCCCGTGAGGTTGCCTGCTGTGGGACCATCCTGTGTCCCACATGTATCACTGTCCGGGACGTACGACTCATCATCATCGGTGATGGATCTGGCTGCAATCTGTGTCCCAGCACACTGGAGACTGGGGAAGATGTCACGCTGGGACACAGGCAGGGCCATGTCCGCACCCGCACCACCCACATCAGTCTGGACAGACGTGCAGGTATGCACTTGGCCAGTCCCTTGGACACCTGTGGAGGTGGATGGGCAATCCTCTGTGTCCAGGGCCTCCCCCTCGGTGGACACAACCACCACCGCTGCCCTATATAGACGCTCAGGAGCTGTAAAGGAACACAGTAGCGTTAGTGGCTCCGCCTGGCCCTGTGGCATGCCCTCCACCACCCACACACTGACAGTACCGGATCTACCATGCAGTTATGGGCTGCCACCCGTTTGGAAGCCACCACCAGGAACACCCTCGACGGCACTATGCTGCATGCTGCTGGCCACCTGCTCCTCCTGTGGCATCAGGTGGGGTACATCCAGCTGACCTCCACTGGTGGCAGCATGTGCCACCCTGATGGCATCCATCTTGTTCTTGATCCACCTCCTGTCCATGCCTAGCTTCATTTTGCACTCCTGCATGGACTGCTGATGGCTGCCCTGCTGGTTTACAGCACACGCCACCTCACCCCACACCACAGCATGGGCCTGTGGCATTCCCCGCTGTCCGCTAAGCAGCGGTTCCCTGTCCAGATATGCCTCGAACAGGGCATCAGATTCAGCCCTGGTGAAGTTGGGCCTCCTCCTTCTCCCCCTTCCCTGCTCCTCCTCTTCCTCACGCTCGGTCATGCTGGAGCCTGAGGGAAAGACAGGTGTTACCTTGGACTGTGCAGTCCCATATAGCCCTCCCAAACCATTGTCCCCACATCCCAACAGCATGCAACCTACCACAAAGGACTTCAATACCGATCCATGGCCTCTGCAGCCCCAGGTCGCATATATATATAGTGCAACGCATGCAAATGAGAGCAGGCGCAACTGTAAGTGGATGCTAATGCAGTGGATGCGCCGTGGAATGGCTAATGAGCAGATTTGCATAACCTGGCTGAATATCATGCTGTTGCACCTTGCGCAATGATGTTGAGTGTGCTCAGGCTATGGCACACCACTGTGACATGCGCAATCGGCACCGCACCACGCATGCCCGTGGTGCTGATGCCAACGCGTGCAGCGCTGCTGATGTGCTGTGCATGGGAGGCAGTGCAGAGCATGGCCACCATTGTGCCTGTGGTGCTAGTGCACTGTATGCCCATGGGGCACTCGTGCCATGGTGTGCCGTGGGTGCCATGGTGCTACAGTGCAGTAGGCCACTGCAGGGTGTCACAAACATGCACCCTACCATGGTACATGCAGGGTGTCCCAATAGCGCTGTGGCACTCCATACGTGGACAGACCCTTGACTTTTGCCCCCTAGGTGTCATGCGTATGCATGGCTGCACCCCTATTGTGCAGTCCAGTGACAGCATGATAGGGACTGGCAGTGCAGTACCGTGCTGCCTCCGCATGTGCGGCACGTGCGCTACAGAGCACCATTTTGATGCCGTTTGAGACAGCACCATGCCTCAGACCAGAGCGCCATTCTGGAGTGCCATCGAACTGGCAAACCTGGTGGCCTAGGTGGAGCCACATACTGGTGCCCTCTTTGGGCAGGTACCCCTCCGGTGGCCATGGACTGCGGTGTGGCAGGAGGTCACAGAGGGCCTGGAGGAGGCAACAGGGAGCAGCAGATCAACGGAGCAGTGTCACCACTGCTATGGCGACCTCCAGCTGCAGGACCCTGACCGCCTGGGCCGACTGCAGTCACGTGCCCGGCGGGATGCCATGCCACGGCCAGGTAGGTGCTCCATCCCATCACTGGTAGTGTATGTCTGTCCAGGTATCACGATGGGCATCAGGCCATGCCTCAGGGGGGTGGGGACCATCCTGTGGGGGTGGTGGTGGTGGGGGTGTGTCACGGCTGGGCTGTGCGGGCACACACACAGTGGGGGGGGCTATGTTACTGACCTCTACTGATGTTTCCCTCTCCATGTTTGTACCCTAGGCCCGGAGGATCACCGTAGGGCCCGTTTGGCCCGTGGATAGGGACAGCAAGCCGGGGCAGGTGGTGTGGCCTTGCAGCCAGGGCACAGTGGTGGTGCTGTGGGTCAGCAGTGGCCTACTGACCAGGATGCAGGTGAGTGCCGTGTTTCCCTTTACCTCTGTGCATGGTGGGTTGTGGGGTGGTGGCAGGGCATGGCCACCCGCATTTGGCCCCACTGTCATGCACGCCACACAGTGCACTCAGTACTGTCCTGTGGCACTGCATGTGTGGGTAGGTGTCACAGGTGGGCTGTGCATGCACTGGGTCCATGGCTGTGCCACTGCCATCACACTGCATAGCCATGTCACTGTACAGCCACATTGGTGCTGTGCAGAACATGGGCAGTGGGTGTGTGCAGCATTCCACATGGCTATGGGTGCCTGGGTAGGTGGGTCTTGTGGGCACGGACACTGTGGGTGGTCGCATGCCATCGCAGGGGCGTGGCTCATGGCTGTATGCCGTGCTCATTGGGTGGGCTGCAGGGGTCTGGCCAGTCACACGTACTGACTCTGCTTCCTTGTCCTAGGTGGACAACGCTGGACTACCCTGGAGTGATACATATAAGAGTTCCTACATGTGACCCGGACTACTCTGCAGCTGCTCCAGGGAATGGAGCGTGACAACTGAAGGAGGCACAGTTGGTGCCACAGGGACCAGAGTGAAGAGAGGAGCTGCCAGTAGGGCCTGCGGTGCCTGTGATGTGCATTTCCCCCTCTCACACCCCTTTGTCCCACTCCCTGATGTACCCCCTTGCCCCATGCCCACCACCACCTGGATTGTGGCCCTTCCCCCCCACTTTGTACATAGTTCTGTTTGTTTTGTTGTTTGTACAGTTTCCCTATGCATTATAATCTTTTTTAATATGACAACTGTGGTGGTCTCTGATTTGCAGCGGGCGTATGGTGCTTTGCTGCAGTGGTGTGCATGGCGTCGGGGGTGGTGCAGGCCTGAGCATGTGTGTGTCCGGCAGAGCTCCACTAGTGGTGTGGGTGGGGGCCACAGTCCCTGTCTGTGGTATGTGTGTTGTTCCCAGTGCACTGGATGCCTGTGTGCAGTGGTCCCTGGTGCATGTGCTGTGTCCCTGATGCCCCTGTCAGTCTGTCCATGGCCCATGCAGCTGAGCCCCTTTCATGTCTGTGGTACACACGGTCTGCTGGCATGTCACTGGTGGCTGTTCATGCCAGCCACCCTCTGGGCATGGCGCCATGGCAGCTTGCGTCCTGTCACCAGTTTGTTGCATGTCTGCCTCGGGTGACACTGTGGGCTATGCTGTTGTTGTCCCCCCTTCATGCTGTCGCTGGTGTCTGTTGTGGTGTCTGTGTTCTACTGTCTGTCACTTGTGCTCCGGCCGCATGCTGGCGGCGGATGGCTTCATGGTGCATGCGCCAGATGGGTAGTTCACCAGTGCCATGGTGGGGTGCAGGCCGTGGGTACACGGCATCAGTGGACACACACCAGCAGCATCTGTTGCCCCGCTTTTGTGGCCCTGTGCCAGGGTACCCTTGGGACAGGGTGGAGGTTTGTCTGTGCCCTGTGTCGCATCCTGTGCAGCGTATGCCTCCATGTACCACAGTGGGTGGCTGTGCTGTCTGCTGAGGCCAGTGCTGGGACAGGGTGTGTGCATGGGTGGGTGTGTGGGGTGCTGTTCTGCTGGTGGTGGTGTTCAGGGCAGGCCTTGTCGCATGCGGGGTCCCTTGGGTACTGACGCAGGGTCGACCTCTCTGCTGTGCTATGGGGGAGCCATGCAGGGGGGCATTGTGTATGCAGTTGTTGCATCAGTGGCTGGTGTTGCCCACTGTGGGGTGATCACAGTGGGGCTGCCATGCATGGCACCATGGTGCACAGGTTTGCATTGTCATGGTGGTGGTGGTGGTGGCATGCATTCAGTGCCATGCACTGTTGGGCACTGCTTCTGGGCTGGGTGTCTGGGGATCGCTGTACAGGGTGTGCTCTGCATTGGTGGGGTGGGGTGGCACTGGGGGGCCGGCCCTCCTTGTGTTGTGGTCACTGCTTGCCAGGGGGGTGTGCTGGGGCACCGTGCCCCAGCTGTTAATTCAGTGCTGGTGTTCATAGGCTGGTGGTCCATCCAGCTCACCTCTGGTTGTGCAGTTCATGGGGTGCCTGGGAGGGGGTGGGTCTGTCTGGCCTGCTGCGTGATCCTCCGCCCATGGCTTCCATGGGTAGTGCACCCCTGCATCCTGTCCCTGTCCCTGCGCATCACTGGTTGTGCTACTGCGCATTGGCCCTGCTCCACTGTACATCCCTGGTTGCGCCATGGCGCAGGTGGCATGATATTCAGCTGTGTTGCGCAAGCACACCTTGGCCTGCGCTTGGTTTGAATATCGCACGTGTTGTGCAGTGGCGCACTGCACTTGCGCCTGCTCCTGCTATTGAGCATCATTTTGGCGCAGTCTGAATATCCCACCCTGTACCTACAAAAAAAAGTCAGTTTTGGCAAATCATTGAAATCACAAAAGAGGGGGACACAGGAAACGAACAAAAAATTTAAACAAGAAAAAATGTAATAAACAAGATAAAAATACTGAAGAAAGGGGATATGATCCTGGAGGAGGGTCTAATCCATAGTGTTCAAAAAATACCAGAACCAAAAATGATGTATATTATTTTAGGAAGAAATTTCTGTTGTATTCAGGCAGTATACGTATGCTTGTATTCTTCAGTACATATCTGCAGCAGGCATTTAGACACTCTAATAGAAATACATTCCGGCTGCTACAAAAACAACAAAGAAATAACAATAGATTGTAATCAGTGTTCTCAGCTGTTTTTGTGCATCTATTGTAGCATAAGGTTAAGAAGTGGTATCTGCTGCATGCTGTCAGTTCATTTTAGTCACAAGAAACGTGCTAAATGAGTGCTAAGAAACAACAGAGAATACTGATGAAAACCTGGACCAAGCCATATTATGAGTGCTCTTTTTATTATTTCCAATGAAAACAAAAAAAAGGTGCTAAAGCAGACTGAAAATTGAAGAAAAAGATATCATTCAAGACAGTAGATAAGGAGCACTTGATGTGCACATCAAAATTGCATTGCTAACATGCACTGCTGCTTTAATCTCCCTGTGCTTAATTTTCTCCAGGGTTGCACCTAAAAATGAATTATCGCTCAGCGTGCCTTTCCCAGGCGAAACTGTTAAATAAATCCTCCCATTCTTCCTTGACGACTTCAAATGTTCTTGCTGAAGCAATGTAAGGAGTATTGCAAGGGCTCAGTTGAGGCATCCTTTTCCTTTTTCACATAAACACAGTTGTTTGGGGTAAAAAAACTTCACTGATGCTCTTATCTTGCTAGTTATTTGGTCTCAAATGCCTCCTTTTCAGTTTGGAGTGCCCAGCCTGACTCACTTTTTTTTTACTGTTGTTTATTTTTTGTACAGCTATCTCCACTCCAAGATGTCTAGCAGAAAGAAAATCTTAACTATTGTATAAATAATTAATTGGCGGGGCACTGGAGTATAGTGGGAGGAACCTTTGGTGTTAAGACTGTTTATTACTCTCCGAGCCTTCATATTTGATGTGAATGAACTGGAAACTTTTTCACTTTCCACTTGACTTGGTTCTGACCTGCGACAATAATTCTATTTTTTTCTAATGGCAGTTGAGTACACCTACTGACCAGCCTAGGCACTTAAATTATGGCATGATATAAATCCTTAATAATGACTAGTGAGCAGTTTTAATGCTTGGATAACGAGGTTGTAAACATGGGTTACAACTGCCTGGTTGAAATTATGTGATTCCAGAAGGTGGTTGTAATTGCTCCCTGTCAATCAAGCTCATACTGTGAGTGGTACAAGCACTAGTTGCACAACTGCCATGGTAATTAAAAATGCTCACTAGTAATTAAAAAAAAAGATGTGGGTGTGTGTAAAACAGAATTTTACCCCCTCCCGAGTTTGGTATGCTTTTATAAACCCCTCAAGCTTCACTTTTGGGGCAGGATATTCAGAAGGATTGCATGTGCAACCCACTAATGTAGCCTGGCACAATATTCAAAAGGGGAATGTGCCTGGCACAAATTCCAATGCACCGGAGCGCATCAGTAATGTATGCGGTGCAAGTAGGGGGGCGTTCCCATGCATACTCTCGCATCCCGATGTGCGCCTGGGATGTGCTGAGCCCATGCATGCGCAACCCCTACTTGCGCTGCACACAGGTGAGCCAAAAAAAAAAGGATCAACAGCTGGCCACCCACAGGTGAGCTGCCGTATTGCAGGGCGCATCACAGCAGCTGCCAGCTGTGGGTGACCACCCGAGCTCCGGTGGCACCTGCGTGTTAGCGACCCCCCCATGCCCAATTGTGGGCATATGTAGTGATATTAACCCTCCCACACCCCTGGTGGTCCAGTGGACTGCATGCAGCCCAAACACAGGCATATGTTATAAAAAATAGTCCTATATCCCTGGTGGCCCAGTGGACCGCTCACAGCCCGATCACGGGCGTCAGTAATATATTATGACAAACCAATCCAACCCTGGTGGTCCAGCGGTACAACCCTCCCCACCCGCTCAGTGAGCCCCACTGCCCCGCTCCCTCCCAGTCAGCGGTGGGTGGCAGCTCCCCACCGGCTTGCCGCCCCGCTGACTGACTCTGTACGGTAGGGCTGTACTCCCATTGGTCCATAGTGTGAGCCAATGGTCATGCAGCCCGTACCATACTACACAGTCCAGATATGTGAATGGATCCATTCACATTTCTGGACTGTGTAGTACGGTATAGCTGCACGCCCATTGGCTCACGCTATGGACCAATAGGCATACAGCCCTACCATATGGAGTCAGTCAGCGGGCAGCGGGGCAGCAAGCGGGTGGGAAGCTGCTGCCCTCCATTGACTGGGGGGGGAGCAGGGCGGTGGGGCTCAGTGGGCGGGTGAGGAGGGGGTGCCGCTAGATGACCAGGGCTGGATTGGTTTGTCATAATATATTACTGATGCCTGCAATCGGGCTGTGAGCAGTCCACTGGACTACCAGGGATATTGGACTATTCTTTATAACATATGACTGCGATCAGGTTGCGAGTGGTCCACTGGACCACCAGGGATATGGGAGGGTAATCCTTTATTTAGCAATGCCCCCCTCATTGGTCTGCCATCTCTAAAGATCCATTATTTCAACATTGGATCCCCTCCTTCTGAATCTGAATCAATGATTGGGGAGATCTCATACAATCCTAGCTTGTCCAGTCAACCTCCCATTCCACAGTGTGCCCAGTCCATAGTAGGAGATTCTCAGGCAATTGTTATAAAATAATCCAAAAGCCTTCTGGAACTCTTTTTGAAACATAATACATCCTGATTCCAAAACCTCTATAAATAGCAGAGGATTGTTTAATCAGTAAAGAGGCATATACTGCTGATTGCTTCAACTAAACTTGTATTAATTCAAAATTGAAAACTAGACCATTAGTAAAAAGCAGCAACACTGCTAAGTAACTTTTACCAGTACCTCCTTTACTGTCACATGTAAACACAAAGTTGTTAGCTTTTTCCAGAGTATCCTCTCCAAACAAAAATAAATATTTATTATTTATTTATTTATTTCAATTTGGTGACTGAGTAAGCCCATTAGAACCAAAGATCCCTTTTTCAGGGGTGTCCTGGGATTAATTACATGCAAACAATTTATACATAGTATAGCAATAAAGAATCAGAAGGATAAAGGCACTAGAAGCGCAGATAATAAGCTGATAAATAAAAGTATTTTTCTGTTTTATTATCCACTCATAACAAATGGTTAATCATTCTTTAAAGTTCATAAATGAAGATTAGGGTGCTATTCTAGATGGCCTTAGTCAGAAACTGCTAAAAAATTGCCACAACAATTGTTGCAAAAGTTGTGACAAAATGTTTTAAATCTTTTTCTTGTTTTTAATTGGTATGCCTCAGATATGAACGACTGCAACAATTATCCCCGTTCAAAAGAAATGGGGTCAAAACCAACTTCTAATTACAAGCTGATATCCCTGCTGCCCATCCTTGCCATGTTGCTGGAAAAGTTAGTTTTTGTACACTTGATGTGATGCATTGGCTCTGATGGATTACTGGTAAGAAATCAGTTTGGGTTTGGTAAAGGGATCAACTCCATGATGGCTTTGGTCAGGTTGGCCATGGATCTCTGACTTCTTTGATCAGGGATCGGTAACCGGAGCCATTTGCATAGACCCAACCAAGGCCTTCACTTTGGTAAATCATGAACTCTTATTACATAAGTTAAAAGTCTTGGAGATAGCTGACTTCGTCTTATGGTGGTTTAAATGCTACCTGATAGAAACTAACAACTACAAATAGGTGGAACTCTTTCGGATTCAGCAACAGAAGAAGCAGATGTTCCCCAGGGCTCAGCACAGGGGCTTTTATTATTTCCCATCTTCATAACTGAAATATTGCCTTCCCAAAAATTGTACTTGTACAATAATGTATGCAGATGACACTGTTGTCTACAACGTCAGTAGTTCCATGAGTGACTTTTGGGAGCAGCTCCAAGGTAGTTATTATCAATTTCATAATTGGTATGTACAAAACAAATTAATTCCTAATGAGACAAAGACTAAAACAAATGCTTTTGGGCATGTATTAAAAACTGGTTTGCATGACAGAACAATAATAACTTCATGCAGGCAGTGAGTTCGGTCTGTAGCATGCAGCATCCTCTAATGCAGTATATATAGGTGGAATTATAATGGAAGGGGAGCAGGGCACCTCCAAACATTCCATGAGATTCCTTTTAATGGAATCTTCCTTTTCCACTGCAAAGCCTATGGCAAATTGCATTTGCTGCATCACAGTTTGGAAAGACAGGTCCTCAGGAGAAGATTTATTTATTGAAATGTTTCACCAGGAAGGCACACTGAACAACAAGTTGCTCGTCTCCCGGTGCAACCTGGGGAAGGGGGGGTTTACAGTATAAGTGGAATTAGACAGAAAATTTACATGAATCAGAACTCAGAAACAATACATACATTAGCTTTCAGCTGATACATTCAAATATTCATTTGCCTGGATTAAACTGGATTAACAGGATTAAAATTTAACATGACTGGGAATTATACAAACAGTAGTATGCAATGCCCAGGCTGGGCAGTAAGTGCAAGTGTTGGGCAGTTTAGAGTAGACTGAAAACAATATAAGTGCTGAGAAGTAAGGAGCCAGTGAGAGGATGAGGGAAGTGGGCAGGGAGGGAAATAGTCCAGAGCTAGCCCCTTCAGGATGTACAGAACCCTGCCAGGGGCTGAGGCTCGTAGTAACCTGGGGTGAGAAGAGGGAGCTGTTTACAGGAGCAAGTTAAGCGAGTAGCAGAACAGACATGAACGGGACTAGATAGGGAGGGTAAAACAGGAGCAGTTGGCAGCAAGAAAGTTGTGTAAGGCAGAGGTTAAGGAGTGGGGGAGGAGAAACATCATATTTGGGGGAGGGAGTTCCAGATTTTAGGAAGCAATGGGAAAGCCTGATTGGCCGATAAGGCGTATGCCGGGGATCAGCAGAGTACAAGAGTTGGAGGATATGAGGAGTGGGTGGGGGAGTGAGCATGAGAGGTAGGAGGAAGTTCTCCTAGCCAAAATTTGGAAGTGAGCTTGGCACAATGACCGAGGTGTCTATTTGTGAGTGGGGGAAAAGATCACAATGATGAGTGTGTGGTGACCCATCAAGGACAAATTGGCAGAAGGAGTTAAAGGGTGAGTCCAGTCTGGTTAAGGAGGATTTGAGAGCGGCACCATAGACTACATCACAGTAGTCAAAAATGGGAAGGATCATCTTCTGGACAAGTTCACGCCATGCCGTAGGAGGGATGCAGCTATGGTTTCTAAATAAGGCACCAAGCTTAGGGTGCAGTTTCTTCAGAATGGTGTCGATATGGCAAGAGAAGCTGAGGTGTTGGTTCAGCCAGACCTCCAAGGTATCTGAAAGAGGAGGTGTCCTCTAGAATTGTCCCATCAAGGGGACAATGAAGATCTAGGGGTATAAACCACCAAATCCTCACTGCAGGACTTAAGAGCAGAACAAGAGTGAGGGGGACCCTACATAAATTGTTCTCCCTCATATTCCTCCGCTAAATCCTCCTCTAAGTTCATGAGGTCAGGATTACATTCCATGTTGTTGTTGTTAGCACGATCAATGAAGGTAGCTGCAGAATGGACTGGTGATACCAGTAGTGGCTGAGATGCAGGAATCTGTGGCATGCTATTGGAACCCATTGATACCAGAAGGCCCCATCAGCAGCATAACTGCCTGTACCAGCTACCTTTGCAGAATGCATAGATGCTGCACGTCATTGTGGCCGGCCCCCGGCTAGCAAAAGATTTCCACATGGTCCTCACACTGGCGGCTTTTAGTTCCAAAGGTGTGGTCTACTGGGGAGATATCCTCGAAGAGGATCAATAATAACTTCATGGATCTCTCAGAACTATAATTGAGTTTATAATGCCTCAATCCTAGTGCAAGGCAATGTACTAAATGCTCGATGCCTTTGGGTTTGGACTTGGTACTTGGCTGAGACAATGACAGAACTATGCCAAAGGGTCCCCACAGTTTGTTATTCTCAGACTGTACTGCAGCAAAAGTAAAAGCCCGTAGTGCAGTACAAGGTTGGGGGCTGCACTGCTGAGGTGCTGTCTTTTCAGATGTGAAGTTAAACTGAGTTCTCGTCTGCCTATCTCTGGTCACTGTCCAGGTGGGAGTTAAAGATCACATGGCATTCATCATTCATCAGTGAAGAATAGGGGAACTTTTATTAAGACAACAAATTCAATAACAGGTCAAAAATTACAAAACTTGTAAATGAAAGAAACCAGATAACTACTTACAGAGAACTAAACTAAATATACAGAAAAAAAGCAAAGAGGTATCAAACATTAAAAATAGATATTCCAAGCAGGAACATAGGTAAACAAATAGGGGCATACATCATACATGAAAACAAAAAAAAAGATAAAAGAAAACTGTGACTACTTCAAAATCAAGAATCCATAATATGTGTCTCAATGAAGAGTAGGGGAATTGTAATTTAAACCATATAGAAATCATACAAAATAAACAAAATTGTAAGGAAATCAAAATACAGAACATTGCGACATAATGTCCATACAAGCAAGATGCAGAGAAACAGCTTTCTTCAGTGAAAACATTTTCAGCCAAAATACTCATCACCACCACCTATTTCTCCTAAATCAAAGAAACTTAATACTATATTACTAAATTATTAGTTTTAAGATACATTGCTCTGTTTGTTAAAAATGCAAAGCTGATAATGCACAATGTAAGATAATGAGAATAACGATGGTTATACACCATCTCCTATATTCAAGACCCCCTGGCAATGTTTCCAGTAGGCCTGTGTGTGTCACTGCATAATTTAGATTTTTCCTTACAGTAGGTAAGGACAGTCACATTGAATAGTTCTTCTAAGACTGTCACCCACCATCTTTTCTGTTATCTGTGGAAAGATGTGCTTCTGTTGAACTGTGAGGGTGCATCTTGCTTGCTACGTGTAATATTTGTATGTGGTTAAGCACAGTTGCACAGCACATTTCTGGAATGAAGAGAAGAGGAATATCCCCAGTGTCATGGCCAACATTCCCCGTTAAAAAAAAAAAAAAATCACAGCTTAGTGTGCCTTTACTGGTTAAAAATTGCAAATAAATACAACAATAAAAGGTGATGTCTGTTCTGGTGAAGTCTTTTCAGTCTGCTTCACACAAGGATTTGCATACCCATGACGCCTTGCTCTGGGAATGAGGCTTTAGAGTAGGCTAATGGTTTGGAGAGATATAGAAAAAACAAACAAACTGATAGTTCTTCTTTCCTAGCATGCTTTTATAGATCCTGTGCACTACTCTGCATGTAAACTGCCTCTGTGCTAACTCCGAATGTACTAAATGTCCAAATATTTGTATTTGTGTTAGACCCCCCCCCAAAAAAATATTGGATATTCCTCTCCTAGCATCCTTTTATTGAGTCTGTGCACTACTCTTCATGTAAACTACCTCTGTGCTAACTCAGAGTATACTAAATATTCAAATATTTGTATTTGTGTTAGACCCCCCCAAAAAACAAGTATTGTTAGATCACATAAGTTATTGTTAGACCATGTCTGAGGCTGGTATGATGCACATATGACTACTGCTACCCATAATGTGAACAAATATTTTATTCATAACTCTCAAACCCCTGGTCTTGTGCTATCATTAACAGAAACAAGGCTAAAGGCAAAAAAACTATGTTTTAGTAAACATGAATGCTCAAACAAATACAGATATAAATACAGGCAGTATAGCTTAGTGGCTAAGAGCATTGAGCTGCAAACCTGGAGAGCTAGGCTTGAATCGCATAGCCACTACCTGCATACTGTGTGACCATGAGCAAGTCAGTTGACTTCCTTGTGCTCCAAGGATGTATCTGGAAACCAGCCTTGGCTTAGTGTGTCTTTCCTAGCCCAAAACTGTAAAATAAAAATAACATAAACAATACCAGAGGCACAAATACAAACCACCAAAATCAGCCCCATGCACAGACCTAATTTGTATGGATCAAGCCCCCCCCCCCCCACACACACACACACATATAACTAAGATTTTACAATCTGCCATTACTGTCCTGGAGAACTACGACGCAGTCAGGGTCAGTATTAACAAGGGTAGTAGGGCATTATCTGTGTAGATTCAGGGACACCCTGATTACACACTGTTAGCT
Organism: Neoceratodus forsteri; assembly: GCA_016271365.2. Classification (NCBI taxonomy): domain Eukaryota; kingdom Metazoa; phylum Chordata; order Ceratodontiformes; family Ceratodontidae; genus Neoceratodus; species Neoceratodus forsteri. The sequence continues at coordinate 9,008,504 of JADMNL010000042.1, forward strand.
GCAGAACCCAGGGTTCCTGCAGTCATTCTTTGAGTCAGAGCGCCCTCACCCCTCCCCCACAACAAAATAAAATGATCAGCCATGGCAGAAGCACCATCAGCAGAGTCGGCAGACCATGATCTCCCTCTGGCTGGTCATTTAAAAGTCATCTGTGAGTATGTGTGCATGTCACAGGACAGCAGAGCATATCTGAAAAATGCACCTTTCAACAGAACGCATATGGAGTGGACCAGAAGTGCTGATAGAACCAAATTATCGGTAGGACCCCTAGAGAAGGGCATATTAAAAAAATAGATGAAATTGCACGCTTACTTTCCTTTCTATAACTGTGTGTATATATTAACGTGTGCCGCTGTGTGTGTTTGTCAGTGTATATATTTATATGTGTCAGTGTGTAGCTGGGTGGGTATTAGTGTGCGCCTGTCAACATATATTTCACTCTCTCTGCACATACCCCCATCAGCAGACCTCATTCCTTCTCTCAGAGTGTCTGCATGTGTGTGTCTCAGTCTCTCTGTCAAAAGAATGAAGGATCCTTATGTACTTTATCGCTGCTCAGTGACAGAACATTGTCAGTGAATTACAAAAAATAGACTAGGTATTTACATAAGTATAGTATAAGTAAAATAGAAATAAAAGAATTTTCATATTAGTGCAGGGCCGTCCTTATGTTTCTAGGGGCCCCCAGCTGGGTTAGTCACTGGGAGCCCTTGAATGTATACGTATGATGCACAGTCTGAAGGTTCTGTCCAGCCCAGTGATGTTCCTTATGTGATCTTATTACAGCACACCCTGTCATGGATTATTGCTTACTTCAAACAGTACACAGGGAATTAAATGCACAAATGAAATCTGAAAGACTGGTGACCTGCATAGCTTTGGTTTGGAGGCTTCTATGAGTAGGAGCCCTCCAGCTACCGCTGGAACGGAGGCTGCCTAAGTCCTGCTCTGAATTAATGCAAAGTATATCTCCTAGTGTGCTACTTTTTCTTCTTCTTTCTGCCTCTTCTCGTTTTGTGTCTCAGATTGTCCTCCCCCATTTCCTTTTCTTCTCCAGCCTCTCCTGCACCTTATGCCCCTTCTCTTGTACCCTTTCTTCCTCTCATTCTCCATTTCTCCCTCTTTGAATGCTAATGTAAGACTCAAAATCACCACTGGTAAGCAAACAGAGGACAATCTGTGGAAGCCGATTCCAGAAAACAACATTGGAGGAAGAGATGAAAATATAATATGAGTCAGACAGAAGTATCCAAGAACCAACTGGCCAAAGTTTCCCTGCAGTACGTGTGTTAGGAGCTTACCGCTTGTTTGCACTGGATTAAAGGGCACGTAGTAGCTCATTTCAATTGAAATAGCTGTGCTAATTCAAAGGAAACAGAATATCCCCTGCAGCCAGCAGTAAGTCACGGACTTTATACAGCAAAATAATTACTGTGTGTATGTGTGATGGATAGAGTTCAGAGCGTAACATCTAAATCTACTCCCGAGTACACTTACAGATTTTAATCAGGAAAGACAGATGTGGTGGCTAACAGGGTGGCATACACACACACACACTGAATAATGCACTGTTTTTCCTAAGAGCCCTTTTTTTCATTAAAGACTTGGGTTTACAAGCAGCCTACACTTGACTGACAGAAATGCCCTATCTGTGAATGGGAGAATCTCCAGTTATGGGTCAGCACAGGGCAATGGGCGCAGGCAGCCTTAGGGCTAGGTTTGAAATCCTGGCTCAGAATAGAGAAAGCTGAAGTCACTGCTTCCAGTTGATTAAACCTTGAATAGTCTAATCTAAACTCAGCATCTCATTTACAGCAGGAGCATCAACCCAGCTGAGTGGGACTGAAGAGAAAGAATGACAAGTGGTTTGCTCAGGGTCACCCAGTACAGTATTAGGGTTCAGGACAGGATAGACTCTCAGGCTGGCCTATGTCCCTGTGCTCTGACATGCCTGCCAGCTTTCTTTTAGGCCACACTTGCTGGGGGTGCAAAGTAGGCTGTAAAACACATAATGAACTAGTGGCTAAGATGAGTGCTAGTCGACCCCCCAGCACTGAGGTATGAACAATGCCCTCCCACACTGTGGAGGGGGCTAGCCAAGGTTCCTAATAACAAGGAAGTTCTAAAGGTTGACACATTTTATGTGGTCTTGAGGGGTGTCAAGTGGCGGTATCAGAACACAACAATCACAAATAGCAGTGTCCACACCGATAAGTAGAGTTCTCAAACAAGGTATTTATTCAGTAATTATAATACCTTCTCCTTCATCCGTGATCTTATAACAGCCTCCTACAACCACTGCAATGTAAAGTTCATGCCTACTCCTCCTCACTACGCCATCCTACCTCCCCGAGGCACTTTGAGACACAGTGTCAGCAGATGACTAATAAATCCAGGCCCCAGACTTTCATGTTATTTATCTGTTTATTTAGAAGAGATTCACTGAGAAAGACAACATGAGCTGTGAAACAGCTGATTTCTAGAAGCATCCTGGGGAGAGCGAGTTACATAGAGGATAATGTATGGTCATCGATGGTTAACTGGTTTGTTAACCATCGAGAGATTGCCAGGGCAACCATGTAAACCTCGAGAGCGAAGCTGGAGAGGTTTACGACGCTATGGCAACCTCGAGATTGGTTAAAAAACTGTTAATCATCAATGTATCATACATTATATTTTATAGTGTATGGTACCATTTAGGTTTTTAAGAAAAGAAAGCTGTTCGTTACTGCAGTTTTGTTTCGGTCACCGCCGCTCTGCCCTCACCGCCCTGACCATTTCAAGGCCGTCCGATCATTGGCATGCCCAGACTGTTCCGGTTGTTAACCATCGATGTGACATACCATCGATGGGTTAACAAGATCGTGAATTCATGTCGATGGTAAAACGTTGTTATAAAAAGGTAGATTTCTACCTATAACAACATTCTACCATACATTACATAAGGATTGGAGCAGTACGACAACAAAAAGAGACAGTGTACAGAACTAAATAGACTGTACATTATGAACTATATCGATCAATCAATCAATCAAAACTTTATTTAACCAGGCATATCACCATTGAGCAAGCTCATTTTCAAAGTGGACCTGGACAGTAAGGACAAATACACAATAAAACAAAAGATAATACACAACAATCAGTAAACAAAACTTAAGTGCATCAACTATGGTGTCATTAGAGTTCAACGAACTAGAAACACGAACATGCCTGGTACAATTAAACACATGGGTAATTAAGTTATTCAGTACAGCACTCAGTGACAGTTCAGTCAGCTCTGGCTGCGGAGGTGTGAGGAGGGCTGTGCCGGTGCCAACTCTGTCACAGCATGGGGAGGGTGTGGGGTGGTGGCCACCACCTGCTGGGGGGCACTTGACCACCAATGAATGGGGTGTGGTATACATTAAAAATTAAAGTTACAATTACAAGCAAGCAATACAAGGAATTTTAGTATATATATATATATATATATATATATATATATATATAAATACACACTTGGGTAAGATGCAATATCGAACATACACATCAATAGCTGGCCAACATGGTGAGAAAGTAAGTAGCTATTTGGATGCAACATAAGAATTAGTCAGAGTAAGCACTTGGGTGTGGAAATCATAGACAGCAGGCAAGCTACAACTTATATAAGGGTATAAACGCATGAATAAGAGGGGAAGATAATAAGAGTTGTTATATCCTTGCACGTGAAGTGATAGGAGTATTAAAGAAGGAGGGTGAGGCAGACCAAGACCAAAACTACCATTCAGGAAGATGAAAACCCTGCAAAGGTGCAGCAGGTACTAGTAGCAGGTATTAGGATACAGGCGGGAGGGGAAGAAGCCAAGCCCTTCACCCTTCAGGGTGCTGGAAACCCTGCAAGGGGATGAGGAACTGTCATATGAAAGAAAGACAGAAAGGTAGTTTAGACCTTCCCCTCTTCAGGATGATGAAAACCTGTAAGGGGCCGAGAATAGGCAAGCAAAGGGAGGAAGGAGAAAGGGGGAGGGAGGAAAGGGAAAGTGGGAGGGAGTAGGGGAAGGATAGTGAGGGATTGTGAGTGAGGATGAATTTGTGGTAGAGTGGGAGGTTGTTAGAGAGGCATGAAATATGAGAGGAAAATAGGCTGCAAAAAGGGGTGGGAAGGGGGTGGCTTTGTGAGAGGGAGGTGATGGTGGTGAGGAAGGGGCGTGGGTCTGCAGGGGGGTTAATAGCAGTTGCAGCAGTGAACAGTGTGCCTCTGAAGGAGGAGTGCAAGGGAGTGCCAGGATTGGGCAGAGCAAATTTCTAGGGGGAGAGAGTTCCAGCTGTTAGGGAAGCGGAATGAGAAGGCTGAGTGAACAGAGGATGTTCAACGCTGTGGAAGGGCAAGTGTTCTGTGTGTAGAGGATTGGAGGGAGTAACTGGTTGGGGGGGAGGAATTAATAAGAGAGAGGATAAGTAAGTTGGAAGTGTGCTGAGCCAGTACTTACCTACCAGGTCTGCAGTGTGGGACAGGTGCCTAGAAAAAAGGGAGGGAAAGAAAAGTGAGGTATAGAGATTGCAGTGGTGGGCGAGTGGGGCACAGTCAAGTATGTAGCAGCAGAAGGAGTTAAAGACAGTGTCCAGTCTGGATAGGGTGGTTTGTGGGGCAGAACTGTAGACAATGTCCCCAAAGCTGAATACTGGGAGAATCATCTTTTGAATAATTTCATGCCTAGCCTGCATGGGCAGGCATCTTGATGTCTGTACAGGCACGAGCTTGGGGAGGAGTTTTTGTGAATGGCATTGACGTATACAGCGAAGTCTAGATGTTTGTCTAACCAAAACCCGAGGTACTTAAATGAGGGGATATCGCCCAGGTTGGAAACGTGTCAGGGTATGAAATGTGGGGGTGGAGTCTAGTCTGGCCAGTTTTGTCTGGAGCTGAAGGTCATAGAGACTGTTTTTTTGACATTTAGGGAGAGTTGATTAGTGCAAAACCAACACTGGACATTATTAAAATTCCTTTGAAGGTTGGTAGTCACTTCAGAAGGGGAACTCCCAGAGGAGAATGACATGGTGTCATCTGCATACATATGTATGCTAGCAGATGTGCAGATGACAGGGAGATCATTCAGGAAGATGGAAAACAGAATTGGCCTAAGAACTGAGCCTTGGGGGGACACATGTGTTGAGGGGGGGAGGGGGGAGGTGGAGTTGCTGACTCTGACAGATTGGGTTCTGCTAGAGAGGTGCAACTGGAACCAGTCAGTGGTGGCATCAGAGAGGCCAGCTGTAGCCAGCTTAAAGAGGAGAAGGGAATGGGTGACAGTGTCGAAGGCGTTGGCCAGATCAACTAAAATGGCAGAGGTGATGCATCGTTGGTTCATCCCTGTAAGGATGTAGTCTGTGAGCTGAAGGAGGGAGGTGGTAGTGGAGTGGGCTTTAAAGAATCCAGACTGGAAAGGGGTGAAGAAAGAGGTGGAGTCAAGGAAGAGGGAGAGTTGCTCCAATGTCAGGTGTTCCTGAGCCTTAGCCAGGATGGGGAGCAGGGAAATAGGGCGGAAATTATTTGGACTGGAGGGGTCTCCTCCTTTGGGGATAGGGACTACAGTAGCCAATTTCCAAACCTTAGGTACCATCGCATGTGAGAAGGAGAGGTTCATAAGGTAAGTAAGAGGGAGAGCAATAGCATAGGCAGAAAGGTGGAGAAGCTTAGAATCAAGCCCATCGGGGCTCTTTCTTTTGCTGGGATTTAGAGCAATGAAGGCACATAGGGTGTCATCAGGGCAGACAGGTTTGAAGGTGAAGTGTGAGGTGGTTGGGGACTGAGTGTGGGGGGGTCTTTGGAGGGAAGAGGAGCAATGGGGGGAGGGATACAAAGAGGGAGGAGGCACAGGTAGTAAAGAAGTTATTAAATACCTCAGCCATGGTGGGTAGGTCCTTAATCATCTGGGAGCCGATTTTTAGGACAGGAGAGGGGACTTGCAAGGGTGGGGAAAATAAGGTATGGCTCACCTTCCAGAATTTGGAGGGGCTGTTAATGTTATCTTGGAAGGAGGCGTTGAACTAGTCTACCTTGGCAAGATGGTTAGCACAGGTACAGGTATTCGGGAGTGCACAATAGCGCTGCAGATCTTGTGGGACATCCGAGGTCTTGTATGCAGCCCATGCCTGTTCATGCGCACATTGACAGGCAATGAGTTTTGCGGAGACCCAGGGAAGGTGGCTACCCTGGACCTTGCTTTTCTTAGCGGGGCATGGCAGTCCCAGACAGATAAGAATTGCATGGTAAAGAAGGATAGGGCTGTGTCCACAGAGGAGGCATTGGAGATGGGTGACTAGTCTATTCTGGTCAACTCGCTATGGGTGGTGGAAATATCGAGGGAACTGAAGGAGTGGATTTTAAGGATGATGGATGGGGACTTTGTGCTGTGGATTTTTCGCAAACAGTAGACCATGTGATGGTCACTGAGCACATCGGGAGTACACCAAACTTAGTGAAATGATGGGGTGGGAGGATAAAATCCAGTCAATTAAGGTATGTTTTCCAGTTTTATGATTTAATCATGTGGGGTCTACTATTAATTGCTTCAGGTTCAGGGAAGTGACGTGAGTGCAGATTTTGGACTGCTTGCTGGCGAGCCAGTTTATGTTAAAATCCCCAAGGAGGTACAATTCACCAGGGGTGGCAAGGGATGAGATGATGAAAAAGAGGTCAGAAATAGAGGAGAGCTCAGAAGTAGGAAGGCTGGGACAGCAGTAGGCTCTGCCAACATATATAGGGAGGGAGGAGGGGATGGATATTTTTATAAGTAGAAGCTCGTAGGCTAAGGGGGAGGAGGTGGCTAAGCAGATAGAATACTTGATAAAGGAGGAGATATACATAGTGACACCCCCAGCTCTGGCCTAATGATCTTGGCAGACAACGGAGTACCCAGGGATAGAGATGGCAGTGCCTGGGATTTTGGTGCTAAGCCATGATTCTGAGATTATTAGAATAGAGGGTTTTAGTTGTGATACAAGTGGCTGCAGGAGGTCAATTTTAGGGAGAAGGCTTCTAATATTTCAGTGGGCTATACTTAATCCCATTGGAAAATTGGATGTAACAAGATCGGGGGACCATGGCTGGGCTCAATGTCTCCAGATGTGAGGAGAAAAAGTATTATAAGCAGTCTGGATACTATGGCCGACCATTTCTTTATCCGGGGTGGACAGTTAGTAGCTGGGGTGGCGTCAATTTTCCAATTGTAGCATAGTGTAAGGGTTCGTATGGTAGCCAAGTGGAGTCCCATTCAATAGAGGAAACCAAATGTCATGTGACATCCACGCAGGGCACATTGGTCTTTAAAATCAGCCTTAGCCATGGCCACACCAGGCATGTCATTCAGTTCATAACCAATAGCTGATCACAGATCCAGAGTCCCAATGCCATTTTCCCTTTAACAGTTTGGTGTGATAGCAGCTTCCTAAGTGCTGGCCACAAAAAGTTCACTCTTACTGCAGCATGCCTTTAGATATCCGGGAATCTTTGGATTAACTCCCCATTGAAAACAAAAGGTTGCTTCAGTGCGTGGCACTACAATTACTGCGGTATTCCACAGCACTTGGCGACACTGTTATTGTTACCACTGTATATGTAGTAATACCCTCGTCCCAAAAGACACTGAGTACATACACTGCTCCACAACCAATGGACCCAGGCCAGACAGCAACAATATGATAACAGTCTATCCCTTACTCTGCTCAGTTCCCATGAGTCAGTCTTCAAGTAATTTATCCTCCACTTTAACTTACTTCCAGAGGAGCAATAAGATCTTGAAGGCCTACACCATTTCAGTTGGTTGTTCAGTACTCTACAATGATAGAGAAAATTGTTCTAGAAGTGGGCTGGGCACCATGAGATGTCCAGCCAAGAGTCTGATTCCAAAGAGCTCTCCCCCTTCTTTCTGCACTATAATGAGCCTCACCTTTTAACCCCTTCCTCTTGTCAATTCCACCCCCTTCGGGGTGTAACTGGCACTGAAAGTCCTAGATAACCTTTCAATAGAGTACACAGGGTGTCTATCTAGGAGCCACTGGGGGTTCTGGAGATTTAATAAGATTCAAACCACAAGACTCAAGGCCCTGTGCACTAACCGATAACTCACACTGCCTCAGCTCCAAGCTTTACTGTAATTCATAGTTACATGATTTCTGCTGAAACAGTAAACTAATGGTTACCATGTTTACATAAATGATGCACGGGACTCATTTTGGTCCACATATGCAAGGTCTTAGAAAATTCTTAGGTCTATTAGATCCTTTTCCACAGCCTTCATTTAAAAAAAAGCATAGCGTTCCTGTATTCCAAAAAAAGGTATATAGGCACAGTCTTCTTTGGACCCCTTGAGGAAAAATGTCAAAACCATTCAGGGGCTCAGGTGGTCAGAATGCCTGTGGACAGATCTATAGATTGTCATTATTTCATCCACTTAAGGATTGTAATCTTGAAAAAGGTGGAGTTGGGAAAGTAGAACAGTTATCAGCAGCCGTATTGGCAGATCTGGGTATGTACATACATTATATTCTAAAATTATGACATTAGGAAACCCAGGTTAGTCTTTTGAGAAAGGCCATGATAGACGGTGAAGAAGATTGTCCCTTGTTAACAATATGTACCGTGGCTCGGTTATCAAAGTAGACGATAACTAAATAAGAAGTATAGTGATGGCCCCACATGAGTGCTGCAGATACTATACGATAAATCTCAAACAGGGATAAAGTTAAAGGAAACTGGGGAACCAGAAGACTTTGGGTGTCCATGGAAGCACAAACCAAGATGAACCACAAATTGCAGGAAATCAGAAGAAAGATCTTTGAAGAACAAAGAAATTCTGTTCCAATTCAAGAAGACTAGAGATCACATACTGTAGACAGGTCACAGCTGCTGCTGTAATAAAAAAATATGATGCTGTAAGGCAGTGACAGAATGTACCAGATCTGGTAGGTAGGAGATAAAGAACCATCCCTGTGGTATTTTCTCCATTACAAAATTCATGTATCCAAGAAGAGAAAGACGTTCGCTCTTGGTACAAGAGCATTTAGAAGAAAAGGATGAGATCGGGAATGTCTGCCAGTTTATTGGAGGGAAGACGCTCTTCCATTTTGATCAAATCCAGCTCTATACACAGACATTCGAAGGTGGTGGTCAGTCCAATAGCCTTCTCTTTGGACAGCAGAACACTGATGATGAAAACCGAGGCTTTAGGCAGGTAATACCATCAGCTGGGGGTTGCATATCTGAAAGGTCTACAAGTAAGAAGTCCTCTAGCAGATGGAGGATGAAGGATGTCCATAGACACTAATGACCAAGACAGCATACTAGAAAGCAGGTTAAATAATTCAGGTCTGCTTTTTAACCCAAAGGTGAGCTGTGCCACAAAAATAGAATTGATTGTGCCAGTGGCTTCCATATAACTGCCATAGATCAGGATGATTTTGAAAGAATACCTTGTAAACAGGTGACTCCTTTATAGATATAATAAACTGGTATATTACTGTTTATTCTTAATATTGTGTTACCTCCCTCTCCCCATTCTACTCCTATCCTTCCCTTGGTTGCATCTGTAAACTAGATTATTATTATATTTCTGTATATTTTACCTGGTGAAACAATTACAATAAATACATCTTGGTCTGCTTTCAAAAATCAAGTGCCTTTGCATGCTAGATTAATGACCATTGTTTAACAGTGTCATCAATCTGGGATTATCCTAAAAAATATTCTATGGCTGGAATAACAGCATTTATGCTGAACGTCATAGAATTGTGAGGAGTAGAGGTCAATTATCAGTCTTTTCCATACGGAGAATGTCCAAGTAACTCACCAATCAGGCTTAGGCAAAAAAATAGAAAACAAAGCAACAGAAAATGGACCAAGAAAGAATCCTCATCATGTGGGCAAGCAGTGAGGGACTTGAGGTGGCAGGTAAGTCCCAGTGGGAGATGTCGGCCAGTCTAGGAGTGAGTGAGGGCTGAATAGCCTTGATAAGACCCTGAGGAGGAAAAGCTCTAGGAAAGGAAAAAAACAAGTTTGATGATGGATTCAGCACCAGAGGAGATATGCCTGGAGTACTATAGGTGGAGGAAACATTTGGGGGCAAAGATGGAGGAACAGGTGATATGGTGGAAGAGGATATCCTGGCAGCTGAGTTGTTTGATGAATCCCAAGACTCAAGAGCAGTTACTTAAGTATCGGGTTTTGAGACTGCTGATCAGCTCTTGAGTAGTAATTCTTCAATATCTTCAAATTCGGTAGATGAAGTAGTGGGCTTGTGGTTTGAAGAATATGCAGGCTGTTGACTATACTGAGTAGGCGTGGCAGATATATCTGCTACGTACAGATGTAAGAGCTGGTGTTTCTCTGCTGATGCTGAGAAGGCCAGGGAACTTCCTGCCACACAAGTAACCTGGATTTGGGGACCACACTTGATTGCATCAGCCAGGGCAGAAAAGATAGAGCATTGAAGGTAATTTCCTCTCGGACAGGGGGGAGGCCAGGTGGTAGTGCAGCAGCATTGCCTCAGAAATGATCTCTCTTCAGATGCTGACATGTATGTAGATTTGGAGACACACACATGCTTTGCAAAATTGCACACTGGTGGCTGTGAGGAAAAAATACCAGAGGAAAATATCAGACTCACTTGGTGACTCCCTGGCCCCCCAGACTCCACACCATTAACTTGGCAGGTCTCTGGACATCTGGATTGTGCTATGGAATGGGAAGAAAAACCCTTCCCCCTGTGGCCCCACATGGGGGGAGATCCATGAGGGACTAATCAGAGCTACAGTAAGTAAGTCCCAGAGATGATGAGTGATGGGAACAGGGGACAAGGAGCAGACAGCAGAAGAGAGGGTTAAATAAAGGCTGAAAAAAAAAGATGTTTGAGAACAGCTATAAGTTTTGGAATTGTCTATTCTTTAATATGTAATCTGGATTTATATTTCACTTTTCTGGGTCTAGTTCTAGAGAATTAGGATGAAACTGAAATGGTCCCTTCTTGGTCTGAGAGCTGCCTGCCTTGATTATCCAGAGACACAGACATGAAAAATGTTAGGAGGGAAGGATATCAGTGTGAGATAAGGCAGGTAGGGAGCTTGGGGTGTCAACATGTTGCCTGAAGGTATCCACTATGGGCAGATGGCCCCCAGCACCCCAGGCATGGAACCTGGGGAGCAGGGCCTGGTTCCAGGCCCACGCAAGGCTGAGTACATGACCACAGATTACTGTATGATAAGCTGCCACCCACAGCTAATGCTTATCCCAAAAGAGTCATATAGGGTGCTTGATTCAGCACCTACCAGAACTCCACAGGCAGGTCCAAAGGGGGAGCACCACCATTAAACACCTACACAAAACATGTAGGAGCTGGACCTGTAAAATCTATAAGGAAGTAAAGGTCACACAAACATATACAGTGTGATATATATATATATATATATATATATATAACCCCCCACCGGCCCCTTATTTAACCAGTAGGCACACCTCCCATAGTCTAGGGGAAAAGAGAGGGATGGGGGTACAAAGCTGTGATATAATTTGCAGATGTAGTAGAAAAACACAAAGATGTACACATACTCGACACACCCAGACCTATACCCAAATCCAGGTCCTGAGGAGAGAATGTTTGCTAAGGGCCATGCTAGGTTTGCACTTCTGGACAGGGGTACCCAGTAAATCCACACAAGGAAGCAGTAACTAGATTGTCCATACCAGGTTGGGATTCTAGAGTGTGGCTTTATTCCGAATCACAGCTGGAACAACAAAAGCAAAGATGGACCCCCAAGGGTTTACACTGGCACAAAGCAATGCAGAACACATCTGTAGAAACAGTACATCGATCCTCCTATATAGCATACAATTAAAATCTGGAATGTGGAACTAGCCACAGAGAGAACACACAATTTCTCCTCGAATGGCACTAGGCCAGTACTTAGAACAGTTCCCATATTACATAGGATTAGACATCTGGAAAGTTGTGGAACTAACCGCTGTGAAAACACACAAACTCTTCTGGAAAAGTGGCATTAGGCCAATACTTGATACATTTCCCATATGGCATAGAATAAGAATGTGGCACACAGGCCATAGAAACATAGAAACATAGAAGCTGATGGCAGAAAAGGACCGCAAGGCCCATCCAGTCTGACCATTTCTGTTTCTACCTTATGAATGTGCCATAGGCCTTTGCTCTGTCAATGTCCTATCTATTCATACTCATCTGTATTGCTCCCTTATGCCTATCCCATGCCTGTTTGAAGCCCTGCACTGTATTCATATCGACCACTTCCTGAGGTAGGCCGTTCCATGCATCCACCACCCTTTCTGTGAAAAAGAACTTCCTCACATTACCCCTTAATCGGCCTCCCTCTAATCTCATGCTGTGTCCTCTTGTCCTGCTATTTTTTGTATATTGAAACATGTTAGACTCTTTCACCTTGTTAATGCCCTTAAGGAGTTTGAATATTTCAATCATATCACCTCTCTCCCTCCTTTGCTGTAGGGTATACATATTAAGTTCAGTTAATCTGTCCTCATATGTTTTCTGATGCAGTCCCTGCACCATTTTGGTTGCCCTTCTCTAGACTGCCTCAATTTGGTTAATGTCCTTGTGAAGGTGTGGCCTCCAGTACTTCATGCAGTACTCCAGATAGGGCCTAACCAGTGTCTTGTAAAGAGGGATTATTACCTCCCTCTTCCAACTTGTGATACCCCTACTAATACACCCCAACATTCCTCTAGCCTTACTTACTTACTGCTTTAGAGATCTGTTTTGATGAGTTCAAGTTCAAGTTCAAGTTTATTGCAGGAAAACTCCATTGAGTAAGCTCATTCACAAGGAGGTCCTGTGACATATAGACTAAACAATGAAGAACATAACAGGTAATAACAGTAAATACATAAAATGCACATTACATGGTAGAGACTGAATATACATACAGGGGCACCACAAGGGAAGACCACAGGTGGTAAACACTAGTCTAACACAGGGTAGACTTACAGGTTGCATATTGATAAATGACATTTGAAGTCTGGTGTATACAATACATATAATTTTGGCAGCTAGAAAAAACAGAATACAACTGATCAGGGGGGTAGGAGTGATATAATAGTGTAGCATTGGAGCTTAAACATAGGTAAGGCCAGGAGTAGATGGGGAGGGAAAGCAATTAATATGACAAGGCAATTATGCCTTACCCGTGGATAAATATGGAACACTTGGGGAAGGGGGGAGACTTAATGACAGTTACAGATGTCTTTTATTTTGGCTGAACTTAGCAATTTGTAAAAGTTTATCGAAACTCTGCCAGTTAGTTTCAGTACGGCTTGTAATTGGTTCCAGATGGAGGGAAGGACATATGCAATAGCACGTTTACCAAAGGAGGTCCACGTCCTTGGTATATCAAGCATAATAAAGTCAGATTTTCTTAACGAATATGCACTATGTGAGATACTAATGAGGGATGAGAGATAGTTTGGCAATTTCTGCAGGAGCAGTTTGAGAGTCCATAGGCCAGCATGGAGCAGGCGTCTAGTAGTAAGGGATGTCCAACCAACAGCTGCATATAAGTCACAGTGATGTAAACGGTAAGGGGAGTTGGTAATGAACCTTAATGCACGGTGATAGAGGATGTCCAGTTTACTTAGATTTGAAAGAGTGGTGGAGGAGTAGATTACATCTCCATAGTCGAGCAGGGGGAGAAAGGTGGCCTGGACAAGCTTGTTACGAGTTTCATGTGGAAAAGGGCCTATTTCTGTAGAAGAACCCTAACCTGGCTTTCTAACCTTCTAGCGACATCTTCGATGTGGTCATTGAAAGATAATTTATTGTCAATCCAGATACCCAGATATTTAAATTTAGATACAACTAAAAGGCTCTTTTTAGCGTGGTGACAATGAAATCTTGGGCAAGGGTATTGGGGGGGCCTGTGACAGCACTGAGGGAGAATATCATCGCTTTAGTCTTCTTAGCATTGAGCAGAAGCTTTGCCTTTATTAGATTATGCTCAAGTTGTGCGAAATCCGCTTGAAGCACTCCCTTGACTTCAGATAACGATGAACCAGAAGTGTACAACACAGTATCATCCGCAGAAAAGTGCAGATTGGATGTAGATATGTTAGCGTCTAAGTCATTAACGTATATGGAAAACAAGATAGGGCCTAAGATGGATCCTGAGGACTCCTCTTGCAATTGGCAAGGCAGCAGAAAAAAACCCTTCTGCCTTTACTTTTTGGGATCTCCCAGTTAAGTAGCTAGAGAACCACTGGGTGGTATGGTATGTGGTACCCAACTTAGCAAGGCAATTGACTAATAGTTTGTGATCAACAGTATCAAAAGCTCTGCTTAGGTCCAAAAAGACACGGAAAAAGATGATTTCAGGTCATCGGTGATGATGACGCCCAAGTCTCTTTCTTCCCTTGTGACTGCCAGCAACTCCCCTCCCAGGGCCATGATGGAGCACTCAAGGCTCAAAACTTGCAAAACCCACATACAAGGGGTAAACTGGAGAAAACCCACATATGAGGGGTAAACTTCTTCAGGCATTGGCCACATGCACTAGAAGAAAACAGCCACCCTTTAAGAACCCGAAGTGCTGAACTGGTTATTCCAGATGGGGGGGTCTCCCACCTTTTGCTTCCATGTCCATACACAGCCATTCTTTCAGAGTTACACCTCACAAATACTGAAATGGTAGAAATTGATGCTGTCTAGAAATGTTTATCACATTTAACATCAGGAACACCTCAAGGGTGTAAAGTTCTGAACAAAGGGCATGCCACATCTGGGACATCCACTATTGTCAGAGATCTTCAAAACACAAAGTTCTTGAGGGAATCCTCATAGAAATGGGTGAAATAGTTCCTTTACTAGAGAGTCACCCCACAGAGAAAAGGCAGGTACATATCCTGGGTAACTCTCAGACAGAAAATCTACTCACAGATGTACACACAGGCAGCTTCACCAAAGTTCTGGGTTGGACCAGGGGATTGCCCCTAAAATCCATAGCAGTCCCCTTCATCCCACATGGGATAAAGACACAGGAATTCCTGGAGACGGTTTCCACCACTTCACTAGTCATGAACAGGTGGTTCTCCACTAGGGTGAGAAAAACAGACACTCCACACACTCTAAGCTGCTCACTCTCTGAACTGCTACTACAGACTACTGCTCACACTGAGCTCCTCACTGAACTTACTTCAGAATTCTAAGACTCCCCCTCTCACACAAGCTGTGTGGCTTATGTTGCTGTGACAGTTCTAAATGACATCACCTCTCCAGCTCTCAGCTGAAATCAAACAGCAGAAGGGGAAACGAATGAAAATCCAATTATCTAGATAATCACTAGCTGCCTTCCCTACCTAACACTGATACTGATGGGATTCTAGTAACACCAGGAAACAGGGGGTTACACACACACACATATATATATATATATATATATATATATATACATACAGTATATATATATATAGATATATAGATAAATAGATAGATAGATATATGCCTTAATAATACCATCTTGGCCCACGGGAAACTGTTCTTATAATACACAACTGCCAATGCAATAATACTATCGTTCAGCACTGATAATACATGGTTTCAGACTGATTGATAATACATGGAACATACAAGAAAATTTTCCGAAGGGCCAAGATGGTATTATTAAGGCTTATCCATATATTACAAAAAATAACAAATAGATAAGTGTGTTACAAGGCTGTAATCCCATCTCAAGGTTTTGGAGACTTTGGGAACCTCTTGAGCTTCGCTCTCGAGATTCCAAGTTCCCAAAACCTGTCAATGAGACTACTGCCTTGTAATACACACTTATTTTTTATTTTTATTTTATTTTATTGAAGATTCGGAAAGTACCTTTTGAGTCAAAGACTCTTTTTCAAAGGTTCCACATCAATACAGGTAAAACATGGTACAGAGCAATGCAGAGCTGGAACACAAGCATTCATATATGATACAAGAAATACAGTAAATTGCTTAACATTTAGGTAGGGAGCAGATTTATGCATGAGACTAAAGAACAGAATACATACAAAAGCTCCAAGGAGCTAGTTCTGAGATTTTCAGGTGGGGGGGCAGGGGTAGCCAGCCAAAGACCTTAGTCAAAGGATCAAGGGGCAGGTCAAAAGTCAGTGGCAGTCACAGGGGTTGGAGGACTGTAGTTGGCTCCTAAGGTTGGCTTTGTAGAGGCCGATTCTATTCACGTTGTTGAGATCATTAGGTAGGTTATTTACCCAGTAAGGGGCTCGGTAGCTAAAGAACCTTTGGAACTGGGAGGTGCGGCAGCGAGGGACCAAGAAGAATTGCCTACAGGAGCTATGGGTGCACTGCCTTGACGGGGCCCATTGTATTAGAGGTAAGAGATCAAGGGTAATCTTTTTGGCCATGAGGCAGGTATTAAACTTGAATCTGTTACCAAGGTTAAGCCAGTTCGTGGCATTGTAGAGAGAACACGTGTGAGTTAAATGATCACAGCCCAGGATGGGACGTCATGCTTTGTTGAGGGAGAGCCGGAGCCTGAATAAGGCAGAGGAGCTGGCAGCGCTATAGATTAGCATGCCAGAGTCTAGGAGGGAGAGGACTGAGGAAGAGACCACTAGCCATAAGGCGTCAGGAGTAAGACAGTGTTTGACCCGCTAGAGGATGCCAATCTGGGTATTGAGGGCTGTGGTCAGTTGGTGAATGTGTTGGTGAAAGGTAAGGCCTGGGTCAAGTGAGATGCCCAGGTACTTAAAGGAGTCTACTTGTTCGAGAGGAGTCTGGTTGGTAGTTAAGACTGGTGGGCAGTGGTCCGTCCTAGCATTTTGTGGATGTAAGAAGTACATGATTTTAGTTTTTTTATAGTTTAGGATGAGGTGCTGTGTGATGAACCATTTCTCGCTGAAGGCGGATTAGAGGGAGAGGTGAAGCTGGGAGGGGTCAGGATTGGAGGAGAACAGGACAGCATCGTCCGTGTAGAGTAGCATATTGCTTGGACAGGATAGGGGGAGGGAGTTAAGGAAGAGACTGGATAATAGAGGTCCGAGAATGGACCCCTGTGGGATACCAGAGTGGACAGGCAACCTACTGGAGCAGGTAGTGCCAATTTTGACTTGCTGGAAGCGATCAGCCAGGTAGTCAGTGAACCAGCAGAGGGCATCCTGAGAGAGACCAATTTTGGATAGAGTAGCTAGTAGGAGGAGGTGGTTGACGGTGTCAAACGCCTTAGTGAGGTTGATGAAGACCGCAGCAGAGAGATGACCACTGTCAAGGGTGGTGTGTAGGTGGGTGGTGAATTCCAGAAGTGCGGTAGTCATACTATGGCCTTTGCGGAAGTTGTGTTGCTGGCTGCAAAGTATGTTGTGTTTGTTGAGGTGGTCGGTGAGCTGATCAGTGATGATACATTCAAGTGCCTTAGATGGGGAGGGAGAATTGAGATGGGGCAGTAGTTGTTGGTAGAGGTGGGGTCCCTGCTCTTAAATATCGGGGTAATTGAGGCAGATTTCCAGTGTGAGGGGAATTTTACAAGACATAAAGATTGGTTTGTAATATGGGTGAGAGGGATTGGCACCTTGTGGAGGGTGAATTTTTTTTCAAACAGCTTTTGGTCAAAATTCGTTGGATTTCATAATTGTTAAGATGTATAATCAACTTCCTAAAAATGTATTAAGACAACCGAAATTGTCTACTTTTAAGTATGAACTTAGGAAAACTTTGTTAGAAAAGTCAGATTGTAAATGTTATGTGTAATGTGTATTTATAAAGTGGTACTGTTTTAACTTTTTGTATGTTTGTTTAAACTGGTTGTTTGTGAAAATGGGCTTGTCCCACAGACTTACCAGTACAAAATTAAATAAATGAAATGAAATGAATCGGAACAGTCTCAGGTCTAAGGAGTCACCACTGTATTGGGAGTGGCTTATGGCCTTTTTGAGGTAAGGATCTGCAGATCTGGGAGAGATGCATCCTAGGTGAAATGGAGGGTGTGCTGGGAGTGAGTTGGTGTCGGAGACAGGTGGTGGATCAGAGAAGTGGCTAGGAAGGATGTGGCTGAGGTCAGAGAAGGTGTTGTTAAATGCGGTGTCTATCCGAGTGGAGTCAGAGGTCAGGCCCCCTTCAATCAAGATTTGTGTAAGGGCAGGGTTGGGGGCTTTGCCACAGATGTTCTTAATATTGTTCCAGAATTTGTGCCCTGAACCCCAGGTAGAAGTTAGGGCAGATTTGTAATACATGGCCTTGGCTTTGCGTAGGGACCATGTGCATTGGTTCCAGGCCTCCCTGTACTTTTGTCTGTTCGAGGGTAGGCCAGACTCATTAGCGAGGTGCCATAGGGAATCTTGGGACCACATGAGGGCCAGTAGGTGGCTGAGATCCAGGGTGCTGGATTACCTTTGACCATCCTTTTGGTAACAGGGGCGAACATGTCACAGATAGAGTTAAATGAAAGAATGAAGAGATCTAGTGCTCTGTCTGGATCAAGGGTATTAGTGATGAATGACCAGTTGAGCATGTGGAGGTGGGCTCTTAGGAGCGCAGGTTTACCAGGACCAAGTTTACGTTGTGGGGGAGGGATTTTGGGGCCTTACTGGTCCAGGCGCAGAGGACAGGGGAGTGGTCACTAATTGCATCTGGAAGTATAGTAGTACAAATGATTTTGTGGGGGCAGTTAATGAACACTAGGTCCAGGAGGGAAGAGGACCCTGTGTCCTGGTGCAGATGGGTGGGTGAGGTGACTATTTATGTGAAGTCACAGGTTAATGCCTCGTCGATGAATGGGGCGGCGAGGTTCGATTGTCAGTTGATACTGAAGTTACCAAGAACAATTTTTTCCATATGAGGCGGTAAAGTGTCAAGGTAGGACATGATAGAGTGTAAGGCTGCCTTCTGATCTGGGGGGGGAACGTAAATAGTGGTGATGAACAGAGGGGTAAGGGATCATCCGAGGGTAAGTTTGAGTGAGAGTGCCTGGGGTCCAGGTATGAGATGGGGTGAGGGTGAAGTTGAACGGTCAGAGTGTCCTTGGTGTAAATGGCACAGCCTCCTCCCCACTTTCCCTGGCAGTAGGCCTGGAAAATGTGATATCTAGAGAGAGTCACCAAGGAGTCAGGGATACGGGCGGAGAGCCAGGTTTCACCCAGGGCAATGATGTCAGGCTGATGTTGTCGGACCCACCCTTGGAATGAGTCCCATTTTTTTAGTAAGCTGCAGACATTAAGGGTGGCAATATGCCATCTATTATTCTATTTGTGTATGTATGTGTGTGTGTGTGTGTGTGTGTATATATGTGTGTGTGTATATATATATATATATATATATATATATATATATATATATATATATTTATATTTATTCTTTGCAAAATGCATCGGTTAGGGTTGCTACTAAGGTGACAAAAAAATGCGATGTTAGGGTTTTCACCCTAACTCTGCATCCCCCCCAGCAGCCAAAGGGGGGCAAGGCAACACAAGCAACCCCAGACATCCATCATCAGGTAAGACAAACAACATACAACTCTTTCCACATGACACAAGAGACATCCATCATCATGATCCGGAGCTTCTGTAGCCATGGATGCACCTGCACACTTGCACAGCACCTGGGAAGTGCGGCAAAAAATTCTCATAGGATCACATTGTAAATTGTAAGTAAGGAACAACACATGACAGTGTGTGCAGTAATGCTAAATTAACACATGGCCCAGGTGGGTTGAGAGGCATGAGATGCAGCCGAGTACCTTCAACCATCTGGAAAGTGCAATATAAAATTCCCATAGGATCACATTGTAAATTGTAAGCAAGCAATAACACACAGCAGGGTGTGTGGTAATGCTAAATTGCTGCATGCACCAGGTGGGTTGTCAGGCATGAGGTGCAGCTGGGTGCCTTCAGCCACCTAGCAAGTGCGATATAAAATTCCCACAGGATCAGACTGTAAATTATAAGTAAGCAATACCACAATGCAGGGTGTGCAGCAGTGCTAAATTGCTGCTTGCCCCAGGTGGGTTGTGAGGCAAGAGGTGCAGCTGGGTGCCTTCAACCATCTGGGAGGTGCAGTATATAATCCGCATAAGATCACATTACAGATTTTAAATGAGCAATCCAACACGGCAGGATGTGCAGCAATACTAAATTGCTGCATGCACCACCTGGGAAGTGCAATATAAAATTCCCATAGGATCACATTGTAAATTATAAATAAGCAATAACACATGACAGGGTGTGTGGAAATGCTAAATTACCACACACCCCAGGTGGGTTGTGAGGCATGAGGTGCAGTCAAGTGCCATCAACTACCTGGAAAGTATAGATGCCTTCACTCAGGTGCCAAAGGCACCTACGCTGCCATGGAAGCACAGGGCCCTTCTGTGCCCACATGGATGATTGCATGCAGGTGCAGAGTACTGTCAACCACCTGTGGCATGTATCCATGGCTACAGAAGCACTGGACCATCATGATGATGGATGTCTGTTGGGTCATGTGGAAAGAGTTGTATGTTGTTTGTCTTACCTGATGATGGTTGTCTAGGGTTGTTTGTGTTGCCTCGCCCCCTTTGGCTGGTTGGGGGAAATGCGGAGTTAGGGTTGAAAACTCTAGCATTGCCTTTCCAAACTTTTGTTGCTTTAATAGCAATCCTAACTGATGCATTAATGGAGTTTTTTTGCAAATAATTTCTTTACTTTTTGAGATAGTATAATTGTATCCTTATTTGCCTGTGGTAGTGCAGGGGTCTCAAGGTCCTGTGCTCCCATCCCTCCATAGATGCAGATCCTCATTTGCCTGTGGACGCGCAGGGCCCTGTGCTCCCATCCCTCCATAGATGCGGACATGTATGATGCTGGGGAAACGCTAGGTACTCCGGGCCATGCACTTGCATTTGTAGCAAAACAGCAACCAAATTGTCAGCATAGCCTTCTTATTACCCCACCTCATGAAACCAGTACTGAACATTTTCAAATCGCCACCTAAATGTTATTCTATGCCACCATAATGTCATTCCTTGCCACAGGTACAAAAACACAGTTTGGGCAGGATTTGAAAAACGACAGCTGTCATGTTCATGAGGTGGCGTAAAAATAATTGCTATGTTGAAAATTTGGGGTCAAAATATTTTAAATTACCGAAGCTACAAGCGAGCATAGGAAACGTTCAATGGATGCACATAACTTTGTCATTGTTACATATTTTAACCACACATTTTCAACATAGCCTTATTGTGACCCCCACCACATGAACAAGGATGGTGAAAATTTTCAAATCCCACTAGAATGGTTATTTTGCCAATTGACATCAAAATCGCCTTTCGGCCTGGATTTGCGTAATTCCACCCACATTATCATGAAATGGGGTCTCAAAAAGGGCATGTTGAAAATTTAGGCTCAGCATATGCAAAAATGGCAAAATTATGCCACAAAGTTGAAAACCCCACTGAAATACATTGAACAGTACTTACCTTACTTTCTCATGTAGCAGTCGACATTTCCAGCAGTGAGATGTGTCTTCGATCAGAGAGTGGATCTTCACCCTGGGGCTTGTTCAGGTGAGTGAGGGTGTGTGGGGGATGCAGAGCAGTGGGTGCTGAGTGGAAGATTGGGGTGAGGGGGTTGGATCAGCAAGGGACTGTTTTCTTTTTGAGAGATTTAAAAAAAGACATTGAGAGACCATTCTCTTTATTACTGTGAGGATGGCAATCGGAAGGTGGGGGGAGTGCCACTAGACATCAGGGAAATAAAATGTAAACCAGGATGGCAATTGAAGGGTGGGGGGGGTGCCACCACACTCCAGGGAAATATAATTGAAATATGTGGACAGCATTGGAGGGTAGGGGGTACCACTAGACACCAGGGAAATATAAATTAAAATATGGGGACAGTAATCAGAGGGTGGGGATACCACTAGACACCAGAGAAATATAACTTAAATACAGGAATGGCATCAGATGGTGGAGGGTGCCACTAGACACCAGGGAAAAATAAATAATTACGGGGACAGCGATTGGTGGGTGGGGGGTGCCACTAGACATCAGGGACAAAATATAGGATTTTCCCCTCATGAAAAAGGATTGTCCCCAAACGAAAAAGGATTCCTTTTTCGTTTCATACAGCTAGGAAGTGAGTCATGAAAAAGGATTTAAAATGTAACAAAAAACACATTTCCGGGTCATTTTTCCAACACTTAAGTGCAGAATTCACCTAACGTGGTTCGGATGAGCCAGATAGATGTGTTGGTCTCTCTCCAGGATGTCATATTTGTGGTTTTGATTTTTTTTTTTTAGAAGTAAATGGAAATAAGATGGTGGCAAACAAAAAAGGATTATTCCCATACAAAAATAGACCCCTTTTTCATTTCATACAGCAATCTTGAAATGCTTACTAATCATGCTCAGAACAGAAATTTAAATTAATAACTTTGAAACGGATTAATATTTTTTTCACCAAACCAGCAAAATGCACATCTGTGGGCCAGCCCCTGTCTACCCTGAAATGTTCAGACCAAAATTCCAAACTGTCTGAGCACTAGGCAGGTTTAAAAAAAACAACTTAGAAACAGCAAACTACACCAGAAACATCACTTTTTGCACTCTCTGGCACTCAGAAACCACACTTATGACTGGAACTAAACTTGGCACAGCCAGAGACCTACCCAACAAGACCACGCATGCAACTTGTCATGCAAATCTGTTGAACAGCTGCAAAATTATTAAAGTGCAGACTTTGGGGTTTAACATTAAAGTGCCTACTCAACCCTAACTATAGCAGGGCACCTGCACCCTTATAATATATATATGTATTGCATACCTGACACTTGAGCAAGAACTCAGATGTAGCAGAAAAAACACAAATCAGGACCCAAAGGAAATAATTTCAAAGGTTGATAAAGAGTATTGCCAGCAGAAGGACGGCAAAATAATTCAAAGGATACCGTACCTGGAAAATTCCAAGCAAGAAGTCCATAGATATGCAGGATAAGATTAATTAATTCTAGGGTGCTGTGTACCAGCCATGATAGCAGAGGGTGCTGACAGAGCTTAAACAGAAAGCATTGATAGCACTGTATCCAAGGAAAAGGGGAAGACTGTACAAGAATAAGGACCATCAGTGGAATATAGGCAAACAGTGGTCCAATGGATAGAGAGGAAAGCAAAAGTGGAGCATTACAAAGAGGCAAGAGTGATAGCCCTCCAGATAAGCAGGAAAATTAAGGACAGATCGAACAGTAGAGAGAGGCAAGAGCATAAAGGATGGCTGGATGGAGAGTGGGCACTGCTTAGAGAAAGGGTGCAAGGTTGCAGCACTGAAAGAACACAAAGACAGATGAACACAGAAACAACAGTTAGGGAAGTCAATCAGTCAGACAAGGGGCCAAAGAGAAACATGGCATGAAAAGCAAGGAACGAATATGAGGGGGGACACTATGAGGGAGCTACAACAGAAGGAGACAGCATGAGAGAAAAGGGACAGAAGATCATAGAGAACACCTAACAAAAACAGACCACAAGCAACAAGGAGACACTGAGAGAAGCAAGAAGCCAAACAGCAGAATAGACTGACAGTCACAAGAGCAACTAGGCAAGGTAAGTTAGGGATCAATTGTTTATGTAGGCAATGGGGATAGGCTTTTTAGTTGCTCATCGAATTGCAGGCATACTCTCAATTCTGTATGTGACAAATACGTCCCCTTCAAGGGATGCAGGTTCAGAAGCTTTCACCTCCCCTGGGTCTCCTGTGAGCTTGCTGACCTCACAGGCATAGTCGAGGGGGATTCCTGGTGCCCAGACACTCTCTCCAATCTTCCTTCCATTATGTTTTCATAAAAAAAAGTATTTATACATGAGGACTAAACAATGAGATTTTTTTTGTGGAAACCCCCATTCTGAAATCCTTGCTATGCTCCTGGACCTCTTCCACCTGACAGACACAGTATGGTCTGGACCAAAGTATTCTGGGTCCCCACTCGATGGGCAGTCCTTCACCAAACTCTGCAACTACTTCACCAGAATTCCTGACAAGCTAAGGCTGTGACTTCCAGAACAAATTCCTATCCAGTGGCACTAATACTACCAAGTTCTGAAAAGCTGTGCACTGCCTCCTTAACCCCTCTCCTACTTAATCTGGTTCCTAGTTTGCTGCCAGTCTCTTCCTCTCTGCAAATTATTTAAATCCTACTTCACTGAACAACCCAAAGCTCTCTTCTATCCCTCATCTACCCCAAATCTCAAGTACATACTTCAGTCATGATGCATTTAGACACTCCCCCATCCCTGAGTCTGCAGTCTTAAAGGAACTGTCTGCACTAAATGTATACTTCAGAGGAGGCCAGGATGGCATCTCCCCCAAATTCCTCACTCTAAGGGCCCCAACCTTGGTTAAACCACTTACCCACATATTCCATCATTCCCTGGCTACAGGCTTCTTTCCTTCCAATTGGACACATGCCATGGTGGACCCCTCCATAACAGAGATGCTACTGATGCTGCCTTGCAACTGCTCCCAACATCATGACTACTTACCCCATCAAAAGTCCTAAAAAGACTAGTTATGAGGCAACTATCCAGCTTCTATGAAAGCTCTGGTTTTCTTAACCCCCTGCAATCTGTTTTTTGTCCTGACCACTCCCCATCCACCTCCAACTCCCTTATCAGAACAACTGACCCTATCCTTTCCAATATGAACTTCAGGCAGGGCACTGGGGCTGTTTATATATACTTGGCTAGAGCCTATGATAAGTAACCCCCCACCCCACCCACACACACACACTCCTTTCAAAATGATTGTCCTCTGTCATCTAAGGCTCCACCCTTCACTGGTTCAAGTCCTAGCTATCTGGCTGGACACAATCAAATCAGTTGGGGTCCTGTATCTCATGTCCACTCCTAGTCACCTTGTGGTCCCCCAAGGATCAGTTTCAGTCCCTTCTATTTTCTGGTCTCATCAATGATCTCCCCAGTGATTTGGTTAAGAATACATAAACTCTGTGAATCTGCTCTAGGGGTGATTATTCCCTTTACCCATAACTTTCTCATCTTAGGGATAAAACAAGAGTCTGGAACTCTGAGCAAACATCAAATGGTCATAGTATGATCAGCAGCTTTGACTTTTAAAAGGATTTTATTATTTCATTGGAAATCTTCAAACCCTCCTGAATTTAGAGAATGGGTTAACAAAATGAGTGAGGTAGTCAATAATGAAAGATTAGCTCTTTTAACGTCTGTTAAATCTGAACTGTTTGAAACTATTTGGGCCCCCTTCCTGAATCACCTTGGTAGTTCATGAAAGGAAATCTCAAAAAATGTACTTGAATGTTTCTATCATATCTAAATGTATGTTTTACTAAGTATAACAATTTCCATCTATGAACCAGTATCCTCATATTGAACAGGTTGATTAATGTATTTACTTATGCATAAAAGTAAGTAAGTACTAAGTAAGCAAAACTTTATTTGTATAACGCTTTTCCAGAACCAAGATGCTGCAAATTTTAAAATACATAAACAAACCTAAAACCCTTACAGTAAAATGATAAATACAGCAGTAATTTAAAATTAATCTGGGAAGGCTAAGGTAAACAAGTATGTCTTCAGCATAGATTTAAAACTATTGACGGTCAGGCACTCTCTTAACCGATGAGGTAGAGAATTCCACAGGGTTGGTGCTACAAAAGAAAAAGCACAAGCACCAGAAGTTTTTAAAATGAACCCTGGGAATCTCTAGCAATCCCTCGTCGTCGGATCGGAGAGGACAAAGGGGGGGAGTAGGTAGTCAGGAGATCTTTCAGGTAGCCGGGTCCCTGTTCATGTAGGGCTTTAAAGGTTAGCAAGCCAGCATTAAAGGTGATCCACCACTGAACAGGCAGCCAGTGCAGTCTGCGCAGCAGAGGTATAATATGATTGGTCCTTGATGTACGAGTCAATAACCTGGCTGCAGCGTTCTGCACTAGCTGCAAGCGACGGATATCAAAACCAGGAAGCCCTAGGTAGAGGGCATTGCAGTAGTCAAGATGGGTGATAATGAAGGCATGGACCAGTGTTGGAAAGTCATTCAAAGGAACCAAGTGTTTCACCCAAGTGAAATTCCTCAGATGGTAAAATGAGGATTTAACCACGGCCGACACCTGAGATTTCAGGGTTAGGCCGTCATCAAAAATAATGCCCAGGTTACTCACCTGGTCTGAGGTAGTGAGCTGAACTCCATCAAGCCATAGGCCTGACGCTGCCCAGCCTCCAAACCCACCCCTGAACAACCCAGGTCCACTACCAACACTTCAGTTTTGTCTGGATTCAGTCTCAGCCAGCCAGTGCTCATCCAATCTTTGATCTCGGCGAGACAGTTGTTAAGCACAGAGACTGCATCTACCTGTCTGGGTAAAAAGGACATATACAGCTGAGTATCATCTGCAGAGCATTGAAAACATAAGCCGTATCACCTAATGTCTCCCAATGGCAGCATATACACTGCAAACAACATGGGTGCCAATATGGAGCCCTGTGGCACCCTGCAGGACAGGGGAAGGGCATCAGAGGACTAAATTCCAGTGGTCACCCTCTGATACCTCCCAGAAGGAAAGATCAAAACCATTTGAGGACTGTACCTGACAGACCACAAAGGATGCGCAAGGACTCCAAAAGCACACCATGGTCCACAGTGTCAAATGCTGCCGAGAGATCAAGAAGAACCAGAATGGTACAAGCCTTTCGATCTCTCGTCATTGGGAGATCATTTAATACTCGGACAAGGGCAGTCTCCGTGCTATGTCTCTTCCTAAATCCAGATTGGAGAGCTTCATAGACATTATTGGTGACAAGGTGATTGTCAAATTGCAGCACAACCACCTTCTCAATAATCTTACCCACAAAGGGCAGGTTAGAGACAGGCTGGTAGCTAGCTGGACAGTCGGGATCCCAAGGAGGGCTTTTTAAGGAGTGGTTGTATGACCGCCTCCTTGAGGGGATCAGGAAAGACCCTCCTCTCCAAGGAGCTCCAGACAATTTCAGCTAGGATCGGGCAGATAACATCTACACAACCCACTAAAAGGAGGGTAGGACTCAGATCCAGACTACAACAGGTTGAGCGCAAAGTCTGGACGATCTTCACAATGTCCATGAATTCTGGCCGGCTGAAGTCCGTCCAGATAGACCGAGTGCTCACCACTTCCTGTCAACCCCCGCAATCCCTCGTAGAGAGAGCCATGCCGATACCAGACCTGATGCTAGCAACCTTATCTGCGAAAAATCAAGCAAGCTCCTCACATTTAGCCTGAGAAAAGGCTCCTCCGGAATGAAGATAGATTAGATTGCACAATCTGTCAACAGTTCGGAAAAGCTAAGCTGGTCGATTCTGCACAGCAGAAATCTCCCCTGGACAGGAACTCTGCCTTCTTACAGGTGATTTCTGATTCATAGCCCTTATAAAGTTCCATCAGTCTCATCCTGTCAGCATCCAGGCTGGACTTCCACCATGCTCTCTCCAACCTTCAAACTTGCCTCAATTCCTTCAAGGAACCATCAAACCAGGGGGTCCTTGGGCGAAGAGTGAGTGGCTGAACATGAACAGGAGCAATCAAGTCCAGAGCATCTCCCACCGCCTTATTATAAGCCAGTACTCAATCCCCTGGACTCAGGCATTCACCCAGCAATCCCAATAGGTCCAGGACTGCCGATAGACCATCTGGGGTAACCCCAAAACTGAACCCTATGGTGTGACGGTCAGACCAACTGACTGCTTCCACCCCCAAGTCCGAGATCTCCATCCCCAGGAGAAACACTAGATCCAGTGAGTGACCTCCTATGTGGGTAGCGGAGGTAACCACCTGTGTAAGGCCCAGCATCGTCATTAGCTGGAGGAGATTTTGACCAAATTGCGCAAGTTCATCGTCAACCCAGGCATTGAAATCCCCCAGAATTATCCATCTGGGGGACTACAATACCATGTCAACGATGAAGTCTGCCATCTCCTGCTAACCCTGCTGTAAACCCCATACTTTGAGACTTCACACTAAGTTATGTACTGTTTAGTTTTCTACTATTATTCTGTATCTATATTGTTGTTTACTTTTCTGAAAAGTCAATAAAAAATTTTAAGCAAAAAATAAAAGATTATCTCCCCAGCTCCTTAACCTGCAATATCCATATGCACACAGATGACACTATAGTTTTCTCCTCAGGAACTTTGTTCTCTATCATTTAGCAAGCCTTAAAACTTAACTTATTCAATATCCAAAACTGGTCCCTTGCCAGCCAGCTAGCTGTGCACCATAAGAAAACCATTTCTATGCTGTTTTGCACCATGCAATGTTTAAAAAATTCCCTGCACTCCTTGAAGACACATTACATATCAAGTGGTCTTCTCAGCTCTGTAGAATCCTTCAAATATCTTGGTCTGATGTTTAACCAACAGCTCGATTACTTTGACCACATCAGTAGCAGTGTATCCAAGTGCTTTGCCAAACTTGGGGCTTTATATAACATGAACAGCTGCCTTCCCCTCAACACTAGGAAATCCATTGCTGAGCATGAGTTCTTCCACTACTGGATTAAGGTGACATGATTTTTTTCTGGTGCCTCCAATTCAGCCTTCTCCAACTCACCACCCTATGTAGGGTTGTCTTGGCCTCCTCTTTTCACACCCATCACTGCACAATGTATACAGAGTTAAGCTGGGTCCCCCTCCCCCTTTAGGGAGGCATTTTCTACATATTGCCTTACTTGGTGCCAAGTGCTGGTCTGGTAAACTCCCTGGGTATCTAAATGGTATCTTTATTCCCATCACCAACCCATCTTATTCCCATAAATTTGTGTGACGGTAATGGTTTCCAAATCCCACATTGTAGGCACAAAGTGGGCCAAGCCTCCATTAGTTACAGATCCATAAACATTTGCAATGGTCTTCCCACCACCACCTCTCCTAGCTGCTACCCGGCAAAGGCCTGGCTCTAGGTGTTATCATGTGACTTCTCTGGCATGCCATAACTGTCCTTAAGGTGGCTATCCCACCTATGCAACTGGACATCTCCTGCATTTGTTACCTTACTGGGCCATATCATTACTGGCACTGTGTTTGCTTCATGATTCCTGTATATTTTGCCACTATTATATTGCCTCATTGTACTAAATAGATCCCTATTTGTCTATGTATATATCGCCCATCACAACTGAAATTGAGCCGTTCCTGGACTCTGCTTGTTCACTTGGTACGATATGTTTCAAATACAACATTTGACTCCACACTTCTCACTTGCCTGTGATGTGAGTGGTCTCCACAAGCAAGCAAATTCATAAAATTATAAAGACAAGAATGATAAAGAGATAGCAGGACATGTACAGTATGTCTACTTCTTTGTTGCCATCAGGACGACAATGATTTGTCTATGAGGGAAGAAACATCACATGGTCTATGACATCAGAGCACTGCAATTCTAGTCTTCATAATTCTATGGGCAAATCACAGACAGTCACTGTTGTTGCTGACATTGGGAGGAGGTGTTGGAGCTACCCATTCGAACATGGGCTGTTTACACAGAGTAGGGTTACATAAGCAGAACACCAGTTTCACTTGCACCATCTACAGCTGCGCTTTTTACAAACTACCTTTAAAGCATACAGCAGGACTTCATAGTGGGCTAAGTTAGTGATGTTCATGCAGCGCTGTGACCGAGAGCCCCCTTGTCTTCTGAGGACAATGTGTGAGTGGGAACAGACTAAAATCCTCTGCCCTGGCAATAGTGTTTACTGCTGATGGCCACTACTTTGTAGGCTGATGTGCAGCCGTTGATCCACAGTTATTCTATACCTGCACACCTGGCAGTTGCCAGAGGACACTAAATGCTTTGCCTGTCTCATGGCAGAGCAAAACTACATTTTTTTTTCTATTTTGCTTTTATTACAGCCAAGTGCAGAGTCCCTGAGTCCCTGGGTGAAAAGCAGCTCTGTGTCAGAGTGACCAATCTAACTATGATTTATAGAAGTGCTTGGCTGTTTGCAGTATTGTTTGATGTATGGACAGAATACAATTATTACCATGTTTGTGAAGGCACTCTGAGAGCTCTTTTGTTCATATATACAGTAGAAAATCATCTGAAATTTGGAAAAAATAAACCATTTGGGCTAGCACACAAAATCTATGGCCATTTTAGTCACACTGTCATGGCCCAAAAAGCATTCCAATATGTGGCTCTCCAGTGGTTACCCACTACACACTGGAAGCTGAGGCAGGAGGTGACTACCCACCAGAATGTGACATACTGAGTCGAGCAGATGGGCGGTTTCTTCTCTCTGACATGTTACTCTGAAGGTGGCAGCTGAAGCAGCTCACCTGCATTCATGGCAAGCCTACCCATGGCCAGCAGGATGAGGTACACATAGGATGAACTTGGGGCATGCTGTACTGTAGTGTACTTGTAAATCTTACTATCTTTGTGGTGTAAATAATTTACATTACACTGGACAATGCAATAGATAACACACGTGGGATGGAAAGACAGCTTCTCAGGCAAAGGGTACAGCAGGCATAACAAAATCTATTTCTGTCCCTTGGAAGTCATTTGAAATGGTTATACAAGAGAATGTCAAAAGCAGCCAGGATTCATTTCCATCAGAAATCTGAACTTTGTGACCCCCCCCATTACAATAATTTCTTTGCAATACCATTATAATTCCATTGATTTGCTACTGCACTACCACTGTGATTACCACTGTATCATAGCAGACATGTTACAATTCCATTGTGATACCATTGTACCCCTGTCCTACTACTGTGCCAATAAAAATGGAAATGTAAACTATCATTGTAATACCAGGGTTCCACTGGGTAGTACCATTGCACATTTTGTAGCCCACCACTGCGTTGCCACTGCAGTATCATTGTGTTGTCATTGTGATGCATTTGTGATGCATTTGGAAGCCACCCCACTTCACACACACACACATATACAAAACTGGGCACTGTGAATGCTGACAGTTACTACTCCTGCCATATAAACTCAAACAAGGTTGAGGGGCCTGGGTCAATAACTCTTGCTGGGGACACCTATCCAAGATTATAAAAAAAAGGCATTTTGCAGTCTTCCAGAGAAAATTACAGTGGGCCTGGTGTAAGTATAGTACACTCCCCTGGGATGTAATACTCCCCCACCTCCCCACAAGATCACCCCACTCATCTGCCAGTACAGTGTGACAACAGTTCCCCTCAACTGCCAATTCTACTAATGATATGCTCACAGACAGTAAATACAAACAAATGGCAAGGGCTTTAGTAGGATCAGGTTCTAGGGAAAGGAATAAGATTAGACAATGAGGCAGAAGTATAGTCATTGCTGCAATGGCAATAAATCTTAACGTAATACTGCTCCCTGTCTCTACTTCCTGTGCCCTCCTAGGCACAACTAAATGTTAACGTAATACTGCCCCCTGGCTCTACTTCCTGTGCCCTCCTAGGCAAAACCAAATATTAACGTAATACTGCCCCCTGGCTCTACTTCCTGTGCCCTCCTAGGCACAACCAAATATTAACGTATTACCGCCTCCTGGCTCTACTTCCTGTGCCCTCCTAGGCACAACCAAATATTAACATACTTCTGCCTCCTGGCTCTACTTCCTGTGCCCTCCTAGGCAACCAAATATTAACATAATACTGCCTCCTGGCTCTACTTCCTGTGCCCCCCTAGGCACAACCAAATATTAACATAATACTGCCCCTGGTTCTACTTCCTGTGCCCTCCTAGGCACAACTAAATATTATCATAATACTGCCCCCGGCTCTACTTTCTGTACTCTCCTAGGCACAACCAAATAATAATGTAATACTGACACCGGGCTCTACTTCCTGTGCCCTCCTATGCACAGCCTAATGGTTCACCCATGGCGGTGCAACATGAATCTGGTTGCTGTAAATTAGAGCACCAGAAACATGTAACCCTCAATGACCATGGCCCCTCATTCTGCCGAAACATGTCTAAGTCATCAATGGACAGTAGTGGAGAAGAGCAAGTTTTTGTGAGGGGGCTTCACCCCACGCAACCCCCAACACTAATTACAATCATCTCCAGGTCCAGCCATGAGTGGAAGGGAGGGAGGAGAACAGTATGGATGGCAAAAACGTTGTTAGTGCAAGGCACTGCGAAATCCAGAATGCCCCTGTCACTCACTACCTTTTCTTGTTGCTCTAATTGCGGCACCCTAATTGTGACATCCAACCCCTGGCTATACTTCCAATCCCCTCCTAGGCACAGCCAATCTACATAGCAAATACTGTACTACAGGCCCCTACAGTAACTGTTTCTGAGGTAGCCCTCCCCCACAACACACACAAGTCCCACATGCCTTACTGTATTGGCCAGGCTGGAGATGTGCAGAAATTTTCAAATTCCTCTTCTGCCGGAATTCTGCAGCATCTCTGAAAGTTTGCCTTATTCTCCAGAATATTTTCAGGAATGGCACTCTAAAATTTCAAAAGTAGAGTGTTAACCGTGGAATCATATTCTGCAGTTTATGTAAACCTCTGCTTCATTATCCACAAAGCAGATATTAATTTTCTGTGGATCACATAATCCACGGAATATTATGTCGTGGTTTACACAGAAATGCTTTTTAAAACTCTGTGGAATAAAAAAAGAAATTCCAAAAAGCATTGCGGAAGCATAATTTCCATTCTATATGAATTCCGTTGGATAATTCCACGTACCATACAGCTATAGTCCAGACCTCGGTGCCCACACTGGTGCCAGCTATAGGCAACCCCTTGTCACTAGAAAGCTGCCTTAATATTAAAGTTACGGTGTATCTAGCCATAGATCACAGTCCAGACCATACTGTTGTTACCTGGGATTTTAAGTTGCGGGTGGTGCAGGTAAAGATTTAAACACAACCCAAACTAAATCCCAACAGTGCATCTGTAGTTACTTGCTGGATGGCCTAGTCCTTTACTGAATTTCCCATTTAACTAACAGTGAAAGGGTGTGCTGCAGGGAGTCAGAAAAATAAAATTTGTTGGCAGAAAAGGACCACTTGGCCTACTTAGTCTGTCCAGAAGGTCCCTGCCTGGCCTGTCTCTGCAGACCCTAATTGATCTCCGCAACTATCCCTCCTCCCTGCCTATGTAATAATATTCCCCTCTGTCTATCCCATACATGCTTGAAGCCCTCTACTGTTTTCACTTCCACCACTTCAGCTGGCAGTCTGCTTCATGTGTCCTCACACTTTCAGTGAAGTAGGACTACTTCACATTCCTCTTCTCCCTCCCCCCAGCTCCACTGCATGCCCTCTAGTCAAGGTGCTCTTTCTCATTTAAAAGAGACTTCCCTCCTACACCCTGTTCGCCCCTGTGAGATACTTATAGGTCTCTATCATGTCACCTATCGCTCTTCTCTCTTCCAGGGTGTACATATTAAGATCTCTCAATCTCTCTTTGTAGAGCTTTTGATGCAGCCCTTGCACCATGTTAGTTGCCCTCCTCTGAACTGCCTCCACCCTGTCTACGATGTTTCTAGGATGCAGCCTCCAGAACTGGACACAGTACTCCAGGTGGGGTCTCACAAGTGAGCGATACTGTGGCAACACCTTCTCCCTCCTCCTGCTGGAGATACTTCTCCCTGTGCATCCAAGCATCTCACTGGCCCTCCCCACTGCTTTGTCACACTGCCCTGTCACTTTGAGGTAATCAAATATGATAACCCCAAGGTCTGTTTCCTGCTTAGCGATTGTCAGTACCCCCCCATTCTATACTCAGCTCCTGGGTTCCTAGGCCCTAGGTGCATGATTCTACACTTTTTGGCATTGAACACCAAATGCAACTCTCTTGACCGCCAGCATTTTCCAAGATCCCTATGCATTCTCTCTACCCCTCTTGAGTGTCCGCCCTATTACAGATTTTGGTGTCATCTGCAAAAAAAATGTTTTTCCTTCCAGTTTTTCCATAATGTCACTTATGAAGATATTAAAGAAGACCGGTCCCCGTATTGAGCCCCGTAGCACCCTGCTGGTCTCTCTACCCTCATTAGAGTGAGCACCATTAACCACCACCTTGGGTCCCACCCTAGGCTGCTCAATTTTTTTATCGGACTCCTGTGTGGTGCAGTGTCAAAGGCCTTGCTAAAGTCCAGATAGGCCACATCCATTACCCTCCCCTGATCTGTCTCCCTAGTTACCCAATTAAGAAACCAATGAGATTAGTCTGGCATGACTCTGCCCCAACCTCCATGAATCCATGCAGCCTTTGAGCTTGTAGCCCCTGGGATTTTAGATTCTCTTCCAACCTTTCCTTTATCAGGGTTTCCATTAATTTCCCCACCACTAATGTGAGACTGACTGGCCTATAGCTGCTAGCCTTCTGGCTGCTGCTGCTGCTCTTATGGAGAGGGACCATGTCTGCTCTCTACCATTTCTCCAGAACTATGCCAGTTTCCAGTGAGCTGTTGAATAACTCCATCAGTGGGCAGCTAGCATCTCCCTAAGTTCTTTTTGTAAGCTTAGGTATATCCTGTCCAGTCCCATAGCTTTGTCTACTTTCAGAGCAGCAAATTCCTTCAAGATTCTTTCCTCTGAAAATGGACTTGGTCCAAACCCCCCCGTATTCCTACTGCTGCCTAGTGGTCTGTCCCCCTAAGGCCCTTACAGTTCCTCAGTCCAATGGGCTCTCTCTGAGCGCAGGGTGCATTGGAGCAGCAGCTGGTCCCTCCTTGGTTATTTGGCTTCTGTCTTGATGCAGGCTTCTGTGATGATATGCAAAGTGTGAATCCCATCAAGTTGCTAACTGATGTACGTCACGGCAATCACGGCACCGTAACAAGGGTGAGAGTGAAAGGGGCAATCTTGGTTTTAGATCGCCCCTTCCTTATGTCGCCCTTTGTACCCACACAGTTTCTACCCCCTCCTGGGTAAGCCCACCCTGAAGGAGGAGGTTATACTTACTTTTGGCGGGTGCAGTGGACAAAACCTCCCATGAAAGCAGACTGTTTCCCGGGAGGGCGCTTTGGCGCTGTATCGCCCAGGAGATGAAATACCTGATGCTATAATGCCAGGTGGCATTTTGCCAGCACTGTAATCGGCATCGGTAAAATGTATGTGGCTGCGGCATGGGTGAACCTGCAAAATGAATCTTCACAGGCTCTGGCAAGTGTCCTCACCTCCACATGTCGCAGACAATTTGCTCTCTGAGATCATAGCTGCAGTTTCAGCCTATGAAGCCCAACCCTATCAGACCTGTACACCATGTCCTGCCATCCAGTCCCTGTGTGTACTGTGACGACCAGTACTGGGCAGTGGTCCTAGCTGGGCAGCTTCCAAGAAACAGAGCTACCTTCTGTTACAAGATGGTGCTGCTTTGCTAAACAATATATGTATACATGGAGAGTGACAGCTGAGCGGCTTCCTGTCACTAACCCCTTTCCAGGTTTCCCCACTAAGTCTCTTAGTCCATGCTGTACAAGCAAGCAATTAACTCCGCTTTCTCCTGTGCAGGAATTCTGCTTGCCTCTGGCAGACACATGTTTTCTATCCCCTTACTCTCATTTCAGCCCACCAGTATATCTCCACCAGTAGTCACACACAGAAGAACAAGCATTTGTCAATGCCGAATGTCTGCTTGCTGGCATTGGCACTGGTAGCATAGAAGTTACAGAGCTGCATAATAGGAGTGGCAGTGAAGTATTGAACTGAAGCCAACCCCACCACCACCCTGCAGAGAGTGACAGGCATTGGCATGTGCCTTTGGGTCATCAGGCGTAACGGCCACGCCATTTCACCACACCCTGCCGTGCAGACACTGACAAGTGTCACAGTGTGCCTTGGGGTCTTTGGCCCTTATGCACACCCCATTCCATCAGGAAATACAGTGAGATGGGTGTGGTATAGGAGAATGGGGTGAACTTTGGGGCCGAAGAGTCCAAGGCATACCTCGATGCCTCTCACTGGCTGCAGGGTGTGGAATGGTATGAGCATTACAGGCAAGAATCCCAAGTCACACCTCTGATGCCTCACATTCTCTACAGGGTGGAGCATTATGGTTGGAAACCCTAACACCTCAGGCATTCATTGGTATTTTCACTCCAAATGTTCAACATGTTTTTTTTTGTGACCCCCACCTCATGAACAGTGGCGATATCAGTTTGTTAGCGGAAAGCTGCTTATGCACAGCGACTACGGCATTTAGCACCACAGGTGCAAAAACACATTCCGAATAGGATGTGAAAATGACAGCTGTACTGTTCATGGGAGGTAAAAATAGCAATGTTACAAATCTGCAGTAAAAATATTAAAAACTGGTGAAGTCATGAGCGTGCTATAGAAACTGTGCAACGACAATTGCATGTAATTAGTTTGGGGATTTTTACAGCAGATTGTCAACACAGGCATTTTGGGACTCTCCGATCATGAACAACAGTGTCACTGTGATTTTCTTTATCTGTCCCAAACAATGATTTCCCACGGCGACCACGTATCTCTGCACTGAAAGTGTGAAAACACATTTCGGCCATGTTGTGAAGAATGACAGCTGTACTGTTCATAAGGAAGTGTGGAAAAATGCCACTGGTGAAAATCCGGACTGAAAATATTACAGAGTCATGAACTTATGAGGGTGCATGGAAACTGCGCAATGCTCACTCGTAACACAGTCATTTTATGGACTTTTGTCACCAAATTTTCAACATAGCCATTTTAAGACCTTTGCTCATGAACAGTGTAACTGTGATTTTCTTAATCTGTCCCATA
This sequence comes from Neoceratodus forsteri, assembly GCA_016271365.2. NCBI lineage: Eukaryota > Metazoa > Chordata > Ceratodontiformes > Ceratodontidae > Neoceratodus > Neoceratodus forsteri. The sequence goes on from JADMNL010000042.1 coordinate 9,045,200, forward strand.
CATTGATTTCGCACACAGGCTGCGCCATTGTGCGCTACATGGGCGGAAACACATTTTGGGCAAGATGTGAAGAATGACAGCTGTACTGCTCATAAGGAAGTGTAATAAAATGGCAATTCTGGATTGAAAATATTGAAAATTCACAAACTTACGAGCATGCGTAGGAACTGCGCAACGCACGCTCGTACAAAACAGTCATTTTTAGGAATTTTTTCACCAAATTTTCAACATAGCCATTTTAAGACCTCTGCTCATTAACAGTGTCACTATGATTTTCTTAATGTGTCCCATACATTGATTTCGCACACCGACTGCGCCATTGTGTACTACATGGTCGGAAACACATTTTGAGCAAGATGTGAAAAATTACAGCTATACTGCTCATAAGGAGGTGTGGTAAAATGGCAATGTTGAAAATCTGGAGTGAAAATATTGAAAATTTGCAAACTTATGAGCGTGCGTAGGAACTGCGCAACGCACGCTTGTAAAACAGTCATTTTTAAGAATTTTTCCACCAAATTTTCAACATAGGCTTTTTGAGAGCCCACCTTAAGAGCAGTGACAGTGTTGTTTCATTACTTGGTCCCAAAAGGTGATTTCGCGCAGTGACTGCGAAATCACCCTTCGGGCCCAATTAACACCATGACAGTGAGGGCATTCATGAGAAGGGGTCCCAAAACCCCCATGCTGAAAATATGGTGCAAAAATTCTAAAAAATGCCTGAGATATGCAGCAAAGTTGAAAAAACCCTATCTATCCCATTATACAGCTTACCGGCATTTCCTCAGTTCGCGGTCAGCTTTGAAGAGTGCAGACGTGTTCCCGTTCCACCGAAGATCATCGCGCCAGAGTCCAGAGGTAAGTATGGGGTGAGGGGGGTGTGGGGAGGCAGAGTGCACAGCGGTTGGGGGCAGAGACAGCGAGGGACCGTTTTTCTGTTTCAGGGTTGTTGTTTTTTTTTAAACAAAGGACGAGACAACGCGGGACGTTTACCACGCTGGGCATACCTCTCAACTGTACCACATTATGAGGAACATTCTTCATTTTACTTCACAAAATCTCCCTGTTCCACATTGTGAGGACTAGTTCCACATTCAAAGTCAACATTTTAAAGCAAAAATCCATAGTAAATTATGCAAAAAATACAGTATATTATTCAATTAATAATACACTTCTGAACAAAAATGCAAACATTTTAACAGTGTTCTGAGCCTTATAGGCAAAGATTTGATTAAGTGTTCCACATTTTGTTACTTTGTTCTGCATTTTGAAAGGCAATGTTCCACATTTGAGGGACAAAAGGTTGAGAGGTATGACGCTGTGGTGGGCTCCCAGCGTGGCACAAGGACGGCTGTTTGGGGGGGCGTGGAGCCGACGGGGGATTGGGTACCCCCGTCGGCTATACATGTGTAGCCATGCTGGGGTGGGCACCCAGCGTGGCATGTGGAACTCTGTTTTGGGGGGGAGTGCAGAACAGCCGACAGGGGATTGGGCACCCCCGTCGGCTATACAGTCTGTGCGTGGGGGGCGAGCACGCAGTATGCGTGCGTGTGTATGTGTGTAGGAGGAACGTGCATGAGCAGGTGATATCTTATCACTGCTCACTGAAGCTTAGCTCCCCCTTTCAACTGTACTCCACTGCATCTTCGACTGCTGTCATAGATAGCTCCAGCCAGGCATTGGAGAACTGTGGCCACGCCTGCAAACACACTGACTGAATTGGAAGAGGGCTGCCACACCTCCGAAAACTCGGATGATGGCACTATGTTTCTTGCACATGTGTGCAAGCAAACATAAAAATGTCTCAGCACATCCCCTACTGCTCATTGTGGTAAACCAGCTCTCAGTTAATCCTGAAGACTGTCACTCACAGGCCAGCAATACTGGAGGTTTTTTACTCAAAAATCAATTAGTGGCACCAGTCATGTTTAAATGAATGAAGTCCGTTTCTAATCTATGTGCCCCATGTGGCTCCCTCTACAGGCTGTGGAGCTTGCTTGGCTAAGCAACAACCTCCTAACACCATACAAAACCAATGGGTATCAGAGAGGTGACAAAGATGGCTAACAAAGTTGTAGTCCACAGGCAATCTTTATCAAAATGTCCCTATTTATCAAACTCCAGTCCTTAAGCTTGACTGCACACAAAATGTCTGGGGCACAGGATAATGTTTAAGTGTTTGGTTCGGCTTGCATAATGACTGGAGGGTCTCCGATGCAGTCAGTGGCAGCCGAACACTCACTTTGGCAGTGGCAGACAAGCCTTTGATGTGTAAGTTATACAAAGTCTTAAAGGTAAGTCCCACATGGTGGTGGTGGGGGGTATGCACACGTACACAGACTTCTAGAGGAGCCAAATCTTATATCTGTTGTCATCAGTCCCATGGATTAAAACAAGCGGCCAAGCTGAGCACCACATTAAGGCTATTCCAATAGTAGAGCAGATGACAGAATCTCCCACTGCTCGCAGACACCCTGCTGGAAGCACACCAAACAGAAAAGGGAATACAACATAATTCACTTTAAGGATGCACGCAGGGAAGGTCAGCTCCAAAGAGGATTTTTTTTTTAATGATGTCAAAAGCCGTTCAGTGACGCTGGTGTAATGATCTGGAATGCTGTTACATTTTCTGCACAGAAGTGCTGACTCAGCAAACATTAATTTATGTCACCAGTCAGAGGTATGCAAGAAGCAATTAGTGGTATTATGGTAATGTCACACTGAAAATTATTTATACCATTAAGACGGTCCCATAGGCTATGATTAAATTCGACAAGGGCCGATGGTATAACCCCTCTTTCCTGCACTAGGCAGATGACTTCTAACAAAAAAAATTACTCTGCCAATTTCAGATTGCTAAAGAAATACATTTTAGTTCTCTTTTTTTTTGTTAATACAGTATTCTGCCCCAAGCTAGAACTTGAAAGACCCAAATAATTAAATTGACAAGTGCCAAGGCTACCAATTAGTTACTCTTTTCCAAAATATAAGAGATAATACCCACCTGCACTAAAGCATTTTTGTCTTCTCTAGGTAAATAAGACAGTCTGATTTGTATCAGTTTCAATGTAAGTAAAGATGTACTTCACAGCTTGCTTCATCATTCCAAGCGGTGAGGGGCCATTCTGGCATGCTAGCAGCCTGGATTTGTGCCGCAAGCCTAGAACGGCAGGAGTGGTGACTGGCAGAGATGGCACCCAAGAGGATGTTTTTCTCCTTGGGGGGGGCGGAACAGTGCAGCAATGGTGCTTAGATGGTGACATCTAGGGCTGCCCAAGGAGGTGCTGTTGGCAGCATGAGTGACCTCACGTCAACGGGCACCCTCCCTAGTGCAGTCATGAGCATTAATGCCCATGCCACTGTGGTAGTGGGAGGGATCAACGGGGAAGACTCACTCTGGTTGGCAGCAGTGTTATGGACTTGGCCGATCACCATCCATGTTCACCAGCATTCCAAAAGGCCGGACTCTGCCCACCCACACTGGCACTTCAGAACGTATTCCTCCCTCCTCCGAGTAGGTAATGGACGAGACAAAAGTAGGGGTAATCCTGCCCTGAGGAATAAATCAGGGTAACATGGAGCAGTCTTTTGGAGATAGAGATCAACAAAGCAACTATGGGGAGACCAGGAGTAGACACAGTAAAAAGCAGAGGATCCAAGATGAGAGGGAACATAAAATTAAAAAAAAAGATCTGCTTCATGTTTTACTGACCAGCAAAACCGCGTCCATGGAACCTATCAGACCAGTCATTTCTCTGTGTGCTGTGATGATGTTTCCACTTCAGTGAACTTTCCAGCTTTAAATATAACAAGAAACGGTGGGGGGGATACCTTGTTTTGAATATTCAGCATAGTTTTCTTATTCAAGGAGCCAAATGTTTGGGTATTTATTTAATTATTCATGTTTGTTATTCAGCTGGGGGTGGGGGAGAGGTAAACAATAAAATTAGCCTATCCCTCACACCTGGTGGCCAGGGCTAATCTCTCGGCTACCTTCCCAGCCCATTGCAAAGATTTCCCACCCACCACCCCCTTTCCTGATGCCCTAGAGGCTGCAGAAGATAAAGATATGAAATTGTCAGCTCCTGGCACTATGACAGGAGCCAAGACATATTTTTAAGCTGATCTCCCACCCTAGTCCACCTCCTCCCATTTTCTTAAAAAGCACAAGCGTAGAAACATAGCTGAAAACACTGAGAATGTGGCACATTAGTATTAAGTAGAAACATAACATTTTTCAGCAGATAAGGACCACTTGGTCCACCCAGTCTGCCCATTTTTCTCTGCCTATACTGTCACTTCAGACCGTACCTGATCTCTGCACCCCCCTCGCTTTGCAACCCAAATACCTTTGTGCCTATCTCATGCATGCTTGAAGCCTGCCACTGTTTTTGTCCCTACCATCTCTGTTGAAAGAATGTGCCATGCATCCACAACCCTTCCAGTGAAGTACTTCCTCACATCCTTCCTAAATTTCCCGCTTCCAAATTCACTGCATGCCCTGTTTTTGTTGTGCACCTTCTCCTCTGAAAAATACTCCTCTCCTGTACCTTATTCACCCCTGTGAGATATTTATTGGTCTCTATCATGTCTCCCCTCTCTCTCCTCTCTTCTAGGGTGTATATATTGAGATCCCTCAGTCCCTTCTCATAGGGCTTTTGAAGCAGCCAAAACACTTCAAATACTGGACACTGGAAAGAGATTGCAGCACCTAACCAAAATCAAATCAAACCAGCAAGGGCTCCATCAAAAGGAAACAGCAGAATGTAAGGTACACAAAAAGAAAGCAAGACACACTAAATAAATGCTGAGAAAAGGCATGCGGCCACTTTGTGCAAAAGGTGTGGACAACTGAACACAGACTGTGTTCAGTCATCTGCACCTTTTGCAGAAAGTACTCGCATGCCTTTTTTCAGCATTCATTTTGTGTGCTGTTGCTTTCTTTTGGGCACTTTATGTTCCACTGTTTCTGTCTGATGCAGCCCTTGCACCATTTTAGTTGCCCTTCTGTATAGCATCTAACCTGTCTATGTCTATCTTGAGATGTGGTCTTCAGAACTGGATGCAGCTCTCCATGTGGGGGTCTCGCCAATGATATATGCAGTGGTAACACCACCTCTCTCCTTCTATTGGTGATACCCCTCCCTATGCATCCCAGCATCCTGCTTGCCCTACCCACTGCCGTGTCGCATTCCCTCGCCACCTTCAGGTCATTAGATATGATTACCTAAAGGTCCCTTTCCTGTTTAGTGACTATCAATACTTCTCCCCACATTTTATACACCGCCAGCGAGTTCTTGTGCCACAGGTGCATGATTCTGCACTTTTTCACATTGAAACACAACTGCCATACTCTTTACCACTCCATCGGTTTTCTCAGGTCTCTACAGATTCTCTCCACCCCCTGTGGAGTTTCTACCCTATTGCAGATTTTGGTGTCATCAGCAAAGAGGCATACTGTACTTTCCCTTCCAGCACTTCTGCAGTGTCATATAAAGATATTAAAGAGGACTGGTCCCAGTACTGAGTCCTAAGGTACCCTGCTGGTCACCCCCCCACAGAGTGAGTGTTATTTACCACCACCTTCTGTCGCCTATCCATCAACCAATTTCTTACCCAGTTTACCACCTTGGAACCCACCACTGAACTGCCCACTTTCCTTATGAGTCTCCTATGCAGTATGGTGTTGAGGGCCTTGCTGAAGTCTAAGTAGACCTTGTGTATCACCCAACCCTGATCTATTTCCCAGGTCACCCACTCAAAGAAATCAATCAGGTTCCTCTGGCATGAACCCCACCCCACCCCACCCTGCATGAATCTTTGCTGCCTCAGGTTTTGTAACCCACTGGATTCAAAATACTTCACCAGCCTTTCTTTTAGAAATAGCGCTATTAACTTCCTCACCACTGTCATCAGGTGGACCAGCCTGTAGTTGCCAGCCTCCTCCCTGCTGCCACTTTTATGCAGAGCTGGACATCTCTGCATCTCTAGTCCTCTGGAACCATTCCACTTTCCAGTGAGATGTAGAACAGGGCTATCAGAGGTGCAGACAGTACCTCCCAGAGTTCCTCAGCATCCTTGGGTGTACCCCATCCAGTTCCATAACTTTATTTACTTTCAGAATCATAAGTCCTTTCTGGACTTGTGTCTGCCTCCCTCCCCCCCAGTGTTCCTGCTGTTTTTATGTAGTTCATCCTCCTTCCCTTCCACTGTGAAGACTAAACAGAAGTATTTGTTCAGGATATCTGTTCTTTCTGGAATTTCTTCTGCACAGTCTCCCCCTAACCATCTCAAACTCACAATCTCTCCCCTTGTCTTCCTCTTATTACTTATATACCTGAAAAAGGTCTTGTCCCCCTTAGTTACCTCTTTGGCTATTGTTTCCTCAGTTTGCGCCTATTCAACCTTCACCGCCTTCTCATTTCTCTCTGCCTCTGCTGGTACACCTACTCATCCTTTTCCCTCTGCATCTATTTGTACCTCCTGAATGCTACCCTTTTAGCCTTTACCTCTGCAGCTACTTCCCTTGAGAACCATAGTGGCCTGTATTTTTCTCCTGTTCTTGCTCACTTCGTTTGTGCAGAGGTTTGTTGCCTTTGCTATGCCATCCTTTAATCTGACCTACTGTTCCTCCACCCCACCCAAGCAGTTACCCCCTGTTAGGCCCTCTCTGAGGCATTCACCCATTTTTTTAACATCTACCCTCTTGAAGTCCAGGACCCTCGTAATGGTGTGATTTGCCTCTGCTAATGTCTTTAAGTCCTTATGCTCCAGGGATCTTCACACCTTTGCCATTCCTCATCCCTGCTCCTCTGCTGGGCAATCAGCCTTTTGTTATCATTGCCCTTTGAAACTGTCTCCCTTCTTCATTCTGCTTCACTGCCTCACCTGTCTCCCTCAGGTATCAGCTAAAAACACCTTCCATCCCCTCCCCTCCCTGCTCCTGTTTCCCCCTACCTGACTATTCCCCTTGCATTTGCCTCCTGCCCCAGTGAAAGGTGCCTGAAACACCTTATTGTATTGTTTCTACCACAACTGCTCATTTTGCACTTACTCCTGTATTAATTTATGTTCTCTGATTGCACTTTATTGTACCTTCCAACTGTTTCTGTGTTATCTATTTTGCATCCCCATTCCCTTCCCCCAGGTTGCACCTGGAAATGAGCCTTGGCTCAACGTGCCTTTTCTAGTCACCAGTTTTCAAATAAATAAATAAACTATGTTAAACTACACTATATGGTGATCGCTGGTTCCCAGGTGGCATCCCACCTTGATGTCTGCAATATTTATTTATTAATTTATTGATTTATTGATTTATTGAAAAAGATTTACCAGGAAATACATACTGAGCCATAAATCTAATTTCCAGATGTGTCCTGGGGGCCGGGGGTGTGAATAAATACATAGTATAAGCAAAGCACAGTATTCTGATAAGCAAAAGACACATCTATGTGCAGTATATACAGTAATGTAAATGGCAAATTACTAAACAAGAAAGATAGATAGGGAAGGAGGAGGAGGAGGAAAAAAGGAGGGGTAGGGAGCAGGGAGGAGGGAAAGGATGAAAGAGAGTGTGAATAGATTGGAGGTAGTAGTGAAGGGGAGAGGGGGAGATAGGGAGGAAAAGGATTGAAGGGAAGAAGGCAGTGGAAGGAAGTGGAGGGAAAAGGATGGAAAAAGGGAAGAGGAAGCGTGCGGAGATTGAAACATTTAGTAGTAGTACTATAGTAGCTTGGGGACTGGCAGCGGATGGGGAAAGAGAAAGGGGACAAGACATTAGACTAAGGGCAACTGCAGGTGGGAGATGTATGGGATTGGAGTAACAAGGAAAGAGAGTGTTTGGAGGAGGCAGAGTGAATTGTAAGGGGAAGAGAGTTCCAGATTTTAGGAAAGTGATAAGAGAAGGCATTCTGTCCCACAAGGGATTTAAAAAAACAGAGCATTAGGGAGCGATAGTCTGAGTTACAGAGAGAGTAAGAGGAGGAGGCATAGGAGAAGAGAACTGAGATAAGGGGGCGGGAGGACAGCCAAAATTTAGAGATGAAGGAGGCACAGTGGGTTAGGCGGTGATCTAACAAGGGGGAGGGAGGGAGAGAACAGAGTACAGAGAACAGTAATGAGTATGTTAAGGATAGGACAAGGCAAACCAGCAGAAGGAGTGGAAGAGGGGATCCAGTCTGGCCAAATTGGACTTGGGTGCAGCACCGTTAATTATGTCACCATAATCAAAGCTGGGAAGTATTATCATTGAAATGATTACCCAGTGAGTAGGTAAAGGGATACCACTTTTGTTCCTAAAAAGTGCACCAAGCATGGGGTGGAGTTTTTTATGATATTTATGTTTGAGAGTGCCAGGTCCAGTATTGCCCCATCACAAGTGGGCTCCTTGATTAGTTGCCTGAGCAATGGCCCCTGCCGGGAGTCTCAGTGCCCCTGCTTTGGCACAGGAAGAGCAACTTAAATTTTTATTTCAGCCCTTCTCCAACCCCTTGCCTTGCGTTGGGGGGCTAAACAATAAGTCCAACAACAATTCTTCTATGCTAAGTAGGCATCAGACTCAGCTCCCCCCTCCCTCCATGTCCCTTGCCCAACCTGTTGCTGCCAGTACTAGCCTAGGTGCTCTCAGTTGTAACTCAAAGTGATGAACCAACCGATCTGTCACCAACTCAACCTTGTGATATATTATGATAAATCCATAATTTTATGTAATTATAATTTAATTTATTTAATCAGAATAAGACTTGTTGAGCAGGCTCATTTACAAGGCGGTCCTGGGTAGGACAGCATATATGGTTAAAACGATGAGTTATAGAGCATGGAGGTATAAAGCCATAGTTCAATTCACAGTAGGAATACAATTACATACAGTGCCTATATGTCATATCCATTTTATACAAGCTGTAGGAAACAGAAAAAAAGCAGATTCTACACTATATTTTATAGCGCTAATAATACTACAGCATATGCTGAAAGAGTTCTGCACAGGTAGCGTGTATGACTGGGACCATGTGTGATCGCACTGGAGATGTAGGGAAGCAGCAGCAGATGTCATGACACTGTATGCTGCTGCCTTGCCCCTCCTTTATGGTTGTGTGTGGTCCTTGTTGCACAGGCTACCAGTGCCAGGCTTTTTCATTGAGGATTATAATTACATAAAATTATGGATTTATCATAATATATCAAAGGGTCAAATTGGTGACAGACTGGCTGGTCAATTACTTTGAGTTACAAAACAGAGCACCTAAGTCATCACTGGCAGCAACGGCTGAGCAAGGGACATGGAGGGAGGGAGAGCAATGTCAGCTGACTACTATTAGCCTGGAAGAATGGTTGTTGGACTTTATGCCAATAGTCCCCTCCCCCAATCAAGATAAGGGCTTAAGGGGGTGTTGAAATAAAGATATAGGTTGTTCACGCTGTGCTAATGTTTTTCAAGAAAACAGAGGGAGTCAGCCGGACTAGAGTGGGGGATCAGCTGAAAAAGATGTTGTCAGCTCCTGGCAAAGTGTCAGAAGTCGACAATGTTACATCTTTAAGTCCTTCAGCCTCTAGAGTAATGGGAAATGAGGAGGTAAGTGAGGAGGGATGTTTAAAGTAAAGTTGCAAGATTCCCCAAATGCCTTTTACACATAGTATGCCATTGCCAGACATGCTTCAGATGTTGAACCTGCAATTTGTTTTGTAAAAAAAAAAATCTGTCATAGTCCTTTTTTGTATGTTTTATCAGCATTTTGTCTTCCAGTTTTCTGTGTGTGGCCACACCCCCAAAATGATGTCATACCAGGAAGCTGTCAATAATTTATATACAGCAGCAAGGAATTCTGGGTAATTTATAATGTTGGCTTAAAGTAAATGTAAGGTTCCCCAAATGCCTTTTACACATAGTTTGCCATTGCCAGACATGCTTCAGATGTTGAAGCTACAATTTGTTTTGTAAAAAAATCTGTCAGTCATTTTATATTATGTTTTATCAGCGTTTTGTCCTCCAGTTTTCTGTGTTTAGCCATACCCCTAGAATGATGTCATACCAGGGAGCTGTCAATGTTTTACATACAGCAACAAGGAATTCTGGGTATTTTATAACATTGACTTAAATATGCCTTACTCAGTAATACAGTCCCCTATGTTGGTAGTGGTAAGCACTAATATGTAAATGTCCATAGCAAGGCATGGTGGGTAAAATAAGAACATGTTTTCCAACTTTCTCACTGTGTGATGCTGCCCCATATTTCTGCAGTGGTGTCAACAATATAAGCTTTTGTATATTTATTTTCACAGCAATGCATTGTGCATACCATATCTAGCTATAAGACTTCTATACTGAGAGATGTAGTCTCCTATTTCTGCAGTGAGCACAGAAATATAATACCCTGTGTAGTAGTCTACATAGTGAGGCATTGTGGGTACAGTACATAGCTGATTTGTCTATCTAAAACTAAAAACTGACAGTGACCCTTTAATAACTGTTTCCCTGGTATGATGTCACAGTTAGGGGTTGCAGCACTGAGAAAAAAAGGGGCGGGTTATACAAATGAAGCAGAGCACCCAAATAGAAGGATTTTTTTCACAGAAAACAGCATTTTGCAATTTGAATGGTAAGAGACTGATTCACAGCTCCTACAGTTTACTACTTCTAGTTGTTATGGCAAACTTGCACCTTTACTTTAAATAATTTTTTTTACTTTGGTTGCCGCATAACGAACATCACAAATAATGGGGGACTATTCAGGGATGGCTCCCGTACATTCAGGAAGCCCATTATTTATTTATTCTTTATTTATTTATTCAATCTCTTGAATTACAAAGTACCTTTGAGCACCAAGCAGCTCATTTACAAAGGTTCCACGTCAGTGGGAAGGGGATTACAAACAGAACTAACAAATTGAGTAACTAAAAATACATTGTGTACAACAATAGTATTATTCATGGTATTAGGAGAATACTATTCATTACTCACACACCCCTACAAGAAACCATTTTAGATCACTTAAATCACCCTTTTGTATCTTCAGTTGAATTATTTCCACAATTCTGAGTGTTTTGAGTTATAAAAAGATTGTTGTTACTTTTTTAATACTGCCACATTTGCTTTAGATTCACACACCCTTTTACTAGTCTAACGTCCTGTTCCTGTGTTTCCTTGATATTCTATTATGCATTTACTTTTTGAAGCTGGATAAAGCCCACTGGGCACAAGGTCTGTTTACAGAGGTGACCCAGGATCACTGAGAGGTTATGTAACTCAGTCGGGGTCACATAGTATGCAAGGGAAGATTGTGAGAATCAAACACATGACTGCTTAATATACCAAGCTCATTCATAGCTCATTGCTCTAACATCTCTAGGCTATACTACCAGGCATGTAGTTCCCACTGTTCTGCACTAATTTAGTTATCAGCATTCTGAAACAGGGTGAACAGACATCTAATAGAACAACCCAGGAACCTAGAAACAGACAATGTTGTCGCTGAAAAGGCAAAATGTACAGCACACTCGTAGCAGTAACAAAAATGTGGCTGTGCTGATGTTTGCACTATGCAAGGACAACTGCCAGCAGTCAAATGACGTAGAAGTGCTCCCACCCTGGGGAGGATGCTGTCCCAGGTTTCTAATTCCAACGGACATTAAGGAGGGAACATAAAGTGTGGTTCCAAGGGGTGGTGGGTGGTGTCAGAGCACAGCAGTCAGTGACATCAATGTCTGTGCCAATCACTACAGTTCTCAAACAGGGCATTTATTTAGAAACCACAGCTATTGCTTCTTCTTCACTGATACTATAGCAGTTCCCCATAACCACTGTAACTGATTGTTTTTTCCAGTCTTCTTCCATACTCCATTCTACCTCCCTGAGACAGGTCGAGACACAAAGTCTCATTAGGTGACTCATGGCAGGCTGAGGGGCACTGACTTTGGGAAATGTATATATTCTAAATATCCACTGAGGGCATGGCAGCCTGTATGTGGGCCACCATGTCCCATGAGCCCCTACTTGGGCAGAGCGGGGGATCCTCTATGGGGCCCAGTCGGGGCTTCCAATTGAAAGCCCCTGGTCTGGCCCCTGTCTGGGCCCCCTGGCCAGTCCCATCCCTAGCACAGAGGGACAAGGCCATGCTCAGGGCACCTGGGCCCAAACAGGGGGATATCCATACTGGCCCTGCATATCACACAGGGGCTGGCTACGCAGTGTGCATTTGCACAGCCTGGTACATGCCCTACCAGCACATACCATGTCTATTTAGAGCATAAGGCCCATCATGTGTAAAAGTAAAAGCTAACAGATTCATCTCATAAGGGGGTGGGAACATTCTGCTGAGCACCACTGAGTGATGTTAAGCAGGCTTAAGTTGTAACCCCCCTCCCAAGTGAGGGCTTAGATATAGGCTCCTCTGGGCCCATGTAGAACTTCTCAACTTCTCTTCACCTGGCCCCATTAAAGACTGCAGCATGGGGCACAGGCAGTTGGAAGGAGCAACTTTTATTTCTTCACATTGTTGAGTGCAGAGTTAGAAACATAGAAACGTAGAAATTGATGGCAGATGGAAACCAAAGATCAGTGACAGTGCTGTTGAAAAGGGACCAAGCCTGGGCCTGTTTCCCACTATGAGGGTCAAAGAGCACATTTAAACAAACATGGCTGTGGCTATGTTTGTTGCTTCTTGACCCCCAGGACTTATGGGAAAGGGGTCACTGAACAGCCAGTTAGAGCACAAGGCACCAGAATGTAAGGGCAATGAAGCACACAATTGAATCCTAGACTTAAGGGCAGAGAAAGGCCTGTTACAGTCAGCCAACATGTATTTGCCTTGTAGCCCTCCATCACCACCAAGCTGTAGGACTAATCTGGGTGATGCTGCGGGGAGGGGGCGTATAAACTGTAGCAGGAGCTGGAAAGCTGAGATCTGCCAGAGGACTGCCAGAGTTGAAAGTAAAGGAGAAGCAGCTCCTGCTCAGAGCTGAATCAGCAAGGCCAGAAGTATCTGGAGTTGGTCAGTCTCTCTCAGAGACTTGCTTTTGTTCAGGGTTATTTTCCAACAGCCAAAGACTAAGTGCATTCAGGAAACCACCTGCAGAAACTGAATGTCTCCATGTAAGACAGAAAAGAAATAAAAGTTACTTCATAAAAGGTGAAGATGTAAGTCCCCACATTATGTATGGGTTTAAGACCAGCAAGATCGAGACCTTCAGCTTCGCTTCATGGCCCACTCCTGAATACCACAGGAAGCAACCTCAGTGGCTGCTGTGTCACTTGCACTTAGATCCTAAATCCTGGTAGCAGCAGCTGTGCAGAAGCTGGACCCACTTCATCCACCTGATGACTCTTGGAGACTGAGGGTCAGCAAAATCAGAAGTAACATATTAGGGCCCTGATCCTGTGATGTGCTTTAGTTAGACAGCTAGATAGGGTGCTGGAGCATCTGAAGCCATGGGCAGAACTGTGCCATGCAGGCAATCTGAGCAGAAGACCATCATAGGCCATTGGACCTAGGATTACTAATAACGTAAATTTCTTGCTTGTTTGTTGTTTGCCACTACACTCCAGTGACTGCGTCATCATCACCTAACCTGGATCTGGACTGTAGCATTTCTACTAAACAGTATGATACCACTATTAGAGCAGCAGTGTAACAAAACTGGGAAAAAAAATTTGACCCTACCTTTTCTCCTCTATTAAAGATTCCATACATTTTCCAGTTTTATTTGATGGCACAATTTTCTAAGTCTACCAAAATGTGAGTAGTTTATAAATGTTTTCATTTATTTTTTTCTCAAGAAAAAAAAGATAGCCACCATATTTTGCATAGAAATAGCATTGTAGATCTGACGGGTTCCATGTGATAACAGCAATCGCACAAAGGTGATCGCCGTTAGGGTGCGTGTACATCGCCGAAAATCAATTTCGGCGATGTACATCCCTGGCGCACAACAAAATGACGCCAGGGACTTAGATTTAATCTTATTATGCGGGGAGATGTTTCCCTCTGCACCCCCCTACTAAAGGATTCTCAACTCCAGAGGGTGCATGTCGGGGGGTGCAAATTCTTAAAAAAAAATACATTTTGGGCCGGGTGCACAAAAATGTAGGTGCGCCCGGACCCAAACCTGGAACCTTTGCAGCTCTAGGCTGCCACCCACCCACCACATTGTGTGGCCAGCTCAGCAGCCCCATGTCAATGATGCCAGACCAACCTTCCCTCCCTTCCGTTGTGCTCGCTCCCCCTCCCCTCATGCGTATATACGTGTAGCGTCATCCTGTCGCTATATGCACAAACCTTCCCCATCCAGTCGCCCTTCCTCATTGGTAGCCCCATCAACATGCGCCAGGATTGAGTCACCATTTTTACAAGCACTCAATCGCCGACGCCCATGTCACAGGCTACCGATCTGACGAGGATTAGGATCAAAAAAATGAAAAAAGACTCATGGTGTGCTGAATAGAAAGTACCTGGACAAGTTCATTTGACAGGTATGCTAATATTTTTACTAACTGTAGCCAAAACTAGCTTGCATGGAAAAAACATTTTTCATTGCACTGCTGCCTTAAGGGAGCTCTAAGAAACTGAGGGGATAGACTGGCGCACCAGCCAGCAAAGGACATTGCAGGACTGTTAGATGGAGACACTGTGTGAAATTAAATCTTTGTGTTATTGTTTACTGCCTGCTTAACCCTTACCCTTCCTTCCTCAAAGCCTGGTTAAAAGCATAGAAGCATAGAAAACTAATGGAGAGAAAAACACCTGAACAGTCCATCGAGTCTATCCCAAGAGTCCCTATTTGGCAACGCTCTAGTCTCCATCCTCCCTTCCAAAACTGTGCCAACCTTGTTCATGCATCTCTTTATGATTCGTCTTTGTTCTTAAATTTTACTTATTGTGTGGAATTGCCTGACTTGCATGTTTACTGTATGCTTTGTGGGATAGGCTTACTGGGATACTGTTATTGCAGTAATTATTCTTGAGGGACATTTTCCTGGGGCAAAGGTACTACACGGGGCTTCCTCACGTGCAAGCATCACATCAATGTAAGTCAAATTCCTCAGCCAAGAATAACATCAAATCTTGGTCCATCTGCCAGAAGATTTAAAGGGGAAGTTCCCCAATCCTAGGTAAGGGCTTCACCAACCTGCCTAGCGAGTGGGGGTTACAGACAGTAACAGAGAGCCATGGTGGAGCTCATTGATCCAATACATTACGTACTAAGGTTACAGACTAAGGTTTAGAGAGTAACAGAAGGTACAGGCCCATCAAGATCACCCCCCCCCAAGTTCTCAGTGGTAGTATTAAGTAAGGCTGCCCCTTCCATATATTTATCAAGACTGATCTTGAAATTATCAAAGCGTTTGCCCGTAACTAGGAACTTTAGCAGACAGTCCCATATTTCCACAATGTATTAGGGAAAACATTTTTCCTAAGCTCTAAATTAAGAAGGTCATCTATTGAGCTGTTGCAAATGTCCCCGTGTTGCATGTTCATTTCTCCTGCTAGGTTTACTTCCTGTGACAAAAATTCATCCTTTATGATTTTGTATATAGCTAATATAGCACCTCTCATATGCCTTCTCTTTAGGCTAGATAGTCCCAAACTGCTTAATGTGTCTGTTTATCTCATGTCCCTGACTCTAGAGATTAGTTTAGTAGCTGTACATTGCACTCCCTCCAGGTTATCGATGTCTCTCATTTGGTAGGGGCACCAAAAGTGTGAGCAGCAGTCCATGAGTGACCATATGTATACTCTGTAAATTGACAGGATCACAGTTTCAGACCTTATACAGCCTACTATTTTATTTGCTGTTGCTATTGTAACTCCCGTGTGGCTTAGGCCCCACAGGGGGTTCATGGACCTTTAAGAGTTAAATCTAGCCAGCCTAGAGACTCTCTGCCGGCTGGATTGTCTGAGAGTATTCAGGGGGTGTGGCCTGCTCCTGGGGACTGGAGAGTCTTAGGGTGTGTTTGCTCAGTTTCTGGGAGAGGAGCTGA
The DNA here is from genome assembly GCA_016271365.2 of Neoceratodus forsteri. Lineage (NCBI taxonomy): Eukaryota > Metazoa > Chordata > Ceratodontiformes > Ceratodontidae > Neoceratodus > Neoceratodus forsteri. The sequence goes on from JADMNL010000042.1 coordinate 9,061,173, forward strand.
GCAGAACTGAAGCAAGCAGTCAAAGAAGTAAAAGCCTTGCTGGAAGTAGAACCTGCCCAAGCCTTGGGATCATGATGCTGGACTGCAACATGGAGTCCCCTCTGTGGTATGCAACCCCACAGTATGCAGATCCTCAAGGGAAGTTCTTCTACTCACAGAGCTAACAGTGCAGTCTCTGTGGAAGAAATGTAATTGTTCTGGACTTTGTAAAGGAATGCATTACGGTACTTCAGTGCCTCCTCCCCAGCTCTGCATACAGGAGTGAGTGTACTCTGGTGGAAAGAACTGGGTGTAAAGCACTGAGTGGCTACCTCCGAGAGGAAAGTCAAACAACACGTACAGGAAGGCTGAGCACTACCAACTGGGACAACCTGATTAAATCATCTTTAGCTATGTATACCTATCTACTTATGCAACCAGTTTATCGCTTAGAAATTTGTATTTCCTGTAACTATGTATATACCCTCCCAGTTTTCTCCTTGCATATCCAGGAACAGGCACTGGTGGATTATTATCATGGAGAAGCCCCCAGTCACCCCCCACCTGTCTCTCCCTGTTGACCCATGAACAGGCACTGGTGCTTAATGATTAGGGGGAAGCCCCCAGTCACCCCCACCTGTCTCTCCCTGTTGATCCATGAACAGGCACTGGTGCTTAATGATTAGGGGGAAGCCCCCAGTCACCCCCACCTGTCTCTCCCTGTTGATCCATGAACAGGCACTGGTGCTTAATGATTAGGGGGAAGCCCCCAGTCACCCCCACCTGTCCCTCCCTGTTGATCCATGAACAGGCACTGGTGCTTAATGATTACAGAGAAGCTCTCTGTCACCCCCACCTGTCTTTCCCTGCCAATCCATGAATAGGCACTGGTGGTTAATGATTAGGGGGAAGCCCTCAGTCGCCCCCACCTGTCTCTCCCTTCTGATCCTGGAATAGCCACTGGTGGGTAATGATCATGAGGAAGCTCCCAGTCCCTCCCACCTGTCTGTCTGAATTGATTTTTTATTTAAAATGTGCAATTGCTCCTGATCACAGGGACCAGTTGACGTACATTACAACAATATTTGATCGATCCATTTACAAGATAAAATTAAATAGGTTATATAAATACAGCTACACTTACAAAAATCTTAGCAATTACAAGTTCTACAGCAGTGGCATGTTTAGCAACACAGTACCTTATATCACTGTATGCACTTCATGTTAAATAACGCACAAAAATGGATTTTTCATATTTTCTCATCCTAACCCTGTTTTTTTTTCTAAGTGTATATTCAGAGTTTACCTTCTTTTTGTAAAGAGGAATGAAGTCTATAGCCATGTTTACATGGCAGTAGCACTACAAATAAAATACCGCAACAGTGCGGTCGTCCACTTGCCACCCGCATCCTGTCTGTCTACACAGCCCCTCTCTACACCGCTGCAATCTGTGCTGGTGAGGGGCGATGCATCAAGGGAGCCAGCCATCTGTTGGCTGATGGATGGGTTGCTGCAGCGCAGGCAGTTCACACTAGCCCTGTTTACACAGTCACATTTGCACTGGAGTAACCAGTGCGCTCGGGATGCTCCAGTGCAAATGTGATTGTGTGGACATGTACCCGACCGGGGTAAGCTACTCGCTAAGATGCTCCCAGATTCTCTGGCAAGCTGGGAGCACCATGAGGAGTGAGTGGCTTAAGTGGTAGTGTGAACTACCTGTGCCACAGCAACCCATCCATCAGCCAGCAGATGGCTGGCTCCCCCAATGCACAGCCCCTCACCAGCACAGATTGCAGTGGTGCAGAGAGGGGCCGTGCAGACAGACAGGATGTGGGTGGCAAATGGATGGGATCACGCTGTTGTGGTATTTTATTTGTAGCGCTACTGCTGTGTAAACACGGCTACTGCCACTTAAGCTGCCGTAAGCCATTCACTCCTCTTGGAGCTCCCAGCTTACCACAGAATCTGGGAGCATCTTAGCGAGTGGCTTACCCAGATCAGGTACATGTCCACACAGTCACATTTGCACTGGAGCAACCTAAGCGCACGGGTTACTCCAGTGCAAATGTGACCATGTAAACAGGACTTATGACTTGGTACACACATTTCAGAGAAAAATCCATTAGCAGGCACTGGTGGCTAATGACTCCTGTTACTCCAGCCCTTTTCTCCCTGCTGACCCAGGAACAGGCACTGGTGGGTAATTATCATAGGGAAGCCCTTAGTCATTCCTGCCCATCTCTCACTGCTGACCCAGGAACAGACACTGGTGGGTAATTATCATAGGGAAGCCCTTAATCATTCCTGCCCATCTCTCACTGCTGACCCAGGAACAGGCACTGGTGGGTAATTATCATAGGGAAGCCCTTAGTCATTCCTGCCCATCTCTCTCACTGTTGACCCAGGAACAGGCACTGGTGGGTAACTATCATAGGGAAGCCCTTAGTCATTCCTGCCCATCTCTCACTGCTGACCCAGGAACAGGCACTGGCGGGTAACTATCATAGGGAAGCCCTTAGTCATCCTGCCCATCTCTCACTGCTGACCCAGGAACAGGCACTGGTGGGTAATTATCATAGGGAAGCCCTTAGTCATTCCTGCCCATCTCTCACTGCTGACCCAGGAACAGGCACTGGTGGGTAATTATCATAGGGAAGCCCTTAGTCATTCCTGCCCATCTCTCACTTCTGATCCAGGAACAGGCACTGATGGATAACAGCTGTGAGGAAGTCTTCAATCACTCCTGTCTGTTTCTCCCTGCTGATACAGGCACTGGTGGATAACGATTGTGAGGAAGCCTTCAGTCTCTCATGCTCATCTCTGATGAACACCGAGCAGGACAGCCCTCAACAAGTAGCAAAATAAGTATAACTTTAGTTAAACAACTATGGACATCAGACAAAAACATCCCCTGCACTTTCTGGTGTTCTGCCGCTTCATCGGGGGGTAATGATCACAAAGAAGCCCTCTGTCACTTCCGCCTGTCACTCCCTGCTGATTCAGGAACAGGCACTGGTGAGTAAAGACAGCAGAGAAGCACTCAGCCACTTTTACCCCTTCCTCCTGATCCAGGAACAGGCCCTGGCGGGTAACAATCAGGAGGAAGCACTCAGTCTTTCCCAACCATCCCTTTCTGCTGATCCAGAGCCACATAGTAGTTAGTAAAGAAAGTGAGGAGGCCTGCAGCTCAGACAGCTTGTCCATAAGTTGCAGCTGTTATACTAAGTCAAAGAGACATTCAAGAGACCTAAGTAACAGTAGACAGACATTGAATGTATGTTTTTTATTAAACAAAACTGAAAAAGCAAATGGTCTCAGCAGTGGTTCACTAGGGTTAGTTTCCAGTGTTGCCTGTGCACTACTGCCGTTGGGGGGTGCAATGAAGCAGTGAGAGAGACAGCTTCATCTGAAAGGAACAGAAAAACTGGAAACAGAGGGTATATTAAATATCTTCATATTAGTACACTGGGCACTCTCTATAGGACTGTTTCTGATAGCCAGGACGTTTGTGTGCAGAAACTGGAGTGATTAGTTGACACCAACACAAATCGGGACAGAGTTGAGTACAAGCATGATGGAGCCATTTCCCCTGCTAGGATATACACTTTCCTATCACCCCCAACTGTATTCTAGCTGCAGATCCAAAGGGAAAACAAAAATATAGATTTTGTAAACTAAAACCAAGCGACTGCTCTGCTTGTGAATTTTCTCCACCTTCCTAAAGCAAGCAAGTTGCTGTTGTCCCTTCCCCCACCCCCAGCCCATGACAAATTGCCAGTAACATAAAATTTCGAAACATCATTTTTTTCCCCTCTCTGCATTATCTCTGGAAATAAATAGGATTATCGGTAAGAGAAGACAGGGAGACAAGGGACCAAGCTTCAGCCACAGGGTAACAAATCATAAGATAAATTGCTCTGTGAATCCCCTGGGCAAGGCTGTGATTTAACACTGGGATTGCCCATGGACGGCGCAGTCTCAGAGCTGTGGAATGAAGCGGCAGGGGGTTCGAATCTCAGAGTGTCATTTACCATGCCACTTGGGTCGGCATTCACAGGGGAAAATGATTCTTTTCCTTTCTTTTTTGTTGCTGTCAAGCCTTTTCATGGCTTGGTCAATTATTCTAGGGCTAAGCTTCAAAGAGGCAAACCCATTTTTTTGTGCTATAATAACCTTTTCATCTCCCCCCAAAGCACATGCTGCACACAAATACACACACTGCCTCTGGGGAGAGCAAGCTTCCTTCGGGCTGTCACTTTAATACACTGAGTTTATAAGGAAGGCTAATCCAGAGGCTTATTGCTTTAACCCTCCATGGTATTACTGTAGCGTCTCGGTAGCACAGACGCCCTGCGAGTGGAACCGCATACTGATGGCTGGATAAACACAAGTATCTTGCACTATATAGCAGCTTTTTGTAATTTGCTGCAGGTGCTTCAAGTCTATAGCTGGCATGGAGCCAGAAACAGCAGATGCTTTTGTCGCCTTTTGGGTGCAGGGTCTCTGGCACAGAATTCTTGGCATCTCAGTCACTCGGACGTAATACAATGACACAGATGGCACTCTGGATTGATACACTGAGCCCCTGATTCTGGCTTGGGTTGCAAATGAAAGAAGTTTGGCTTCACTGCCCATTATCATCAGTCAATCATAGGCAAAGTGTTGATTAATGGTTACACAAGTGTAGGCCAGGGGATTCCAATTCCAGACCATCCTAGCAGAACCAGTAGTTCAGCATGTGACTCTGGGCAAGTCATTTTTGCAAAGCATGGCTAGACACTTGGCTACCAGTCACTGATTCTTACAAAAAGCAAAGTTATGGTCCACAAAACTTACACCACAGATGGCTTCTAGTGTAGTGTCCTTTATTTCAAAAGTGCTCTTCCAGCCAGCCTAGCGGCACTAAGGGTTGAGGCACTGGCCACCACCCCTCGCATCATGCTGACGACCCATGTTTGGAAGTGAACACGGTCGCCGGGGGTCAGCAGGGGTGGAGAAGGATGAAGCATCCTCGGACAGTTCTTCTCTGGGGTGGGGAGTCTCCCAGTAGTTGGTGCTTACCTGGCTCCTAACGGTGGCTGGGGGCTGTCACGCCGATGCTGTGCCTACTAAGGGGGAGCAGGGGAGCAGCCAGATGTGCTATGGGTGGACGCGCACGTAGTACATTCCCTGATGGCATTGCACACTCCAATGCCCATGAGGGAGAAAAACTGTGAAAAAGAAGGCTTCGTGGTTGGGCAGCTTGATGGCCGTCTGACGAACACCAGCTCTGGGGGCATCGCCTGAACCAAATCCAGACAGGGTGGGTGAATTGTGGGATCCCCACCACCCCACTGTGGGGGATAAGCCACAGGAGCAGAAGGCAAAGGACCCTAAGGGGAGTGTGGTAAACAGATGGTGGCTGGAGTCCCATGGGGCTACCAGGAAGCACACTAGGTTGCCAGGGGAGAAACAATACAACAGAAAGTGCTCTTCCATGCAAATTGTCAATTGTTCTTAGCTGCAGCATTTGTAGTCTGCGAAACAAAGGGACTGTCTGCAGAAAATGCAAGTTAGCCACATGGGCCTGATAGCACAGCTGGTAGAGCACTGAGATAAAAGTCTGGAGTCCTGGGTTTAGTTCTTAGGTCAGAACACATAGAACAATGTACGAGTTGTGATGCTGTTGGACATATTCTGTTTTATGTAATTGCTGTTTTTCACTGGGTTTCCTGAATAAGTAAAAAAGATTGATAATTCTGATTGATCTGTTTTATTGATAAGTAGACAAGAGCAACAGTGACAACTGTAAACACAGTTAACGCAACAGTTAAACTTCAAAAAAAGGGTACTGGAAGGTTTCTGTTTCAGTTTTCATTTTGGACCGGGTTCACTGAACTTTGTCGGTGAACTCTGTCATGCTGCCGTTCAAGTGCAGGGCAGCCAGGGAGCTGTAAGAAACTGCAAAGCTGCTACGTGGCTGGTGTTTTCAGTTTGTTTCAAAGAGCAGTTTTCTCTTCAAAGTATATTCAGTGCAATTCGGTTGACAGTTGTGCTTTGGAAGTCACATGCAGCTGAGAAGATTTCAAGTGTTTAATTGTTCTGCGGGCACCGGTGGTTAGCACAAAGAGCTTCTCCATTACACACACTTGTGGGTAACGTAGTGTGTGTAACAGTCAACTGCGTGTACTGTACTGATTTGGGGCTGTAATAGACCCTAACGAGTGATTATATTTCTATATCATTACAATTCGCACTTGATCAGCAACATCCAAATTACTGGCCAAAGCTTCAGTTTTTCAAAGGTCTGTAGCAAGACACGCTGGCACCTAAAAAAAAAACAAAAAAAAAACTAGAGCCGTTAGGCCAGATTTTCAGAACTCTAAGAATGCCACAAGCCCTTGGTGGGCCAAACATTTGGCGCATGGGGCTTGTGCCATTCTCCTGGCCGGCAGTCAGAATTTTCTATCCCATGCAGCAATTGCCGCAAGTTAGACCAACGTTTTGTGGTCTAACTTGCGGCAATCCCGAGGGCCTTTTTCATGGAGCTTGCACCAGATACTTGGCACCAGCTGCTGTAAATCATGGAAACTGTCACAACTGCACCCAAGATTGTGAAATCAGGTGCAGTTGCAGCGAAGAGGTTTGGCGCACTGCCAGAACCCAAGTGTTGCGGCGCAGGGCTTGAAAGCAAGCCCTGCACCATGCTTTGAAAATCTGTCCCGTTGTATTTATGTAGCAGTACCAGTGGCTAGGTAAGTTGCACTCTCACTTCTAGGTCTAGAAGATTGGAAGGTTGTAGGTTCTAGTCCCACACCAGGAACTTGGGCTAATGCCAATACTGACACTGAAGTGCAGCACGAGGGAGGACGGCATGACTGAGGTGCTGTTCTTTGCGTGAGATGTTAAATCAAGGTCCCTTCTGCACATCGCTGGTGGCTGTCCAGTTGGAAAAATTATCCCATGACACTTATTTTAAGAGATGGACATTGCCCCCTACCAGTGTTCTGGCCAATATTTTCCCTGCCAAAAAACAGGTCTATGGAACCCAGTCCACCGATGCACTTGGAAATGAGCTGTCACAGCTCAGTTTAACTTTTCTGGTATAATGACTGACAGATGAAGTATAGTTTAAACAGTATATCTTGTTTACATTTTATGGTTATAAATAATTCTTAAGCTGACCACTAGCTGCTGGTTAAAACGGAGCCCTTCACCATGGGTAGTAGCTTGCAAGGGTTATTACAGTCACTGGTGGGGCCATGAGGCAATTAAAGGGAGATGGGGCTCATTTTCTAATTTTTGTTTCCATAGAAATCTGTATCTTCTGATTGGCCTGTCCCATTTGAACTGGACCCCCAACCCCGAAACCCATTTTCTCCAGGACTTACTCCCTCTTGACATCGTTAATGCTCCCCCCCCAAGCAGGTACTCTTACCCTCCCTCCTTCCTTCTCTTGGGTCCAGATTCTAGGGTTGAGAACTGAGATTGGAGCCATAGTTGGCCATGTGGAGAGTAATGAAGGAGTCGTCCATACTCATCTGACTTCAGCCAAGCTCTGTTTTTTTTTTCTTCCAGCAACATTCCACCCACATGAGGGCGCTGCCTACCTTCCTAGTGGCTTCAGACACTGCTGCTTACTCTGGGGGAAGCAAGCTCCATGGCCTGCAACAATAGTCATTTACTATTTCTGGTACTGTCCTTTCCCAATCTAGAAAGTGCTTCCCTCCAAAAAACAATGTTTCCAAGCTTGGTCGCCCCATCGCCCACTCTGCAAACCAGGTTTGCTCCCGAACTAGGATTGCCAGCATTGAAGCACAATGTCCTTCTGCTGGGCCAACAGCCACCCCTCCCCCAGAGATCGGGCTACTTTAACACTTTACATAATTCAACAAATGCATTGTCCACACAAGCATCTCCTGTCAAGAAGTGGGGGTTTACACTGGTGTCCATCAGGATCAGATGCAACGTCATAGTTTCCTGCATGACCACTGCCATTGAATTGCATGGTTCCTGCAGAATTCTACAAAATTTTGCAGAATCCTTCAGGAATAGACATCTCATCCTGGTGGGCACCTCTGTGTTTGATGACAACTGAAGCACAGTTCTCATGATCTTGCAGTGGATCCCTCCTGAGAGACAGCACTGGCGCAAACATGAACTCATTTTACTGTGACAATTATTCTTCATACCATACTTTACTGACAATGCAGATGGCACGCATAGTAGTTTTGACACAGATCCTTACATCATGCCCCACCCTCACTCCCAGCTTTCCTGTCTGGCAAACTGTCTTGGAAATCCCTGGGCATCGGGAATAGGCATTATCAATGGAGTTCAGTGCACATGTGTGACCCCCAACTAGTATAGCTGGTAACCAACCCTGCAAGATTTCTCCTTAAACCCCCTCCACTCTGTTGGACTATTCCCATGGGACACTGATGTCCAACCTCCCTGGATAAGGACCAGACGTGCAAGGGCCTCACCCTCTAGCAACTCTTTTTGCTTTTATTAATTTAAAATACTTCCAAAGAGGGTCTTCAACATTTAATTCACAGTTAATTTCCAACTTTTCACGTGCTTCATCTTGCTTTAGTACAGACCTTTAGGGATCCTAGAGGGTGGTACCCATTCTAACTCTCAGTGCCTCATGTTCCGGGGAGTCTCTCATTATAGCCATCACAGATACTGGGTGCATTGTTCTGATGCCCTCAAAAGAAATATTGGATCTGGATGCACCCGACTGGCTGACCCTCAAGAGTTTACAGTCTCTGCCACTTCATCAGTCACTCAGCCTCCGACTTGGGAAAAGGTAGGCCCTGAAACCAAAAGCCTGCCCTGTAGACAGTGCAGCTGTACTCAAAGTTGCTTCTGCTGAACTGAACAGAACTCTCTTGAAAATGCGTCTACCTCTGTAACTCCCCCCCCTCCTCAAGTGGGGAATGTACCCGGGGCTGGACTGGACACAGTCATTTGTTCTGCGGGTTTGTTCAGTACACTTCTCACCGTGGCTGGCATACCGCCAACTCTCTTTACTCAACCAGTCGCTACACTGCCTGCAGGGTCAGGGAACCCACAGCTAGAAGGCTGCAGCTCTCAAAGCTGCACAAAGTGCAAAACTGCTCCTCACCTGGGAGTAAGAACTTTGGAGACTACTTCAGTTCTGCAAAACAACTAATTAGTACATCCTGTCCCTGTGAAATATACATCAATTTGGAGGCTAGTTCAGCTCTGCAAAACTACTCTGAATTGTAAGCTGGCTCAGGACTTGCATCCATGTTTTTTCCCCAGGAACTGACAGCCACTGAGAGCCAAGGGTTTAGCATAATGAATAATGCATGAGATGCTAGCCACTGATGTTTAAAGAGCAACTGACACGTCTCAGTAGAGATGTGCCAGTAGTGTCCTACCCTGCCTAGAGTACCTCCTGGTACAGAGAGTACTGCAAATAGAGGTGCTGTAGGGCAGTATTTTACTGTACAGATGCAGCGGAGTGCAATGCATGCTCCCACTGCAGCCTCAGGTCCCTTTCCCAATCCTATCCAAAGGATGATGTCAAGTCGAGATGCGGACCTGGCGAAATTCCAGTTCGCCAGTAACAGTGCTACGGAATTGGCATTTCGACGGCAAATGTGGCATTTCGCTGGCAAAATTGCTGTGAAATGCCAATTCTATGGCATTGTTGTTGGCAAAATGGAATTTCTCCTGGTCCCCATCCTGACCTGATGTCATCCTCAGGATTGGATCGGGAAGAGGACCTGCAGCGGGGGTATGCATTGCGCTTCACCACATCTGTACAGTACAATACTGCCTTACAGTACCTCCATTTGCAGTACTCTCTGTACTGGAAGGTACTGTAAGCAGGGTAGGGCACTACAGCACAAAGGAGGGACACGTGCAAATAGAGTAGATCTGTCTGAAGAAAAACCTCTGAGAGGACAGCGTTTGTGATCAGTTCTCACTTGTTATTCCTGTCTGACTAAAACGTTTGTCCAAAGCAGACTCAAGACCCCTGAAATAAGGGACTGATGCAAGCCTGGGCTCTAGCACCAGTTATAGCAGGGGTTGCCTTGAATGTTGTTCTGCATCTGAGAAGGTAGTCAGCCATGCAGGGTATTAAATAGCTGGTATAGCATAACATAGCGTAACACTACGCAAATCAGAGGGTACTGCTAACCATTTTCTGAATTGCATAGCACTAGACTGCTAAACATTTTTTGACATTTGTATTAAGGTTTCTCCAGTCAAGACACAACAGAAAATTAAGCATTTTTAATGTTATCAGTTTGTGCCAAGTGCTATGCATTTTCACAGCTGATCAGCACTTTATCATGCAAAACTGCTAATCAATTTTTTCAGCTTATTTAATACCCTGCCATGGTATACCGTTAAGTGGGTGAAACAATTAGGGCGTCGCAATTAGGGCTCCGGGAAAAGGTTGTGAGTGACAGGGGCATGCTGGATTTTGGCGCCTATACTCACGATGTTTTCACCGTCTACACCATTTTCCTCCGGTCCACGCATGCCTGTACCTGGAAGAGATTGTATATAGTGTTGGGAGGTGCAGGACTAGCTCTTCTCCCCTCCTGTACCTTGTCGCTGTGCTGGGTTGCGCAGAATATGGGGCCGCACTCATTGCGGGTGACTTGCTTCGGGCACCCTAATTTATTTTACCCTAATAGTGGATGAACTGTGAGCCACTGCCTTCTGCTGCTGCTAGGATTTTATCCTGACAGGGGATCAAACCAGCTGAGGTTCCGAGTGACTGCCTGCCTATCGGGGTGGGTGAGGGCAAATCCCTCTGTGGGGTGAAAAGGATCATCATCATCCAGTGCATCACGGCCCACACTCCTTGCCACCGGAAGCATGTTGGGTCCACCACACCTGTAACCTGCTTACAGAACAGAGCTACCGTCATCTAAAGTCATCACGACCCACACCCTTCATCATTGGAGCATGTTGGGTCCACCGCACCTGTATCCAGCCTACATAAAAGACTATCCAGCCATCACCTGTCTAAGCATGGGAAACATCCCCATGGAAATAGCACCAGCCTGTCATCTACAGATCATGAGTACTGGATTCTAGCCACAGAACAGCATGGGGTCATTATGTCGCAAACAAAAATAACGTAGCTATGTACCACGCTGTCAATACAGCGAGTACATTGCTAGCATTCGTACATGATGCTGAATAAGAATATCGGTGAAAACAGCAGACAAATCTTTTGTTTTTGGGGGGGATCCACCCCCAGACCTCTCATTACAGAAGATGTGCCCACGAAACCCTCCTATTTAAATAACCAACTAGGGGGGTAAACACAGGATGGAGGCAAAAACGGGTGGGGGGAAAAACACAAGTTCAACAGTAAAAAAAAAAGTACACCACCAGCAGTCTGGGACCAGGATTCGAAACCCAGTCCACAGCCACACAGCCTCCTTTCACTGCCACTGGCTCATCCCCCTGAGCCACGGAAGCTGCTCAGTGGACCACCCCCTCAGCAGAGGTCATATTCTCTGCATCACTCCTTCCACTCCTTCCCTGCCAATAGTGACAGGGTACAAAATCAGGCTTTCCCACTTGCGGTCTTTTGTACCTTGTCACTGTATTCCCCCACACTATGTCTCTTGACTATGCCATTTTTCAAATGGCATATTGATCCAGTACCCCACAGAACTTATAATTCCTATTATAAAATGGGTAAAGGATTTCAAGCAATCTGATTGGTTGTTAGCCGTGCATTAGATGTGTCTAATGCACAGCTAAAACTAGAACCCCCATTTAGAATACACAGGCTCATTTTATAAGCACAATAAGCCACTCCGGGGATGTGCATTAGACAGTTCTAATGCACGGCTAGAGGACTGGACGCGATCGCCTGTGGCCTCGTGCCTCACTACGTCCACCTAGCCGTGCATTAGAACTGTCTAATGCACACCTCATCATGTCTTATTGCTTACTTATAGTGTATGGTAGAACACTACTGTATATGGAATTCGGTTACTGGAATCAGCTTGTTGCACTTCAGTAATGATGTCAAATTGCTGTTGTGCTGCACTGGCTACATCACTACTGCAGCACAACAAGATCAAACTGTTTCCCATGCTGTAGTCAGCTTGAGCAGTGGTTGCCATTGTTAGCTCTGTCATGTTTTTAGTTTTCTCTCAGACTGTGACAGCACTAACAGTAGTAATGAAAACATGGCAGCCGCAGCTCAGGCAAGCACCTCCTCGGACTGATAAAAGTTCATAGCTGAACAGGAAAACCATCGCACCAATGGGTTTATGCAGCGTTCAGATAAGGCTGTCATTTTCTTGTTTCTGTTTCCACATTTGCTCTCTCCTTATTTTGCCTAGTTGGTTAATCATTCAAATTGCGTTTGCTTGTTTTTAAAATAAAAGTGATCAATAAAAAAATGCATGCCAACTAAAGTGTGGTTTGTTCAGTGAGTTGCTACCTTTTTTTGATGCTTTTTACTGTAATGCCTGTCCATACACTATAAAAGATTGTGTATGAGCAGGCACACACAGACAAGGCTGCGTTTGAATCTCGTGGTTTCCTTGGTAACAGGAGACCTCTCGAGCTGTGCTCTCGAGGTTGCCTGTTACCAAGGAAACCTCTTGATTCAAGCACAGCCTTGTTGTGTATGCCTGCTCATACGCAATCCTCTATGTTTAGCTAGCTAGCTAGATACATTATGGGCATGCTTGTGCAACCTTAGAATCAAGCCCACAGCTACAGCTTACAACCAGAAGCAACTGTTTTACTGTCCATCCAGTTATGTAATTTACCAGTTAGCAGCTGCAACCAATAACCAAATTTACACAGTATCGCACCAACATCCAAGCGTCATAGGCCTGCAGCTCTGCATCTGTGTGCACCCTGAACCGTAACTGGGATTTCTCAGAGGGACTGGTACTTGCAGTAATCCCATTTCCAAAGCAGTCCAGAGCTGTCCCAGGTGGAATGGCATGACAAATGTGCCAAGACCTTCCCCTCATGCCACCCACCAATGGACTGCGCAAGGGTTTGGGCTGCAGAACAGCGGAATCGAGGGATACACACCTTGCACCATCTCTGTCCTGCAGCTATAAAAGGTTCAAGCTTACTTAAATGTTCATCGTTACTTGATTTTCCTTAGTTTCATTGGATGGTTCTCTGAAGAATCTAAAAACCAGACACCACACCCACAGGGGCAGTTATCAGAGTACGGTTAGAGGCCGCACGTAAACCATATGTCACATATGTCTCCATGGCATATTTATCACTAACGCAGACAAAGTACACCACGTGAGTATTACTTGTAGGACAACAGATGTAGGGCCACTCCACTATGTGGGTCATCGCTAGCACATCCCCATAAAGGTCCCCACCCCCACCCCCATGCAGAACAGGAACATAGCAATAGTGCACTGTCGTCCCCACACTGGGGCCCCAGTGGGCAAGGGCATCATGCACCTTTGGAGCATTAGGGAGAAACAAGGCCGTATCTCCTCAGTGCAGTGCTGCAAACTTTATGACAGGAAGCAAGCCTCAGCTCTTGGTATCACACAGAGGCACATTGTGTCTAGTCACTCCCTAAACTGGGTTTCATGGCACGTGAAGGGCATACATTCCCTGATAAAGAGACAAAAAATCCTTGACCTACTAAAAAGGGAGGGAGTGGACGTGACTTTTCTGCAGAAGACCCATCTCACGTGCACTGAAGCCAAAAAATTAAGAATTGGATTGGACCCATTCATTATTTATTTGCAACTGCTGATGTACAGTATTTCACCATTACTGTCATACTGATTCTTTGCATGCTTAGAGTGATAAGTGGGAAGGGGATTCTGTTATTGTGTTCCCTGCCACGAAGGGTGGGGGTTGTATTTATTTCCTGTGGGGAGACACCCTGGTAGCACTCTGTCATAAGGATCTCCATAGGTAGAGGTACCACACCACTTTCCAAGCCCATTTCTAACCACAAACCCAGGCGCCATTCACTCGAAGGCATAGCAGACTTTTCCCTTTACCATCTCCAAGCTTAGTCAGCACACCATGTGGTTGGGAATGGTTACACATCCTTTTGTACTGCAGAGGGGCCTCCCAGCCCTAGAGCAGGGGAAATTCAGTAAACACTTTTTAATTGTATAAGTGCAGGTTAACAGCAACAGCAGGACCCCGCTATTAACCCCAAACTGCTATGGGGTTACAATTCTACTTGGTAGTTTTAATTTTCATTTTTATTTTTATTGTGAACATTTTGAAGTACAATTTGTTTGGCAAATGCTGTACAAAAATAAATAGGATTGTATTATATTGACTGGAGTGGAAATTAATTGTGTGTAGCCCAACCACCAAGCAGCATTTGGGGGAGCCTACCCCAGTAACCAAGGTTTGGTTCTGCTAGCCAGGTTGAACCACTAAATGGTTAGATGTTATGTGAAAAATTAAGTTGTTTACTGCCCCAAGGCATCCTGTTCTTAGAGCTTGCAAATTTCAAGGCACATCCTCTTGTTCCTTCCCAAAGCTCCTCACAGGCTGGGGTGCCCTGCCCTAAGGGGTATATGTTGGGACCCCTGCTAAAGTGAGTGTGGGTGTGGACAGCTTCAGGTGGAAAAGACAGGGTTTTTCTCATCGCAGCTCTGGCTGCAACCAGCTGGAGGGGACATGCTAGTCTCAGGGGGTGGCACTTGGTTCTGAGTCCAGGGTGCCACTTGTCCTATCAGGGTTTAGTCTCCGGAGTCTGGATCCAGAATGAATTAAACACCAGGATGGTGGGGGGGCCTGTTGGTCATTCCCCCTCAAGGTGTATGGCCTGATGGTACTTCCCAATAAACCCCAAAGGAAAGGCAGGAAGGGTTACCTAGGCACAGCTGCTGGAGCGATCAGCTCTAAGTGATTCAACTGTCCAGGTATATTTCTGAGGTCCAGAAAGGCTAAAGGGTAATAGGTAACCAGCTGTCTCATATCGTGCTCAACCAGCTACAGCTAGTGTATAGAATGTAGGGTACTCTTAGTTGGTGCATATGGTATGCTTAAGAGTTTATGTAAATAATGCAGGCACGTGTTCTGGGTCCGTAAGGTGGCCACAAGGTGGGCTGTACCACTGTCCATGGCTAGTATTGTCGATTATGATTTCACTGCCTTCTGACATTCAAAATTTAAGTCATCATGGGTCATTTCAGGAAATCTGTTAACAGTGAAGTCATCTAGAAGAGCACTGATTTATTGAGGCTTTGCACATGTTGTGTAAATGAATTAACTTGTTTAAGCAATTTTCTAATCTTCAGTGTCCCATACCCTATAGTTAATGGTTAAGACAGGAACAGCATATTGAGTGATGGATTCAAATGGTTGTTACCCTTTGAAATTAGGGGATGCAAATCATTTAGTGGAAAAGGGAAGTGAATTGCCCAGTTTGGCAGAATGCATCCATGCCATGGCTCTGAAGATACGAGTGCCCATCCCCATTTTGCTAACATTCAGAGTTCCCAGGGATCCAGTTAGGCCAAGTTGGTTGACTACGTAAACTCCCTCCTTCAGTGACCCTGAGTGTCCTGAGGCACTCACCATATTTTCCTAAGGTGGAGACCATTTTTTTTCAGTTTCCTTGTGAACTGAAAGAACCCAGGCCAGCCCTCTTGATAATGTACTGTATAGGGACACATTAGCCTGAGGACCCTGGTATGACACTGATGGACCACCCAGCACCCCATCAGCGGGGGTGTGTGTGTGGGCACTGCGGCACCATCACCATCGTGAGGGCAGTGCCTGTGATCATCACATGTATACGAGTACCTTCTTATGAATTCTCATTGACTATTCGTACTGGGATCAAAAATGATTCCATGTTCATTACTTGGTAATCAATCAATCAATCAAAATCTTTATTTAACCAGGCGAGTATTTAACCAGGCTAACACCATTGAGCAATGCTCATTTGCAAGATGGACCTGGACAGGATACATAGTCATTATACACGCACAATATTTACAACGAAACCACGGAACAGATACAAAAATGTAGCAAATACAATGTACAAGAAGAATAACAGTATCAAAAGCATAGAAAAACAGTATATACAAACTATATTGGGAGTTTCCACAAGCAAAGACAATATTAACAAAAAAAGCCTAGAAATTAACAAAAAGCATGAAGGAAGCGATCAATCGGAGAGGGATGGGAGGGACGGTTGATACTGGTGGGGGGGGGGAGGGTGAAGGAAAGCATAGAAGGAAGTATCTCTGAAGGAGAATATGGGGTTACTAATATGGGGTAATAGCTATTCAGGCCCCTTTAAAAAGCCTTTCCCCTTCCCCCAGGTGGCCGGGGTAGTCACATGACCATCTCCAACCCCCACAAGGAACTTCTTGTTTCCTCTTCCCTGTATTAAGTTCTATCAAGTGTCTTGTCAGCCTTTCTTCCTCACCCCCACCCTGGCCCTCTATTGTTAAAAATAAACAAAGTAGTTGATACTGTACTTCCCCCCAGCCCGTTATCTATTACAGGGTGAGGGCAATAGGCAAACTCCCAGTAGCTCACTAAGGTCCCTTTTTCCTGCAATACCAGCTGACAGGCTTAGCTCTGAGGCTTGTGGGGGGGGGGGGGAAGCAGTCTGCCTGGCTTCACTAAAGGACACTTGGGAGACTGTCATGAGAGTCTGTTTATGACAGTCTTTATTTATTTTTTTATTTTTTTTTTTTTTATGACTTTGATAACCAGGTAAGTGCACTGATCCCAGGGACCATTTTCAGGCACGACCCGGGCCATGTCACACGGCACAGGATGGCAGTGAATACAAGGTGAACAACTACTATAAGGGATTAGATTCAGATACAGCAATTGAAGCACAATACATTGGTATGGTACAAGTCCAGGGAGTGACAGCGAATGCTATTTACAATATAACACATGATACACAAACAGCAGTTGCAGCCCAAGCAAAAGGTAGATACATAAGTCAAGTGGGCATGTTGTAACGTAACATATACAGTGGATAATAAATCTACAGTGTGTCATACATAGAAAATGAATATACAGTATGTACAAGGTTGTGAGGTCACACATCAGTAACATATAAAATAAAAACAAGCAGGAGGGCACAGTTGTAGTTGGGTGACTAGTGTGGCTAGGTGGGTAACCCCTGGGAGTTTGTTGACTAGAGTGGCTAGGTGGGCAACTCCTGGGAGTTAGTTGACTAGTGAGGCCAGGTGAGTAACTCCTGGGAGCAGTGGCAGGAGGAGTCTGCGTAGTGTTCCTCAGTAACACTTGACAGATTACGAGTCCTCTTCCACGCACCATCACAGCTGTCAGCAGGCACTGCAGGGAGGCAGCCCTGACAGAGCTGCCAAAATGTTATCTATCCCACCCCCAGCATGAATTAACAGTCCACTAATCATCAGTTACTTCATTTGTGCTCATAAAATGCAGGGGATGGGCTGAAAAGAGATGCTGTTGGGCCTGGCACACTGTTGACAGCTGATAAGGTACTGCTGTGTTACATGGAAGACCCAGGATTGAGCTTGGGTCCTGACTCCCCCTGCGCTGTACCCATGAAGTCTGGAACACAATGCAGTATCATCCCTCACTGTCAAAGATGGGAGATTGCTCCCGCTCTCTGAGCACCGACTGCACGTGGGAAGTGGGACTGCCTTGGTGCTGTGGGTGACCACAGGGCACTGGTATTTCCCTGCCTTCAGGTCAGTGCCATGGGTGCTCATCATCAGCATATTGGGGTGGCGGGAGGGGCACCTAAATGAAAAAATCCTTAGAGTAGGCAGCATGACTGTTGGTGCACCTGGGCCCTGCTATCCGCTACCACCCTCTCTGATGCCATAGGGGGTGCTCCCACCATGATAGCTGGACTGCTGGAAAATATTGCCTGACTGTGGCCAGGCTGCACCGCAGGGGGTAAGCCATGGGGTCAGGGTGAGGAGGTAACATGATTGGGATACAAACAGACTGGGCTAGGTCCAACTGGAAGGATGGGGAAGCCGCAGCAAAGGGGCATAAACAATAAACAAAAAAAGATGTTGGCTGGGCAGAAGGTTGGCAAGACACCAGACAGAGGCTTTAATATAGGGGAGGGCCAGAGAAAGGAGAGCAGTAGTTGATTGAGATGGATGGCCATGGAATAGCCCTGGCCATGGACTTGACCCTAGCCACATGGGGGAGGGGAACCACTTTTATTTTTTAACTCTCAGGCAGGGTTAATCTAAAGATAGCCACCCCCACCAATACCAATTGAACTTTTTTCTGTGGATCCAAATAATGATCACCCCATTATCTGTGGTATACTGTACATCACCTAAGCATCAACTGCTATTCCACTTTTGCAGCCTTAGCATAAATCTGCAGACAGTTTTTGCTTGCATTCAGCTACTGACATCATCCTTTGTCAATACATTAGGGTAAGGAAGCCAACAGCTACTCCACATTGACTTTTTCACTGGGAGCCACCATGAAGTAGGAAACCAACAGCTACTTCATTCTGAAATTCACACTGAGGGCCACAGTGATGGAATGGGAGCCAGTAGGTACTCCCAAACTTATATTCTCACTGGGAGCAACAGTGGGGTAATGGAGCTAACAATAACTCTACTTTCAGCAAGCATTAAAACTAACTTGTGCCACTTTTTTAAGTATTTGTAAATTATACTTATTATTTTAATGCCATTATATTGATATGTACAGTGTATCTATTTTATATTGTTATATTGCTATTTATTTTTTCTCTTTTTTCAGTTTTCTGTCTAAGTGTGCTTTAGAAATAAAGAAATACATTAATAAATGTAAATAAACACATACATACATACATAAATATTCCACCCTGACATTGCCAGTGGAACCACAGTAGGGTTAGGGAAGTAACAGCCAGTATATACCGACATTCACACAGGGGACCACACTAGATTAAGAAAGTCAACAGCTACACCACAGTCTCTTCCCACACAGGGCCACTGCAAGGTACTGTAAAGGAGCCAACAGCTACTCCACAGTGACATTCACACAGGGCCAGTGTGGACTAAGGGAGCCAACAGCTACTCCACAGTGACATTCACACAGGGCCAGTGTGGAGTGAGGGAGCCAACAGCTACTCCACAGTGACATTCACACAGGGCCAGTGTGGAGTAAGGGAGCCAACAGCTACTTCACAGTAACATTCGCACAGGGCCATGTGGAGTAAGGGAGCCAACAGCTACTTCACAGTAACATTCGCACAGGGCCAGTGTAGAGTAAGGGAGCCAACAGCTACTCCACAGTGACATTCACACAGGGCCAGTGTGGAGTGAGGGAGCCAACAGCTGCTCCACAGTGACATTCACACAGGGCCAGTGTGGAGTAAGGGAGCCAACAGCTACTCCACAGTGACATTCACACAGGGCCAGTGTGGAGGAGAGAGCCAACAGCTACTCCACACTGACATTCACACAGGGCCACTGTGGTGAGGGGCCAACAGCTACTCTACAGTGACATTCACACAGGACCATGTGGAGTAAGGGAGCCAACAGCTACTCCACAATGACATTCACAGAGGGCCAGTGTGGAGTCAGGGAACCAACAGCTACTTCACAGTGACATTCACACAGGGCCATGTGGAGTAAGGGAACCAAAAGCTACTTCACAGTGACATTCACACAGGGCCATGTGGAATAAGGGAGCCAACAGCTACTTCACAGTAACATTCGCACAGGGCCAGTGTAGAGTAAGGGAGCCAACAGCTACTCCACAGTGACATTCCCACAGGGCCAGTGTGGAGTGAGGGAGCCAACAGCTACTCCACAGTGACATTCACACAGGGCCAGTGTGGAGTGAGGGAGCCAGCAGCTACTCCACAGTGACATTCACACAGGGCCAGTGTGGAGTGAGGGAGCCAACAGCTACTTCACAGTGACATTCACACAGGGCCAGTGTGGAGTGAGGGAGCCAATAGCTACTCCACAATGACATTTACACAGGGTCGCTGTGGAGTGAGGAGCCAACAGCTACTCTCACAGTGACATTCACACAGGGCCACTCTGGAGTAAGGGAGCCAACAGCTACTCTACAGTGACATTCACACAGGGCCAGTGTAGAGTAAGGGAGCCAACAGCTACTCCACAGTGACATTCACACAGAGCCAGTGTAGAGTGAGGGAGCCAACAGCTACTCCACAGTGACATTCACACAGGACCATGTGGAGCAAGGGAGCTGATAGCTGCTCCACAGTAACATTCACACAGGGCCAATGTGGACTAAGACAGCCAACAGCTACTCCACAGTGACATTCACACAGGGCCAATGTGGAATAAGGGAGCCAACAGCTACTCCACAGTGACATTCACACAGGGCCAGTGTGGAGTAAGGGAGCCAACAGCTACTCCACAGTGACATTTACACAGGGCCAGTGTGGAGTGAGAGAGTCAAGGCTACTCCACACTGACTTTCACAGGGCCACTCTGGAGTAAGGGAGCCAACAGCTACTCTACAGTGACATTCACACAGGACCATGTGGAGTAAGGGAGCCAACAGCTACTCCACAATGACATTCACAGAGGGCCAGTGTGGAGTCAGGGAACCAACAGCTACTTCACAGTGACATTCACACAGGGCCAGTGTGAACTAAGGGAGCCAAGAACTACTTCACAGTGACATTCACACAGGGCCATGTGGAGTAAGGGAACCAATAGCTACTTCACAGTGACATTAACACAGGGCCATGTGGAATAAGGGAGCCAACAGCTACTTCACAGTAACATTCGCACAGGGCCGCTGTGGAGTGAGAGAGTCAACAGCTACTCCACACTGACTTTCTCACAGGGCCACTCTGGAGTAAGGGAGCCAACAGCTACTCTACAGTGACATTCACACAGGGCCAGTGTAGGGTAAGGGAGCCAACAGCTACTCTACAGTGACATTCACACAGAGCCAGTATGGAGTGAGGGAGCCAACAGCTACTCCACAGTGACATTCACACAGGACCATGTGGAGTAAGGGAGCTGATAGCTGCTCCACAGTAACATTCACACAGGGCCAATGTGGACTAAGGGAGCCAACAGCTACTCCACAGTGACATTCACACAGGGCCAGTGTGGAATAAGGGAGCCAACAGCTACTCTACAGTGACATTCACACAGGGCCAGTGTGGAATAAGGGAGCCAACAGCTACTCCACAGTGACATTCACAGAGGGCCAGTGTGGAGTAAGGGAGCCAACAGCTACTCCACAGTGACATTTACACATGGCCAGTGTGGAGTGAGAGAGTCAAAGGCTACTCCACACTGACTTTCTCACAGGGCCACTCTGGAGTAAGGGAGCCAACAACTACTCTACAGTGACATTCACACAGGACCATGTGGAGTAAGGGAGCCAACAGCTACTCCACAATGACATTCACAGAGGGCCAGTGTGGAGTCAGGGAACCAACAGCTACTTCACAGTGACATTCACACAGGGCCAGTGTGGACTAAGGGAGCCAAGAGCTACTTCACAGTGACATTCACACAGGGCCAGTGTGGAGTGAGGGAGCCAACAGCTACTCCACAATGACATTTACACAGGGCCGCTGTGGGTGGGGAGGTCAACAGCTACTCCACACTGACTTTCTCACAGGGCCACTCTGGAGTAAGGGAGACAACAGCTACTCTACAGTGACATTCACACAGGGCCAGTGTAGAGTAAGGGAGCCAACAGCTACTCCACAGTGACATTCACACAGGACCATGTGGAGTAAGGGAGCTGATAGCTGCTCCACAGTAACATTCACACAGGACCAATGTGGACTAAGGGAGCCAACAGCTACTCCACAGTGACATTCACACAGGGCCAGTGTGGAATAAGGGAGCCAACAGCTACTCCACAGTGACATTCACACAGGGCCAGTGTGGAGTAAGGGAGCCAATAGCTACTCCACAGTGACATTTACACAGGGCCAGTGTGGAGTGAGAGAGTCAAAGGCTACTCCACACTGACTTTCTCACAGGGCCACTCTGGAGTAAGGGAGCCAACAGCTACTCCACAATGACATTCACACAGGGCCAGTGTGGAGTGAGGGAGCCAACAGCTACTCTACAGTGACATTCACACAGGGCCAGTGTGGAGTCAGGGAACCAACAGCTATTTCACAGTGACATTCACACAGGGCCATGTAGAGTAAGGCAGCCAACAGCTACTTCACAGTAACATTCACACAGGGCCAGTGTGGAATAAGGGAGCCAACAGCTACTCCACAGTGACATTCACACAGGGCCAGTGTGGAGTGAGGGAGCCAACAGCTGCCCCACAGTGACATCCACACAGGGCCAGTGTGGAGTAAGGTAGCCAACAGCTACTCCACAGTGACATTCACACAGGGCCAGTGTGGAATAAGGGAGCCAACAGCTACTCCACAGTGACATTCACAGAGGGCCAGTGTGGAGTAAGGGAGCCAACAGCTACTCCACAGTGACATTTACACATGGCCAGTGTGGAGTGAGAGAGTCAAAAGCTACTCCACACTGACTTTCTCACAGGGCCACTCTGGAGTAAGGGAGCCAACAACTACTCTACAGTGACATTCACACAGGACCATGTGGAGTAAGGGAGCCAACAGCTACTCCACAATGACATTCACAGAGAGCCAGTGTGGAGTCAGGGAACCAACAGCTACTTCACAGTGACATTCACACAGGGCCAGTGTGGACTAAGGGAGCCAAGAGCTACTTCACAGTGACATTCACACAGGGCCATGTGGAGTAAGAGAACCAATAGCTACTTCACAGTGACATTCACACAGTGCCATGTGGAATAAGGGAGCCAACAGCTACTTCACAGTAACATTAGCACAGGGCCAGTGTAGAGTAAGGGAGCCAACAGCTACTCCACAGTGACATTCACACAGGGCCAGTGTGGAGTGAGGGAGCCAACAGCTGCTCCACAGTGACATTCACTCAGGTCCACTGTGGGTTATGGGAATCATTAACTACTCCAGGCTAACATTCACATAGGTGGCCACATTGGGGTAAGGAAGTCAACACCTACTCCACACTGACATTCACAGGAGGGCCACTGGTAGCTATTCCATACTCTCATTCACACTGGGCCACTGTGGGGTAAGGGGGTCCTCAGCTATTCCAAGCTAATATTCACATACGGGGCAACAGTAGAGTAATGATATTCACATTGGTGGCCTCAGTGCAGTAAGGAAGTCAAACTGCTACTTCTCACTGACATTTTTTACTGAGGACCACTGTGGGGGTAAGGGAGTCAACAGCTACTCCACACAGCCATTCCCACTGAGGGCCACTGTGGGGGTAAAGGAGCCAGTAGCTACTCCCACACTGATATTTTCACTGGAGACCACTGAGGGGTAAGAAGCCAACAGCTACCCCAGGCTAACATTCGCACAGGGTGCCACTGTGGGATAATTGAGTCAACAGCTACTCCATACTGACAAAAACATTGGGGCCACTGTTGGGTAAGGGAGTCAACAGCTTCTCCGTGCTAGTCAGCCCAGTGGCACGGAGGGTAGAGGCACCCATGCCTCACCTGCCATCATGCTGGTGATCCAGGGTTGGGAACAACCCTGGGCCTCCATAACACTGCTTCCTAGGTGACCATGGCTGGTGGTGCAGCCAGACAGCAGTTCCGTTGGGGGATGCTCCCTGGCAGGAGACGTAAGCACGTCCTCCAATGTGCACATCAAACCACCACCTCTGCGGAGTGTCCATGGGTTCAGGCGAGAACACTGGAAAAACTGCTGGCTGCAGGATGCCTCCCCGCAGAGTCCCACAGACCTCACACCACCTACTGGGCACAGGGACCACAGATCCGAACACGCACTGAAGGGGGGTTTGGGGAACCCCCCAATGACCCCGCCACAGGGGACAATCTGTGGGGCACTCAGGGGCCCTAAGGTAAGTCCCAGGGATGGTGGAAGATAAGGTTGGGGGAGCTGCAAGGGCTGAAGGGGGCCAGCAGCAGAGGGGGAGAGAAGGGGAAAAAAAAACAGCTTCTCCATATTGATGCTCACATAGGGGCCCACAGTGGAGTAAGGGAGCCAACAGCTACTCCACACTAACATTCACACAAGGGCCACTGAGAAGTAAGAGAGCCAACAGCTACTCCATGCTAATATTCATACAGGGAGCCACAGTGAGGCAAAGAACTGATAGCTATTTCTACAATAGCATTTTCACTGGGGAACCACTAGGGAGTAAAGGAGGTAACAGCTAGCCAGTATTGACATTCACACAGGAACCACTGTGGGTACTTCACTCCATACTGATATTCACATGAGGCTACTGTGGGTAAGGAAACCAAGAAATTCTTCATCCTGACATTCACAAAGGGGTCACAGTGGTGTTAGGGAGCCATCAGCTAATCCACACTAACATTCACACAGGGGCCACTATGAAGCTACTTCGCACTAAAATTTATGAAGTGGGGCCACAGTGTGGTAAGAAAGCCAACATTCACTCTAGAAGCCAGTGTGGAATAAGGAAGCCAACGACTAGTCTACACTGATGTTCACATTACGTTCACTGTAGGGTCAGGGAGTGAACAGCTGACAGCTTCCCCATGTTGACATTCATTCACACGTGGGCCCACAGTGGGGGAAGGGAGCAAACAGCTACTCCACACTGACATTTATGCTCACTCTCCAAGCAGTAGAGTATGCGTAGCCTGACATGGTGCACTATAGAGACAGGGGAGGGAGTCTGTAGGTATTTAATTCCACATAAACACAGAGCATATGGATGACTGTAGAATGAAGAGTATATGACTCCAGACCACATCTAGTGGCGTTAGTCTTTTTTGCAAGACGGGCATACTAGCATCTAGGAAAAACAAGCTGTAAGAAGTACCTAAAAGGCTCCTAAACAGAAAAGCAAAGCAGAAATGTTTTATTAAAAAAAAAGTCACAACACCACTTTTCAGATTCGTTATCAGCTGTCAAATCATTAGCAATCCCAATGGAAGAAAACAGAATTTTAAATAGTGTTTGTTAAAAATAGGAAGAAAGAAAGGGAAGGGGAAAAAAAGAAAAATGAAGTTTGGTTTCCTTATATTTGCTGACGGTTGGCAGAACGTCTGCCATCAGCTTCAATGTTAATAAGTTTTGTATGTTAGAGGCTGAATAAGCAGAAGACTAAGGGAACAGGAAAAAAAAGGGCCGCAGTAGATTAACTTCAGCAATAACAATGAGTAATGGGACGGAACCCAGGAGTTTCATTATGGGGTCAGCTAGCAAGAAAACGAATTCTAATTTTTCTCCATTAGAACAAGGGTTGTACCTGAACAACCTACAGACTAAGTTAAAGAGCTTCAAGGGACTTTTTCAATCCTTTTGTTTTAGCTGCTTTTGATTGATGTGTTTTTTTTGTACTCTTGTATTCATTTTATGCACTCTATGCTGTAGTCCGTAACCATTGCCTAAATCAAATCCTCTTGGGAAGCTACTAATAAAGTAGGTTTTAACACCGCCCCCCCCCCCCAACAACCTATGCTCCTACACCACTGTCTTCAGTGACTTCTACTGGGAAAGTCTGAGACTGGAGTAACTATGAGCTCCTCCACAACCAATGTGCTACTACACAATTGTTTACAGTACCTCATGGTGGGAGAAGCTTAGGAGCAGCTGTGAGCTCCCACCACAGTCTGTGCTGCTGAGTTCAAAGCAAATCACTCAGACAGAGAGGCAGCACTTTATTTATGTACGTATTCATTTATGTATGTATGTATGGAAAGAGGTTGGAGCCATAATTGCTCCTTTTTTGGGGGGGGTACAAGGGAGACAGTGCAGCAGCACTACACAAAATGACACTGGGTCATACCACCATATGCCAAAATAGCGCAGCTGAAAATGCCACAGTGAAATAGCATGGCATGAAAACAGAGTCAGGTAAAACACTGACCTGTTCCGCACACCGTGCCCATTGCAAACAGTGGGTCTGTATGTTTTTTGATGGGGGGCTTCAACCCACGCTCCCCGCACACCAAACTTGGGGGGCGGACTTTGGGGCTGGGGGAGAAATTTGGAAGGGGGGAGGTTTTATTTTAAAAAAAAAAATAAGCTGGCAAAAGTTGCAGCAGGGGAGACCTGGGGGGAATCGAACCATGGTCCCAAGTCTCCCAACCACGCCATGTGCTGGTGCCCTAGCAACTCCACCACAGGAGTGGCTCAACCAGGCATCCAGCACACGGCAATGTCTCCCCTCCTTCCATCACTGTGCAGCGACAGGGGTACCGGTAAATCTCTATTTATTCTACCCCCGTCGCTGTGATTTTAAGTGCTGTATGTACAGCGCGGTTAATACCATGCTGTCTTACATGCACGGTATTAACCTGGTACCACACAAAACAACCACTGCTGACACCTACAGGTAATCCTAATACCTCATTTGAAAGAGCTTTTTATGGGCTTTGAGACGCTGGCCCAGCACACCTACATTCTTCTTTAAAGACAAAACTCTGGAAGACATTGGGCCGGATTTTCAAAGGGCCCTTAGATCCTCTCAAGCTGCATCAAACAACCAGCTTGAATCAGATCTTGGTGCGCCAAATACTGTGTGCCATATTTTGCAGGAAAAGTGGTCTGTGTGACAAAGTCCCCCAAACTGACGCAAGAGGTCCACTGCATCAGCACAATGACGTAAGGGATGGGAATGATGCAAGCTGCACCAAAATAAATGGTGCAAGTTGAGTCAAAAATGGTGCACGTTAAGTCAGCAAAATGACGCAAGGAACAAAAATGATGCAAACTTGAGTACAAAAATGGTGCAAACTGATGAAAAATGGTGCAAACAGTAGAAATGGTGCAAACTGATGAAAAATGGTGCAAACTGATGAAAAATGGTGCAAACTGAGTGGAAATGGTGCAAACTGATGACAAATGGTGCAAGCTGAGTAACCAAAATGGTACAAGCCGAGTCAAATGACGCAAAGGACGAGAATGACGCAAGCTATGTAAACAAAACGGCAGATAAAATGTCAAAAACTAAGCCCTCACAATGTTCTAAACTAGTCCTTCAGGAGAATACTGGCCCTTAATATTAGCATAGTGAGGTATGACCACCTACTTTGGGTCTCTTTATGTACACTAGTGCCCTTAGACCAGCTCTGGCTGGTCTAGCAGCTGATGGTACTTTGACATGTTTGGTGTTGTAGTGCAGCTTTGAAATTCCCACAGGTGCGGTCTTGCACCATTTCTGTGGCGCAAGACAGCTTGCATCATGGCGCTGCCCTTAGTTTGGTGCAAGACTGATGCAGCCACCTTTGATGCAGGGCAGACTGCCTTTGATGCAATGCTCCTTTGAAAATCGGGTCTGGTGCAATGTTTGACACCAGACTCCCTTGCAACACTATTGATTGGCGTATGTCCCTTGCATTATACCTGGGGCTTTGAAAATCCAGCCCATAATATTTAAGACACAATTCAGCTTGTATTTTGTATTTTGGAGGCAGTATAGTGTACTGATTAAGGGCACTGAGCTGCAAACCTGGAGACCTGGGTGTGAGTCCCATCAGCTCCCACTTGTATACCGTGTGACCCTGAACAAGTCATTTAGCTTCCTTATGCTCCCAGGTCATACCTGGAAACACGTTCTGGCTTAGTGTGCCTTTTCTGGTTAAACAATTTACCCTTTCCTTTCCTATATCTTCTGTAGATTTCTGCTCCGCTTTATTTACTAATGAGAAATTTTGCATGGAAACATGATTGCTATCCCTTAGAGCTCATCTGCCTTTTGCAGTCCCTACTTGAAGTCATAATCTTGTTGTGATGACACAGTCAGTTGATCATGAGCAATAACTGTGGTGTCACAAGCAGAGCATTATGGCATCAGGCAGAGAATAAGCAATAGGAGCTGATGACCTCTCAAGCAATGAAGAGCCTGTCTTCTTGCATATGACCTCACTAATAAATATAGAAACATAGAAATTGTTGGTAGCAAAGGACTGCTTGGCCCACTCGTTCTGCCCAGATGGTCCCTGCAAAGAATGGTGAGTGGAAATACAGAGCTAAAGAGAAATGTACGCTCTGTGTTGAATTGTGTTAAAATACTGTGTTTTCAAAGTTCTCTTGGAGGCATTAGCTGTGCTTTATTAAACCTTGGATGGAAATGATGGCCTCTGGCCAAATCCTGGTCACATGACCAGAAATAGCTGTATACTATAGCCCTGCCTTACCGTGGCAATCTGCAATAGTCCTAACAACAGGCAATAGTTAAAAAATAGTTACAAAAGTTACCAACTAAATTAAGACATGCACATTGCCTTTTTTGTTTTTTTAACGAGACATGTCACACATTGCAGATGTGACACACCGGCAGAGGAATGAGTGCAGGAGGTTGAGATGGGGCTGCCACTTGCAGGCCATCCAATAATGTCTCGAAGTGCCCACTGGTTTAATTTTTTCTGTGGTGCAATCCACCCTTCTTTGTACTCCCTCTAACAGTTGAATATCTTGTTTTTGTATGGAGCCCAAAAGGCGGAGGCATAGTCTAAATGAGGTCTTACATAGTTCCTGTATAGGCTCATTATACAGTGTTCATCCCTGGATATGAAAGTTTTTTTAATTATATTAATAGATTTATTGGCAGTCTGCATGGATTTATGTGTTTGGGCATGCATGGATAGTGAGCTGTCTATAATTAGGCCAATATCTTTCTCCGTAGTGGCTACAGGCAGGGGCAGATTGTTTGCATAGTAGGCATTTAAGGGATTGTTACGACCCAGATGTAATATACATTTTTTTAGGCTAAGTTCCATTTTGTTTACTTTGGTCCAGTGTATAATTTGTTCCAGATCCTTTAGAATGGATAAATATTTGGGAATGGTGTCAATTTCTCAAAGTTGCAAGGACATCTTCTGACACGAGGACTGACCCTGGGTCTGTGTTGCTTGTAAACTGACCCTGGGGCAGTGGTCAGGGAAACAAACTGTCATAACCCTGCAAAGCTGACAGGGGCTGAGTATAGGGAAACAACAACAGCAAGTAAGCAAAGTGAATTGTATGATCAGTAGCCATTGGTGAAATCCTTTAAAACCACTACACTTGTAAAGACTTCCATTTACATAAAGTCTGAAAGCACAGAGCTGGTGCTATAACAATTTCAGAGTCCGTGTGGGAGCTACCGCAGGAAGAGCAGAAACAGTAATGGAAATAGCCTTTGCTATCCCAGGTACTGCCAAATCTGATCTGGATCCAGTGACCATTTCAGAACATCATCTAGCAGGCTATAGTATGGGCCTAGTCTCCCCGTACAGTAATACCACAATCCTTGTATTCACGCAGTTTTGCTTTCCCCCGTATTCATTGGGAGTCCTCAACCTGCAACTAAAAGCTGCTGCCAATTGCCTGGTGTGAGCAGGACTGAAAAATATCCTCTATTTCTTTCTGCTGCCAAAATACCTTTCTCTCTAGTCATATCTTCCAAAGCCACTTGACTGTGAGCAGCCTCTGACTCAGACTTACAGTAGTTACCCTTGCCATGTGCTGGGTTATAGCCTTTA
Source organism: Neoceratodus forsteri (assembly GCA_016271365.2). NCBI lineage: Eukaryota > Metazoa > Chordata > Ceratodontiformes > Ceratodontidae > Neoceratodus > Neoceratodus forsteri. The sequence goes on from JADMNL010000042.1 coordinate 9,090,588, forward strand.
GTCCAGCCAGCTGGGGAGCAGCTCCTAATTTATTGATGTTACTCGTTTGTTTTTATAATATTTTCGAAGCCAGAGAATATGAAGTAGCATCAGACTCCTCCTTTGGCTTGAGGTTCCATTTCCCACGGTTCCAACACCGAACCACATGCTCCTCCTCTTTACTGACAGTTTCTTCTTGCCCCACATGCAAAACAGTTTCATCTCTCCGCGTGCTCTGTTTAACTATATCAAATTCTCAATGCATGTTCCGATTTAAAAATAATTGCCTTATTATGTGCCTCAGAACCTCCTTGTGAATGAGCTTGTTCAACGGAGTCTTTCCTGCAATAAACTTGAACTTGAACTTGAAAGGAAAACTGTACATTGCAGCTGTTAAGTATTCCCCCATTAGAAGTTTTAGTCATGTAAGCAATTTTCTGTTTGTTTCCCTTGAACTGTGATTTTTGTTTGGATTTCATACTGCACCATAATTTCCAAGTAAAGGCATGCCCACAGCCATCTTGTGGGCACCAGCCACCTTCCAGCACTTACGTTATGTTAATGACTGCTGTTGCCCTCTTCCATTAGTCAGCAGTGCTCATTAGCATAGCGTGAGTGCTGAAAGATGACTGGTGCCCCCAAGATGGCCATGCCATTCCTTATATTGGAAGATACAGGGCGTTATGAAAACAAAAAAAAAAGTCTTATTTCAGAAAAAGAAAAAATTAATTACAAGGCAAAACATCTTAATCGGGGAAATATCTAATATCTGGGGAGTGGGCTAAAATTTGTACAGTTTTCCTTTTAAGAGCCCCTGACAGCACAAGGCAGACTTCTACAGACACACTCTGATGGATTTCAACTTCTAATTTGTTAATATCCTGTATTTACCATCCCCGTGTTATATTACAATTTATAAAATGGGCAAATGATTTCGAGCAATCTGATTGGTTGTTAGCCATGCATTAGAAGTGTCTAATGCACGGCTAAAGCTAGAAACCCCATTTAGAATACACAGGCCCATTTTATAAGTGCAATAAGCCACTCCGGGGATGTGCATTAAACAGTTCTAATGCACGACTAGGGGACTGGACGTACTCAGCCTGTGGCCTCGTGCCTCACTACATCCCCCTAGCTGTGCATTAGAACTGTCTAATGCACACCCCATCGTGTCTTATTGCTTACACACCTTTGCATGAAAAGATTTTCTGTCACCTGATCATCATCTGCTTTAGCTGCTTATCTATGAGTGATGACATAATCCTCTGTCTGTGGCATCATAATCATGTCTACAGCAGGCAGTTGTGATGTCACAGGCGAGGACTATTATGATGTCGCTTGCAGACAAGTATCCATAGCTGTCCAACTGACACAGATTCTGTTTTCATAAAGATTTCGTAAATAAAGTATGAAAGAAAGGTAAATATATGACACATACGCTAAATTTTATATATTTAATTTTTCAACCAAGGTCTTTTACACCCTTCTCACACTCTTGGCAATTTTTCAGGCAGATCCCCAGGACTGATTATCTACCCTTCACAGGATTTGTCCCCCAGCTTGTCCAGATGACTTACCCCTCGGGACTAGGTCCCAGTGGGTGAGCCCATATACCCCAGGAAAGCAGAATCCACTTGCTGGAGTTGTGTGGTAGATGGTGCCAGGCCTGCAAGGGTCTGGCATCACTCAGCATGAGTGGGTAGTTTTTGGCCTCTGTTTTCTCCCTTACAGCTACAACATGCAATCACTAGGAATGCCCATGTGGCCACTGGAAGCTCCGTCCTCCCCCATTGTTGGAGCGCCAAGCTATGCTGGAGCCCAGCTTCTGCTGAATGTTAGTCAACCAGTGGAGCCACAGATGTACTCCCCCCCCGGTCCCTTGAGAGGAGAGCTGTCCTATAGCTGCCCGGTCCTAACCTAGGTCCATTCCCAAGCTCTGGTCACCAGCGTAGCGAGGGGCAGTGCTGCCTTTGCACTAGGAAGGCAGCTTACATTTTATGTATTTATCGCATTTTAAACAGTTGTGCATGTGGTATTGTAGAGTCTTTGTTTACAGCTTGACTGGTCTTCTACAGCAACTGCCTGTGGCTTTATGTCAGCAAGCTACTGATTCAGAGCTAACAAACCAGCTTCAGTTTCTTTTCTCTCATTACCATTTTCAGAGTCTAGCAAAGCAGGTGTTTAAAATTCTAAATTACTTATCTCAGAGGGAAAGTGTTTCAGTAATTCAGTAACTTCTCATTGCAGTTCAATCTCCTGACAATTCAGCATCGCTGAAACAGCTGAGTTTCCGCCTCCTCCCTCATCCCTGCTGTTCCCCGGCTTGCTCTCAAATGGAAAGTGCTCCCATAACATTGTCTAAAGTGACAAAACTAACCACAAATACATGTACTAAATAGTTCTAACATATAAAATGCATTCAAAAAATGCAAAATATCTATAGCATGAAAACAAATCCCAAATGTATGTTTCCACATCTCTTCCAGACTGCACCTAGGAAGGTAGACTATTCTCTAGAGAAAGCTGGTATTAACGGACATCATCGCACAAGTATGCCTAGTCACTTGCGCAAAATTACCATCAAAGTTTTAGGAGGCAGTATAGTGTCGTGGTTAAAAGCACTGAGCTGCAAACCTGGAAAACTGTGTTTGAATCGCACAGCCACCAGTTGCATACTGTGTGACCATAAGCAAGTCACTTAACTTCCATGTGCTCCAGGATGCACTTGGAAACAAGCCTTGGCTTAGTGTGTCTTTTCTGGCCAAAAACTGTAAAACAAACAAAAAAAATACTCTGGAACATATTATTATAAGCAATAACTCCAAAAGCAGGAGCCATTGAAGCCTCTCCTCAACCAAAATGGTGGGGAGAGGCATTATTAAAAAGTAAGGCAACACATTCAGAAATTGTGAAAATAATAATGTTACCTGACAGCATCTTTCTTATTAACTGAAGTATCCTGTCCATCAAGCAGGGGTCCCTGACACTTGACTGATAGCAAAGGGAAGCCCATTTCAACATCCCCCTTAAAGGGATCATCAATATCAAAAGTGATCAGAGAAGCATGCCGGGCAGCCACGGAGGAACTGTCAGAAGTACGGGTGCAGGAAAGCATACGTCAAGTAATTTGCAGCTAACCAGCTGAATGGAGATGGGTGAGGGGGCAGCATTCTGGCCTCTGACCACTGATTGTGGTTACTCCTACTGTCTGATATCCACCCTTTCTGGTGTTAGATTATAAATGTTGTGCTCTGATTGAAATAAATATGTTAAATGTACAAAACTAAGTACTGCTGCATTTTTCTGCTTACTATGCAGTTCCTGAAGTACAAAATGGCATGCACAAAGGGTCTGTCTAACAAATACGGGCATGTGTACAATTAGGGAAAGGGGCAAAAAAAGAGACCCCAAAGGGTTTTGGTTTATGGATGCTTAGTTTAGTTTATCATTATTTGGAAACAACCTTTGAGTACAAACTCTTTTACAAAGGTTCCACATCATGAATACAGAACAGACAATACATAAAAGCGTTTCTTGACAAAATAATTAGGTTACAAGAAATGTTAGTATCAGGACATTGGTTCATTAGGCAACACATAAGATTACATTACCAAATGATCTAACAGCAATTGAAAACCATTATTGCAGCCCCAGCAGGCCTTGTCTAGAGTCACAGGTGAAAAGGAGGAAGGTGCTTTGAAGGTAGGGAGGGGATGGGGAGGTGGAGTAGAGGGGTGTTGTAGAATGAACGGGGGAGAAGACGAAGCAAGGAGAAAGGGAGCAAGGAGCAGGTGCAGAAAGTTGGAGGGAAGAGTTGAGAGTTGGACAAGATGAGGAAGAATGGGGGGAGGGATGAGATGGGGGCACCAATGGGTGCACAGGGGAGGGACGGGTAGAGAAGAGAGGAACAACAACAGCAGGAAAGGTGAAGTGAGGTGTCAGTGGGGTTGTTGTTTTCCTTGTTACACCTGTAATGCTCCAAAGTTGGGGTACCACAGTAAAATGGTTGATTTCCATGCTAGGGGGACCTTACCAGACTCGAAGGACAAATTTAGTAGGTATATGAGAGGAACTGCTATAGCTGGTGCTGAAATGTGTTGAAGCTTGGATATAGGATGTTAGGAAACACAGGCTATAGGGGGTAAAGAATGTTGCTGTTGTTTTCAGCACACTATGAGATTTAGAGAGCACACATACAAATTAAAAGAGAGAGATTCAGAGAGCTGAAGCACAAGGAGGTTAAGTGACTCGCTCAAGGTCATGCAGTGAGTTTGTGGTAGTTGTAGTACTCATATCCTAATCCCCAGGTTCACAGTAGAGATGCCAAGAAGATTTTGGTGAAGTGCTATTTCACCATGCCCCCCAATGCTGCCACAAATCTATTGTGAATTTACTACTGGGCTGTTCCCTTCTCATCCCACATCAAGTGCTTGCTCACATAGAAAAAAGCATGGACGTAGGAAACTCCAATTCACTTTAGGCACTCCTGAATAGAAGAAGCAGACTCACTTTAACTTCGCTACGGGCTCTTAGAGGTTAAACCCTAAGTTTTCCAGTAAAATAAATTAGCTGTGCCTTTTTAAAACACTGCACAGTCACAGATGAAATATAAAAATGATTTAATATCTACAAAATATATATAATAAGCAGATAACATGCTGAAATACAGAACAGAATAGGGAAATCAAAATAAACAGGTTTCATATGAATGACGTGCAAACAGACAAAATACTTAACTGAACAAAACATTCAATTCTTACCACCGAAGTCTTAGAATAGGTCTTTGCACAGAGCTTCAGTTCCCAACATCACTCACAGCAGCTCAGAATTGACTCTCCCTCTGTCTGATACACATAGATTTCACTGAGGGGATTCCTGACCCTCCAAGCTCAAAGATGAGAATGATAGAAGTCTCTTGCCTGTGCACTCAAGTTAAAACATTCCTGGAGCTCCCATGATGCCACAGGCCAGAGTCAAATGCTATTGATGGCAGCTAGCTTGCTTTTTCAGTGACGTCCAATTAGATCCATTCAAACCCTAGCCAGTTTTGACCAGTTCTGAAGCAGCTCATCCATAAAGTTAACAAGTTATCTATTTCATATGCAAATAGGATATGAGCCCACCAGCACACTCTTTTGTCTCAGAGGAGGAGGAGGAGGAGGCCCTCAACTGTCAAAATCTGCAAAAACATATGCTGTGCAGAGTATTTTGATTTGTGTGTGTAGTCATAGTGTGTCCTTTCCTTTCTTTGCTAGTAAGAGTTGTTTTATAAATTGGCCTGCTAGTTGTATGGCCCCTGGGAATCTCCAACTTAGCAAGATTTATTGCTCTTCTTTTTCCTACAGTGCCTCCTGTCCCATGTGACAGTGACACATCTGGGACCACGGATTCAGCAAGTACTAGAGATAGCAGCCTGGAGTAAATGTTTTGTTTTTATAATTTTTAATTTCATCAAACTATACACAGCCACAAAAAGCACACAAATCACCCCGGATCATCAATCCTATAAGTAGTAAAGACTCTAAGAGACAAAGAACCTCTGTATGCAAGCACTGAGGCAATGGTTACCCCAAAAGGCATTGGCTGGGAAGCCAAGTTTCAAAGAAACACAAAATCACACATACCTCCATAAAGCATGCATATGCAGATCACCACAGAGTAGTATGCTGGTTCAACTTTAAGCAGAAATGCATGGTGCATGGTAAAGACTCTAGCTGTTTTCTTACAGAATAGCACATTCAGTTAGCCCTCAGATATTTGCTAAACTGTAAATGTAGCCACTAGTGCTCACTGGATGAGGAAAGTTACTTACATCAAATCTCTGCTGTTGTAAAACTGACTCTAAACCAGTGCTTGCTGAATACGTGGTCCCAGATACCTCACTGTCACATGGGACAGGGGGCATTGTAGGAACAAGAAGAGCAATGAACCATGCTAAGATGGAGATCCTCAGAGGTCATAAAACTACTATAAAACTAGCAGGCTAATTTAGAAAAAATTCCTAATAGCAGGCAAAGGGAAGGACACACTCGGACTACATACACAAATCAAAACACTCTGCACGACATGTTTTTGCAAATTCTGACTCTAGTACTCCCTTACCAACCTTATTGAGCATGAGTGAAGCAATCTCCCCACCCCAATATATGACTCTTTCTACAATCTTACCCTTTGCAAGTAGTGGTTTGACACACAGAAGCAAATATTTTAGGAATTCATCTATAAAGATAATGAATTTTATGTACCTTTGATGGGAAAAATTTGTCACATACCTACACTCGCACTTCACAGAACAACTCAAATATTTTGCTGTTACAGCACATTTCACAGAGGTCTTTGCCCATGGAACTGTGCTCAAAAAAGGGAAACAAAAAAAAAATCACTTTGATCCCAGTGCAGCCATTAGCCAAGGACACGTCTGAGTTCAGTGGAGTGCTGCCACTGTGGCAATGGAACATACTGATACACTAATTACTTGTAGTTCAATTCCCATTGCTGCTGCTGGTGGTGGTGATGCTGATACAAGAGGAGGGTTGCCTGGTTATACCAGGAACACTCAGGGTGACGGGACTCCTTATCTTGCTCACTGAACAGATCAGTGAGCGAGAGGTGACCAGGTCCATGACATCATCCATGCTGCTCCTTTAACCTCCCGGTCTTGAATAAAGAACACAGCAGGGCCATCTCCAGCTAATGACAATCCCCACGCAAAAATGGAACCCCCAACTTGTCTTGACTGCTGCTGCTGAGTGTAGCTTCCAATGCCCAATCCTTACACTAAAAATGCATCAGTCAACACGCTCTGGGGATACACAACTCCCTCCAGTCCTAGAAAATACATTATGAATCAGCATGTGATGTCGCATGTCTTTGCATCTGAATCTGAGGCAGGTCTATTAGTTGTAAGGTAAGAACCTTAGGGTGCAGAGTCTAGAAACTGTGGATGAATTTAGTGTCCATCTTTGTGCAGCATGTGTTGCAACTGGCTCTGCGCAGGCTGAATATACATGTCCCCCCTCTGCAAAGTGGCTCTGTCCACTTCATGAAGTGCAGTCACCTTTGTGAATTGCACTAACTTTGCAAAGAACTTCAAGTGCAGTGACCTTTAGGTTCACAGCTCTGCACTCTAACCACTAGGCCAAATAGGGCAGCAGCTGCAAAAAAGTAATTGAATTGGAAGCTCAAAATACCATTGCCAACTATTGCGCTGATGGAGCCCAAACTTGTTGTAGGAGGGACCCTTAGGGACCTGCATCAGAATGGGGAAATCTTGCAGGATGTGAGCTCCCTGAGATATAATAAACTTTAGCCTTGAAGTAATATTATAACAAGCATTTGTCAGTGCTGAATATTGTCTTGCTGGCATTGACATTGGAAATGCAGGAGTTAGAGAGATGCATAATAGGAATGGCAGTGAAGCATTGATCTGATGCCAACCCCACCCCCACCCTGCAGAGACTGACAGGCATTGGGGTATGCGTTTGGGTCGTCGGCCATAACGCTCATGCCATTTCACCTCACCCTACCCTGCAGACACTGACAAGTGTTGTGGTGTGCCTTGGGGTCTTCGGGCCTTACATTCACCCCATTCCATAATGAAATAAGTTAAGATGGGTGCAGTATAGGAGAATGGGGTGAACTTTGGGGCAGAAGAGTCCAAGGCACCCCTTGATGCCTGTCACTGGCTCCAAGGTGGGGGTGGGGGTGGAATGGCATGAGCATTACAGCCAACAATCCCAAGTCACACCCCCTGATGCCTATCAGTCTCTACAGGGTGAGGCGTTACGGCTGGAAACCCTAATGCCTCATGCACTTGTTGATATTTTCACTCCAAATTTTCAACATGGGCTTTTTGTGACCCCACCTCATGAACAGTGGCACTATCAGTTTGTTAGCCGAAAGGTGATTTTGCACAGTGACAGAGCCATTTGGCACCACAGGTGCAAAAACACATTTCGGGCAGGATGGGAAAAATGACAACTGTACTGTTCATGAGGAGGTGTAAAAAAATGGCAATGTTAAAAATCTGGAGTGAAAATATGAAAAATTGGTAAGGTCACAAGAGTGCATAGAAACTGCGCAAAGCACGCCCATAACACAATTATTTTGGGAATTTTTTTTTAACCACATTTTCAACATAGGCATTTTGGGATCTCCGCTCATGAACAGTGTCACTGTGATTTTGTTAATCTGTCCTGAACATTGATTTCCCACAGCAACCGCACCATTGTGCACCACATGTGCGAAAACACATTTTGGGCAAGATGTGAAAATGGACAGCTATACTGTTCATAAGGAGGTGTAAAAAAATGTCAAAGTTGAAAATGTGGAGTGAAAATATGAAAAATTGGTGAAGTCACAAGCCTGCGTAGAAACTGCGGAATGCACGCCCGTAACACAATTATTTTGGGGAGTTTCTTAACCAAATTTTCAACATAGGCATTTTGGGGCCTCTGCTCATGAATAGTGTCACTGTGATTTTGTTAATCTGTCCTGAATGTTGATTTCCCACAGAGACCTCATCATTGTGTGCCACATGTGCAAAAACCCATTTTGAGCAGGATGCGAAAAATGACAGCTGTACTGTTTATAAGGAGGTGTCAAAAAATGGCAATGTTGAAAATCTGGAGTGAAAATATTAAAAATTGTCAAAGTTATGAGCATGCATGGAAACTGTGCAACGCATGCTCATAACAGTTATTGTTTTGGAATTTTTTCATCAAATTTGCAACATAGGCTTTTTGGGACCCCACCTCATGAAGAGTAGCACTGTCATTTCAGTAATCAGTCCTGAAAGGTGATTCTGTGCAGTGACCACGAAATGACCTTTCGGGACCAAATAACGAGATGCCAGTGCATGTGTTCATGAGGTGGAGTCCCAAGAACCCCATGTTGAAAATTTGGAGCCAAAATTCAAAAACATGGCTGAACTATCCACCTAAGTTGAACCCCACCCCACCCCATTTATGCCATTATACAGCTTACCAGCATTTCTTCATTTTGCAGTTCGGCTTTGAAGAGTCCAGACGTGTTCCCGCCCACCAAAGATCATAGCACCAAACCTCCAGAGGTAAGTATGGGGTGGGGGGTGTGGGGAGGTGGGATGCGCAGAGGGTGGGTGTGGGTTGGGGAAGGGGGCTGCAGACAATGGTCAGTTTTCTTTTTTCAGGTACAAAATAAAATGGACACTGTGCTGCAAGACAATTTACTTTTTACTTTTTTTACAGGTGAAAGAAAATAAATGTTGGGCACACTGGGGTGGGCTCCCAGTGTGCCCCATGACCTTTGGGGGGGCCTGATGTTGGCAGCACTGGGGTGGGCTCTCAGTGTGCCACACAATGGGGGTGAGGCGGGGACAGTGTGACATGGAGCTCCTGCCACACTTGAGGACCAACCTCTTCTTAAATCTGTTGCAACAGTTTTTTCTGTTTCTTAGCCTAATCTATCCTTTACAATTTCTAGTCCATAAGGTTGGTCACCTATGGGTATCCTCTCCCCTTTCTTGACTATGCTATAGTGTCCTCTTTAAATTTTCCTTTTCCCTCTCAGGTCCTCATACAGGGAGGTGGTTGTTGTTGTGACTTCCAAGCTGATATAAAACAGGCTGTGTTCCTCATTGTTGGATTTAGTATGCAATGGTACCATGTCATAAAATACGTATATACTGTACCTTATGTGTATAAAACCTTTAAACGTTGAAAATACCATGGCACTAGGTGTTTTTGATAAAGGTAAAAAGTACTAGGTAACTGTGTATTATAGAAATTAAGTTAGTTGTGCTATTTAAAATGCACGTAAATTACTGTAAGTTGAACAAGTCTGAAATGTCATGGTGATTTACATATATCCCATGCTGCTTTGCATTATGGAAGTATGTGTGATGTTGTGTTTCTTTGAAACTTGGCTTATTGTCAATGCTCTTTGGGGTAACCCATGTTTCAGTGCTTCTGCACTAAGGTTCTTTGGGCAGGATTCACAACATATTTTGGGACTAAGTCCCACTCAGCAACCCCAGTGGTGCTCCGAAATCACCACAGCTGCAGAGCACCTGAGTCACAGCCGCAGCAGTTACAGAGGGTGTTACAGCAGGTCCCACTGTCTGTAGCAGCCTCCCGCAGCTGCGGTGCTGTCCCTGGCAACACTGCCCAAATGCTGCCATAATTCATGGAGCCAGTTGTAATCCGGCTCCACATTTGTGAATACCCGCCGCTGCAGGTAACCTGCGGATTCACAAGTGGCAACCCTCTTGCACCAAGGTTTTCCCGCAGCTGCAGGACATTTTCCAAGCTTTGTGAATCCTGCCCTTTGTCTTTAACTTGGTCTTTTAATTTTTTTATTTGAGCCCCCACCACCCAAGCAAACAAGGCTCGCATAGGGGTGGAGGCTGAATCTCAATTGCTAAGTTAGATCAGAGATCAGTGAGTCAGTAGACGCTGACTAAGTGCAGAGAAAGGACATACATAGTCCGTTACTGCAAACTGATGTACTGAAAAAGGGATATGCCATTGCTTATGGTTATCATCTGCATTTTGAATAAACATCACACAGAGATTGTGTGTTGAACTTGAAGTTTGGTGTCTAGTTCATCTGTTATCCCACAATCCCTCCACAGGCAGAAACATGCCGACGCAGTTGGCTTACTGTGAGCAGCAGCACACTGGGGTGGGCTCCCAGTGTGCCACAAAATGTGGGTGGGCAGACATGATAACACAGGGATTGCACCCACAATGTCGGCTTGCTTTGGGGATTGTGTGGTGCGGCTCCACCACCATGTTTATTGAAATGTTTCACCATGAAAGGAACACACGGGAGGTGTGTCATCTGTGCCGCTGCATGACGAGCTTGTCTCTGATTGCAGCGGCATGTTTGTTTTGAGTTGGTGGCACTTTGCATATACTTGTGTCAGCGCTAGCATGGTGGCTCATTGGGGTATGAGGGACACACCTACTAAAGTGTGCCCTGCGTTCACCAACACTGACACACTTCTGCAATTCTCCTACCACCAGAAGATGTTGCTTGTGCATGTGCAAGACAACATAAAAAAGGGTCTCAGAAATGCTGCAATCTCAGAGGCTGTCTGCATTCTGGGACCCTTACATTAATCTCTTTTAAAATGTCATGTAACGCTTTATCACCATGGTACATGAATTCTTTTGAAAAAGTATCAGCATTTCATCTGCTGGCACTGCTGAATGACTGTAAAAATGCATTCTGACATTCTGAACTAGCATTTTTGGGCAACTACGGACAGACTACTTCATTAATATGCTCCCTCTTGAGGAACACAGTCATAAGGAACTCTTTCAGCATTTTTTTAAAATAATTTTGATCAAAACAATAAGATACTTCAAGGGGTTAGATTAACTGTTAGTTAGTTAGTTAATGAACCCTAGGGGCAATGCGACACTTAGCTGTTCCTTGTGCCGCATTATATCCCTAGGAGAGATTAACACACTGTCAATCTAACACCTGGCCATGTCTTATTGCTGACAAAAGGAAAGGAGGGAATTTTAGTTCTGCATCGCAAATTACAATTCATGAACTGTTGACAGCATACATTAAGCACATGGTGATTAAGTGACTTGCTCAAGGTCACATAGTAAGGGAGATGGTGGGATTCAAACCCAATTGTTTGTCATTCAGACTGGGGTGCAGCTGATCACATAGAATGTCCAAATGTCATCACTGGTTCTGTTTTAGCAACTTCTGCCAAGGAACAATGGATCCCCACATGTTAGGCTGAACTGACCTTAGTTCTTTTACCTCCCTTTGGATTAATGGGACTTCTCATGCCTTAGAAATCCCTTTTGCCCTGACAGAGTTTTCAGTGACCCACCATGGGACTGACTGAAGGATTCTGCTGTGTGTTTAAATGTTCTGGTATTCTAACTAGAGCTGCAAGTTTAGTTCGAGAAAAAAAATCAAACACCTCAAACGCTGGTGTTTAACCTCTTTGGGACTGAATTGAACTTTAGGGCAAAAGTGCTAAAAAATGTTTGAAAAATGGAAAAAATTTAAAAGAAATCTCAAAACCGAGGTCTATGCCACTCTCTGACTCCCCAACCTTAACCTTCTATTCTCATATGTTTGAGATGGTTGGAGATGCTTCTGCCCCCTGAATCCAGCTTCCTCTCTGTTGCTACTTAAGTTGACAAGGAGGATTCATGGTGAGCGTCATGGGTGCCTCCTGCATTACCTTGTAGCTGCACTGCTGATGCTAGTACTGTAAATGCCTTATGGCTCTTTATAGAAACTTTGGTACAATGTATTGCACATTTTAAACATTTGTTAAACCCAAGATTTCACTGTACTAAGGTACATCAGTGGGTTTGCAAAATAAAATCATTTGGTTAACCAACATTCTCCATCTGCCTCCTGACGGCCATACATCATGCATAGCCTACTCATTTTATACCTATATTTACCATTACTCAGTGAGGCTATACTGATAGTCTGCATAACGTTGCCCCAATCTTTGGAAATACAAACTATTTAAAAGTAAAACTAACTTTGCAGAAACAAACAGTAAACATATGATATCAACTATTATTCTTATTATTCCTTAAAAAAGAAATGTACAGCATATTTCTGCCCATTTGCTCTGCACTTACAGACCAGTGATAAACATTCTAATGCTGAGAGGCTGAGAAGCACATGCTGTTACTACCAAATGTAAGGGAAGAACTTTCACTGTCAAACAAATGGGACCTTCTTCTAGTGAATATCAAGGCATTTCTAGTGATTATTTTCTGTTGAGCAGTATGCTGTGGTAGGAGCTGCATTGCAGGGATTTCATTTCCTGAGTAAATTAGTATTGTGAACTACAATGACTGAATAAATGGAATGAACCGTGTTCATTAAAAGGTGAGACAAATCAGCCTTGACAATCAAGGACTTCACTGTAAATATGAGTGTAAAAAAGCTTGGCACTAAATGGTCTAAAAGACCCCAAGGGCTATGTTTTCCATAATGCCAGAGCTGCCTTTTAGAAACTCAAATAATAGCTGACTGAAGTGAGAGAGAGATATGCGATCAAAAGAAAGGTGGAGATACTGGGGGGGAGGCAAGAGAGAGAGCAAGAGAGAGAAAGCAATCAAAAGAAAGGTGGAGATATTTGAGAAAGAGAGAGAGAGAGAAGGAGGGAGGGAGAGAGGAGAGGGAGAGCGAGAGAGAGAGAGAGAGAGAGAGAGAGATAGAGCAATCAAAAGAAAGGTGGAAATATTGAGAGAGAGAGAGAGAGAGAGACAAAGGGGAAGATAGTGCAATAGAAATGGTTCTGAGAGACAGAGAGAGAGCGAGATGGGGTGGGGAGGGGGAAGAAAGTGAGAGAAAAAGGGTGAGAGGGGGTTAGAGATATACAGAAAGTGACTGAGAGAAGAGAGAGGAGGAGAGGGAGTAAATGACTGGAGAGAGGCTGTGAGAGCAACTAAGGAGGGACTGAGTAGGATAGAGGAAGAGAGTAAAAGAGAAAGTAAAAGCAAGCAAAGGAGAGGTGGAGTGATTGAGAGAGAGAGAGAGAGACAGACAGACAGACAGACTGGGAGAGAGACAGCAGTAGAACTTTGTGAGAGACAGCAAGCAAGAGAGAGAGTAAGAGGGAGACAGGGACAGAGAGGCAGATTGAGTTAGATAGAGAGAAGGGTAGAGTGGAAAACAGAGCAAAAGAGACGGTGAAGTGTTGAGAGAGGAAAACAGGAGTGAGAGAGAGCAAAAGAAGGGAAGGGGACGGAGAGAGAGAGGGAGAGGGAAACAGAGAAAACAACAGATGAGAGGGGGTGGGAGCAGGAGAAAAAAGAAAGAGAGAAAGAGAGAAGAGAGAGAAAGAAAGAAAGAAAGAAAGAAAGAAAGAAAGAAAGAAAGAAAGAAAGAAAGAAAGGAAGAAAAGAAAGGCTATGTTTGCACCCAGAACAACATCAATTGTTCCTCCATTTGAATGCGGTATGTAGAACATCTAACTTTGCTTCACATACACATCATTCAGCTAAAAATTAAGGACCAGGATTCTAAACAAAAAATGGAAAATAGATGAAATCCAAGCAATTGGCATCATTTTATGAAAGTCTAGGAACATTTTCATACAACACTACAATAAAAGGCACCTTGGAAAAGACTTTTCAGCACTCAAATGACACCTGCAACTTTCACAGACTCCTCTACAACTTGAAAAGGCACAATTTCAACAGCAGAAAGCAATACTCTTGTAAGTGGCAGTAAAGTAGGTACAGTACAACACTGAAAAAATTAGTGTCCTTGAGTGCTAACACAAAATTGCCAATGTTGCAGGAAAACTGGATTCAGATGGACATTTTCATGGTGGCACAATTGACAGGGAATGTCTCTTGTCTTGCTAAAATGTTTGTGATTCTTGTCCAGCCTTGGAGTGTTTTTTGGGCTATTCAGTCCTTGACATGTTACCCGTCTGTTGACTTAGTACACTATTAAATTGTTTACAAAGATAATAATTTAACAATGAGGAGAGAACAACGATAATACTGCCACATAAAGGCAGACAAACCAGAGCAGACTTGAGCCTGACTCGAGCCTACTGCTTGGCTCAGCTCAATCTCTGTAAGTAACTATCAGCCAAGCTCAAGCCGTGCTGCACCCCCTCTGGATCCTGAGATGTACAGAATACTGCCTTTGTATGGAAGCCGAGCCATAAGCAGTTTTGTCAGCCTGAGCAGTTAGTGTATGGTCCAAAACTTTCCACTCCTGTGTAGAGACAGCTTGCAATAGCCGGGGCTCAGCTCATGTTTTGGATCATAGAGTCAAGCCAGACCCCTGGCTCAGCTCTGGCTTGGCTTTAGGTGAAAAATTCCCAGCTTGCCCACCTCTGCTGCCATACCATTAGTTATCTGTTGGGTATCAGACAGATGCTGTGGAATTAGAATTCTTAAGGCACAGATGGACAGTAAGGATGTCTCTGTGGAAGGAATTCAATTCTTCATGTTTTCGGATGTCTCTAACCAGGCACAGCAACAGAGGAAAGCCTTAGTCAAGTGTAAGAAAAGTTTTACCCCTCACAGGTGCCATCGAAAAGAGAAGGGGGCTATTTTTCAACTCCCCATGCCCTGCTTTAGCAGCCAGACAGGGTTGCTTCCTTCCTTCCTTCCTTCCTTTCTTCCTTCCTTTCTTCCTTCCTTCCTTCCTTCCTTCCCTCCCATCTCCCTCCCATCTCCCTCCCTCCCTCACCAGCTTCTACAGGAAGGATAGGAATAGCCACGTGGATGGCTTGGCAGGCAGGAAGGCACCATCAAGCCTGCCCACCAGGAGAGCCAGCTAACTTGGAGAGGGGGAGAAATAGGTAAGGTAGATGAAAGCAAGTGTATAGCAGTAGCGCTTCCTCTCACCTGCTTTTTCCCCATTTTGAAAAGGGCGAGAACTCAAAGTGCTCCTCCATTCTATCTCACCCCGAGGATAGAGCCTGGCTGCAGGTGGTTGCAGCTCTCATTCTTTTGGCATATGAGGGGAGGGTGCAGTTCTTTAGAGAGACTCCCTTTGGTACGCATTGTATAGACTGTAATGCCAATGAATAAGCAATGTGAATTGTTGTTAAATGAACACATGGCAGTGGCCATTTAAACCTAACAGTGATGGTGTTATGGACTCTGGTGAAGGAGGATAGAAGGTGGAGGCTAAAAAAAAACAATTGATATAAAAACATCTTTGCTAGTCTACTATTTTCTGCAGTGCTGAGAGTTTTATGTAGAGGGTAACATCCTTATAAACACAGCAACAGCACTGGCATTACCATAACTTCAGTACCTTCTCTTGCACTATAACAAAATTATTTGTTGGAATGCCAATACATTTTCTTGCCTTAAAGAGCTAGAAGCACCAACAACTGCAGGCAGGAAATGTTATTTGTTTTTACAAGTAGTTGGTCGTTACCTTTTTATGCAGCTTTTTTTTTCCATTTTCTCATTAGAATGTTTTCTACCTCGTAGTATTAGGTCAGATGTGTAAAGCAGTACTTTACCTGGATGCTGACATATCTAGTTCTATTCCTCTTCACTTATCAGCAGCACTGTCACCTAATTTATTGTGACATCACAAGTGATCAATCCTGAAGGAGGGGGATTGGCTCTTCTTACTTGGTTTACTTAGTGGATTAGGACAAAAGTAGGCCTAGGCCTATCGGGACTGTCCCCCATGAATTGTGGGTCATTGATCCTAAGTGTGGTTAGATGTGAGCCAATTATCTAGACCCTTTTTGAATGTGTTAAAATTGTTACATTCAACTAATTCCCGAGAGAGCTTGTTCCATAATCTAGGTGATCTTGTGGAGTAGAAATTAAGTATTTTGTTGGTTCTGGCTTTATTGACTTCTAGTTGCTTATCATGAAGTCTTGGCACTGTTTTCCTTTGTGAAAATGAAATACCACATTGCTGCATCAATGTTGGTGACTGTAGGATTTTAAAAAGAAGCAGGAGATCCCCTGTACTTCTTCTTAGTTCTAAAGAGTGGAGGCCTGTCTTATGAACTTCTCAGAGTAAGTTAGGTGTGCTAAATGAGGGACAATCCTAGTTGCTCATCTCTGTATCTCTGTATCTGTTCAATCCTATTGATGTCTTTTGCAAGGTAAGAGCTCCAGAAGGGTGACCCCAGTCGGAATATGGTCTGATGTGTGTCCTATATAATGGGATTATACATTCTTCAGTTTTTGAGATGAATGTGTGGTTTATCCTTCTAAGGAGCGAGTTAGAGAGATTAGTTACTTTCTTACATTGGTCGGTTGAGGAAAGCTTATCATTGATTATAATTCCTAGATCTCTCTCACAGTTACTTGTTTTTAAAGGGATATTGTTAAGAGTATATAATTGCTTGGGGTTATTCTTTTCAAGGTATAATACAGTGCATTTTTTTATGTTAAAGTGCATTCCATTTGTGTAAGCCCAATGTTCAACAGTAGCAAGATCCTTCGTGAGTGAACTCATATTTATGGAGCAGTCAACCTTCCCCCCCTAACTTTGTGTCATCCACAAATTTTGATAATGTGTTGCTTGAGCCAATTTGCATATCAGAAATAAAAATATTAAACAGTACAGGTGCAAGGACCGATCCCTGGGACACTCCACTCATCGTCTCCCCTCCTCTGATAATGCTCCATTTATTTTTACTCACCTGGTCCTTCCTGTCAACCAGCTATCCATTCAGTTAACCATATTGGGTTAGAACCCCAGATGGAGTAGCTTGGTTATTAGTTTGCCATGTGATACCTTATTGAAGGCCTTGCTGTAATCTAGTAGAATCACATCCATAGGTGTGTTGGAATCTAATCCTTGATTTATATGGTTATAAAAAGCAATGGGGTTGGAGGTGCATGAGTGACCCTGCTTAAAACCATGTTGGGAAAGATCTAAGATATTTAAGGATTGCATTTCTTTTTCCAATAAGGACTTAATAATTTTCTCTATTAGTTTACATGGGATTGATGTGAGGCTAATAGGGCAGTAGTTTTCTCTTTTTGATTGATTACCCTTTTTGAAGATTGGTATTACAGTAGCTGTTAACCAGTCAAGAAGGACTGAGGTTTCGCATAAGTCAGTTGTGATGTCACAGACAATGATGTCATAGTGGTAATGATGCCTAAATAGGAACAGAACTAATGATGTCAGCTTTCGGGTAGAGTACTGCTCCACACATCACACCATGTATTGTCAGGTAGAAAATCTTCTCATTAACAAAAGGAAAAGGAAAAAAAAACACTTTAGCTATGAGAAATAATAGTGCACTACATTTGAAAGTTAATATTAATTTCAGACAGTACACTCGCTCTTTAGAAGACAGTGGTCCGAAATTAGGGTTACAGGTAACAGCAGTGCTGCTTTGAGTAACTGCTCAAACCCTAGGAACACCACACTGCACATTCACCAAGATTCAGGAGATCTTTTACCCTAACATTGCACTTCCCTATGTCTGTAGCTTTGTGCTGTAACCCTAACTGGTGCCTAAATGAAGCTTTTTACAATTCATATATAATGTGTGAGAAAAGCCTGGTTCCCACTTTGAAAATATAGTGGTTAAACTTCTACATTCAAAGAAGGAAACGTTAGCAGAACTGGCTACTCACTGGGGGCAATATGTTTGTAAACTGGTTATCGTTTATGTTCCTCAGAACATGGTAAGGATAATTTCAGCTTTGGACTGTTAGTGCACCTAAGATTTTACATTGGGGGGTGGTCATTGAAGAAAATAAATGTCCCTGCCATTAAGGAGAAGTGAAAGGGTATTCAGATTATAACTTATGATTGCCATAGTATTTGAATTCATACAATAAGGGTGACACTGAAATGTACAGATGAATGAAATATGTACATGGCAGTAGGACCTGGAGTGATGACAAACTGCTTATCATCAGTAGAGGTGGGTCAACACCATTTATCATCACTTGAGGCTGGTGCAAAGGAGCTCTTAACCAATAGGAGAGCAGCTTGAACAAGGGTGCCTGATGACATCACAGTGACCTCTGCTGCACTCAAAACAGTGCAGTGAAATCAACCAGAAACAGTTTATTCTTCATCATAGATCATGGGAGCAGCCCTGACCAATCACAGCCCTTCCTTCAGTTGTGCGTCAGGTACTCTTATTACCGTAAGAGTACCTCACGCGCTGTTCCACAGTAATAGGCTTCTCACTGACTGCTCATGCCATTAACTGTGTTAAATAAAAAAATGATTTTTTCTCTATTTAATACAGTTAGCAATCTACAATAAGTTTATGGATCAATTTGAAGGCCTGTTATGGACATAAGGGTGTCACCTCTTCCACATTAGGACCACAGAACTGCTCACCTTTGAGTCGCAGTCCTCTGGTCCTAAGAATGTGTGAGGCAACATTCTTATAGCCATAAGAGATCCTCTAAATGGACTCATAAACTTATTTTAAAAGAACTAATCTGAAAGCTTTACAATTTAAATGCACTGTATAAATTGGACACTCAATGAACTTACTCAGAATATGGCATTTATCATCACTTGTGAGGGACCAGGACTTTTATAACTTATTTGTGGTCCTGCCACTCATGAGTTAAGATCCTGCCCCTCTCACTCATGATGACAAATGATATATTGTGAGTCTGGCCATTGTGTATTCCATATTTACACAATAGGAAAGATAAACAACAGAGCGGACTATAACACATTATTCAGCAATGTTATTCACCTACTAAGTGAATGAGACATGTTATTCTCCCTGAAACCAATGTTTCACCCCTATCTATGTAAATCATGTTGGTTCTCCTGCTGTATCACTTTGTATAGTGGCCCATGCTATAATTAAGACACTCCATGGTGCATCTAGGAATGAGCTTTTTAGACACTCTGGCATGTTGTCAATACTGCTACTGTAGCATTGGTGGCTCCGCTTTTCTCCACCACTTGTTGCTAGGCAGCATTGTTCGCAACATTTCAGTGTGAATAAAAAGCATAATAGTGTATGTTGTAACGTTGTTCCAACCTGATTTCCATCTCTACTGAACCGCTGTTCTACCACAGTCGAAAATTCATGGAACACAGTTCTACCCTTCTGTGGTAGAACAGCATTCCAGTAGCTTTAGAAAGTTCACGAGACACACACATTCAAAAGAAAGACAGAAACAGCAGGCTCAACCAGATGAACACTAGCAGCATGGTCACCCAAACCCATGACTCAACCAGGATCAACCAGATAACATAAAAAACGCCGGATCAACCAGATATATGCACTTACACAAAAATTAAATGCAGGATCAACCAGATATTTAAAATTACTTACGGAATGAAAGTCTGTACATTGCACAGTCCATGTCCTCTCGCTAAGCAAGAAATAAAGCCACAATTGTTTAAAAAATATCCCTCCCACACCTGATTGACAACCAATAGAAGGCTGTGCTACAAACGTAGGGGCATCTGCTCCCTAGCAACCACACATCATACTCTAGCAACCAGCCCTAACGCCCAGAATACGATGTGGCCACAAACAATTTTTTTTGTATTTTAAAAATAAAAAACTGCTAAAACTGTATTTAATTTATTTAGGAGACACCATACACTATAACAAATACTGGATGAGCAACTCTATGCCCAACCAGTGTTCTGCCACCTCGGGATTCTGATTCCCGTGGACCTCTCAAGTTTCACTCTCAAGGTCACAGGGAATCAGAACCCCTCTGTGGCAGAACAATAGAATAATGGATAGGGAACTGTGCCCAACAAGGCTGTGTTCCCATCGAGGGTTTTGATTACATCATAGACCTCGAGAGCGAAGCTTGAGAGGTCCCTATGATGTCGTCAAACACCCGAGATGGAAACACAGCCTTGACGTGCACAGTTCCCTATCTGTTATTTTGTATAGTATATGGTTCCCCACAAACTGTGCCACATTAATTTCACAAGGATTTGTTAGTTTCTGTACCTTGTTCAGACACTGCTGCTTTCTCCTGGTCCTCGCTGCAGTTCCACTCCACTGCTGACCCCAAAGGTACCATTACTCACAGTCGTCTGGCTTAGCTTTGTACGGAGGGACCACTG
The DNA here is from genome assembly GCA_016271365.2 of Neoceratodus forsteri. Lineage (NCBI taxonomy): Eukaryota > Metazoa > Chordata > Ceratodontiformes > Ceratodontidae > Neoceratodus > Neoceratodus forsteri. The sequence goes on from JADMNL010000042.1 coordinate 9,111,078, forward strand.
ATTTAAAAAACAAAAAAACTGCTGACAAACTGATAGTTTGGAAACAGGGTGCCAACTATGGCAGTCTGTGTCCAAACTATCTGAAAAGCTTGTGCTCAACCGTTCACTTACCAGCGCCGCCATGCTGTACAGTATTTTTTGAAAAGCCAATGTTTCAGCCAGTTGGGAAACAGTTGAAGGTTAAGAAGTTGTTGTACTATCGTTATGATGTCAGAACGATAGTACAACAACTTTTTTGACCTTTGAACTGTCCTACAACAGGATTTGGAAAACCATCGTTTTCCATCCACAATAAACCCTAGCCATATACTATACACTGGTTGTGCATAGTTGCCCATCCAGTATTCTTTATTTCCTGCACATCCTATGGAATATTTCTTGTTTATTATGGGATAAATAGTTGTTTTCACTTAGAACATGTTATTGTCATCTGGAATCTGGAAATAGAACACAGAGGACAATAGATCAGACAGAGAGCTTACAGTGGAAAGAGGCAATTCAGAGCTAAACAAGATAAAATAGTAATAAAAACATTAACAATAGTTTGCATTTGAATTAGACATTTAGCTACACATACGAGTGGGAAGACCTTCATAACTAACTTGTGACTTTATCACTCCTGAGTTTTGGGTCTTATTACACACTAGTGAAGATAAATGTGCTATTCCACTGCAATCCCTTATGTATTCCTTCTTTATGTGCAGGGCCACTAGACAATTGCGTCTGCAATTTTTTTGTGGGCTCCTCAATTTTCATCATTCTCCATAAAAACTGACATGTTCAGCAATTTCTTGCAATTTTTGAGTTTTCATATTGAACTGTATAAAAAGTATTAACATTTTTAATAAAATACTCTCAAATATATTGACAATTTTGCATGCAGACTTGGGTTTGGCCAAAACAATGTAGTGCAAGGGTTTTATGTTGTTTTTTTTTTAACCAATTATTTTACCAGGTGAGACACACTAAGCTGAAAGCTTGTTTGCAGGTGCAACCTGGGAGCACAAGGAAGTTAAGTGACTTGCTCAGGGTCACACAGTATGCACCTGGGGCTGTGGGATTCAAACCCAAGTCTCCAGATTTACAGCTCAGAGCCTTAACCCACTGCGCCATACTGCCTCCTTTATGTGACACTGATTTCTTTTTAATCATTGTCTTATTTGGATTCAAAATTCACTGGCCAAGCATAAATACACTTAAACACTTAACATTTTTTTTGTGTTGAAGCAGTCTATCAGGAAACTTTTTGTTGCCACACAGACTGAAACAAAAGATGGGAGAAAAGGTGCAAATTATCCCATTCACTTAAATGGGGTGCTATCTATGAAGCCTTTTTGTAAGTGGCAGGGCAAGTTTTTCCTTGTGAGCATACTTTCATTCAGACTAGTTTTGATTCAAATAGCTGAGGATTTTTGGACGGCCCTGCCGATTTTAAACTTGAATAAGCTAGTTGCTAACAGTGATCTCACTCTTAGCAACTATCCCCATATGCTCACATGCAAAGACTACAATAAAAACCTGACTAAAGTCTAAAAACAAGTTTATAAAACACAGTGGCCCAGATATTCAAAAGGGTTGCGAATGGCGCAACAGTGTTGCGCCATGCACAACCCACTGATGCGCCCCGGTGCGATATTCAAAAAGGAAAAGTGCACCGCACAAATCCCGATGCGCCAGAGCGCATCAGTAATGTATGCAGGCACAGGTGGGGGGGCGTGCCCATGCATAACCTGCACAGCCCGATATTAAGGCCAGGATGTGCAGAGTCATGCATGCGCAACCCCTACCTGCGACTGCACAAAGTTAAGCCAAAAAAATAAGGAACAAGTGATGGCCACCCACAGGTGAGCTGCCGCATTGCAGGGCGCAACACAGCAGCTGCCATCCGTGGGTGGCCACCCGAGTTCCTGCCGCACCTGGCGGCGTCCCCCATACCCCGTGGGGGGCATCTGTAATCACACACCCCGAGTCCAATATCCCTGGTGGTCCAGTAGACCGCACTGAGCCGATTGCAGGCATCTACAATCACCACCCCAAGTCCAATATCCCTGGTGGTCCAGTGGACGCACTGAGCCCGATCGGGCATCTATAATCGCATCCCCCAAGTCCAATATCCCTGGTGGTCTGGTGTACCCGTGTACCCCACCCCACCCACTGAGCCCCACTGCCCCACTCCCCCCATCAGCCAGCGGGCAGCAGCTCCCACCCTCCTGCCACCCGCGGCCAGCCTGACTGACAGCTCAGTAGGCTGCATGCCGTTGTTCACAGCATGAGCCAATGGGCATGTAGTTTGATAACAATATTCAATCCAGATATGTGAATGAATTCACCACATATCTGGACTGGAGTATAGGTATGGCTGCACACCCATTGCCCATGCTGTGAACCAATGGGCATGCAGCCTTACCAAGCCGTCAGTCGGCGGGCGCGGGCAGCAGGCGGTAGGGGTGCTGTCGCCGGCTGACGGGGAGCCGGACAGTGGGGCCAGTGGGCGGTGGGGTGGGGGTACACTAGACCACCAGGGATATTGGACTTGGGGGATGGATATAGATGCCCCGATAGGCCAGTGCAGTCCACTGGACCATCAGGGATATTGGACTTGGGGATCGTACTGTTGCCCGCGATCGGGTACATAGAGGTCCATTGAACCACCAGGGATATTGGACGTTTTTTCTTTTCTCTTACAGGAATTCTCACGATCGGGCTGCAGGGGGCATCAGTCCCCGATGGCTGCTGCCTGGCAGGGCACCAGGCGCAAGTCGTCGGGGATCGGTGCACCTGCATGCTAATGGCATGCAAATGGGGCCATAATGAGATGCAAATGCCCCCTGTGCGCCTTGCACAACTTATGGCCCCATTTGCATGTCCCCATTTGAATATCGTAGGTGCTGTGCATGGCACAATGGCACTTGTGCCACCGCATCTCATACTCCCTCTGGCCACTTGCGCTGGTGCAGTGCCACTGTGCCATGCACAGTGGGGGTGGCCAAGGTGCGATATTCAAAGCTGCTGCACCATAGCGCGGCTCCGTTGAATATCGCCCAGGCAGCACCCCTGCGCAACAAGGTTGAGCTGCGCCCAGGCTTGCACCACAGCCTGGCGCAGTTTGAATATCCGGGCCAATATATATCTGAACATTTATCTTTAACTAAACAAAATCATTGATAGCCAGAGTAAAACAAAGGTAAATTATAGGGTACCCTGACTACTATATGATGAAGTAAAATTATATTGGTATTTTTTTACATTTTTTGGTAACTGTGTAAGGCCCACTAGGCACAAGTGCATGTTTTCAGGTACAACCCAGGAGCACTGAGGAGGTTAAGTGACTTGTTCAGAATCACACAGTATGCAAGTGGAGGTTGTGGGAATCAAACTCAGGTCTGCTAGATGGTGTCAGCTCATTCACAGTTTGTTACTCTAACCTCTAGATTATACTGCCAGCCTCAATAGCCCCTAGATTTATTGTTTAAATATGTGATTTCAAAAATAGTGTACAGTACCTACAGTACAAATTATGACCATTAAACACTTTAACAACATTTTACTAAAACTCAATTATTCTCCACTATATCTGTTTATTTTTGCTTGTACCAAAGTGGATGAATAGCTGGCAGAGCACTGTAAACAGCTGTTGATTAGGCTTCCATTACTCTACAGCCAGAAACAAAAAAATATATTTCTTCTGGCTTTATTTAATATAGATTTGCTGTGGCTCACTTTATAGAATCTATTTAGCACTAAATGAGGCAGATGCTTTTAAATTTTGGAAGATAGGCAACGCTTACGATAGCTTATCAGTTTAGTATTCTCTTTAGGAACATAAACTTGTCTTTATATTTTAAACATATTCAGGTGTCAGGGTATTCATTTAGCAATTTATACTGACTAATATATGCTGCATAAAACATTAAAATATTTATTGTGAAGCACTCGGGGTCTATAGTAGAACCCCTGCAATTTCCCGCAATTTTTGCAAAACGCACCGCAATTTTGGGTAATCTTTTCCGCAGTTTTTCAGCGACCCTTTTTATGTGTTATATTCTTACCTCACATTCATTATAGCCTTTATAAAAAGGTCTCTGCCCCCACTGAATCCTTCAATTGATCAGTTTTTTTATGTTTGCTTCCACATGCACAAGAAATGTTTTGTTACAATAAACGGCATTTCAGAGGTGCGCCACTGCCAAGCCAATTGCAGCTGAAACTGCAAAAGGCTTGGCAGTGCAGACCAATGACCAGGCAGTCTGGTCATCATGACACTACTCACTGCTTGCTGGGATGAAACTTCACATACTTGAAAGGAGTCAGCATGTGGACATTGTGTGCATTGATCTAACACACAAAACATTAAAGTTTTTTTTTCACCATCCTAGGTCTGGCTGGCAAGCAGTATGAAATACACTCTTTTATAAATTGCAGTATGTGCTAACATGTCTGTGTGGAATGAACTATGTGGGACAAACTAAAAGATCACTCAAAGTTCGGATTGGAGAACACAAGGGAGCTATATGGAATGCTAATCTAGATTATGTGATGGCAAGACACTTTTTAGAAGCTAAGCATGGATTTCCAGCCTCTCTTAGATTTATAGGGATAGAAAAAATTGAATTGGGACTACGAGAAGGCGACCTGGGCACCCGTTTATTGTAGAGAGAAGCTTACTGGAGCTCTACTTTGGAATGTTTGGTGCCACAAGGACTAAATGAAGAGATTCCGTTATACAGTAATCTACACAAATAAAAAGAAAAATTACTGTCTGCTTAACTATACTTTGGGACTTTAGGGATATACTGTGTGATCCCTACTCAGTAATTTTGGATTTCGGTCCATCATCAGCCTTTTCTCCTTTTTTCTCTCCTCTTTCCTTCCTCCTCCTCTGTCTTCCCTTTTCCCCCTTTCCTTCCCCCTCCCTTTTGTGTTTTTTGCTTTCCCCCATCTCCTTCCCCCCCCCCTTTTTCTTTTCCATCCCTCCTTTTTTTCTTTGTTTCTTTTTCTGTGATTGTATAGCTGTCTGGCACTTTCTTTGGATAAGCATGACTTGACGGCTCTGTCTGCCATCATAAGTTTAGAATATGGGTTAGGACTTGTCATGATCTGCCCATATAGAGGTTAGACTTGGCGTGCTCTGCCTCTAGGTTTTTTTGAACAATATATGTAATTTATTTAATTATTCAATGGTTCTATTTATTTAGTGAATGTCCTCTTCTTAAAATAACTAGTTGTTTTTAGGTTGATCATCATTGCATGCTTCTGCACTTTAATTAAATATTCACTAGCACTTTAAATTTGTACACATAAAGGTGCATGAGGGGCATGATGGTGCATGCTCTGATGATGACCTAATTGGTCGATACATAAGCGTGGCTTCTGGGTTCACACTCTCGGCTTCTCAGCTGTTCCTAAGTGCCCTGCATGTTGCTATTTGGTGCATTTTATTTGTGGAAAAAAGTTTCCTCCATTAATGTGCACAAGCACTTTAGTGTAATTACTTGCCAGATTGCACGTTTTGCACTTTGAGTTGCGATATTGCTGCACCGAGGGAAAATCATTTTCTCTTTTGCGCCAGCACTACTTACAGATGCCAAATACATCTACCAGCATTATCAAACGAACTACAAGGACTGCCAAGAGATTGAGTTCTTGGCTGGTGAAAGAGGAGCTGCTCTCCTCCATGTTGTTTTTTTATGGCTGCTATCTTTCAAATAAATGGTTTCATGGTTTATTCTGTGCCCATTTTGTGTCTAAAGTGCTGACCTCAAATAATGGTTTTCATACTTACTTTGTTCAGATTACTGGAGATGGCTGATCTATCTAATGTGGATGCTGCTTGTGCGGCTGGCGTGAGCGAGGCAGTAGTGACCTATAATAAGGCTATCTCTGAAGCACTCGATGCCATCACTCTGATCCATATAAGACTCAGATCTTCTCACTTGAGATCCCCTGATTTGACAGGGATCTCAAGGCGATGAAGATCATGGTCAGAGGTCAGAGAGTTGCTGGCAGAAGACCCAGTCGGAGGAGGACAAACTGGCCTTGCGTGCTCACTACAATGAGTACCAAGGAGCGATCAACCATAAAAAGGCAGAATCCCTGTCTAGGGAGATAGCTGCATGAAAAAACAGACCAGCCCAGCTTTTTCAGACTGTAGACAGACTTTTACATCCTATCTGTCTGCAGCTGAAGAAGGCTGCTTCAGTCACATTGTGTGAGGAGTTTTCTCTGTTTTTCTTTGACAGGGTGTCCTCTATCCAGTCGGGGATCCCATCAGTGAGACAAGTTCTGTCTCGCAGTAACCATCCCATGAGGAGCAGATGCCCTCCGTCCATCTGAGATGAGCTTAAACCAGTGGAGGTGGACGAGGTCACTTCGGTGATAGTTAAGCTGAAGCACACCTATTGTAACAGGACCTGGTCCTGATGCATTTCTTGATGAGATGCACCAAGACCGTTGGCCCAGAGTTCGCTGAGATTGTCTGATGCTCAACGCTAGATGGAGTCTTTATGGATGCCTTGAAGGAGGCTCGAGTAAGACCCCTCTTGAATAAACCTTCTCTCCACCCCGACATCCTAGCAAATTACCGCCCAATCTCCAACTTGCCATTTTTGAGCAAAGTTGTTGGGAAATTAGTGCCACAGCAGCTTGAGGATCACCTCTTGTCCTTTGAGATTTTTGAGCTATTCCAGTTGGATTTCTGGGTGAGGCATAGTACTGAAATGGCACTAGTGAGGGTGCAAAACCCAAACATTTTCAACACCTAGGCATATTCACAGGCTACCTAAATCTTATACACAAATTTCTAAATGTTTCTCTCCCACTGCCACTTTCCCAACCTGGCCTCCATACTACTATACACTGCTGTACTCACGTCAGTTACCAGCTGCCGCTCTCTCATGGGTTTGCCCTTTCAATTAAAGATATTCTGTATACTTACTATCACCCCTTGCCTTGCTGTTTGACCTTGGAGACGAGTTTGAGAAACTGCCCACGCCACAGGGGAAAAATTCAGCCATTACAGCTACTTCTTAGTGCTATAAAAAGGATGCTCCTGCTGCTACTCATCTGTACTGGTAATGTCAAATTAAACCCTGGGCCCCCTCTCCATTCCTGCCCCAGCTGATCTACCTTTAGTAAAAGGGTTATCATTTTTGCATTTGAATGCCTGTAGCCTTCTGAAAAAGCTTGATGCTACCAAACCCTGGACCCTCCACTGCTCTTCTGCACTGCTCTCCTGATGTTCTTGTAATCTCCCAAACTTTGCTAAGACCAACCACCCTGGACTATGAGGTTAACATTCCTTCATACAACTTGCTTCATACTGATAGGAAATCTCAGGGAGGGGAGTAGCCATCTATGTCCGGAACAACATAACCGCAACTATGGTGGACACAGCTACAGTCCCTAAGGAGTTTGAGTGCCTCACACTAAGAATTCAACCAGCCAAATCAACCTCTATTTGCATTAGTGGGTGCTATAGGCTCCCCTCAGCTAGTCTCTCTCTGCTCAAACACCTAAGTGACACACTAGCTACCACCTCATCAGAAGTATCCATAATTGGGGACCTCAACCTTGACTGGCTCTCTCCAGTCTCCTTACCATTGAAAGAGTTCTGTGATGCCCATGGACTTACCCAGATCATTAATGAAGCTACCCGCCCAAACACCACAAACCCAGAGCATAGCTCCCTTCTTGACCTAATCCTTGTAAGCAAGCCTCACCTCTTCTTCCACTCAGATGTATTCTTTAACGACATCAGTGATCACTGTGCCATTGCATGTGTAAGGTCTGCGCAACTCCAAACCTCCTCTTCCTCTAAATACATCCATAAGAGATGTAAACGGAACTTCTGCCCAGATGCTTTTCTCTATGACCTCCAGTATGCTAACTGGCAGAAATTTTACCTCACATCTTCTGTGGAAGAGGCACACAAGGTACTTCATGTAATACTCACCAGAACCCTAGACCTCCATGCCCCAGTTACCAAAAGCAGAACCAAAAGAAAATCATGTCCCTGGTTCACGGATAACCTAAAGACTGCCTTATGGCATAGGGATGCTCTTTGGAAAAGAGCCAGAAAGTCTAAATTGGCCACAGACTGGTCTGCTTTCCAAACTGCAAGGAATGTCTGCACAAAAACTATCTGCGAAGTCTAGTTATTTCTGCTCTGAGTGTAACGCATCCACTAGCTCTGCTAATAAGTTTTGGAAAACTTTAAGGGAGTTAGAAAGCCGTAATGGCGCTGGCACACTTCCCCACAAAACTTTGACTGGTGGTACCCACACTACAGTTAAAAATGAGATCCTTGACCTCCTTAACAATCACTTTGCCACAGCTGATGATGCAGTGCTATACATTGACAGATCAACTCTGGATCAAGCCATTTTGGACCTCTAGAACGATTTCAACATCCTCCAAAAAAATCTACTCAACTTAAAACTCTTGCTCAATGGCAAAAAAACTAAGGCCATAATTTTCTTTCCACTGGCCCCTCACCTCAAAAAAACCAAAAAACAGATAAGGTTCCTCACATAAGTACCCTTTTGGGAGAAGCCCTAGAGTTCATGGAACAATTCAAATACCTGGGGGTCTGGATTGACTACAAATTGTTTTTCACTGATCACATTGAAGAACTCATTAAGAAACTGCAATAAAGACTCAATATTTTCTTCAGGATCAAGCACTTACTAACCCAGGAGGTTAAAAACTCCTAGTCCAAGCTACCTTCTTGCCTCTCCTAGACTATGCGGACTTCCTATATGGCCATAGTACAAACACAGCTCTCTCCAAGCCGGATATTCTATGTATTTATTTGCTTTTGTTTACCAGGTAAGCACACTAGACAGCCAAGTGCCTATTTTCAGATGCAACCAGGGAGAATTACAGGGTGCAAACAATGCATCAGACAAAGTCATGGTAACATACAGGAACAGCAAGCATACATAAGTAGGTGATACACCATACGGGACATCAGGCATAAACAGTTAAGTAGGAAGATAGCAACAGGATACATACCAGTAGTAACATGTAGAAAACATCTAAATAACATCAAAATGTGGTAAAACATCAAAATATTAAGGTACAGTCAGAGTCAAGAGAGCCCGGGGAAAAAGGTAGGAATACGGGCAAAGTGGCAGAAAAAGTGCAAAAAAGTGCCTAGTGCAAATTCACAGCAAAATTAAACAGCAGTCTTGTAGCAACAGCGTAGAAGGGCGATGCCCCCAACTCAATCAACTGGGGGGGAGAGAGAGAGAGAGAGAGATGCTGCGAGGGTCTATATGGCACATAGACAGGCTGAGGCTGAGGCCGATTTAAGGAAGCTCCAGAGGGATGCTTTGAAGCAGAGATGGGAGGGAGAGGAATAAGGCACGATCCCCAGTACAGGTGCAGGTTTTGGGAACCAGGTGATCCTGTGCAGCACAGGATCTTAGGTGGTAGGCCAGGGTTTCATGTTTGAGGGGAAGAGCAAGCACGGAGGGGGTGGCCGTTCTGACAGTGTTATCAATGAAGTTACTGAGGACAAAGGAGTGGTGCTTTTCAGAGGGAAGCCACTCCAGCCACAAGTAAAGTTCACAGCGATGCATAAGATGAGGAGTAGAGAGTGCAAAGTGGCATATATTGTTATATGCAGTGTCCCATTTTGTGAGACTAGATTTTGGGACAGGGAAAAAGGTTATGAGCCCATAACAGAGCATGGGAAGGAGTATCCCCCTGGTTAGGATGAGCCGGGCAGCCGGGGTGAGGCAACTTTTAGCTCTGTAGGCAAGTCTGAGCTTGATGTTAGTTGCCTTACACATATTCCGAAGATGCGTGGTGAGGTCGAGTTGCGGGTCAAGGGTTATTCTCACATACTTAACAGAATACACGGCCTGCAGGAGGGTGCCATTTGTTCTATAGACATTTAAGGGAGCAGGGCAGGGATTAGCTTTGGCCGCAGAGCCAAAGAGCATGACCTGGGTCTTTTTCAGGTTGATGGTCAGCTTATGGCCCTCTAACCAGTTATGGATAAGCTCGAAGTTGGAGTTAAGCCTGGAGTTGATGACAGAGATATCCTGAGAGCTGGTCAGAACAACGAGATCATCCGCATAGAGGGTGGAGTGCCCATGGGATGTGACGGAGGGCAGTTCATTAATAAATAGGGAAAACAGAATGGGTCCAAGGATGGAACTATGGGTGACCCTGCAGGCAGCTGAGGACAGGTCAGAGAGGGTGCAGTTGAAGTTGGTGTATTGCTGCCTACCCTCAAGGTAGTTGGAGAACCAGGCAAGGGCAGGGGGGAGAATCCATGGGATTGAAGAGAGGAGCAGAGGAGGGAATAGTCACCCTGATTGAAGGCCTTCAAGAGATCCACAAAGATGGCACCAGTTAGTTTGCCTTGATCCGCCACAGTCCTAATCTCGGAGGTAATTACGGCTAGCACGGTGGATGTGCTGTGCCCTTTTCTGAAGCCATGTTGCGTGGGGGAGAGAAGGGTGTAACTCTGAAGGTAGTTGGAGAGTTGTGAGGCAACTACCTTTTCAAGGAGCTTACAGATAGCAGAGAGTATGGCAATAGGGTGATAATTCTTGATATCTTTGGGGTCACCTTGTTTGAAGACAGGGACAACCTTGGCCACTTTCCACATGTGTGGGATGATCCCCACGATAAGAGAAGTGTTAAAGATGTGAGAGACAGGCCAGGCAAGGAGGGGAACCCCCATGTTGAGCAGTTTTGGTTCGAGGCTGTCATGTCTATACCACAGAGCCCTTAGGTTCATTTCAGATGCCCCTTATGACACGTGCCACTGCATCCTCTATTCTTCCATAGGCTGGAGCTCCCTTAGCTTCAGGAGGCAAAAGAATGCTATTCTATGGACATATAAGGCAATCACTCATAAATTACCTCGGTACCAAACAAGCTGCCTAACTCCCTGCACCCCTAGTGCCTATTCTCTCTGAAGACTTACCATATTATATCTGGCCATCCCTAAAGTTAAAACATGCTTTGGTAGAGCCTCAATAAGTGTCACTCTTCCTATGCTCTGGAATAAGATCTAGAAAATCTTAAGGCTCGCTTCCCCTGTCACGTTCTCCCTCTTCAAATCTTTGTTCCTGAGGACCATCTCCAAAGTCTGTCATTGCTTCAAGTCAAGGTCTGAACATCATGATTTGTTACTGCTTTAAATTGTGGACTATAACCTCAACCATTGCCTGAGGCGTTATTTGAATCCTCCCTTCTGTCATTGTCCAAATCAAGGTCTCAACATCATGATCTGTCTTTGCTTCGAATATTGAACTGAAGCTCCAACCTTTGCCTGTGGCATCTGTCATATTCTCCCTCCGTAGGCGATCATGTCAAACCCTCTCCTATACCGTCTGACCTTCCCTCCCCACTCCCTATACCCCCTCCCCTTCCCGCCTCACTTGCCAGGCCATGCCTACAGTACTTATCAAAGGATTCTTACATCTCAATCTTCTTCACACTTAGACGCTAGAGGAACTGCCACTCCTGCTCACTATGACTCCTCCAATGGTGTTCACTGTATACTCTTTAGCTCATTACCTTATGTCCATATATTTGTATCCATGCAATCGTATTTAAATGGCACTACCTCCTGTTGAACCTATTGCTGTGTTCTGGTGCAAGTATCTTGTCACATGCGATGGTTATGTTATTATGTTGTTGTTATTATTACTATGTAATTGTTATGTATGTTCACTCTACCTGTAATATCTTAACCCTGTTGGCAATTGTTTTGCCCCAGGTCCATCCTGTAAATGAGCTTGTCTCAATGATGTTCTGCCTGGCAAAATAAAGATTCTGATTGATTAATTGATTGATTGACTGATTGATTGAAAATGACCTCCTTTAGGCTAGAGATAGAGGGGACAAGTAATTTCTTGTCCTGCTAGATCTCGCCTCAGCATTTGATACCATGGATCACAATGTCCTGCTGGATCACCTTCAATAGTTATGTGGACTTACCGGCACTGTCTTCTGCTGGTTTGAGCCCCACCTCTCTGGCAGGATGCAACAGTTGATGATGGGGAATTTTTCCTCATCCTCTAAGCTCCTGTCATGTGAGGTTCCTCAGGGTTCAATCCTATCACTGATGTTATTCACAGTATACACACTACCCTTGGAAGAGTTCATTTGACTATACGGCGTGAGGTTTCACTGCTATGCAGATGATACCCAGCTGTATTTGTCCACTGCCCCAGGAACATACAATGCTGTTGACATTCTTAACAGCTGCCTTGCTGAAATCAAAAGACTGGATGTCCTCTAGCCAGTTGCAGCTGAACCTGGATAAGATGGAGGCACTGGTGGTTGAGCCAGGTTAAGGGTGCGATAGAAGCATAGCTGGGGCAGACAGGTTTGGCCCTGGGATCAGCACCATTGCTGGCCTCCACTAGAGTGCAAACTATTGGCATGATCCTCAACAACAGATTGACCCTGGATGCCCAGGTGTCTTCTGTTGTTAAGGGTGGTTCTTACCACCTAAGGAACATTGCCAGGATTAAGCACCTAGTTCCACCTGATGACCTACCGACACTATTCATGCATTTGTTACCTTGAGGCTTGATTGCTGTAACTCTCTGTACCTCGAAGTCATTGAAGGGACCCTTCACCAGCTGCAGCTGGTGCAGAATGCAGTAGTGAGGTTGCTGACTGATCTGCCCAGGTCCAGTCACATGACCCCCATCCTGCGATCCCTGCATTGGCTGCCGGTCCAGGGGAGGGACATCTTTAAGGTGGGTTTGTTCACCTATAAGGCCCTATATGGGCTGGACCTTAGTTATCTGACTGAGCTCCTTTCATCTGCAACCTCAATCCTCTCCCTCCAGTCCTCAACTAGAGGGCTCCTTGACATTCCTAGGGTTAGGCTTAAAACCTCCAGTGACCATGCTTTCAGCGTCACCGGTCCTACCCTATGGAATTCATTTCCAGCCAGTGTCAGAAGAGCACAGACAGTTGAGGCCTTTAAGAAGGGGCTAAAGACCTGCCAGTTCTTGCAGGTCTTCCTCGAAGTGGCTATATGATCACTGTACACCACCCGTATGAGTTTGCTTTGTTTTCAGACAATAATACAATCATACATAGCCTAGCTACTTTTACTACTGTTGAAATACTATTATAATGTTTTAAAATTGTATTTGTTGGATGTTTTATCCTGTATCAGTTACCCAATTTTTACTGTCTGTGTAACATATTCTGTAAGGCACCCAGAGCCTCTGAGATTGGGCACCATAAAAATAAAACTTGCCTTGCCTTGTCTTGCTTGAATTGCGAACCATTTCTTATGCAGGAGTGGATTTTTGAGTACTTGTTAATGTGCTAAAATATTATAATAACTGGTCAGCAATTTTTTCTATGGCCTGACCAAGTTATTATTTGCCAAACAAGAGCCAAGTCACTCAAAACAAAATCACTCCGTCATTTGCTAATCCTCCATTTGTGGGTGGGCTGAACAGTCACAGAAACATGGTGGCTCCATCTCTCGCTTTTGGAGGAGCCACCATAACATCTTTGAACTCCGGAGAGTTTTGTTTTTAGTACACATTATAACAGTATCTGGTTGATCCTGCTATATATATTTTTTTAAACTCTTATGTCGTTGATCCTGCTCTTCCTCCCCCATGAAATGGACCGTGGCTGTACACACAGCACCAGCTTGATTGCCAAGTAAACGGCCTGATTGCAACAGCGGTTTCTGGGAGCCATCTGAAACTGCAAGTAAAAAAAAATGGAACATCAAGAAAAAACAAAATAAAAAAAATGAAGAGGGATGGAGAGACAGTGTGTGTGTGTGTGTGTGTGTGTGTGTGTGTGTACGTGCGCGTGCATGCGTGTGTGTGTGTGTGTATCTGCATGAGTGAGATACAGGAACACCAGAGAAAGGTTGGAAAAAATTGCTGACATAAATTCCATCTACCACTCTGTCACACAGGTTATTGGGTAAATATTCAGCAGGAGCACTCTTTACTCAAATATCACCTCTGGACTGTCAGTACCTAACATCTGCACTGCAAATACTTGCAAGTGAACGTTCATCATTGACAAATGTTTGTGTCACCTGAGTTGCGCTTTTGTGTAATGGTATCTGAGTCTAAGATGTACATAGAGGATAATGGCTGGGGATCGGGCGATTACCACACTGTAATCACCTTGAGTGGTTGCTAGGGCAACATGATAAACCTCAAGAGCGCAGCTCGAGGGGTTTACTGTAGCCCTAGCAACCACGAGAGGTGATTTCAGCGTGGTTGTCACCCGATCCCCAGCCATCATCTTTTATAATGTATGGTCAAAAAAAACACTGTTTGCATTCTATGTGTGAGAATTATGGAACTCTGGTGCATTCTTTTTTGCTATGCCACTGTTTGAAAGTTCTGAAGTGTGGTTAACAACTTTTAAAATTCTAATCAGTGCATAACAAAGCTGTGTGACTGCTGATTATGGTGGTTAATAGGCACTTACCATATATTATATGTATATCCTTTGTTATTTTACATAAATAGTACAATAACATAAATAATAAAATAAAAATTGGGTTGACTCTTGTTCTGTGTTACTTTTACCATGTTTTTATATGTATTGATTTAAGTGTTTATGCATATGTAGTGCTGTGTAATGTTTTCACTATTGGCATTATTGAAAAAATAAACTGGCATGCTGTGTGCTATATCTTGGCATGATGTAGTATTCCATGGCATGTTGTGGTATGATATGGTGTGATGTGTTATGTGCCCTTCTCTCCTCAGTGCCTATAGTCTTTAAAAATGCACACTAACATTGGTGATGGCTTCTGAGAGGAGCTTTGTACAACCGTTACCTATGGCACCATTATTGAAACATACTGTAGTTTTAGAAGTTAAAACTGTACCAGGCAGCATGGGGCATCATGAACACATATTTTGGAGCTGGCCAAGATTACAAGGCTACAGGGAGGCAATTAATAATGCCATACCCTCTATCTTAGGAGTGCCTAACTTAGAAGGGCTAAAATCGGTGGTCTGGGTCATCCTTCCTACAAGAGTTAGACAGAGAGGGAAGTTATACCTTTTCAACATTCTAACAGCAGTGGTCACAAAGGGGACCAACACAAAATTGGCTCCAACCAGACCCTCCCCAGCCACTTGATGTGGCTCAAAAATGTGAAGAACATCGTAGAAATAGAGTGGATGATGGACAAGCTCTGTCAACCACAGAAAAATGCAAGGGGTACTGGAAGGGACTCTGGTCCTAGAGCAGACAGCAGCCTTGCCATGATAGAGCCTGGGGAACAAACTAGTCAGGGGAAAGGATTGGGGTAAACCACAGGGAACTGTGAGCCCAAAACCATGGTAGTATTTCAGAGTCATATGGTAGAATATCTAATACATTTGGAAAGGGTGATAGTTGATAGGCATTCACATAATATTAATAATGAATTGCTGCTTGACGTGACATGTTGTGTAGTGTTTTGGTATTTTCTTTGTATTGTTTCTTTTCTCCTGTGGTTTGTGTTATGAACACTGTCACTGTATGAAGTAGTGGAACTGAATGAATTGTGATGTTGTTTTTTACGAAAACAAAATTCAATAAAACATTATTGCAAAAAAAACTGTGCTAGACACTTGTCACTACAGAATCAGCTAAGCAGATGGGGCCTTTAGGTACTAGAATGTAAAGTGCTTCTGTTGGCAAATCAAGTGTTTACTAACTGGTGCTGCAGAGGACAACTGTCTGCCAATGTACAACATGTTTTGACAAGGCCGCTGTAAACCGTGCACAGGATGTGCAGCACACTGTTTGAAGGCTGATGATATGCAACTGATATAATGTGTTTCACTGCATTCAATGGGCTGATTCCCAAGAAACAAATCCAGGTCCATTAGCTGACAAACAAAAATCTCTTCTGGCAACGTATTTGCATCTAGTAAATCCCTTAAAACCTCAATATGTTTTGCAGTAGTGGAGAATGACACAGACATGATTTTTGAGCATCTAGTGAAAGCAAAATAAGGTTTGTTGATATCTTTTGCAGCAAAGTTCATGTGCAAACAGAACCAAGACTTGGATGAATGCTCACAAAACCAAGAGTTGGTAGAAACTCACTAAATCCTACAGATAGATAGATAGGTAGAAAAACAGACAGACAAACAGCTTTACTGGGCTGAAGGTGATGAACAGTAAAATACCAAAACATACAAATAAAACTAAAAGTAAACATAACATGAATAATATAAATAAATCACAAATAGATGCTAACTAAATCAAGGCATAGAGTGGTGCTCATAACATCAAAATTTAGGCAGAGGTTCAAACAAACAAGGCTTGGAAAGATGCTTCCAAACAATGGTTTATGTCTCACTCAGAGAAGAGCTAGACTGACAAGCGGTGGGCTGGTGACCAGTTATGGCAGTGGCAATGAGTTTGGTCAGACTGGTTAATTATTCTGCTTACCAGCAGGCAGTGCACCCTCCTTAAATTCTCTTCACCGATCAGTGCTGGGGAGTCCATCACCCTTGCAGAAATGGGTTATTAAGGGGCTCACAAGTTGTTATGGTGTATCTTGGGACTGGTGGTTCAGGGCGTAGGGATGGTTTGGTGGTAAAAAGTGGGTGAGGGTATGGGAGACTCTTCTGCCAGGGGCTCAAGTGTCCCTATATTACCTTGAACATCTTGAGTGGTGGGAGAGTAAGGGTAGGGACCTTTATTTACACCAGTGAGGGGGGAGTTAAAACAACAGTATTTGTTAGTCACCATGCAGTTTTTTTTTATTTCAACAATAATGTTTGTCTCACAAAAGCATCAATATATCCATCCTTTGTTGTTTTCTTTCATTCCTAAACTAAGATATGGGACTTTTGAGTTTTTACAAGTTCCCACTCCCGTGCCATACTTGCCATGAGAAAAATTAATATCTTGGTACTGTGCTGTTCTGTTTACCATCAGAAACATGATAACTCCATCCTTTTATGAAGTTTGATACACTTTATTAGAAAGAAAAAATACAACAAACATTATAACACAGAATACAAGTAGAAAACAACCATAACACCACCCACGCCACCCTAGCGGAGCGATCCATATAAAACCACCTCACTAGTATAATTCAGAAGAAGAAAAAAGCAAATTAGATAACCTAGAAGAAGGGCTAATGTGTGTCAGGCCCGAAAGAAATAATAAACAGTAACAGAAATAAATTATATCATATATAATGTATATAACCTACCCCAGCAAGTATCAAAAAGTGGGAGTCCATTGCGAAGACTCACAATCATTCTCTCCACTCTAAGATAGGTTACCAATTCCTGTAACCACTCACAGTAGGAGAGGGAGACCTGGTCCAGCCAATGTCACAGAACCACTCTCTTGACCGAGAGAGCAATTAAATGCCATGTAATACTTCCTCTCTTTAACCTGGATCTGACCATAATCCCCAATGATACATATCTCTGGGGTGAAGAGACCAAGCAGACCTAATAAAGGATCTGCTTTCTCTTCAATAAGTCACCACAAGGAAGCCACCTTAGGACAGTCCAAGAAGACATGCAAAAGAGACCCATCCAACAGTCCACATCTGAAGCAAAGAGAAAATGGAGCTCTGCCAATTTTAACCATTTACAGAGGTATAAAATACATGTTATTTAGAATATTAAATTGTGTAAGTCTGAGCTTACCTTGCTAAACCAACATGTAAACATTTCTCTAGATTCTCTGCCATTGAGAGACATCCAAAGAATAGGATGTATTCCAGTGGGCAGAAGATCCATCCAGTCCTGGAAACAAGCTAGAAAATAATAGAGAATATAAGGCAGCTACTGTATGTGGTTTAAAATTTAGATCCTGGATAGAGTGCAAAAGCTCATAGCTATCAACCTCCCAGACATCTGGCCCAAACCACGAAGTCAGCACATGCCTCAGTTGGTAAACCTTAAATATCTGAGTTCCGTCCAGGTGATATTATGCCAGTATCTCTTGGGAGGAATACAGAATACCCTAGTTGAGCAGGTCATACACTCTAGTGTTGACAAGTTGTGGCAACCACTTTTCAGTCAACATTTGACCCCCCTCCCACACCTTTAAATTAGGAATCCTCATAATCGGCTGTGAGACATCTCTATAATTAACATACTTGAACCATGAACAGAATGGTGAATAGACTTTCATTGAATCACCTATGACCGATTCCCATAGGTAGTGAGGAAGGGACCTCTGAGAAAGAAGAACAATGCTGATACTGAGACGCCTGTGTTAGCTATTAATTCTAATTCCAATTCCAGCCAAATAGGGACATAATCTAGAACCTGACCTGCAGGGAGAGGATCTAACATTAGAAACATCTTACTCAGATGACTGACAAAATAGTAAACTGGAAAATATGGAAGTCGGAGTCCACCACAAACTTTGGAAGCTGCCAATGTAAGATATGACCTGCGTGGGGTTTTACCAACCCAAATAAAGTCTGAAATTAAACCATGTAGTTGACTGAGCCAGGAAAGTGGGAGAAACATGTTTAGCATATTCAGAGGATAGAATACCCTAGGAAGAATATTCATTTTGACTATGTTGATCCTCCCCCACAAGGACAATGGTAAAGTTTTCCAATGTCTAAGGTCATACTGCAACATTCCCAACAAATCATCCAAATTAAGCTTCCACATGAGATGCTTACTTCGAGAGAGGTGAATACCCAGATATTTGATAAATTTAGGGGCCCATTTCAATCCCAATGCATCAATATCTGCTTTATTAACCACATCGTTAAGAGGTAATATTTCTTATTTGTCCAGATTTAACTTGTAATTAGAAAGGCGTCCATATGAGCTAATAACCTACAAAGCCACAGGGATAGATACTTGGGGATGAGTGGTATGTAGCAGAATATCATTTGCATACACCGAGATTTGAAGATTTTTAGAACCAATTTTCACTCCCGACTATCCCAGAGCACCCTTAAATTTCTGATTTAAGGGTTCCAAATATAAATTAAACAACAATGGAGAAAGGTGATATTTCTGCCGAGTGCCCGAATGTAATACAAATGTGGAGGAGAAACACCCATTGCAATATATGCGAGCCCTCGGACCACAGTATAAGGTCTTAACCCAACCAATAAACATACGAGGAAAACCAAACTCCTGTAGCATAAGAAATAAAAATTCCCAGTTGACTCTGTCAAAAGCTTTCTCCACAGCCAGGAAAACTAATGCAGCTGGCGTAACCAAGTCCCTGGATGCTGAGAAAATATGACTAGGCTTACAGAGATGATCCGACGATGAACGGCCAGCTATAAAACCTATCTGCTCTTGACTAATAAGACCAGCCCATACCATTGTGATCCAAGCTGCCAAAGGTTTCATAAGAATCTTTATATCATAGTTCAATAAGGAGGTGGGTCTATAACTAGCGACTTTAGTGGGTATTTTATCCGGCTTAAGCAGCAATACTATCAAGGCCTCCAAAACTGAGGGATCTGTGGTGCCATGCTCCAACAGATAAACAAAAAAATGGTGCAACAGGGGAACTAACTCAGGGACGAATGTTTTACAAAAACTAGAGGTGAAGCCATTGGGCCCCGGCACTTTATCCAACACAAAGTCCTCTATAGCCTCAACAATCTCTGATGGTAATAAAGGCCTGGTTAAAAAAGGTTATTTGCTCTACAGACAATTTAGGAAGGGAATACTTACCAAATAATCCAAAACTTCAGCAGACGTAGGAAAGTTTGACATAGGACCATAAAGATCCATATAGTACGATGCAAACTCTTGTGCAATATCTGGGGGGGCAGACTTAAGGGTGCCATCTATAGACTCAATAGTGGGAATCAGGCAGGACACCACCTGCCATCTAAGGCAAAGGGCAAGCAAATGGCCCGCCTTCTACCCCTGATCGATGTAATTTGAGTGGGTCTTAAGGAGAGTATATTCCGCCTTGTCTCATAAGAGGTCAGCATATTTGTCTTTAAGGATTATTAATTCCCTATGATTTCCTTCAGAGGACGGGGGGACAGGGACGTCTCCAGAGCTGTGCTATGAGCCAGGAGAGTGGAGGCTTCCTTAAAGTGAATACATTTCCTGTTAGAGGCCAGTCTAATAAATTTCTCTCTAAGAAAACATTTGAGGGCACACCACTCCAATTCTCTCCTTTCAATGGAGCCAGCATTCTGGGTCATAAATACTGAAATCTGTGTTTTAATCCATTATACAATAAACTTATCCTTAAGGAGTTAATTATTAAGCTACCAAGAAGAATCCCTCTGGACATTAGGGGACAGGGACAACTTCCGCCACACAAAAGCGTGGTCTGAGAGGACCCTTTGAGCAATCCCACTGTCCAGCACGCCTGGCATACTTGATTGTGTAATCAAGATATAAGCTATTCTAGAGTAAATATCATGGACAGGTGAATAGAAAGTAAATTATTTGTCTTGCAGATGTAACACCCTTCATGGGTTGTGGTAACTCCATCCTAATACGTTCACATTATGAATTGAGCATGTACTTTTGATAGGTAACCGCAACAGAAGAGATAATGACATTCATTAATGACAGTATTAGCTATGAAAGCTGTTTCAAAAATATCTCAATAAAACAAAAAATACACGGAGGATGAATCTAATGATGTCAGAAAGAATCTAATGATGTCAGAAATACATTTTTGCTAAAAAAAACTATATGATGAAATTTTTTGTTGACTAACAAATACTGCTACTTTAAAAACATCTGAGAAAACCAAAAACACTCTGAGGATGAATCTAAGGATGTCAGACATACAATTTTCCTAATAAACTGTATGATGACATTTTTGCTAACTAACAAATACTGTTGCTTTAGTTTTGAGCAACTTTTGTGCACCAGATTGCTGAATAAATTGTTAGATCAAATAACTCCAATCTAGTAATTTTTTTGACTTCCAATCAGATCAGAATTGGAGCAGAAATCAGATAATCCAGTAATCTATTTGAGTTATCAAACTGAATTTGAATTACCCATGTACAACTTATATGCCCACAAAACCAAGGATGGGCTTGATAATCACAAAACCAAGGATGGGCTTGATAATCACAAAACCAATAATGGGATTGATAATCACAAAACTGAGGTCTAGGATTGACAATCCATACCGTAGGGACAGAGAAAAAGGGAAGGGGGCACTAGTGGCTATTTATGTAAGGGATGGGATATTGTGAAGCAGTGAGGAAGGGGAGGAGGGGAGGGCTGAAGACTTATGGGTACAGCTTGAGAACTCAAAAGGCAGGAAGGTTAGATTGGGGGCAGTGTACAGACCACCCTCTCGAAATGAGGAAATTGACAGGGAGTTGAGGGAGCAAATAAGGAGGTTTAGTGATAAGGGCAATACTGTGATAGTAGGGGATTTCAATCTGTGAGGGGTAGACTGGAGCACCTCAGCTACTATAGTGCCAGGGAACAGGTCCTCCTTGGGGCCTTCCAGGATTGTTTCCTAATGCAGAGGGTAATGGAGCCAACCAGGGAGGGAAACATACTGGACCTTGTGTTAACAGACAGGGAGCATGTCCAGGACATAGGGGTGGAAGACCCCTGGGAGAAAGCGACCACCGTACAGTGTGGTTCTTTCTCAATCTAAGTAAAAAGGCAGCCAGAACCAAGACAAAGGTAGTGGACTTCAAAAGAGCAGATTTTGGCAAAACGAAAGGCATACTGGAAGGGCACCTCACCAACATCCACCCAGACATGGATGCTGACCAGAAATGGGCCATCATCAAGCTGGGTCTGGCAGAAGCCACTAACTCAAGTACAAAGATCCAAAGCAAGAAGGCCAGGTCCAAAAACCCAAGCTGGTTGAGCAGGGAGGTAGTAGAGAGGGTGAGGAAGAAAAGAGCTGCCTTCAGAAGCTATAAGAGATCCAAAAGAGAGGAGGATAGGGAGGAGTATGTGAGAAATCCAGAGAGGTGAGTAGAGTAGTCAGGGCAGCCAAGGCTTCAAGGGAGCTAAGATTGGCACAGGGGATCAGAGAAGGGAAAAAGGATTTCTTTGGATACATAAGGGAGAAGAGAAGTTATAAAGATCAGATTGTCAGGATCAAGAAAGTTGGAGGGTGGGCAGAAAAGGGGGTGGAGCAGGCAGAAGCACTCAGTGAGTACTTCTGTTCAGTGTTTACCAAGGAGAGGGATGGGCCCATGCCCCAAGGGAAAGGCAGGGTGGGCATGGGGGGAGTGGGGGTAACAGATAGGGAGATCCCAGTGAGCAGGATGTTGAAGGGCCTTAGGTCTCGGAGGGTGGATAAGGCGCCAGGTCTGGACAGCGTGCATCAAAGGATCCTGAAGGAGTTGGTAGAGGTCCTGGCAGGACCTCTGGCAGACTTGTTCAACACCTCCCTGGGGACTGGGTGCATGCCCCAGGACTGGAGGATGGCACATGTGGTGCCGCTCCATAAAAGAGGGCCCAAGGATGAACCAGGTAACTACAGCCTTACTTCCATTGTGGAGAAGCTAATGGAGACTATCTTTAAAGAGAGGTTGGTGATCTTTCTGGAGGAGAATGATCTGCAGGATGATAGGCAACATGGATTTGTTTTGGGTGGATCCTGCCAGACAAACCTGGTTGACTTTTTTAACTGGATGACAAGGGCACTCGATAGGGGCCATGCGGTGGATGTCCTATATCTGGAATTCAGCAAGGCTTTCAACTCAGTACCACATGGAAGGTTGACTAGTAAGCTGAGAAACCTGGGAGCGGGGGAGAAGCTGGTTAGATGGATTAGGAACTGGCTGCAAGACAGACAGCAGAGGGTAGTTGTAGGGGGAGAAATCTCGACTCCCAGAGCTGTAACCAGTGGGGTCCCACAAGGCTCGGTACTAGGACTGGTGCTATTTAACATCTTCATTGCTGACATTTCAGATGGGATTAGGAGTAAGAGCACCCATTTTGCAGACAACACAAAGATCAGTGTAGAGGTGGATAGTGTGGAAGAGGGCAGGTACTCCAAGAGAATTTGGTAAGATTTGAGCACTGGTCAGACACATGGCAGCTGGGGTTCAACACTAAGAAGTGTGAAGTCATGCACTTGGGAGTCAGGAACACTGGAAATTGCTACTGGCTAGGAGGGGTGCGGTTATCCACTTAAGTAGAGGAGAAGGATCTGGGGGTAGTAGTCAAAGGAGATACGAATAACTCAGCGCAGTGTAGGAAGGCAGCGGCCAAGACTAATAAGATGCTGTGGTGCATTGGCAGGAAAATCACCTCTAGGAGAGAGGAAATCATTCTGCCACTATACAGGTTGCAGGTAAGACCACACTTGGAGTACTGTGTGCAGTTCTGGTGCCCCTATTTAAAGAAGGACGTCAAGCTACTGGAAGGGGTCCAACCCAGGGCAACAAAGATGATCCATGGGCTGGGGGAAAACCATATGAGGAAAGACTGGGGGAGCTCAACATGTATTCCCTGGAGGACAGAAGGGAGAGAGGGGATATGATTGAGACCTTCAAATACTTAAGGTCATGAATAGGGTTAGTACCGAGGGCATGTTTAGATTAAAGGGGGGAGGGACACAAGTGGACACAATCTGAAACTGGAAGCTGGAAGATTCAGGAGGGAAATGAGGAGGCACTACTTCATGGAAAGGGTGGTAGCGAGATGGAATTCACTGTCAGAGGAGGTGATATCATTGAAATCTGTGGGCATTTTTAAGAGGGGTAGGGACAGGGTCAAAGGTAAGATCAAAACTGGGTGGGAACCTGAGGAGGGGGGAGTCAGCAGAAGGGGCCGATAAATCAGATAAATGGGCAAGGGGTGGGGGGAAGCTGCAGTAGATTAGACTGGGAGCTGCACACTTGAGCAGACTTGATAGACCATATGGCCTGTATCTACTGCAATTTTTGTATGTTCATATAATCACTAAACTGAGGTCTGAGATTGATAATCAGAATGTCAAACATGGGATGGATAATCATAAAACCAAGGCTGGGATTGATAATCCCAAAACCAAGGCTGACATTGATAATTCCAAGATCAAGGATGGGATTGGTAACCATAAAGCTGAGGTCTGGGATTGTTAATCCCAAAACCAAAGATGGGATTGATTACCACAAGACCAAAGATGGAATTCATAATCATAAAACCAAGGCTGGGATTGATAATCACAAAACCCAGGATGGGATCAATAATCACAGAACTGAAGTCTGGAATTGGTAATCACAAAACCGAAGACAGGATTGATAATCACAAAACAAAGGCTGGGATTGATAATCACAAAACCAATGTAACCAGCCTCTCACTCCCAGATTCAAGGATTCAAGGCCAACTACTAAAAGAAGCACTCTTAAAGGTTAACTTTCTCCCTCCGAGTTGCTCCCTGCCTGCTCTCAGTTGGAGACAGAGTGTCTGAATGTTGGTGCTGTGTGTTTTAAGACCTGGCCAGTGAGGCTTGGACATAAATATTCAAGCCAGCTGGGGCTTGCAGGTCATTCCTGATGAGTTTGACTTCCTTTTTAAGAAGACCAGCAGCCCACAGGAAGGCCTCATTTTTTCTTATCCCTCCGGGAGGGGGGGGTGAAAGCCTCCTTTACTAGCATAAAGAGGACTTCGGAGTTGTTGCCCCAGAGAGGGCAATTCCAGCTAAATTTCCCTGAAGGGCACCTAGACAACCAGCAGGGAAAAGTGGTGGGCCTCCTCTCAAAGGAGGCTGCCAGGGGCTCTTGTCATCAGTAGCAGTTCAATCAATCAATCAATCAATCAAAATCTTTATTTATTCAGGCGAACATCATTGAGCAAAGCTCATTTACAAGATGGACCTGAGTGGTCATACAAATGAGGATACACGTATTATTACATAGACAAGAATAGCATAAACAGCAATACAATGACATGAAATGGTTATATACAACAATTTACATATATACAAGGAACAGTAGAACCATTTAGCCTGTAAGAAAAAAGGGACAAAGGGAATCGCAGGCATAAAATATAAATTATAGGGTCTAACTAGTTTTTATGAGAATATAATAGGTGATTTGGAAGATAGAAATTGAATTAATATAATGGGCGGAAAAAGGAAGGTGGGTCAGGTAGGGTAGGGGATTAGGCTGTATAAAAGCAATTGCAGAGCTCTGGAAAAAGGGCGGAGAACAATCTTTTGAAAGATGCCAGAGGTAGTAGGCTATCTAGCTTCATGGATTTTTGGAGAGAGTTCCATGCAACCGCTAAGGTATAGCTGAAAGCAGCCCTCCCAAACCGGTGCAGGCATTGGGGACCTTTAATATGATGAGTTTACTGATCCTTAAGGTGTAAGGCCTAGTTGTAATTTGGGTAAAGCAATCAGTGATATAGGTAGGTAGTTTGCCTGTTAACGCTTTGAATATCCAGATAGCAGCATTCCTATTTCTTCTGTGTTGTAATGATGTCAGTTGACTGCCATATAAAGGAGCAATGATGGGTGCTGGAGGAAGGTCAGTAATAAATCTTATGGACCTGTGATACAGGGTGTCCAGTTTATGTAGAGATAGACGTGAACAATGGCAGTAGAGAAATGAGCATAGTCAATGAGGATAGGAATGAGGCCTGAATTAACCTTTTTTTGGAATCACTGTTTAGGTAATGTTTTATTCTAAAAAATAGTCCAAGCCTCTGTCTTAGCTTTTTAAGTAGCTCTTCAATATGGACAGAATAGTCAAGCCTGTTATCTATCCAGACTCCAAGGTATTTGAAGTTATCAACAAATTCCAGTTTCTCTCCAAGTAAGGTGGATAATTGTAGGGTGGTGGATGTTGGGGTAGTGGTAGAGCAACTCTTTGTGGCAAAGAACATAGCTTTTGTTTTTTTGGCATTTAGAAGTAGTTTTTTGTCAAGTAGATTGTGCTGCAGAATGGAGAATTCGGATTGTAACAGTTCCAGACTTTAGAAGGTGAGGGATTGCTGACATATAATACAGTATCATCAGCAAACAGATGAATGTTAGATTGAGTGAGGTTGGCATCAATATTGTTTATATAAATGGCAAAGAGGATAGGGCCAAGAATAGAGCCTTGTGGTACACCCCTTAGCAGTGGTTTTGAGGTGGATAGGTAATTTCCATTTTTAACCAGTTGTGACCTATCTGAAAGGTAATCCTTAAACCAGTTGAGTGATAGGGAATCCAGGCCTAGTGAGTTAAGGGAGGTGATTAATAAGTCATGATCCACTGTCTCAAAGGCTTTGCTCAAATCCAGGAACACAGCACAGGTACAATTTTTCTTACCCAAGGCAGTCTGCCAATCGTTAGTTACCTTGGCTAAGGCAGTAATGGTGCTATGCTTTGATCTGAATCCAGATTGTGCAGAATTTAGAAGGTTGTTGTTATCCAGATAGTCCCTTAATTGAGAGTTTACTAGTTTTTCGAGCATCTTGGATAGTACTGGTAGGATGGAGATAGGCCTGTAATTGTTGAGATCCCTAGTATCACCAGATTTGAGTAATGGAACTACTTGAGCTGTTTTCCAAGTAGAGGGAATGGATCCAGTAGTTAGGAGAGATTGAAGAGATGAGTGAGGGGCAGATAAGACATGTGAAGCAATTTTCAGGAAATAGGGATCCAGGAGTCTGCACCTGCACTCTTAGTAGTGTCTAAATTAGAGGGAGATCTTCCACTTCTTTCACGGATATTGGGATGAAGGAAAAGTTGAAGTGGCCATTTGTCCCACAGTAGTTTGCAGGTTCAAGGACCGATCTCAGGATATTTGCAGGTGATGAGTCAAATGCTAGGCCAGCTGTGGTGAAGTGAACATTGAAGGTATTTAAGATTTCTTGTTTACCTGTAATTTCTGTATCATTTAGTAGCAGTTTGGAGGTTAAGGCAGGAGTAGAATTTTGGCCCAGAAGTCCTTTTATTGTACCCAGAGTCTGGATAGGTTATTGTAGGAGGCATCAATTCAGCTGTATAATAGGCAGTTTTGGCAGTTCTTATTTTTGTACATGAATTCCTTGCTTTTCTGAAATTTAGCCAATCTCTGGTGTCCTTTGTTTTCTTGCGTTTTCCACAGTTTGTCTCTGGTTCTCAAGGCTGCTTTAAGCTCAGAGGTGAACCAAGGGCAGGATTTTACCTTAGTTCTGATACTGGTGATAGGTGCATGAATATTGAGAGCATTAGTGATAATATCCTTTAAAGTCTGGAGAGCTATTTCAACAGAGGTTGTAAGATAGAAATCTTGCCAATATATTGTATTACTCAGGTCATGGAGGTAACCTGAGATATTGAAATTCTTTTTTGACCTTTTGAGGACAAATTCTGCAGGATTTGATGGTTTGAGTGTGGATCTTATGCCAGCTATAGGGTAATGGTCACTCACATCACTGCACTGGAGTTCACCCCCTGCGAAGTGGCAGTATAGGAAAGAATCCCAGGCACAGCAGGACCAAGAGTGAACCTCAACGTGGTCATGTAACTCAGCAGCAAGTATTTGGGACAGTCCCTTATTTTACCACGCAGAACCCCACTGTCCAGTATTGAGAGAATTCTGTCTCACATTCTAAACAGAGATTTTAAAGTAAAAAAATCATATTAACTTATGTTGCTAAATGAACAGCAAACTTTGTGAACAGGAAAGCACAGATATCAACAGTGTTATGAGCTTCTAGCTCCAGGATTTGATGATGTGTCCCACATGAGGACTTTTATTCTCTTATGTTTAGGGACAGTGCTTACATTTGAGTGAGGAAAAGCTGAGAGGTGTACCCCTGTGCTTTCTTCACATCTAACTGGCCAGTAGGGCCCTGCTACAGGCTGTACCTTAGTGGGAGGGGGAAATATTGGGAGAAAAGTGGGAGCCACACTTCTTCACCCAGTTGCCTCAACTGTTTCAACAAGTCCCCTATCCTCCCACCTCATGGGTGTGACTGGTTCTGGCCAACCAATACAGCCCATAGAGCTGAAAGTCTTGGTCAGGAAGGGTTGGATGGATGGTATCTGGAGTCAGAGAGGATGCCTAAAGAAGGAAGAAGAGGGCTGGAAGGGCTGGCCCTGCAGAAAGAGGAGGGTTGCAAAGTCAGTATACAAAGGAATAACCTCATGTGATGCATTCTGCCATAAACAGATATCTGTCAATAATTGTTAGTAAACATTGTGGAAGCAATTCCTCATTCATATATTCCATTTCTTTTCCACTTCGCAATAACAAGATAAAACAAATACATATAATATATACCAAATAACTACATCACATATACATGAAGTGATTTGGATGCAAACATTTATACTATATAGAATATGATCGACTCTTACAAGTTGTGCAGTGTGGAATTTTCAAATTCTGACAGAACAGAATTCCACAGAATTTCAGAAAATTCCCCCTAATTCCATAAAATTCTGTCTGTAGCAGAATTCTGAAATTTCAAAAATGGGAATGTTTTTGCAGAGTAGTGTTCTATGGGTTCCATAAACTGCAGATTCCTTTCCCATTATCCACTGAACACTATTCAGCAGTTTACATAATCTGTGGAAAGTTGTGTGACAGTTTACGTATTTTGGAAGTGGAATTGCTGTTTTGTGCAAACTCCACCAGCGGCATTCTGCATAGCTCTTCTTATTAGTATAACAGCTGCTCTGTCACTGAAAGAATGCAGGTGATCCACTGCTGTTATACTGCTAAGAGTAGCTCCCAAAATCATTTTTAACTGTACCTTTTTTAAAGAAACAGACCAGGTTTTCCACTGGGCAATCATCCTTGACCTTGGCTCTGTGTCTGAGACACTCATCAAAAAAAGTGTTTCACAAAAATGAAAGGAGCGCTGCCATTGGTTGAGAGCATCACCAATGCAGCTTATCCAGTAAGTAGGGAAATGGGCAGCATAGGTGAGCCAAGCGGTCCTTATCTGCCGTCAAAGTCTATGTTCCTATGCTACCTTGATCTATAATTAATGTAATGGATAAGAACAATTCTCTAATCTGATTGTCTAACAGGTATGTTTAACATTTTCATGACAGTGGTTGGAACTATTACCGGCAGCTCAAGCCTCATTACATCCCACATATCCCAACACTGCATAACCATCACACACTGAGAGGCTGAAACATTTCCATTAGGCAAGATTTTATATGTGTCTAAACATTTTTTTTTTATAAAACCAATGCATCTGTTTTATAAGTACAATAACACACCAGGGTGTGCAGTTGACCTGGGTGGGAGTGTTCACACCTTGAGCATTACGACACAACCAAGACATATGTATGTATATTCCCAACTAACCACACATCATGTCATGGCTTACTGCTTACATAAATAACCGGTGTTCCACTACAAGGCAAATATGTTTAAATTCGGTTTCCAGCACAAACAACCTGCCGTGGACTTTTCTTGCCCATAGGATCATGGTTTAACCATGGCTGTGCATGGTTAAACCATGACAGAGACCATAGTTATTCATGACTTGTCCATGATTGTAACTATGGTTATCCATGGACAACCAGTGATAGTAGATGGCCCAGAGACAAACCATGGTCAATATAGTTTGAGAATTATTCAGATTGATCATGGTTATTCATGGTTGTTAATTTCACACATTTCCTGCACTATAAAACACAATTCTACACCGCTCAGGTAATTTCATTTTTTCTAACATTAACCTTCTGTAATGAATATGTATTATCCACAAATACTTTTGAAATAGCTTGACAAGCTAGATAATTCACCAATTGTATAGGTGAAGTGTGCTGAGGATGTTATGTAGTTGAGAGTGGTAGAGACAAGAGTTTCTCTCTCACTGGGGTCGAGTAGAGCTAAATCGATTGGGTGGTATGCCGGTTCTTTAACTATTTGGCTACACAATGAAATCTTCACCAAAATAGAGACACAGGAGGAACAGCTCGTGAAAAGGACCAGTTTATTAAGCAATTGACCACAGAACTTGGAGCAGGAGAAAAAGGGTGATGACATTCACTTCACTTTCTATTGCTACTATAACTCTATAGAACCATATACTATAACTATAATTACTGAGATTACCATCACTACTAAATGGATCTACTACAAGGCTCTAATACTGTATGATTTCCACAAATTGCACATTTCCACCCCAGAGCACAGTTAGGTTAATTTGGCACCAAGAATGGATTTTGCAGAGGGATACACAACAAGAAACCTCTGGGCACATGCTTTGAGTTGACTGGCTTGTAGAGCTGGTGAAGCAAAGACTTAGCTACTGGGCGTTGATTGGACCCAGCAATACAAGCAAACATACTTGTATTCCAGAGGACTAGTGCAAACTGAAAGCTTCCAAGCTGTCACCACTAACCCAGGAAAAGGCTTGAAAACTGAAGACTGAAGAACTGAACACAAGAACAACTCTGAGCAGTCACCACTGACCCAGGATACTTGAAGAACTGAAGTTGAAGACTCAATAAGTGAAGAACTGTAGCATCTCTGTGCTGTCAACACAGACCCGGGAAACTTGAAGAATTGAAGCTGAAGACTCAACAAACTGAAGAAATGTAGCACCTCCGGGTTGTCACCACTGACCTGGGAAACTCGAAGGACTGAAGCTGAAGACTCAACAAACTGAAGAACTGTAGCACCTCCAGGTTGTCACCACTGACCTGGGAAACTTGAAGACTGAAGCTTAAGATTCAGTGACTTGAAGAACTGGGATACTTCCGCTGAAGAACCTCTAGAAGGCTGAAGACCTGCAACAAAAACCCCAACCCACTGGGCAACAGATCCCTATCTGTGAACCAGTGTGGTTCCCTGCCTTACCTGTTAGGGAGGGGTTGGCCTGAAGATCTTGATGAAGAAGCAAGTGACAGGGAGTTCCTTAACTGTCCACACTACTCCTACGCTTATGACCAGCCCCAAATTGTCCATATTAAGATGGCTGTCACAGTTTCTGGGTGGTCACTGTTAGTGACAGTCTTTGGTCAAACAATCAATAAATGGGATGATAGGCATTAGGTAGAAAAGTTCATAAACATGCTGGCAGTTCGATGGCATGCAGGGCAGTTTATCACATGCAGAGCAGTTCTGGGTTAATCCAGTAGTCTTTGGCATAAACAGGGCAAATTCAAGCAAGTAGGGCACTTTAGTACATGCAGGGCAATTACACTGTTACGTTTCAGGCGCTGTCCCTTTAAATGCAGTCTTAAGTCAACACCCGTTTTTGCCCTTTTTCACAATTTACATACAGTTCAGCATTCTCGCTTTCAAAACTGTTCAGCAGAATCATTTTCTATAACAGTTGTACTAGGAGAGGCAACATATAAGGGGAGAACCTGACTAATGCTGGATATACCTAGCTACATAGGAACCCTGGGGTACATCTTCCCTCCCACAGGAATTTACTTGGGTTCAAGGAGCTTAACAAGGGGGATTACCCTATTGGCTGAGGGTAATCTGGCTAGCCTACATGCTAGGGATCCAAAGCTAACTGTCCTTCCCTGGCTTAGGGGGCTACAGGTCAGTTACTCAAGTTACTAGCCCTTGGCTAGGGCTGTGGCAACTATGCTGCTGGGGTGACTGACTGACTGGTCCACTCCCTTCCCCTTGCTCCTGGCTGGAGCTGATGCTCTAGTGCACTTTAATTAGCAAATTCTACAGTTTTACAACACTAGCCTTAGCCTGGCCACTGGGCTGCTAGCCACCTTTACCACTCTGGGGCACTATCCCTCTATGGTCTGGGGCTTGCTTTCCCTATCTGGCCCACTTGGTGCTATTTCTGAACACAGTTAAAAAAAAGCAGTTTTTGGGCTAACTAGCCCCCATTTACTAGCCCAACTGGCTACTTGGCTATGGCTTTAACTGGGGCATTGCCCTGCCCCTGCTCCTGGCTGGAGTTTCTTATTGAATATTGAGCACACCTCAGGGTTTACCTGCCCTATGCTCCACCTCTGGGAGTTTAATTTGCATTAATTTGAATTAATTTCTATACATCTGTGCCCCTGTGCTACTGCTCCCCTTCTGGAACTTATTTCAATAAATTTTAATAGACTTTAACAGGGCCGCCCTCGCACTATGCTGCCTTAGTGGAGCTATTTGTATAAATTTTAATACAACCCACCCTTGAGTGGTCTTGAGTTCTAGGGCCTTGCCCTAGTCCCATTAGCGGCTGTCCCTTGCTGTGCCCTCTGGCATGAGTAATCAAATCCTTTTTAAAAAAATAAACAAACAGTCTGGGCAGTCAGCACCTGTCTGATGGTGCTTGCGGCCGACTCACCACCCTGGCCCAGGGAGAAGTAAAAGTAAGAGGAGGCAGAAAATATGCTGGCTGCAGGGAGACTGGAGGAAGTCATCCCTTGGGGTCTTGCTGGGTTGCTACACCCCGACGCTCTGCTGACCCGACCCTTGCTCTCTACAAGATCGGCTCCCCCGTTTGGGCACCACTGCCAAGGGACCAAAAACTTTTTTGTTTTAATAAGTAAAATAACAAACGGGGTTGAACAGAACCCACACCACGACTGGCCAACTGCTGCTGTTCTGGGGACTCGCTGACACTGTTGGGAGCCGCTGCAACTCTACTGGACCACCGTAACTATGACACATGGACAAGAGGATGACTGCAGGTACTACCCTTTAATTTATTACCTCCCTTTGTCCCACTCTCCCTTCGGCCTTGACTTTTCTTCTTTTTTTCTTTTCTTCAGGGTGCCTGACAGCGCTCCCCCATCCATGCTCCTTGCTGGCCGAATGATTCTCCACCCTAAAGCCATTACTGGCCACTCTTGGAACTCTCCCTGGCATTCAGGACACCGAGTTTCTAACAACCAGGGAGGCAATCAGCTGTCCAGCAGGGTGGCCCCCTCTTTTGCCCGACACCCTGATGGAGAAACACGGAAAATGACCACTACAGCGACAGTCACTGTAATGGTCCATTTCCATGTTTCACTTTCCCCAGTGTCCTGCCCCCTCCCCAGACCAACTCCGACCTGGAGTTGAGAATCCTGAGGTCCGGGGGGTGCTGGGGGCACAGACCCCTACAGAAAACACTGGGGGCTTGGGCGGCACAATACCTGCATTGGTATTGTGCCATCACTGTGCAGGTGATCAACAGATTTACTGTCGACCAAACTTGGTGCTTCCGTCCAGCATGAGCTGGACCTTAGGGCTGGCACAGGCTCATGCCAGCTTAACTGGGCAGACTGCAAAAGGGAAATAAAAAAAGAAAACTTATTAAACTATAGGCAAGCAGTTTATCCCTATGGAGGTCCTGTCGCCTCGTTCACATCCCCCTTGCCACCCAAACTATAATGGAGCACCTTACTGCCTTACTGGGGCTTGCTGGGGGGCACTGGAGTTTGCTGGGAACTCCATCTTTGGGGATATTACGTAGGTCACTGGTGCAACCACACCAGGAATAATGCACAAGGTAATGGAGTCCACACCTAAGGAAAGACTGCAACAAGATGGAAGCAGTACAGTGCAGGGCAACCAAGATGGTCCATGAGCAAGGGGGCAAGACATACGAGGAGAGGCTACAGGACTAAGGATGTATACCCTTGAGAGAAGAAGGGAAACGGGTGACATGATTGAGGTATACAAGTACCTGCACAGGATAAATAAGGTGGACTTCAGGGAATTTTCCTCCTTGAGTTCAACTGCAGGGACAGGCGGGAACGTACTTAAATTCACAGGGGAAGATTCAGAAGGGATGTCCATAGGCACCTTTTTATAGAAAGAGTAGTGCCCAAGTGGAACAGATTGTCAAAGGAAGTGGTACAGGCCAAATCAATGAACAGCTTCAAGCAAGGATGGGCCAGGTGTATAGGGTTAGTTTGAAGTGGAAGTCAGAAACAAAGGGGAGGGATGGCTACTAGGGCCAGTGCAGAGTGGCTAGGTAGGGTAGGCTGACTGAATGGGCTGACAGGCCTTTTTCTACTGTTACTGTCTATGTAGTTAAGCATCAGTGCTGCAACATCCTTGCTTCTAATCCCAATATGAAAACTACCCAAGGCTATATCTGCCTGCCCTCACATATCCATTCACATGTATGCTGATGACACAGTGCTGTATACATCTGGTCCCTCACCCACTGACATGGCGACCAGTCTCCAGCAGGATTTCAATGATGTTCAGCTCTGGTTTCACTCATATCTGCTTTTTCTCAATGCCAAGAAAACTGTCTCAATGACCTTCGGCACAAGGCAGAGGCTTTCTCGGCTTCGGCCCCCCCCCCCACCTTCTACACCCTAGACGAGACTCCACTGGAGGCCTGCACCTCCTTTAGATACCTCAGGGACTGGCTTGACCAGCACCTCAGCTTTTCTGTACATATCAATGCCATCCACAGTACATTGCACCCCAAGTTGGGTGCCCTATACCGCACCCGTGGATGCATCCCACTGCCGGCCCGCCATGCTATTCTGCAGAAAATGATCCTCCTATTTTAGACTACGGTGATGTAGTCTACAGTGCCATTCCCAAGTCCACCCTAGCCAGACTGGACCCTTTCTACCACTCCTTCTGTCGTTTTGCCCTTGACTGTCCTCCCACAACTCACCACTCCTCTACCAGTCCCTCAGCCTCCCCTTGCTCCATGTTAGGAGACAATCCCACTATGCCAGACTAACGGCTAAGTTCTGGACCCAGTCCTTGCCACTATACCGCTCCTCAGTTCTAACATCCACTCCCCCTCCAGCATGCCCACTCAGAAACTTCAACTCATGCTTCTTGGCTGTTCCGCACATGTCCACCATGGCAGGCCAGGCAGCCTTTAGACAGTGCATGCCTAAACTGTGGAACACCTTCCCTGCGGATGATTGGCATGCCCCCCACCCACTCAGCACCTCAGCTCCATCGTCAAAGCTCATTTCATCCCTACCTGCGCATGTGCCTAAGATCCGTTTTATACACTAAGCCTAGCGTCTCTTTGTGTTAGTAATTTATGCGCAGTATAGTACTTGTATGTGTTTTAATGACTCACACAACTACCTACCACTGTAAGTGTATGCCTACCCTAGCGGTTGCTGGCTTTGTTCATTTTACCCTGTAGCAATTATGCGTAATACTTGCCACTATATTGTTGTGTTCTTGCCCTAATCGTTTTGTGCATGCTCACTATTCTCTGTAATTTTTCTCTGCAATTATGTATTCTCTGTAATTATGTATCCTCCTCTGCCTTCCACCCCCAGGACGCATCTGGAATCAAGCAGTACTCTGCTCAGTATGCCTTCGTGGTAAAACTTTTAAATAAATGAATAATATCTTAAATGCCCAGCTACCTTTCAGTATTGTTTTATAATGAGTTATGCCCCTTTTTAATCTTTTTGCCAGGTTCATCTGATACCATTACCACCATCTGTTTGCTCCATTGTCTGTACCTGACCAGGCTCTACTTGAGCTGGTATTGTGCATGTCTTCTGAAAATGTATTGTAATACTATATTGGCCTGGAACCTTTGAAAAAGCACACTTGTGCTCATAGGTGTTATCTGAACATTTAATAAATAAATAAATGTATCGATGCATCTATGACCACACCCAATGATCTGGTCTGGTCTTTTTTTTTATATATTTCTGATATCCAGTTGGTCTCTGATGGACATTTTCCAGTCCCAGGACAGCCAGATAGTATTATCAGCTTAGTATAAAACCACAGAACAATGTAACATTATAAAAACTAAGGCCTAGCACTACGGGAACACAAATGAAAGAAAATAGTTTGCTCATGTAATAATAATATAATAATATTAATAATAATAATAAATGTTATTTCTCACAAGCGCCTTTCAACCATCAAGGCACTTTACAAAAAGATAAAAAATCATGATAAAACTATGAAAGACAGCAAAATAGTCAGAGGATCTAAAATGTAGTCGGTGCCACCGAAAGCATGGCACCATGAATAGGTTTTCAGCACCTGTTTAAACTCCCCCACAGTCGTGCAATCCCGAAGCTGATGGGGTAGAGAATTCCAGAGGGTTGGGGCCACGTACATAAATGCACAGGCCCCTGAAGATTTCAAAGACACCCTTGGAATCTCTAGCAACCCCTCGTCAGCCAAACGCAACTGTCGCACTGGGCGGTAAGGCCCAAGGAGCTCTTTCAAGTAGTCAGGGCCCAGTCTGTGTAGGGCTTTATAAGTCAGTAAACAGAATTTAAAGGTGATCCACCACCTAATCGGCAGCCAGTGCAGATCATGCAGCACAGGGGTAATATGAGAGGATTGGGAGGTTCCCCGTCAATAATTGTGCTGCTGCATTCTGCACTAGCTGCAGGTGGTGGATATCAACCCCAGGCAGCCCTAAATACAGGGAATTACAATAATCTAGGTGCGAGGTCTCAAAAGCATGGACCAAAGTAGGCAGGTCCCTGGATGGAACCAGGTGCTTAATCCTGGAGATATTCCTAAGATGATAAAAGGAAGTCATGACGACGGTCGACATCTGAGCTTGTAAAGTCAGCCTGTCATCAAGCATTACCCCCAGGTTTCACACCCATTCAGAGGTTAGGATCTGAGAGCCCCCAAGAAAAATTCCAGAGGGCTGAACAGCTCACGACCCCTCTATCTGGTGACCCGGGTCCACTACCATCACCTCCGTCTTTCCGGGGATTCAACTTTAAGCAGCTCGAATTCATCCAGTCCTGGATTTCAACAAGGCAGAAATTAAGTACAGAGGCAGCTCTATCCTCATCAGGGGCAAAAGACAAGTAGAGCTGGGTATTATCAGCATAACAGTGAAACCTCAGCCCATACCGTCTTACAATGTCTCCGAAGGGCAACATATACACTGCAAACAACATGGGGGACAGCACTGAACCCTGAGGAACCACACAAGGCAGGGAGAATGGGTCCAAGGAAAAAGTCCTAGACACCACTCTCTGATTCCTACCAGTGAGGAAAGATGTAAACCACCTGAGGGCTGTATCTTTCAGTCCACAGATGGACCCCAGATGTCCAAGCAGCACCCCATGGTCTACAGTGTCAAAGGCCAAGAAGAGATCAAGGAGCACCAAGATAGAACAGCTTCTCCAATCTCTTGCCATCAGGAGATCATTAAGGACCTGAACCAGTGCCATTTCAGTACTGTGCCTCTTTCAAAAACCGGACTGGAGAGGTTCGTAGATGTTATGGATGGTGAGGTGGTCATCCAGCTGTATCGCAAGTACTTTCTCAATCACCTTCCCTATAAAGGGAAGGTTTGAGATTGGTCTGTAGTTGGCAGGAAGATCCAGGTCCTAAGAAGCTTTCTTTAGGAGCGGGGTTACCACCATCTTCTTCAGGGAGCTTGGAAATTCACCAGATTCCAAGGAGCACTGGACTATCTGCACCAGGACTGGGCCAATCAAATCCCAACAACCCATAATCAAGGAAGTTGGGCCTGGATCCAAACTACAGCATGTAGGGTGCACACCCTGAACAATCCGCATGACATCCACAGGATTGGGCAAGGCAAGGGAACTCCAGAAAGTCCGAGGTGAGGCGACCAAGCACCGATCATGAGTAACCCCCATAGAGCAACTCAAGAGAATTTCCGACCTGATGTCAGCCACCTTATCTGCAAAGAACCGAGCAAGTTCATTGCACTCTACTTGCAAAAAAGGTCTTCAGAGCTGCAGACAGGCTGGGTTGCACAGCCTGTCAACAGTTCAGAAGAGTTGAGCTGGTCAGTTCTGAGCAGCAGCCATTTTCCTGGACAGGAATTCTGCCTTCTTACAAGACATCGCTGATTGATAGATCTGATAATGCTCGACCAATCTAAGGTGGTCGGCCTCCAGGGAGGATTTCCGCCAACACCGCTCTAACCAATGTCCTACTCGCCGCAACTCCCTCAGGGACCCATCAGACCATGGGGCCCGAGGGCAAAGGGGGAGAGGATGAACACAGATGGGAGCAATCAAGTTCAGAGCTACGGAAATGGCCCTATTATAGGCCACCACTAAAGTCTCTGGACTCGAGCTGGCCGCAGGAAACTCAGAGAGAGAGAGAGAGAGAGAGAGAGAGAGATCAATCACTGCCGCTAGGCCTTCAGGGCTCACTTCCCATAAAGTGCGGTAACTGACCATCTCCACAGGGGCAGGCCTTCAAAGGGGGGTGCAAAAATTTAACCTCACAGTGTAGTGATCGGATCAACCGACTGGTTCCACCTCCAAGTCAGAGGCTCCGATCCCCAGGAGGAAAACCAAATCAAGAGAGTGACCATGTTTATGGGTGGCAGAGTTAACGACCTGTGTAAGGCCCAGAGATGTCATAAGCTGGAGGAAGTGTTGTCCAAACTGCAAGAGTTCGTCATTGACCCAGGCATTGAAATAGCCTAGTACCATCAATCTGGGCAACTCCAATGTCATGTTGGTGATGAAATCTGCTACTTCCTGCAGGAATCACATCTCATCCCCGGGTGGACGGTAGACGAGAGCTATCCTGCAACTCACACCAGCCACCACGGTACAGTCAAATGATTCGGCTTCTTCAACTGGTACACTTGAGGCTCAAGTTGGTCTTGAAACAGACGCCACCCCCACGATCCAATCTCGAGCTATGTATCACGAGTATCTGGTCGGTGCAGCATCAAAATGGGGCCAGCATTTTCAACCAGCCAGGTCTCGTGATGCAAGCCAGATTGGTTGTTCCAAAAGATCTGCAATAATTGCAGTCTTGTTTTAACAGATCTGGTATTGCATAACACCGCTCGAGTTGGATGGGCTTCAAGGACCACCTCGGCTGCTTGCCTGCCACAAAAGGCAGTCCCCTTGGGTATGGGGACTAGACAGGGAGCACCCCGCTCCAGGCTCCATTTCGTCCCAGGGCGTCTTCTAGGCCTAACCACCCAAATGTGAGAGGTGTGCTGATTTGTGTCAAGTCCTGTTTGTTAGTTGTCATTTAATAATGACCTAGTGTCCAATGAATTCTGAATGGCCCCTCAAAAAGGTGCATCTTCATTGGTCTCAGAGGAGTTTGTCCGGCAAGTACTGAAAACTTTGGCAACCGTGCTGGGTGTCCTGGCAGACTACAAGTACTGTAGAGTGATAAGTGAAAATACTTTGTTGCCATCCTACAGTACTTCTCTCATCTGTCTACACAGACAAAAGAGAGTTAAAGTTCAGGCAAAGCTATATAGAAGAACCTGGATTTATATAACAAATGTTGAGCCATGACCATTTCTACAGTGAGATCAACAGGAATCGTTACAATTCACACACAGACAGGTCAACCCATAATGTTGTTCATGTTACAATGAGACCCTTTAGCACCCCACTGAGAGATTTAGCATGTCTGCTAACCTCAGCTAATCTGATTGAAACAAATACTGAATCCTGACCCTGGCCAGTTTTAAAGTACAACCCCACCCCCACCCCAATAATGTGACTTAAAGCAACAGTGCATGCTCGCAGTGAACATTTTGACCAGCACTTTTTTATTCTATGTTAGAATTCCCCTTGTCTCCTGGCTTGTATGATACCCTTTTTCCCCCATTTTGAGTCTGCTTTAGCACTTTTTTGCAGCTGAAATAATAAAAAGAACATTCTGTTGATGTGGTTCAGACCAGGTTTTCATCAATATTATCTGTTGTTTTTGAACATGCATAGTTTAAGATCACTCTTTAGGTGACTATAATGAACTAACATGCAGCAGACACTGCTCCTTGACCTTATGGGACAACAGGTGTACAGCAACAGCTGAGAGTATTGATGAAAACCTAGTCTGAGCCATATTAAAAGGAGCGCTCCCTTTATTATTTCAAATGTGAAAAAAGTGATAAAGCAGACTCAAAATTTTAAAAGAAAAATATCGACCTAGACAAGAGGTACCCTTGCGATATCTCGAGTCTCACCATCCCGACACACACCTGCCCGGGCAGTATTGCCTAACAGGTGTAACATCCCGACAGTGGAAATCCTGCTGGTTTGTTGCCCGATGGTGTTACAGGAGGGGTAAGGTAGCGGATGTGACGGGTTACTACCTTACCCCTAGTATGTTTCTGAAACCCGTGTTGGATCCAGAAGCTGGCCAAGTTACCCCAGTGCTTTGGGGACTAAAGCACTGGCAGCTCAGCCAGTGTACTGTTGGAGGCCGAGGTCCTGGTCCAGGCTACAGACCTTTTTTTACATTTTCCCCTCCGTAACTGATATAATTTTTACTCCGAGGTCCGCTCCCCCTTGGAGTTAGTTATATTAGTTACGGGGTGGTATGGTGGGTGAAGCCCCCACATTGAAATGTTGTTTCCTTTAGCGGGATGCCCGACATTGTATTGTCGGGCATCTGAGTCATGCGTGATTGCTCCTTTTGGGACCATAAATTCGGTATGTTGAGCATCGACATACCGAGTTTTAGTATAACATAATATATCCATTTCAGAGGAGAGGAACCATCTAAAATGGAATACTGTAAAATGTATAGGTCAAAATTTTCACCGCTATCATGCATTACTTCTTTAAATGCTTTTTATACAAATTAGGTTATTAGCATAAGTATGCATATGAGCTGCAAGCTAAATATATGAAATTGACAACACATAGTTGAAAGAGGTTGGAAAACAAGAACCTTTTCAAACTTTTTCCAGTTCAAGGTCAAATCAGTCTGATTTTCTGAATTCAAAACACAAACATATCATCTGGTTCTAAAGGCTGCTCCTATTATGCCATTTAGGGGCCAGTTCTCCAGGTGAAATGCCTGTCTTTACACTTTTACTGTGAGCCATCCAGCAGTTCAGAAGTTTGAATTCACAGCTTTCTGGCACTGAGGGTCTATGAGAACAGCAGCGGTGGGCTTCAAATGCCCACAGTCAAAATGGGACTTGTGCCCACTGTTAGCAACACTGAGATTCAAACTGCTTCATTCACAATGGAACATGAGTCCACTGACAGCAATACTGAGATCTGAACTGTTTCATTCACTATGGGACATGTGCCCGCTATCAGCAATGCTAGATTCAAACTATTTCATTCATTAAGGGACATGTGCTCACTGTCAGAAGTGGCAGTGCTGGAATTCAAACTGGGACATGTGCCCACTGCCAGCAGAGCTGGAATTCAAACTATTTCATTCACACTGGGACATGTGCTGACTGTCAGCAGAGCTGGAATTCACACTTTCATTCAAAATGAGAGTTGTGCCCGGTCTCAGCAATGCTGTTTTTGAAAGGATGACAGTTCAGTACTACATTTCAGAGCAATCCAGCTACATTGTGAAATGTAATTTCCAAAATAAACTTCCCTGTCCAAAGCTACAGATTTATACTTTCCATTATACCCACAAGATTGCACTATTAGCTCTATAAAGGGTGATTTTACCATAGACAATCTCTTTGGCTCAGGTTAGGTTATCAGTATGCACAATCCCTCTTTCTCTTTCTCTTTCTCTTTCTGTCTGTCTTTATCAAATAAATTCAAATAGTTTTATCAACATAACAAGGTATGGAGGTATTTCCAAATTGTATACGTCTGTGACCCAACCCCCAGACTTTGGTCACTGCAGTGGCCTCCTTCCTGTGGAGGGGCCCAGCCAGGGTTCCTAGCAGTTTTTGATGGGGCCATGGGGCAAATAATATGCTCACCAATATCAGGCATATGTTAACATCTTTTAAAAAGGGACTTGGATCAAGCAAGCAAGCTGATTGGTAAAAACTGGTAATGTGGCCTTGCATAAATGTCACATTACCGCACTGTTCAAACCTGACTTTTTTCTTGCTTTTCCTTTTTTTTCTTTTTATCATATCACTCTTTATACTCCTGCAACCCAACCTGCCTACATCCAGCCAGTGCCTTCATCCCCAATCAGCCCGCAGGCTCACTCACATACCGGCTGGCAAAGTGCTGCACCCCGCCAGGGGGTCTCCCTCCGAACTGGGCAAGGAACCAATAGTGCAGTGCTATTCCATGACAGGTCCTCTGGTTGCTGAAGTGCAGCCATCAAGCTGCCTTGGTCGTCTGCCATTTTTCCGCCTGTATTTCCCCCCGAGATGTGCGGACGTGTAATGACATCAAGCGATGTGCCGACATCCACCGCACATCTCCCCACATGTATCCCTGCTCCTGTGGTGCCCACAATTTCCGTTGGGGGCCACTGCAGCATGATGGATGCCTCAGACCCTCCCCAGGGAAAGGAGATTAGCCCTATGGATGCTTAATCCTTTCCCTCCCTGGTCAACTCCTGACCGCCTGGGCTCATTCCCGAACCCGGGTCACTGGTGTGGAGTGACGTGTGGCATCCAGCGCCTCAACCTTCAGCACCACTGGGCCAGCTTTTTTCTTGCTTTTCAACTTTTAAAACCATTTTATGAGTGCAATAACACATTTTGGGTGTGTGGTAAGGGTGTACAATAAATTGCCGCACTTCCCAGGTGGTTGAAGGCACTGGGCTATGCCTCGTGCGTCAAACCTCACCTGGAATATACAGTAGCTCAGCATCACTGTGCACCCTGTCATGTGTTAATGCTTACTTAAAGCAGCAGTGCAACAAACTGGGCAAAAATATGACCCCACCTGTTTTTCACTATAAAAGATTACAGGCATCTTTTAGTTTTTTATTGTGCAAAATTGTCTAGTTCCACCAAAAAATTAAGCACTTTATAAATGTTTTTTATTTATTTTTTTTTTTAGTCTTTGGTATCTGGATAAGGCCCTTTAAAATATGGCCTTCACATTTGGCTTACAAATAGCATTGTAGACCTGTCAAGGGTTAGGGTCAAGAAAATAAAATAAAAAAAACATTCATGGCACGCAGCACAGGAATTATCTCAAAAAGTAGATTTGACAGGTATGCTAATATTTTTTTAATAGCAGCTGAAATTACATTTTTAGAAAAAATACGTCATTGCAACTTTAACAATCTCATTGTCCACACAGAGTGCTCCATTGAAGCAGGATGGGTTTATTTGCTCTCTGACAGTCTAGGAAGGCATTTACTTGGTGCTACCATGGACAGCTCCTTTTTCAGAAGCTGTTACAGTATCTCGCAGCTTCCAGATTTCATTCCCCTTTGTTCATATTCACAGTGTGATGTAATTTACAATACAAAAGATCTATACTTTGATGCTCTCCCTGTTAGCCAGTGTCTTCCCCAGGCAGATGAGCTTAATGGGACCTTCCTGGGCAATAGTGACAGTCTTGTTGTACAGTGTTCAGCACACATGTGTGACTGTTCCTGTAGCATTCTGCCTCAACAGATATGGGAGTATTTCACCTGGACTCCCCTACTGTAGGGTTGTACTGATGCCCCTATTAAATTTCTCCTCCAACCATCTTGGATCAGGTTTGGGATTCTTTGTTCCTCTGGGCACTTACACTTCACTAAGAATTAAGGCAGTCCATTAAGTGGTCCTCCTGGCAGTTTTCTATCAGGTTCCCAGTATGTTACATAGTTAACTCCCATACTAATCACTTTCTCTTAGGCACATCTCCATTTTCAGGTCCCTAGGCAAGGGTTCTTAAATCCCCTCCATACCTCATTCACATGGGGTGTTTTCTCTGTCCCTTTTCCATTCTACTTCTCTGCTGCTCTGTTCTTCAGTTCTCTCTCTCTCTCTCTCTCTCTCTCTCCTGCTATAAAGTCTGCCAAAGAAATACAGCAGATGTCCCCTTGTCTGTGCCTCCTCCCCTGTAACATGGCCTTCAGCAGTCAGCAGGGTTCAGCACATGGGGTTGGGGAGTAGCCCTGGAACCACCCTCGGGCGGGGGGGGGAATCACTGGGGCCACCCACAGGGTGGGAAGCTGGGTCAGCCAGGGCAGAGTATGGAACCCTTTGCCCCTCTGTGGGTGACCAAATTAGGGATCAGGGAGGAATTTTCCCGCTTTTCTCTCTGGGTGTTTTTCCCAAGTTGTTCACCCCCTCTAAAGGGGTTTAATTAGGAATAGATTAGCTCAGTTAATAAACTGTCACAGTCATTGTAACATTGTGGCTTGGGAGTCTCTCAGAACGATGGTACAAGGAGAAAAGGATATTGAGTCAAATTCTTCTGAAGGACTCTACTTCCTTGGTTTGCATTAGGTTTGTGGTGCCATAAGACCTGGTCCCCATTTGGGAGGTCACAGTTCAGCCTCATTGGGCTTGCCTGAGGGAGTGGCACCACCAGACAGGGATGGTCGCTTGCCACCCGGCTACGTGACCTCCCCCCCTCCTGGGCTTTGGCACCAACTCAAAGAGGCACATCATTCCCTTCACTCCACACAAGGGGTAAGGCCCTTCACTGGAAGGGGTGCAGAGGCCACAGGTGACTGACAAGATCCCTCAGCTGTGCATGCCATTCTAACACTGTGTACATTCATTTAATAAACAGATGGCTGTGGCCATTTCTCCAAGATCTGAGTTCATTCTCTAGGCCTCAACTATAGACTTTCCCACTGCAATAGCTCTCTTTATCTGGCTCCTCCCCTTTCCTGTTGCTGTTTACACCCAGCTCTTATTACAGGGGCTCCCTTTTGCTCTCTGAGACATTTTCGAGACCTACCGGTTGGTGTGGGGGGGGGGGGGGGGTTACATATCAAACAACTAAATTCACAATGCTTAAATTATAATTAAATGCAATCTATCTATGGTGTAAAGTATTGTAAAGTTAGTGACAAGATGCTAGAATGGTTGCATCTATTTCTGTTTTATACAATGCAGGTGAGAGTAAAACCTTACAGACAAATGATTTATTTTAGCCAGTGAGGCATTCATGATAAATTATGCTGAACAATTTATGCTTTAACTCTGAATAATAACTGATTCTATCCAATTCTGAGGAGCTGTAGATTGCTGTTATTTGCAGGTTTGACATCATCACCAATCATTATACAGGATCACAGGATTTTTGTAATGTATTAAAGTACATGTTGCCGGTTCTTTTATTTGCTCCCTCTCTCTCCCCCATGCTACCCTACTGAGTCACTATTAAATGT
Organism: Neoceratodus forsteri; assembly: GCA_016271365.2. Taxonomy (NCBI): domain Eukaryota; kingdom Metazoa; phylum Chordata; order Ceratodontiformes; family Ceratodontidae; genus Neoceratodus; species Neoceratodus forsteri. The sequence continues at coordinate 9,155,797 of JADMNL010000042.1, forward strand.
GCTCCCACCAATTCTCCAACCCAACTGTGCCCCCAGACCCATTAAGGTCAGTTAATTTTTTACCTGTTTGTTTTGTGAAAAGAAGAACAAAATATTAAATTTACTATATAAAATATGGTAGCATTGTGAACTTTGTTTTTATACAGACCATCAGACCATCCAAGAATCAGTCTTCTCCATTGAGTCCCACTTTTTGGTTTTGGAGCTAGAGGCAAAACGACCACTTGGTAATCAGAATTTTTGCATCTGGTGGTGTGGGTGCAGACATTGACATGTGCATGTCATCCGTGCATCCCATGGTGTACAGTGGTGACGGCCCCAACCACCTTGGTTCCTTTTTTCCCCCACTGTCAAAGCATAGTGTGTCTCTCACATTCCTTGTTGGGTACCAGAACTTCCAGTTTGTGTTCAAATAATGTCCTAGTCTATGCTTTAGTGTTAATAGTTATTGTATAAAGCTTGTGTTTGCTATTTTTATATTTAACAAACATTTGTCAATGCCGAATGTTTGCTTGCTGGTATTAGCATTGGAAATGCAGGAGTTAGGCAGATGCAGAGTAGGAATGGCAGTGAAGTATTGAACTTCACGCCAACCCCATCTCCAACCTGCAGAGACAGACAGGCATTGGGGTATGCATTTGGGTTGTCGCCCGTAACGTTCATGCCATTTCACCTCACCCTATCCTGCAGACACTTACAAGTGTTGAGGTGTACCTTGGGGTGTTCGACTTTACAGTCACCCCACTCCATAAGGACATACGCTGAAATGGGTGCAATATAGGAGAATGCGGTGAACTCTGGGGCCAAAGAGTCCAAGGCACACCTCGATGCCTGTCACTGGCAGCAGAGTGGAGGGGTGGGGGTAGAACAGCATGAGCATTACAGTTGGCAATCCAAAGGCACACCCCTGATACCTGTCAGTCCATACAGGGTGGGACGTTATGGTTAGAAGCCCTAACACCCCGGGTGTTTATTGGTATTTGCACTAAAAATTTTCAACATGGCCTTTTTGTGACTCCCACCTCACGAAAGCATTTGGGACCTCTTCTCATGAACAGTGGCACTGTGAGTTTGTCTATGTGTCCCGAACTCTGAGTTCTCACAGCAACCGTGCCGTTGTGCGCCAGATATACGAAAACACAGATCGGGCAGGATGTGAAGAATGACAGCTGCATGATTCATAGGGAGGTGTGAATAGATGGCAAAGTTGAAAATTGGTAGTGAAAATATTAAAAATGCTCGAACTTCCGAAAAGACAGAAACTATGATCAGATGTGTAACACAGTCATTTAGTGGGAATTATTTAAACAAATTTTCAACATAGGCATTTTGTGACCACTGCTCATGAACACTGTCAGTATGGTTTTTTTTAATCTGTCCCGAACATTGATTTACCAAAACAACCGCGCTACTCTGCGCCAGATGTGTAAATGCATATTTTGGGCAGGACGGAAAAAAAATGACAGCTGTACTGTTCATAAGGAGGTCTGAAAAAATGTCAGTGTTGGAAATCTGGAGTGAAAGTACTACAAATGTGTGAAGTTACAAGGGTGCATGGAAACTGCAAAACGCATGCTTCTAACATAGCTATTGTATGGACGTTTGTCACCAAATTTTCAACATAGGCATTTTTAGGACCTCTGCTCATGAACAGATTCACTGTGATTTTACATATGAACATACATACAAACATACGAATCTGCCAGCAGAACAGACCAATTGGTCTATCAAAATCTGCCTGAGTGTGCAGCTAGCACCCTAGATTGCAGCTGCCCCAGCCTCTTCCCTCTCAGTTCCTCCCCCGCTTGTCCCAGTCCCTGCTCCCTGACTCTTCCTCTTATGTTATCCCAGTCCTTAAAGCTACTGACTGCCCTACATGTTACCACCGCCACTGGCAGTGCATTCCAACTAGACACCACCCTCTCAGTGAAGTAGTGCCCCCTCATTTCCCTCTTGAAATGTCCCTCTTCCAACCTTAGTCTATGCCCCCTCGTCTCTCTCTTCCACTCCTCAGTTTAAACACCCCCTCGGTGCTAGGTTTATTTACACCCCTCAGGTATTTAAACGCTTGAATCATATCCCCCCATCCCTATTCTCCTCCAGTGTGTACATGTTCAGCTCCTTCAGCCTAACTTTATATTCCTTTCCTTCCATCCTCTTTAACATTTTTGTTGCCCTCCTTTGAACCCCCTCCAGTAACTTTATCTCTCCCCTCAGGTATGGCCTCCAGTATTGCACACAGTACTCCAGGTGCGGTCTGACCAATGATCTATAGAGAGAGAGATAGTATCACATCCCTGTGTCTCTATGAGAACCCCCTTGCGATGCACCCCAGCATCCTGTTTGCCTTCGCTGCAGCTCTCCTACACTGGGCTGAGTTATTCATGCTCCCAGTTACCAACACCCCTTGGTCCTTCTCCTCCTTTGTGATCCCCAACCTCACGCCCCCAACCAATAGTCCCTCTTCTGGTTCTTAAGTCAGAAGTGCATCACCTTACACTTGTTTGCATTGAATCCTAGCTGCCACCCCACCAACCATGTCTCTAGTTTGGTTACGTCCCCCTGTATTTTTTCCCATCTGTCCTCTTTGTCCACCAGTAACCTCAATTTGGTATCATCTGTGAACAGACTAACCCTTCTCCCCACTCTGTGTGTTATATCAGAGATAAAGAGCCCAAATAGCATCGTGCCCAGCACTGACCCCTGCAGCACCCCACTTGTCACTGCTGTAGGTGATGAGAGCTCCCCCACCACCACCCTCAGCACCCCCCTTAACCAGGTCTCTATCCATTTAGTCAGCTTTTTTCCCACCCCTACTGCCATCACCTTCCCCCCAGTCTCCCATGAGGCACTGTATCAAAGGCCTTACTGAAGTCCAAGTACAGGACATGTACCACATGGCCCCTGTCCAACTCCCTTGTCACCTAGTCATAATACTCTGTTAGGCTGGTTTGACAAGACCTCCCTGAGACGAACCCGTTTTGCCACCCATCTTGAAGATTATTACTCTCTAGGAATGCCACCAGCCTCTGTTTCAGTATCACCTCTATAAACTTACCCACTATGGACGTGAGACTGACCGTCCAATAATTTCCGGCTCCTCCCTAGGCCCACTCTTGTGTATGGGCACCACATGGGCCATCCTCCAGTCCTGGGGCACACACCCCATTTCCAGGGAGGTGTTGAACAGATCTGTCATTGGCTCAGCCAACAGCTCCACCATCTCCCTCAGCACCCTGGGGTGGATGCCATCAGACCTGGTGCCTTGTCCACCCTTACTGCCCTCATCCCTCTAGCACCCTAGTACCTGTGATCACTATGTCCGTCACCTCCTCCCCCATTTTCCCACCCACCCCCAGCCCATGCTAGTAGTGGACAATCCATCTCCTTAGTGAAAACGGAGCAGAAGTACTCATTTAGAATGTCCACTTGCTCCTCCCCCTTTTCCACCAAATCCGCTCCTCGCTTTATCCTCACAATATGTACCTTGCACTTCCTCTTTTCCCTGACATACCTTAAAAAGTCCTTTTCCCCTCCCTTTATGCCCTGTGCTAACCTTAATTCCCTGGAGGCCTTAGCTTTTTTCACCCTCATGGCCACCTCCCTTGACCAACTCCCGTAAGTCTCCTTACCCTCTCCATTCCCTGTTCTCCTGTACTTCCAGTATGCAGCCCTCTATGCCCTCGCCCCTTGCAGCACTTCTTTGTTCAGCCAGCATGGTTTCTTGGCTCTGCTCTTCTTACTCCTGGCCCTGCTGCAGGCTACTGTGGCCTCTGTTAGCCCAGTCTTTATGACTCCCCACTTTTGTTCTGCATCCATCCCCGGCCTTATATCCTGGAGTCTCCCTTGCAGTATTGCTCCCATCCTCCCAAAACCCACCCTACTAAAGTCCACCACCTTAGTGCCTGTGACTCCTGTCTCCCTGCCCAGTGTGAGAATGAGCCACACTGTTTGGTGGTCACTATCCGCTATTGGGTTCTCCACCCTCACCTCCCTCACCGCCTCCCCATTTGCCAGTACTAGGTTCAGAGTGCTACCAAGCCTTGTAGGCCCACTTACCAATTGCATCAGAAGGCTGTCCTGGAATGCATCAAGGAGCACCCGCTCCCTGGTACTGCTAGAGGTCGAGGTGCTCCATTCAGCCCCTGGTAGGTTAAAATCCCCCACTATCACCACACTCTCCCTTCTACAGACCCTCCTTATCTGATCTGCCAACTCCCCATCCAGTTCCCTGGATTGGGCTGGTGGTCTGTACACCACTCCCAGCCTCAGCTTTCTGCCCTTGCAGTCCAGGAGTTGCACCCAAAGTGCCTCTGCCCTCTCCTCTCCTCTTCTCCCTCGTCCGTCATGCATTTGATGCCCTCCCTCACACAGAGTGCAACCCCCCCATTCCAACCCCCTGGTCCCTGCTGTATATTCTGTATCCTGGGATTGCAGAGTCCCAATCATGGTACTCTGTGGCCCAGGTCTCTGTCACTGCAGCAGTGTCCACCTTCCCCTCTAAAAGGAGCGCCTGAAACTCTGCAATTTTGTTCCCCAGGCTTCTTGCGTTCAGAGAGACCACCTTCCACCCGTACCTCTCCTTCTCCTAACTCTTCTCCTTAGCCTGTGTCCCCACTCCTGGTAGTCTGTACCCTTTCTCCTCGTTATTCTTATTGGGTGGTGGTGCCTTCTGTATTACACTCAGACCACTCTGCCCATCCCCTCCCAGGGTAACTACACCTCTGCCTTTACCTATATATATAGGGGGGTAAGCTCATTAGGCTCCCCTGTCTGGACCTTTCTACCAACCTCAGTCTTTTGGCCACCCCCACTAGTTTAAACCCACCTTAGTAGAGATATACCCCTCTAATCCTGCCTTTAATATTCCCGTCCCCTCCCTACTCAAGTGTAGCTTGTCCATTGTATACAAGTCACTATTCCCCCAGACCCTACCCCAGTTAGTCAGTAACCCATAATTTTTGGTGTGGCACCAATCCCTCAGCCACTTGTTGAAATCCTCGATCCTACCCTTCCTCCCCATGCTTGCACATGATACCAGGAGTACCTCTGAGAATGCCACTGACTCCCCAATGCTCTGACACTGCCTGACCAAATCCTAGAACCTCCCCCTCACTACTTCCACAGTCTCCCCCACCAAGTCATTTGTACCCAGATGCAACAGTAAATGAGGTTTCTTCCTCCCACTCGCTGCACATTTGGACAGTGCCTGCCCCTCCTGCAGTCAATCCAGAGATAGCTTCAACCCAAATATGGCTGTGCCTTCCCCCCCTTCTGCCCCATCTCACCCCTTTCAGTATAGAATCCCCAAGGACAAGAACACCCGTCCCTTACCCCCTTTCCCTTCTAATGCCCCTTCCACCACCACAGTATTCATTCTTCCCTGCCCCTTACCCCCGCCAGCTGCACCCTCTGTGACTTCTGTATCTGCACCCACTACTTCTGCCTCACCCCTTTTCTCTGCCTTATTCCTCCAATCCCCCTTAAACCCCTTCCCAGCCTGACTACTTCCTACTGGGCTTCCCATGTTGGCCTCCCCTCCTCTCCTGCTAATTTCCAACCCCTCTCCAGTCACCATTGTTGTCAATTTAGAGTCTACATTCCTTTCGACCCTGATAGTGATGCTTCTCCCATCCTTCCCCTTCCCATAGCCTTCTCTCCTCCAGTCACCCCCCTCCTTCCTTACTAGCTCCCCTTCTACCCTTTCGTCCTCACTATCTCTTCCCCTACCTGTTGCCATCCCTCTCATGCCCAGCTTGTCCTCCCCCTTCATACGTTCTGCTCCCCCATAGCAGAGGCTCGAATCTATTCTAGTTGATACCCTCCTACATCTCTTCCCACTATCGGTTCCCCCCTCCTACTTGTTCCCCTCCGTGACCCCTCTGGTCCCACCCCAGTCCCTCCCTACTTGCAGCCATCTGCTCTCTCCTTGGTACTCCTCGTGGTCTCTTCCTCCCCCATCAGAGGCCCCCACTCTCCTCCCTCACCTTGGGCACCCGCTCCCTTCTTCTCTCTTTTCTGCTAGTGTCTCTGATAATGGGGTCAGTTTCAGTCCGAGTTGTTCTTCCCCATCCCCCTTGCCATCCCCTATTCCCCCCCAGACAGGATGCCTACCATACTCATCTGCCCTGCCACTTAGACTTCTCCCTAACCTCCACAGTTCCTCCCTCAAACTAGCCAATTGTCTACAGAGCATAAACCCAACCCCCCCATCCTCCAAGCCCAGTCCAGGATCATGGCGGACCCACACCCTTTACACCCCGCCACCCTTCCAAAGATGCCCGCCCTATTGACATGCGGCACCTGACCCATTTTGGCCCCCATCTTATGTTAGGGGCTCTTATGCCCGATTTCTGTACCCTACGACAACTGTTAGGGCATTATTAACTCAAATTCCTGTTTCCCCCCACACTAGTCCCCCTACTGCCCCCTTTCCGACTGGGTTAATTCAGTCTCAAATCTCATCCATTAGATACTGTATTACTGTAGCAATCCTAAAGCCTCCTTGTCAATTTTTCACCCCTCAGCTACCATACTTTTTGTTCTCAGCCCTCATAGTTTCACTTAGCCCAGTTAGAAATCATATTGCACTCCAAGTATTACTCAACTCAGTTAGAGAAATAAACAGAACAAATAAATATGTATTATTACAGCAATCCTAACAGTATAGCTCAGTACTTAGCTCAGTAAGAGAAATAAACAGAACAACTAAATCTGTATTATTACAGCAATCGTAAAAGTATCCAATCATTGCTTTGTCTCCACCCCAGAAACCCTGCTGTAATGTAGGACCACACAGGACCCTGGGCAGATGGGTGAGCAACTCTAAAGTCCCGACAGAGCTCTGTTGAGCTTGCTTACTCCCCCTTCTCACTCGCTCTTTCTGTTTCTCCCAGTGCTGCAGGCTGCCCTTTTGTACTGGGCTCCTGCCTGCGTTAGTGCCTTTTTCTGCTGACAAAGAAATCCATAGCAGTCCTGACAGAGCTCCATTGAGCTTGCTCACTCCCCTTCTCTCACTCGCTCATTCTGTTTCTCCTGGTGCTACAGGCTGCCCTTTTGCACTGGGCTACTGCCTGCATTTGGCACTCCTTTCTGCCTACAAAGAAATCTGCAGCAGTCCCAACAGAGCTCCGTTGAGCTCGCTCACTCCCCCTCTCTCACTCGCTCGTTCTGTTTCTCATGGCGTGCAGACTGCCCTTTTGTATTGGGCTCCTACCTGTGTTAGCTCCTATTTCTGCCCACAAAGAAATCCACAGTAGTCCCAGCAGAGCTCCATTGAGCTCACTTACTCACTCCCCCCCTCTCACTCTCTTGTTGTTAATCTGTCCCAAACACTGATTTCCCACTGCAACCGCACTATTCTGAGCCGGAAGTGTGAAAACACATTTCGGCCAGTATGTGAAAAATGATAGCTGTACTGTACATAAAGAGGTGTGAAAAAATGCCAGTGTTGAAAATCTGGCATGAAAATATTGCAAATTTACAAAGCTACAAGGGTGCGTGGAAACTGCGCAACGCATGCTTGTAACACAGTCATTTTATGGACTTTCGTCACCAAATTTTCAACATAGGAATTTTAGGACCTCTGCTCATGAACAGTGCCACTGTCATTTTCTTAATCTGTCCCAAAAGCTGATTTCCCACAGCCAACGTGCTATTCTGCACCAGAAGTGCAAAAACAGATTTGGGCCAGGATATGTAAAATGATAGCTGCACTGTTCATAAGGAGGTGTGGAAAAATGCCAATGTTGAAAATCTGAAGTGAAAATATTACAAATTCACGAAGTTGCGAGCGTGTGTGGAAATTGTGCAATGCACGCTTGTAAAACAGTAATTTTTTGGATTTTTTTAAACCAAATTTGCAACATAGGTTTTCTGAGAGCCCACCTCATGAACAGTGGCACTGTCTTTTTGTTAATTGGTCCGGAAAGGTGATTCCTCACAGTGACCACGAAATCACCTTTTGGGACTGAATAACGCCATGACAGTGACTGAATTCATGAGGAGGGGTCCCAATAATCCCACGTTGAAAATGTGGTGCCAGAATTCCCAAAATTGCCTGAGATATGCACCAAAGCTGAAAAAACCCTATTTATGCTGTTATACAGCTTACCGGCATTTCTTCAGTTCATGGTCGGCTTTGAAGAGTGCAGACGTGTTCCTGGTCCAAGGAAGACCGTCACACTGGACTCTGGAGGTAAGTATGGGGTGAGCGGGGGGATGTGGGGAGGCAGGGTACACAGAGGGTGGGCGCGGGTTGGGAGAGGGGGCAGGAGAAACTGAGAGGGACCGTTTTCTTGTTTTACAGGTAAAAAAAAAAAGTCTATGCAGGTCGGTTTTCTTCTTTCGCCGGTGTTGGTTGGTACACTGGGGTGGGCTCCCAGTGTACCACCTGCATTGTGGGGAGGGGGACCAAAGCTGATGGGGATTGGGCATGATGCCAAGGGGGACTGGGCACACCCTTGGCACACAGAAGAAATCGGGGGGGCATTATGCTGACTGGGAGTGGGCTCCCCTGTTTGCAAATTGAACTGGGAAGGGGGGACTGAAGCAGACGGGGATTAGGCCCCCCATCGGAAAAGAAAGACTGTTGGGTGGACTCATGATGCCAAGGGGGATTCAGCACACAAAAGAAACTTGAGGAGGGGACATTATGCCGACGGGGATTGGGCTCCCTGTCAGCAAATGAAGAGGGTCAGGGGTATGCTGACAGGGGGATTGGGCACCCCCATCGGCTCTGAGACAGCCGCATAGAGCCACCATATTACTGGTACTGTTACACCAGGTGAAGTACTGCCCTGCAATGACGGGTCGCCCCCTCATTGCAGCGGAATTGTTGATGCTGCAATGATGAGGCAGCCCCTCATTGCAGTGGCCAAATCATTTCAAGTTGGTGGCACTTCTGCAGAACCAGTGTCATCAGGATACTGGGCCTGCATTGGGTGCACACCGCCAAGCCCACAAATGCAGTGCTGGCATTGGCCACAACACTACCGCACCTCCACAACCCGCTTCTCTCCTAAGCTGCCGCATAGTGTTTCTGGCGCATGCACCCAAGCAAACATAAAAATGGGTTGCAAAAATTTTGTGTCATGATTGGTTGGCACCTATGTCTTAGATCTGTCTAGTGCACAGGTAAAAAAGTGCTGGCAATCAAGACTCCGCACACTAGCAATATAAATGCCTTTTCCAAAAATTCCTGATTGCCATTACAAACATGGCTGCCACCTTTACTCATAAAAAGTCATCCAGACCCTACTCAATCAAAATAAAAAGAACAAACCAATTGATCACAGACCACTTGTGAGACCCCATATGGAGTACTGTGTCCAGTTTTGGAGACCACAGGGTCAACTCACAAAAGTTCCAGGAATACTGTAAGGGTGTTCCAAACATATGATGTACAGGGCTTACAGCATTCCCCAGTCGTAAATCGGGATTCTTGATCCAATGCACTGATTGACGCAAGTTAGGCCAGATTTTCTGGTCTAACTTGTGGCAAGCACAGGTACCCTTTTTACAGGGCTTGCACCAAATATTTGGTACAAGCTGCCATAAATCGAGAAAAGTGTTGCAAATGCACCCAGTCTTGTTGAAGTGGGCACATTTTTGGAAAAGTGTTTGACACAGCTGCACCAAAACCGGGTTTGACGCAGAGTTTGCTGCAAGGTCTGCATCCCCATTTGTGAATTGGGACCCACATCTAAGTAAGGACATTGAAAGAGTGGAGGCAGTCCAGAGGAGGGCAACCAAAATGGTGCAGGGATTGAATCAGAAGCCCTACAAGGATAGACTGAAGGACCTTAAAACGTACACTCTGGAAGAGAGAGGAGAGAGGGGAGAGGGGAAATATTTATGTATTTATTTAAGAGTTTCCCCAGGAAGGCATACTAAGCAAAATTGCTCATTTCCAGATGCATCCTGGGGGAGGCACCAGATCATAATGTCATGGGCAAAACCATGCACCACAAAAATGCCACACACAAAACAGCGTGTGTCAAAACAACGTCAGCACAATATGTCGAACAGCACACATCGCAGCAACAACTTTGTTCTTAAGGGTGTCTTTGCCCTTCACACACCCCCAGACTAATTATAATCAACTCTGGGGGGTCGTGGACATTGGGGGTAAGAAAACACTCGGCTTGAATGACATTTTATTTTCTGAAAAAATAAAATGCCGCAGCATAGTGAGACCTGGGGAGAACTGAACTGCAGTCCCAGGTCCCCGACACTGCAGTTGCACTAGCCACTCCACCATGGAAGTAGCTCAGCCAGACACCACACTGACAACATCCTTAACCTCCTCTGCTGGCATCCTGCAGTGACAAGGGTAGCGGTTTCTACCACATGCTCTAAAAACCCCTGTCACTGTAGAGCCATTAGCACTTCTTTCAGTGCTGTATTTCATGGAAGGTTTTGTCCACGCTGTCTTAACCTGGTACCCCTGGAGGATAAGATAGAGACTTAAAAATACCTCACGGGGGCAAATAAGGTACAGAAGCATTTTTCAGATGAAAAGAGAACATGCAATGAAGTTGGAAGTCGATAAATTCAAGAGAGATGTGAGGAAGTACTTCTTCACTGAAAGAGTGGTGGGCACCTGAAACAGTCTTCCGGTGGAGGTGGTGGGGGTAGAAACAGTGATAGGCTTCAAGCATGTATTGGAGGGGCACAAGAAAATCTTAGTGGGAAGGAAGGGGTTGGAGGGAACCAGGAACAAATACTGTCTGTTGAGACAGTATTGGTAGGGAACAAATGGGCAGAATGGGTGGGCCAATTGGTCCTTATCTGCCATCAAATTCAATGTTTCTAGGTTTATTTTTCTTCATTTTAGCCATGTATCTACACTCTCGATAGGTCACAAAGGAACCCTTAACCAATGGGAGAGCAGTTTGAACAGTGCCTGATGAGATCACAAAGGTCTCTGCTGCGCTCAAAACACAGTACTGAAATCAAACAGAAACAGTTAAATCTTCATAGAAAGAACCAAGCCTTATCATTTAAAATATATTATATAAACTGGATACACAATGGCCTGGCTCATAATATGCCACTTAGCATCATGTGTTACGGGAAAGGACATAGAAAACTCACTCGTGGCTCTACTGCATATGAGTTATTGTGATGTCCCCCTCACTCATTAAGATAAATGGCATTGTGTGAGTCAGGCCATTGTCATACCTCCTATAAATCCTCTCTTTTCCCAGTGCAGAATCCAAACTTTAGCTTCACTATTCAGGAGCATAAAAACTCTCTCCCTCCCACATATACATTTTTACAATGTAATATTTACCTAGGACAGCCCAGCTGAGATATAACATCTCACTTGTGGTGGAGGTCTATCCAAGGTTATTGCTAGAAGGGAATGAAGCACAAGAAGGACAACTGACTTGCAGAAGGTCACACAGTCAGTGACTATGGTAGAATTCTAACTTGAGATTCACAACAGACTCTAGCTCCTCCTCCCCACACAGTGAGCTTAGCCCCCCAAAATACAAGTGCCCTCCGACAACCCAGTGAGTGAGAGACCCAATGTCGCTCCTAATTCCAGGCATTGCACGTAGCAGTACATTGCATTGCCCCCACTCCACCCCACCACAGTCCCTGGGCCTGCCAAAGGAGCATTTTCAGTAACATCTCTTTGTCCCAGGAATGTACTGTTATCCTCTTCCTTTATCTGTCTGGCTACACACTCCAACTCTCCCAGATAATCCCTGTCCTGCTTCTCAGGATAGTTCCCAATGCCCGCACAGATCATTTACCCCTCCCCTGTACAAAGGCCTCTCTTTCTTTATCAGGATCCAACATGATGGGGCGGGGGGAGGCAGAAACTCCCTGAGTGGCCAACAGGTCACAGGAATGGCAGCAAACAGATCTGACTCTGCCACATTCACCATTGCTTTTCATCCTGTAGCCCCTTTCTCCTCGCTTGCAACACCTGATCAGATGGCCAGGCCTTTGCCCAAAGCACCCGTCATGTGCATGCTGTTTCAAAAGATACCCCCTGAGCTGCTGGTACATGCCAGAGCTCTACCTGCCTACATCACCTGTCCCATCGATCCTCTTCACAGCTAGCACACAGCATGGGTGCCACCGAGTTCTGAAAAAATGCTGCAAACTGCCATCTCCAGAGTCAAACCTGGTGCCATCACTGTAGCAGGGGGTCCTCCCGTGGCTCTAAAGTATGGTCTGAATAAGACTGCCTCATGCTGTATATTCTCCCATTTCTATACGACTTTGTAATGGATCATTTTTCCTTGCTTTCATTTTTCACCTCCACCTCCTACCGTTATTAATCTTCCCTTCATAATTATAAAAAATAAAGCTTATCTCGATGGCGCTCAGCATTACAGAGAAGGATGCTTTTTCTTTCTTTTTTGCACTGGTATGATTGAATGTAACTGCTAATGAAAAGTAATGGATAGATAACACAAGACTAAAGCCCTTTTCCTTGTACTTTACATTTCAGTGGATGACTGGACGTTGGAGGGACAATAAGAGAATGATGCCCTTTCTCTAGTCGCAGGGTCAGGTACAGTGCAGGCTTCCCTACACTGCAATTTACTTAATGCCGCTGAAAGGTGAGGGGATGATAATACAGGCAACATAAGCCCACTGTCTAGCCACAGGCTAGGTAAAATGTGGTCAGGGACAGTGGAGACTTCCCCACATTCTGCTGTATTAGTGCTGGTGAAAGGTGAGGGACTGGCAGCTCTCAACACTGAAGCCCTCTGCTTATACACAGGGTGAGGGATCAGCACACTTCTCTAATCTCTAATGGACTTTCTGGTAGTCAAAGGCAAGGGACTGAAATCATCGGATACTGAAGTCCACTGTTGATCCACGAGGACTTGTACAGTTTATGGCAGGCACAGTGAAAACTTCTCCCACACTAGGATGTATTTAGCTCTGGTAATAGTAAAAAGATAAGGGACTGAAAGCACTATATGCTGAATCCCTTTATTTATCTATAGGCAAGGTACAGTGTGGGCAGATACAGTGCAGGTTTCCCCACTCTGTGATGTATTTAGTACTAATGAAAGGCGAGGGAGTGACAGCACCAGAGATTAAAGTCATTTTTTAAACCACAGTAATGGGTACAGTCTGGGCATGTACAGTGCAGGGAAGGCTTCCCCACACTGTAATAGATTTAGTGATGGTGAAGGGTAGAGGACTCACAGCACTGAAAACTGAAGCCCTCTCCACAGGGCCAGCTACTGTACCAGCTTCCCACACTGAGGTGGGTTTAGTGCTAATGGAAGGTGAGGTAGCCTCCTGTTAATCCATAGGAAAAGTATAGTTTGGATAGGCACATGCAGGCTTCCCCACCATGATACATTTAGTGCTGGTGAAGGGTATGGGACTGACAACACTGTAGACTGAAGAGCTCTGTTTATCAACAGACCAGGTACAGTGTGAGCAGACACAGTGCAGACTTCCCCACACGGTGATACATTTCATGCTGCTGTAAGGTTACAGGCTGACAAGACTTGAACACTGAAGCATTCTGTTTCTCCACAAATCAGCTGCAGTGTGGACAGACTGCTCCGTACTGTGATTGGCTGGTCGGCTGGTCGATCGTTTGACTGATTGATTGATTCAAAAAATGTTGTTTTTATTCTTCTGATAACCGGGAAAGGCCCATTAGGCCCTAGGCCTATTTTCAGGTTTGACTCGGGAGAATTGGGGAGGTTACATGAGTTGCTCAGGGTCACACTGTAGGCAAGCTGTGGTTGTGGAACTCAAACCCAGGGCTGCTGGATGTAACAAGCTCATTCTCAGCTTGAGATGCTGCACCTCAACTGAGCTACCCTGTGAAGGTAAGTTGTAAAACACATTTGCATCCAGTGGAGGGTGGGATTACTCCATGAGATTTCACTTCATTTAATTTATAGGTACAAACCGCAAATTACAATCTCAAGGTTAAAGTTGTGCAGCATCTTAATTTCATGGGTGTCCATTAGCACACAGTGCTTATTTTACAACTGCAGTACAATGCACCAATGCTGAGGAAAGGTAAGAGACTAACATATCTCATAGAAACAAGTCCTCTGTTTATCCACTGTACTAAGTATAGTGTTGGGCAGGTACAGTGCAGACCTTCCCACTATAATGGATTTTGTGCTGGTGAAAGGTGAGGGACTGACAGTACAGGTGACTGAAACCCTCTGCTGATTTACAGGGGCAGGTATAGTGTTGGGCGGGTACAGTATTGGATTCTTCATATATGCCAAAAACACACGGAAGACAGTGTGGCCCTCCTTGCACCTGTAACAACAAACACACTACCAGGAGGAATCTGGGTCCATAATACCCTCTCTCCAAGTAACAACCATAAAAGGAGATCACATGAGCCACTCGCCGATTACCTCATTAAGTAGTTTATTTCCAAAGTTCTGGAATTATATGACCACTGAAACACAAAACAATCAATTTTTCATGCTGCACCCACCACTTCTTCAGGATCTACATAAATATGTACAGAAATCACATTTTTTACTAACCCTTCTATTGCATTTCTCATAGTACTAGCATTTGCCATGCATATCACCAGTATAAAAGGTGTGTATAAGTGGCATTCTGCTTAAAAAACTATATTGGTGTCCCGCCACCAAATCCATTATGCAAACCATTATGGGTGTACTTTTGTAATCATATATATATATATATATATATATATATATATATAAAATAAAATATGTATAAATAGTAATGCTTTACCTGATCACGGTCCCTATTAAATCCAGAACATCATTCTCTTATATTCAAATAAAATGCTGGTACTTGAGAACGTGCAATAGAATGGTTAGTGAAAACTTGGTTTATATAAATATATTTATGTAGATCCTGAAGAAGTGGTGGGTGCACCATGAAACAGTGATTGTTTGGTGCTACAGTGGTCATATAATTCCATAATTTTGGAAATAAAATACTTAATGCTGTTGAGTGGGTCACGTCTCACGTGGTCTCCTTTTGTGGTTGTTACAGTGTTGGAATGGATTCCCCGTACTGCAAAGTGTTTCATGCCAGTGGAAGGTAAGGAACTGACAGCACTGGAGACTGAAGCCCCAGGATGGATTTTCAGAAACTGCACCACCCAATTCTGATGTGTTGCCACAACTCTGGCAGAAAAGCTGGACCCCTACCTTTCAGCCACACTTCTGGAAAGCTGTTTCCAGCATGGAGCCACTTGTGCCAAAATAAATGTTATGCAAGTGGCCAGAAAATGAGGAAACGGTAGCGAAAACTCCAACAGGTTTAAAACTATGATGCTGGAGCCTCAGCAAATTTGAGGGGCTGCTGGAGCAGCCGTAATTTGGGTGCAGTTCTTGCAGCCCCTCTTTGGAAAATCTCACTCTCCCTTCATTCATTTACAGCATCAGGTACAGTGTGGGCAGGGCCAGTGCAGATGTCCGTACCCAGTGGTGTATGAGTCAGCATTTAAAGCAGCAATATTTGTTACTCAGCATGTCACTGTCTGGTACTAACATATTTCTAGCAAAAACATCCGTATACCAGTTTTTCTTTTCCTTTTCTTTCATTTCTGAACTGTGTAATTTTAAAGTTTTTAAAAGTTCTTGCTCCCTTGCAAGGTCCACCATGAGAGAATAAAACATCATAGTGTGGTGACACTTGCCATCAGAAACATGTACTAGCATCATCATAATACATTCACAGTATAAATTCACTAGGGATATTCCAAAAATACCCTCAACAGAAGAGATTTGTAAATATTGTGAACAGTGGCCATCATTTAATGACTTGAGTCATAAATTACAAAAAAAATAGTTATAAGTGCCGTTTCTTAAATATCTGAGAAATTAAAGATACTGATTATGAATTTAAGGATGTATGAAACACATTTTTGCTAAATGAAAAAAGAACTATGTGATTACATTTTTTGCTGACTAAAAAAGTACAGCGGCTTTAAACTAATAATCAAGACACATCACAAAAAAATTATAAAGTTAATAAATGAATCAGCTATAATTACAGTTATAAAAGGGAGCAGACAAAGCCTGGAAACTGATTGGCTGAAATAATCTTCGACCCTTGCTGATATCTTAGTACATCATCCTGTTTTAAAACTGATTCCCAAGAGTAACCATTTCTAAACACTTTGAGGCCATTTTATAATACACTCCAAGGCATGGTATATCATGGCATATTGTCACTTCTTGGGTGGTTGAAGGCACTCAGCATTACCTCATGCCTCACAACACACCCAAGGCATGATGGTATCTTGTGATATACCACACTCTGTTGCGTATTATTGCTTAATTAATGACTTAATCATACACAGTACATTGATTTATTTTATTGTCATTTAACAGTGGCTCGTATGTGTCAGCCCGGTGGCACTGAGGAGTGAGGCTCTGGACATCTTACCTCACGCTATGCCGGCGACCCATGTTTGGGAATGAGCATGGGCCACCAGGGGTTTGCAGGGTTGGAGAAGGATTGAGTGTCTGGAGGACTGCTCTTTGTCTCCAGGGAGGGGGGTCATCAGTGGTCGGCGTGCGACTGGCTCCTAGCGGAGACTGGGGGGCAGTGCCACTGGAAAAAAAAAGTGGTTTGTATGACTTTTAATAACCATAACATCATTTTGTATTAATATAGTTAAATTAATAACCTTTATGTAATGAATATCATTTTGTATTAATATTTTTCATTAGTAGCAGTGATATTACAATATGTGTTCTTTTTCTCCAAGGTCACCAAGCTCTCTTTTCTTCAGAACAAGCGTGCAGGGTGTTTGTTCTGAGATCAATGCAAGATGGGCTGATGCAACTGTAAAGTTCCATGGAAATATAGCTTTTGTCACAGAGACTGTCACTCACGATTCTCTGGTGTGTTTCATTATTGTTCTTGATCTGCTGGAATCAGAAGATTGTATGACACCACCTGAACATTGATTCTCCTGCCACAAGCTGTCACCTTTTATAAATATTCCTGATGCTACAGGTGGAGACTTGGTTAATCAGGGCTGTGATTAGCCTGGTTCCACCGCCGTCTTGCCATCCAACACACAAATAAAAGAAGGACTCATTGGGACTTACTGATAATAAAAACATCAAGCAGGCTTTGAATTTTTCACCACTTTGATCTTGAACAGCAGGATGGTTTTGACCTCATGATCCTTTGTTTTAAGCACATGCAATGAGTTCATTAACAGTGACATAGAGGGAGGGAGGGACATGCCATTGGTTAAACTATACAATGTGCTCATCAAGTTGACTTGCTTAGTGTACAAGATAGACATTAGATGCTGCACATACATTCAAAATAGCGACTATTAAGTTCATCATTCTGTGTCTCTAATGTCATACTTTTACAACTGCCTGAATGGTGTATTTCAGATATTTGCTTGTTTGGGACAATGACTTATTGGGTATAAACAGTAGAGGGTAATCAAAACAAATTCTAGCCAGTGCTGATAGAGCTGTGAAGAGTTACCAAGTAACCAAAGTTATACATGTGCATAGAATTATTCAACGCCCGGGTGTAACTTGCCCATTTTTTGCAGGTGTTGGACAAAATTTTCAACATGGCCTTTTTTGGACCCCTCCTCATGAACAGTACCAGTGCCATTTTGTTCACTTGTCCCGAAGGGTGATTTCTCAGAGGAAATGCACTATTCTGCACTATAGGTGTGAAAACACATTTTGGGCAGGTTGTGGAAAATGGCAGCTGTACTGTTTTGAAGGAGGTGTGCAAAAATGGCAATTTAAAAATGTCACGTGAAAATATTAAAAATTGTCGACGTTAGCAGCATGCGTAGAGACTGCACAATGCACTCTCATAACGCAGTCATTTTTTGAAATTTTTTCGCCAAATTTGCAACATGGGCTTTTTGGGACCCCAGCTTATGAACAGTGGCACTGTAATTTTGTGAAAGTCCAGAAAGGTGATTCCACGCAGTGACTGCGAAATCACCTTTCAGGACTGAGTAACAAAATGACAGTGACAGTTTTCATGAGCTGGGGTCCCGAGAACCCCATGTTGAAAATTTGGGGCACAAATTCCAAACAATGGCTGAGATATCAGCATAAGTTGAAAACCCCATTGAATGGCAGAATAGCATGCTTACCTTTGATTCTTCAGTTCGCGGTTGGGCTTTGAAGATTACAGATGTGTCCCAGTTTAGAGAAGATGACAGCGCCAACCTCCGAAGGTAAGTATGGGGTAAGGGGGGTATGTGGGGAGGTGCGTGCTCAGTGGGAGGATGGGGAGGGAAGGGGGACTGCAGCGACAACGAGGGACAATTTTCTGTTTTACACGGGGAAAAAAACTCATTTTGTATTTTACAGAAAAAAACATTTTGGCACACTGGGGTGGGCTCCCAGTGTGCCACATGAATGGAAGGGTTTTGCAGGATGCCAACATGGGGATTGGGCACCCCGATGTCTGGAGCATCTTTGGGCACACTGGGGTGGGCTCCCAGTTTGCCACATGACTTGGGGAGGGGTCACAGAAAACTCTTTGCATACACTGGGGTGGGCTCCCAGTCTGTCAGTTGAGTTGGTGGGGGGGCACAGAATGCTGCAAAGTTGGTGGCCGATGTCAGGAACATCTTTATGGTGAATGACATTCTGCCATTCACAACATGGTGGCACCCATAGAACTGCACATGCACATGAGTCACGTGCATGCGCAGTTTACGCACGGGAAAGCTGAAGTAACAGCCAAAATAGTGCAGCTGTTATTCCGTAGTGGCCAATCATGGTGGAGCAGTTCAAGCTCTGTTGGGCTTTCTGAAGGACACTTCCAAAAGTCCAATGGAAGGTTCCACGATTGGCCATTTCCAAAGCTACAGAGCAATCCCAATAGGGCTGTGGGCTCCGCCTACAGCCCTAAAAAGGGATTCAATTGTTTAATAGAGCCAAGATTCTTATAACAGCAGTGTAAAACTTTTAGAACAGTGACCAGATTGTCTGAGGAGAAATAGCAGATCAAAATTAAAAACTGTGTGACATTTGTCACAAATGTTCCCACTCTGAAAGGAACAGTGTGCCTGGGAAAGGGATCACTCTGTCTGTCACATTGGGTTTCCCTTTAAGGGTTGATGAGTTTTAGATATTTTCAAGCACCTTCATATTGTGGCAGTGTTTGCATGAGATGTTCCATGTTAATGGAGCTAGTGTATTCATGTTGGCCCTCCATCGTTGTAGGGTCAGGCTTGTGGATGTTAAAGATCCCCCATGGCACTTATCGAAAAGAGTAGGGGAATTTCCCCAGTGTCCTGGCCAAATTTCCCTCATTCATTAAAAATACCACCAACAGCTTAATCTGGTTCACGGTCAGTTGGCAGTCATCTGTATCCCCCTCCCCCCACCCCCGGGTCGTGCCTGAAAATAGGCAGGATTTGTCTAGTGCACTTACCCGATCAACAAAAACTAAATAAATAAAAATAAAATACTACCACTGCTTTTTCAATATCTACATGTTAGGTTCTTGGCTCCACATCTGCCTTAGGGCTTCCCCAGCTTCCATAACCCTCTCATTAAATGTGTTTAGCCATAAAGGAAGCTTGGTGTGACAGCCACTGTAGTAGTTCAAGGATCCCCAATTCTCTGACTCAGCACGTTCACAACACACACACACACACCACACACACACACACACGCACACGCACACTGGTTTCAGAGCTCTGGTTACTGCATTACCTTGTTGAAAGTATGTCCATACGTGAGTTGCTAGCAGTTGATGTTCTTTTCTAAAATATCTGAAGTGTTTTATATCCTCTTGTTGTGATACAGCTTACCAAGAGTTTGCACCCCTTTTATTTCTTTTAAATGGCCAATTCATTACTTTTTTCCTTACTTGTAGCCTTGGTTTCCCCCATGGGGGTCATTGTTGACAGTGAGAAATAATACCCCATATTTTTAGTAATACAGGCCAGTTATTTCAGGATATGATTGACTGGTAGAGGTGGTAAGTACCTTTTTAAATGGGTCAAGATGGCTGCCATACATACTACTGTCTGGTTACAAAAAAAACACTTGCCATGTCTATAGGTACTCATTAATTCATGGTGCTGCATTTTCTACATGAAGTGTTTAATACCAGTCCATTTTATTCGTGCAATAACACACGACATGGTGCTACAGTCGTTGTGAAATACATTCAGCTTTGGTGTGTGCCAAAGAGGAGCACTCAGCCTCTGGTATTGAGCCTCAACTCACACAAGAGGAGGGTCTATAATCCCACCCTATCATGTGTTATTGCCCACAGAAGGACACTGCCCCATAGATATGAATGTCTTGTCATCCTGGCCATGATTAGCTCCATTCCTACTTTCAACTAAGGCGGCCACTAGCCTGGGTCAGATAGCAGCCAGCCTCTTTCCCGATACCATCTAAAAGCTACATAGTACTTGGGAAGGGGGTGCTGTGGAGCCTGATATGGAGGATGCCTGAAGACAGAGCTCCACATCAAGTAGCTATTAAACTGCAAAACTACGCATTACGTTATGAATATGTCAAAGACTAAACTCACGCACAGCAGATTAGAAATATTGGAGACTCAGATTCGCTCCATGAATGTTTGCTTTGTGGACATACTTGACCACTTAACCTTATTCTTGAAGGACTGGCTCAACAAGCAAATGAAAGAGCAATCAGGGGTTAAAGAACGGCCTATACTGAAAGCTTACTGTCTGCTCCATCATGGTAGGCAATATGGCGAAATGCCTCATGCAGTCCTGGCCATGTTGGATTCAATGGTAACCAGGGTTAAGCTACTCCAGTTGGCAAGATGGCATCATCCTCTGCTACTGGATGAACACAGGATTCTGGTATTCTCTGGTACCTCATATGCTACAGTACTTGGCAATAGAAAAAGGAATTCGATGGAGTCCGAGCCATGCTCTGAAAGATGGAGGTACCGCACATGCTGTTATTCCCTTCTAAGCTTTGTATTGTGCACCAAGACAAAATATGCCTTTCTACTGATCCATCAGATGTGGGGACGTGGGCGGTGGAGCTTCAGCATACTCCAAGTCAGAAGAACGGAGACTGAGTCACATAGCCTGATGATATGGAGGAAGGGTGACAGCCTATGATGGAGTTAAACCTATTCACATATATTCTCTGTCAGCAGGGAAGTTCTTGGACTTGAATATAAAAACAAATTCTGTTTGTGTTAACATAATGATCGGGTCTGGTCCTTAATAAGGTTCCCTTTCATAAGGGTTATGATTTTTGCAGCATGTTGTTCATATTTCAGAGAGGATACAGATCAGGAGGAGTACGCTACCATTAAAGGTTCTGTTATAGCGTGTGCAGGGAGGTCTATTGAGGTCCATATGACACTGTATTTTTCTTACAATTCAAAACATTATTTCTGAACTTTGCAGACTTTCAAGGCCTCACAGTATAACTATTATTTGTGATAGGTACCCTTCGATCACTAGTGGGCACTTAGAGTTTTTAAAGTTACATGGGGGGGGTGTAACTGTGCCCTAGTTTCATACCTTAGAAATGCTTTAACAAAAGGTTGATTTAACAAAAGGTTGATGTGAATTCATATTTCAGAAGTCCTATAACGTACAGATCCTATATAGTGGGTCACAACTGACATGTATTTACTCAGTTTCCTAATCATGTAAGCTGTTATGTTTTATCATTGAAAATGAATAAAATATCATTTAAAAGAAGCTAAACAGTACCACTTCATATTCAAGAGGCCCACACCCCCTTCTTTCACTTATTTATATAGTTTGGTTAATGCTACAGTAGTTCAGGCTTTTTATTCCCCTGGACCTATTTCTTTATCATTCAATCCCAAGTTAGGAAAAAAGATCCCAGTACTTTGTAGAAGAGTACATCAAGGAGTGTCTGTCCACGTTCATATAAATCACATTGACTTTTCAACAGATTGTGGCTTTGCAAAGCTCTGAAACACATTCCAAACATTTGAATCTCCTGCGGCTGACATCAGCTGCGGGGAATTATGTGATTACTGCCAGCTTGAAATATCAGATCACCAGGATGACAGGATCAACTTCGTCAGTTAAAGTTTTCCAAAGGTACAGTAAGTGTAAAAATGTTTTGGGCCACTTAATTTAGTAATTAGAGGCAGTGAGTTTTAATTATGACCGTTCCCCTGTAAGATACTACTGATGACAATAAGTAGAAACAAAAATATCAGAGTACCACTTTTCTTTTTTTAGTACTTTTATGTTTATTGTTTCACAGAAAAGGTACAACAAACAAAACACTACACAGTAGATCCATATGAAACAAGTGGGTGCATAAAACTGTTGCAGTGTACGTGTTGAGGAGCTGTTAAGTCAATGACTACTAATTAGGTCAAATTCAAATGATTTGAAACCATACCTACATGTCTGGAGATCTCTTTGTGGCTGGGCAGTGGGAATTGTCCATAAAGAATGCAGGATGTCCTCAGCAAATATTAAGGTGTAAAATCAGTTCCCTTTTGCACAATGTAAAGCACCCTTCAGTTCCAAACATTTGACAAGTGTGGTAAGTGTAGCAGCAGTAGTTCTTTTGATTTAATATATGTCAATGACAAGGTCCTGCCACTGCTGGATAGGAGGGACAGAGGGGTTCAGGCCAAGTTTTGTAATACCCTTTTTGGCTGCTAACAGACAAATACTACATCCCCCTTTCCGGTTCTATGTAATTATGACAAAAGCCTAAAGGCGATCGCAGTTATGCAGAAGTCAAGAGTGCCAAAAATTTATTTCGTCACTCTGACACCCTTGTGCACAGCAAAAGGGCACTGGGAACTTAGTGTTTTAATGTTTTCTGTGGAGGGCTGCACCCCCCCACACACACACCCCTACTAAAGAATTGTCAACTCCGGGGGGGTGCATGTTGTGGGGGTGAAAATATATAAAAAAAAAAAAGGTTTGGGCCAGGTGCAACAAAAATGCACCAGCGCCCAGACCCGAACCCAGTACCTTGCCAAACGATGCTGGCAACCCACCCACCACACCATGGGGTTGGCTCGGCAACCCACTGCGGCACCACCCCTCACATCCCTCGCTGTGCTTTCCTGCTTCCATCCCCCTGCGCATGTATATATAGGGACATCCTGTCGCTATAGTCACCCACCCCCCCATCCGGCCGCTCTACCCTCCCATAGCTGTCCCTGAAATGCACTGGGGAGTGGGTTGCCATTATTGTAGGTGCCCATTCCCCAGCACTCTTATCACGGGATACCCCCTTTTCTTTCTATTTTATTTAACTACTAAAGTGAGAGATGGGGTTTGGAACTTTTTAAAAGTTTCTCTTCTCTTGCCAAATCCTCCCCAATTTATTTGGAAAATGTTTCACCAAGAAAGACAATATGAGCTGTAAACAGCTCATTTCCAGAAGTATCTGGGGGGGGGGGGTTACAAGAGTTGGAAGAACAAGCAGACACATATGAATATAATAACAATACAAGTACCATTACTAAAACATAACAGTGTGGTACAAGTACAGAGCTGAATTACCCCGACAAAATGGCCAGTGTAAATAAGGCATATACGGTTAACAAACATAGCATCAGCCCAAGAACGCTGATCAGGCAGGGTATATGTTAGAGGATGGCCGACACAGTAGAAGTGCTAGGGAAGCAGACTGAGCATAAGATGGGAAGCATTAATGTTGGCCCAAGGGAGGGCAGTTATAAGGAAAATGGGAAGAGGGAGAGCAGATGGGTAGAGAGTGGGGGAAGGGGGGACAGCCAAAATATATTCCCCACTTCAGGATGCTGAGAACCATGCAAGGGGGACGGGATCAGGCAGAAAGGAAGGGGAGAGAAGGGGGGGAGGTATAGAAGTGGGAGGAGGACAGTAGAGGGGGAAATGAATAAGGAAGTAGGGTGGTGGGTGGGCAAATAATTAGAAAGGGGGGGTAAAGGAAGTGGAGTAATAGAAATGGTGCTAGTCTAGACCTCTTTGGGATGCAAGGAACCCCGTAAGGGGTGTAGCATTAGAAAGTGGGTGAGAGGAAGAGGGGTCAGAGAGAGAGAGAGTCTAAACCCCTTAAGGATGCAAAGAACCCTGCAAGGGGGTAAGGATTAGGGAGTGGGGGGAGGAAGAAGGATAGAAGAGAGAGGACCGAGGTCTGATCCCTTTCAGGATGCTGAGAACCCTGCAAGGGGGACAGGAATCTGGCAGAGGAGGAGGAGGAGGGGAAGGGGGTGAGGAGGTGGGGTGCTGGTGAAGTGGGTGCAACAGTGGGGGTGTAGGGAGGGAAATCGGTGTGAAACAAGGAAGGGAAATGGGGTCATCGGATAGGAGGGGGTAATGGGGAGGGCTGGGGTGGAGATTGCAAAATATATAGTAGGTTGTGGACAGTAGTAGGCTGTCGAAATGACACAATAGGTTGTGGTAGGGGGTATAAAAGGTTGAAACATGTGAGGTATCAAACAGGGGAAGGGCTCACTTTAGGATTCTAGGAGGAAGTCAGGGATGGAGAGTAGGGAGAGTGCAGAAGGGGAGAGTTCATGAGGGGGGCTTGGAATGAGTACCTCTAGGAGAATAGGAGGAAGGTGGGGCTAAGAAAATAGTGCACCAGGGAGGGAAGGAGAGGGTTAAGGGGGGCTGCCAATAAAAATAAGCATCCTGTTGTCATGTTGGGCTTGCTACTGCCTGAAATATATGGCAGAATTCTTACACATTTCATCACAAAGTGCTTTACAAGCAATGAGAGACTGTTAGTGAAGTAACTGTAAATGTGTAGTGACAGCCATTTCACACATCAACACCCACATCCAGCCTTGGACAATTGCCAGAACTGGCTTTATCAGATGAGGAATGTTGGCCAAGATGTTGGGGGACATCCCCTATACTTCGAAAAGAACCATGGTTTCCTTTACTTCCACCTGGACACCCACCAGGAGAGCAAAAGAGATGAACAGTTTAATATCTCATCCAAAGGACAGCACACTTTGAGAGACCAGCATCCCCCTAGTACTGCACTTAAATGCCATCATTTATGGTATGAGCCCAAGTCCCAGTGTAGGACAAGACCCCACGGCATTGCAGCCCAGAGTAGGATGTGCTACCGACTGAGTGATGCTGACACCATAGTAACAGTAATAAAAAATATTTTTAAAATGTCTTTAAAATGGCTGCCCAATGAACCAATTGGCAGTGAGTAGCACTCCTAAACGGACAACCTTGGTTTGGAACCGAGCTTATGGTGTTGGCAAATAGGCAGCCAAGGACTGAGGAGTGCAGCTGTCTGTAGTGTGTCCATGATCGGGTAAGTTGAGGCCATGCTTCACTGGCATCAGCGACCCCTGCTCACCTTTTAGCCACAGAAAAAGCTGTGTGTCTGCAAGGCCTCAAATGGCCACAGCTGGTGCCACTTGGTGGTGGGAGGACAGCATTACAGGGAAAAATTATGTCCATAAACTGACCCACTTGGGTCTCACCCCAGGTTGCCCTTCACCCACCTCTTGATCCTAATTGTGTTGATGGGGTGGGCAAAGATCCCTGCCATGGAGGAAACAAACATGGCAGTTGGCAGCTGCAAGGTGGTTAGTGACAGATGACGCTGGGTGAAGGGGCATTGCCAGACCTAGGCCTCAGGGGCCTTTTCATATGGGCCCCAAACTCTCCTCCGCATTAGTCCTGTTTTAAAAAATATCTACGACCTAACCCCAGCATTTGAGGGCTTGTTACACTAACAATTCCTGGGTGGTCACTAGAAGAGTGCAGGAAGGTTGATGTGTGCCTGATCAGGGAGAAAAAGTTTGATTGAAAAAAATGTCTGATGTAATTAAAAAAAATAGTCTAGTGGTGAATCTAAGGATGATAGGAATACATTACTGCTAGAAAAAGAACATGATCTTGCCAGCCTGTCAGCACAATGGTAGCGCTACCACTCGTGATGCCAGTGACCCGGGTTCGGTAACTAGCTCAGGTCATTGGGGGCCAGCTGATGGGGAGAAGGATCAGGCATGCCAGGACCCGTCCCCGAAGTGCCACTTCTCGCGACAACTCAGCTCCTACTAACTTGTGGGTGGTAGGGGCGTGTGGGGCTGCCCAGCGGGGGATGCCATGCTCGTATTGCATGAGCATGCCGATGCATGCTCACGCCGGGGACAGTGTCCCAGTGGCTAAGCAGGGATGGCTATGCAGCAACAAGCAAGGTGAACAGAGGCAGAAAACAGTCTGACCGGCAGGAGGATCACAGACGCTCCAAAGGCTCCGCACCAGTGACTCAAGCACCTCCCTGGACATCTGGATCTGTTGATGAGTGGGTCAAGGGACTCCCTGCTACCCTGCCATGGATGGCAAGCCATGGGGAACCTGAGAGAGGTCAGTCCAAGAAGAAAGTGGATGATGGGGCTGGGAGAGTCGGTGGGAAGGGAGGCTGGCCAGAAGTAGGAGGAAAAAGGGTCAGTATAAAAAAATATGAAATTGTTTGCTGAATAACACATTATGTTCATTTAAAATGAGGACTCTCACAACTTGGAAATTACTTACTTTCTTACTTAAAAATATGTGTTGCTATATGTTACTAGGAATGTGTGTTAGCAACAACATATTGTTATATTGGGGGAGTTCTATATAGATTTTTATCCCTGGCCTCCGCTGTTCTCGACATGTAGCAATATGTCCTACTCAGTCCAAAGCCATTATATGGATGGCAGCCAGGATATTTTTCCTTCAGTTTTCTCCCCCAGGCGTAGGCAGTGCACGTGGGCCTCAGCATGCCCCATGGCAGTTGTAAGCTCCTGGCCCATCCACAGGGGTTGCTGTAGCCCTGGAACCCACCACCAACCCTGACCAGCCACACAGCAGCACCCCTCTCCTGAACATGGTCGGCAGTGCAATGCACTGCCTCTGGGTCACGGGGTGACAGGTTGCTGCTGGGCCATCAGGGTAGCATAGCATAAAGAATAGTGTATAGGCAATCATTCACAACGAGCCTGTATTTCTGTCAAGGGGTTGAGTTACCAGCATATAGACCTCAAGAGCGAAGCCATCAGGGTGGCATAACTTATTTATTTTCATATAAAGAATGTTTTTCACATTTATAGTGGGTTGAGCCAAAGTGCATTTTTCACTGCAGCCCCTTTTCTATCTATAACCATTTCAACCCAGATCCCCAGCCCTTTGCAAATATCCATTTACTGTGAAATATTAAGAAATAAACTAGCAATGAAAGAAGTAATTGTTTTATAACGAGGGGTTTGAATTAAGCAATAAGGCATGACAAGGTATGTGTTACTATGGGATAATGGCACACCTCGGAAAGTAATACATCAGGCAACACCGAGTGCCTTAAGTACCTGAGAAGTGCCATTATCTCACTGTCATGCAGACCCTGGACTGATTTATTGTAGTTAGAAAATGGTTCCTCTGATTTTTATTTTAACAATTGAGCAATGAGGTTCAGAAAGTTAAGTCTTTCTGAACTGTGCTGGAATAATGTATAGTCATATGACAACTTCTGACCAAGAGGTCCTGGTGTCTCTTACCCATTTTCTAATTTACCTTACTCTAGCCAAAAGAAGGTTGCACAGTAACTGAAATTACATCACGCTGCTCTGAGAACTCAGACAGGAGGCAACTATAATAAAAACAAAATACAGGTGTACAGTACATGTCAGCATCATTGTTCATAAAGTGTATTTTGTGGAATGCACACTTTATAGGAGATAGCAAAATTAAATCCATTTCATGTTGCCATTGATTTAAAATACCGTTAGTCCTGTGCCTTGCACACTACTCTTCTACATCTATTTTGGGGCAGTCGTGTCATTTGTGATGTCCAGACTTTGATCCACAATTAACTGTATCTCCTTCCGGGCCTAAAAATGGCTTCCAAACGGAAATAATGTACTCTAGGAAATCTGTCCGATAACAGATTAAATGTCAGACACAGATAGCACAGGCCTGAAATTACTTTAGCAGAGACAAAGAAGACTGTCCTGCAGCATTGTATGTTTGTTCAGAGGCCCACCTATCTGACATGGCTGACTGAAAACACAGACATGCTGTAACTGGGCTTGTTAGTCATGATTTTCCCACTCCTTTCTATTCTATGTCATGAAAAGCTAATCTCAAACTGTTAGTTTATTTTTAATTTTTTCTATTTTTTGGCATTCATTCCACAAATCAACCTTCAGGGCCCACCCATGGAATGCTGTTTTTTTTTGGGGGGGACTAATGAAATCATATTTTTGTGTTCTCCATGATCCTGGACCTCAAACCCATTGTTACCATCGAAATGTTGTCCCTTGACTGTATTATTTACCTCGTTCAGTCTTTTCTCAGGTAAACATCTGCATGTATCATTGTGATAGTACTGAGAGGAATTAAAAAAAATGAGGTTGAGGAACTAGTACTATGGAAAAACTGTAAATGGTAATGAAGAATTACCAAGAACAGTGAATGCTGTGGCACTGCTGCTACTCTGTGGTAGGTTGCACTTTCTGCAGAAAATATGGCAGCCACCAAACTACAGAATTCTAGGAGCCTTACTGATGGATCTCTTTCTCCCACCCCCCACGACCGCCAAGGCTCCCAGGCGGCACCAGCTTCCACTGCTTATCGCCCATCAGACCCATAAGTCTGACCCATCAGACATGCCTGTTGATTCCAACTGATCCCTAGTGAGGGGCTTAACCGGGAAAGTTGGCAGGAGGGGCAGGAATGGTCCGTGCTGTGCAACCTGGGGCGACGTAAGAAAGCCTACCTGAGGCCATCATCCAGGGTTATAGAGGCTATTTTTCTGCTTTTCCTGGTCATGCCAACCCCCCTTCCCCTACTGGCAGAGTCCGCTCATGGCTGGCCTGGGGGGAGTGCCTAACAGCAAGTGGTCGCCCGTGCCATCATTGACACTGCCACTAGCCACCACCAGGAACTGCAAAAGAGCAATGCGATAGCCTCCTTCCCTCCCTCCAAGAAGAAGAGCATCCATGAGACGCTCTTGAGCCCTCCATGCTGGCCTCTGCTGCAGACGTCCTGGGCTCAGGGTGCAAACCCAGGTCACCAGCATGCCAGAGCAATCCTCCATCGCTCGACACCATGGAGCCGGCAATGGACCTCTTCCTGATGAAGGACCTACTTCTGAACATGAAACCTGTCAGAGAGTCAGTATTTGGCTGGACAATCAGTGCAGTGGTAGAGCAACCGCTCGTGACACCGGTGACCCTAGTTTGGAAACGAGCCTGGGTTATTGAGGCCCAGCTGAGGGGAGGAAGATTGAGCTTCCCAGAGGATGCTCTCCTCCTCCAGGAAGGGTAGGTTGCTGTCCTTGCTGCAATATTGCCACCCGGATGACCAGAGGTGGCAGTGTAGTTGAGAGCACCATGGGAGAGACAGATACAGGCTGGGAACTGGAGTGGCAGTACGCTCAGCATGCATGCATGTCTTGGTCTCCCCAACATGCTTACATCTTTGGGGCTCAGGAGAAAAACAGAAAAAGACAGCCCTGCTGCCTGGGGACAAAAGAGTCCCAGTGCACCACACCCAGACCTACCTAGCACAGCTCATCTCTTGATGAAAGCAATGCAGTTCAGGGTTATATCCCCCTCCACTCATCCCCACCTGGGGGGCAAGTCTGGGCAGCAGGGAGCACAGCGGCTGAAGCAGGTAACTCTAGTTGGAGCATGCACCATTGGGACTGTGGAGGGAGTTCAGGAGGCATAGTAGGGGGACATAAAGAAAAAAATAAACATAAAAAATGAGTATGTGGTAAAACACAATACTATAAGCAGCAGTATTTTTTAACAGAAAAAAATAACCTTATAGGTTTTCATTAATAATGTATTGGGACAAAAACATCAATATACCCATTATATTGTTGTTGCATTTCACTCCTGAACCGAGATATGGGGTTTTGAAGTTTTTAAAAGTCCCTGCTCTCTGGCCACACCCACTGTGAATAAAATAAACATCTTGGTGTGCTGCTCTAATGTTTACCATCCAAAATGTATGCTAGGGGTCTCCTAATAAATTCACAGCATGAATTCAGCATATTAAGTCAAAAAGTAACCTCAAAGGAAGAGATGTTTTAAAATTGCTAATGGCAGCCATCTTTAATGACTTGAGTCATTAATTATAAATTTATTACTAAAAGCTGTTTTAAAAATATCTATGAGTAGTAAAAATATATAGATAATGAATCTAATTGCATTAGGAATATAATAATGCTAAAAAACTATATGATGAAATCGTTAGCCAACCAACAAATACTGCTTCTTTAAAACTATTTAGTTTTTAGCAGTTACATTTACCTTTAACACATCTTAGATTTTTTGCTTTGCCCCATTATAAGTCTTCTAAATATTTCACTATGATGTGTTTATTATTCAGTAGGCTCTCTCAAAAACATCTGACTGTCCTCAACTGATCCCTCAGTTTTCGTGTTTGTGAAATCACCCTCTCTTGTCATGGTATGCACTATAATGTAATAATTAAGGAAGAAGGCACTCCAGGGTATGTGTTGTGCTGGGATAAGGTCACATCTCAGGTGGTTGGGTAAGAGTCCATAGGCCAAGTGCATCCAACACCTGAGAAGTGACGTCATCCCAGCACAACACACACCCTGGAGTGCATTATTCTGCCTATACATTGGCTAGTTTGTATGTACAGAAAAAAGAAAAGAAAAAGAAAAATTGGGTTACACTTTATTTTAAGTGTCTGTTTCAATGTAACTAATCATTAATTGCATGCAACATGGTAATTTTGATACGGTTACATGCTTGTTGCATGCAACTACATTGCAGTTTATACCTATAATAAAAAAAGCCCTTGTTTCCTATGTGGACTGTAGGTGGCGCTGCATGCTAATGTGCCTTTGAAATGTGCTTGTCTGTCTTAACCCCCACTCCTCCTCCACAGGCAAGCTTCTTCTTGTTCCCCGACAGCTCAGTTGCCCCATCTCCATTTAACCCTTTGTTTCACTTATACTAACTGAATGCTTTATTTTTCTATCCCCCTCCCCCAACTCCCAGTTCAGGCTTGGTCCTCACTTTCATGCTACTCACTCACTCGTAAGGTGCAGCTCAGCATCAGTGATCAGTGAGTCAAGCCAACAGGCACACAGTGTCAGCGCGTGCTTTTAAATTATAAAGTTTTAACAGTATGAAGCCAAACAGAGTTGCAGTTTGTTTCTGCAGCATTATAGGGAGTGGTAGGAGAGCGAAAGGAAATTCTGCAAAGCCAGTGTGATGACTTTTAAAAATTACTTGCTGTTACTGTGATTGGGTTGCTGCCAGAAGGGCAGGGAATGCTTTGAAGCAAATCCCAGTGATGGCACTCACTTTGTTCATCTTATTTTAAATTATGCAAGTAAAAGTGATAGCAGTGATTTGAGTGAATGTCTGAGGTTTTGTATTGGAATTTTTGCTGGTTTGTGTGCTATGGAGGGGGGGGGATCTACATATTTATGGATTTTAAAGTACTAGCAAAATGCCGAGTGGCCATGCCAAGCGTGGGCAACTTGGTCATGGCATGTGTAATGATTTTTTTAGTCATATCATTCGGTTATGTGTGTGTGCAGGGACTAGATCTGTGATGTTGCACTGGGATAACATCACGGGTCTAGCCCCAAACTGATCAATCAGAGCCCAGGGATTTTTCATGCCATTGTATAATAAATGCATTATTAGGTCAGATAATCCTAATCAGAACTCTTTATACAGACTTCATGGAAAAGTAGACAAAACATTTTGCAAAACCTGGGAAGCGCAAATGAAATGAAAAGAAAATGGCATTCTCTGGTAGATTCTAATAACTGAATAGAGCATGTGTGTGAAATAATGTGCTGGACTGGAGAGTTGATCTTTAAAAGATAGAACTAGACTCGCTTCACAGGAAATCACCCTTCAGCAAACAGTCCTGACTAGCTCAGTCTCCTTTTTGGTCTATAAATTAAGAACGTGCTGCATTTTATAACCACTTCTTCCCCATTTTAAATGTCAAAAGACTCAGTGCTACATATTTTACTGCTAGAAATCTCTCCCCCATACAGATGTATGCATGGACACACACACACACACACACACACACTTTCACTTCCCTTCAAGTATAAAACTTAACACGTCTGAAACCTCTTTACCATCAGCCTCTCAGTTTCTGTGGGGGCTGGATTTCTCAGAAATTGCGATACCTGAAATGTTGCTGCCCCCTGCAGGAAAGGGAGAAATACTGTATGTATGTATATATATATATATATATATATATATATATATATATATATATATATATATTTAAATCTTTTCATGTTATGCTGTGTTTTGGTGCCATCTAATGACACATAAGAAGTTTGGCAGGCTTGTCTACAATTGGATTTATGAATATAGGAACAAGAACATATGAGATTAAGAAAGAAGATCACTGGTCCAACTCAAAATACTATCAGCCAATTTTCCTCAAAATAACTATCAAGTCTATGAGCAAAAAAGCCAGTAAAGACACATGTAGCTAAGCACTGAATATCAACTGTGAACATCTCAACAGAAACATAGCTTTTGTCAGCACAATACGACTGCAAGGCCCATCCAGTCTGCTGTAACCCTACCTTTCCTATGTAATGGCAAGGGGCCCTGTGTGACCCATAGCTTCCCCTACCCTCACCTGGTGATTATTCCTTTTAATAATACCCACATGTCTGTCTCACACATGGCTAATCCTGTCGCTGTCTCTGCCCCACCACCTCCCTAGGCAACCTGTTCCTGTTACCTACTGCCCTTTCCCTAAAGAAATGCTTCCTCATCTCCCTCTTGTATCTTTCCCCCACTAACTTCATTGTGTTCCTTCCTGTAACCACATTTGTGCTCATCCAAAAAAGTTCCCCATACTCAAACTTGTTTATTCCCCAGAGGTATCTAAAGATAAACTGGATCAGGAATTGAAGAGTGCCAAGCAGACTACATTTATTCGCGATAAAGGCGACTACGAAAATCATCGAGTGTACTCGTGGAAAAAGGAGACTAGAAAGGGGATTTTAAAACAACCTGCTTGTGTCTCCTTCAGTTAAAGCACAGAGGAAAGTGGATCAGAAGGTGATGATAATACTTCTGTACAAAGTCTTTTTTTTTTCACAGAGATCAGGAAAGCTTCAAGCAACCACTGCAGCTGGAATTACGATGGAGCCCCAGGTTGGTAAATTACGGTATGGAAAACGGACAAGAAGGGGACAGAAGAAACGTAATTTATCGCGAGCAGAGGGGACGGTACAATTGGAAAAGGAATGGCAACAGGTGGAACACTAGAACAATGAGGAGGTGAGTGGAGATATTCAGATTATAAACCTTTCAGACCATGTATTGACTCAATCTGAAAAATCATTACTTCAAAAAGGTCTGAGTTTCTCACCAACGACCTTATTAAATCCTGCACAAACTGTTACTGATCTGCATTTGATGTGCAGGAATTTAAATGTGAAAGCATTCTTTAACAAGCACGCCTAGAGAGAGTCCATTACAGACTATACGGTTAACCCCTCTGCTCGAATGAAGATTTTTAAGCCGAACTCTGTGTTTGATCCACCCCTCTGCAGTGCAGTAAGCATCTTTAGAGACTTGTGTGAAAGGGACTTGGAGAAGCTTTTTGATAATCCACCACGTGTACAATTTAATAACTTAATTAGGAGTGAACGTGAAGCTTTGAAGTCTTTGCAAAATGATTCTAATATTGTTATTAAATAAGCCGATAAAGGGGGTTGTGTAGTGCTATGGGATGTGTGGAAGTATAAACAGGAGGTTATGAGACAATTAAGTGACGTAATGTTTTGTGAGAAATTGAACTCTGACCCTGTATGGGAATATAAAACATGTGTCGATGAAACAATAGATGAGGCATTTAAAAAAGGAGTTATAACAGATCAGACCAGAACGTTTTTAAAGGTTGAACATGCAGTTAGACCCACTTTCTGTGTATTACCTAAAGTCCACAAGGATAGTCAAAATCCCCCAGGCCGCCCTATAGTTGGTGGCCTTGGGAGCTTAACAGAGCCTTTGTCTCAGTATGTAGATTTTATTCTTAATAATTATGTAAAAAAACTTCGATCTTATGTCAGGGACACTAAAGGCATTTTAAAAGTGCTGGATGAGATGTCAGTAGGGGAAGATTGCTTGCTAGTGACACTCGATATCGAAGCCGTCTATACTAATGTACCACACGATGGGGCAATGGATGCCGCTGCCTACTTTTTAAATGCATCTGGGGATAAATCGGATGAGGAAATAGTGGTGATTTTAACATTTCTCAAACATGTTCTGACTAAAAATACCTTTGTAACCCCTAGATGGCGCTATCCCAGGGGCTACTACCCCTGCCTGATTTGCCACTAACAGGTTGAGGGGCCTGGATCCAATGGCGGGTGCCTCCACCCAGAGGTCAGGGTTTGCAATAGTTAAACTAACTTGGTCACAGCCCTCTGGGACACTGCAACCCCCCTTTCTTCCCACTAGTGGCCCACACAATATATCAGAATTACCTTCACAGTATACACTTACCCCCAGGACTGGTTCCGGCACTGGGACCTCCTGTGAAATGAGATACAGTGCAACAATCACAGTACAGTACTTTAACATAGACAAATACCTCAGACAGTATAACTTTGCTGAAACAAGCAGCTCTGATTTATTTAGGGGGATATAACAAGGACAGGGGAAATCAGGTTAATTAGCATATCACTCTAATAATCTACCTATGGCTCTGTGCACAGGCCTATCCCTATCAGTTACTGTCCTGGGTACCCAAGCCCTAGTGGCTAGTCCAAACCGTGGCAGCTGGTAGGGCCCTTTCATACAGAGAAAGGAAAATTAAACAGTCAGCAGTACAGTAATTCCATTTGGATTTAATGTGGCAATTCAACAGGAGCGACCCTGAATTAGTACTCGACCTCCAAATAAGATAGGGTCCTTCAATGTCAGCAGGGCTCACTTGGGGTACACAAACCTCTTCACACATTTATATAAAAGAAAGCACTATACCAGGCAGGCTGCATCTGTATCGATCGCAATTACTGCACAATACCGGAGAACACACAGCAGATTCAGTTCCTGACAGACCGAGTGCAATTTTCAGCAATTCCTCCAGTCTTCTACAGGGTGAGCCTGGTTTCTACTCTTCAGAGATCCTTTGATTCTTACAGGCAGTTCAGTCCTAACAAGCTGCAGACCGGAACTCTGGGCCTTACACACGTTTTTGACTAAAACTGCACACTGAAAAAGCACAGGGCTCCTTCCTTCTTCACTGCCAAAGCTCAACTGAAACTCCAACCGACAAAACCGGCACTTCCTTTGAGTTCCTCCCAGTTCTTGACTGGATTGGCTGTCACTCACAATAGACTGCTGCTGTTGGTCCAAAAGGCACTGAAGTCTAAACTACATCTCCCAGAGTCACTGCCCATACAATCCTCTTGTGGCTGGCTCAGATTATGAGTCCAAGTTCTGATTCGTCCAAGGCACCATTTTAGAGCTAGCTTACCCCACACTGATTGGTCCAGTTCAGCAGTTCAAAACTAGAATGGGAACTAGCAGACACAGTTCTGACTGCAAAGAAAGCAGGTTAGACAAACTGTAATTTCATTATTACTCTAAATAATTTCTGGCAAACAGTTACATCTTTCAGATAGGTTCCTTTGCACTCCTAGTGACTGCAAAATGAAGTGAATTGGCAGCAGCTTGAGTGGTACTCAATCAAAGAAACACACAGTCCCCCATACAAACTAATTATGTCTGCAAGCAGACAGCTCTTAAAGAGACAGTACCAGAGGCTCTAAAAACACTCACTGATAAATGGCTTAAATGCCAAACACCATTCAGGCTTGGAGCATTCAAGCAAGCTCCTGGGAAGTCTTTTGGGAACCCCCATTTGCAGGGGGGTTACACCTTTGTTTTTGATGGGAATGTCTTTAGACAAGTAAAGGGAACTGCAATGGGGGCTACCTGTGTACCATCGGTGGCTAGTTTATATGTGGGCCAGTGGGAATATGATGTTGTCTTCAATAATAGCAGCAACCCATTTTTTTATAATGTATTGCTGTGGAAACGCTTTATTGGCTACATCATATTAATCTGGAAAGGTGATCCAAAAACGTTGGAAGAATTTGTTGATTTTTTTACATGGTACAAATGAACATTTAAAATTCTCATATTGTGTTAGTGCGAAATCTGTTAATTATTTGGATGTGCAGATAATTCGTGACAAAGAAGGGCAAGTTAACACAGATCTTTTCAGAAAACCAACAGATGGTAAAATTTTATTGTTTGCTACAAGTTGCCATCCATTGCATACGATAGAAAATATCCCTAAAGGACAGTTTCTTCGATTAAAACAGAACTGCAGTAAACAACTTGACTTTGAGACAGAAGCAGCAGTTTTGAAAAATTGACTTGGTAATAGAGGTTATACTGAAAAGATTATAGATAAAGGATATCAGGCTGCAGCTTTAGTTGATAGAAAAGATTTGTTAGTGGATAAAATTGAGACGTTAGAAAATAATCAAGACATTTTATTTTGTGACTACTTATAGTTCTCAAAGTCGAGAGATAGGACAAATCATTAAGAAACATTGGCAAGTGTTAACTGCAGAACCAGGTTTACGTGAAGTTTCTGCCCAGCCTCCTATTTTAACCTATAGACATGCTTCCACATTGAAAGACTCCCTAGTGAAAAGTCACTTTACAGCTGCAGTAAATCACACCAGCAGTTGGCTAGGGGAGCTATACGGGCTGTGTGCAGTGTAAAAACTATAGTGCATGTAATTATATTTCAAAAGAGAAGGATTTTAGTGTTATTAACTGACAAGGGAAAACTTTTGACATTAGACAGTTGATTACATGTAACACCCAGGGTGTCATTTATTCAGCAAAATGTAGTTGTGGAGCATTCTATGTTGGTAAAACAGAAAGAGCTTTTAAGATCAGAGTTTTGGAACATGTTAGAGCTATTAGTAAACACGATTTGACTTATGCAACAGCAGCGCATGTCCATGAGAACAGAGAGAAATTGGAAATACATGAATTCAAGTTTTTAGGTATAGAAAAAGTCTTCCATGGCCCGCGAGGCGGTAATTACCGCAATAAAATTCTAAAAAAAGGAAAATGAATGGATTTTACATTTACATCTTATAAGAAACCGGGTATCAATGCACATTTGGAATTAAAACCGTATTTGGAATGTAGATAAAAGTAACATTTAGAATGTAGATATGACAATATTTAAATTGTATTAAATGTTTGATACTGAATTTTATCATTCCTATGTCTTTAATACTTAATTATGGTGTTTGTTGTTTAATTGCTGAACCAATGATTTTGTATTTCATCACGATGATGTAATGGGTGAGTTGGTATTTAATTATGATATGTGTTCACTATGTTTTTAGCCTTTGATAAAGGACCTTTCTCCGAAACGCGTCAGGTGGGTTTATTGGTGCAATAAAATTTGAGAAACATGCTCTGGGTCTGATTATTATTGGGGTATGTGTGTGCTTCAACTTTTTGGTACAAGTATCTAAAGATCTTAATCATGTCCACCAGCTCTCCTGTTCTCTAACGAATGCACATTGAAGCTCTTCGGCCTTTGCTTGTAGGACTCTTCCTGTTGCCCCTGTATCATCTTGGTTGCCTGCCTGGACAGCCTCTACCCTGTCAATTCCCATTCTAAGGTGAGGGCTCCAGGACTGCACACAGTCCTCAAGGTAGGGTGAACCAATGACTTGTACAGGGAGATTAGAACCTCCCTCTTTCTGCTTGCTACCCCCCCCCCCCCAATGTGGCCAATCATCCTATTTGCTCTCCCCACTGCCACTGAACACTGGAATGCTGCTTTTAGGTCAGGCATAATGATACCCCAAGGTCCCTTTTCTCCAAGGTGCATGCCATGACCTCCCTTCCTATCTCATACATGCCTCTGAAGCTTTTATGTCCAATGTGCATAACTACAATTTTTGCCGTTGAGTCCCAGCTGCTAAATTCTGAACCACTGTCCTAGTCTTTCCAGATTCCTCGTCATGACCTCCACTCTCTTCATTGTGTCCACTCTACTGCATATTGTACTCTGTATTTACAATGGCAGTGTTATGAGCTGCTGTGCATGTACAGATGTGCAGAGTGTCATGGAGAGGCAAGGTATAGTATCTGAAGACTGTCTGACATGCCCAGGGAATACCTCTAGATTCAAATTGTAAAGAATGTGAACATTTCATGCAGATCCTCTGTGCTACTAATATCTGTGAATACCCAAGCAGATGTAAAATACCCTGGAGTGGTGTGCACAGCAGGGCCAGTGGCACACCCAACGCCACCAGGAGGCAGGACACACAGAGGTCATACTCTGACAAGCATTGCTATTAACTGCACTGACTATATACAGCAAGTACAAACCCACATGTGCTACAAATATGTCACATGGAAATTAGTGCCATGCATACAGATCTTGGTGGCTTCCACCACACATCTTTGGTGATATAACCCTTGTCAGTCTAGGCATTGTGATTTATCTAGCCTGCGCTGCTGTCTCAGTTTACACAATGGCAATATCAAGGACATCAGTAGTTATTAGTGCTACCTGTGGGGTTTTAAAAGGGATGAAGAAGAAGAATCAGTATTTATATAGCACTTTTCACACACAGTGTATCCCAAAGCACTTTACAAGCAATGCTAGACTGGTAGTGAAGTGACTGAATGTGTGGTGGCAGCCATATCGCACATCATCACCCACACACAGCCTGGATAATTGCATGAACCGGTTTGTGGGAAGGGGAATGTTGGCCAGGACACCGGGCATGTTCCCTACTCTTTGCAAAGAGTGCCCTGGGTTCTTTTACTTCTACCTGGACACCAACCAGGACAACATCAGGATGGGCAGAAGGGACCTCGGTTTAACATCTCATCCAAAGGACAGCACACCCCGGCAGTACAGCACCCCCCAATACCGCACTTGGATGCCAGCGATTTTTAGGTACAAGTCCAATCCCGGTGTGGGATGAGAACCCACGACCTTCTGGTCCAGAGGCAGATGTGCTACCAACTGAGCCATGCTGACATGCTTAATACATCACTATACATGGCAGTAGAAACATGGATATCAACAAATCAACTTCACCTGGTCGAGTAACAGTGTGCACAGGCATGACATTTGCATTGACTGTAGCTGGATATGGGCATTATACACTGACCATGGGAACACGGCACACAGTTGTGTACAGCTGTCTATGGCAATACATAGCAATTGCATATCAGTGATGGGTAAACTACCTTAATTCAGGGAAATACATCACCATGGTCCAGGGACATGCTGGCCACATAAGTATAGTCAAGTAAGACCGCTATATGGGCCACACCAGCCAATTCATGCCATGTTTCCATGCGTCCTTTATGTGACCCAATCACCGTGAGCTGTTTCTTGACCCACATGTGTTCCAGGATAGCCTATGTCATTACTGCAGGCACCTAGACACAGAGGACAAGCCTGTCCCTG
The DNA here is from genome assembly GCA_016271365.2 of Neoceratodus forsteri. Lineage (NCBI taxonomy): Eukaryota > Metazoa > Chordata > Ceratodontiformes > Ceratodontidae > Neoceratodus > Neoceratodus forsteri. Next base: position 9,195,215 of record JADMNL010000042.1, read on the forward strand.
TGGGGTGGCCCATCATATGCATGTAAGCCCCCTATGGCAGCCTAGGAGGATTTACTCAGGTTCCAGGATTATGCGAGTCCAGTACTGCCCTATTTCTGTAAAAGGGTTAAGTTTTTCTAGTTCCATAAGACATTTTTACTAAGTGTTTTCCCATTTACCAGATCTCTACTGGCCAGGAGCTTGTTAATTTCAGAGCACATCCTGTGCTCATTTTGCTTCTATGGTTTCCCTGGCTTTTCGGACTGCCTGCCTCCATTGGGGTATTTAAAGTGGAACAGTGTGAGAAAAAAGTGTGGGGAGTACCACCACCCTGCAAGTACAAGTAGGCTTTGGCTGTGACTGGCCAGAGGGTGTTTGCCAGACTTGGGATGGTGGTGGGGTCCCAAGTAAGGAGTGACACTTCCTCCCTCCAGGCCAAGTCTCTGGAGGCTAGATCCTAGCCATGATCCATGTTATGGGATGGTGAGAGCCTATTGGTATCTCCCCCATCAAAGGGGGCTGCCTAATGGCAATCACAGAATAAATTCTGGGATCCAGAAGACAGCCTAAAGGTTTCCCTGTGGAGCAAAGCAGACATGCAGGACATAAGGCCTCAGGAGATCCAATATGCAGCTGTGAACCAGTCCATTTAGAGCTTTATAAGTTAGCAAGCAAACTTTGTAAGTGATGTGTCACTAATTGGCAACAGTGTAGATGGAACAGCACAGGCGTGATATGTGATAAAGTGCTTGTAAACATTATCAACCTGGCTGATGCATTCAACACTAAACAAGTGGGGCACCAGACTTCCAGGTAGACCCTTTTTGTAGTCCCAGATACAGTAATTACCTTGTTCACTCCTACCACTATAATATTAATGGGTTCTATGTGATTATAGCGAGTGCAAAACGGCGACTCACAAAAAGCAAGGGCACTCGCAAATAGCGAGGACAAAATAGCGAGGGCACAAACAGTGACTATGATTTTTATGAGGAGGCTATTCCCCCCGCACCACCCTTTGTGGGGGGCTATGCTCTCCACACCCCCTTACTATGAATAACAACTCAAGGGGGGCACAACTCAATGAGGGAGGGAATGCTGAAGTCGCTGAAATGGCAATCGCTGTTTTGTCCTTGTTGTTTCTGTTCCTCACTGTTTTGCACTTAATATTATTACAGAACACCATATTAATGCTACAATAAATGAATGGGGGGGGGTTGGCATATGTCACTACATGTATCTTGCTCTCTCGAACAATCCCAACAAACTGTTGACTCTCTCTAAGTCGCAAAGTGTTGTTTTAGTGGCACTGTCTGACAGGACAGGAGAAGTGTGTATCATGTTTACAAGATGTACAAGAAATTGCTCCCAAAATATGAGTTAACCCCTAGTAAGGGGAAATAGAATTTTTGTTTTCAGCTGGGAAGAAGCAGACGTAAAAAAAGAAAACATTCCCACCAAAGTGGCCCATACTCAAAGGTAGGCCATCACTCTTCTCTGTTGTGTCCGCCTTGCAAAGGGTCCTAGGATTTTGGAGTCATGCTCCATGGACCTAGGCAGGGCTCTAACAACTTAAGGAAAAAGCAATACAACATTGGAAGTGAACTGCAGGTCTTTACACTGATTTCTTTTTTAAGTCTACCTTGGAGGTCATGGAATGTCTAACAGTTGAGTTGGGGATTCTCCAATATGGCAGTATGTGAACCAGGAGATCCTAGGTTCAAATTCTGCAAGCGCCGCAGGTTCTGTGCATGACCTTGTGCAAGTCATTTGACCTCCCTGTGCTTCACTCCCCCCAGCAGTAAAACTAAGCAGAAGCATGACCCCATGGAAAATGAGATGCTGCAACTCATTTGAATTACCCTGGGTAAATAAATTATGGAATACAAGAAAACAACACACTGCCCATGGTACCTAAAGGCACAAGTCAATTATTGTGTATCATTGGTAGTTCAGTAGGCAGCACACTCACCTCTGGGGCCAGAAGATCAGAAGGTCATGGGTTCCAACCCCATATAGGTGCTTGGAGTAGTACCAATAACTGATACTGTAGTGCAGTATGGGGGGGGGCTGCACTGTTGAGGTGCCGTCCTTCACATGAGACGTTAAACGGAGGTCCCTTCTGCCCATCTCTGGTCACTGTCCAGGTGGAAGTTAAAGATCCTATGGCACTTATCAAAGAACTGTAGAGGAGTTTCCCCAGTATTATTGCCGACATTCCCTCTGTTAATAAAACAGATCCATGCAACCCGCGCACCAGGAGGCACCTAGAAACAAGCTACCATAGCTTAGTGTGCCTTTTAAAGCCAAAAATGACACATAAATAATTATTATTCCATGTTTTACTATCTAGAAGTAAAAATGATTAAAGTGCCATCTATTTACTTATTGACTTGACAGGCCCATGGAGGAAGTAGACTGAAGGTGTATTTGTAATGGCATGAGGGAATGAAGTACAGTACTGCCCTCCTGAGGCTGTGAAAAGTTTACACACAGCAGAACTGCTCCCTTTTATGTCTTGCCTGGAAAAAGAAGAAGGAAAGTCAATATTAGAATTAATAAGCAATCCCTGGTTATAGAAGACAGGAGGGGGAGGAGTTTCTTCAAGGGAAGGGGACCAAAGGGCAGCAGTCGAGGTAGTGAGCATCGAAAGGTTGGGAGAAGGGTGTCAGTATACGAGAGATGCAGGAGACACAGGGGAATAATGCAAATGAGTGGGTTTTTTTTAACACCTGTTTAATGGTCACGCCAAAGCCCTGCCCTCTGTGCATGGGTCTTGCTTGGCAAACTATACAGAAAAACAGAAATTGTGAAAACTATGAAATATCTGCTGATCTTTCTGTACAATATATACAATTTCAATAAAAGTGTTAAGCAAACAAAAAAAAATGAAATCAGTGCCCTTGTTCACTTGTGTGTAAGTCCATGAAATGGAAAATGGCCTATTGGTGGACTGGAAAGGTAATGGGGGGGGGTTCACCCAAATGGCTACATAAAATGTTCATGAACTTCTGCCATCGTCAGTTTGACAGTCTGACTTTGGGGTTTCACTTAGTTGGTAGCACATTTCCCTCTGGACAAGAAAGTCATGGGTTGTAATCCTGCACTGTGGACATGCACCCATACACAGCGCAAACAGTAAAGTGCAGTATTTGAGAGGAAGGGGCACTTTTATTTCTCCATTAAGTTATGTTGCTGAAAACATGAGGGGGTAAGATTTTCCAAGATATCTGTCCAGGATTCCCCTGCAACTATTTTCAATTGCAGATGTCTGTCTGCATCCACTGGGGCTCTTAAACTATTTACAGTAGTAATAGGTCTAACAGTTCCATGCACCCATCTGAGTTTCAGTCCCATTTGCATCAAACACTGATACAAACTGCAGCAAACTGCACCTTTTTTCTTGCAAATAAAAAGATCTTTTTGAAAATTGCAGTAAGGGTGGTCATATGCAAATGGGCTGACGCAGGCAGAGAATTCATTTGCATCTGTGTCCATCTGCTTTGAAATTGATTGCAGTTCTCTACCCACTTTAGCAAGGAGGAGGGTTGGGCATGGGTAGGCTTCTTGCATTGGGGTGCTATTAGCCTCTGTGAATGCCCCCCCAAGTGTGTATAACATTTAAGGCATGTCACCCCTACATTAACTTTTGCACTACATTGGCCACTGGCAGCCAAGCATATGTGGCATCCATAAGGCATGGATTGCGACCATGTCCCCGGCACCCCTGTGCCCCAGCCTGGCTGCTGTTGTAGCTCTGCAAGACAGTCATGACATAGACAGGCAGGGTGTGCAAGGTTGGCAATGTGGGGATACGGGAATGCCACTGGGGCCTCACTGACCCCTCTTACATGGCATTATGTTATGTATGGACCTGTGTGTCGTGCATAAGCAATGCATAGGCTCTGTAAACTGGTACTGTTTATTAAACGATCATTTGTGTCACTTTATTTTCAGTGATACAGAAGATGACAAAATGTGATAGGAACTCCCAAGGACCAGATTTCTGCAGGATAAAAACACAGAGATGTGAGGAGGTGCCTGCTCAGTCCGGAAGATGTAGCCAAAATGGGAATAGGAAGCACACTTAAATTAAACTTAGTTACATTAAATAGGATAGTGTGATTTTCTATGCATAATTTATTTTCATCCACTCTAAGAACTGACCTTGTATAGCCCCATGCCACTTCACTGGAGCTGGTAGCATGAGCAAGTACCCCTTCAGGTATTGGTCCATATTTTCACAAGAAAGCCTTCTGATAATAAGCCAGATAGAATGAACAGCCCCCTCAGACTTTACCACACAAGAAACCCAAAGGTTCTACAGAACAGAAGGATGAGAAGATTCTTGAAGAATCAAAATAACATCTTGAAGAAATATGGGCCGGTATGAAAGAGGGTACAAAAATTACTCAAGACGATCAGCTCAGTGGTTGGCTGAGAGTGATGTGCTTGCGCAACTGTATGAAGTCCTTTAAGTTTGTCTCTCCTCTGGTTTTCCAACCTAGGTAGAGGTGCCAGGAGAATTGTCTCAAGGCTAACAGAAAATTATGTAGCTAAAAAGCCACAACAGAGGCATAGCGCCAGTGAAGGAGGAGGAAGGAAGAGAGAATGAAACGCTCTAGACAGTGGGTTGCTGTACTCTATGGGGTCTTATAGTCCGGGGGAAAGAGCTTGGAGGACCCCCAGTTGAACCACAGGACAAACCTTTTAATTCTGGTGAAACAGTGTGAGCTGCAAAATGTCAACAAATTAGGGTGAATTGAAATAAAAATCAATTAGCTCTAACTAGGAAAGCGTGCTGCCTTATCCTTTTTTATGTTGCTTGCACGCATGTGCAAGAAACATAGTGCCATCAACGGAGATTTCGGAGGTGTGTCACCTCTTCCTCCAATTCAGTCAGCCAGCTGGCAGGCACGGCCCCTGTAAGCCAATGCATTTTGGAGCTGTCTATGACCGCTCAAAATGCAGTAACCTCTGATTGAAAGAAGACTACGCTTCAGTGAGCGAGATAAGAAGCACTCTGAGCGTGGCTCCCCCACTGAGCGCTTGGCGCCCCGCACCTACTGCGTAGCCGATGGGTGCCCAATCCCCACCGGCTGAGTCACCTCCCATCAGTTGTGCCACGCTGGGAGCCCACCCCAGCGTGGCAAGCGGTCCACGAAGTCTTTTTATTTTAAACCGTAAAACAAAAGCGGTCCCTGAGCGCTCCCGACCCTCCCACAACCCGCACCACCCACTGCGCACCCAGCCTCCCCACCCCTCACCCCATACTTACCTCCGGACTCGCGCGGCGATCTTCGGTGGACGGGAACACGTCTGCACTCTTCAAAGCCGACCGCGAACTGAGGAAATGCCGGTAAGCTGTATAATGGCCTAGATGGAGGTTTCAACTTATGTGCATATCTCAGTCAATTTGAGAATTTTGCGCAAATTTTCAACATAGGAGTTTTAGGACCCCTTCTCATGAATGATGTCACTGTCATGGCGTTGCCGGGCCGAAGGGTGGTTTCACGCAGTGACTGTGAAATCACCCTTTGGGCCTGAATACCACCATGACAGTGACATCATTCATGAGAAGGGGTCCCAAAAACCCCATGTTGAAAATTTGGTGCAAAAATTCAAAAAAATGACTGTTTTACGAGCGTGCGTTATGAGAAGTTCCTACGCAGGCGGTAAGTTCATGGAATTTCAATATTTTCACTCCAGATTTTCAACATTGCCATTTTACCACACCTTCTTATGAGTAGTATAGCTGTCATTTTTCACATCTCACCCAAAATGTGTTTCCGCCCATGTAGCACAGAATGGCGCAGTCGGTGTGCGAAATCAATGTATGAGACTAATTAAGAAAATTACAATGACACTGTTCATGAGCAGAGGTCTTAAAATGGCTATGTTAAAAATTTGGTGAAAAAATTCCTAAAAATGACTGTTTTACAAGCGTGCGTTGCGCAGTTCCTATGCAGGCTCGTAAGTTTGCAAATTTTCAATATTTTCACTCCAGATTTTCAACATTGCCATTTTACCACACCTCCTTATGAGCAGTACAGCTGTCATTTTTCACATCCTGCCCAAAACATGTTTCCGCCCATGTAGCGCACAATGGCGCAGTCGGTGTGCAAACTCAATGTATGGGACACATTAACTAAATCACAGTGACACTGTTCATGAGCAGAGGTCTTAAAATGGCTATGTTGAAAATTTGGTGAAAAATTCCTAAAAATGACTGTTTCACAGTATAGTGCTGCAGTTCCTCATGCGGCATATAAGTTCGCACATTTTCAATATTTGCACTCCAATGACTTCCAAATACCTAAACAGCACATAGAAGCAAGCAACATTCGGCATTGACAAATGCTTGTTAGTAATGCTGCATCAAGGGTGGGGTGGAGAAATTCCAGACGACTGTCAGAAGCAATCCAGGGTTGTGGAGTCTGGGTGTGATGGGATTCCTTTCCCCTGGAGATTGCATATTGTAAGTAAGAGACACCTTTCACACCACCAAGAACACAAATCTGCCCCAACCACCATGTTCTGGGTTTTAGAACCATTTCCTCTTTTGTTTTGAACATCTCTTGACTTTCTGAAGCAGAAGGGCTAAAATAAGCACTTTTGTCAGTCCAAGAGCACACACACACACACACACACACACACACACACACACACACAACCACATTAAAAAAAAGCAGAACATTTCTAGCCTCAGTTGTGGTCACTTGAAACCCAGCAGAGTGGTGACGCATGGCTTAATGCACACACTACACTATAGTTGCATCAGACAGGCATGTTAGTCTTTTTAACACAGACATTGAATTTCCGTGCTTTGTTGGGTCTCCGCTCTAACAACTCAAATGTTATTTAACATCACTTTATCGATACGTAACACATCACAGGTTCCAGTAAAATGAGCAGCCATTTATCCTGCGTATTATTCTGATACTTCTTACACAGTAACAGCCAATCAATTTTTTTTAAACGAGCAATTATTTGTATAAATTAATTTAGATACATAGCAACATCAATAGGCAGTTAGCATCCCAATTAATAAAACCTGCAGCATAGTAATTACTATGTCATTCACTTATCTGCTATTTCAGCTAACTACAGGATACCCTAGTCTCAGGAAACTATAAAAAAAATCACTCTTCTAATTTGTTCTTCTTCTGATATGGAGGCAATGTATCCCTGCAGTTAGGGCACAGAGCTGTGAACCTGGTGATCAGTTTTGAGAAACATCCCAGCCACTTAGTCGCCGGTGACCTTGGGCTGTCTTTTGACTTTTATATACTTAATCTCCTATTTTTAAGATGGCCCACCAGTACAGCAGTAGTGCGACCGCTTGCTGCACTGACGACCCATGAGCATGGAGCGTCAGAAGGTCAACCTGGGGGAGGATCGAGCATCAATGGGGCAGCTCTCCTCCTGCAGGGAGGTAGGGCCATGATGTCTGGCAACATTATCTATCGCACCTTCTTACAGCACTTCTAGTCTCCACACATGGGTAATCTCCGGCACTTTTCTCAGGCTGATGCACAAAAGAATTTCAGGATCGAAATCCGATCCCTCTCCTCCCCTGCTTCCATCTCCTCCCTTGTAGTTCCCAGACTCCTCAGTTTCTTTTGTGCATCTCTCCAGGCTGGTCACAGATTGTTGGCTCTGTGCCAAAAAAGGGAACATTTTTTTATAAAACCCCTATTTTATACTTCCAGAAGTCAGCCAGCATGTTTTCTGTTGTTACAGAACCAGTTAGCAAATCAAAGAACGTCAGGGACTAGTGCATTAAAATAAAATAGTACACAGCCAAAATTGTATGATGCTCTCTGTCTCACTCCTTCCTCAGTACACCTTTTTCCACTGAGGAAAGGATACAGGTGCACATCGAGAGCAGGATATCACCTATGCGCCTAGCTTCCCACTGGCTCACCTTGTTCAGTGGGTGGGCAGAAGCTACTCTAACAATGTTTTTCATGTGAGGCCTCATCAACAGAATGTTGGATGTGCTCCTTGCGGTTCACCTTGTTCAACCACGAGGGCAACACTGTACTTAATGAATGTCTGCTTCCCCTTCCCCATATTCAGCCTACCTGCCTCATGGTGCGACCGCGCTCACTCTGTTCCACCAGCCCGGGCACCTTTAGGTGGCTTCTCTCGCTCGGCGTTCTCTGCGCTGCGAGACAGACCATGCCTTCTCTCTTCCTCCATTCTTCTCGAGAGCCCTTCCTCTCGTGAGAACCCAGCCGACCTATCTCGGCTTTGCTATATAACCACCTAAGATGGCGGTGTCCTGTGGTACTCTCCCCTTTTCCTAAAATGGTGGTGCAAGGCAGACAGCTCTTAAAGAGGCCACGTCTTTTATAATTCAAAGGGAAACGCTTATTTTTTCAGTGATTTTTCGACTGCTTACAAGGGGATACAAGGATGCATACTGAGGCACAGCAGGAGAAGCAGAGAAACTGTTTTGAGCCTCATCTTGTTAGTAACAAGACTTCATTGCTTTTTAATACCATGGGCAGTGGTTCTTCTGCATACAGTCGTATTGCTTGGCCCTTACTACAGAAGCTGAACCAGGTCTAGGCTCCACACTTCTGTCTAGTATGTGTGCAGTTTTTTAATAGCCTTTTAATACAGTAGTAGCCACAGACACTGCCAGCTATTTCCAGATAGTTTGCGAAATTTCTAGAGAGTTTCTCTCTGCTGCTCCTACTGTAGAAGTGGAGAAAGCATTAGATATATCTGGAAATATCACAGAAATTTTGGGAAATAGCTGGCTGTGTCTGTGGCTGCTACTGTAGCTATTTAATAGTTATCGTTAAGGTGCTGAACAACAGTTACATCTCCTCCCCCACTCTATTATGTTTTTCAGAGGAGACAAAATGGCTTCCAGACGGATTTTCAGAAAATGTCCCCAAATTCTTTTAACCTCCGACTTGGGAGACCTATGTTCCCTATGCATGGTTGATGCAGAACCAAATATTTTCAATTCAAATTTGGGGTCCCCAGAGGATGACATCCTACAAGATAGCACTTCCACCTAATCTCAGAGCGTGGTAGTTCAGCTTTTAAAAAAACTGTTAGACAGAATGGATGCCTTGAGGGCAGACAAACGGCCCCAGTCCTCAGAGAAACCCCCTCCCCCAAAACATCAGAGGGGTGCCCTGATTCGTATCCCAGATGATGGGTCAGAATCTCCATACTCGGTGGGGATGAAGAATCAGAGGAGGAGGAGGAGGCTGAGGAAGACATGGCCGCAAGGCTACGCCCCTTCAACTCCATCCCAGAGATCATCAGAGTAGTGTGGGAAACACTCAGAATTAATGAGCCCATACAAGAACCAGAGAACAGACTGGACCCCATAGTGCGTGATTGAAAATGTTGCACCACCTACTTCCACTTTTGCCCAGCCTTGAATAACATCCTGACAAGGGAGTGGGAGGCTCCAGACCCAATAAAGACCAGGGAGAAGGGTACCTTTGAGAAGAGATACCCATTAGCACAGGAGAAAGAGAAGAATTAGGCTACAGCCCCAAAATATTGATTCCAAGGTCTCGGCCCTAAGCAATAAGAGTTTTACCTTCTGAGTCAGCATCCTCATTAAGAGACCCCATTAACAGAAAAGTGGACGATATAGTTCAGAAGATTCACAACATGTTAGCCATGAACATGAGAGCTTCCATGGCAGCCACGTACTCCTCCAGAGCTGTTCTAAGATGACTGGAAACAGCTCAACTAGATATACCAGAAACCAGCGCCCATGGGGCCACTATGAATTATACTATTCAAGCAATAAAGTATGTGGCAGATGCCACTATGGACACATTTAAAATGGTGTCCAGATCAGCAGCATTGGTAAACAGAGCCAGAAGATTAATTTGGCTTAAACTCTGGAACACTGACCAAAAATAGAAGTCCAGGGTCATGAAGCTTCACTTCTCAGGGAACAAGGTGTTCGGCTCAGGCATAGAGAAATTTACCATCAAGAAGGGGAAAGACAAGGACAACCAAGGGGGGCAGAGTACCCTGCCTTCCTTTTGGAACAATAGATTTCATCCCTATTCAAACAGAGGAAAGAAGGGTCCTAGGTACCAAGGCCAAGACAGGCGCGCCTTCAGGTTCCAACCGAATTTCTTCAGCCAAAAACCCCTATATCATTAAAACCAGGACTGCAGTAGCCACTTCAACCCCAAGCAAGGCTACAAGCCCAACAGGCAAAACAGAGGCTGTTGGCAATGAGAATCCCCAGGCCCAGGACAATGTAGACGCAGTGGGGGGAAGGCTACAGCTCTTCTCCACAACCAGAGCTGAAATAGTCAAGGACTAATGGGTCAAAGAAATAATCAAACACGGATACACCATCGAGTTCAATGTCTTGCCAAGACAAGACAGATACATAGAATCTCACGTTATGAAAGACAAGATGACACCTACACAAGTCAGAGCAATTCTACAACAGCTGCTCAACAGCAAAGCCATAAAACCAGTTCCAAACCATGAGCGATACTCAGGCATCTACTCAGTGTTCTTTCTGATTCCAAAAAAGACAGGAGATTTATGTCCAATACTGGATCTTAAATTTGTGAACAAATTTGTGAAGTATCAAAGGTTCAAAATGGAGACCTTATGGTCTACCATTGCGGCAGTCCGCAAGGGAGACCTACTAATGTCCATAGACCTGAGGGACACCTACCTCCATATTCCCATCAGACCATCCCAGCAGAGATTCCTCAGGTTCAGCATCCTGGGGTATCACTTCCAGTATCAATGCCTACCCTTCGGTCTGGCATCAGCGCCCCAAGTTTTCACCAAGGTCATGGCACCTCTAGCAGCCACACTCCACATGGAGGGAGTCCATATAATCCCCTTACCTAGATAACTGGCTAATTCAGGCAAGATCACAGGAGGAGTCCCAAGCAGCAACCCTGACAGCGCTACAGCTACTCAATCGACATGGATGGATTGTCAATACCTCCAAAAGCCACCTGACACTGATCACACCTATAGAACACCTAGGGGAGGTGTTCAACAAAGCCACTGGTACAGTCAAACCTTCAGAAACATGCATCAACGTGTTAGTGAACCAATGCAGGCACATACTACACTGCAAAACGAAGACACTGTGGCACCTTATGCAGTTGTTAGGTCTAATGGCGGCTTGCATAGACCTACACGACTGGGCCAGAGCACACATGAGGCAACTACAATGTCTATTCCTTGACAACCGGAATTACAACTTACAAAATTACAATCAAAGGGTGACCATACCTACTCAAGTACAAAGGTCACTGAGATGGTGGACAAACCCACACAATCTATAACAGGGAGCAAGATTGGAAAAAGGAGCAACCAGAATCCTGGAAACAGACGCAAGCCTGCAAGGCTGGGGTGCTGTAATGGACAGGCAATCAGTCCAAGAAAAGTGGACAGAACCAGAAACAAAATTGCCGATCAACATCCTGGAGACCAGGGCAATCTGACTGGTGCTACAGTACTTCAAACTGCAAGTAACAAGGCACCACATAAAAGTGCGCACAGACAGCAGGGTAGCTATGTCCTACATAAACAAACAAGGAGGAACAAAAATCAGAGCCATGGCTCGGGAGACAGTATCCCTAATGCTGTGGGCAGAAAGACGCCTTCTCAGTTTCACGGCAGTACATCTAGCAGGCATGCAAAACACCAGGGTGGACTGGCTGAGGAGGCAAGTCCTACAACACGGAGAGTGGCAACTCAACACAGCCATATTCAATGAACTACAAAGGAGCTGGGGTCCTTTCCAAATAGACCTCATGGCATCGGCAACGAACGCTCAGCTACCAATATATATATATATATATATATCCAGGTACAAGGACAAGAACGTGGTGGGAGTGGATGCTCTTTCGACCCTATGGCACTTCTAGATAGCTTATGAATTCCCCCCAATACCCATGATACCTGCGATTCTACAGAAAATCAGGGACACAGGTACCACAGTAATTCTAATTGCCCCGGACAGGCCAAGATGGTCATGGTATGTGCTCATCAAAAAGATGTTGATGTACAGTCCTATGAAACTCATCCCATACCAGACATTACTCAAACATGGCCCAATCTGGCATGAGGACCCACAGCCACTGAGGTTGACGGCATGGCCACTCAGAGGGTCAGACTGCTAGACCTAGGGGTGTCGGGTAGGGTAGCAGGTACTCTGCTACAGGCCAGAAGACACTCCACAAACAAGACATATAACAGACACTGGGGGACATTTGTTTATTGGTGTAACTCTAAACAACTTCAGGCTTCAAAATGCAGTATTGTACATGTGTTAGAGTTTCTGCAGGATGGTTTAGACAAAGGGTTGACAGCGGCATCTTTAAGGGTACAAACAGCTGCCATAGGAGCAATACAGGGAAAAACAGATGGACAACTACCTGGGGCACACCCATTAGTGCAGTCCTTCCTAAAAGCAGCCACCAACATCACTCATTCCCCTAGGCCAGTTACTGCCCCAGGCAGCTTAACTTAGTGCTGGACACCTTAAATGAGGAACCTTTCGAACCTCTGGATTCAGCCTCCTCACCCTTTTTAACCATGAAAACAGTCTTTCTGGTAGCAATATCTTTGGCTAGGAGAACCAGTGAGATACAGGCCCTATCTTGCAGAGAACCTTTTCTCACATTCTTCCCAGATAGAGTGGTCCTAAGAACCATACTGTCCTTCATCCCTAAGGTGGTGACGGCTTTTCACACGGGCCAGGAAATTACAGTCCCAACCATTTGTCCAACTGAAAAGGACCCTAACAGGGACACCCTCATCTGTCTAGACCCAGCTAGAGCCCTTCACACCTACCTAGACAAGACAGAATCTTTCTGACAGTCAGATAGACTCTTCATCCTCCATCAAGGACAAAAGAGGGGCTTACCGGCCTCCAGGGCTACTGTCGCCAGATGGTTGCGAGACACCATCTCCCAGGCTTATAAGGCTAGAGAGACCAAACCACCACCCATCATCAAGGCCCACTTCACTAGGGCAATAGCCACCTCCTGGGTGGAAAGAAGCTTAGTGTCGGTAAGGGAGCTCTGCCAGGCGGCTACTTGGTCATCCCCCCACACGTTTACCAGGTACTACCAATTGGATACAGGGTTGACAAGCAATTCTGAATTTGGCCAAAAAGTATTTCAAAATCCTTGAGTCAGGTTCCTCCTCCTTCCCACGTCAATTCCAATACTGCTGTATAATCACCCATGTGTGGAGACTGGGAGTGCTGTAAGAAGGTGCGTTAGATAATGGAAGTTTACTCACCTGGTAAAGGTGATTATAGGAGCACCTTCTTACAGCACTCTGTAGCCAACCCAATGAGGAGGAACACACAGTAGCAAACCTGAATAAGGATTCTGAAGAATGCAATGATGCATTCATTAATGCTGACTTTAAACAATGTTGTGATTACAAGGTTGTACACTACACAGAGAAGCGTAGGCAGTAACGGCTTTATTTATGTACATTGTGTGCCACCAAAAATATGGAGTAGAAAATAAACTGTTTACATAACTTCACAATGTGTGGTATGTCTTTTCTACAGGTGGCACTCCTCAGGGAGACCACCAGGCTTCTTTACTGTTAATTTAGATTTTCAGAAGGTTCCAAAAGCTTGGGGAGATCTCGTACTGTGGAGTCTGGGAACTACAGGGGAAGAAATGGAAGAAGCGGAGGGGAGGAGAGGGACCAGATTTCGATCTTGAAATTCTTTTGTCCATCAGCCTGAGAGGAGTGCCGGAGATTACCCATGTGTGGAGACTGGGAGTGCTGTAAGAAGGTGCTCCTATAATCACCTTTAGCAGGTGAGTAACTTTCCATTCTCGCCCATAGTAATGACTAGGGATCAGTGCATCATGACAAGTGCAGGAGCTGGAGATAGGCCTAGTGGCAGACATCACCACATTGAGGCAGAAGCGTGCCTGACTGCAGACATCATTGCATATCTGCTCAGCCTGAGAGACCCCAACAAAGGAAAAACAAACTGTGGCTGAGCTTAATGATACCAGGGAGCCTAGAAAGCAACACCTCAGCCCACTTCAGGATGCCAGAGACTGGATTAGCATCTCGTTCCTCCCTCCTCTGGGCCGAGAGGGATCCCCACTGTGGGGGGCAAACCATGGTCTCCTGGATCTCCAGTAGTCCTTGGAGATGGCATGGGATGAACCTGAAAGCAGTCCAGGGTTGAAATGGGGTATATCCCACCACCTACAGAAGCATAATGAGAATCTAAAAAGGAAAAAACCTCCTGTCTCTGTCTCAGTTTCAGTCTCTCTCTTTCTCTGTCACACACACACACACACACACACACACTCTGTTCTTAACTTCCGAGGTTTCTTTAGACACCCTCAACCTCAGTTAACCTTCCTGGCTCTTCTGACAGTTGATGCAGTTGCCTATGGAGTGTAAAGCACCTTGGGATGCAATGTGCATCAGATAGTGATATGTTCTGTACAACTAGATTCTATTTTCTCTCATTAGCTTGAGTATCTAAGGCCTGAAACTTGGATTGGGAGACAAGAAGTTCCAGGTACAGGGAACCCTGAAAGCCAAAGAGTACAATCCTCAAGGATGCTCTCAATTTGGGAATTCGATAAACTATTTAAGACATCCATAGACAATTACTTTTTTAAGACCATAACATTGCTGGAATGATATGTCAGTACCAAGTACTATATAAAACTGCCCACCTCCTAGTCCTTGTCTGCATGATTGAAAACTGCCATGAGCAGTATACTTTCTTTAGCCATAGCCTTTCAGATTACCTCACAAAGCCTTTCTTCTCGCTCTGCTCTGTATCATAGGCCAGCAGTGACAGTGCTTCCTCTTCCATTTAAGTTACTCAGTCCATATGTCTCAATCTCTTTTGTGCTATGCTCCTGTATCCCTCATCTTTTCATTTCTGGTCAATCCTTTCTGTATAATTTGCATTTGTTATTCCTATTTTATCCAGCTCTTCCATGATGACCAGTCTATCCAGTTCTTATAGTTGGTCTCTCAGATATCTTGCATTAGGTGTACATATACTTCCTGCTAGGGGTTTGATTCATTGTTACATTTCTTAGCCTCTTGTGTTCATTCATTTTTATGTTTGCTTGCGCGCATGTGCAAGAAACATTATGCGGCAGCTTAGGCGAGAAGCGGGTTGTGGAGGTGCGGCACTCTGGCAGCCAATGGGGGCACTGCATTTGGGGGCTTGGCGCTGGTGGACCAATGCAGGCCCAGTATCTTGATGAAACTGGTTCTGCAAAAGTGCCACCAAGTTGAAATGTTTTCGCCACTGCAATCAAGGGCTGCCTTGTCATTGCAGCATCAGACATTTAGTTGCAATGAGGGAGCGACCTGTCATTGCAGGGTGGTACCATGCTGTGGTGCCCCTGCTACTTCATTTGCTCACAGGAAAGCCCACTCCCCGTCAGCATTCTGTGACCCCTCCCACATTTTTTGTGTGCTGAGGGGGTGCCCAATCCCCCTTGGCATCATGAGCCCCCCAATAGACTTTCTTTGCCAACAGGAGGCCCAATCCCCATCGACATCAGTCCCCACCCTTCCTAGTAAATTTGCCAATGGGGGAGCCCACTCCCAGTCGGCATAATGTCCCACCCCAAAAACTGATGTGCTGAGGGGGATGCCCAATCCCCCTCAGCTCTCCCGCCCCCACTTGGTATGTGCTGACAGGGGTGCCCAATTCCCCATCGGCAACAGCCCCCCACAATAACACTCAGGTGGCATGCTGGGAGCCCACCATCCCATGATGTTTTTTATTTCTTTAACCTGTAAAACAGAAAACAGTCCCGCATAGAGTCCCAGCCCCCAACCCGCACCCACCCTCTGCACATCCTGCCTCCTGCACCCCCTCACCCACTTACCTCCGGAGCACAGCATGATGATCTTCGGTGGACCGGGAACACGTCTGAATACTTCAAAGTTGACCACAAACTGAAGAAATGCTGGCAAGCTGTATAATGGCATAAATAGGGTTTTTTCAACTTTGGTGCAAATCTCGGGCATTTTTGGGACTTTCGGCACCAAATTTTCAACACGAGGTTCTTGGGACCCCTCCTCATGAATTCAGTCACTGTGAATGCATTATTCAGTCCCAAAAGTTGATTTTGTGGTCACTGTGCAGAATCACCTTTCAGGACCAATTAATGAAACGACAGAGCCACTGTTCATGAGGTGGGCTCTCAAAAGGCCTATGTTGCATATTTGGTGAAAAAAATCAAAAAATGACTGTTTTATGAGTGTGCATTGCACAGTTTCCATGCACACTCGTAATTTCATGAATTTGTAATATTTTCAGTCCAGATTTTCACCATTGGCATTTTTCCACACTTCCTTATGAACAGTACAGCTGTCATTTTATACATCCTGGCCAAAATATGTTTTCACACTTCTGTCACAGAATAGCACGGTCACTGTGGGAAATCAGTTTTTGAGATAAATTGAGACTGCTGCGGATTTCTTTGTGGGCAGAAAAAGTCACCAACGCAGGCAGAAGCCAAGTACAAAAGGGTAGCCTGCAGTGCTGGGAGAAATAGAAAGAGTGAATGAGAGAGGGGGAGTGAGGGATCTCAACGGAGCTCTGTCGGGACAGCTGTGAACTTCTTTGGGGCAGAAAAGGTGCCAATGCAGGCAGGAGCCCAGTATAAAAGGGCAGCCTGCAGCGTCAGGAGAACCAGAATGAGCAAGTGAGAAAGGGGGAGTGAGTGAGCTCAACAGAGCTCTGTCGGCACTACTGCGGATTTCTTTGTGGGCAGAAAAAAGTGCCATGGGAGTCAGACGGACAGATAACTTTATGGATGAATAACCAAGAAGACTATCAACAAATCATGGATAAAGTAACCATCTTGTATAAAGTAGAGATTTATTTGGAAGGTGATTTGGAGATGGGTAATAAAGAATGGGATAGAGATAGTAAGGATTATTGGTTGAATCTAATTGAAATGACTGATAGATTTGACATTCTGAAAGAGAGCGAAGATTGACAAATAACCAAGAGGAATTCAAGTGGAAACATTTTTTGTAATATAATTGCCTGGAATGTGTCAGGGTTAACAAATAGTTTAGCAGATCTGACTCTTGTGGATTTTATATTACATTTTAAATTTTTAGCATTACAAGAAACATGGACTAAAGAAGAAAAGAATATTAATGGTTATAAGACTTTTTGGAAACCGGCAATTAGGAATAGAAAACATTGTAGGATGTTGGGAGGATTAATTACATGGTGTCAAATCATGCAAGATGTAGAGTATAAAGAAGTAGAAATAGATTCAACACATATTTTGCTGGGACAGATAAATACGGAGAAGGGGTTATATGTTATTATTAATGTTTATTTCCCAACTAGAAGCTCAAAATATAAGGATGATAGGGATTTGGATTTGCTGTTAGAATTACTTGATTCCAGCCTGGAGAAGAATCCCTTCAGTGGAATTATCATAATGGGAGATTTTAATGCCAGGGTGGGGCATCGTCGGGGGTTAACAAAATAATTAATTGAGGAATATGGGGTTCTGAACGGACTACCTCTTAAAGGAAGATACAAAAGGCTGTGATAGAGTTACATTGATCTCTAGAAAATTAGAAGATAGAGAATTTATTTTACTTAATGGTCATGCTAATGGTGATTTAGAGGGAGAATATACTTATATAGGACCCAGGGATATGTCAATAATAGATTTAAGTTGGATTAATGTAAATTTAGTAAAGAGACTGGGATCTTTCAGGATAGGTTCAAGAATGGACAAAGAACATAGACCATTACAGCTGGAAATATCATTAGGACTAAATCTAGATGATAGAGCATTAAACAGTGTGCAGATTACTAGGGTTAAAAGAGGAATTAAGTGGGAAGCTCTAGAGGATTTTAACTCAATTAGATTATTAAACTTTTTTGGAATTAGAGACCTAGTATTGGAATTGGGATTTCAGAAAACTCCAGAAGCCTTTGTCAAGTCATTTGAAAAAGTGACGGAAGCTGTTTCAGGCATCCTACTTAAAACATTGGTAAGTAAAGAAAATAGAAAAGGTGGTAAATGGTTTGATAAAGAGTGTACAAAATACAAAAGTGAAATCAATAGGCTATCTAGAATAGCTTATAATCAACCAACTAGAGATAATAAATGAAAATTAAACAAAGGTAGAAGAGAGTATAACAAATTATTGGATTTAAAAAAATCAAAATATAGAAAATACCTTTGGGAAGAATTTGAAAAAGCAGCCAGGGATAAAAATAGTAAGCAATTTTGGAAGATAGTTACCAATGGATGGGACAACACATAAGAAAATATAGAAAGTCATATAGATCCCTTTACTTGGGAACAGTATTATAAGAAATTATTTTTAACAGAGCTATAATTATGACAATAAATAAAGATAATATTAATTTGGTTAATCAAATATTACCTATAGAAATAGAATTAGCAATAAACGAAGGGAAAAAACATAAGGCCCTGGGGCCAGATGGTGTCCCAATGGAAATAATTATGGACGACCCTGATCTTTGGATCCCAGTCTTAATTTTATTCAACTTAGTTATAAAAAAGGCATTACCTCTAGAACTTGGAAAGAGAATATTATAATTCCAATTTTTAAGATAGGAGATAGAAAATCACCAGAAAATTACAGACCTATTATCCTGCTGGACAATTCCTTGAAGATTTTTGCAAGAGAAATATTGAAGAGAATGATTAGGTGGTTGGATGATATAAAAATTATTGATGATGCTCAAGTTGGTTTTATGGAGGGTCATTCAACAATTGATCAATGTTTTGTCTGAACTCATATTATACACAAATATATTAATATAAAAAAATCAAAGACTGTTTTGTGTCTTCATAGACTTAAAAGCAGCCTTTGATAGAGCTGATAGAAAGAAAATGTGGGACATATTGGAAGAATATGGATTAGAGGGAGGCATATGTAGTAATTTAAAGACTCTATATGATGATAATTATACATACATCAGATATAATAAAGAAGGAAATATTACACCAAAATTTCAGCCTAATATAGGATTAAGACAGGAATGTATTTTATCCCCAATTCTGTTTAATATATTTTTGAATAACGAATTAGAAGGACAGTATGTATCAGAGTTTCATATGCCTATGGTGGGTAACAGGTGATGCCCCTACTTGGCATATGCGATGATGTTATATTAATGTCAACTAGTCAACTTGGAATAAAAAGGAGTATTAAAAGATTTAACAAAGAATGTGTTAAAATGGATTTGGAAATAAACATTAATAAAACAAAATATCTGATATTCAGTAGGAATAGGGTAAAACATTGTAAGTATGGGGATATCAAATGCAATAATCAGATTATTGAAAGAGTGGATAAATGTTGCTATTTAAGTATAACTTTCAATTATAATTGAGATGGACAGAGCATATTGCAAATCTAGTACAAAAGATTAGAAGATTAACCCCAGGAATAAAAAGATTTACATATAAATACAGTGGACACTCTATTAGTGGTCCATTAAGGGTGTTAAGGGCTAAAGTTAAAAGTCAAATACTTTATGGGGCAGAAATTTGGGGTCTTGATAAGGTTTAGATTCACTAATGAATACATTCTATAGACAACTTTTGGGACTCCCAAATGGCGCTTCTAGTTGCCTTAGTAGGATGGAACTAGGACAGCTACTTCTTAAATGTAATATTGAACAGAGATTCTATATATTGGATTAAGGTGTACAATATGAATCAAGAACGATCACCTAGAATCTGTATTGAGGAAATGTTGTTAAATAGTGACAGATGATTTGTATATCCGAGTTTAACTACCCTTGAAAAGACTATCAAACCATATGGATTATTATTTTGTCTTACAATGAGTATTAATACTTCTCTTGCTGATATAAATTCAGTTATTAAAGACAAGATTAAAGATTCTTACATTCAAAAAGAAAGAGAAATGGCAAAGAATTGTAAAATTAGTAAATGATTGGCATATAATACTAATAGAGCAGGGGTTCTCAAATGGTTAGGCCAGTCTCCCTGGGGAGGCCCCAACCTGTTCCAGGGGCAGCTCAAATAGTCTGAAAAAGTAATGTATTTAAATTTTTGGTTTTATATATTTTGTGTGAAGAGATGAAGCAAACTGAAAGAGGATAATAGCAGTAGGTGAATTTTATGCATTTATTTACTAATAGATGACAAGGGAAGGTGAATGAGCCATGGCTCATTTCCAGTGTACCCAGGAAAGGGTAAGGACTGAATACATTTCAAAAAGTAACTGAAAAACAATCAAGAAATATACAATAAGCAATACTGCAAATAAATATGAACAATACATTAATAACAAGTGGTGGTAATTTTGATCAATTTGCAAACTGATGGCAGAACAGCCCAAATACAAGGGTTGAGCATAGAAGTGCTAAGAGCAATAGCAGGAAGGAGCAGAGTAATCCCTGAGAAGTTGCTTAGGAGCAGTGAAGGAAGGGGAGAGGCAAAGTATGTAGGAAGGTTATTTCATATAGAGAGGAAACAGAGAAAGTAGTCTGACCCATGAAGGTATTGCAACAAGGGGTAACGATGGTTCAAAAATGAAAATAGCAGAGCAAGTAGGTTGGCCTGTGTGTGTGTGTTTTGGGGGGGAGGGTTACAATAAGCTGAATAATAATATTTGTCTATTTTATTTATTTGTTATTAAGAAAGCACCTTTGAGCATAGGGGCTCTTTTTCAAAAGTTCCAAGTCAGTATAAGACAAAGAACTGAATGTGAGCCAAGTACTCAATGGGGTTTCAATTTATTCATGGTGTACTGCGCAAAGTACAATACTTATTTTTCTTTGGGGAGGCCCAAGATTATTTCAGTTTTTGGGGGAGGCTCAACATCTTTTCCATGGATTTGGGGAGGCTCACTGTGACAAAGTCTGACAACTATTGTAATAGAGTATTTGGTATGCAAGAATACCTTATAAAATTAAAATATCCAAAATCAAGGAAAGCTTATACAAAGTACAAATTCGGGTATGTGGAAAGTCAGACACTAAATAAAACCTATGGTTTGATCAATTTTAGTGGTTGTGCATGCGGTTTAGATGATGATTCACTATTTCATTTATTAATGTTTTGTCCCCTGTACACAAAGGAAAGAGACATTTGTATCGGTAATATCCTAATGCACTTGGATAGGGACCCTAAATACTTATATAGCTATTTAATGAAAACAAATAATGATTTACACCTAGGGAGTATTGCTAGATTGTGTAGTATAATTGAAAGTAGAAAAAGACACCTTAGAATAATGGAATTTTAATTGATTGATTATGCAACAGGAAGTAACGAGAATGTACTTAAAGGAGAAGTATTTTAAGCTGTATAAAAGTGGGTTTGGATATAAGCATAGGCATAAAATAGCAAACTGTATTTTTTAGATGTTTTATGAAATGTATGGTACATGTTTTTATTAATTTTGTAACAAGAATTTCTTTTTTGTCAACAATAAAAAAAAAAAGAAATGAAGAAGAAGAAGGTGCCAATGCGGGCAGGAACCCAATACAAAAGGGCAGCCTACAGTGCTGGGAGAAACAGAATGAGTGAGGGAGAGAGGGGGGAGTGAGCGAGCTCAACAGAGCTCTGTCGGGACTGCTGCAGATTTCTTTGTGGGCAGAAAAAAGGCGCCAATGCAGGCAGGAGCCCAGTACAAAAGGGCAGCCTGCAGCGCCGGGAGAAACAGAATGAGCGAGTGAGAGATAGGGCAGTGAGCGAGCTCAATGGAGCTCTGCCGGGACTTTAGAGTTGCCCACCCTCCCACCCAGGTTCCTCTGTGGTCCTATATTATAGCAGGGTCTCTGGGGTGAGACAAAGCAATGATTGGATACTTTGAGGAGTGCTGTGCTGTAATAATACAGATTTAGTTGTTCTGTTTATTTCTCTAACTGAGCTAAGTACTGAGCTATACTGTTATGATTGCTGCAATAATACATATTTATTTGTTCTGTTTATTTCTCTAACTGAGCTGAGTAATACTTGGAGTGCAATAGGATTTCTAACTGGGCTAAGTGAAACTATATGAGAGCTGAGAACAAAACGTATGATAGCTGAGGGTTAAAAATGGACAAGGAGGATTTAGGATTGCTACAGTAATACATTATGTAATGGATGAGATTTGAGACTGAATTATCCCAGTCAGCAAGGGGCCAGTAGGGGAGCTAGCATGGGGGGGGACAGGAATTTGAGTAAATAGGGGCCTAACAGTTGTAGTAGGGTACAGAACCTGGTAGTAAGAGCCCGTAACATAAGATGGGGGACAAAATGGGGCAGGTACCACATGTCAATAGGGCGGGCATCTTTGGAAGGGTGGTGGGGTGTACAGGGTGTAGGTCCACCAAGATCCTGGACTGGGCTTGGGGGATGGGGGGATGTATGGTCTGTAGATGATTGGCTAGTTTGAGGGAGGAACTGTGGAGATTAGGGAGGAGTCTAAGTGGCAGGGCAGATGAGTATGGTGGGCATCCTGGTTGGGGGGGAAATAGGGGATGGCAAGGGGGGATGGAGAAAGAACAATTAGGGGCTGAAACTGACCCCAGTATCAGAGGCACTAGCAGAAAAGAAAGGATAAGGACGGGGGTGCCCGAGGCAAAGGGGGAGGCCTCCTGTTGGGGGAGGAAGAGACCACAAGGAGTACCAGGGAGAGGCAGATGGCTGCGTCTAGGAAGGTATAGAGGTGGGACCAGGGTGGCACGAGAGGAACAAGTAGGAGGGGGAACCAATGGGGGAAGAGATGTAGGAGGGGTATCGACTAGGAATAGATTCGAGCCTCTGCTATGGGAGAGAGAGGGAGAGTGGGAGCAGGAACATGCTGAAGGCGGGAGGACAAGCGTGGCATGCGAGGGATAGCAACAGCTAGAGGAAGAGATAGCAAGGATGAAAGGGTAGAAGAGGGGGGCCTCCTGTTGGGGGAGGAAGAGACCACAAGCAGTACCAGGGGAGAGAGCAGATGGCTGCAGGTAGGGAGGGACCAGGCGTGGCACTGAGGGAAACAAGTAGGAGGGGGGAGCCGATAGGGGGAAGAGATATAGGAAGGATATCGACTAGGAATAGATACAAGCCTCTGCTATGGGAGAGAGAGGGGGGGGGAGCAGGAACATACTGAAGGGGGAAGGACAAGCAGGGCATGAGAGAGATGGCAACAGCTAGGGGAAGAGATAGCGAGGATGAAAGAGTAGAAGGCAAGCTACTAAGGAAGTAGGGGTGGTGACTGGAGGAGAGAAGGCTATGGGAAAGGGGAAGGATGGGAGGGGCATCACTATCAGGGTAGAAGAGAATAGGGGCTCTAAATTGACAACAGCAGGGATAGAAGAGGGGTTGGAAATCAGCAGGGGAGGAAGGGACGTCGACATGGGAGGCCCAGTAGGAAGTAGTCAGGCTGGGAAGTGGTTCAAGGGGGATGGGAGGAATAAGGCAGAGAAAAGGGGTGAGGCAGAAGTAGTGGGTACAGATGCAGACATCACAGAGGGTGCAGCTGGTGGGGTAAGGGTCAAGGAAGATCGAATACTGGGGTGGTGGAAGGGGCATTAGAAGAAAAAGGGGCTAAGGGATGGTGGGTACTCATTCTAGGGGATTGTATACTGAAAAGGGTGAGATGGGGCAGAAGGGGGGAAGGCACAGCCGTATTTGGGTTGAAGCTATCCCAGGCTGACTGCAGGAGGGGCAGGGCAGGCACTGCTCAAGTGTGCAGCGAGGGGGAGGAAAAATCTCATTTACTGTTGCATGTGGGTTCAAACGACTTGGCAGGGAGACTGTGGTAGTAGAGAGGGGGAGGTTTGAGTAGTTGGGCAAGTAGTGTGAGGGGGTGGGGGAGTCGGTGGCATTCTCTGAGTTACTCCTTGTGCCATGTGCAAGCATGGGAAGGAAGGGTAGGACTGAGGAGTTCAACCAGGGGCAGAGGGATTGGTGCCACACCAAATATTACGGGTTAGTGACTAACTGGGGTAGGGTCTGGGGAAATAGTGACTTGTATGCTGGGGACAGGGTACACTTGAGCAGAAAGGGGAGGGGAGTATTAAAGGCAGGATTAGAGGGGTATATCTCTACTAAGGTGGATTTAAACTAGTGAGGGGGGGGAGGCCAAAAGAGTGAGGTTAGTAGAAAGGTCCGGACAGGGGAGCCTAATGAGCTCACCCCCCTAGGTATAGGTAAAGGGGGAGATGTAGTAACCCCGGGAGGGGGCAGGCAGAGTGGTCTGAATGTAATATACAAGGCACCACCACCTGGTAAGAATAAGTAGGAGAAAGGGTGCGGACTACCAGGAGGAGGGACACAGACCAAGGAGGAGAAGAGTGAGGAGAAGGAGGGTTATGGGTGGAAAGTGGTCTCTCTCAACGCAAGAAGCCCGGGGAACAAAACTGCAGAGCTTCAGGTGCTCCTTTCAGAGGGGAAGGTGGACATTGCTGCAGTGACAGAGACTTGGGCCACAGAGTACCATGATTGGGGCTTGGCAATCCTGGAATACAGGATATACAGGGGGGACCAGGGTGTTGGAAGGGGGGGTTGCACTCTATGTGAGGGAAGGGATTAAATGCATAAGGGATGAGGGAGAAGAGGAGAGGACTGAGGCACTTTGGGAGCAGCTTCTGCACTCCAAGGGCAGAAAGCTGAGGCTTGAAGTGGTGTAAAGACCACCAACCCAGTCCGGGGAACTGGATAGGGAGTTGGTAGATCAGATAAGGAGAGTGTGAAGAAGGGGGAGTGTGGTGATAGTGGGGGATTTTAACCTACCACTGGTTGACTGGAGCACCCCGTCACTAGCAGTACCAGGGAGCAGGTGCTCCTTGATGCATTCCAGGACAGCCATCTCACACAATTGGTAAGTGGGCCTACAAGGCTTGGTAGCTCTTTGGACCTAGTACTGGCAAATGGGGAGGTGGTGAGGGAGGTAAGGGTGAAGGACCCATTAGCAGGTAGTGACCACCAAACAGTGTGGCTTGTTGTGCTGGGCAGGGAGACAGGAGGCTCAGGCACTAAGGTGGTGAACTTTATTACGGTGGACTTCGGGGAGATGGGAGCATAACTGCAAGGAAGACTGCAGGATATAAGGCAGGATGGATGGATGCAGAACAAAATTGGGGAGTAATAAAACTGGGCTAACAGAGGACACAGTAGCCTGCAGCAAAGCCAAGAGTAAGAAGAGCAGAGGCAAGAAACCATGCCCAAACAAGGAAGTGCAACAAGGGGTGACAGCAAAGATGGCTGCATATCGGAAGTACAGGAGAACAGGGAAGGCAGAGGATAAGAAGGCTTTTGGGAGTTGGTCAAGGGAGGTTGCAAGGAGGGTGAAAAAAAGCTAAGGCCTCCAGGCAATTAAGTTCCACACAGGGCATGAAAGGGGAAAAGGACTTTTTTAGGTATGTCAGGGAAAAGAGGAAGTGTGAGGAACATATTGTGAGAAGAAAGCGGGAAGGGGATTGGCTGGAAAAGGGGGAGGAGCAAGTGGAAATTCTAAATAAGTACTTCTACTCCGCTTTCACTAAGGAGAGGGATGGCCCACTACCAGAATGGGCTGGGGGGTGGGGAAAGGGGGGGTGACGGACAAAGTGATCACAGGAAGTGGGGTACTAGAGGGGCTGAGGGCAGTAAGGGTGGACAAGGCACCAAGTCCCAATTCCATCCACCCCAGGGTGCTGAGGAAGATGGTAGAGCTGTTGGTTGAGCCGCTGGCAGATCTGTTCAACACCTCCCTGGAAACAGGGTGTGTGCCAGAGGACTGGAGGGTGTCCCATGTGGTGCCTATACACAAGAGTGGGCCTAGGGAGAAGCCAGAAAATGTTCAGCCAGTAAATCTCACATCCATAGTGGCTAAGCTTATGGAGCCGACACTAAAGGAGAGGCTGGTGGCATTCCTAGACAGCAATGGCCTCCAAGATGGGTGGCAACATGCATTTGTCTCAGGGAGGTCTTGTCAAATCGGCTGAACAGAGTATTGTGACTGGTGTCAAAGGAGTTAGACAGGGGCCATGCGGTACATGTCCTGTACTTGGACTTCAGTAAGGCCTTTGATACAGTGCCTCATGAGAGACTGGGGGGCAAGCTGACAGCAGTGGGGGTGAGGATAAAGCTTACTAAATGGATAGAAAACTGGTTACAGGGAAGGGTGCAGAGAGTGGTGGTGGGGGGGAGCTCTCAGCACCCAGAGCAGTGACAAGCGGGGTGCCGTAGGGATCAGTGCTGGGCCCGGTGCAATTTGGGCTTTTATCTCCGATACAGCATATGGAGTGGGAAGCAGGGTTAGTCTGTTCGCACATTATACCAACTTGGGGGTGGTGGCAGTGGACGAAGAGGACAGATGGGGAAAACTGCAAGGGGACCTACCAAACTAGAGACATGGTCAGTGGAATGGCAGCTAGAATTCAATGCAAAGAAGTGTAAGGTGATGCACTTCAGGGCTAAGAACCAGAAGAGGGACTACTGGTTGGGGATCAGAGAGGAGGAGAAGGATCTAGGGGTTTTGGTAACTGGGAGCATGAACAACTCAGCCCACTGCATGAGAGCAGCAGTGAAGACAAACCTGGGGTGCATCGTAAGGGGGTTCTCATCCAGACACAGGGATGTAATCCCACCGCTCTACAGATAATTGGTCAGACCACACCTAGAGTACTGTGTGCAATACTGGAGGCCATACCTGAGGAGAGATATAAAGTTACTGGAGGGGATGCAAAGGAGGGCAACAAAAATGTTAACGGGGATAGAAGGAAATAAATATGAAGTTAGGCTGAAGCAGCTGAACATGTACACACTGGAGGAGAGGAGGGCCGGGGGGATATGATTGAAGCATTTAAATACCTGAGAGGGTAACTAAACTGAGCACCAAGGGGGGTGTTAAACTGAGGAGTGGAAGAGAGACGAGTGGGCATGGACTAAGGCTGAATAAGGGACGTTTCAAGAGGGAAATGAGGAGGCACTACTTCTCTGAGAGGGTGGTGTCTAGTTGGAGTGCGCTGCCTAAGGGTGTGGTAACATGTAGGACAGTCAATAGCTGTAAGAAGGAGTGGGATATAGTAAGAGAAAGTGTTGGGAGGGCAGGGGCAGGGACAAGCGGGGGAGGAATTAAGGGGGAGGAGGCTGGGGCAGCTGCAATCTAGGGTGCTAGCTGCAAACTCGGGCAGACTGACATAGACCAATTGGTGTGTTCTGCTGGCAGATTCGTATGTTCATATGTAAAATCTCAGTGACTCTGTTGATGAGCAGAGGTCCTAAAATGCCTATGCTGAAAATTTGGTGACAAATGTCCATAAAATGACTGTTTCAAGCGTGCATGATGCAGTTTCCACGCACTCTCATAACTCCGCAAATTTGTAGTACTTTCACTCCAGATTTTCAACATTGCCATTTTTTTAAGACCTCCTTATGAACAGTACAGCTGTCATTTTTCACAACCTGTCTGAAATATGCATTTATACATCTGGCGCAGAATACCGCGGTTGCTGTGGGAAATCAATGTTCAGGACAGATTAAGAAAATCATAGTGACAGTGTTCATGAGCAGAGGTCACAAAATGCCTATGTTGAAAATTTGGTGAAATAATTCCACTAAATGACTGTGTTACAAGCATGCATTGCGCAGTTTCCACATACTCTCGGAAGTTTGAGCATTTTTAATACTTTCACTACAGATTTTCAAGACTGCCATTTCTTCACACCTCCCCTATGAATGGTACAGCTGTCATTCTTCACATCCTAGCCGATCTGTGTTTTCATACATCTGGCGCACAGTGGCACAGTCGCTGTGGAAACTCAAATTTCGGGACACATTGACAAATCAGAGTGCCACTGTTCATGAGAAGAGGTCTCAAGAGCTTTCATGAGGTGGGGGTCACAAAATGCCCATGCTGAAAATTTGTACTGCAAATACCAACACATGCCTGGGGCATTACGGTTTCTAACCATAACGTCCCACCCTGTACAGACTGACAGGCATCACAGGTGTGCCTTTGGATTGCCGACTGTAATGCACATGCCATTCCAACCCCCACCACCCACCCTGCAGCCACTGACAGGCATTGAGCTGTGCCTTAGACTCTTCTGCCCACAGTTCACTCCATTCTATGTGCACCTATTTCAGCGTATGCCCTTATGAAGTGGGGTGACTGTAACACTGAACACCCCAAGGCACACCTCAACACTTGTCAGTGTCTGCAGGATAGGGTGAGGTGAAATGGCATCAACATAATGGGCAACAACCCAAATGCATGCCCCAATGCCTGTCCGTCTCTGCAGGGTGGAGGTGGGGTTGGAGTGAAGTTCAGTACTTCACTGCCATTCCTACTCTGAATCTGTCTAACTCCTGCATTTCCAGTGCTAATACCAGCAAGCAAACATTCAGCATTGACAAATGCTTGTTGTTGTTCGTCACTATGTCTGAATTAGATTGTCAATAATGTGTTCATTGGTTTTCCTCTCCCTGTTTACTGTGGCTTTACTGGCTTTTTCCAATATCCCTCCCACTCCATTATCAGCTTAATGTTTTTTTTATCGTGTTGATCTGGTTTCTCCAAATGCTTGCTCTTTTTTGATTCAAGTGTACTCCATCTTTTCTGAAAATACATTTTCTTTCATCAGTGACTGTGCAGTTGCTAATGAAGGGGAACCCTTACTTTCGCCAATTCTGGATCCAAGATTTTGACCCCCAGCAGTACATCTTTCATCTGCAAACTGGATTAGCAGTATTTCCAAGAAGATGGCTTCTGATTTCCATTCTTTAATCTTCTGTCCCGGGCCATGAAGCCTGCTATGATCTGACCTTCCTTCTTGCCACTGGTGATGTCTGGTCCAACATGTGGCACCACCAGGGGCTGCTCTCCCTGGGGTTCCAGTAGTTTGTCAGTCATTTCAGTAATGTGCCTGGCTCCTGGCAGGCAATACAGTTCAAGGGTTAGTTCTGTATACATGGCATACTTGTCCATCTGCATACTGCTTCTCTGGTTTAAGTTACTTATAGCCATTCCCGTCCTGTGTTTGGTCTTGCTTGGCATTTTCAGGTTCCACTGTCTAGCATGCCATTGATTCTTCATGTCCTTCTTAAATTCAAAAGGCTCGATTTTCAAAGGGTGATGTGGTGCTTGCATTAAGCCCTGCAGCAACCCCATTCTTTGGCACAGCTGCACCAAACTCCTTTGTTGCGACTGCACCTGATTTTAGTGCATTGGGCGCACTTATGACACTTTCCATGATTTACGGTGGCTTGCATCAAATATTTGGCACAAGACCCATAAGACGGGTCCCCCAAATGGTGCAAGTTAGATCAGGGAATACCTGGTCCAACCTGCGGCATTTGGCTATCGGGATGGAAAATCCTGATCACTGGCTGGGCGATTGCCACAAGCCCTGGGCGCAGTAGGGGCTTGCAGCATTCATGGGGCATTAACAATCAAGTGTGTAAAAAGGTCTCCTGACAGTTCCCTTTTTATTATTTTCTTGGCTGGATTTGGAATAAACTTTGAATCTCAATTTTCAACCTGGGGGAGTGTCTCAGTTCTGGTAGAAATCATGTGTGTACATATGAACAAAAGAGACTCTCAACCCAAAAATTCTTCCAATAGTACATAAACCACAGCTTTAAATTGTGTATTCAAACTGATTATCTCCTAGTGTAACATTTCAAAACCATCCTGTCTCCTCATCAGACTATTGCAATTAAAGCTGGAATAAAGTAAACATAAACTGCATTAAAGTAATTACCAAACCCAAAGGCTGTTAAAATAAAAAGAATTTTTTTTCTTCAAAAAGTTCAGTTTCAATAAAGGTGGAAACTAACCTGTGTTTTAGTGTATCAATAAATAAATCTTAGTGGCTATTCTGTATGTCCTCTGGAAGTCCTAATAAACAAACATTTTTTATGTTATTTTTTTGTAAGAAGTTCATTTCTGTAATTCAACTTATAAACAATAAATTTGTATAGATAATGAGACCTGAGTAATTAACTTCCTTCTCTTTATATTCCTTACTTTCCTCTTTTTATATATGCTAGCTTACATATCAATCCCTGAATATGGTTTATGGTAGCTTTTTAAATAAAATATTTTTTTATATAAAAAAAATTCCTGTTTTAAAATGTTTCATTTTTACAAATTGGTTAATGTAACTTATTTTCAGTTACTACCTCTATTATAGGGCTGTTTTCTCAGAAAGTGAGTGATTTTCATGCTGATCCAGCCACAACAATACTTTCTATGAGAGAATCAAAATGGATGTCTTAGTTAACAGAGTGTGTAAAGCCAAATAATTAATCATGCACAGGAATGAACCTTCTACCTGTCATAAAACATACCCATGTCCTGAATTCTCTTGTATCTCTTTTCTTTTGATTATGCAGGACCAAGGTAGAGTTCAGTGTGGCTGGTAAAAACACTTTTGCTACGTCTAGGCGTATTTTACCACCGCCATAACCGAGGACACAATATTATCCTCTGACTTCGAGGTGGCGTCCTCGGTTATGGCGGGGTGAGACATCCATTACAATTCTCTCATATAAAGCATAACTGTGGCTGGATCAGGCTGAAAACTCAGTTCTCATTATCTATACAAATTTATTCTTTATAAGTTGAATTACAGAAATGGACTTCTTACAAAAAATAATATAAAAATGTTTGTTTATTAGGACATCCAAAGGACATAAAGAATAGCCACTAAGATTTATTTATTGATACATTAAAACACAGGTTAGTTTCCACCTTTATTGAAATTGAACTTTTTGAAGAAAAAACAATTATTTTTATTTTAACAGCCTTTGGGTTTAATAATTACTTTAATACAATTTATGTTTACTTTAGTCCAGCTTTAATTGCAGTGGTCTGATGAAGAGACAGGATGGTCTTGAAATGTTACACTAGGAAGGAGATAATCAGTTTAAATACACAATTTAAAGCTGTGGTTTTATATACTATTGGAAGCTGCATATTAAAGTGGATTTTGATGTATGGAAAAATAGTTCCTATATGAAAAATGAAATGGATTAAGAATTTTTTGAAAAGCAAAGAGATAAAAAAGAAGAATGTATTAATCATTTTTGGGTTGAGAGTCTCTTTTGTTCATATGTACATGCATTAAAAATCAAGCCCATTGTTTGTGGGTAGCTGTAGACATTCAATGGTGCATACCTCTGTTCTTGGTTTGCTTCCTTCTCCCAATGGTTTTCATTCAAATATGCTTCCATATTTAAGTCTGGTATTCCATCTGATGGCCATTTCATCTTTACATACTAGTATGCTATGCCTGCTGCTACTACCATCTTTGTTTATATTTCCTGCGTTCTGCCAGCAACATCTTTCTCTTCATCTTGCTTTGGAATTATATTCAGCTTGTTCTTCAGTTTGGTTACTTGGTTGATTAGATCATTATTTATCTTGCTCTAGTTACGAATGAAATCCTGACTCTATTTTTCTACGTATCTGAATGTGAACATCTGACAAGTTTGTCTTGTCCTTCATGTCTGTGAAGACTTCTTAAGTAGAATTGATGTTTTAGTGGGATTTCACTTTGCCTTGAGGTCTGTATTGTACACTGGAGTAATTATTTACAGAAAGCAATAGGGGCAGCAGCTGCTATTGCATGTTGGCCTTCTATTAATACGTTTCAGTGTGATAAACTACCACTTAACTATATGGATTACTACGCACCAATTAAATCAGTTTCACTCCAGGTTATCTACTGTACCTAGGTAATAGCATATGTTAATTATAAGTACTCAGACTACTCTGTTAGCTTTCCTGAGCTATTCCACCCTAGGTGACTGAGCCCAAATGCAATCAAAGCCAAAAGCTTCCATAGTACTTCTACTTTGTGGTATCACTCAAATCCACTTACAAGCTGTATGGTGTCTTGCCTTATCTTGTCTCACTTCCCATGTCTTGCTTTGCAAGTGGCTGACTGTGAACAGCATCAAGTTACTGTCTCACCATGCCACACCACACGTGACAAAAATCAGGCATGGTGGACATGGAGTTAAGTTATAGTCACTCCTCTACTTAGCTCCTCCCATTCTGATTAAAGACTGATGAAAAGACAGTGTTCCTCAAAAGGGCTGGGGACTAGCTGGTATTGTGTCTTGTCACAGACAGAACTCCAGGAGGAGGGAGCTCCTGGTATAACTAAAACTTCTCTACTGGGACTAAGAACTAGATCTCTTGTACTGGGACCTTCAATTAAGGGTAAAAAACAAAAATAGTTGGTGTGTTTGTCAGAGGTAGTTGAAGTAAATTGTTATCTGATATCTGTGTACTTATTTAGGTGCTTGTCACGGGTGTCAGAAGGGAATTGTTATCTGTGAAATTAACTAAGTGTAGAAAGATTTGCGAAGTAGGGGGAATGGCTTAGCTAGAAGGAGCCAGGTTAAGACCAGATATAAATACTGCCCTAGATAGCTTCTGCCAGAGGACAGTCAGAACTCCACAAGGAAGGGGCCCCTGGTATAACTAAAACTTATCTACTGGGACTATATTGCTCTTATTCCTTCCCCTCCACCACCCCCACTCTAAACCAGTTCAACTTTTATAGGCACAGGATTTAACTGACAACAGGAACTTCCTATTTGGGAGCAGGAAGTGAGTGACCACACAGCCACCAAAGACTCACCATCCTAGAAGGGCAAGAGTAGCGCTCCATTCCTCCCCCGCTGGATGTCTGACTCTGAGCAAGTAAGGAGACTACAGAGAAATATAGGAACTTCTTGTCTCAGAACAGGAAGATCAGGAGATAAAAGGGTGCAGAGGCAGTAAGTAAGTAGGGAGAGAAGAAAAAAAAGAAATAAACAAACAGAGGAAAGAGTAAGTATTCCAAATAACAGTTAGGGGGCCAGAAAAAAAGACACGATGAGAGTGGTGCAGTGCAGTGGCTGTGGAGCAGCAGTCTTCCAGGAGATGTTTTGGGGATGCAGTGTTGTCCCATCTGCAGACACCTCTCTGGGCTGAGGGAGGAGGTTGCTCATCTCCAGGCTGAGTTGTCCAGGATTTGTGGGACCTCCCCTCCCACCCAGGGACCACCAGGGTCACTGCCATTGCCTCAGAGGTTGCCAAGAAAGAGGAGTGGTTGGACCACAGCGGGCTCAGGGAGGGTGAGGTGGTGGAACAGAGCTCATCCCTCAGTTGTACCTCTCCACAATTTCTATGCCATTCTGGAAAAGTGTGGTTCCTCTGGGGCACCCACAGTGGAGACCAAGGAGGATGCTGGGAACCTCCACAAAGGAGACCCAAAGGAGGGTGGCATGGGACCCCACAGGGGAAGAAAACAACTCCTGGTGGGGGACTCCATTGTTAGGAAGGTAGAACTTGGGGAGGAAGGGGAGAGGGAGGTAAGGTGCCTGCCTGGCACCATGACTTGGAGAGACAGGGAGCGAATCCTCAGGATCGCAGGAGCAGCTACACAGGGTA
The DNA here is from genome assembly GCA_016271365.2 of Neoceratodus forsteri. Classification (NCBI taxonomy): domain Eukaryota; kingdom Metazoa; phylum Chordata; order Ceratodontiformes; family Ceratodontidae; genus Neoceratodus; species Neoceratodus forsteri. Next base: position 9,228,587 of record JADMNL010000042.1, read on the forward strand.
GGGAGCTGGATGTCATTGTCCACCTAGGGACAAATGACCTGGCTAAGAAAGGGATCAGAGCAGTGCAAGAAGCATTTGTGGAGATGGGGAGGGGCCTTAGATGAATAGCACACACGGTAACCTTCTCGTAGGTGCTGCCTATCTATGGCACGGGTGAGGCTAGGGTGCTCCACACCATGGGATTCAATCAGTGGTTGAAAACTGGTGCAGAGCTCAGGATTGGCTTCATTGGAGACTGGGGATCAACCTGGAGGGATGCAGGCCTATACTGGCATGATGGTCTGCATCTGTCCAGGAGGGGAACCAGGATCCTAGGTGATCGGTTTAAATACTTCATTGACAAGTATTTAAACTAGCCAAGGGGGGAGGCACTGGAAAGGAGCAGGGAAATCCTAGCTCCGCAAAAAATATCAGGGTACTAAGTGAGGTAGATGCCAACATAGAGATGTAAATAGGGAGAAGCACTGGGGTAAATGGAGAAAGTGACAAATGCAATAAGGACAGGGATGGGACAAAAAGGGGTAAGGCCATCAAGAAATGGAAGGTAATGACTACCAAAGCCCGTAGTCTGGGCAACAAGCTCCCTGAACTGGTGGCCTTGATGAAAAAGGGATGCTTGGATATTGTAGCAGTCACAGAGAACCATGACTGGGATGTTAACATACCAGGGTACACAACCTACAAGAGAAACAGGGAGGGTAGAAGGGGGGAGTAGCTCTCTATGTAAGGAAAGGGATAAAAGCAACTGAACAAAAGAGTAAATAGGGAGAAGAGGAGGCACTGTGGGTCACCTTAGAGACTGGAAATGGTGCCACAATCCGCACAGGGGTTGTATACAGACCCCCATGTCAGGGGGAGGGAATGTACAAGGATATGAGAGAAGGCATACTTAGGATGGCAGAGAAAGGGGAGATATTGTTGATGGGGGACCTTAACATGCCAGATGTTAACTGGAGCACCTTTACGGCAGCCACATCCAAAAGCAGGGCCATTCTTGATGCCCTTAAGGTGGCATGCCTCAAATAGCTAGTTTTGGAACCCACTCATGAGGTAGCAATCTTAGACCTTGTACTCTCAAATGGGGACAGTGAGAGGATCTCGGATCTAGAAGTGGGTAGCCATTTGGGAACAAGTGACCACCAAACAGTGTGGTTCACGATAAACTCTGCTACAGAGTCAAGCCATACAAAAGTGATGGTTCTGGACTTCAGGAGGGCTGACTTTGGCAAGATGGGAGAGTGCCTTAGAAAAGCACTAGCAAACAGGCTAGAAGAAGGGGTGGAGCAACAATGGGCAAATATCAAAACTGCCATCACAGAGGCAACAAACCTTTGTGTGAAGCAAATAAACAAATCAAAATTTGAAAGAAAAAGCCACTATGGTTCTCAAAAGAGGTGGCGGTGAAGGTTAGGGAGAAAAAGATAGCATTTAGGAAGTATAAGGAAACACAGAAGGAGCAGGACAAAGAACTGTACCAGTTACAGCAGAAGAAAGCAGGGAGGGTAGTCAGAATAGCAAAGGCACAAACTGAGGAAAAGATAGCTAACTCAGTTAAGAAGGGGTATAAAACCTTTTATACGTATATCAGGGAGCGTAGCAAGACAAAGCGAGGGATAATGAGGCTGAATAGAATGGATGGTGGGTGGGCAGAGAGTGACAGTGAAAAAGCAGGGATACTGAAGGAATACTTCTGTTCAGTATTCACAAAAGAGGAAGTGGGGGAGGTGCCTAATCCAATTAACAGAAGCACTCTGGAGAGGTGGGGTTTGATCCCAGTCATTTCACAGAAGAAAGGGTTCTGAAAGAACTCCTAAAACTGAAGGTGGACAAAGCAATGGGGCCAGATGGAATTCACTCCAGAATTCTAAAAGAATTAAGCAGAGAACTAGTGACACCACTGACTACCCTTTTTATCAAATCATGGGAGGATGGTGTGGTACCTGAGGACTGGAAGAAGGTGGATGTGATTCCCCTTCACAAAAGTGGGACCAAGACAGAGGCAGAAAACTACAGACCTGTCAATTTGACCTCTGTGGTAGGGAAAGTGATGAAATCACTTCTGAAGGAAAGAATTGTTGAGTATTTATAGGCCTGTGGGGCAGAGGACCCAAGGCAGCATGGGTTCACAGCGGGAGGGTCATGTCAGATGAATCTAATTGATTTCTTTGACTGGCTGACCAAAGTAGTAGACCAAGGAGGGGCTGTGGATATGGCCTACCTAGACTTTAGCAAGGCATTTGACACAGTCCCACACAAAAGATTAGTAGACAAATTAACCAGCTTGGGAGTGGGTCACAAGGTGGTAGCCTGGGTAAAACATTGGCTGAACAACAGGACACAGAAGGTAATTGTAAATGGAGTCCACTCTGAAGAAAGAGGGGTTACTAGTGGGGTACTGCAGGTTCAGTACTGGGTCCAGTCCTTTTTAATGTCTTTATAAGTGACATTGCAGAGGGACTGGAAGAAAAAGTATGCCTCTTTGTAGATGACACAAAGATCTGCAACAGGGTTGACATACAAGGAGGCGTGGAAAGGATGAGAAGGGACTTGGCAAGGTTGGAGGAATGGTCAGAAGTGTGGCAGCTTGGATTCAGAAGCCATATGAGGAGAGACTAAAGGAGCTTAATATGTATACCCTTGAGGAAAGAAGGGAGAGGGGGGACATGATAAAAACGTTTAAGTAACTCAGTGGAATCAACAAAGTCCAAGAGGGTAGCATCTTTCAGAAAAAGAGATGTGCAAGAACAAGGGGACACAATTTGAAGATAGAGGGGGGACGTCCCGGTTCAGGAGCAATGTGAGGAAGTCTTTTTTCACAGAGAGGGTGGTGGATGCATGGAACAGCCTTCCTGAGGAGGTTGTGGGGTCTAAAGCTGTGGGAGAATTCAAGAATGCATGGGACAGACATAAGGCAATTGTTGTGGGGGGGGTAGGAAGAAATAGGCTGTTGGTTAAATAGGATCTGCAGCTTATCCTCTAGGTAGGGAAATGGGCAGACTAGGTGGGCCAAGCGGTCCTTATCTGCTGTCAAAGTCTATGTTTCTATGTTTCTATGTCAACAAATCTGTACATTTTCAATATCTGAGCATGTGCTGCTTTTCTGTGTTTGCTGCATTGGATGAACTTATAACAGCGGTAGCCACTGTTGGTAGGGCACAGCTCCTGTGATTTTTGTTCAAGAACAAGAAACAGACCTTCACCATATATAGGACTGTTACCAGCTCAGATGCTGGTTCTCTCTAGGGTTTACTATGAAAAATCTTTAAATGAGTTGTCCAGTATAGCTACATTGTTTAAATTATGTAGCTACCTTAATAAAGTTCAAGGAGCTGCTTTAATGACTTCTTATTCCAGTAGTGGGTGAGATGTAACACATAGTCTAAGCTCTGGACCCTACTCTGCTTCATAAGCTCCTAAACTGCCTTATATTCAGTTTAAAAAAACATGTTGGTCTTTAACAGGGAGCTAGCATTAGTAGATGGGCAAAAGAAAAAAAAGACAATGATTGTGACTGCAGTTCCTGATTTGGCAAAGCACGTCCACCATCCTCCCCCCCATCTACTCCAGACATGGCCTTGGAAATTCAGTAGGTTGTTTCCCAGTCCACCAATGCAGCAATACTAGCTGAACTGAAGCATTTTAAAATGGAGGTCCAAGCTATCAAAAAAGAATTAAAAACAGACTTTTCCAAAATTGAAAATAAAGTCCAAGAACTGGAAGCACAGGTGACAGCAGCAGATACCCGAACAGACTGCCTGAAAAGAATTGTTGTACACACACTGCAGGAATGCCAGATATTGCATGATAAATGTAAAGATTTGAAAAATAGATCTGGATATAACAATCTTAAGATCTACAAATTGCCTGAGGATGAGGTGGGTCAGGACATGGGAGCCTTTGTGAAGGGCCTCCTCTGCAATCTCCTTTAGCTGGACCCCGAATACGCCCTTGACATTGAGAAGGCCCACTGTGCCTCGCAAACCAAGCCTAAATCTGCCGCTGAGTGCCCCAGGTCAATTGTAATAGCATTTCTCAGCTTTTCAACTAAACAAAATGTATTACTGAGGGCATGGAGGATGCAGCAAGTTATGCATAAAAATCCAAGACTTTGCTTTGACAACGATTATTTGCCTGCTGTAGCTGTGAAACAGAGCTTACTCACCTATCCTAAGGACTCCTTGAGTGCAGCAGTTGAAATTTGAGACCCTTTATCCTGTCCGCCTCATGGTTATGTTCCTGGAGGGGCCGAAGGGGCTCCATACACCTGAGGAGGCAGCAAAGGAACTTTTAGCCTGGGGGATGGAGGTATCCCTGCAACAACATTCACCGATCAATGAGACACAGTCGCCCTCATTAACACTATATGGTCTATAGTAATGGCAAATTTTAGAACAGCATAGACATGGATAATTTTATTTATTTGTTATTGATTCGGAGATGCACCTTTGAGCAATGCTCGTTCACAAAGGTTCCATGTCAATTGTATGGTGCATTAGCAATGTTGGTACATAGTTATATTAAACAATGTTACAGGTAAACAGTGAAATTATACCAAGTTACAACCATAGCGAAGGTAAAAATAAACTATGAGAGGATGCAAGTAAGACAATTTGAAATAAAGTTTGAGTTACTAACAATTGTGAACAGATGCAGTCAGCTACTTAGAGAAGCATTGTCAAGTCAACATGTGCATAACACATACCTGTAACACAATTTGTTCTCCCCGCTTCCACTTTTCTCCCTTAACTTATCCTACCCTCCTGTATCCTCGTGCCAGACTGTTATAAATTCATCTTCTACTTACCAGCCTGAGTCTACGACTGACTACCCCCTCGACCAAGCCAACCTCTGGCTGCTTCAAACATTGGACAGTGCCAACCTCTGGTTGGCTTCACCACCAACTACCCTGCTATTCTGGCCTAGGACTCCAACAGTGACTCTACTATAACTATCAATCTCCCCTTCTGCAACTCAGCTAGTGTCACCTTAGTCACCTCCTGCCCTTTCGTTGTTTATGATTATATCTGATGTTGTGTACTACTTGTTTTCAACTAGTCTCTGCCTCTTTTGTTTCTCTCTGTACTTACTGTTACTCTGTATTTTGACATGGAAAACATGTAAACGAGTCTCTGACTCATAGGTATGTAATCTGAGAATTTAATAAATAAATAAATAAATAGTAGATGATCCCAAGGGTAGCGTGTTGATTTAGTAGAGGGGTGAGGTTGAGGGGGCTGAGGGTGAGGGAGGGTGAGGGTGGGGTTGATGCAACTCTAGGGGTATCGATGTGAAGTTAGGCACAGATGCAGGCTAACTTAGTGGAGAGGTATTTTTTAGGGCAGTTTTAAAGTGCCCAGGGAGCTTAGGTCCTGTATAATTGTTGGGAGATTGTTTAGCCATGCTGGTGATCTTACTAGAATGGAGCATTTGGCCTGATTAGCTACGATGGTGGAGATCCAACAACTTTTGTAGTCATTTAGCAGATCGGCTACCTGAATCAAATTTACTCCACAAGTCACTCTTCCTGTAGGCAGACAGCACTTGGTCTGCGATTTGTGGCAAGCAGCCTTATCCATCTAGTTCCAACTAGACGTTTTCAGTGTTTTCCCCCCTTTCTTTCTTCCCAGGTGCTTAAGTGGCTCTATATGGCTTTCCCCTGCCATTTCTCCATGGTATGCTTGAGACTCCCCAATCTACAGGTACGCCTTTTTTTTTTTGCTTGGCAGAGAGCCCCATGAACCTTGTAGAGTTCACTCCCAAGTACCTTATGACTCTGGCCATAAAGCAGTCGATCGAACTCTTGTAGCAAGCTCTTTTTGAAGCCATCTTGCAACCTGGTTGATCTGTGGTATTTTTTTGGGGGGGGGGAGGAGCATTAATTTCACTCTAGGGAGCATGTATTCAATGCACTGTCTTAGAGGAAATGTATTACCCTCCCTAGGAGAAAGTATTCTTATGTCTTCCCCCTTAACTAAGTTGTACTGATGACTCCTGGTTAGCTTGTGTCATCTCGGCAGTTGACTCTGTAAACTGTGTCACCCATATATTTGGGTAGCTGAATTCATGCAAATGTTACTAATAGCAGTTCCCCTTCATTCATACCTGGCTGATCACTATTTTGATTGCTTTTTCAGACTAGGGTTGCCAGGTCATCTGGAGGCAACTGAAGGAGTGAGCTAGTCTATTCCCGGCTGGGTAAATTAATTTGTGTTCTTTTTTATTCTTTTATATACTTTCACACAGAAGTTAATTAGCCACTGTGTGAGAGATGACCAATACACTTTCTTGCTGTCAATCTTAACGAAAACAGGAGATCACTCTAGTATTAACTGTTGTGGTTTTCTTTCAACCAGCTAGTGTCAATTGTAAAATAAGAAGCTCTGCTGCGCCCTGGAGTCCCCATTGAATCATAGCAGGATTTCAGAAAATCACAGTAGTAAGCCTCCCTTAGGTTACTCTAATAAACAATATTTAACCTGGGAACTGAAATTTATATGTGAGGACCCCACTCATGATGACAAATCCATTTTATGGAATAGATCAAATAGAAGTAATCTTATGTTTTCGGCATCCTTTTCCTTTTATTATTCTCTTGTCAGAGGAGTCAGCACTAGATGAGACACTTTCCCCTCTTCAAACAGTATTTTCAGGGGCTTGCTACATGCTTTCTATTGAATATGGGTTAATTTATTCCCACTGGGATTGGGGCCCTTACAGAGAGTTCAGCATAGCTTCTTGGCATTTAGAGGGCTGGTGGATAGAGCTTAGGGATCAGTGGTGAGTCCATAGAATGATTTCTTTCATGCACATTAACAACGATATAAAGTATGAACGAGACCTCTGTGGCTTCTCTATGTAATTAGGTACTCTCTTAAGCTCCCTGGGATGTTTACTTGAACACATTCCCCCCTTATGATAGAAGAAGTCACAATATTTAGTGGTTAGCTAAATATGTGGCATTGCTGCCCACTGGTGTCTCCTTTGAAATGCCATCACATGATATCTTATGCAGGACTCTATAGAGCTGGCTCCACTTTGTTTATATCATAGTTCTCCAATATTTCTTGGGCATTTCTCTGATTAGCACCCCCGCGCGCACACACACACACACACACACACACACATGACACCATGCCCGCCAATGGTCATACCAATTTTGGCTTCTTCCTTTCCCCTTCCCCCTTTAATCTCACACACAAGCTCTGTTGCAGTCCTCCCCAGTGCCTGGGAGACCTACACTTAGTCCATAGTGGTCCCCCAACAGGACCTTGGTGATGTTTAACAGAATCTATGCCTTTGAGGCCAAATCCAGGCATATGCGTTCATGGGGTTGTTTTGTTTAGCTGCATTTTTTTTTTTAATTTCTAGGTTAATGAAAGTGAAGTGGCATACTTCTGCCCCTTCCACTCCTACCCTTATTTACATTGCAGTTACTTTGGTCCACAGCACCTAGCAAACTTCATTTTTCTCACCCACAGTCAGCTATTCTTGTAGGAGACAAAGGATGTTAGGTTATTCCTACCCTCCTTTCCTACAATGTAGCAGTCACCTGATACTAGGGCCCACAGCTGCTGCTGTGACTCCCCTGGCATACGACATCTATCCCCATATAGGAGAACTTTGTTTCTTCCTACCTAGGAGGCACCTTCACTTTTCTCTCCCATTTTTTCTTCCTGGAAACAGGAAATACAGCTTTACATAATGGTTCTAATTTACTTGAAGTTTTCCCTGTTTGCATTGTCACCAGGCATGGGTTTAGGATAACACAATTTCAGGCAGACCACAAGTCAAGTCAATAAAAAAACGCATGGTTGCATTTATCATTTTATTTTCAAGTAAAATATACAGAAAGCAAAATGGTAAGTCACACAACTGCTCAGCGTCAACAGTTTCTAAGACTTTTCTTCAACCTAGCATGGACCAAACAGTATCTAACTGACCTATCTATCTATCCTCTCTCAGCACTGAGGTAGGGCTTTTTATAAGCTCACTAGAAACTGGAAAATGTTTCTGTTGCCTTTTGATTAACAGCAGACATAACATAAAACTAGCCACTAGGGGCCACTGTTGCTCCGTAGGGAACAGTGCAGTTGACACCTGGAGCACATTACATAACTTGTTTACAACATTGTTAAAGGTCAGAACCGAGGGTAGAACATTCTGTTCTCTCCTAAACTCTCCTGCAGGGTCATATTACCTCATGCTGCCTGCTGCAAAAGATATCTTAGAAGGGGCTGACAACATCCAGAAAAAGCAGACCCAAGTTTTGGTTTTTCTTATATTAAGACAGCCCTCTCATTTTGTAACAGTACTCTTAGTTTTGTTTTTAGGGTAATATGTAGAAAAAGCTTTATAAGCACTTCATCACTTAATTTATAACCAGTCAACCAGCATGTTGTCCGGGTTAGGTACTAAGTCCCACCCGACAAAATACTGCCATTTAAAAAACTGCATAAAAGATCCCGAACCGCTATTTTACCAACTTATTTGTAATCCCGACTGACAAAATACAATCATGCTGCCGAAAACGGTTTCAGTATTTCTACCATTTCTCTCTCTAGTTCATTTCCTAAGCTCATGCCTTGGCCTGCTAGTGATTGATTTGTTACCTGGTTACTTGCTTTCTCTGCATTATACCTTATTTCACTATCCCCTATGTTATCTACAAAGGATTTCTCAATTATTTCATCAGGCATTGTCCTATTTTGCATGTCTTGGGACCCTAGCAATTCATATCTGTTTGACAGTGGGGCTAGGTGGCTGTCAGCTAGTCTGCCTCTTTTTTCTTTTCTTTCCAGTTACAACAGCCCTGTCATTGTCCTAAAATTCTATGTAAATGTTATCAGCACTTCTATTCCTTTCTCTCCTGCTATTTGTTTCTCAGAAGGTAAAGTTTGCAGTTAAAATTAAATCAAGCACGTTGTGTGTCTCTGTGATAACTGCATTATTGGCTACCTACTCCATACTTGATTCAGCAGTTGGGAATAATTCATCCTGTAGTCAGCTATTCACTTCTCTGTCATTTTTTTTCCAAATCATGTAGTCTTTCCAATCTACTCATACTTGCCTTTACAGTGTTGTAACCCCCTGTAGGAAGAGAACATGCGATGCTGCTGCTGCAATGAGAGTAACATGAATTATCACACATTACCTCAGCATTTAATCCATATGAAGTATGCAATATTTTAAAACTTAAAATAAAAATGGAACTTTTAATGGCGGAGACTGAACTGAACAACAAATTTTCAATGCTGCTGCTGCAATGAGAGTCACATGAGTAAAACTTCACACTCGGGTGGTGAGTTACCATTATTATAATTATTTACAATCTATTGCAGCGAGATTTCGTTTTTCAGTCTGCCGATTTTCCGTCATATTTTTTCTGTATTTCGTGAGTTCTGTATTTTTTTTTCGGGATTTCAGCAGGCGGGATTATTTGGGGCAGAATTTAGGACGGTTAACATGTTGGACATTATACAAAACATAAACTGCTTGGGGAAAGGGTTTCAATTTATTCCAGGAGTGTCCACCATGACAGGGGGTCCCTCTGTCACAGGCATCTTTTAGGACTTTACAGCTGTTTTGACATTTCAATTGTGTGTTTTTTTAAATGTTTATCAATATCTCCATATCAATGGTATATAGGCTCTCAGTTGCTATTTGTATCACTTACTCTATTGATTTTTCTCTTTCTTATGCTCTTCTCTGCTAAGCTCCTCTTTTAACATACTTATTTCCTACATGAGGTGAAATGACCCAGCACTACTCAGCACTAACATGTCTAATATCTATTTCAATGGCTAAGCCCTCTAGGATTATCTCATTTAATATATATGGGATCCATAGCCCAGTTAAAAGATATTGGTTGTGCAAAAGCTCAAAAAGGATAGGCCAGATGTAGTTCTTCTCCAGGAGACACATCTTTCTGGATCAGAAGATGAGAAATTTGTTTCCCTGGGCTATCAAACAGTAGTGGCCTCTTCACACATTTCAGGACGACAAAGAGGCATGGTCATCCTAATCCCTAGGGGAATGCCGTTCATTTTGGAAGACAGCATAGCTGACCTGAAGGGTGTTTTGTAATTGCCATAGGACTGCTTTACAACTCACCAGGTACCCTGGTTTCCCTATACTTACCCCCGGGGACTATTAATGCAACAACCCAACATTTTTTAATAAATTGCTCCCTGCCCTGAAGGGTCAACAGATCACAGGAGGGGACCTTAATGTGACACTGTCTTCAGACTTGCACACCTCTGGCCCTATAGATCATCGCTCCACACCTCTTCAAAAGTATTTGAGACACATCCTTGCCCATCTGGGATTTGTAGACATACAGAGACACTTTTTCCACACGTGTAAGGAGTTTACTCACTATGCCTCTCGCACGAGCACATCATCCTGAATTGATTATATCTTCATAATGATGAAGCACTCAGAATAATCCTGAGTCTTGCGGCATGGCGTGACACTTCTCTTGGACCATTCCCTTGTCTATGCTGTCTTTGACCTGGGAAAACCAGCTTAGTCTAGCAATTGAAGGCTGAATATTATGCACCTTAGGGACCCAGAGTTCAAGCAACTGGTTGAGGCTACACTCGCCCTTATCCCAAATGACAATAATGACCCCATCATTACTACAACTACACTCTGGGACACCATTAAGGCTGTCCTGAGGGGGGAAGATTATTTCTTACTCATCCCAGAAAAAAAGGAGAAAGAGGAAAAAATTCAGGAGCTTCAAACGATCCCAGAAAAAACAAGCATTTGTCAATGCCGAATGTTGATTGCGTTGGTCCGTTGAGCTCGCTCATTGCCCCTGTGCCACTCGCTCGTTCTGTTTCTCTCAGTGCTGCAGGCTGCTCTTTTGTACTGGGCTCCTGCCTATGTTTGTACGTTTTTCTGCCCACAAAGAAATCTGCAACTGTCCCGACAGAGCTCCGTTGAGGTGGGTCACTCCCCCTCTCTCACTCGCTCATTCTGTTTCTGCTGGCACTGCAGGCTGCCCTTTTGTACTGGGCTCCTGCCTCTGTTGATGGCTTTTTCTGCCCACAAAGAAATCTGCAGCAGTTCTGACACAGGTCCATTGAGCTAGCTCACTCGCCCCTCTTACTCACTCATTCTGTTTCTACCGGCGCTGCAGGCTGGAGTTTTGTACTGGGCTCCTGCCTACGTTGCTGCTTTTTCTGCCCACAAACAAATCTGCAGCAGTCACAATAGAGCTCTACTGAGCTCGCTCACTCCCCTGTCTCACTCACTCATTGTGTTTTTCCCGGTGCTGCAGGCAACCCTTTCATACTGGTCCTTCTGCCTGCGTTGGTACCTTTTTTTGCCCACAAAGAAATCCGCAGCTGTCCCAACTGAGCTCTGTTGAGGTTACTCACTCTGTCTGTCTCACTCACTCATTCTGTTTCTCCTGGCACTGCAGGCTGGCATTTTGTAGTGGACTCTTGCCTCTATTGGCACCTTTTTCTGCCCACAAAGAAATCTGCAGTAGTCCTGGCAGAGCTCCGTTGAGCTCGCTCACTCCCCCTCTCTCACTTGCTCGTTCCATTTCTGTCAGCGCTGCAGGCTGCCCTTTTGTACTGGGTTCCTGCTTGCATTGCTGCCTTCTTCTGGCTACAAAGAAATCTGCAACAGTCACAATAGAGCTCTGTTGATTTTGTTCACTCACTCCCCCTCTCTCACTTATTCATTCTGTTTCTTCCTCCGCAGCAGGCTGCCCTTTTGTACTGGGCCTCTGCATGCATTGCTACCTTTTTCTGCCCACAAAAAAATCCACAGCAGTCCCAACAGAGCTCCGTTGAGCTCACTCACTCCCCCTCCCTCACTCACTTATTTTGTGTCTCCCACTGCTGCAGGCTGCCCTTTTGTACTGGGTTCCTGACTACGTTGGCGGCTTTTTCTGCCCACAAACACATCTGCAGCAGTCTCGACACAGTTCCATTGAGGTCGCTCACTCCCCCTCTCTCACTCGCTCATTCTGTTTCTGCTGGTGCTGCAGGCTAGCCTTTTGTACTGGGTTCCTGCCTGCATTGCCGCCTTTTCCTACCCACAATGAAATCTGCAGCAGTCATGATAGACCTCCGTTGAACTCGCTCACTTCCCCCTCTCACTCACTCATTCTGTTTCTCCCGGTGCTGCAGGCTGCCCTTTTGTACTGGGCTCCTGCCTGCATTGGCACCTTTTTCTGCCCACAAAGAAATCCGCAGCTGCCCCAGCTGCCCCAATAGAGCTCCGTTGAGGTTTGCTCACTCCGCCTGTCTCACTCGCTCATTCTGTTTCTCCCAGTGCTGCAGGCTGCCATTTTGTAGTGGGCTCCTGTCTCTGTTGGCACCTTTTTCTGCCCACAAAGAAAACTGCAGCAGTCCCAACAGAGCTCCGTTGAGCTCGCTCACTTCCCCCCCCTCTCACTCGCTTGTTGTGTTTCTCCCAGCACTGCCGACTGCCCTTTTGTGCTGGGCTTCTGCCTGTGTTGGCACCTTTTTCTGTGCACAAAGAAATCTGCAGCTGTCCTGACAGAGCTCCGTTGAGGTCGCTCACTCCGCCTATATCACTTACTCATTCTGTTTCTCCTGGCGCTACAGGCTGCCGTTTTGTAGTGGGCTCCTGCCTCTGTTGGCACCTTTTTCTGCCCACAAAGAAATCTGCAGCACTCCCAACAGAGCTCCTTTGAGCTCGCTCACTCCCCCTCTCTCATTTGCTCATTCCATTTCTGTCGGTGCTGCAGACTGCCCTTTTTTGTACTGGGCTCCTGCCTGCATTGCTGCCTTCTTCTGGCCACAAAGAAATCTGCAGCAGTCTCCGTTGAGCTCACTCACTCACTCCCCCTCTCTCACTCATTCGTTCTGTTTCTCCCACTGCTGCAGGCTTCCCTTTTGTACTGTGCCCCAGTGTGCATTGATGCCTTTTTCTGCCCACAAAGAAATCCGCAGCAGTCCCAACAGAGCTCCATTGAGCTCACTCACTCCCCCTCCCTCACTCGCTAGTTCTGTGTCTCCCGCTGCTGCAGGCTCCCCTTTTGTACTGGGCTCCTGCCTGCATTGATGCCTTTTTCTGTCCACAAAAAAATCTGCAGCAGTCCCAACACAGCTCCGTTGAGGTCGCTCACTACTCCCCCCCCCACTCACTCCTTCTGTTTCTATAGGTGCTGCAGCTGGTCTTTTGTACTGAGCTCGTGCCTGTATTGCCACCTTTTCTGCCCACAAAGAAATCTGCAGCAGTCATTATAGACCTCCATTGAGCTCGCTCACTCCCCCCTCTCACTCGCTCATTCTGTTTCTCCCAGCACTGCAGACTGCCCTTTTGTACAGGGCTCCTGCCTGCATTGGCACCTTTTCCTGCCCACAAAGAAATCCGCAGCTGTCCCGACAGAGCTCCGTTGAGGTCACTCACTCCCCTTGTCTCACTCGCTCATTCTGTTTATTCTGGTGCTGCAGGCTGCCCTTTTGTACAGGGCTCCTGCCTCTGTTGGCATCTTTTTCTGCCAACAAAGAAATCTGCAGTAGTCCTGACAAAGCTCTGTTGGCCTCACTCATGCCACCCATCTCACTCGCTCGTTCCATTTCTGCCAGCGCTGCAGGCTGCCCTTCTGTACTGGGCTCTTGCCTGCATTGCCACCCTTTTCTACCCACAAAGAAATCTGCAGCAGTCATGATAGAGCTCCATTGAGCTCACTCACTCCTCCTCTCTCAGTCTCTCATTCCGTTTCTCCCACCACTGCAGGCTGCCCTTTTGTACTGGGCCCCTGCATGCATTGCTGCCTTTTCCTGCCCACAAAGAAATTTGCAACAGTCCCAACAGAGCTCCATTGAGTTCACTCACTCCCCCTCACTTGCTCGTTCTGTGTCTCCCGGTGCTGCAGGCTGCCCTTTTGTACTGGGCTCCTGCCTGCGTTGGTGCCTTTTCCTGCCCACAATGAAATCTGCAGCAGTCTCGACAGAGCTCAGTTGAGCTTGGTCACTTCCCCCTCTCTCAGTCGCTCAATCCTAATCTGTCCCAAACACTGATTTCTGACAGCGACTGCGGTATTCTGTGCCGGAAGCGTGGAAACACATTTCGGCCAGGATGTGAAAAATGACAGTTATACTGTTCATAAGGAGGTGTGAACAAATGCGAGTGTTGAAAATCTGGCGTGAAAATATTACTAATTTGTGAACTTACAAGGGTGCGTGGAAACTGCACAACACACGCTTATAACACAGTCATTTTATGGAGTTTCGTCACAAAATTTTCAACATAGGCATTTTAGGACCTCTGCTCATGAACAGTGCCAGTGTGATTTTCTTCATGTGCCCCAAACACCGATTTTCCATAGCGACTGCACTAACAGTGAAAACACATTTCAGCCAGAATATGAAAAATTACAGCTGTACTGTTCATAAGGAGGTCTGAAAAAATGGCAGTGTTAAAAATCTGGAGAGAAAATACTGCAAAGTTGCGAAGGCACACGCGCACGTGGAAACTGCGCAATGCAAGCTCATAAAACCATCATTTTTTTGACTTTTTTCACCAAATTTGCAACATAGGCTTTTTGAGAGCCCACCTAATGAACACTGGCACTGTCATCTCAATAGTCAGTCCCAAAAGGGGATTCTGCGCAATGACCACAAAATCACTTTTTGGGGCTGAATAACTCCATGATAGTGCCAGAATTCATGAGGAGAGGTCCCAAAAATCCCATGTTGAAAATTTGGTGCCAAAATTCCAAAAAATGCCTGAGATATGCATCAAAGTTGAAAAAACCCTATTTATTCCATTATACAGCTTACCGGCATTTCCTCAGTTCGCGGTCAGCTTTGAAGAGTGCAGACTTGTTCCCAGTCCACCAAAGATCATTTCTCCAGAAGCTGGAGGTAAGTATGGGGTGAGGGGGTGTGGGGAGGCAGGTGCGCAGTGGGTGAGTGCAGGTTGTGGGAGGGGCAGGAGACGCGAGGGACCGTTTTCTTTCCGCAGGAAAAAGAAAACATTGCGGGCCATTTTAATTTTTACAGGGGCATGTGGCACACTGGGGTGAGCTCCCAGCATGCCAATGGAGTCTTTTTGTGGGGGGCAGTGGTAGCCGACGGGGTTTGGGCACCCTCATCGGCACACAACAAAAGGGAAGGTTACATTATGTCGATGGGGGTTGGGCACCCCATTGGCACACAAAAAAAGTGGGGTGTTGACATTACGCCAACAGGTAGTGGGCTCCCCCGTCGGCAACATCAACCTTGGGGCACTGAAGCCAACGGTATTGTAGCTCTCGTCGGCAACAAACACGGTTGGGGTGCACATGCTGGCCAAGAGACCTTGGGCACCCCCCTCAGTGGGGGGGGTTAATATTGTTTGTGAACATGGCAGCAAACCACCACCATGTTCACAAATAGTATCACTGTAACAAGGTTCTGCCCAGCAATGATGGGTCGCTTTCTCATTGCAGCGAATGGCTTACGCTGCAATGACGAGGTGGCCCCTGATTGCAGTGGCTGAAAACATACAAGGCTGTGGCATGACGGCTGAACTAGTGTCAGCAGCAGCATGCCACAGCATTGGGAAAAGTGGACCAAGTCTTTAAAGGCTGTGGGGGCATTGGCCACAACAGTGCCGTGCCTCCACAACCTGCTTCTGGAAAGCTGCCACAATATGTTTCTTGCGCATGCGCACAATCAACATAAAAAGGAGAAAGAGGCAAAAATCTAGGAGCTTCAAACCACTTTACACACCCTCCAATGCTTTCAGTACCAGGTAGATCATTCGCTCACTCCTCAGATCTGGAGGCTTAAGCAAGACCTTTAAAAATAGTTGGACCAAAAAATTGAACAGCAGCTCCTATATTTGAAACATCAGCATTATGAGGGTGGTCTGAAAGGGGCATATAATTTGGCATGCAGACTGCATGTCTATAAGACCCAGACATGCGTAACACAGTTAACTGACCCAGACTCCAGTTCCCCATTAACTCAGCCTTTGGACATTAGGATGGCCATGGCTAGATATTGTAGTGAAAAAAAGTTTCTGGAGACCAGCCACTCAGTTCATCATAAGAAATGTAGTTTTATTTTGATAGTTTCTTAGAACAACATGATCCCCTAGGTACGCCCAACGTTTCACCCAACACCAGGCTTCCTCAGGGGCTTAGGATCTATATGGGTATACAAATATGAGTATTACTATCATACTAAAATAATTTTGATTCAAACATTTTTTTGGGAAAAAACATTTCTCATTATTGGTGACAGTACCAAAACTAACCACTATATATTTTAAGTGCCCAAGATTAATACCAAAAAACATTTTTTGTGAAATAGTATACCTTATTATATGAAGAGCACCCGTGGACTTTTATTTGTCGTTAAGAACAAAACTAAGATTTCAAAATATTATTTACATAAATTTACACTCGTGTATCCCAAATATATGGATTATTTTACTTTGTGTTCCTAAATAAATTATTTCATTATTGGCTTTAGAACAACTAGGATTCAGTTTCCAGTTTGTCTGCAAATACAATTACTCTTATGCCAATCAGTCCATTTTAAATTAAATCAAGTTCAGGTTATTACTATATCATCTCACCCCAAATCATAGCTAGGAATATTATCCTAAATGCAGACTTGAATAGCGAAGGTTACACACTTCTGAAACAGATAACCTATCTGGTTATTCTTTCTGGATAACATGTAACAAGCCCTCTGTAAGTTTTGAAAAATGTGTTTGCTTGAACTATAATTATAGTAGCTTTAACTTTAACTACAACAGTACAGCAAGACACAACTAGATTATGAAATGAATTAAAGTATACACAATGCTTTTGAAATAATATACATATAGCACCAACACTGGCATTGAGTTGCCCATTCAAAAACTATCCTTTTACACCTAAGTGGTAATATTGGAAAGGGGAGCACATAAAAAGACCATCATAAATGAGCGACCAGCACAAGACGCACCTGAACTGAAACTGCACCACATGTTATTTAGCTTAGGCAAAGTGTAAAGCAGAAATATATCGGCAATGGCTATACTTAAGAAAACATGCTCTTACTGCCCCTGAGCAGCTCTACCTACAGCCATAGCCCATGACTCGGCCTTTCCTCTCAACACATTAGATAAAGCTTTCCTGATGTGGCAAGCATATGGTCTTACATATGTATTTCAACTTGTCTCTTCGACAGGGATTTTGCCGTTTGTGACCTTACAAACCACATTCCGTCTCCCAACAACAGATTTCCACAAATACATGCAATTGTGCTGCTACTTACAGATTAGGGAAGAGAGATTGGCCAACATAATGGAAAAAACATCCCCACTTGTACATTTATTTAAATTGTATTTGCTCAGCAATACCAGGACTCACCTTATAAGTTTGTATACAAAGCGTTACAAGCCACCTTTTCCGTATCCACGGATTTCATTCTACATAGGTGGATCATGGAGCTAGACACCAGTCATTCGATTGAGCAATGGTACAAGTATAACCCCCAGCACACAGGACCACAGCAGCTTCCTATTGGAGGGAATATGCTTGGAAGTGCCACCTGCAATACTTCCATACCCCTGCAGTGATAGCTAAATTTCTAGGTCCTCACGCTGACAGCTGCTGGCATAACTGTGGAACTCTACAGGCCGATCAATCACATATTCTGTGGGCATGCCGTCCTTCACCCCTATTGGCAGGCAGTGAGCCAGGAGATTGAGAACATCTTTGACTACCCTGGTGTGATTACCCCTCCTGTATTCTGGCAGCCACGCCCCCAGACCACTGCACTCTCCATAAACCCTCTCTAAAACTTGTCATTTTACTGATACTAGTGGCCAAAAAAGCTATAACCAGATACTGGCGCACCAAGAAAATAACCACATTCATGACCTGGAGGGAGCTTACAGTAGATATATACACACTGGAGAGGATATCTGCCAGTATCACAAACTGCATCCCTTCCTTCGAAATTGCATGGCAGAAGTGGATATTATGTCAATTAGACCATTACCCAGACTTTGTTCTGCAGGACCAGATCTACCTCCCCTCGTGTATTTCTTTTCTCTCCCTCTACTCTTCTCTTTCCAAAGACCTGTTTCCCCCCATTTAGGGCTTCACAACATTCATTTCCAATCTATTTTCCTCTGTCCTCTGTTATCTTCTGTGTTACAAGTTCAGCTAACCCAGTCAAGATGAACAACTCTAAGACCTGTAGGAGGGCAGCAGCCAAGGCCAACAGGGTGCTGGGATGCATCGCTAAGGGGATTACCTCCAGAAGGAGGGACATGATACTCCCTCTGTATAACTGCTTGGTGAGGCCACACCTCGAGTACTGTGTGCAGTTTTGGGGGCCGCACTTAAAAAGGGACATTGCACTCCTGGAAAGGGTCCAGAGGAGGGCAACCAAAATTATTTGGGGTTTGGGAGAAAGGACCTATGAGGAGAGGCTCAAGGAGCTAAATATGTGCACGCTGGAAGAGAAAAGGGATGGGAGGACATGATAGAGGTCTTCAAGTACATGGAGGGGGTAAATAAGGGAGGCTCAGTCGGGGTGCTCTGAAGGAAGGAGGGCAACTAGAGGGTATGGGTGGAAGCTGAAGGGGGAGCGATTCAGGGGGGAAAAGAGGAGGTGCTACTTCACTGAGAGGGTGGTAGAACCATGAAATGTGCTGCCCGGGGGACTAGTGGAGGCAGAGACTGTGGAGGGGTTCAAGAGGTGTTGGGACAGGTACAAGGGAAGGGTTGTGCAGGCAAACTCCAATGCAAGGGGAATATCCTGGACTGGAAATGGAAAATCCTGTGATTGCGGGGGAGACAGCAAGTTCAGCTCCCAGGGTGGGGGCTGACTAAATGAGCAGACACAAAAGACCATTAGACCTACTCTGCTGGCATTTTAGTATGTTAGTATTCTCTGATATGTAGACACATAGCTATGCTTCGGATGATATGCTAAGACCGAGAGCTTAAGACACTCGGGTTTCAGCAGTAATTCAACTCAGAAGATCATTATTGGCTACCAAAAAAATTTTCCTCTCACTTGACCCATGGACCCAGGTACATCAGTCCTGCAGTGTAGTGCTTGAAGTTATGTACATTTTATAAGCAATGTTTAAAGTCAACACTACCTATCATGTACTGTGTGAGCTCATGTTAAACCTGCTTATACCATGTTGTGTATTTTTATCATGTACTGTTGCTGAATAAGTAATAGATTCTGTACTCATACTTTGTTAAACCTAATAAAGAATTTTAATTAAAACACAGAACTGCTTTACTTGCTGTTTGGCTCAAGAATGCTATAACGCTTAATATCTTCCCCTCAATTTATTAACCTATGTTGGCCTATAATTACTCAAATTTCTCTTTTGCTCTCACTGCTGCCACCAGATACTTGCTCTCTAGGGTACCAGAATCTTTAGGTCAACCAACAACAATACTGCAAAGAGACAAAATAAGCAAGTGGTATAGTCAAAAAGTACCAATAAACGCCCCCTCCCCACTAATTTTTTCTCATCCCCATCTCTTTACCCCAGTTCCTCCCTCAGCCTGCACCTAAGCCCCCTAAACTTCCCCTCCCCTTTTTTTTTCTGTCAAACCCCTATTTCATTTTGGTAGACCCCTGCCCCGATAAAGGGTCACTGTCAGTTGATGAATGCATTTGTAATTGAGATGCTAAACAACTGTTCATTGTGCAATTTAATTTTTGTTTGGTATTTAATGTGTTACACCAGTAGTAATGGAACTTATCTACTTTGTTAAGCATTTATCTCTCATGCTTTGCAATTTTGAATCCATCTCCATTTTTCTTGGACACACATGGAAACAAGTTATTTATGGGTCAATGTGCACAACTGGCCAAATAATTTACATACACTGTCATTTGGGAGTGGTGAATGATGACAATAGTGCAAGATTGTATTTGATACAACCCACTCAGTGCCATAGCTGTAGTCTAGCCCTATGAAGTTCTCTGAAACCCAGACTAAAAACACTCTATCACTGTTTGTAGGAAAGACTAGCGGCTAGAAACACTGCATTCAGTGAAAAGGTCAGTTTCTAGTTTAATTTGGATGTTACTGTGGTAATGCAGCTTAGTTTCACATACTTCCCCAAACCATAAAGTCTCCTAAATGAAGGCAGCACCACTGTTTTTTATTTTTATTTTTTTATTTTGAGATATTCAGAAAAGAGTCAAAGGCTCATTTACAAAGGTTCCACATCATACATAGAAGAGAACAGGGGCAATATTTTTACAGGTTGCTGTACATTACATTATATCACAATTATTTAACATGGTTACACATTTGTTCAGTGAGTGACTACCCTTCTAGGATAACATGATTTACAGTGATACACACAGCCATAAGGTAGCAGCGAGGTTCTGAAGGAGGCTGTTTGTCAAAAATAAGTTAGCTCATAGAAGCCATTAGCAAAGGAGGACTCAAAGAAGTTCTGGGTCATCCGGGGCAGTTGCAGTCACATTGGTTAGAGGCCTGTAGGTGATTCCTTAGTCTGGCTTTGAAAGGTCCAAGCCAAGTTTCGTCAGTTATTAGGCTAGGGAGCACGTTAGTCCAGGAAGGGTCTTTGTAACTGAAAGTTCGCTGTGATTTAACCCTGGGTCACGAATATTGGGTCAACACATAACAGGCTGGGCAATGGAGGTGGATAATGAAAATCCAAGGACTGACTGCACACTCTGGGTGTTAAGAAGTACCAAGTGCCTTGGCACCGTGACGTATGCATTCAATCTCTGTGAAGGCATTTATCTGACTGCTCTGCACAGCCTGTAACTGTAACTAGGAAATAAGCAGAACAACCATTAATATCTTCTGACCATTTCCCAAAATATTTGTTTATGACATTTTAAAATGGCAGAAATTATACATTGTTTTTTTGAGTCTGGTCAACATGAATATATCCTAATCTCAAGTTGATACATATCTGTACATGCCAATATAATATGCTGTGAAAAACAACACTTTTATTTTAAAAGACTGAACCATTTTATGTTTTTATATATCTCTGTATGGAAGGTGGAACATCATCCCTCAACATAGCAATGTATCTGACTCCAAGATTTTATTTAAAACATATTAAGATTCTAGCCCTAAAAGTTCCAAGCTATCCCATTTTAAAGAAATTATCTTTTGAAATTACTAACTTTGGAACCGTTGGGGGCCAAAACCTTATTTTTTTTAAATGAAAGCTTGCCACAGGCCTTTATGAATCAGTCCTATTGATACAGTTTTTATGTGTCAATACTATTCTTTATGCAACAGTACTATTTGAACTGCTTTTTGAGTATGTTATCGATACATGTTTTTCAGTTGCAGTATCAATACCATTTATTTTTGCATCAATATATAAAATTACATGATGGTATTAAAAAAATTTTTTTTTTTTCTTTTTCTGAATTTTGGTAATACAGTACAACACATTATTTAATTAGAAACAAAGTCATTTGCAACTTAGATTTCATGTAGCATCTGCCCTTAATTGCACTGCAAACATTTTATTCTCTCCTCCTGCAACCCCTGCTCTTCCTTGAGTTTTCAGGCTTCACTGGCAAAAACGTTAGAAGATAATAATCCCATTCTAAAATGTTTTTTGTAATGAAAATAAAGTGCTTGATTTGAAATAGCAGAAGTCTTTATATAGGGAATTGCTGGTAAGTGACGTTTCAGGGGCATACCTAAGCTTTCAGTCAAGAACTGCAGCTTTTTCCAAGCTCTGCTTTCCATCAGGAGCTACAGCAGTTGCATGGTTTTAGAGTAGGTGGAAATTGTTTAACCAGGAGAGACACACTAAGCTGAAGCTTGTTTACAGGCACGACCTGGGAGCACAAGGAAGTTAAGTGACTTGCTCAGGGTCACACAGTATGCAAGTGGGGGCTGTGGGATTCAAACCCAGGTCTCCAGATTTGCAGCTCACTGCCCTAAACCACAGCGCTATACTGCCCCTTACAGGTTGAGGAAGGTGGAAAAACAATAACTGTAAAAAACAAGTCAAATAATGCGTCAATCAGGCAACATTTCTGAGTAAATCTAGGAATGTCATTCTCCCATTGTGCAGATCCCTGGTTTGACCACAACATGACTGCTGTTCCCACTTCTAGTATCCATATCTGAGGAGGGATATGAACAGAACAGAGAGGGTGCAGCAGAGGGGTAAAAATTTATCATGGCATGGAAGAACTATCACATAACCAAAGACTGAATAATCTTATCCTTTTCAGTCTTGAGAAGAGGAGATTAGGCGAGAATGTATTAATAATGCACAACATTATAAGGGATGACAACTTAATGATGATCAGTGTCCGTGGCTCAGCAGGCTACACATTTGGCTCTGAGGCCAGAAAATCAGAAGGCTGTGGGTTCTATCCCCACACCAGAAACCTGGGGTAAAATATCCAAAAAAACTGACACTGTAGAGCAGCATGAGGGTGGTGCTGCACTCCTGAGGTGCCACCTTTCAGATGAGACATTAAACAGGGGTTCTGCTGGTTGTTCAGGTGGACATTAAAGATCAGTGTCTCAAAAAATGTCTTCCATCTTAAAAACAAACTAGAAGCATACTACTTAGTAAAGTGTTTATTTTTATTGCATAACGTGCTCAGAATGGGAGGGCTTTAAGCCCGTGGTTCGATGAGTGGAGCAACAACCTCACTCCCCCATCGGGCTTAAAAGGTCACACATCCTGGGCCTCACCAGGATTCATTTTTCATTGTGGCCGGAGGTGTCACTCCTTGTTCCTCCTTCCTGTTTCCTGCGTCTTTCTCTTGTCTTGACAGTGCCTCCGACTGTCCATTCTCATCACCTCTCCTTCTTGCTCCCCTGCAGCCCTTCATTTGTTCCCCGCCTCACTCACTCACTCCCGTCTCTCTCTTCTCCATTTTCATCCTCTTCCCCTTTCTGCCCAGTGCCTGTGCTTGTACTCTCCGATGTTCGTCCTGCCCTACCTTCCCTCCATGCTGCTGTATTAATTTCTCATTGCTTTGGTGCATTTCATGACCCATTCACCTGGTTGGTAACTCAAACTCCCACCTTGCACCTTCCATGGCACCTTCTGGTGTATCATTCCTCAGGGCCTGCTGAATCCTCCCTGCCATCGCTGCTGACTTGTTCTGGCTCTTCCAGCATCACCCTCCCTTGAGCTCCGGTCTTTCGGCATTGCCACATTTGCTCTGTTTTCCTCAGACCTCCTTTCGGGCGACATTTGCAGCAGGAACCCCAGTTTCCATTTCTAAACTGTGCTTTTCATTTCGGCACCTTGCTGCAGCCTCTATGTGGTGCTGCATTCACTCTGGGACTTGGGTTTTGCTGCTGCCACAGATATCCATCTGCTGGTGTGGTTGCCCTCATCTATCCAGGCGATTGCCATCTTCAACTGCCCTTTCTGGACTCTGATCATGCTGGGTGGCGATTCACCGGGGCTACTGTGTTGTTGTGACTACCTCTCACCTCTCAGCACTGCATATCATAGCACTCTTTTTCACAAATTGTAGCAGATGGCCTGCATGTGGAGCTCTTTCTTCTTTTAAAACTTAAGATGTCGCGCAATGATGGGCCTCTTATAGTTTGCGATTAGGTCTGTTTCTAACTCCTTGGTTAAATGATTTTATGGTTTGTGTGTGTCCAGACTCTGCTCTACCATTCTTCAGGACATCAGTCTGCCTCTGTGGAGCTCGGGTAACTCTGGGCATGCTCCTTATAGCGCTATGCAAAATTCATAGCAGTTTTGGGGTATGTTTCTGTGTGTGGTCTGTACCTGTACATGCCATTTACGTGTTGGAGTTCTCTCTGTGCTCTGGCTGCCTGGTGCTCTACTGCTTCACTTTGTGCTTTTTTTTTTTTGCATGGTTGGTGGAGGTACCTTTTGGCAGGTTCTCCCATTCTGCTGAGCCCTCTACTTCTCCTAACGCTGAGATATCTGGAGGCTCTCTTGTAATTCCCATGTATTACTTCTGTTGATATGACCTCTTATGGCCTCTGGATGGCGACATTTCTGCATTGATTTGGTGTCCTCTTCCCCCACCATGCTCTCGTGGTTCGATGCCAAGTCTGCAATGTTCACTTGCTCCATCTGGCCTTCTATCGATATTTCTTTTAGGCATACCTATCCTGGATCATATGCTCATCTGCCACCTCATCACTCGACCTGCGCATACTCTCTGGTTCACATACCCTCTAGTTCCAGACATGCCAGCTCCATGCTGCCTCGCACCAACCTGCTCATCTGTTTCCATCACTTGATCGATCTGCCTTGGCTGACCAATCAGTATACCTCAGTGGGCTCTGTCTGGCCTGCACCTGATATTTCTTTTTGAGCATACCTATCCTTAATCATATGCTCAGGCTGACTCCATCTGGCCTCATCCGACTCGCCCTATTGCAGTTCTCATTCCATACAGGCTGGGTCCTATGCTAACCCATTGACCTCCCTAGCATCCTTCGTCCTTTCATACCTCACTTTCCCATACTATCCTCCATGGCTTCAATCCATCATCGTACCTCATCCGTTCCTATTTTACCTTCCTTGGCCTGGCGCCTATTCTCATCTCAGCCATAATGGATTCTCTCCACTCACGGCTTCACTCCTCATCATACATCATCCGATTTTGCACCTCTCAGTCGCTCATCCCTGCCATCTTGGCCTTGAGTCTACCTCCTTTCAAAGAGCCTCCTTACCCCTGTTACCTCGAATTGACTCGATATCCAATCAAGGACATGCCTTCCTGTCCATTGCCCCTTGCTAAGGGCTGGCTGGCTGCTCTCCACCATCGTTCAAGTTCAATTTCAAGTTCATTTATGTCTCCTCTTCACCCTTTCAAGCCTTCATGGCTTCTCTCCATATCGTCAGTGCTTCCTCAGTCATCTCATGATCCTCAGTCTTCTCACTAGCACTTACTCAAACATTCCTATCTGCTTCCTTGACCATTCCTATCATTGAATCCTATGCTACCTCATCGACTCCAACCTCAGGGTCTAATCATTGACATTGCATACTCAGTTCACATTACATATTCAAGCATGCCTCATCGGACTCGGTGTCTACTCACTCACATTGCTCAATCAAGTCAGTCTGCATTGTCCCCGGTCTCCTCATGAGCACATCTGGATGCCCCTTGCTCCTCTGACTTTTATATGGATCTACTCCCTCCCATCGACTACTCGAGCATACCCTTCTCAGGTCCCTGCTGCCTCATGTTCCTTCTTTAATCCGTGCTTCTTTGTTTTTTTTCCCTATCCCGTCATCATCATCCCTACTTATATCCCTCATTAATGAACAGTTCTCTTTACTGCCATACATCCTCAAATCAAACGTCATCAGCCTGGAGGGAAGGCGACCTAGGCCTTGGATCCCCAGAGGTTTCCTCCTCAAAGGGGTTTTTTCCCTCTCCTCCATGCCAATGATCATAATATTAGTTAGAGTTAGTGCTTTCTTAGGTTAGTTAGTTAGGTTCCGCTGTTGGATGGAGGCAGATGGTGGCCCTGGCTTTCCCCTCTCTCCTTAGGAGTCAGCCCTTCTCAGAATTCATTAATCATCCTCACCTCTTTGAAGCTCGACACCTTTGGGTATTCTTTTTGGGCTTCTTCCTAACCTACCTTTAGCTGATGCAATCATTCCTGCAACACCTGTAGGGGAGGAATGCTCCTCTAGGGTTCCTTACGTCGTATCCCTACAGGGTGGTATATCCCATGGGATAGAGAGGCAGAAAGCCACAAAGCAAATCAAGTTACACAAACATCATCTCATCTCATCCAATTCCATAAGCATATTGAACGGGAGGGCTTTAAGCCTGAGGTTTGATGGGCACTCCCCCATCGGGCTTTAAAGATCACACATCCTGGGCCTCACCAGGATTCATTTATCGTTGCCCACCATCCTCCCCTATTCCTCCAGCGGCTCATCTCTCTTCCCTGTGGGCTTCTTCCTTACCTACCTTTAGCCACTGCAATCATTCCCGTGGCACGCCACAAAGCAAATCAAGTTACACAAGCATCATCTCATCTCATCTTATCTCATCCAGCTGTGTAAGCACATTGAAATGTTGTTACTTATAGACAGCAAGCAGAACCACAAAAACAGAGCCAACAGATTTCAAGCACAGTGCTTTCTCAAGGCTAAGTTAGACTAACTAAAGAGGTGCTCATTATATACAACAAGCATTTGTCATTGCCGAATGTTTGCTTGCTAGTACTAGCATTGGAAATGCAGGAGTTAGACAGATGTAGAGTAGGAATGGCAGTGAAGAATCAATCTTCTCCATTGAGTCCCACTTTTTGGTTTTGGAGCTAGAGGCAAAACAACCACTTGGTAATCAGAATTTTTGCATCTGGTGGTGCGGTGCAGGCATTGACATGTGCATGTCATCCATGCACCCCATCGTATACAGTGGTGATGGTCCCAACCACCTTGGTTCCTTTTTTCTCCCACTGTCAAACCATAGTGTGTCTCTCAGGTTCCTTATTGGGGACCAGAACTTCCAGTTTGTGTACAAATAATGTCAGAGTCTATGTTTTAGTGTTAAAACTTATTGTGTAAAGCTTGTGTTTACTATTTTTATATTTAACAAACATGTGTCAATGCCGAATGTTTGCTTGCTGGTATTAGCATTGGAAATGCAGAAGTTAGACAGATGCAGAGCAGGAATGGCAGTGAAGTACTGAACTTCACGCCAACCCCACCTCCAACCTGCAGAGACACAGACAAGCATTGGGGTATGTGTTTGGGTTGTCGCCCATAACATTCATGTCATTTCACCTCACCCTATCCTGCAGACACTGACAAGTGTTGAGGTGTGCTTTGGGGTGTTCGGCTTTACACTCACCCCACTCCATAAGGACATTCACTGAAATGGGTGCAATATAGGAGAATGGGGTGAACTCTGGAGCCAAAAAGTCCAAGGCACACCTCAATGCCTGTCACTGGCTGCAGGGTTGGGGGGTGAGGGTGGGGGTGGAATGGCATGAGCATTCAGTCGGCAATCCAAAGCCACACACTGATGCTTGTCAGTCTGTACAGGGTGGGACGTTATGGTTAGAAACCCTAACACCCCGGGTGATTGTTGGTATTTGCACTAAAAATGTTCAACATGGCCTTTTTGTGACTCCCACCTCATGAAAGCATTTGGGACCTCTTCTCATGAACAGTGGCACTGTGAGTTTGTCAATGTGTCTCGAACTTTGAGTTCTCACAGTGACTGTGCCATTGTGCGCCAGATGTACAAAAACACAGATCAGGCAGGATGTGAAGAATGACAGCTGCACCATTCATCAGGAGATGTGAAGAGATGGCAATGTTGAAAACCGGTAGTGAAAATATTAAGAATGATAGAACTTCCCAGCATAGGTGGAAACTGTGCAACGCATGCGCGTAACACAGTAATTTAGTGGAATTATTTTGCCAAATTTTCCATGTAGGCATTTTGTGACCTCTGCTCATTAACACTGTCAGTATAATTTTCTTAATCTGTCCTAAACATTGATTTCCCACAGAAACCGCGCTGTTCTGCACCAGATGTGCAAATGCATATTTCGGGCAGGATGTAAAAAATGACAGCTGTACTGTTCATAAGGAGGTCTGAAAAAATGCCAATGCTGGAAATCTGGAATGAAAGTACTACAAATTTGCGAAGTTACGAGGGTGCTTGGAAACACAATGCACGCTTGTAACAGTTATTTTATGGATGTTTGTAACCAATTTTCAACATAGGCATTTTAGGACCTCTGCTCATGAACAGAGTCACTATGATTTTACATATGAACATACATATGAACATGTGAATCTGCCAGCAGAACAGACCAATCGGTCTATCTAAATCTGTCCGAGTGTGCAGCTAGCACCCTAGATTGCAGCTACCCCAGCCTCCTCCTCTTCTGTTCCTCCCCTGCTTAGAAACATAGAAACATAGACTTTGATGGCAGAAAAGGACCACTTGGCCCACCCAGTCTGCCCATTTCCCTACCTATTGGATAAGCTGCAGATTCTAGTTAACCAACAGCCTGCTTCCTGCAACCCCGCACTATAATTGCCTTGTGTCTGTCCCAAGCATGTTTGAATTCCCCCACTGTTTCAGACCCAATGACCTCCTCAGGAAGGCTGTTCCATGTATCCACCACTCTCTCCGTGAAAAATTTCCTCACATTACCCTGAGCCATCCCCTCTATCTTTAAACTGTGCCCCTTGTTCTTACATCTCTTTTTCTGAAAGATGCTAGCCTCCTGGACTTTGTTGATTCCCTTGAGGTACTTGAACGTTTCTATCATGTCCCCCCTGTCCCTTCTTTCATCAAGGGTATACATATTAAGCTCTCTCAGACTCTCTTCATATGGTTTCTGATGTAGACCCTGCACCATTTTAGTTGCCCTCCTCTGGACTGCTTCCATCCTGCCTATGTCCTTGCGTAGATGAGGTCTCCAAAACTGCACACAGTACTCCAGATGGGGTCTCACCAACTGTCTGTATAGAGGGATAATCACTTCCCTTTTTCTACTTGTGATGCCCCTTCCTATGCATCCCAGTATCCCCCTGGCTCTCCTTACTGACTTCTCACATTGCTTACCCATCTTTAGGTCATCTGATATGACTAATCCCAAGTCCCTTTCCATTTTTGTTGTTGTTAGTACCTCCCCTGTTATTGTGTACTCTTCTCCTGGGTTTTTGTTTCCCAGGTGCATTACTTTGCACTTCTTTGCATTGAATCTAAGTTGCCATATGTCTGACCATTCCTCCAACCTTGCCAAGTCCCTTCTCATCTTTTTGGCCCCCTCTTGTGTATCAACTCTGTTACAGATCTTTGTGTCATCTGCAAAGAGGCATACCTTTCCCTCCAGACCCTCTGCAATGTCACTTATGAAGATGTTAAAGAGGATTGGACCCAGTACTGAGCCCTGAGGTACTCCACTAGTAACCCCCTTTCTTGAATGTGTTCCATTCACTATTACCTTCTGTGTCCTGTTGTGCAGCCAGTTCCCAGTTGGCTACACCCCTGGGACCCACTCCCAGGCTGGCTAACTTGATTATTAATCTTTTAGCGGGACTGTGTTAAATGCCTTGCTAAAGTCTAGGTAGGCCATATCCACAGCCCCTCCTGGTCTATTACTTTGGTCACCCAGTCAAAGAAATTAATTAGATTAGTCTGACATGACCTTCCTGCTGTAAATCCATGTTGCTTTGGGTCCTGTGCCCCGCTGGCCTCTAGGTGCTCAACAATTCTTTCTTTCAGAAGTGATTCCATCATTTTCCTACCACTGAGGTCAAACTTACAGGTCTGTAGTTTCCTGCTTCTGCCTTGCTCCCACTTTTGTAAGGGAATCACATCTGCCCTCCTCCAGTCCTCAGGTACCACCCCATCCTGCCATGATTTGTTAAAAAGTGTGGTCAGTGGTGTCACTAGGTCCCCCCTTAGTTCTTTTAGGATTCTGGGGTGAATCCCGTCAGGCCCTATTGCTTTGTCCACCTTGAGTTTTAGGAGCTCTTTCAGGACTCTTTCTTCTGTGAAT
Source organism: Neoceratodus forsteri (assembly GCA_016271365.2). Classification (NCBI taxonomy): domain Eukaryota; kingdom Metazoa; phylum Chordata; order Ceratodontiformes; family Ceratodontidae; genus Neoceratodus; species Neoceratodus forsteri. The sequence continues at coordinate 9,258,053 of JADMNL010000042.1, forward strand.
GGACTGGTATCAACCCCCTACCCAGAGTGCTTCTATTGTCTGGTTTAGGTAACTGCTCCTCATCTTCTTTTGTGAATACTGAGCAAAGTATTCATTCAATATCTCTGCCTTTTCACTGTCTCCTCTGCCCACCTCCCTCTCCTTTATTAATCTTCACTATACCTCCCTTAACCTTTCTATGCTCCCTAATGTACCTATAAAAGGTTTTATCCCCCTTTTTGACCGAGTTGGCTATTTTTCCTCGGTTTGTGCCTTTGCTATTCTGACTGCCTTTCCTACTTCTTTCTGCTTTAATTGATACAGTTCCTGTCGTTGCTCCTCTATGATTCCTTATACTTTTGAATGCAGCCTTTTTCTCCTTAACCTTCCCTGCCACCTCTTTTGAGAACCATAGTGGTTTTTACTCCGCTTTGTTTTCTTTATTTGTTTTACACAAAGACTTGTTGCCTCTATGATGGCAGTTTTGATTTTCTCCATTGTTCTTCCACCCTCCTATTTGGCCATTTGCTAGTGCATTCTTCAGGTGTTCACCCATTTTGCCAAAGTCAGCCCTTCTAAAGTCCAGTATCCTTGTTTTGTATGGCTTAACTCCATGGTTGTGCTCATTGTGAAGCACACTGTGCAGTGGTCACTTGTTCCCAGATGTCTACTGCGTCTAAATTTGTGATCCTCTCTCCATTTGAGAGTACCAGGTCTAGTATTGCTCCTCCAGTGTGTTCCAGCACTAGCTGTCTAAGGTCTGCCCCCTGCAGGGCATCAAGAATGACCCTGCTCTTGGATGTGGCTGCAGTACATGTCCTCCAGTTAACATCTGGCATATTCAGGTCCCCCATCAACAGTATCTCCCCTTTTTCAGCCATTTTGAGAATGTTCTCTATCATTTTCTTGTCCATTTCCTCCCCTTGAGACGGGGGTCTGTATACAACCCCTGTGCGGATTGCGATGCCATTCCCCATCTCCAAGGTAACCCAGAGTGCCTCTTGTCCTCCCCCTTTACTTTTTAGTTCTGTAGCTTTGATCCCTTCCCTTATGTAGAGAGCTACTCCACCTCCTCTTTTGCCTTCCCTGTCCCTTCTGTAGATTGTGTACCCTGGTATGTTGACATCCCATTCATGGTTCTCGGTGTACCATGTTTCTGTGACTGCCACAATATCCAATTGTTCATCTTCCATCAAAGCTACTAGCTCAGAAAGCTTGTTTCCCAGACTACGGGCATTAGTAGTCATTGCCCTCCATTTAATGTTGGCTTGATCCTTTTTTCCCCCATCCCTGCTCTTATTGCTCTTATCTATTTTACCATTTACCCCCATCCTGCCCTGTGTTGAGCTCTGTACCTCAGTGTTTACCCTACTACCTGCCCTGTTTTGTGGAGGGAGGCTTGACTTTTCCTGCCTTTTATCAGTACCTCCCCACAGTCCCAGTCTCTGCCCCCCCGACTCTTCCTCTTGTTTTATCCCAGTCCTTCTTAAAGCTATTGACTGCCCTACATTACCACCACCTCTGGCAGTGCATTCCAACTAGACACCACCCTCTCAGTGAACTGGTGCCTCCTCATTTCCCTCTTGAAACATCTCCCTTCCAACCTTAGTCCATGCCCCCTCGTCTCTCTTCCGCTCCTCAGTTTAAACACCCCCTCGGTGCAAGGTTTATTTACCCCCCTCAGGTATTTAAATGCTTGAATCATATCCCTCCCATCCTTCCTCTCCTCCAGTGTGTATATGTTCAGCTCATTCAGCCTAACTTCTTATTCCTTTCCTTCCATCCCCTTTAACATTTTTGTTGCCCTCCTTTGCACCCCCTCCAGTAACTTTGTATCTCTCCTCAGGTATGGCCTCAGTATTGCACACAGAACTCCAGGTGCGGTCTGACCAATGATCTGTAGAGAGACAGGATCACATCCCTGTTTCTGGATGAGAACCCCCTTGCAATGCACCCCAGCATTCCTGTTTGCCTTCACTGCTGCTGTCCTACACTGGGCTGAGTTGTTCATGCTCCCAGTTACCAACACCCCTAGGTCCTTCTCCTCTGTGATCCCCAACCTCACCCCCCTAACCAATAGTCCCTCTTCTGGTACTTAGCCCTGAAGTGCATCACCTTACACTTCTTTGCATTGAATCCTAGCTGCCACTCCACCGACCATGTCTCTAGTTTGGTTACGTCCCCCTGTAGTTTTTCCCATCTGTCCTCATTGTCCACCACTTCCCCCAATTTGGTATCATCCGCGAACAGACAAACCCTGCTCCCCACTCCATGTGCTGTATTGGAGATAAAGAGCCCAAATAGCAATTGGCCCAGCACTGACCCCTGCAGCACCCCGCTTGTTACTGCTATAGGTTCCGAGAGCTCCCCCACCACCACCACCACCACCACCACCCTCTGTACCCTCCCTTGTAACTAGGTCTGTATCGATTTAGTCAACTTTTTTCCCATCCCCACTGCCGTCACCTTCCCCCCAGTCTCCCATGAGGCACTGTATCAAAGGCCTTACTGAAGTCCAAGTGCAAGACATGTACCGCATGGCCCCTGTCCAACTCCCTTGTCACCCAGTTATAATACTCTATTAGGCTGGTTTGACAAGACCTCCCTGAGACAAACCCATGTTGTCACCCATCTTGGAGGTCATTACTCTCTAGGAATGCCACCAGCCTCTGTTTCAGTATCGCCTCTATAAGCTTACCCACTATGGACATGAGACTGACTGTCCAATAATTTCCTGGTTCCTCCCTAGGTCCACTCTTGTGTATGGGCACCACATGGGCCACCCTCCAGTCCTGGGGCACACACCTCATTTCCAGGGAGGTGTTGAACAGATCTGCCAGTGGCTCAGCCAACAGCTCCTCCATCTCCCTCAGCACCCTGGGGTGGACGCCATCGGGACCTGGTGCCTTGTCCACCCTTACTTCCCTCAGCCCCTCTAGCACCCTAGTACCTGTAATCACTATGTTCGTCTCCTCCTCCCCCCTTTCCCCACTCACCCCCAGCCCATGCTGGTAATGGACAGTCTCTCTCCTTAGTGAAAACACAGCAGAAGTACTCATTTAGAATTTCCACTTGCTTCTCCCCTTTTTCCACCCAATCCACTCCCCGCTTTATCCTCAAAATATGTTCCTTGCACTTCCTCTTTTCCCTGACATACCTTAAAAAGTGCTTTTCTCCTCCCTTTATGCCCTGTGCTAACCTTAACTCCCTGGAGGCCTTAGCTTTTTTCACCCTCCTGGCCACCTCCCTTGACCAACTCCCCTAAGTCTCCTTACCCTCTCCCTTCCCTGCCTCACCCCTTGCAGCACTTCTTTGTTCAGCCAGCATGGTTTCTTGGCTGTGCTCTTCTTACTCCTGGCCCTGCTTCAGGTTACTGTGGCCTCTGTTAGCCCAGTCTTTATGACTCCCCACTTTTGTTCTGCATCCATCCCCAGCCTTATATCCTGGAGTCTCCCTCACAGTATTGCTCCCATCCTCCCAAAGTCCAGCCTACTAAAGTCTATCACCTGAGTGCCTGTGCCTCTTGTCTCCCTGCCCAGTGCGAGAATGAGCCACACTGTTTGGTGGTCACTACCTGCTAGTGGGTCCTCCACCCTTACCTCCCTCACCGCCTCCCCATTTGCCAGTACTAGGTCCAGAGTGCTACCAAGCCTTGTAGGCCCACTTACCAATTGCATCAGAAGGCCGTCCTGGAATGCATCAATGAGCACCTGCTCCCTGATACTGCTAGTGGCCAGGGTGCTCCAGTCAACCCCTGGTAGGTTAAAATCCCCGACTATCACCACACTCCCCCTTCTACAGACCCTCCTTATCTGCTCTGCCAACTCCCCATCCAGTTCCCCGGATTGGGCTGGTGGTCTGTACACCACTCCCAGCCTCAGCTTTCTGTTCTTGGAATCCAGGAGTTGCACCCAAAGCGCCTCTGTCCTCTCCTCTTCTCCACCATCCATCATGCATTTGATCCATTCCCTCACACAGAGTGCAACCCCCCCCCTTCCAACCCTCCTGGTCCCTGCTTTATATCCTGTATCCCAGGATTGCTGAGTCACAATCATGGTACTCTGTGGCCGAAGTCTCTGTTACTGCAGCAGTGTTCACCGTCCCTTCTAAAAGGAGTGCCTGAATCTCTTCAGTTTTGTTCCCCAGGCTTCTTGCATTGAGAGAGACCACCTTCCACCCATACCTATCCTCACTCTTCTCCTTGGCCTGTGTCCCTCCTCCTGGTAGTCTGCACGCTTTCTCCTTATTATTCTTATCGGGTGGTGGCATCTTCTGTATTACACTCAGATCACTCTGCCCGCCCCCTCCCAGGGTTACTACGCCTCTGCCTTTACCTATATCTGGGGGGGAGCTCATTAGACTCCCCTGTCCAGACCTTTCTACCAACCTCAGTCTTTTGGCCACCTCCCCCCAACTAGTTTAAATCCACGTTAGTAGAGATAGACCCCTCTAATCCTGCCTTTAATACTCCCGTCCCTCCCTGCTCAAGTGTAGCCTGTCCCCCATGTACAAGTCACTATTACCCCAGACCTTACCCCAGTTAGTCACTAACTCATAATTTTTGGTGTGGCACCAATCCCTCAGTCACTCATTGAAGCCCTCTTTCCTACCCTTCCTCCCCATGCTTGCACATGGTACCGGGAGTACCTCCGAGAATGCCACCGACTCCCCCACACTCTCACACTGCCTGCCCAAGTCCTAGAACCTCCCCCTCACTACTTCCACAGTCTCCCCCGGCCAAGTTGTTTGTACCCACATGCAACAGTAAATGAGGTTTGTTCCTCCCCCTCGCTGCACATTTGAGCAGTGCCCCTCCTGCAGTCAACCCAGAGACAGCTTCAACCCAAATACGGCTGTGCCTTCCCCCCCTTCTGCCCCATCTCACCCCTTTCAGTATAGAATCCCCCAGGACAAGTACCCCCCGTCCCTTACCCCCTTTCCTTCTAATGCCCTTCCCACCCCATTCATTCTTCCTGCTCATTACCCCCACCAGCTGCACCCTCTGTGACTTCTGTATCTGCACCCCCTACTTCTGCCTCACCCCTTTTCTCTGCCTTATTCCTCCCATCCCCCTTGAACCCCTTTCCAACCTGACTACTTCCTACTGGGCTTCCCATGTTTGCCTCCTCTCCCCTCCTCCCCTGCTAATTTCCAACCCTTCTCCTATCGCCGTTGCTGTCAATTTAGAGCCCCCATTCTCTTCGATCCTGATAGTGATGCTCCTCCCATCCTTCCCCTTCCCATAGCCTTCTCTCCTCCAGCCACCCCTCCTCCCTTATTTGTCCCCTTCTGCTCTTTCATCCTCGCTATCTCTTCCTCTACCTGTTACCATCCCTCTCATGCCACGCTTGTCCTCTCCCCTTCAGTATGTTCCTCCTCCCCCCCCCTTCCATAGCAGAGGCTCAAATCTATTCCTAGTCGATACCCCTCCTACATCTCTTCCCCTATCGGATCCCCCTCCTACCTGTTCCCTCTGTGCCCCTCGGTCTCACCCCTGGTTCCTCCCTACCCACAGCCATCTGCTCTCTCCCCACCCCGGTACTCCTTGTGGTCTCTTCCTCCCCCATCAGGAGGGCCCCTCCCTCACCTCGGGCACCCTCCTCCTCTCTCTTTTCTGCTAGTGGTGCTGATACTGGGGTCAGTTTCAGTCCCTAGTTGTTCTTCCTCCGTCCCCCCTTGCCATCACGTATTCTCCCCAGCCAGGATGCCTACCATACTCATCTGGCCTGCCACTTAAGACTCCTCCCTAACTTCCACAGTTCCTCCCTCAAACTAGCCAGTCATCTACAGACCATACACCCCCCATCCTCCAAGCCAAGTCCAGGATCATGGCGGACCCACACCCTGTACACCCCCCCCCTCCCTAGCAAAGATGCCCACCTAATTGAACATGGCACATACCCCATTTTGGCCCCATCTTATGTTACAGGCTCTTACTCCCAGTTTCTGTCCCCTACTGCAACTGTTAGGGCTCTAGTAACACAAATTCCTGTTTCTCCCCACACTAGTCCCCCTTCTGACCCCTTGCCGACCAGATTAATTCAGTCTCAAATCTCATCCATTAGATACTGTATTACTGTAGCAATCCTAAAGCCTCCTTGTCCATTTTTCACCCCTCAGCTACTATACTTTTTGTTCTCAGCCCTCATAGTTTCACTTAGCCCAGTTAGAAATCGTATTGCACTCCAAGTATTACTCAACTCAGAGAAATATTTTATTTATTTATTTTAGTCTTTGAAAACTGGCTAAGGCCCACAAGGCATAAGTGCCCGTTTTTAAGGGTGACCGGGAACACTGGGCAGTTAAGTGACTTGCTCAGAGTCACACAGTATGCCAGTGGAGGTTGTGAGAATCAGACTCAGGTCTGGTCTACTGGATGTACCAAGCTCATTCACACCTCATTCCTCTAACCTCTAGGCTATACTGCCAGCCCAAAACAAATAAACATAAAATAGGCAGAACAAATAAATATGTATTATTACAGCAAGCCTAACAGTATAGCTCAGAACTTAGCTCAGTTAGAGAAATAAACATAACAAATTAATCTGTATTATTACAATAATCATAAAAATATCCAGTCATTGCTTTGTCTCCACCCCAGAGACCCTGCTGTAATGTAGGACCACACAGAACCCTGAGGAGGTGGGCGAGCAACTCTAAAGTATTTACAGAGCTCCATTGAGCTCGCTCACTCCCCCTCTCTCACTTGCTCGTTCTGTTTCTCCCGGCGCTGCAGGCTTCCCTTTTGTACTGGGCTCCTGCCTGCATTGGTGCCTTTTTTGTCCCACAAAGAAATCCGCAGCAGTCCCAACAGAGTTCTGTTGAGCTCGCTCACTCCCCTTCTCTCACTCGCTCATTCTGTTTCTCATGGCTCCACAGACTGCCCTTTTGTACTGGGCTCCTACCTGTGTTGGTGCCTTTTTCTGCCCACAAAGAAATCTGCATTAGTCCTGACAGAGCTCCGTTGAGCTCGCTCACTCCCCCTCTCTCACTCACTTGTTGTTAATTTGTCCCAAACACTGATTTCCCACTGCAACCACACTATTCTGCGCCAGAAGTGTGAAAACACATTTTGGCCAGAGTGTGAAAAATGGCAGCTGTACTGTTCATGAGGAGGTGTGAAAAAATGCCAGTGTTGAAAATCTAGCATGAAAATTTTGCAAATTTGCAAAGTTACAAGGGTGCGTGGAAATTACGCAACGCATGCTTGTAACACAGTCATTTTATGGACTTTCATCACCAAATTTTCAACATAAGCATTTTAGGACCTCTACTCATGAACAGCATCACTGTCATTTTCTTACTCTGTCCCAAACCTGGTTTTCCACAGCGACAGTGCTATTCTGCGCCAGAAGTGTGAAAACACATTTTGGCCATGATATGCAAAATGACAGCTGTGCTGTTCATAAAGAGGTGTGGAAAACTGCCAATGTTGAAAATCTGGAGTGAAAATATTACAAATTCACGAAGTTATGAGCGTGAGTGGAAACTGCACAACGCACACTCGTAAAACAGTCATTTCTTTGATTTTTTCACCAAATTTGCAACATAGGCTTTTTGAGAGCCCACCTCATGAACAGTGGTGCTGTCATTTCATTAATCAGTCACAAAAGGTGATTCTGTGCAGTGACCACAAAATCACCTTTCGGGACTGAATAATGCCATGACAGTGACTTATTCATGAGAAGGGGACCCAGTAACCCCATGTTGAAAACCTGGTGCCAACATTCCCAAAAATGCCTGAGATATGCACCAAAGTTGAAAACCCTCTATTTATGCCATTATACAGCTTACTGGCATTAGTTCAGTTCGCGGTCAGCTTTGAAGAGTGCAGACATGTTCCCGGTCCACCGAAGATCGTCGCGCCGGGGTCCAGAGGTAAGTATGGGGTGATGGGGGTGTGGGGAGGCAGGGTACACCGAGGGTGGGCGTGGGTTGGGGAAGGGGGCAGGAGAGACCACGAGGGACCGTTTTCTTGTTTTACAGGTAAAAAAAAAAGACTACGCGGGTTAGTTTTCTTCTTTCACAGTTGTTGTTTGGTTCACTGGGGTAGGCTTCCAGTGTAACACCTGTATTTGTTGAGAGGGGGACTGAAGCCAATGAAGATTGGGCCCCCCGTTGGCATAGAAATGGTTGGGAGGGGCACATGATACTGAGGGTGATTGGGCACCCTCCCCCCTTGGCACACAGCAGAAATCAAGGTAGTGGGAACATTATGCTGACAGGGAGTGTGTTCCCCCCGTCAGCAAATTGAACTGGGACAGGGGGACTGAGGTTGATGGGAATTGGGCCTCCCATCAGCAAAGAAAGACTGTTGGGTAGATTCATGATGCCAAGGGGGATTGGGCACCCCCTCAGCACACAACAGAAACTTGGGGGTGGGGACATTATGCTGACAGGGACTGGGCTCTCCATCAGCAAATGAAGGGGGTCAGGGGCATGCCAACAGGGGGATTGGGCACCCCCATCGGCTCTGAGGTGGCTGCATAGAGCCTCAATCTTCCTGGTACTGTTACACCAGGTGAGGTACCACCCTGCAATGATGGGTTGCTCCCTCATTGCAGCGGAGTTTCTGATGCAGCAATGACGAGGCAGCCCCTCATTGCAGCAGCCAAATCGTTTCAAGTTGGTGGCACTTCTGCAGAACCAGTGTCATCAGGACACTGGGCCTACATTGGGTGCACACCGCCAAGCCCACAGATGCAGTGCTGGTATTAGCCGCCACACTGCCGCACCTCCACAACTCACTTCTCTCCTAAGCTGCCGCATAATGTTTCTTGTGCATGCGCGCAAACAAACATAAAAATCAGTGTACCACATGATCTTAATACACAGTGAAAACTAATCAATTAAATAATTGTGATTAAAAAACAGAACTATAGTACAATACGTTTAATGGACCCTAAAGTTTATATCATTTTAAAGGTTTACATAAGAGATTCATATAGACGTTTTAAAAGTCCTGTATTGAAATGCAGTCCTTCAAGAGAAAGTCAGTCTTTAAAGCAGTGCCTTCCAATTTCATTTCTTCATCATTTTCAAATGGAGAGCTTCAAGGGTTACAATTCAAATCAATCCCTTCCTGGCAGAACACAGGTGCACAACATAAATGTGAACTGGCAAGGCTAAATAGTATGTAACTGCAGATAAGGAGAAAAAGAGACACATTCAAGTGCTAGGTGGTACAAGATCAATGTGTTCATTAAGACCACTAGACTTCCTGAGTTAATCCAGTTTAAACATCCACATGGATTCCTTCCTAAGCATGAGTTTTCCAAAACTGCAACCCCCCCCAGCAGCACTTGTCAATTCCCATGAATTTGAAACTATGTGCTTCACCATGATCAGAAATATGTCTAGCAAGTGAATTTTCAATATTCCCACTCCTAGTGCCCCTAAGATGTTCACCAATTCCCACTTTCAGTTTTTAGCTAGCCTTTCCAACATACTGGCTACTACATTCACATTTGGCCAAATATATAAATTTATTTATTTTAGTCTTTGGTAACCAGCTAAGGCCCACTAGGCACAAGTGTCTGTTTTCAGGGGCAACCAGGGAGCACTGGTGGGTTAAGTGACATGCTCAGAGTCACTCAGTATGCAAGTGGAGGTTGTGGGAATCAAACCCAGGTCTGCTGGATGTACCAAGCTCATTCACAACTCATTACTCTAACCTCTAGGCTATACTGCTAGCCCCAGTTGAAAAAGTGTCCGACTTCAAAAACCTTTCCTTACACGTTGTTAGAAAAGCTATTTTCCCTCAGGATATTGTTACAGAATTCAGAATGCTCACAAGTGTAATTCCCTCTGGGGAGGTGGGTCAGCTAGTGTCTACATGTAGATTCAAAATGCCTCGGGCAACTATGTGTTACACAGTCCCCCACCATTGTCCCTCTGTGCTACATAAACCTGTGCCTCTCACAGATAAACTGTCTGAGGTTGGACTCAGCATTTAAAATATACTAGTTTTTCTCAACAATGTCACAAAAATATTTTACACTGACAGAGTGTGCTGTGACAAAACTCAGCTGTTCTCATTGTGCTGTGGAAGAATGCATAACACTGTTGGAATTATCATTGTTGATAACATCATTATGTACAACATCACTGGTATTCACACTGCTATCTACATTTCCCCTTTGGGAGGCTGGCAGAGTATTTACAAAAATCAGTTCAGCTTTTTGATTTCCTTGCTGTATAACAATTATAGGGTACCCCCTTTCCATAAACCTAGCTGTCGTTTCATGATTCCTAACTTGCCTATCTCCATCATCAGTACAAATCCTATTAACTCTTAAAAATTGGATGCAATGTATATTTGCTCTATTATGCTAAGGATGGCAATGGAAAAACACAGTAACACATTGCAATCTGTTTCCTTCCTGAAAAGATTTGTTATAATTCCCCCCTGACCATTCTTCATTACCTTCAGATCCAGATAATGCACGCTGTACTGATCTGTTTTAACTGTACATTTCTAATTTCTATTTGTGGAACCCAAAAAATTAACAAAATCATGCAATTGTGAGATAGTCCCTTTCCAGATAAAAAACACATTGTCAATGTACAGACAATATAAATCAAAGTACTGAAAAAATGAATTTTCAGCTGAGGATCAGTATTCGTGGTGCAGCAGGTTGAACACTCAGCTCTGAGGACAGAATAACAGAAGGCTGTGGGTTCTATCCCCACACCAGGAACTTGGGGTAAAATCCCCCAAAAACTGACACTGTAGAGCAGCATGAGGGTGGTGCTGCACTCCCGAGGAGCCACCTTTTGAATTAGACATTAAACAGAGGTCCTGTCTACATGTTCTGTTGGTTGTTCAGGTGGATATTGAAGATCCCATAGCACTTCTCAAAAAGAGAAAGGGAATTTCCCCGGTACTTCCCCATGTTACTAAAAATACCACCCACTGCTTAATCTGGTTCAATGTCACTGGGTTTCCTTCTGTGTGTGTTCCCCCCTTCCCGAGATGAGACTGAACAAAGGTAGAACTGTCTAGCCCTCCCCGTGATGCTTGGCATATTTGGTAACATAAGCTTTAACTGTTCAGTGTGTCAGCTTAATATTGTATGATATTTGTAAAATAAAAATATAGTATGTGATTGTCTCACATAAGACAGCGTGTACTTCCTTGGGTACCCATCCCCCCAGGTTTCAGTGAAGCTACAGGATATGTAAATTGACCAGGAACCAGTTAATTAATTATCTTCCTTCCAGAGGGCATTTTATTATCTTTTACGGCCTGTTGCTACTTTGAAGTTGAAAACCAAATGTAACTTTATGAGTCTGCCAGAAGATGAGCCTAATAAACTTTTATGATGTTTTAAGAGGAACAGGGCATTGATCCCAACATGGTGTTAAAAGTTGTAAAACCCTTTGATCTGCCTTGGAAACAGGAACCACACAAGATCAAAGAGAAAATGTTTAATTGAGGAGTCATATTTAGAAAGTGCATTTCCTTCTGACGTGACATTACTTAACGTACCTCCTGCTAGAAAATCATGTTTGGAAATTTTAATTCTAAAAAGGAGGTGCTAGATGACTCACCAAGGGAGTGGAGATATGGGGTTGAAATGTAGGTTTCATAGGTTGTTCTGAGCGTTAAAGACCAGAAAGTCCCTATGCTCACCATAATTTACGTATACCCTGAGATCTTGCTTTGGATCAGATAATGATCTAGCTTGGATTTAAATTAATCCATTGTTCTGCTTACTATAATTTCTAATGGTAGTTTGTTCCAGATTTTAGCTGCTCTTACTGTCAACCACTGTTTTCTTTTAGCAGTATTATACCTTCCCCACTTATTTGCAGGGGATGGGCTCTAGTATCATATGACAGGTCCTTTAGGGCTAGATTTAATTGTTCCCAGAGTGATGGATCATTTAAAGCCCTATATAACATGCACATATTGCCTCAAAGTCTACGAAGCTCTAAGGAGTACAGCCCCAAGGACTGCAACCTCTGTTCATAATCCAGACCCTGGGCCTCTATAATCCTCTGAGTTGCTCTCCTTTGAACCTTCTCCAAGGAGTTAATATTACCTCTGCTCCCAGGTGACCAACACTGGGCACAGTATTCCATGTGTGGGTGTATCAATGAGGTATAAAGTGGCATGAGGACCTCCTTATTCCTGCATTTTATATGTTTATTTATACAAAATTGTATACTGCTAGTTTTCTTAATAATCTGATTATAATGTGGTTTAAAACTTAGATTATTACAAATTTTAATACCAAGATCTCTTTCTTCAGTTATCACTTTTAAAGGTTTGTTACCCAGTCTATACCGATACTGTTTATTATTTTTAACGATATACATCACATTACACTTATCGAAATTAAAAAATGACCATTGTTCATGCGCCCAGTCTTCCAATTCTACTAGGGTGGTTTGCAGAGTCTGCATCCTCCTTAACCTTTACCACCTTTCCAATACGGGTGTCATCTGTAAATTTTGAGAGCCATGTATCAGGTGGAGAACTCATGGACCCAATGTATATATTAAACAGACATGGACCCAGTACCGAGCCCGGTGGTACCCCACTAGTCACCTCAGTCCAGTTGGAATAGTCCCCTTGTAACTAGGGAATATGTCATATTATTTTGGGACTCCGAGTTCTCTGATTTAATTTAAGCACCTCCAGAGGTAATACCTTAGACAGCAAAGGTCTAAATGTATTGTGGTAGGAGTTTTTGTTTTGTACTTTTCCCTTGTTCTTTCACGTGATTGTGAGCTCTTTGATATATTGTTCTGTGTTTACATTTTTTGTATTTTTATAATCTTTAGTAAAGTACCTTTTCTGTGAAAGACTGCCTGGGTGCTGCCAGTTCTTTTTTTGCATGTGACATATAGATGGTTAAGTCTGACAGTTGTTCAACAGCTTGATGGTGTTACTGAGCTTGAGTAAAAAAGGTAAGAATATACCTAAGGTCTCTTATAGAGTTTTAAGGGTTCATTTTGGAAGCCAGGCTTGGTGCCCCTAGAGAAAGATTGTACCTCAATCCCCGAAGAGGGTACATATCTGAGCCTGTACAATGGGTACACTAGCATAAGGTTCACAATTTGAATCCCCCCATAACTTGAGGCTAAAGGTGATTCAGTCCCAAAAGCAGACAGGAGGGTTACCCTGTCTGTTATCTGTTCACACTATTGCGCTCTGAGGTTGCCACTGTGGGAGCAGAGGGCCTGACCTGCGGAGTGTGTGTGTGACAAATTTGGTTGGCAGCAGTGTGAAAGTATTTGGTAACATAGGCTTTAAGTATTCAGTGTGTCAGATTAATACTGTATAGCTTACTTGCAAAATAAGGCAGTGATTTATTTTTAAAAGAGAAAACAGAACAATATAATTTTGCTTACAGTCAAAGTTCCTACCAGTTTTATTTATTTTTTAAGTACAAGTTAGAGTAGCCATAGTTAGGGAAGAAGATGGCTTCCAACTACAGTGAGCACACTGCAAACTACCTGAAGCAGTTGTGCAAGGAGAGAGGAGTCTTGCACAAGGGGAGAGCCTCCAAGCAGAACCTCATGGATGCCCTGATGCAGCAGATGCCCAGAGAATTAAGTCACAGACTGTGACTGTAAAGGACCAAACCATGGGCATGGAGGGGCCAGTGGCCAGTGCAGTGTCCAGATCAGGTGAGGAGGACATCAGGACCAGTGCAAGCGAAGGGCCACAGCAGCAGGGGAAGGTCACCAGCATTCTGGAGCCAGAAGCAATCAGGCTGCACATTGAGTTGCACAGAATAGAGCTGGAGTTCCAGAGAGACGCTGAGCGAGAACAGTGAGAAGCAGAGTGAGAGAAACGAGCTGCAGAGGAGAAGAGGGAGCAAGAACAGCGAGGCGCTGAACGTGAAGAGCATGAGCGCCAGTGAGCCACAGAGGAGAAGAGGGAATGAGAACAGCGAGAAGCTGAATGTGAACAGTGAGAGGCAGACCATGAACAGCATGAGTGCCAGAGGCAACATGAACTGGAGAAGCTGCGACTCCAACCACAAACACCAGAGCAGGTAATGTGGCTTGGGTTTAACTGGAACTACAGGACTGGGTTACAAATTAAATTCCAAATTGATAGCTGAATTTAAAGAGGGAGAGGATAGGAATGCCTTTTTAAATTCATTTGAAAAAGTTTTTATTCAGGCAAAGATTTCTAGAGGGTCCTGAAGCTTCCTGCTAGTCCCACTACTTACCGGAAAAGCTCGGGTTGCATTGGGTCAAATGGACAATGACGACAGTAATGATTACAGCAAACTTAAAGCTGCACTTTAAAAAAAGTTTGATTTAACTGCAGAAGCACACAAAGATAAATTCTGCAAGCTCAGGAGAAGCCCTGACATGAGCTATGAGGAGCTAGCCATGAAACAACATCAGTTTTTAAAACATTGGTGGGAAGGAATTGAAGCAAACTCTGTAGATAAAATTGAAAGTGCTATATTGTTAGAGCAGTTTTCTGGGGCATGCCCAGCAGAGCTGAAAACCTGACTGGAGGACTGAGATCCCAAAAAGTGCAAGAGGCTGATGAACTCTCGGACCGCTATGCCAAGAGCAGACCTGCTCTGAGAGCGAATGGGGCGGGCGTGGCAATGTAGAAAGGGAAAAATGCACCTTCAGGGCAGCTAAAACCCTCACTGCCTCGACTGAAACCAGTTAGCCCCATGTTTCAAAGAAAATTTTCTGAGAAAAGAAACGAATGTTGGGCTTGCAAAGAAACTGGGTATATTGCCAGACAGTGTCCCAAAAGGACGAGCAATACACAAAATGAGGCTAGGAAAGAAGTGGGTTGTTTGTGTGTCCCTGGAAGCATGCCTGTGAACATGAGGGAACACATGCACCCAGTCACTGTGAATGGTGTACAGACACAAGGGTTAAGAGACACAGGGGCATCCCTGACGGTGGTAAAAGGGGATCTGGTAGAGCCGGGTCAGCTTATACCCAAGAAATGTGTAACTGTACAAGGTTTCACTGGGGAGGAGAAAACATTGCCACTTGCTAGTGTTCTCCTAGACTGGGGTGAAACAGGGGGAACTGTGCAACAGGTGGCTGTAGCCAAAACTTTAGCAGTTGACATCATCCTTGACAACAATCTCAAACAGGGGATGGTGTGTGCAGCTACCCATAAAAAAGCGGCAAAGGAAAATTGTAGTTCCCTGGACCCCATAGAAGCCATTGTGGAAAACAATGGGAGGCTGGTTCCCCAGCCTGTGTCTCCTGATATGGAGACTAATAAAAAGGGGGTAGAAATTTCCCCAGTAGCAGTTAATCAAACAGCTATGGAGGGTCACTCCGAAGAAGGAGGGATGACTCATTGTCAGAGGGTTAGGGATGACAGTGATCCTGAGTGCCCTGATGCTACAGCTAGGGACCCTAGTTTAGATACTGACGGGGACCTGTCCCATGCCGTGGGAATGTGTAAGGAGTTTGCAGCTGCTCAGAAAAGTGACCCTAGTCTAGAGAAGCTAAGGGCTTGGGCAGACTCTGATGGAGCACAGGGAGGTGATGGTAAACATAAAGTTTATTGGGAAAATGGACTGATGTATACTTAAGCTGAAAAGACAGAGGGAGGGGTGATAGGCAGGCAGCTTGCCATACCCCAGGGGTACCATGAGCAGTTGCTCATGAATGCACTCGATATTCCCCTGTCTGGTGATCTGGGAATCATGTGCACTACGCAGCGGTTGGCCCAGAATTTCTATTGGCCCAACTTCACCCAGCAGGTGAAGGAGTATTGCAGGTCTTGTCACCGGTGCCAAGAAATAGGGAAGGTGGGTAAGAAAACCCAAGCTGCCCTAATTCCATTGCCCATAGTGGAAGAGCCATTCCAGAGGGTGGGAATGGATATTGTGGGGCCTTTAAATACCCCCAGCTCCTCCTCAAAGAGGTTCATCCTGACTGTGGTGGATTATGCCACCCGGTATCCAGAGGCAGTTGCCCTATCCTCACTGAGGACAGACAAAATGGCAGATGCCTTACATGGGATTTTCTCCCATGCTGGGTTTTCGCAGGAGGTTATCACCAATCAAGGGGGTTCCTTCATGTCGTACCTGATGAAATGTTTGTGGGAGAAGTGTGGGGTGGTGCAGAGGCACATGACACCTTATCACCCACAAGCCAATGGGCTTGTGGAAAGATTTAATGGTACTCTGAAGTCAATGCTCCAAGTGTTTGCTGAACAGCATGGGAGGGACTGGGAGAAATACCGTCCCCACCTGTTGTTTGCACACAGGGAGATGTCCCAAGAGTCGACAGGGTTTCCCCCCCCCTTGAGCTCTTATATGGATGCCAGGTACGTGGGGCCCTAGACTTGATCCAGGATGACTGGGAAGGCAAGCACACCACCCAGGGAACTCCCATAGTGGATTATGTCCTTAGGTTTAGGGAAAGGCTGAAGAAGCTTATGGGGACAGCGCAAAGCAACCCGGCAGCTGCCCAACAGAAACAAAAAGTGTGGTATGACTGCAGAGCCAGAACTTGCTCCTATATGGTGGATCAGGAAGCTATGGTCCTTATTCCAGTCTGGAAAGACAAGCTGCAGGCTGAGTGGGCAGGACCGTACAAAGTAGTTAGAAAGGTAAATGACATGAACTATATCATAGAGTTACCTGACAGAAGACATACAGAAAGAATGTACCATGTCAACATGATGAAGCATATGCTAATAGGGCTGACATGGTGTTTGCAGTATGTAGTCCTGGGGAGGGGACGGACGGAGGAGACCCCCTTCTGTACTTGCTGGAAGAAAGCAAGCGGGAGTCCTCTGTGGAGGCAGTTAAATTGTCACCCCTGCTGGCCCCAGACAAGATCCAGGAAGTAAGGGAGATTTTAGCAGACTTTGCCCCACTGTTTAGTGCCAAGCCTGGACTAACCCCCTTAGCGATGCACAATGTGGAGACTGGGACACAGATGCCCATATGGCGGACAGCATATCAGGTGTCAGAGGCTGTCCAAAAGGACATTAGGAGGGAGGTGGAGGAAATGCTGGATTTAGGAGTAATTCAGAGATCCCACAGCCCCTGGGCCTCACCCATAGTCCTTGTGCCCAAGCCAGATGGCTCTACTCATTTCTGTGTGGACTATCATGGACTGAATGCAGTCACAAAGTCAGATGCCCACTCAATGCCCTGGATGGATGAACTCCTGGACAAGTTGGGAGGGGTGACCTACCCTACGACTATTGACCTGACAAAGGGGTATTGGCAGGTAGGGTTAACTACCAGAGCTAGGGAGAGGTCGGCCTTCATCACTCCGATAGGCTTATTTGAATTTAAAGTAATGCCTTTCGGAATGAAGAATGCCCTGGCCAGTTTCCAAAGGTTGATGAACCAGGTGTTAAATGGTGCTGAGGAGTACACTGTGGCATACCTGGATGACATTGCCATCTTTAGTGCCAGCTGGGAGGAACACCTGTCCCACCTTAGGGAAGTGCTGGGCAGGATACAGAGGGCTGGGCTCACTGTCAAAGCTGAGAAGTGCCAGATGGTCATGGCTGAAGTGGCATTTATTTGTTTTATTTTATTTATTTTATTTATTAGATCATCGGTTTACAGAGCTTTGAGTCAAAGACTCATTTACAAAGGGCACCTCGTCAAGAGAACAATACATCACAGCAAACAAAACAGTACAGTACATAACGCTTAGATTAAAAAAGCAACCAGTGTTACAGGCATTCACTGGCGGTACAAGCGTGGTAATAGGTAGATCACAGTAGTCATACTATAGGTACACGAGTACCACATCAGGTAGCATACCTCGGGCATGTTGTAGGCCAGGGGCAGCTCTGTCCTAACCATGTAAAAATAGAGGTGATCAAGGCATGGCCCAGACCAGAAATGCAGAAGCAGGTCAGGAGTTTTCTAGGGACAGCAGGGTACTATAGGAACATTGTACCCAATTACAGTGCCCTGACTGCTCCCCCATCTGGCCTGGTAAAGAAAAGGATGCCTAAGAAAATTCCTGGGAACCAGCCTGTGAAAAAAGCATTTACCAGACTGAAGGAGGCACTGTGCAGTGCTCCTGTGTTGACAAGTCCTGTTTCAGCTATTCACTCCACAGTTTCATTTTATTCCTCTAGTCCTGTTTTCCTCACCTTGGAGTGCTAGCCCCAAGTTTGCCTTTTCATTTAGTTTCTTTGGCCAGGAAGGGAGTGTCACATATGCACTCCGCAGGTCAGGTCCTCTGCTCCCACAGTGCCAACCTCAGAGTGCAATAGTGTGAACAGGTAACAGACAGTGTAACCCTACGTCAGACATTGGAAGAGCAAACACAGTACAACATCATACATCATGCTTGCACTAACCCCTTTTCCTACCTTAGGGTACGTCCCTAATTAAAGTTGTGTTTTGCTTGTTGCCTTTTAGAGTATAAGTGTATGCTATTTGGGAAAACAGGCTGTAATTGTGTAGGGCCTGTGGATGGCATGTGCACAGGAAGTTCAGCATGGTGAGATTCCTAATGTCAGTAGGTGACATTTCACCTGTCTGATATTGGTGTGTTTCTCTTGGGGGTCTGTGCCCCCCGAACCCCCATGCCCCCCTTATTAACATAACTAACTTTGAGTCAGAGTTGATTTGAAGGGGGGGGGCGAAAGATTGTGAAAGGGCAAAATTTCACCCTTGGGTCCCTCACAGCGACAATCTCGAAACCTGTCAATATTGTCACTGTGGGGGGCGGGGGTGCTGTTGAGCCCGAGCTAATCGGATGCAAAGTGTTACAGCTCTTACTAAAAACGGAAAACAACCTAAAATAAATATACTTTTGTGTTGGAGTTTCGGAGGTATACGACCAGATACAACAATAGGAATACCTAAGCAACAAAAATAGGCAACCCTAAAAAAGAAAAATACCATCAAGAAGGAGCAAGAAGCAAAATTCCCTCGGGCCCCCCAGCCACAAGGTCGACTCAGGGCTGCACTACTGCTGAAGAGCCTGGCACCGGAGAGGAAACCCTACAATCCCTAGGTTTTAAGATCAATTGGTTTATATCCACAGTGTAGGGTTTGGTAGAAAATTTGACACAATGGCGAACAGGGTGACTAACCTTGAAACAGAGATAACTACCATGAAACAAGGCAATTTGGAGATTTGCAAGAGCTCTGAGGTGGCCATGGGTATGGCCTCATTTTTGGTAAAGGAAAACATGCATCTTTATTCCAGATTAGAGGCGATGGAAAATCAAGCCCGAGCGGTCAACATCCGAATAGTGGGTATCCCAGAACGAAGTGAAGGAGACCATCTGGGCCTTTTCCTACATGAATGGTTGGAACAGCAACTGGGGGAAGCCTTCTCGGAACATCAGATCAAAATACAGAAGACATATCGAGTGACATCCAGGGACAGTTACAACTTGGATGCACCTAGGGCAATAGTCACGATTCTGAATGGGTGAGCCGAGAGTTCGACCTGGCACTAGCACGGCAGAAAAGAATGCTGCTTCACGATGGCACCCAGGTTCAGATTCATCCAGACCTCAGTTATGCTATGAGGCAAAAGAAGAAACGCTTTGATGGAGTCAGGGCCATCATAAGGAAAGCAGGAATAGCCTACAATATGCTGTTCCCTGCACGTCTGCGGATTAGCCATGCCAGCAAGGTCTTTATTTTCTCGGACTCTGGTGAAGCCCTGAAATGGGTCCAGAGGCATGCAACACCACCTGCTCGAGTTGTTTCCTCTGACCAGGATGAATCGGATGAAGGAGAGACCTGATTATCACCTTTATGGACTGGCCTCAGGTTTGCTTTACTCAAGATAGAATTATAGCCTGAACTGGTGATATTCACGATGATGTTGTGCTGGTCACGTTTTTGATTATAACTGTTCCCTATTTAAGGGATTGTTGTTGGTCTTGTTATAACTCTAGGCATATATAATTAAAGGGAGGAAAATTTAAATAAAAAGTGAGTGGAAAAGATATTTTGCCATGAGGCTGGGAATGTGTGCTCCTATGAATATGTTGTTCCTTAAAACATGTTTGGCTTTAATAGGTTGTATTACTCTAATAATTTTGGTTGAATACTTTAAAAGTCTGAATTTAAAGAGACGTTTATACTTAATTTTTTTAAAAGGATACCATTATGGTTCCTAAAAAGCGGGTTAGCATGATAATTTGTTTTTCCTTTTTGTCCTATTTTGGACATAATTCTCAAAAGTAAATAATATTTTCCTTTAATGGTTTATGTTATCATGCAGCTCATGGGCTTGTTGAAATAGCACTGAAAGTCTGTAATTATTAAAGGATTGAAATGTACCTACTGATCACCCCAAATGAGGTGTCTAATCGAAGCAGTATGATAAAACTTTAACCTGCTTGTATTAAGAAGAGTGGCACCCTCATGTGGATTTCTTCAAACTTGTCTCCTTATGTACTGCCTCCAGAGTATTAACTTTATGTTTACTGAATAACAATAAACAGAAAGCTCAAAAAAAAAAAGAGATTGTCACTGTGAGGGATTTCGCCATCCGAGTTTCGCTGAGGGGAGGTGGGGAGGTATTACAACAACCCAAAGAATTGCACTACACTATCATCAGACGCACTTAAATCTTTCTCTGGTTGGGGGACAGCACACTATTTCTACTGTTTGGATCCAAACCCTTCCCTCCCCTTCACTTGTGATGGAGAAGGTGAACACAGGAGCACTGCAACATCTACGACAATACAGTGTTGTTGTGAGGTTTGGTCGGACCATTTGAAGAGTGCTCCCTACAAGAGTCTAACACTCATTCATTTATTTCAGGATAAAACCCCTAAGTCGCAGCTCATTCGCAAAGGGTGTCTTGAGTAGACCCGATAGTGGAGGAGAGTGTACATTTTGAACATTTTTTGTACGCTTACAAATAATAATGAATAACATAACATGATAATATATACACATACTCATGTTAAATTCGTATTATCTCCCACATTTACTAAATGGTCAAATGTTCACCCTGTTATCAGGTTTGGATTTTATGAGTCACTTTGTGATGAGACAGCTGGGTGAAAATTTGCATAATATTTGTCTAAGGTACCCAGAAAGGGCAAGAATTTCAAAACAATAGCTGCTCAGTGTGTAACTGCATACCCTAAGTGCAGTTCCCTCCCTCTTGGGACTTTGGATCCACCCTATTGGCTGCCCAGAGCCCCCTAGGAAAATGCTATGGGAACTCTTTGAGACTAGGTACTATAGGTGGCTACCTTGCCCTGTGTACAGTTCAAACAAAAGCAGTTTGAGCAGGATAAATGCAGAAACATAAGAAATACTGTACAAGTTAAAGTGTGTCTGATTTTCATAGTTTTCCCCAGGCCTCAGGAGCTCGTCAGACTGAAACAACTTGAGCGACTGTGATATTTTATAAATAAGATATGCCAGTATGCAAGACAATTCTGTGAAAAAAAGAAGTGAGAGAAAACTCTTATAACTTCCCCCTTTCATGAATTATGTTGTTACATGTCCAGCAGTGTCTCAGTACTGAAACACTTTTTTTTTGTGTCGTGGGTGTCATCAGTAGAGGCGCTCGGATTGGAATGTTCTTCAATTTGATTCACTGGGTGAATAATTAAGTTTCTTAGCTTAACATATCGCCTGATCTTCCTGGATATCTCCTCCACAGAGTCACGCACTTTGGTCATAGTGGAGGCACTAGAGCCTTGTGGGAGCCTGAACTTTTGGTGCAACACCACTGGTGCCGAGCATCAAGACACAATACCATGGGCTTGATTTTCAAAGCCCCAAGCTGCAACATCTCCTTTTTTCCAGTCTTGGAAGCCCTGTCATGGACACAGCCAGAGGCTACACTTAGACCAGCCTGGAGGTGGTCTAAAGGCTGTGCGCCAGTTCCACACATGGTGGCAAAGGGGGCTGGGTCTGAAACTGGGCTGTTGACAACAGAAGGGGCATGGAGGGCACCATAGGAGACAATGGGCATAGCAGATCGTGATGTGGCACCCAAAAGGGGTGCCCTTTGCTGAGCCACGCTGCCCATGGGATGGGACCACTTGGGGGGGTCCAGGAACAGACACTGACATGGCCCCAGGTGGCCACAGCCCTGGCAGCTGCTAAGCCTGTAGATGGTAAGCTGGAGGTGCAGGTTGAGGGATGCCAGTGATGATAAGGTTATCTGTGCACTGCCACAGTCCCCTCATACCCACCCTCCCATATTGTGGCAGACTACCTCCTGCCAACAAGCTCATGCGAGGTGGCTACCTATGGGGCAGCTGCCAGGGCTGTGCCCACCTGGGGCCATGTTAATATCTGTCCCTAGAACCGCCTACAAGCGGTCCCATCCCATAGGCAGTACAGCTCAGAAAATGGCACCCCTGCTGGGTGCCACTTCACAACCTGCTATGCCTGCAGTCTCTCAGATGCCCCCAATGGCACCCCATGCTACTTCTGCCCCAGCCTTTTCCTGGCATGCAGATTCACCACCCCCCACCCATCCTGGCCCCTCTAGTATTGTACCGGGTGGTGGGGGCCAGGTCCCTGCAGCAGTTCCTGCAGGTACACCAAATGTTTGACACTGGCCTGAGGCAACAGCAACTCCTGTGTTTTTGGCACAGGGACCCCCATGTTATAAAATTGGGTGCAGGGTCCTGGCACATCCAGAGTTCACTGCAGCCCTGGAGTGACCCAACTTGCATAGCTCTAAGGGCTCTTTGAAAATCAAGCCCCATGTGTTCACCCACACCATGTAAAGCAGCAACACCACATCAGTTGTTTTTTTTTTACCAAGGAGGAGAGTGAAAACATGTTTTCAAATTTTTAAACACCAAACATGAAAGGGCATAAGATAGCCCTCATGTCCCTATAAGAAGGGATAAAAAACACAACTCACCTTCACAACTCATACAACAGCTGGGGGAAAGAATAACAAACACACATACAGGGTACACTCGTGGGTCTGTCCACAGGAAGGTGAGTGTGGTTTTATGGAGGAGGTATGCAAGATCATCAACATTTAAGGGTCTGTTCATGAAAAGGGGTTACCAAAGTGTGACATGGGAGTGAAATTACAAAAAATGGAGTACACAAAATGACTCACTCTTGTGACCTATACAAGGAAACTGGCTAGCTCCCACTCCACCACAGACTCCAATACTAGGCCTGCCTCCGTGCGAAAAAGTCTCAATGGGGTCCATGCCTTGGGCTACTTCAGTCCTCTTTGAGCATGCACAACCATCTAAATGCACAAGGAGTGCCTCCAGGACTTGTTCTAACTGTTCCCTTCAAATGAACCACCATTGACCAAAGATCCCTCTCCTACTGTGGGCCTAAATGGTTCAATGATCTGCCTGCAGACCTTGCCAACTCCCCCAGACTTGGCTACTTTAAAAATGGGCTTCGATCTCTTCTTGCCAGCAAATCTGACTGCCAGTGTTTCTGTTAACCCATGGGCGCTGACAGCGGTTCTCACACCTGTCAAATGCTACCCTCTCTCCCTCCCACCCTCCTGTTCAACAACTGCCCACTTCCCCCTCCCACCTTCCACCACCTACTACTTCCCCTTGACAAAGCCTCACCTTGGCTTCTAAAACATGCATTTCTGAAGACTGGGAGCTCCCCATCTGAACTGTAACATGATTGTTAAACACTGTACTGCACTTAATTAGTGCTGCATTAATATGTTTTTCTGGAAGTGTGGTCCTGTTTCTCCTTACTTCTTGTACCCTGCTTAATGTTGTAACTGCACACTAATACCACTTGTTAGTTGGCGTCTTTCTGTTCTGCAATGTTTCATCGCCTGTAGATGTCTTGTATTCCTTGTTGACTTGGAGTCTTTGTAAATGAGCCCCCGGCTCAAAGATATTAATCCGAATTTGAAATAAATAAACACATTTTCAAATTGACCATAAATGAATTGTTTAATACAGGTTAAGATACTATGACCCATATATGAAAAACTCACAATGTTTTAAGACAAAAAATGTTAAGGGTCCCAAGAAAAATGGGGCCTAGTACGATGATTGTAGCAAGACACACCATGATGAGTGTAACAATACACACCACACACCACGATGAGTGTAACAAGACACACCACACATCACTGTAAGTGTAATAAAGGGTGAGCATAGATGAACTGTGTAATACAGGTTAAGGTACTATGACCCACTTGTGAAAAAATCACAATGTTTTAAAGTAAAGAATTTTAAGGTTCCCAAGAAAAATGGGGTCTAGTGTGATGATTGTAACACGACACACCATGATGAATGTAACAATACACACCACACACCGTGATGAGTGCAACAAGACACACCACACATCACTGCTAGTGTAATAAAGGGCACTACACAACTGTTAATGAGTAAAAAGGTTTACTTATGTAAACTTATGTAGATTGAAGGCTTTTTAAACACAACATTACATTTTAAAACATCATGTTTATTATAATTACACTACTTTAAACTATTCTACACGGCATGGAACACTCCAGCGACTGCTTCTCTGGGGATTTTCAGTGATATTACAGTGCTATTTTTGGGGGTAGCTCTAGCGACTGCATTTTTTCTGGGGCCCTGAAGTCTGGATAGGCATGTTTGAGGAAATACTGTTTGAATCTTAACTTACCCGATTCACAGCATGTTGGTGTGATATCACCATCTTCCCAGGGCTAGCTGTCGGGACATTTCTCTCGCACAGATGCAGTAACAACACTGTCCTCCCGCTGCATTCTAATGTAATCCCTTTGTCCTCTCTCCCTATTTAGGCCCAATCCTACCCACAGACAGTACTTCTCTTCCATTACTCTCAATCCTATCCCTGAACACACCTCTTACCTATATCCAGACTCCAAACTAGCCCTGCACACTGGTCCGACCCAATTATAAGACCCTGCCCTAGCCTGACGCTAACCTTCAGTGACCACTAGGAGTCGCTATTTTCACCCTGTTTTTGGCCCAATTCCAGCCAGCCTTGATCCACCTGGAAAGTGGAATCCCACACCTGCCCAGGTCCTTTTTCACTTGCCCTACCAGGGATTAGAACCTTGTACCCTGTCCACCAGAGTCCGTGACCCTACCACTAATCCAAAGTGGTTTCCATGCTCTCTTGGGAGCAGCCAAGATACTTGAACCCTTCCTGCCTGCTGCTTACATTGGCATTATGTAAAGCGCCTTTCTCTCCCAAATGTCTCCCCTGCTCTCTTACTAGTACACACATCCTATCAGCCAAACATACCACAGGCCTCTTATCCTGGCACCCCCAACTCTCCCTGACCTAGTCCGATCGCACCCTACACTGACCATGTATCCTGGCCCACAGCACCCACCCCCTATCTACCCCCTCACTGCCTATCCTGACTCTCCATGGTTGGGTATCATCCTTGCCCTCCCAAATTTTCAAACCCTGCCCATTCCTTGCACTGCCATGGCCACCTCCCCATCCCAGCGTGCACCACGGAAGTTGACTTGCTGCCACCCCCCCGGACCAGAGCCTTGGTCCTCCTTCTACTACTTTCTGGCAACATACATCTCAACCCAGGCCCAGCCCCCTTCCACCCAACAACTTGGTCCACTGGCCTCCAAATAGCCTCCATGAACATATCATCCTGCTGAAAAAATTTGACGCCCTCCAGTACTGGGCCATGGCACATCAACCTGACATCATAGCCCTGGTAGAAACCTGGCTGTCCAAATCCACCCCTGACTCATGTGTCTCTCTCCCTGGCTATACCTTATACCAGGAGGACCGAGTAGGCAAACGAGGGGGAGGCTGTGCAATCTACACCAGGGACACAGTTACTGGACAAGCACTCCCTACCCCTGCCCTTGTAAATGGGACCCAGGCCCTTAACCTCAAACTCACCCCTGACCCCTCTAGGGGCCCTCTCTATCTCACCACTGCCTACATTCCCCCCAAAAACCAGAACCCAGCTCTGGTGTCACTAACTGATTACCTGGCCACCCTTCACCATGCAGTGGAGCAAATCCTAGTTGGTGACCTTAACATAAACTGGCTCAGCTCCTCCTCTTCCGCAATCCGTGACACATTTTCTGCCCAAGACATGATGCAACTCATCACCCAGCCCACTAGAATAAACACAAAAAGAGGAACCTGCACCCTGCTGGATGTAGTCATCACCAACCGACCCAAAAAAATCCAAAACATCCAAATCCTACCTGATTCCCTAAGTGACCACTCCCCTATCCTATTTCTTTGGGCAGTTCCCAATCCCAAACCAAAGGCACAGACCACCCTCCGCAGGCGCTTCTGCCCTGGTGGGCTGAAAAAGCTTAGATAGTTTCTCACCCAGATAAACTGGTCCCCCATTCAGCATGCACCCAACATTGATACTGCCCTCGCTTTCTTTTCCCAAACCTTCAACAAGGCCTGTGATATCTTTGCACCCTTAACAAAAATCCGATCCAAAAAACAGAATGCACCCTGGGTCAGCCCTGTCCTCCTACAATTGCTCAGAACCCAAGATAACCTCTGGCACCTTGCCACTGAAATGGGCCAGCTGTCTGACAGACAAGCATACAATGCAGCCCAGAATAAGTGCACTTGGGTGGTCCGAAAAGCCAAGGCCGACCATTACCAGACCACCCTCACCTCCTCCTGGGGCTCAGCCTGGAATTTCTGGGATAATATTAAACAATTAAATGGTAAGTCACGCTCCCCTCCCCTATCTCAGCTCACTAGTGATGGTACTACCTCCACTGATCCTGCCTTCATAGCTAACTGCCTAAACACCGCATTCACCGACCTTAGCTCAGTCCTTCTCAGTAATTTCTTTGAACCTCCCCCATACCAACCTCCCCCTGTCCGCCACCACCCCAGCTTCCACCTGCGCAAGGTGTCTGCCCAGGAGGCCAGACCCATCCTAATCAAAGCTCTAAATGACAACAATCCCGGCAGCGACTCACTGGATCCCAGTATCCTCAGGCTGGTGCTGGATGAAGTCTTGGCCCCGCTCACCAGCCTCCTAAACCGTTCGCTCTGCCTGGGACAATTTCCACTGCTTGGAAAACAGCCATAATCACCCATTCATAAAGGAGGTGACAGGTCATCGACCAACAACTACCGACCAATCCATCCATGCCCCCCCCCAAAAGCTCTGGAAAAAGTGGTGGCCACTTAAATCACTGAATATCTGTCCAAGCATAACATCTTATGCCCAGAGCAGCATGGCTTCCATGCTGGCCACAGTACCAACACTGCGCTAGTTGAATTCTCTAATTTCCTTCACTCCTCCCTGGACACCAGCTCCCTAGCTGGTGCAGTGTTCATTGACCTATCAAAGGCTTTCGACACTGTCTCCCACCCACTTCTGTTGAATGCCCTCTGCCACACTGGCCTCTCAGCTGGCCCTCTAGCATGGTGCTCGAGCTACCTAGACGCTCGATCACAGTGTGTTAAAATCAATGGGACACTCTCCGATACCCGTCCCATACACTCAGGAGTTCCCAAGGCTCCATCCTGGGCCCCCTTCTCTTCTCACTCTATCTGAACACCCTGCCCAGTGCCTGCTCTGGCAAAATGCTTCTGTATGCTGACGATGCTGTCATTTTTGCCACCCACCGCAATCCCATCTCCCTTCAGGAATCCCTACAGCAGTCCTTCAATGAGGCAGATGCCTGGTTTAAGGAGTGCAGACTCATCATTAATCTTAAAAAAACCAAAGCTATGCTTTTTGCCCACCCCCAAAACAAAGCTAGCAACCACCCACTCCATATCTTTCCCAGCACCAAACAACCTCTGGAGCAAGTTTGCTCCTACAAATACCTAGGGATTACCTTCGACTCTGCCCTCACATTCCACGACCACATTGATGCCCTTGCATCCACCACCAACATACTGCTTGGCATCCTTTTCCGCCATAAAAACTGCCTCCCCCCAAATGCACTCTGGCTCATTGTTACGTCCTCAGTACTGTCCCTTGTAGACTATGGCTTACCAGTCTATGATGCTGCCGACACGACTGCCCTCAAATAATTCACATAACCCTAAATAAGGCTTGCAGACTGATTACTGGTGCCCCTCCATGCTCACTCACACCTGTCAACTGTATGATGATGCTAAACTCCTGACCCTTGATGAACGGCTTCGCTATCATACCTGCCTCCTCACTAAAAAAAACTCTACTCGGGCTCTCCCCTCCTGAGGTGACTGCATCCATCCACCGGATCCTACCTACAATTGCTACATGGTCCTCCAACAAGTCCACTCTACTGGTCCCCAGGTCAAGAACTACTCATGGTCAGAGGTCCTTCTGCTACAGAGCCCCATTCTGGTTTAACTCTCTCCCTGCCCCCGTCACTAATGCCACAACTATCTCCAAATTCAAAACCAGCCTTCGAAGCCTACTCCTCAACACTCGTAGCTGCTCCTGTCTCTGAGTGAGGCTGGACCTTGAACCTCTTCACCAGTGACAACGCCCTCCGGGCGGCCTCTCCTCCTAGCCCACCCCTCCCCTAAGTATATCCTGGCTAGTGCCTGCTGTCTTATGGTAATGCCAGTAAATTGCTCAACATATGGAACCAGCATGTGTAAGAACTATCTCAATTACCTGTACCCTGTAACTCAAATGTATTTTGTTTGATCACAGTGTGACGTGGCGCCTCTGATGAACGCCTATTTGAGAAAACCTGTACTATGTAACCTAAAATGTTATGTATGTCCTCAATGAGATGAGGTACCTTTGGAAACGAGCCTCTGGATCAAAGGTTGTAAACTGATTCTCACAAATAAATAAATAAATAAAAAGACCATTCAACAGGAGAGGAACAGAGCATTCAAGGCCATTTGACGGCACGAAAGAGTCAGCATGCACACTCCACATGATCCTTCAATCAAGGAGAGGCATGGAACACTCAGGACAATTTGATGGAACAAAAGATGGGATATTATAAAAAGGCTTTCAGAAATGCTGCAATCTAATTGACTGTTAGGAGTCCAAAAACCTTACAATAAACCATGTTACACTGCCATGTACAGCCTGATCACCATGGCATAATTTTTTATAATTACAATAAGGCACTCCCAAGAGTTAGATTAACAGTCTGTTAAGTACCCCACCGGCATCAAAGGCACCAAGAGTACCCCCCAACCACAACCCACCAGCAGGGAAGTCACATGGTGCTCATGAAGGCTGAATATGAATGCGCACACAGACCAAGTCAAAAGACTGGCTGGGATATGCTCCTAGGCCAGCATAATAACCACAGGATAACTACAGAACTTTTTTTTTATTTTTTCCAGATACAATGATTCAGACAATCGGAAGCATCAAGGCTGTGTAAGCATTCATATTTGGCCATAATGAGACTAGCATCAAAGGCAGCAAGCGTACCTCCCCCAGCCACAACCCACCAGTAGGGAAGCTGCATGGTGCTCATGAAGGCTGAATATGAATGCACACACAGGCCGAGTCAAAAGACTGGCTGGGACACACTCCCAGGCTGGCGTAATAACCACAGCATAACTACACCACTTAGAAGTTATTTTACCCAGACACAATGATTCAGACAATTGGAAGCATCAAGGTTGTTTGAGCATTCACATTTGGCCATAATGAGACCAGTGTCAAAGGCACCAAGAGTACCCCTCCCCAACCACCACCCACCAACAGGGTAACCACATGGTGCTCAGGAAAGCCAAATATGAATGCTCACTTCTTCTGTACACATTATTACTCTACAACATTTATTCCAACATTAAAAATAAAAAACAAAGCATTCACAGTTCACAGTACATTAAGGCCCCAACCCCACCCCCCGTACAAAATGCGTAGACAGCAATTACAAAGAATGCCCAAAATGTTATTTCGGTCACTGCCCCCTCACACTTACTTGTAATGACAAAACAATGAGACCTAGCCCTTCTTCTGATGAACCCTTGCACCAGACCATGAGCAAAATGACTCTACCACCTACACAGCTCAGTTACAAGGAGTTCCTGGGACGGAGATTGTAAACAATAGCAAAATAAAAATAATACAACAGGACACAGAAGGTACATCAAAATATTTGAGAGCAAAAAAACAAAAACATACCCTGGTAAAATAGAACATTAACTAAATGAATAGCACATTTAAAAATTATTTTATTCTATGGTAACTGGATAAGGCCCACTAGGCACAGGTGCCTGTTTTCAGGGATGACCAGGGAGCACAGGAGAGGTTTAGGGATTTAGGGATTTGCTCAGAGTCATACAGTATGCAAGTGGAGGTTGAAAGAATCAAACCCAGGTACATCTGTTAGATGTCCCAAGCTCATTCACAGCTTCTTCCTTCTAGGCTGTGCATAGTTGTCGCATTGGAGCTCACACAGTTAGCGTTACAATGACATTTATTGCAGTAAAGCTCTGACATCCAGAACAAAACACCAGGATGCTTGAACAAGCATTTAATATTGTTGCTGCCATGCTCCCTATGCCTCCGAGTTAGAACAGTCCAGATCTCCACCACTAATCTCTCTCAAAGGGGAACGTGTACAAACAAAAATGCAGGTAAATGGGCTGGGACCAAACCACAGAGCTTAAATACTTGACAATACAGGGACATAGTCCTTTTAAAAATGTATACTAACTGGCTCCATTTCTAACCTCACTAAAGACACTCATGAGAGAACGTGACGGGCGATCAGACACACCACAGGTTTTGGTGTGTTTCACTAACTCCAGCAAGTTCAGTCAGTGAAATGAAAAGCTCCCCCCATCTCCAAAATTGGAGAACTTGCATACTAATGCCACCAGTGAACAATTGATCCTATAGGACTGATCTCGGTTGCCCAGTTTGCTAATTGTCACTCGCCCCCCATGATGGTTGTTACTAGTCACTCACCTCGTGATGGATGTAACACTGAGGAGTGGCAAACACATTGCTGTTTAACTCTCATTGGATGTAAAGGAAAAGCGGAATATCCAGTCACAAACATGACTTTTATACTGCCACCAACTCGAACTGCTTTTCCTGCACAGGCACAAGATGAGCATCACACTGGGCTGACAGATTGACTCCCCACCTGTGATGTGCAAACATAGGCAAATCTAGGACACCATGTCAGGTGGAGGATCAAATGGCCACATAGCGTCATTGTGCTAGGGGCCATGAGCAAATCAATGTTTTCTCTCAGAAGCTGAGAGATCCAGGGAGCAAGGAAAAGTGCAAGAATTTTAAATAACTGACTGGAAATCAGTGTGGGGTTCACTGTGATGGGTGTAACAAAGTAGGACACTACTCGTTACACCCATCACGGAAACTACTGAGCATCTCTGCAGCTAAATGGAATAAAGTAAAGGGCCAGGACAGTGTGGATATCTTAAAGCAAAATGTTTTGAGCAACACAGTACTTTAGTTTGAATACTGTGAAGTAAAATGAGTTCACAGTAGCAAACAACAAACATGTTGGTTTTAATGTCACATTCTGTGGCAAGAAAATCAGCAGTAAATTAACTTAAATTGAACAAAATATATATCTTAGGGAAGTAATTACAAAAAAATTTTATGTTACCTATCTCTACTACCAACTACCCTTAAAAAGCATCACTTGCATTAGGGAAATCTTTTTTTATTTTTGTAACACAGTTCAATCAAAGTGATGGGTGCCTTAGTAACTCCTTTTTGTGAACAGACCCTTATGGTAAGGAGCTGACCTGTCAGTGCTGCAGCTGCAGCATTACTGCTCTTCATGGTACCCTTCCAGGTTTAGGTCTGGGATGACAGGGGCTGGCCTAGGGAGAAGAACTGTGTATCCCAGAAGATGCTCTCCTTCTCCAGAAAAGATGGACAGCATGCTTCACTGTGATCCTGACACTTGTGTGACAACAGGTGCAAAGGCAGCAAAAGCTGCTTAGTGGTGAAGGGGGGGACACTGTCTGGTGCTATTTGCAACCTCACACCTTGTATTCACATGCATGACTTGCCCTAGCTGCCCTGTCTGTGGCATCCCAGGAGATGGTAGTAATGCAGGAGGAAACATCCCAGTGAGCTTGCATCATAAAGCTACCACTCACTGACCCCACCAACCTGACCACCCACTGCCTTCAGTACAGAAGAAATGCCTGTGGGGGGGGGGGGGCCTGAACAGATCTCAGAAGGGTCTAACATGGAGAACTGGCCCATGAACCCCATACAGAAGGTAGGTAAAAGTGACAAGAATGGAAGAATGGGTCTGGGAGGTCTGCAAAGCTAATGTGGGGCTGCACCAATAAGATGAGATGAAAGTATAAAAAAGTCACTGTCAGTAAGTTTCCTATCTTCTAAGAGTCAATTTCCTCAACTAAGCCCCACTCTTTCGTTGAGTGGCCAACAGCAGCAAACCTCAGACCTAGCTGCTTGGAGACAAGCAAAGCTCATGAGGAGAGCAACCCCAGTAGCACTGGCAACCCAAAACCTACCTGTTTCCTAGCTTGCACATCTAGTGCATATTGCTTAGTGAAAGTATGAACACTACTGCAGGTTGTGGCTCTGCATATTTCTGCACTAGGGAACACTCTTAGAGAAGATACTGATGCACCCATTGCTTAAGTGGAATGCGCTCTCAGCGAGTCCTCCAACTGTTTCCCTACCAAGGAATAACAATCCTGGATGCAGCTGACAATCAAGTTAGACAAGTACTGCATGGCGACTGGTTTTCTTTTACAGCTAGAGTCAA
Organism: Neoceratodus forsteri; assembly: GCA_016271365.2. Classification (NCBI taxonomy): domain Eukaryota; kingdom Metazoa; phylum Chordata; order Ceratodontiformes; family Ceratodontidae; genus Neoceratodus; species Neoceratodus forsteri. Next base: position 9,290,595 of record JADMNL010000042.1, read on the forward strand.
AGTAATGACAGAGACAATTGTCAGTGCATTTTGGTTCAGTCAAGGCAGACTCTGAGAACTCTACTGACAGTGACAGAATGTAGCAAGATTTTATCCATATACCATTAGCACAGAGACCTAAAATTGGTGCTGCAATTAGGGCGCCACAACAAGGGTGACAGTGACGGGGGTGATCTTGATTTTAGATCACCTCTCCCTGATTCTGCCCTTTGTGCCCACACTGTTTTTGCCCCCTCCAGGGCATGCCCACCCCACAGGTTGTTATCTTTAGTTTTGTGGTGTACGGGGAGGTGACTGTTTCCCGTGACAGTGCTTTGGCGTTACACGTCCTGGGAGCTGCGATGCTTGGTGCTGTAATGCTAGGCGGTATATTGCCTTTGCCTATATCAGCATTGACAAAATGACTGTCACACCGTTATGGGTGAACCGATTTTACCCTGGATCTCCAGTTTGGGGAAGAATGTTGGTAACACTAATGGCTGCTTGATATGGAACTGTGACACTACCTTCGATAAAAACTAAGGGGGTGTATGAAGAACCATCCCGTGCTTGTGAAATACCACGTATGGAAGATCAGTCACAAGGTCATGTAGCTTCATGACTCTACAAGCCAAACTGACAGCTACCAGAAAGATAGTTTTCCATGTGAGAAATTTCAGGTCATGTGTGGCAACCGGCACAATAGGGTGGTGAGATAGCTTTTTTAGAACTAGACTGAGGTCGCAGTTAACCACTGGCTTCTTTACCGGTGGCCTCAAATGAAGTATCCCTCATGGGAAGCTCATGAAAAAGTCCATTGACCAACTCATGGGTTGCTGAGATGGCAGACAAATGAACCTTGACTGATCAAAACTGTAAGCCAGATTCAGAAATACCCATAAATTACTCCAAAACTGGGTCACATGGACAGGTGACAGGATTAAGGAATTTTTTTCCAACACTAGATGTAAAGTGTTTCCACTTGGTGCCATATTCCTTTCTTGTGAATGGTCTCTTGCTGTCAGAAATATCTTGGGGGCCAGAGTCGAGTAGTGGGGCATCCGCTTAGCATGCCACTGACCCAGATTCAAGCCCTGAGCCCAGGGCAACAGTAACAGAAGCTGTCAGGAAGGGTGATAGAGCATCTGCGTGGATGCTCTCCTCTTGGTGGGGTGCTGTGGAGCACCACTCTTAGAGCAACACCTTTTGTTGTACAGAACCTTAATCAATGCAGGTGACCTCACATTGGTTGGTTCTGCCTTCAGGGTGTTGCTGCAGTGCACACCACAGGGGAGAAGGGATGGGCCCAGGAAATGGGAAATAGCACCAGTCTTGGCCAGCTGGATGATGGCTGCCATGTTCGCCCATGCCAACAGACCCCCAAGCACACTGTCTCTAATCCCCTGCCCTGCATATCTTAGAGGACCCTCCCAGGAACTGTTACTTCCTTCCCCCTGGCCAGAAGAAGGGGGCTCCCAGCAGGGATAAGCCAGACCCTCCGAGGGTATGGGGATAGCCTGGGGGGACAGGTAGCAGTGATTAGTAGTGGAAGGTGAGACTGGCAGGCAGAATGGGCTGGTGTGCAGACCAGAAGAAGTTGCAGGTCAAGGTGTGTGGAAATGATTAAAAAATACCTGGGATTCCCACTCAGACTCCCCAGCTCTACCATCATCAACATTCACAGGATCCAGTACTGGAGAATTTGAAACTGAAGGTTCAGATGTTGCAACTGTCCCTAATATTAGGTCATAAGACTGGATCATGGTGGAAGATCCACAGGTCCCTGAACCACTAGCTGGTGCAGCAGCAGGTACCATATCTGCCACAGCTCACAGGAGCTATCAGAATATTCTGGCCTTCAGTGGATTCCAGCTACAGGAAGACTCTCAGAACTAGACAGACTGGTGGGAAGGCATAAAGAAATCAACCTGCCCTGTGTAGAATGAATGAACCTTACAGGAATGCATGACACTTGTAAGTTCTTGAGCAATAAAGTGGTAGTTTTGCATTGTGACAAGAGACAAAAAGGTCTGTTTTCCAGCATGCATCAATCAATAGATAGCATCTGTAACATGTCTTCTGCTAGTGATCATGCACGTGAGTCTGCTGCCATGCAACTCAAACTCTCTGCCAGGACATTATAAACTTTGGGGAGACTAGAGGCCTGGATATGTAAAATGTTCTCCAAGCCCACTCTTGGATTCTCATTTATTACCAGCATAGTGAGCAGGAGTACCTCCCTGCTTGTTGAGGTAGAACATGTCTCAACTGTTGTCTGTCTTAAGATACACTACTCTGTCTATATCTGCTCCTGTGTCCCCTTGAGGGTTGGCATAGATCATTTTCATGTACTTCAGAGTTTACTTTGTGTCATTAACCTTTTTGAGGGCAGTCTTTGTATTCTGGCCAAAGAGGAAAGACCCATCAAATGGTAATTTCATTACTTTTTACTATTGATCACTTGTAAACTCCACAATCATGAGCCAGAAATGCCTTTGAATGCAGACAGCAGCTATGCAGCACTGGCTCTGGCATCAGAGAATTTTAAGCTGCCCTGATCTGATGGTTGTTCGACTCGGTTCACTGTATTGCAATCATCAGCAGCTTTTGCTTTCTACACAATCGGGAAACTTGACCACAGTGGCTTTCATTTTGGACCAGATTGTTTAACTGTATGCCACATGGGATTGATAGTTCAACACTCCAAGACCTAAAGAGAGAAGCACCCTTTTATCTGGAATATCAATCTTCCATGACTCCTGATTCAGTGGTTTCTCAGAGACCGCTTTGTGTGAATCAGAGTTATTGTTTTCTGCCATATTAACAGCATCCACAATAGGCTTTGTATAGTACAACTCATAGGTCTCATAGGTCTCATAGGTAATTACTAGGCCAAGAAGAGCAAAGTCCATTACGGCCTGCCATATTAATATCCCGTTATACCTTGTTTAATCAAATAACCATCCAAAGTTTTCTTAAATTCTGTCATGGTAGAACTAGCCACCACCTCTATTGGCAGACCATTCCAGATTCTAGTAACCCTTTTACTGAACCAATTTTTCCTAATATTTGTACAGTAGGAGCGAATCTGTATTTGAAGTGGATGTGATCTAGTGTCATATAGCTGCATCCTTAATTCAAGTCCCAGTTGTTGCCATAAATCATCGTCCAGGAGTGCTCTATATACCATGCACATATCACCTCAGAGCCTACAGTACTCTAATGAATACATATCTAATTCACATAGCCTCTGTTGATAACATAATCCACCTAGGCCTGCCACATGTCTGGTAGCCTTCCTTTGCACTTGCTCTAGTGATTTTATAGTCCCTTTACCCCCTGGTGACCAAAATTGAGCACAGTACTCCAGGTGTGGGTGGACCAATGCCTTATACAATGGCATTACTGCTAGTCTAGCTTTGCTTTTAATATGCTTATTTATACAGTGCAAATGTCCACTAGATTTATTAATAATATGATTACAATGTGCCTTGAAACTCAAGTCACTGGTAATGTAAATGCCCAAATCTTTTTCCTCTAATGTCTCCTGTAGCACTACTCCATTTAACATGTATTTATAATGAATATTGTATTTCTCTAGATGCATAACCCTGCATTGATCAACACTGAACGTAGAATTATTACATATTGCCCAATGTTCCAGTTCTCTTAGAGCTAATTGTAAAATATCCGCATCCTCCTTGGAATTAATCATATAGCCTAATCTTGTATCATCTGCGAATTTGGATAACCACACTTGTGTCAAAGTTTGCATAGAAGAGATATATAAGTTGAAAAAGCAGGGGCCCAGGACTGAACCCTGTGGCACACCACTAGTCACCTCTACCCAATCCGACAGTGATCCCTTAACCGAAACTCTCTGCTTCCGATCCAATAGCCAGTTTTCTATCCAGAGAGAAATATTTGCATGTTTACCATACTTAATTAAAGCCTCAATCAAGAGGCCACGTGGAACTTTCTCGAATGCCTTTGAATAGTCAAAAAAAAATAACATCCACTGCATTTTGAGAATCAAGTGCTTGGCATACCTTACGGTAAAACTCCAACAAATTTGTCTGGCAGGACCTACCCTTTCTAAAACCATGTTGGTTATGGTCCAGATCTCCTGACACATTTAGTATATTGGTGATATATGTTTTAATAATAGCTTCCAAAATTTTTCCCAATATCGATGTCAGGCAGATAGGTCTATCGTTAGTTGCCTCCTGCCTTGATCTTTTCTTGTATATTGGGATAACTTCCACCTGCCTCCATTCTTCTGGAACTTCTTCCTTGTCAATAGAATTTTGGAATAGATATGTTACTGGGGCAGCCAGTACATCAGCCAACTCTTTTAACACCCTGGGGTGAAGGCCATCAGGTCCCTGCACCTTATTCTGGTCCAGGGCTTTTAGCCTATCACTCACATCCTTGACCTCAGTTACAAGTGGTGAGCCTACATCCTTAGCCTGGTGTTTTAAAGTGTTATGAGTTTTTGGATTATACACTGAGGCAAAGTATGAATTATAATAGCTTGCCATATCCTTGTCATCTAGTAGTAGATCGCCATTTGGTCTCTTTATGGGACCTATTGACTTGCTAGAACCCTTTTTGTTATTTATATAGGAGAAAAATGATTTGTAATTATTTTGAACTTTAGTTGCCAGTTTATATTCATAATCCTCTTTCGCTTTATGTATGCTTAATCTACATTTTTTAAGTTCAAGTCTATATTCTGCCCAACTTTCAGGCTGCCCACTTTTTTTGGCATTCCTATATGCCTTATTTTTACCTTTTATATTTTTAACTATTTGTGAGGTAAACCATGGAGTTTTTTGGGGGGAATTTGTAGTCTTCTTATAACTAGGGATGTATTCTTGTATCAGGGATTTGATTTTATTGCTTAAAGTGTTCCACATGTGCTGTAACTTCAATCCCCTGAAATCTGTCTGCCAGTCCCACAAGACAAAATGTTCGCTTATGCAGTTAAAATTTGCCCTGCTGAAACTATACTGTATATCATTGTCCTGCTAACCATCCTAGATGTGACCTTACTAATACTGAATTCCACCATATTATGATCACTGGAACCTAGGGGATGTAAAACCCCACAATCCTGAATATCATATTTCAGATTGCTAAGTACCAGATCCAAGGTATGAGCGCCCCAAGTTTGATCTTTGACATACTGTTCTAAACTATTTAGCAGAAAACACTCTAGAAATCTTTGCTCATTTAATGATTCTGCTTTGGGGGGATCCCAACTCAACCCTGGAAGATTAAAGTCACCTAACAACAATGAATTTCCAGCATGAGCAAAGTTTTGTATGCATTCTAGTAATTTAAGGTCATCTGACCAAGAGTTAGATGGTAGCCTGTATACCACACCCACATTTATTTTTGGCATTTGGGGGGAGGCTAATTTAACCCAGATGAATTCCGCTGTATCACATTTAATGATATCTACACTTTCAGATACAATATGCTCGGCTTTGTATAGGGCAACAACCCCACCCTTATAGAGTGGGCTATCTTTGTGATAGCGATGAAAACCAGGGATTTGTTTATCCCACGAGTCATCCTGTTTCAACCATGTTTCTGTAATATCACACAGACTAATGTGGTATTTATTTAAGGTAAACAACAGTTCATCTAATTTATTATTGAGGCTTCCTGCATTTAGTAACAGACAGTTCCAGTGTTCTGGCTGTACCGACCCCAGTTTTGTTGGTGTTTGAGATATACATCTCCCTTCCCCCCATCTGAAAGTTTAAAGATTTATCAGTTTTCTTTTTTAATATTTGCATACACTCTATCAATAGACAACTATCTGTGTTTTGGTGCCAGATACTTTTTGTCTGCTATTTTAGGGACAACAGGTGATGAAACAGACTTTCTCTAAGCTGCCTCTGTAGTGGACTCCAGCGCAGGTCACATCATAAGGGCCAATTGAGACATACTGATATGTTGAAGTATTACATCCACTGTTAGGTCTTCTTGTGGAGCATGAACCAGCATCCCATAGGCTCATTAGGGACAGTTTATTCATAGAGGATTATGCGGAGTTAGTCGGATATCTTTGCTCATAGCATCTTTTACACTGTGGTATGTAAAGCTTTAATTTTATGCTTTAGTAAATTATTCACTGCCTTGTGTGCAACATCTTTTGGAATTCTTTTATTTGGTTACAGTAGGCAGCTGCCTCTGGAACAGCTGCTCTAGCAGGTCCGGGTTGCACTTTTTTAGTTGATCTTCACAGAGAACTCCCTTTTTGCCATTCTCTGCCTCAGCATCTATGAGCTCAGGATTTATACTCAAATTCATCTACCAACATGGTATTTGAGATACATAGTATAGGCTGTATAAGTGCTGCAACCAACGACAGCACTTATGAAACTATTAACAGCATTGATGATGGTACCAACAACAGAACCTTCGGCACTGCCATGCCAGCGGGGGCATGGTGTGCATCAGCAACTGCTCTTTGAGGGCCATGCTTAACTGTTCATACAAGAGTTGCCACCAGGAAGTGATGGAGCAAGAGATGACAGCACTGGAAAAGACAATGTGGTCAGAACTGATGTCATCACTGTCTCCATCATAGTAGCTGAAGGTGCCAAGAGTGATGATAATACCTCAACCATGACATCGATACCCAAGGTCTGGAAACTGAGCTGTGATGTTTCAAAGGCATGAAAGAAGTCTGTTGTTGCTTTTTCTTTGTCTTAAGCTTATACAGCGATGAAACCAAAGAGGAAAATGTGCCTTTCTGAGAGGTCAACATGACAAGGACTGAAACCACTTCCGTTTTTTGTGGTGCCACATAACAGACCCTATGGGCCTCACCAGTCAGTGCCTGACAGTTAGTGTAATGCCAAACATTGTGACTGAGATGGAGATACACTGCACCTTTAAAGTGGGTGTCCTGAAACAAAATCTTGCTGCTGCAGTAACAATATTTTTGAAACTGGCTTTACCTAACAGAGAATAAAGCTTGTAGTAGGCTACCACAGTACCAAGAACACAAAAGATATTGATGGAAAATTATGAAAAAACTAAACCAATGTTAAAAAAACTGTGAAACTAATAACTTTTAGAGAGAAGCAAAATGGAAAATGCAAAAAAACTTGACAGAAAATCTGTTACAAGAAACAAGAAGTTCTGATCTCTGTTAAGGTAGACTGTGTGATATGCTGGTAGGAATAAAGGAACTGAAGAAGTTGGGGCACAGCTTTACATGCTGCTGACATGCACATTCGCCAAAGACCCCAAAAGTTCTAGGGTTGAAACTTTCACAGCTGCAGAAAAATCCTGGCGCAAGTGGGTTGCCACTTGCAGAGCCGCAGTTTTTCCTGCTGCTGTGGTATTTTCAAAGGTGGCACTGGTTTATGACCAGCTCCGTGATTTCTAGCAGCTTGCAGCTGCTAATGCCCTGCAGATGCTGGAAAATATTATGCCCAGTGGGACCAGGCATAACATCTCCTGCAGCTGCGGAGGACTGAAAATGCAAATCTTTGCAGCTGTAGAGATTTTGGACCATAACTGAAGTTGGGGAGTGGGATCTAGTCCTACTTCGTTTTGAAAATCAGCCCCTAGTTCCTCCAGCCTAAGATCAAAGGGTAGAACTCTATGGAGGAGACTGACTCTGAGAAGATTTGTCAGACTCACAGAGCCTTCTGTAAAAATATGTTTGAAAGTAAATTTTTCATATTTGGTGTAGTATGGAGCACAGGTAATATAAGGGAGTGATCCAGCAGAGAAAGAATTCCTAAGTCAGATGTGCTCAAGTATGACGTGCAGTCTTCACCTTTTGTTTTTGCTGTTTCTAGAAGAACTTCTATTACCAAGCAAGAAACCCCCTACAAACAATTAGCAGTTTGGTCCAGTGATGAGAGTGTATGCATGAGAACCATACGTCTCAACCTTTTGGCACTGAAATGTGGGGCACTGACACTCAAAATGAGGGATACATCCTCAACCATGAAGATACAAGCTGAAAACACTGTGGAAACCATTGTGTTTACTTTTAAAAAATGTATGTATTATTAAGCATCTTAAAATAGTATGAATTACTGCTCTAAAGTCTGGATTTAAAGCACATTGTCTATGTAGACAGCACCTTTTCCATGAGAGGTTGATGAGGGACAGAGCAATTTTGAGGGTAAAATGAGAGACATCCTTCATAATCAGGGACAGTGAGAGGTATGATGGGAACCAGAAGACCCTGATTCTCAACCCCACTGACCACTGCCACTTATTCACTACGTGCACTTGAACATGTCCAGTAACATCCCTGTGTTTCAGTGAATTAACTGTTAAACGGACATTGTCGACTGTTTTTGCATCATATTATTTCTATTTGAAAACTCGCCCTGTCTGATTGCTTACCTTTTCTAAAGTACATTGATGTGGTTGGTTATTTTATCTTCTTCCTTTCATAGTAGAATTGAAATGCATGCCAAGGGTGTATATACTAACCTAGTTTTATTTTAAATCCTTGATCTCTTCCTATTGCATGCTTCTTGAACATTAGAGTCACCCCCAAACAGTGAATCAGTTTCACTTTGTTGTTCTCGCTCAGACCAAATGTGCATGAAACCACTCTTATACAGCAAAAAGTGGATCCAGGGGACATATTAACATACAATAGTCTCCTCTCCTCTCACTGCATCTTGAGATGTAGACTGTTTCAGTGGTAAGAAAATACAAAATCACACATGCCACCACAATGCAAAGCATCATGGGCTGCATATGCAAATCACCACAGAATGTTATGCTGGTCCAACTTTAAGCAGAATTGCATGGTGCCGAAAGGCCTCTCACACAGATTGCAAAGGGTGCTAACAGAAGACATAGACACGTGTTTCGTCCTACCAGGACTCATCAGTATGCCTCGTCTGTTGGACACCCCAGTGGAATGGACCAGCTACCTAGGCAGTGTGCCTTGGATATGATTATGGTGAACCCATTAAAATAAAAAAATATTTAAAGACAAAGAACACTCTGTGATGAAAACACTGAGGCAAGGGTTACCCACATGCCCGCAGTGATTTTGTATTTTCTTGAAACTTGGCTTCCCAGCCAAATGCCCTTTGGTAACCTTGCCTCAGTGTTTGCGCACAGAGGTTCTTTTGTCTTTAAATTGTTTTTTATTTTAATGGGTTCACCACAATATATCCAAGGCACACTGCCTTAAGGGTAGCTGGTCCATTCCACTGGGGTGTCAAACTGACGAGGCATACTGATGAGTCCTGGTAGGACTAAACACGTGTCTATGTCTTCTGTTAGCACCCTTTGCAATCTGTGTGAGAGGCCTTTCGGCACCATGCAATTCTGCTTAAAGTTGGACCAGCATAACATTCTGTGGTGATTTGCATATGCAGCCCATTTTGCTTTGCATTGTGGGGGCATGTGTGATTTTGTATTTTCTTGAAACTTGGCTTCCCAGCCAAATGCCCTTTGGGGTAACCCTTGCCTCAGTGTTTGCGCACAGAGGTTCTGTGTCAGTGGTGTCCCCTGGTCCAGAAAAGGTGCAGTGAGAGTAGAATAAGGAATGTAAACAAACATGTTTTTGTGTGGTAATACCAGTATGGTTGTCTATCTGCTTTTCACTTTTTAAAAGAAAAAGGAATCAGATTCGAACTACTGTACCAGCTACATCAATAACTTCTATAGAATTTGACCAGTCATAACATCTATTTTTTAAAGTAGAGACTTTAAACTAAGGGGGTTTACAGTGTCCCTTTAAATAATTTTTCAACAGAATTTTCAGCTAAGTTTATTCACTGTTTCCTGCTTTCACTTCTTCTTATCAAGCTTCTAAATAAGTGCTACATGATCTTTGCAGCCCAGCTTCAACCTTAGCATTGTTAAAGAACACGGAAAAGGACTGTGCTACTTATCCTGTGAGCCCTCAACTTTAAATCTGTTCTTCTCCAAGACTACAGGTATGGTAATGTGGAATTTATGATTCTATAAATCAGTTTGAAATGGTTACCTGGAAGCAATTTCTAATTCCAAATGCAAACTGTATTAAGGAAGGCAAATTGAAAGTAAAACTCTATTTTACATTTGAGACCCAAAAATAATAGAACTCCGACAGTGCAATATGAGTGTATGCAGAATAACAAATAGTTTTTATTAAAAAAAATGTATCAAACAGTTGTCATCAAGGAAGTGTCCTAACAGTAGAAAAGATAAAAAAAAAAACCTGCAGGATTTTCAAAAGAGATTGGTCAGCCAGAATTTTTAAAGCAGACTCCTATCCTCATTATTAGACGGTCTAGCTGTTTACATGCAAAATGTAAAACTTGCACCAAACAAAATGCTACCTACATGATTTTGGGAGCACATTTATTTATTAAATTTTGTTAACCAGGAAGTCCACAGGGGTGACCCAGAGTTAGTTACATAGAGTTTGCAAATACAGGCAGGTAATACAGTGTAGGACATAGCGTACAAGATTACAATGACAGTATACAGTTTTCCTGGAAGACGGTGGTTGTGCACAGCACATTTACAGAATACAACAGTGGCAGGAGATAGATTTAGGGCACTAGACGCTTGAATACATACAAGTAATACAGTGTAGTATAGGGTACAGGATTATAAGGACTGTATACAATTTCCCTAGAGGGGAGCAGTTTTGTACAACACATTCACACAATTCAACAGTGGCTGCTGGTAGACTTAGGGCATTAGATTCATTTTTTTTGTAGCCAGACTGCAGGGGTGAGATTAGTTAGCCATCGGGACAGGAGCAGGGACTAAGGTTAAGGAGAAGAGTGCGCAGTCCCTTCTGAAATGTGGCTAGGGAGGGTGCTTCCTGAAGGTGGCCAGGGAGTTTATTCCATAATGTAGGGATTATGTGGGCAAAGGATTTACTGCCAGCTGCGGAGCTGGCCCTAGGGATTTCCAGGAGTTTTTTGCCTGAGGTGTGGAGTGGTCTGCTGGTCCACTTTGGGGCAAGTAGCCCGATTAGCCCTGCAGGAGGTTGGGCATCGAGGAGCTTGTAAGTCCAGCTTAGTAGGGGGTACCAGAGCCTGTTGTTCAGGGTAGGCCAGTTGAGTGAGGTGAGGGCTTTACAGTGGTGGGTCCTCGGGTGGGCTTTCATGGCAAAATGTGTGATTTTGTGGTACATTTGTAGTCTGCAGTGGTCAAGTTTTGCAATGCCAAGTAGGGTTGGGGCAGCATAGGTTAGAGTTGGGTGGAGGATACTCTGTGCAATTGCCAATCTTGTCTCCGGTATCATGTTAGCGCTTAGATGATAGAGGAGGCCAAGCTTTTGATGAATTTTTTTTATTGCCAGATCCACGTGTGGCTTCAGTGTGAGCCCCTGATCTAGTGTGAGGCCCAGGTATTTGAAGGACTGGACCACCTCGATTGTAGAGCCAGATATGGCAGCAAGTGGGAGAAGATGGGCCCAGGAGGGACCCAGGGATTTTGGACCGAACAGGAGTGCTTTGGTCTTATTAGGGTTAAGAACCAAGCAATTCTCAACTAGCCAAGTTTCAGCCTTGGTGAAGTCTGACTGGAGCGGGGCCCTAGGTCATTCAGGTGCAGCGCAGTTCTATAGAGTACTGCATCATCAGCGTACTGTACCATGGAGCTGCTCCCACAGTGGCAACAGAGGTTATTGATGAACAGGGAGAATAACAGTGGGCCCAAGATAGAGCCCTGTGGAACCCCCTCAGTTAAAGGCAGGGGTTCAGAGGTAGCCCCCCTCCACTTGACCTGTTGGGAGCAGCCAGACAGGTAATTGTGGAACCAATTCAGGGAGTGTTAGTCAAGTCCAAATTGACTTAGCTTTGTTAGCAGGAGTGGGTGGTCTACCAGGTCAAAGGCTTTGGTAAGGTTGATGAAGACAGCCCCTGTGGGGGTACCCTTGTCCAAGGCAGCTACGATGTCAGAGCTGAACTTAATGAGCGCAGTGTCAGTCCCATGCTTTTGTTGGAAGCCATGTTGTGAGGGGGCCAGAAGTCTGTTGGTTTCCAGGTAGTCCCTTAGTTGGCAAGACACTCACCATTACTGGATCTTTGCCAGGTGGCATAGGATAGAGATGGGTCTGTAGTGGCCTATTGTATCCCTAGCTCCACCCTTATGGATTGGGACTACATGGAACTGTTTCCAAATTTTGGGGACTACTTCATCCTGCAGGGATCTGTTTATGAGCAGAATGATAGGGTAGGCTATGACTGGGGCGGCAGCCTTGAGCAGCCTAGGGTCCAGTCCATCTGGTTCCGGAGAGCCATTGGGCTTTAAGGATTGTAGGAGGGGTAGCACTTCTTTGGCATTTATGGTCCTTAAATGGAAGTGGGGGGGGTCGGAGGGTCCTGAGATTCAGTGGTCAGGAGCCCTGTGTGCAGTGTGGGGGGCTGGTTCTTTATGTTCTCAGATCAGTGAAGAAGCGGTTGAAGGCTGCGGCAGGCTTGCCTTCATCGGCAAGGGTTTGTCTGTCGCAGGTTATGTTACCCTGCTGAGGTTTGTTTGTGTGTTTTAACAGGGAATTGATACTAGACCAGAAGGATTTGGGGTCTGACAGGGTTTGCCACTGGAGGGATTTGATGTAGTCCCTTTTTGCTGATTTTGAGGCTTTCTTGCACTGGTTCCTCAAAGATCTTTAGTCAGCTAAGTCTGCTGGGCTAGCAGAGCACCTGGCCTTTTTCCAGGCCTTGTCTCTGCCTTTCATTAGGGATTTTAGCTCATGTGAGATCCATCTGTGGCATTGGCCTTTAGCACGTCTTTTCCTTACCGGGGCGTGGAGGTTGGCCACCACAGAGAAAGTGCTCTGGAAGTACTGAGTGGCATCATCGGTACTGCCTAGAAGTCTAATTGGTGTCCAGTCAACATTTCTCAAAGAGCTCTAGAAGGCCTCAGCGGAGAAGCCAGAGAAGTCCCTGGCCACTATGAACCTGGGGGGAATCCTGGCAGGCCAGTTCTTCCAGATGCAGAAAGTGGGGGAGTGGTCACTCAGGGCATCACGCCAGCCACTTGGATGTTAGCAGAATTTGAGACTAGTATCCAGTTAAGGATGGAGTGGGTCCCTGTTTTTAGATTTTTGCCTGGTGACCTCTGTTATGACCTGGGTCAAATTTGCTTTGAGGAGCGAAGCCCTGTAAATTTGCTCGGTAGTGGGTTCCCACCTCAGGTTGAAGTCCCCTAGGACCAGCAACTCAGCAGGAGTGTATTCTGCTAGGGAGCGAGCTAAGTTCTGGAGTGCTGGGGTATCACCTGTGGGAGGGTTGTATATGCAGCCTATAGTTAGGTGTTTTGTGCGGCCCAGTACAATTCTGATAAATATTGATTCGAGCCCTGTGGAGCTTGGCAGGTCGGTAGGGGACAGGGAAGCCTCCAGTGAGGAGCTCACATAAATAAGGACACCCCCTTCCTTTTTCCCCTTTCTGTCCTTTCGGAAGGTGTCGTAGTGGTCGAGCTCCACATACATCATTTGTTTTGACGCATGCATCATTTTTTTACTCCAACTATGGCAAATTGTGCAAACTGTCGCAAAAACTCAAAATCCTTTTGAACACAGGGCTCTGGAGTTCTACCGCAACTAAGCAGACACAGACACAGAGCAGACAGGACATTTGCAGCTTCATCTGCCCCCTTTGAAAATATCCCTTCCCCAGCTTTAAAGTGTATTGAAGTGGATGTCAAGAATAAGGCACAGCATATTTAAATACAGAAATTGACAACTTTTGTTTTAAATTTAGGAATGACCACACAAACTTGGTCCGATGAACATTAATTTATTTAGTTATTTTATTTATTTAAAACTGGTAACTGGGAGAGGCACACTTAGCCGAGGCTCATTTCCAGGTGTGATCCAGGGGAAGGGACAGGGGAGAAGCACAATTACAAACAAAATACAACCAGTCAGGTGCTGTGGTTACATTAAGGATGACATAAATAGCATACGTTGTGTGCAATACAGACAAAATGGCAAAACATTACAAATGGAGAACATATGAATTAGCATACAAAACATCCGTGTAAATTGGGCAAACTTAAAGTGCATAGTGCCAGAGTGAGGGGAAGCTGAGCTGGTGCTGAAAGTTGGAGTCAGAACAGGTTGCTAAACATTAAAGAGGTTGCCAAAACTATGAGGTAAGAGGGAGGGGGAGGTAAGAGTGGTCAAAAGCCAGGCAAGGGTAAGGAAGGGTTCAGAAAGAGGTCTGACAGGAGCAGGGAGGAGGGGGTAAGAGTTTTAGCTGGCATCTAATGGAGAGAAGGGAGAGGAACAGACAGATGGAGGAGGATAGCAGGTTCTGGGGGGGAGGTATGAAAAGGCAGATTTCCTGGCTGAGGCGTGTTGGTGGGGAAGAAAGAATGTGCATGGGTCTCTTGAATGCAGGGAGTAGGAGGGGATGGGGGGGGAGATGGGATAGGTATGAGAGGAGTGTGACAGGGTGACCACCTGTCCTGGGATTCTACCCTGGTGAGGAGACTTAGGTCTTCCCCCTACCCTCCCCAAATGAAATCTAAGGCCTAGAAGCCTTGAAATGTGCTGGTTTGCTGGCTATAATAAGAGGAACAAGCATTTGTCAATGCCGAACATTCGCTTGCAGGTATTTGCAGTGGTATTTGGCACTTGGACATGGCTTAAAAAAATCAGTGACAAAGAAGTACAAGCATTTGTCAATGCCGAATGTTGCTTGCTTCTATGTGCTGTTTAGGTATTTGGAAGTCATTGGAGTGCAAATATTGAAAATTCACGAACTTACGAGCGTGCATAAGAACTGCGCAATGCACGCTTGTAAAACAGTCATTTTTAGAATTTTTTTCACCAAATTTTCAACATAGCCATTTTAAGACCTCTGCTAATGAACAGTGTCGCTGGATTTTCTTAATGTGTCCCATACATTGATTTCGCAGACACCGACACGCGCATTGTGCACTACATGGGTGGAAACACATTTTGGGCAGGATGTGAAAATGACAGCTGTACTGCTCATAAGGAGGTGTGGTAAAATGGCAATGTTGAAAATCTGTAGTGAAAATATTGAAAATTTGCAAACTTACAACGCGCATGAGGAACTGCGTAACGCCGCTCAGAAACAGTCATTTTTAGGAATTTTTCACCAGATTTTCAATATAGCCATTTTAAGACCTCTGCTAATGAACAGTTTCACTGTGATTTTCTTAATGCGTCCCATACATTGATTTCGCACACCGACTGCACCATTGTGCGCTACATGGGCGGAAACACATTTTGGGCAGGATGTGAAAAATGACAGCTGTACTGCTCATAAGGAGGTGTGGTAAAATGGCAATGTTGAAAATCTGGAGTGAAAATATTGAAAATTCACGAACTTACGGCGTGCATAGGAACTGCGCTGGCACACTGCAGTAAAACAGTCATTTTTGGAATTTTTCACCACATTTTCAACACAGCCATTTTAAGACCTCTGCTCATGAACAGTGTCACTGTGATTTTCTTAATGTGTCCCATAATATTGAGTTCAAGACACCGACTGTGCCATTGTGCGCTACATGGGGAAACACGCTTTGGGTGAGATGTGAAAATGACAGCTGTACTACTCATAAGAAGGTGTGGTAAAATGGCAATGTTGAAAATCTGGAGTGGAAGACAGTACTCAAGAAAACCTACGAAATGCATGAGGAACTGCACAACGCACGCTCGTAAAACAGTCATTTTTAAGAATTTTTTCACCAAATTTTCAACATAGCCATTTTAAGACCTTTGCTAATGAACAGTGTCACAGTGATTGTCTTAATTTATCCTATACATTGATTTCGCACACCGACTGCTCCATTGTGCGCTACATGGGCGGAAACACGTTTTGGGCAGGATGTGAAAAATGACAGCTGTACTGCTCATAAGGAGGTGTGGTAAAATGGCAATGTTGAAAATCTGGAGTGAAAATATTGAAAATTCACGTAACTTATGAGCCTGCATAGGAACGTGCAGGCGCCAGAAACAGTCATTTTTTTGGATTTTGACTAAATTTTCAAATATGGGATTTTGGGATCTTCTCATGAATGATGTCACTGGTCATGAGATTCAGGCCAAGGGGCAGTGATTTCACGCAGTGAATGCGAAATCACCCTTCGGCCCGAATAACGCCATGACAGTGACATCATTCATGAGAAGGGGTCCCAAAACCCCATGTTGAAAATTTGGTGCAAAAATTCCAAAAAATGCCTGAGACATGCAATAAAGTTGAAAACCCCTATCTAGCCCATTATACAGCTTACCGCATTTCCTCAGTTCGTGGGTCGGCTTTGAAGAGTGCAGACATAGCCCAGTCCACCAAGATCGCCACGCCGGGCTCCGGAGGTAAGTATGGGGTGAGGAGGGGTGTGGGAGGCGGGTGCGAGTGGGTGGTGCGGGTTGTGGGAGGGGGGCCTGGGAGAAGCGCCGGGGACCGCTTTTCCAATTTACAGGTTTAAAAAAACAGACTTACGGGGACATTTGCCATGCTGGGGTGGCCCTACGCGGGCAGAAGGATGGCTGGGGCCGTGGAGCCGATGGGGGATTGGGCACCCCTGCCGGCAGACAACACAGGACGCTGCCACGCTGGGGTGGGCTCTCAGCATGGCAGCAAAGATTTGGGGGGGGCGGCATGATGCGGTGCTGTGTATGACAGTGGTGGTTTTCTTTGAAGAGAAGACCACCGCTGTCATACACAACACCACGTCCGATTGGTGCAGGACTGCCACGCCTGCTCAATGGAGCAGGGGATTGCAGGAGAGGTGCACACCTCCAAAGTGTCCCATTCTCCCAAGACGTTCCTTGCGCATGCGCGCAAGTGAACGTAAAAACAGCTGGCTGAATAAAGGGCTGAAGTGCTTAGAAAGAGTAATGTGCCGAAGTTCATGATGTACCTTATGAAATAAATCTGCATACTGTTTATGGCTTATGATAAATATTATAAATAGAAGAAAGTATGGGGTGGTGTGCGTAAGGAGAAGTTAACATACACACAAAGGGTTAGATGCTACATAAACCCCAAGAGCAAAGCTCCAGGGGTTCGTACACAGCACCTAACCCCGAGGGTGTGTTTAAACTTTGAGATTCACACACACTGCCACATATCTTGTTTTATATAATTGCTGGGTCTCCCCTTTTTATGTTGGTTTGTGCTTGTGTACCAGCCTACATATTGCATTAGTAGCAGATTTGGAGGCGCAGTCGCTGCTGGGCGAATGCTGGGCACGCATCAGTAGGTGCGTCCCTCATTCCCCAGTAAGCCAGCATGTAGGCACCACACCAGGAATTCATAATGTGGTGAGCACATCTAAGAGAAGGTCCGCTGCAATGAGAACCAAGTTCGTCATGCAGTGGCACCAAAACATGCCCTCCCTATGTGCCTTTGCTGGTGAAGCCCTTCAATAAACATGGCAGTGCTGACTGGCGCCGCATGGAGAAACGACTTCAGGGGTGCCCAGTCCCTCTGTCAGCATCCCCCAACCCACTTCATTTGCCGATGTGGGAGCCCACTCCTCATCGGCATAATGCACCACTCCCTATTTAAAGCATGTACTGAGGGGGTGGCCATTCCCTCTCAGCGTCATGTCCCCCCTTCCCAGTTTAATTTGCCGACGGGGGAGCAAACTCCCCGTCAGCATAATGTCCCCCCCATTTGTTGTGTGCCAATGAGGGTGCCCAGTCCCCCACTGGCTACAGAACCCTCCCAAAAAAAAACAGTCAGGTGGCACGCTGGGAGCCCACCCCAGCATGCCAAATGCCCCTGTAAAACAAAAATGGTCCCACGATATATATATATTTTTTTTACAACCTGCAAACCAGAAAACAGTCCCTCATCGAGTCCAGTGCCCACCCTCTGCGCACCTTGCCTCCTCACCCCATACTTACCTCCGGAGCACGGCATGATGATCTTTGGTGGACCGGGAACATGTCTGCACTCTTCAAAGCCGACTGCGAACTGAAGAAATGCCGGTAAGCTGTATAATGGCATAAATAGGGTTTTTTCCAACTTTGGTGCATATCTCAGACATTTTTGGGAATGCTGGCACCAAATTTTCAGCATAGGGTTATTGGGACTCCTCCCCATGAATTCAGTCACTGTCATGGCGTTATTTGGTCCAGAAAGGTGATTTTGCAGTCACTGCGCAGAATCACCTTTCAGGACTGATTAATGAAGTGACAGTGCCACTGTTCATGGGGGGGGGCCCTCAAAAAGCCTATGTTGCCAATTTGGTGAAAACAATCCAAAAAATGGCTGTTTTACAAGCGTGTGTTGTGCAGTTTCCACGCACGCTCGTAACTTCGTGAATTTGTCATATTTTCACTCCAGATTTTCAAAATTGGCTTTTTTCCACACCTCCTTATGAACAGTACAGCTGTCATTTTACATATCCTGGCCAAAATGAGTTTTCACACGTCCGGCGCAGAATAGCGCGTCGCTGAGCGAAATCAGTTTTTGGGACAGTCTGAGAAAATGACGGTGACATTGTTCATGAACAGAGGTCCTAAAATGCCTATGCTGAAAATTTGATGACAAAAGTCCATAAAATGACTTTGTTACAAGCGTGCATTGCGCAGTTTCCACGCATCCTTGTAACTTCGCAAATTGCAATATTTTCATGCCAGATTTTCAACACTGGCATTTTTTCACACCTCCTTATGAACAGTACAGCTGTCATTTTTCACAGCCTGCCCAAAATGTGTTTCCGTACCTGTGGCGCACAATGGCGTGGTCACTGTGGGAAATCAACTTTTGGAACAGATTAACAAAATCACAAATCCCACTGTTCATGAGAGCAGGTCCCAAAATGTCTATGTTGAAAATGTGGCTAAAAAAATCCCAAAAATAATTGGGTTACAAACATGTGTTGTGCAGTTTCTATGCATGCTCATGACTTTCAACGTTGCCATTTTTTTACACCTCCTCATGAACAATACAGTTGTCATTTTTCACATCCTGCCCAAAATGTGCTTTCGTCCCTGTGTTGCTAAATGGCATAGCCGCTGTGCAAAACCACCTTTCAGCTAACAAACTGATTGTGCTGCTCTTCACGAGGTGGGATCACAAAAACCCTATGTTGAAAATTTGGAGTGAAAATACCAACAAACACCTATGACGTTAGGGTTTCCAACTGTAACACCCCACCCTGTAGAGACCGACAGGCGTCAGGGGTGTGACTTGGGATCATTGGCTGTAATGCTCATGCCATTCCACCCCCACCCTGCAGCCAGTGACAGGCATCGAGATGTGCCTTGGAGTGTTCGGCCATAAAGTTCACCCCATTCTCCTATACTGCACCTGTCTCAGCATATTTCCTTATGGAATGCGGTAAGTGTAAGGCCCAAAGACCCCAAAGCACACCACAACACTTGTCAGTGTCTACAGGGTAGGGTGAGGTAAAATGGCATGACCATTATAGCTGACGACCCAAAGGCACACCCCAACGCCTGTCAGTCTCTGCAGGGTGGTGGTGGGGTTGGCGTCAGTTCAATACTTCACTGCCATTCCTATTATGCATCTCTAACTCCTGCACTACCAATGCCAATGCCAGTGAGACAACATTCGGCATTGACAAATGCCTGTTGGCCACAGCAATTATGTAAAATAGCAGCTGTTCCAGTGTGGCCATGCTCCAGTTCAGTTTTCGGCAGGTGAGTTGGTCGACAGATTATCATTTTCAGACCTTTTACAGTTTTAAAAAAATATATATTGTGCTATCCTCTATTTGGAGAAAATAAAACTTTTTTTTAATTTTTAAGTGACTTGCCACCCTGTTTCTCTGGCAGCTGAGCATGCAAAAGGAAGCAGTGAGTCAGGAAAGAAGACACTGCAGCAGTTGCATGTGCAGAGCGAGGGGAACTGTGCATGTGTTTGCTGTTATAAACGCTCCTTTATAAAGACAAATTATGGCACGGCCTCCTTATGGAAAAAAGGGGAGACCCATTAATTATAAAATAATATTAAATAATAAATTTAATAATATTAAAAATAAAGTGCCTCTGTGCAAAGGAACAAAGTGCACAGGAATAAATGTACAAGGTGATGAAAATCCATATATGCCAGCCAACATGAAATAGATGAAGCTATGGGACAGCATATAAAATAAGGTGCCTTTTGAAAATGAGGCCATCATTAGCATTGAAAATGTATTGGATCACAGAAAGTGATTACCCTTAAGGTATTAACTGCAGACGTTTATAGCCCTGTTATGAGATGATAGGGACTTGTGTGAAAAAAAGGCCGTATAATAATCGAAGTATACCCTGAAAAGAAACATTTAAATAAAAAGGAAATGTTCTCCTGTATGGCTTTGCATAGAAAATAGAATGGTTAGCTGGCTTAATTTATTATTTGTTAGACCACACTGTTCAAACAAGTAAAAACCCAGTCTAAAATAAGGAAGTGGGACAGCTTTCTTTTCTGTCTCGATACAGAAAGCCACCTGAGCTAATTTTGTTCTTGCAGTCCTTCTTGTGGTGGCACGAAAAGGAATAAGGGTGAAGTTAAGAAAATAAAGTTGTTTCATCTGTAAAAAGGGGAAAGGAAAAGAATAAGATAGGAGCGGCAATCCCCTTTTTATTTTATGTACCCTATATTCTCATGTTTGCTGCTCCTTGTCCTTAAGAGTGTTGTACAGTCAAACGCTGTACTAACATATAAAATATGATAGCAAGCAGCGGTATTGTTTGCCTGAAGCCACTGAGCTCGCTAAGCTAAAAACATGCCGCTGTAGTGATTTTGAAATGCAGCTTTGTTTCTTGCCGTTTGCGGCTCACCCTTGTTTATGATGCGGCTCGGCCAAATTATCATTGGCGACTTTTGCCGCAAGTTTAGATAAATAAATGAAGCCCCAAAGTCAGAGGGGCAAAGTCTGTGGCAAGAATGGAGAGGAGTTTTATTATTATTGACTATCGCTTTTGCAATAGCGCTCTCTCTCTCTCCCTTTCCACTTCCAAGTGTACACCTAAGCATTAATCCACGACAAAGAAGGGCTCTACTTAAGCAATAAGGCATGACAGGGGGTGTGTTATGGTGGCTAACGGCCCACCTCAGGCTGGGTTGAAGCACGAGGCATAGCTGAGGGCTTCCACCACCCGAGAAGGGCCATTAGCCCACCATAACACACCCCCTGGAGTGCCTTATTGACATTATGAAATGGGTCATTTTTAGAAAATGTTACCCATTTTTAAACATAATACTTTCAGCTGGGCCATTGTGCTGGGATAATGGCCCAGCTGAAAGCAGCTCTTGGCCAATCAGAATTCAACATTCTTTCTACCCATTTCATAATAGGGAATTAATGCCTGGTGGAGGGGGGGGGGTTGAGGCATGAGGCCAAAGGCTGAGTACATCCAACCACCAACCAGGCATTAATTCCCAAGTAGAGCCCGACTTTGGAGTGGATTAATGCGTTGTAACATGGCAAGCGCTGATTGACTACTGTTAACAGTGACATTTATATCCCAGATACAGGAACACCAATTCATAATATTGTGTGCTGCTATATTTTGTGGTGTTCAAGTCTCTACTTCTGTTACTACATGTGTATGTCTTACGGGCACGTGCACGTTCTGAAGGAGGTATCTATTTATATTGTTACTGGTATTTCTTCACGATTAACAACGTGAGTTTAAAACAACTGTCGTGGCACATCTAACGTCGTACAGTCAGTTTGATTTTGATGTGAACAGCTGTTTTCTGTCTTTTGTTTGGTTTGCATTTCTACTTCAATAGAGCATTGTAGGAAGATAAGGAATATTTTACATATGTCTAAGTTCACTTCATTGCACACAGCGCAGTATGCAAATATTACTTATCTTCCCACAATGCTCTGATTGTTTCTAGTTCTCCCCATGAACACTCGTACCACTTAGAGTCCCGGTAGCATGGTCAGTCTTGTGATACCTCCTACTTCATTAGCTGGCATTGTATTACACTCTTTTACTGCATCGGTGCCTGTCGCTGTCTCTAGCCATCCATTTCTGACGTGTCCCGAGGAGTGCGCTCCACATTTCTGTGGCTCATGCACAGCGATAACCACAGTCTAATGCTTTTCTCTGCTTGCTTCCGATGCCAACACAGCATCTATCATGGATTAAAGCCATGTTTGTGTTGTGCCACCTGACTCAATTCGTCCAATTGGCTTCCTTGTTTGTACTCCTCTGATTTTCACCATGTTACAATGTGTGCTGTATCCCCCTTCATGAGACACTGTTAGTGTCTACAGCCTGGCACCTTTAGTAAAATAATAACTTCACCAGGCTCCTGCAAGAGAAGCTGCTATATTATTCAGGCTCCCTTCTCTCTCAAATAACATAAGAAGATAGCTTGACTGCGCTAATGAAAACTGGCCCATTTTTGTCTGAGGGCCAAAATGAAAGTTAAGCTGATGGCTTGAAAATGCAGCCATCAGCATCCTTGATAGCTGGACTTTCAGCTCTGTACTGTGTGCCCTGCCATTTTATTGTATAGCAGCACATAAATATATGTGGGGCATATGTTTCTGTTACTTGAGACACTGTCTAAAACAGCAAGATAAATACACATTGTCCTTACCAGCCAGTTTGTTTCAGGGATTGAATGCCAGTTCAGGTGCCATCTATAGGACAGCAGCAGCCCCTAGTGGCCGATATATATAGCTGACTTGCTGTCAATCAAAAGCCATGTTTACACCGCGGCAGCGCTGTAGCATGTATGCCGCTCCCTTCCCGATGCACCATCTACAGTTCCATTTACACAGCCCATTCTCACAGTGCTGTAGGTCACTCCAAGGAGGGGCTGTGAATTCATCGGAGGCTGATTTTTAAAACAGCCTTTGTAGCGAAGCGAGTGAGGCAAAGGTTTTACACTGCCATTTAATGGGCTCCCTCCACTACTGATCCTACAACTGAGCATGAGTTGATGCACTGCAAAGTCAACAGTGTAAACAGGGCTAAAGAGTCATGGAATGTTTCCCACCTTTACTTAATTTTATTTCTCTCCTGAGAGGTCTTCTGTTCTTCTGCATACCTTCATTAACATATTATATGATTGGAAAGCCCTCAAACATTGTATAATTTAAAAAGAGGGCCTAAATTAAGAAGTTTAAAACTGTATGATGCTGGTGTCACTTGACCACAGGAGGCGGGTATTTAAAGCCTACCTGAGCAGACAGAAAGTTAGATAGGGTGGTCAGATGGATACTGACTGAGGAAGGTGAAAGACCTCCCAGTAGTGTGTGTGCTTCCACACTGTTCATACATCTTGGTTTTAAGATTCACACTATTAGGCTGAAGAAAAAGCCTTGGACACTGCTGCGGCGAAGCAGTTGTCATTTGATTTATTTTGACTAACCTTTTGTTTTCTGTATAATTTATTTATTTTATCTGATTTTGAAATAAGATGACAAATGCCTTTTGGCATTTTTTATGCACCTGACTTGATGTCTGCCCAGTTTTGTGTATCCTAATCCCAAACCCGCTACAGGGAGGGACCCAAACCAATATTTAGAGATGAGGGAAGCACAGTGGGACTGGCGATGTAAAGGGTACAGGGAGGATGGATAGTGACGAGTAAAGGGAGCAGTTGTGAGTACAAGAGGGTGAGTTGGTAGCAAGGAGGCAAAAGGCACTGCGGAGTGTGTTCAGTCTGGCAAGGGAGGTGGAGGGGCAGTGCCATAAACCACATCCACATAGTGGAAAACCAAGAGAACCATTTTGGTGACCAGCTCTCAGTGGACCTAGAGAGAAAGGCAGTCCTTATTGTGGTGCAGGGCACTGAGTTTGGGGTGGAGTTTGGCATGGATGGCATCAACATGGGCAGAGATGTCAAGCCTGCTCTCTAGCCACACACTGAGGTACTTAAGAGTTGGACTACTTCAAGTGGCATGTCCTTCATCATGGAGAAGAGGTGGAGGCGTGCAAGCTGTACCATCTTCTGGCTGGTACCAAAGATCATAGACACTGTTTTCTTGCATTGACCTGAAGTTGGATGGACTGGAACCAATGCAGAACAGTGTGAAAGTCTTGCTGAAGCAAGACTTCCAGAGATGCACAAAAAGGTAACAGGTATAAAGAACTGTGTCATCTGCATACACATGAATATGTGCATTGGCACAGGTGGAGGGTATGTCGTTTAGGAAGATGGAAAAGAGGACTGGACCCAGAATGGTACCCTGTGGGACCCCAGACTGGATGGGGGTAGTGGGGAGATGGCACCGCCTACCTCTACTGACTATTGACAGTTCAAGAGGCAGGAATGGAACCAGTCAACAGCGAGGGGCTGAGAGGCTGGTACAGTTCAGCTTATGCAGAAAGAGTGAGTGGCATACTGAATCAAAGGTTTTGGCCAGATCAGTGAAAATGGCAGCTGTATTCTTCCCCTGATCCATCGCTGAGAGGACAGGGTCTGTGACTTTAAATAGGGTGGAGATGGTAGAAGGATCCTGTCTAAAGCCAGAAGCTGTAAGAGTGTAGGAAGTCTGCAAGCTGTGAACAGACTAGTTTCTCTTGCAGCTGTGCAAGAAAAGGGAGGAGGGAGACAGGGCAGAAGTTGTCAAGAGTCAAGAGATCACCCTCTCTGCGGAGGGGAGGAACCTTTGCAGTCTTTCAAGACTGATGGACAGTGCAAAGGATGAACGAGAGATTTAGAAGGTGAGTAAGGGGGAAGGCAATGGCAGGAGTTGACAGATGGAGAAGTTGAGGGTCCAAGTCATCTGAGCTAGATATGGAAGCATTGAGTGAGGAAAGGGTGAACAGGGTCTCCTGGGGAGTGATGTAGGGAAATCAAACTCCAGAAGGGGTGAGGTAAGGAAGAGGGAAGAGAAGGGGAGAGAGGAGTCGATCCATGAGGTGGGACGGAGGGGAGAGCAAAAGTTGAAAAAAACTCATTGAAGTGAGTAGCAACAGAGGGAATGTCGGGCACTGGTGAGCCATTAACCAATCAGACAAGCAGAGGAGTGGGCTGGGAGTCAGAAAGGAAGTGAAACAACTTCCAGAATTTGGCTGAGAAATTAAGATTATTCTGGAGGCTGACCTTGAAGCAGAAGGACTTGGCAGTATGAGCAACCTTAATGCAAGAGTTCCTAAGCACTCTGTAAGAGAGGAGGTTCGATAGGGAGTGAGATAATTTACACCTGGCCCAGGCTTGGTCATAGGTCTTGCATAAGTCAATGAGACCGAAGATGATCTGGGGTGGTGAGAGTTCCTGATGGGGGCATGCTTGTCCCAGACAGAAGTAAGTATTGAGTGGAAGAGGGAGAGGGTCATTTCAGTGTCTGGGGCAGTGAGCATGGAGGACCAATCAGTAACAGCCAGGTTGCTAACTAGAGCTTCTGTGTTCAGTGACTGAAGGGACCAGGACAAGATGTATTTTGGGAAGGAGGGAGGAGAAAGCCTTTCCTGATACAGAATGTTATGCAGTGGTCACTGAAAGAGTCTGGCAATATACTTGCGGCAACAATGCGTTGGAGGTGTGAGGTGAGTACCCAGTCCAGGAGGGTATGGTTTGGTGTGTGGGGATTGAGTTGGATGGGTTGTGTGAGGAGCTGTGAAAGGTTAAGGGACTCAATCATCTCAGTGGTTGGCCTGGAGCTTGGGGGAAAACCAATTAATGCTGAAGTCACCCAGGAGGATTAGCTCACCAGCAGAGGAGTGTGAGGAGAGAGTGGAGAGTGAGTCCATCAGAAAAGAGGGGGTAATTTTTGGTGAGACATGGAAAGCACCAGTAAAAATGAGAAGTGAGGAGAGAACTTAAGCTAGCAGAAACTCGGTGAAAGAGGGTGCAGCCTTCCTGAGCATGGTGGTGCAAGATAGGTTTTGGCAGCGTAACCTACCCCATAAGGAGCAAAGGAAACTGAATTTGTTAACTAGTCTGGAGTTTTACCATGTAGTGCTGTGTGAAAGAAAACATACCAGCTATGCATTCTCCTTGTTGTAAAATAAGCATTTATTCGATATACAGTAAGTGGGCCCTCAAAGGAGGAAGACTTCAAACCCGAGGCTAGATAAGCATCCAGAGTAAACAGAACTATAAAGGGGTCTACCTGTCCAGTTAGCTGTTGGTGGAAACAACCTGATGCACCTAAGGTCTTCTTTCTTCCCTATGCTCTTGTATTTCCCTTCACTCTTCAAATCTCAACTCAAAACACACATCTTTTTCCCTGCTCTTAAATTCTAAACACCTAATCAGTTTCCTCGATTTTGTTATCTGATGTTTACCTAGTGGTGCTCTGTCTACTGATGATAGCGCTGCCAAAGACTTATGACTATTCATTCTTCTGTTACACTGACTATTTATTTATTTATTTAATTTTGGTAACCGGGTAAGTCCACTGAGACCAGACGTCCCTTTTTCAGGGTCGACCCGGAGTTAATTACAGGTAACATAAAGCATTACATTTAAACATTATACATATCACAAGTACATGAAACAGGTCATACAGCAAGTAAGATCCAAAATATTAGTCAGTTGCAACACATAGCTTACAATCAACAGCAATAGGGAGTCAGAGACAGGCTATACATTGTGTTTTAAGAGACACATTGCGATTTAAGTACAACCACGTTTTTGTCCTAAGGATAGAGATCTTATCATTTGTAACAGTAACATTGGCTCAAACTCAGTAGTGTGACTTGAGTTGCTTTTTGTAGCCTCTCAGGGAAGTAGAGGACTAGATACAGGAAGGGAACAAGTTCCATAGGGAGGGGTTGGATGTGGAGAAGGATCACGCTCCACCAGAGGTCCTAACTCCTGGCACCTGGAGAAGATTGAGTTTTGAGGACCTCAAGGATCAGCTACACAGCTTCAGTTGCAGCACATTTTTGAGGCTGGGGAGGAGGTACTATCCTGCATTATTTTGAAGGCTAGGCATAGGGAGGGGTAGTTCAGTTTCCCTTCAAGTGACGGCCACCCAAGGGACCTCGGGACTAGACAATGGTGGTCATGGGACTGTGCTGAGCTGGCAAACCTGGCTATCCTGTGACAGAGGGACCTGATCATCTGTAGTTCTGTGCTCCTGAGTGAGTGTAGCACAGGGGCCCCATGGAGAAGGGTAGGGAGAAGGGTGCTTTAAGCAATTCTAGTCCGGAATACTGTGGTGAGGAAGGGACTGAGCCAGTACATTAGGCTTACTTTTTGATTAATTATTTTGGTTAGGTATTT
The DNA here is from genome assembly GCA_016271365.2 of Neoceratodus forsteri. Classification (NCBI taxonomy): domain Eukaryota; kingdom Metazoa; phylum Chordata; order Ceratodontiformes; family Ceratodontidae; genus Neoceratodus; species Neoceratodus forsteri. Next base: position 9,317,669 of record JADMNL010000042.1, read on the forward strand.
AATGTGAGTTCTAAAAAAGCCCTCTTGGTCAAGGTGGACCCCTAGGTTCTTAGTGGAGTTGACCACATCAACCTTTGTTTGATCAGAGGCGTAAAGTGAAAGTATTGCAGAGTGGTCCAAACCAAGATTCCTTGGCCCAAACAACATAGCTTTAGTTTTTTTCCCATTGAGAATGAGTTTATTTGAGTGGAGCCAGCTCTCAAGCGACAGGAGGTCTTTGCCTACTTGCTCATTCAGGTTAGTGGAGTTTGGGGTGGTTCAATAGAGTGCTGCATTGTCAGCATATAGAGTGATGCTGGCCCCTCCAGAACGTTGGGGGAGGTCCTCCTAAGTAAAGATGAACCCATGAGAGAGTGTGGATTTACTTGAGAATTAATCCATGCCTGGGGGAGGGGTTATTATTGCTTATCCTAATTTCTCTCTCTTTTTCCCTCTCTTCAAATAACTTTACTAGCATGACAGGCTGTATAGGGGATAGGCAGTGTGTTTGTGTGATGCAGTTATTTATCTACACGAGAGCAGTTTGACCTCAGGTAACCTCACAAGTGACATAAGTCATGAGTGATGTGTCTGAAGTCAGACTGCTCAAGTGTAGATAAATAGTGTATAATACAGTTCCCCATTACATGTCCTGTTTATACAATACATTGGAATGTTTTTGAGGGGGGGATGTTTGGCTGGTAGTGTTTATCTAACCTATGCGTGATAAATTCCAGGTTCTAAAATTTATCACACACTTATGTAGAGATAACATTTTTGATAAGATTGGTTATGTATCCACACGTATTGTATAAACAGGTACTGCCAAAGTCAATATAAACCTATTCATAAGGAACGTACAATGCACTTTAGTACTCTTTCTCTCTCTCTCTCTCTCTCTCTCTCTCTTCCTGTTTAAGTTATCTTCTTTTACGTAATTGCATATTTACTTTCTGATATCACTGTATTTTTACCCACTGAAAAGTGCTTTGATAAATGATTGTATTGTGTGTTCATCTGTTTGTGTTATATGGTAGGTAGGGACCAATATGGTGGTTAAAAACCTTTCTAATTCAGGCCAAATAGCAGAAACTCTGCCACAGAGGAGGGCATTGGGTGACTCTTCTATACTCCACCCAGCGTATATACCAGTATTTGTGAACAATCCTGGCCCTCAGACCTAGCCCCACTGTCCTACCCAGTGTTGGAATTAAACATTATGAGCATCGGGAGCTAGGAGTCATATCTTTAAACTGAGACCCTCTTCCCATTATAAGTCAATGGTAGTGATATATGAGCTACCGGGCTCAATTCAGAGCTGAACCCTGGCAAACTTCCCTGTAATTCTAACACTGGGACTTCTGCCAAACTAAGTGTGTGTGTGTGTGCAGGGAGGGTGTACTGAGTCATGTGGGAAGAAAAGCCCCAGTGCTCTCCCAAATTAAGTGGGGTAGCATTGGGTCTAGTGGGCTAAAAACAGATTCACAACTGATTGTGTTAAAATGTGTCAAATAAATGCACATACAGTCGCGTTCTTTGTTATATTTTAACTGTCTTCAGCTGTGTATCAATAACTGATTATGTGATAAGTGTTGCCTTTATTAGGTACTGTTTCAGAAACAGAATCATCTTGTAAATGGGAATGCATTATCTTCTAGTAATCATATCCTGTTTGAATATTTATAATTAGCTAAATACAGAACTGTGAGCTAGAAGATCCCAACTCCGGTTCATCACATACATGTAAGGTATCCTTTGTACCAGGCTCTATGTGCTGGATTCTAGGTTTATAAGTCTTGTACCTTAACATGCAATTTGTGTAATGATTATCTAAATTGTTATCCTGTCTCTGTATGTAAATTGTTGGTTCCTATTGAATATAGTTAACTCCAGATCACCCCTGAAAAAGGGACATCATGTCTCAGTGAGCCTACCCAGTAAACAAACTTCAATAAAATAAACATCACCGTCATTGGCTTGCCATATGATTTTGAGCAAGTCACATGACATACCTGTGCTTCAGACCATTCCCAGCAGTCACACTGGGTAGAGGTCGGAGTCACAAGACTTTGGCAAATTGGCTACCTGAAGGTTAGTGCTTAGTACTGACGCAAAGGCGATCGATGAGAGGAGATACTTGTTGATGATCGCAACACTTGCGAGACAATTGGCAGCATTACTATAGCGCATTTTCCTATCAATGGAGCACACAACAACAGTGCTAACAAGCAAATCCCCTCACTTTGATATGCATCTTGACAGGACTATCCTGAGAAAGAAAACTGTAACTCCCGCCAAAAAAATAGAAAACTCCCTTCTAGTACCCAGCTAACTGCCAGGCTAGCTAGATTAACTAAAAATATAGACATTAAATATATAGGCATTAGACTGCATCTAGTAATGCAGCTTGCTACACAGTATGTGCCACACATGAATAGTAAACCACCTGGAAGAATACATGTCACACTGAACAATCAAGTTAACTCATATTACATACACATACACACTGATATTCCGTATTGTGTTAGAGGTTTATGTAAACATTAAAAACTAACAGATAAAACTATCTTCTGAAAACATCCCTTAACACAAAACAAATGGTGCCTGCTGATTTTTATCTTTTTCTGCTTCATCTATTTATTGTATTTACCCCCACTCCAGCCCCCAGAATCTCACCTCATTTTGGTTTGTCTGCTGCCCCCGCTGTCTGCTAGACACGCTTGCCACCAGCTTTTCCAGGTCTGTCAGTCTAGGTCTGCCCTTCCTGGGGGCTCCCTCAACTGCCACCAGAGGCCATCAGTGGCACATGAAGGCCACTGATGTTGCTGAGGGTGTGTGCATGCTATTTCTGTGGGTGAAAGTTGTGTAACGTTGGGGCGAAGCACAAAAGTTGCCATTGGAGTACCTGAGTGGGCCTTCCCATTTTCTGTATTAATGTTTTCTCTGAATCAACTGTGGAGAGAGTTATGTGACCCAAATGTAATTCAACCCACACTTCTCCAGATGCATGCTTTATCTGTTTATTTATAAACCCATTTCTTATCTGGTAAATGTTGTTTTTGAACAAGGTGTTATGTCCTTACCCATCCTGTTGCTGGATTTCCGTAAACTGAATTAAAGACCTTAAAGAGTACATGTTCATGGCTGTGCCAGTGGTCCAGCAGCGTATATTGACCTAGGTTCAGGAATGAACTCAAGTCACCATGTTGGGAGGCAGGCCAGGCTGGGGCACTTGTCGTGCATCAGGGTGCCATAGACAGTGAGGGGTGACAGTGAGTTCCGGCTATACAGCAACCCCTGCAGCTGGGCCAGAGAGCTTGCTCCTGCCATAGAGATGTGCCGTGTGCAGGCACGGCAAATCAGATAGCTACAATTATGTTGGGGGAGATGGGAAGGACCTATAAGGACAGAAAAAACCCATGCCAGTCTATATGACAGTCTGGGCTTCTGGGATTCATGGTTCCTAGTTCTTATCATCCTATTACCCCCTGGTTACTAGTCCATATAGTGAACTGCCTGAGGAGTGGGTGGTCCTACCCCTAGAGCCTCTGCCATGGAAGGAAAGCTGAGGGGGTTACTGGTCAGTTGTCAAGGCCTGGTTAATATTGAAGGATGCAGACTTGAACAGGGTATATCCCTCTTATTGGGGTATACCCAGGGCCAATAGTTCTTTGCAGCACTCTAGACCTAATTTCTGTGGGAGGCCTCCTAGGATTCTGTGGTGGCATTGGTGCATTCCTGCAGCATGCAGTGCCCATTTGTATGGTAGAATTCAGTCCAACCACTGGCTAAACTATGATGTGACATCACATGCTGAGCACTGAGAAGGGGCTTCAGAATAAACAAGGAGATAAGGAAGACAGGCACTATGGAAAAACTGTATATCTGAATGAAAAGTCACCAATTCCATGGCACAGCAAATATTCTTTGGCATGATGTAAATTATGCAGAACATTCACATCCCTAGAATTCCAGGAGCCTTGGGTAGATCTCTGAAACAACAAGAATGGCCAGGCAGAAAACTGTCTATAGAACAAAAAAAAATACATGCTAGACCCTAGCATCAAACCAGGAATCCATCACATCACAGTCAGCAGCTAACCAGTCTGTGAAAGAAAAATCCATTTTCTCTTGGCTGTTAGACCTAGTTATAGAATGTCTAGGGGTTATATTAGGCAGGCATCTATGGGAACTCAGTTCCCCACTTTTTACAAAAAAAAAAATTGTTTTAGGGTTCCTGCACCACTGCCATCGTTCTCATCATGTAGAGATGGCAGTTCTCCCACCTACAAATCAAGAGGCAAGAGTTCCCCCACCTAAACATTTCCAGTGTAACCACTGAGAAAGAACTTCATATGCTGCAGCCTCACCATGCCAGCAAATCACCACTCTTCATTTCCTTATCACTGCTTCTGTGTATAAGGAGGAAGTTCCAGGTGACTATGATAAGGCATTCTTTAGCCCTTTTCAGCTGCAGGTTTTTGAACCAACTGCTGTATGACAACACCTCTGAAAGTGACTTATGGAAAAGCTGGCTGTTGTGAGCAAACATGGAAAGACAGGGGGGTGTTAACTGGTGTTATTGCACCCTTGATTATTTAAAGACGTTTCTAATGGCAACTTTCAGCTTTCTACAGAGCAAACAGTCTTCCCTTTTTGGGTGACCCTTCTGCTTTAAAGAAAAAATCTGCAACAAAAAAAAAACAGATGCAGAAGCAAATGGTTTGATACCTTTTATTGGACCAACACGGGTGTTGCAACAAAATAACATCTATGATGGTCCAGTAAAAGGTATCAAACCATTTGCTTCTGGATCTGTTCTTACTTTTTTCAGTTTTGCATGCAGCATAGAGCCTCTATTATCACTTGGGAAAACTTGTAGTATTTCAAAAAAGTAAGGTATGTTTCAAAAGTTCCCCACTCCCTTATTACTAATTTAATTTTACAGTTTGTTTACCCAGGATGGCCCAGCTGGGATGCAACATCTCATTTTCAGTGGGGTCCTCCTGCTACCCATTTCCACAGCTGGGTGGAGTGGATCAATGGAAGATTAATTGCCTTACCCAAGGTCATACAGTGAGTATCTGGCTTTGATGAGGTTTGAACCTGTGATCTCCTGGCTCCCAAGTCAGTGCTCTACTCACTAGACCACACAGCCTGCAAGAACTTTTTCATAAAACTGGATTCTCTGTCACTTGGTCTTCATCTGCTCTGGTTGTTTGTCTACAAGTGACATCATAATTCTTGCATGTGACATCATAATATTTTCTACAGCAACTAGATGTAATGTCACAGTACAGGATTATACTGTCACTTGTAGAGAAGATTCTAACTCAGATAAGGACCAAGTAAAAGAGATCCTGGGCTGGATTTCTAGAGCCAATGAAATATCCATAGCTGCAGAATAAAACTGGTGCAAGTGGGTCGCCACTTGTGGAGCCGCAGTTTTCCCCACAACCATGGCATTCTCAAAGCGGGAGCCAGTTTACAACCAGCTCCTCAGTTTATGGCAGCTTGCACCTGTATTTTTTTTGCCACAGCTGTGCTGAAATGGTGTGTCTAGTGGAACCAGGCATAGCCTCTCCTGCAGCAGCATGGACTGAAAATACGTAAGTCCGCAGATGCAGAGAATTCAGTCTACACCAGCTGCTGCAGAATGGAACTTAGTCCTGGAAGAGCTGAAACTCCAGCCCCCTGTTTTAATAAAACCTGATAGGTAATAAAGTTTGAGAGGAAGTACGGTATATCAGATGCATGTTCCATAGCCCGCACATCAGTGCAGCTGTAGCAGTACTGGTCCCAACACCAATGACCTGAATCTGGCAATGAGTCAGGGGCCAGCCAAGGGGGAGAGTGGATTGAACATGCTCTCCTCCTCTGTGGGGGTGCCAGAGGCCACAGTGCTTGTGGCACCTGGGTGACAACAGTTAGAGCTGCAGGTGGCACTGCAGGAAGGAAGGACGATGGCTGGTGCCACTCACGCATGCGTGCACATGCATACCCTTGGCCATCGACGTATGGTAAGAGTGACACCGGAAAAGTGAAATTACCCTGACTGTGGCAGGATGGCCAGTGATCCTCCACTAGCACCAGACTGCCCACTTGGCTCCTCTCAAACACACACAGGGGCATGGACCACCACCACCACAGCCCAACCGGGGGGTGGGGGGTGTAACCTCTGGAGGAGCCAAGGAATGGTGTAAGTCTAAGGGACAGTGGGTGATGAGGCTGGGGGGGTCAATGTTATGAGGCAGGTCAGCAACGAGGGGGAAAATGTACTAATTTAAAAAAAAGTTAAACTTTTCATAATTATTGTAGTTTTTAAAAGTTGTCTCTGTGGTTTCAGAAACTCCATAAGATGCACTTGAAACAAAATACTCCTCACAAAAATAAAAATAAATTGAAGTGTACCCACTGTACCGTATAGTGTTTTGTCCTTGCTTTTCCTCCCCCAGCTCTCAGTGCTACAGCATTGCACTGACAGCAAAATGGTGCCATGGGAATAGCAGCACAGGTTTCCTTATGCTTAAAAGTGGAAAACTGAACCCTTTTGTTACTAAAACAGTTCCTTCTTTAAGTGTATTTCACAAATTTAAACAATAGTTGGTTGGCGCTACCAATAGCTGGTCCAGCAATATAACTACAGATGTGCGAGGTGATTTGTGGTCATGCCTAAGTTGAGGGTGGATGCACAGAGACACATGCCGATGCAGTAATACAGAAACAGATGTAGAGTAGTGTGCCCCAAATAAAAAATTCAGCTTACCCCCAAGTTGTGCACAGGATCAGCCGCCTTAACCTGGCAAGGTGTTCTTGGTTATTTCAGGCCCTGTTCCTCCCCGATATCCCTGATGAATGTGCAAATTTTTAGGGCCTGACCATCAGGCCTTTTTTGTGTTGTCTATGTTTTTTTTTTTTTTTTTTTAAAAAAGTTGTTGCCTCCCAAGTGTGTCTTAATTGGGAGGATCTTGGTCTCCCATCCCTCGTCATGCATGTGCAGAAGCCCCTGTCTCAAGCGCTCCACATCAGCATGACCCAACTGGCATAGGAGACATCCTTGGTCTCCTAGGTGATAGGGCATGCCAGCTGGAGTCCGCTGAGAATGAGATGGCTTAGGAATAGCTGTGGAATATGCCAAGAGAACACGGAGGTGTTCGCTTTGTCTTTAACAATGATCAACAGAGGATTTTTTTGGGACAGGTATTTGAACTGGGCACAGTGACAAGAGCAGGCAATATAGTACTCCACATGCACAGCTCTCTGGGAGTGCTCAGTGAGAGAAAACCATAGAATGAGAGAAAGAGAGAGAGAGAGAGAGAGAGTGAGAATGGGGGAAAACAGGATGGAGAAAAACAAACAGTGGCAGCCAGCCACCCCCACAAAAAAAAGGAAGAGAGAGGGACAGTGGTCAACAGCCAGTACTACATTTGTTTAAGAAAAGGGGAACAAGTGGGAGAGACAGACAGAACAAAGATAAACTGAGGAAAAAAGGAGAGAACAGTGAGAGAAATTGACAGTGGCAACCAGCCACTATTAAAACCAGCATTTGTCAATGCCGAATGCTTGCTTGCTGGCATTGGCATTGGTAGTGTAGGAGTTAGAGAGATGCATAATTGGAATGGCAGTGAAGTACTGAACTGAAGCCAACCCCACCACCACCCTGCAGAGACTGACAGGCATTGGGGTGTGCCTTTGGGGCGTCAGGCATAACGACCATGCCATTTCACCACGCCCTACCCTGTAGACACCAACAAGTGTCAAGGAAAAAAAAAAGATGTTGACTGCAGTAATTGTTTATTTAATTTTTTATTGGTAGGTGCACTAGACAACAAAATGTGCCTATTTTTACACATGGCATGGGAGCTCACAACAGTGAAGACTGACACAATGGTGCACAGACATATGTGACATATGTGTCTATTGCATTTTGGTGATTCCGCATTTCAATCTTACAACACATTAACTGTGCCTACAACCGAACTTCAAATAAGAGTTGGTCCCCAATTCATCATCTCATCAAGTGTGATGCTCGAGGTTAAACTGCAGATAATATCTAAAAATCATATGGAATGTTGTTCACACATTGGGGGTATACATTTTAGGCCCTGTACACATTAGAACTGAAGATTTGCACCAGTTTAAAAAACGTTTTAAAAACGTTTTTAAACTCACCACAGCAGCCCATCCAGATCAGTCTTCAACTGAGTTTTAACTCTGTTATATCACAGCCAACTCCCGTCTGCATCTGCCTACAGTAACGTTTTTAAAAACAGGTTCTCCATGACCGTTAACACGCTTCCTAGAGGAGCAATATGCAGACGCCCGTCCGCACTACAGGGTAACACATTTTCCCTCATCAAACCATTTTTGAAAACGGACTTGAGACTAGCTCCCAGCAAGGTTTAAGCACGATTTCCTAACATACTTTGAAACCGTGCTTAAATGCAGATGGGCACCGTATCTGCACTAGTTAAAACATTTTAAGCACCTTAAAACATTTTAACTAGCCTGATGTGTACAGGGCTTAAAGGCTACACTAACATAAGTCTGCAGCAAATAGATGGCAGTTTTGATATCAGCTGGAAGGCAACTGGTGACTACTTTTATGAGCAAGTTCTCCTGCTCAGAGATACGCCTAAACAGCATGATGAGCAGACAGGCTGCAGGTAACCCAGAGCCTGCAGGTCCTTCCAGAACTCGGTCAAAAATTGACAATAGTTGCATGAGATGTGAGACAAAACAAATAAACAACGTACCCCGGAGACTTCACGAGATTATAATACTTACAAGACAATACTATTAACCTAGGTTAACAAAATGAACAAAAAACTAAAATCAAGTCATAGTATTTGCTATACAAACATAGGATAAACACCGTTGGGGTCCCCCCCCCCAAAAAAAAATAAATGCTTTGATTACATGTCAATGACACACATGTTTTATGGACCATGAGTGTATATTTAGAGAAGAACTGGTCTGTTTTCAAATGAATCATTGTTCAAGACCATTGCACACTCATCGCCATGGGTTACAACTCGCTAGTCTCTAAATATGTGAACTAGAAGGGGAGACCCTGATTGCCATCTGACAAGATCTGAAATAAAAGTGATAAATCGCTACAAACTGTTTTGGTGGCACTGAGATGTTCTGTCAGTGCGCATGTGCAAAGGTGTCTAAACTGAAAATGCTGGAGAGATAGTAAACCTGGACTGAGAAAGAGACAGAGGGGAAAGAGATAGAAAAAGAGAAAAGGAGGAAAAGATCCAAGAAAAAAATACACCAGACCAACAGCGTGAGCCTGGCAAAATGAAATCCAAAGGCAGGGCAAGGAAACTGGCCACAAGTAGGTGCAATCTCCCTTTCTATGTCTTTTAAGTCACTAGCATCTTGTATATAATGGGTGTATCTTATGTGTTGAGTGCTTTCACTTCCCAGCCTAGCAACAACCTGCAGTCTTTACACTAATAGCCCCAGACAGCAAGCCTGCAGTGGAGAGTGAGGGCGGGGCATGTGCAGCAGCAGCCCACACCTCGGTAGAGTCGATTTCTCATAGGAGCCGGGTTTGTAAAACTTTTGGTGGGGCCCAAGGGTCAAGGCCCCACCCACTGGCCCAGGGGTCAGAGGTGAACCATTGTGTTCTAAGCGTTAAAGCACCGTCCATGGTCTGGGGTCAGAGGTCAACCCAGCACCATCAGGGGTCTATGTATGGGCCAGACATAAGGGAATTCTGGAGACCAGGGGCAATAAGCAACACACTTCTAGAAAAACATAGAGGGAACTGAGAAGCTCAAATGGGCTGACTGGGTGGGCCAAAGTGAGACCTCATATTCAAGTGCACACATGCCAAACACAAATACATCGATATTAGACACATAACTCAGGGAGCTTAGTCAATCAGCCCTCTGACACACTGGATCAGGGATTCCCTGGACTTGATGAATATCACAAACTGTATGCCTTTGTAATCCTACAAACACAGAACCCATATGTAAAGTACAGTCAAGCATGGGTCTTAACTGTCTGCAGCTGCTACCCCCTTTAAATGGAAAGAGAACATTGTTTAACCAGGAGTAGCACACTAAGCCAAAGCTTGTTTCCAGTTGAGACCTGGGAGCACAAGGAAGTTAAGCGACTTGCTCAGAATCACACAGTATGCACCTAGGTGGCTGTGGGATTCAAACCCAGGTTTCTAGCTCTGCAGCTCAGAGCCTTAACCCACTGTGCTATACTGTCTCAAGTGCAATGAGAACTTTGTTGTAACAAACAGGCAGTGCCATATATAATGTCAAGGGCTCAGGGAAACCTCTTAGTCAGAGGCAATGCTTCATGATGTTCAGAAGTCACCGTAGCCGAACACTTTTTTCATTGATTTTTCCATTGTGTCCATTTAAGTTATTCTCCCAGGTCTAGCAAGATGACATCTGCCAGAGCAGCAAGAGATGGGCAAGGCAGACAAGAAGAGAAGAGAAGACAAGGGTCCTAGTGGCAGACAAACACCAACACACCACACAAAAATAGTCACATACCACAGATGGTTCCCGTAGCATGCCACAGACCTGGGGTGTCAGAAACCTGTTCACAGACGTTCTCTGGAGTTAAAAAACTCTCAGAGCAACACAAAAATATTAGAAACAGATGGCACCTGTAACCTCACACACTTAGTAATGCAGCCCCTAGCACCTCAGAAGGATCAACTGTCAGGCTGCTTCTTCCAGTGTAAAAGGGGAAGTGACAGTAGGGCTGTTAAACCCTATGTGGCCTTTGCAACCCTTAGAATAGCCAGCTGCAGACCGCAAACACACAGCTGTTAACCTTCAATATCATGCTGGCTTCTGGGCAGCCTCAGAGTGACAGCGACTTTCTTATTTAATTATATTTAATTATTTTCAAATAATACAGAAAATACATTACATTCTCATACATGGTATTAGAAATATACACTAGCCATTTGAAAATCTATTAATTACCAGAACAGTTGATATACATAAAACCAATACCATGTAATCATGTACAATAGGAGGTGTGGAATCAAGTTCAAATGTCCAGAAACTTCAAACAGTAGAAAGATATTATTGCCAGCCTGTTCAGCGGCTGTGGTTGTATCAGTTAAGGAGAAAATATACCTGTAGGTAGTGAAAAGCAATCAAATAGGACTGCTGTTTAACCACTTAAAGCTGAAATCATGGAAACAAGCCTGGACCATTGGAATGCCGGCCAGGTGGAGAAGGATTAAGTGTCCCAGTGGACACTCCCCTCTTTCTGGGGGATGGAACTATATCCCACTGCTCAACCCCCACCTGGGTGACCACAGGTGGAGGAGCAGGGAGTGGAGCTTTGTAGAGGGAGCTGGAGCGCAGTTGTCATTAGATGCATCAGGGGTACTACTGGCATTCAATGAAGTCACCCCACTCCTGTTGAGTGGGCAGAACAAAAAGGTTAACACAGAGATGGCACATGCAGATGAAGCCTCCGTCTGTCCCTCATGTCTATCCCTGTCCCTAGCAGATGGCTCCTGGGGGCACTCCAGGCCTTCACCTCCACTGTGGGTAGCCAGATAGGAAGAAGAAGTAGCCAAGGAGCTGAGGGCAACCCCTGCCTGTGGGTAAGCTGGGGGGGGGGCAGCACAGTATTGTGCTGTGTTTAGGCCTAGGAGTGCCAGGAGTTCAGGCTACACAATCTCGGGGTACAGCAACAGGGCACTGGTGGTTGATGGAAGAATGTCCTGGCTAGGACCCTTGGGGAGCAAAACAAAAAAAAAGCTGAAGTCATAAAGGGATTCTTTGACCCTACCATGAGCCAACTGCTACCACCCCCCACCCCCCCATTACACTGCAAATATCAACACAACCTTATCACTTCGAAAATGGTTAGGCACTTTAATGTTCATACCCTGGACAGAGAACCTAAATCAAAATATTCCCTTCCCTGAGGCTGCAACTGTTAGGATCTTCTGCTGACTGCAAATATCCTGTTAGATAGTGGAGAATACCGGACCTACCCTGGACCTACGCTATTAGCGTAGAGTTCAAGTTATGCTGCTCTCTCAGAACTACATTTTGGTTATTTTTTGTATTAGTTTATTTGAGTTGGGGGGCTTCTCCCCCCACACCCCCTTAAAAAACAAAGGGAGGGGCAAAGCCCCCAACTCAAATAAACTAATATATCTTATGTGACGAAGCACGCCTAGTTACGAATTTTTCATTGCAATCTGTTATTCTTGAACCATAGTTATGTTATAGGTCTAGGGTAGGTCCAGTGTTCTCCACTATCACCCTGGAACCATGGTAGAAGGCATATGTAACCCCATTATGGTGTCTGGCCATGCGGCCAGTGCCGTTGTAAGAAAAAGAAATACTGTATACCCATCCTTCATACATAGATACATCCACATTGCCATAAACATCCCATCAAAAACATTAATAACTCCAACATAAACTGTTTCATAAGATCAAGTAGGCAGGATGACTAGGGTTCTGTTCCCAAAAGAAAATCAGTCAGTGTTGAAGTCCCACAAATTCAGTGAGATAAATTTAAAACCTCAAGTGTCCAGCACCTGAATTCTCCTGTAAGTTCTCTTTTGAAAGCTTCTGTTCAGTGGCACATTTACTAGCAAACTAGGCTTCCATTTTCACCATCCACCTACCCATATCCAGCCTGCCCCTGGCCCCAAACACCGACTAGTCCCCAAAGTGGGGATATTGTGACTATGCCAGTAGGGCACCTTAGGTTGAAACAAAGCTTCTTCCACTATGAAAAACAAAAACCAGAGGGCAGCAGCATGAATAAACACACTAGAGCCCAGACCCATAATTCATTTAAGGACCACAAGTACAGAAGGAAATGCCAGACTATGCTTTTGCTCCCCCTGGCCAGCTGTTATCACCTCCTCTGCAAGGGTTTTTTCTGTAACATCAGCAGATCCATTACTTAGTCCCCCCTGCTCTGCCTCATTAAAGCCGATATCCATTTTTCATTTAATCAGATCTCTAACATCATTGTTCAGTGCACATTATATCTTGTGGCAACAGCTTACAAGAGGCTAGATCTAAGTCTCCAAACTGTAAATGATCTCAGATTATGCTCCCGCCCTTTGTGTTCAAGCTCCTTCTCTCCATTTCATCATAAAGCATCCTCTTACAAAACAAAAGAGGCCCAATCGATTCATATGCCACACACACTGAGTATGCTTGAGTACACAGGTTATGCTTGCTGCTGGTAACAATTTATTCAAAATCTTGCCAGTGTCCAAGTCAAATTACTTTTGCCGCTTTAGCAGCTAACTCTCCACAAAGTGGATAGCTTGTGGCTATGTCACTATAGTCTGTCAGCATGGATTCTAGCAATATGATTTTTAATGTGCTTCAATCAATACAGTGCAGTATAGAAAGTAACAAGTCTTGTGCAAATAGTGCTGGAATCCATGCTGACACTCTGCAGTGGCACAATAGACGCCAGCCACGATGGACCAGAGGCTTGTCTGACACTTTGTACACTTGAGGGCAGCCTGTGACAACTATTCAATGCATTGATTTTTTTTATTTCATCCCTGAAGTTCCTGACCAAACTTCCTTGCTCCTCATTCAGCCAACCACTCCCTATACCCATCCTCCAAGATCCTGTTTGTTGACCTACCTACCTGGAACTCTGGCCACACCAGTGCCACCACCTTGCCTCTTGTTTTCTGCTGGCTGCTGCTGCTCTTCTCTCTTGGAGACCCAGACTCCCTCCCGACCGTCACCAACACATCGTGAGCCACCCATGTGACCCGACTCCTCCAATTCTGGCAAGGAAGCCCACCGAAAGGTTGCTGACTGTACTGTTGGTGCTTTGCTGACCGGCACCCAGCCATCATTCGACCCACTCCTCACGACTCACCCATCGCCATCATCTCTCTCACCGGCTCACCTTGCCACATGCCACCTCACCTCACCAAGACACACATGTATGGCACCTAGTAAGTCCTCCCTCTGACCAATCACAGTGTGGTGCAACCCCTAGGTGATGCTATCCCAAGGGCTACTACCCCTGCCTGCTTGGCTAGTAGCAGGTTAAGGGGCCTGAGTTCTGAAACGGGTGCCTCCACCCAGAGGTCGGGGTTGGTAGTGGTCAAGCTAACCTGGGCACAGCCCTCCAGGACACTGTAACCCCCCTCTTTCCCCTCTAGTGGCCTGAACACTGTACAATAATCACTTTCACAATACCCCTGATACACCACACAAGTACCCACACTGTTTGCACTTACCATCAGGGCTGGTTCCTCTGGCTTGACCCTGGGGACCCCCTGTAAAACAAGGTTATGCACAGCAAATAGCAACAGTACAGTACTTTGAGCACAAACAGGAACCACAGTCAGATTACATGCAGAAAAAGTTAGATCTGCTTTATTCAGGGGACTTGAACAAGGGAGGAGCAAAATCAGGTTAATTAGCTTAAAGGTTATATCAATCAAGCAGTTATGCATGCGCTTTGAGTCCCCCCACACAGTCACACATCTGGGTACCCAGGTGGAGAAGATATGAGCTAGCCAGGACTGATGCCCAGGGTTGGCCGGTGTCGCAGCTGGTTGGGGCCCTGTGATGGAAAACACAATATGCACAGTACACAATATTTGTAATCCGGAGCCAGAGGGCTCAGTTCGTAAAGGAAATGAAACAACAAGAAAATCAGATGACACACTCAGATTTAGCTGTTGTTGCAGGGAGCTACCCTGGTATTTACTCACGATACCCAAGACTGGAAACAGGCTGGACGAAAATTGAGACTGCAGGTGGTTGATCTGGACTGCCAGGAGAAGCAGAGCCAATACGAGTCACAGAGGCATTGTTTCTGTTCAAGCGTGGAGCAGGAGGCTGATCCCCAGGCAGGTATCTCGTCGATGGTTTCTCTGTGCAGTGGGTAGTCTGGCTGAGCCAGTTTGGCATGGCCCAGACCGCATGGAGACAAATTCGGATGCAGTCCATTTTGGGCTGGATACAGCTTCCAGCAAGCAGAACACAGTTCACAGCCCACTAGCAGCTCATAGCACATTTACATGTAAGGTAATTCTACTGTACCAGGCAAAGCGCTCCCTGGTCACAATCGCAAAGTCTCTGCACAGACTGGGAGCTTACGGGTAGCTGGAACTCCTGACAGGCCGATCACATTCAGCAAAAATCTTCAGTCTTCTTCAGGTTGAGCCTGGCCCACTTCAGTAGCTTACTTTAGTCACACAAGCTTGGATTTAGTCCAAAATAATTCTCTTCTCTCCCTCTCAGGAGCAGCAGGCAGCCATGCAAGCCAAAAACTCAGCCCTTTCACAGTTTTCCCATGTGAATCCACTCAGGATTGCTGCCCAAAAAGACACTTGAGCTCTTCTCATTTCACTTCCAAGCTCAGAACTAACTGAAAACTACAAGCAGCCCGGGACTTCCCCAAGATCCAAAAGGTATGTTTGGCTGATTTGGCTGTCAGTCAAGGCAAGAGCTCCCCCTTCAGTTGCAAAAAGGGCGCAAAAAGTTCAAAACTACAATTCCTACAGATTTTGACTTCAGACAGCTCCTGTAGTCTGGCTACATTTTAGGTCCCACCAGTACTGTTTAGTCCAATTTGCAGTCCAGGACCAAGACAGTGGAGACAAACAAAATAGTCCTTGCTACAAAGAAAGCAGGTTAGACAAACTACACATCATTATCACTCTAAATGATTTTCAGTAAATAATTACATCTTTCAACAGAGCTTTCTCTCAGATTACAAGAGCTGCAATCAGGCAGCTCTTAAAGAGACAGTACACAGAGGCTATACAGGCTCTGGTAATCACATTTAAACTGCTAAAATGCAGGACACCAGCCTGGCAGTGAGCATTTTGGCAAGCTCAAGGAAGACTTTTTGGGAACCCCCATTTGTAGGGGGGTTACACCGGCATGCTGGCAAACTGAAAAATGCCATTGGCCACCAACCAACCAGAAGAAGACAGTGTCACACGGTGATTGAGGTGGGGGGTTGACAAACAAACCGAAAGGTGTGTATTTTAAATAATGTCAGCGCCGCACCTGCACCAGCAAATTAAATGGGGGGGGCAGTGAATCATGCCATCAGCTGGCACGGGTCACACAGCAGCAGGGGGCACACGCCGAGTGCCTTAAGGGGGAAAAAGTCAAGCAGCACCATTGAAAAATATTGCTGGGGCTCAGCCCAACTCAATAAATAGTTATGGGGTCAATGCCCCACGGGCCCATACAACCCGGTGCCTATGGATTTCACTGCAGACCCTTAGACTGAACTTGTAGGTCTGGGAGCAGCTGAGAGGAAAAGCAACCGGACTCAAACAAAAGGAATTGTGAAAAAGTTAAACTGGAGGCAGTGGAAGTTTGCAGCTTAGGAAAGCTAGGTAGTGTTGGGGGGGTTGGACGACGAACTGTCTGACAGTTCGGATACAGTGCTGATGTACATTTAGGCGCAGTATGCAAATTGCCTACACATTATCACCGCTGATTGTGGTGGTGTTTCCTTCAGAACTGTAAGCCACTGCATCTGAATGGCTGTCATAGACAGTTCGGACATCCATTGGCGCGGTGCAGCCACGCCTGCAAAAAGGAGCAGGGCATTGGGAGTGGGGGAGGCACACCTATGAAAACTCATATGGTGGCACTATGTTTCTTGCACATGCATGCAAGCAAACATAAAAACCCTGAAAGACAGCTAATGACAGAAACAGAGAGATCCTCAGAGAGAGAGCGAGAGAGAGAGTCAAGCTGAAATGGAAACAGACTGTTATCCTTACCTACCCACTGTTAGAGGGCACTCGGGTTGAACACCACTGAACCAAGAGGTCAGATGATAGAAGTGGTAGATCTGACAGGGGCAGTCGAGAGGACAGAGGAGGACCCAAGGTGAGTACCAGTGAGGAGTTGCAAAGATATGGAAGTATATGCAGGCTCAAGTCCCATGGCCCTAAGCACCCCCACACAAATTCTTTTAGCCAGTCTAGGCTATGGATTGGGTAGCTCCCACAGTGGTCAGACAGTCTGTGGTTACTTTTGGCTCTTTGGCCAGAGCTAGTAGACTGTCTGGGAAGCCTGCAATTACCTGTACTGCCTGAGAGAAATTTGAGAAGTTTCAGAATCCAAGTGCAATAGCCATTAGGGATGCCCAGTTGTCACTCAGGCTCTACCTTAGAGTTTTGGGAGTCACAGATTCCTTAAGGTAGAATTTATGATCCAGATCCTGCCAGTAGATGTTGAGTCCCAGAGGAGCAGCACCAGAGAATCCAGCTCTAGCAGCTCCAGAAGTGTTTGGGTTTCCAGCAGTTCAACAGGCATCCAGTTTCAGCAGCTCCAGACATATCTAGCTGTCCAGCAGTTCCTCAGGCATCCAGCTTCAGCAGCTGCACAGGTATTCAGTATCAGTAGCTCCAGAAGTGTCCAGCTCTCCTGCAGTTCTGCATGGATTCAGCTCCTCAGGCATCCAGCTTTAGCATCTCCACAGATGTCCATCATCAGCAGCTCCACAGGTGTCCAGCACCAACAGCTCCATAGGTGTCCAGCATCAGCAGCTCCATAGGTGTCCAGCATCAACAGCTCCATAGGTGTTCAGCATCAGCAGCTTCATAGGTGTCCAGCTCCTGCAGATCCTCGATGTACACAGCAGCTCCATCCCAGTTAGACTTTGCCAGCATGAAGAACTACTCATAGATTAGTACCATCTCTCTGGGTTTGAACTATAATCATGGTGTTCGGGGATGAGTTTTGCCCCTAGAGTTAATATAGTAAGTAAGACCATCTATCCTTAGGTAATCTTTTTCCCTTTCTTCCCATTTACTCCCTTGGGTATTGTCCTCAAACATAGTACATTATAGTTATTATCCTTTATTCCTGCCATAGATTGCATAATATTGTTTAGTGTGATAAGTATAACGTAGTCTTTAAAAATGTTTTACCCCTCAAAGGTAACATTTTCAGTTCTCTATTACATACTTGGGTGAGTATTTTCATTTTATAGGTCCTTGTACAGTATGGGTGGTGGGTTGGTCATGACTACAATAAAAGAAAAATAGTGTCCTGCTTCCCCCCATACAAGCAGTGTTCCTTTCAGTTTCATCCCCATTACAGAATTGGTGCAGTCAGCAGGATCAGATTTTACAGATGTTAAGGTTTAAATAATCTCTAGAAAAATGGAGGGGATGTAAGAGAGGGTGAACAAGCTGTGATGCTGGTGGTCATGCTTCCTTTACTATTGGTGTGACTCACATGCCAATGTTTGCAGGAAAAGGGCAGCCGCCACTAGCTGAATGGACTTATTGCCCAAAAGACAGCAGCTAAATGTGGCCCTCAGCTGCCTTGATAGACAAGCAAAAAGAGAAATCATGCTCTTAACCAGCCAGAGTCGAGCCACAGTTGACCAAATGTTGATGCCTCTGGAGCCTTATATGGAGATGCTATGCATGAGAATGCTCTCTGGAGTTGCTGTTTTATTATTTTCACTAAGACACAGTGGTAAGAAGAGACCATAAAGTAGTACTCTTTGGCCCTACATGAACTGTTGGAGCAGCTGTGAAAAAACGACAACGTAGGACTGGGTGATTTTGACAGGCTACTGCAAGACCAGCTCATGACAGGGATCAAGGATGCCTGCTTTCATGACAGGATCTGATTGTGTACTGAAATTACCTTCTTGGAGCTAAAAGGGGAAGCAGTTCTTACAGGTAAGAGAAACACCCAGAATCAAGTTTGACAGAATGCATTCACTCAGACACAATAATCCAAGAGCCAGGTGCATTTATCTATGTGTCTAGGTCCGAAAGGTTTGATGACTGTTTCTTATGTAAAAAAGTGTGTAGAATCCAGATTTACAACTCTTATTCACTCAAAGTTGAATGTTTTCTTGGAAAATGCACTTCTGCAATGAAAAAACAAACCGTTGGTAAAAATTGTGTATATTTTAATTAATGGTTCCTTCTTTAATTCCAATTCTATAAGCTTTTATTGAAATACTATAGACATTATAACAAACAGCAACATGTATCAAAGGCTTAATGTTAACGTTATTATTTATTTTATTCTATATTTAACTTGAAACAATCAACTTTTTATGATGTTTTATGAACCTAAGTACAACAATCAGTATTCTTGTTCACTGTCATCATTATCTGACTTGTTAAGCAAATCTGTCTCATCAATATCAACATCACAGTCACTGTCATCATCTTCTTCACTGGGATTGTTGTCGTGTTCATTCAATTGCTCACTTAAGGCTGGTGGTACAGCTTCACATGTGAACCACGTTGGCTTGTATTTGCCATCCTCATAGGTCCAGCCATTGTCCTCTGGCTTCAGCAGTGTCATTTATGGGTTGTCTGTGTTTTTCCATAACAATGAAATGTAATTTGCACGGCAGATGTGTTGTGTCAGAGTATATTTGCATGGTGGCAGCGAGCTTGTGTCTGCTCCTTTGATCTTTTCTAAGGGTGCGTCTTTGTCACTCGGTCAATATGTGACATTGAACATACTGTAGCAGGCTGTGTTGACACACTTTACTTTCTGTCCATACAAGGTATACGCAAAGTTCTCAATTGTATCCTCAGTTTCTTTAAACAAGTGTGGACATCCCAGTTTTCCAAATGCCTGTGTGTACTCTGTATTATTTTCCATAATTGTTAGAGGTCACACCTTTCCCTTGCCTTTGAACGCTGGTGAATAGTCGCACCCTGTCAGTGTATGGAGACCTGGTAAAGCTGCACACACAGGTCTGCCTAACTCTGCTGACAAGCAGAATACATCTATGAATCTTCTTGTGTTACTCTCTGAATGGCCAACGTCCATGTGCAGTTTGAGATTATTGTTTAGACTTGTATGATACAGCAGAATAACCAGAATATCAGTATCATCTTCCTTGACCACTACATGCACATGTTCACTGTCATTTTGACTGCAAATGTAGTGTATGTGTTGCATGATTCTTGTGTCTGCTTCTAGGTGTTTGCTTTTTAGGGCCTTGCACTCTAGTCTGAGCATATGTCCAGCTTCCACTTCGTATTGAGTAACAAGTTTATCCTACTGCATACATGAGCTTTTTATCACCTAGAACTTAACAGTACACATCAGAATTCCATGATGTAGCTAGAAAACCTAGGAGTGCCGTCTTGAATGAAGATAAAGACAGGGATCCAGCAAATCTCTTGGTCAGTTTTGGTCAGAACCAGTTATGAGACAGGAGAGTGGAGCGATGCTATGCTTTCCTCTCTTCTCCTGTTCAAGACCTTTGATCGATGGTGACTTGTAACAGTCACTGACAAGGTGGACTTCATTTGCAGAAGTACAGCAAACAAGAGACAGGATGGTTTTTGCCACACCATGGAATGTTGGTGGCAAGTTTGTAAGACCTCTGATCAAGATCATGGCATCAACCACAGCGGCATTTACAGCATTGGGATTGCTACTTTGGACTCTGGTCTCAAGTTTCTTCAGCAGTATTGACTTCATGGTTGTGTTCATTGATCCATCAACGTTTCCTAAGGAGAGGGGTGCCGGTGTTAGCAGGTAGGCAAACACCATCATAAGTCCAACTGTTGACGTCGCAGATAGATATAGCAAGCATCCAAAGAGGCCTCGAGGTACTTTCAACGTGACGATTTTCTTGTCCTTGTTCTTAATCTTCACTTTCTTTGCATCATGTGCAAAGTTCTTAAACTTGTATCTTTTGATGGGTTCCTCGAACCCTACTGCCTTTGGTAATGCATTCATCTCTAAACATATGATACATCCGAGTACCTATCTCAGTAACCTGTAACACTTTGTTTGCTACCTCTTGTGATACTGCTTTTCCACTACCTATTGAATAAAGATTGCTGTCCTCAAATGCATCCCCAAATGGATTGATGGATGAGTCTACTGTATTCAACAGCTTGTTTAGATCCTTCGAATCACGTTTAACTCTAAAACTCTTCAGCTCTTGGCTGGCTTCTTCATGGCTGACAAGACTAACTTTTTCCATAAGACTTCCAACAATTTTACTTCGACTGGCCACAGAATGTTCCACCTCCTCCTTGCGTTGATGTTCTGTGTCAAAGAAGAAATCCCAGTTAATCTTGATGCAGCATCAGCATTACTTGTCTGTTCCAAGGTCAAGTCTACATCATTTTCTGCTAAACCCTCTCTTTGATCTTGCAATGGTTAATGCTCCATTCTCAAATGTTTTCCTTAGTCCAGGGTGGGTCACATCCATGTTTAGCAAATTCATAAGGTACAGGGTCATCCACTTGGCATAGTTGTAGTGCCTAGTTGTGAAGTAAAGAGGTATCATCTTCTCCAAGCTATATACAAAGAGAGGGAAGTCATATGCCCCAATGGAATGGCAGAAGAGTTGGTACAATTTTACCAAACTGCAGTACTGCAGCCAAAATTGGGCAGTTGCACCATGCTCACCACAGTGTGTGGAATCTGAGATCATTTCATATGTTTCCATGAATGTCTTGAACTCAGCTGTATTCTCTAGGTCCACCACTGAGGAAGGCGATGGGTCATTAAGTAGCTGCTGCAGATGCTTTGAGATTGGAAAGTCTGACAGACCTTTATATTGTATAAAGCACTTCAAATGTTTAATTCTGAATGCTGCTGATATCATCAGGTGAAGCCGCTTTGCCTGAATGAAAAATGTTCCTTGAAGAAGTCCATTCAGATATTCCAATGCCAATACACCACTTTCAACAAGAATGTGGTCTCCACCAGAACCATTCAGGAGGTATCCAAGGCCTTTGAAATATGTTAATTTATATGGAATGGTCCAAAACATATTCCAGGGACTTTGTGGACTGACTTTGTAGCACAGGTTTTGCTATGGCCAAGTCATAAGTAATAGGCATATAGTCCTCCTGGTATTCATCCATAATCTTGATAGCAGTATTCATGGTGTCTTGCACTACATCAAGTTTTGTAGGAGGCTTTCCTATAGGGTCCATGTATGATACGATCTGCTGTGGCAGGACATCTACAGAAACAAGGGCATTCCATCTGTACCACATTGGAGTAGCATCTACACTTGCACAAGATATCGTCCAGGCAACGTCTCTTCTCTTAGCTTGCATGAGGTTTTTTGGTTCAGAGTTTTCTGTCACCATATATTGATGCTGTCTTATTTTTGGTTTCCAGATGTACAGTATGTGGTCGAATGTCTTTCTCGCCAATATCTAGAGCTCTTTTCCTCTGAGACATTTGAATGCACCTGGGTACAGTGTCTTGTTCCTGTCGTGCCATTGGCTACAATATCTGCTTCTTTACACTTGGCAAATAGTCTTCATCAAAGTCTTCAGCTTTTGTCTTTGATGTTCTGCATTGTTTGCTCTTTGATGTTAAAGATGGCCCTGCCTGGTCGTGGGCATCAACTTCTGATCTTTACTTATCTATGTTTGTTTCTATTGTGTGTGTTTCATTTCTTGCTGGTGCTTGTTCATCTGTGTGTGTTCTTGTCAAAGCTTCTTCTGACCTTTCTTTGGGTACAGCTGTCTCCTCAGTACTGGATGGTATGTTTTGGTATGCTATACCCACAGTGTCATGCAAAGTGTCATGACCGACAAGTGTCTCTGTCATCTCATCATAATTGTCAAAAGCCAAAGCAGTGACTAAACCTGGCTGTATGAGCAATCCATCTGGTGTAGCCATATTCTTCTCCATTATATTGGTTGCAACTGCAGTTTTGAGTTCCTCCACAAGATGGTAGCTGACACAGTGACCAAACATGTTAAAAATAGTTAAAACTTTCTTACTGCCTGTCATGGATTTAACACCCATGCCCAACAAGAGGTGTTTTTGTGGTTTGATTATTCCCCTTGACACTGCAAACACTATGTCATCTGCAGTAGATTGAACTACCCTCTCCTGTCATTCACTGTCCACTTCTGATGAACTCGTGAGTACAGTACATAGGAATGTCTGAAGAATGGGTGGTAGTTATACATTTTCTTCCATTAAGTCTTCAAATTTAACTTTGCTTTTATTATGAGGCTGTACCTTTAGGAGTTCCAACAACTGTTCTCTTATGTGTTGAGCTGCTTATGCTGCTTGTGCTTCCCTCCTGTCAGACCTGCTGATTGTACCCGCTTTTCTACTTTTGTTATCAAATATGATACCATCTTTGAAGTGATCCGCCAGTTTTGGCTGCAAGCTCTGTGGGTCGTAATTTGTTTCACGCCCACTACACTCCATAAAAATGTCCATGTACCTTTTGTGTAGAGATAGCAATGATTCTTCTTGCATTCCATTAACAATGATGCACTGCACATACTTAACAAGTCTGGAACAGGCAACCTGGTGACTGTCCCTCAACTGACTGTATTCACATTTTGTACCTGTGTCCTTTATTTTTTCTGCCTTCTTTACATATTTGTTCTTACAGCTGTTGTGGTACTTCACATCTTTGGCTATGAGATCAATACTGCCTACCATCATATCCGTTTGCCGATCGTCCATTTCTTTTGCTGCATTTTTTATGCTGTCTGCTGCCCCATAAGTTACACATGTTGTAGGATATTCAAAAGTCTCCTTTGACCCCTTAGGATTCCTTTTCTTGTATGATTTGCAAAATATACATTCATTTGGGGATATGCCCAATGTAGATGCTGCAGATTCAGATAGAGCACTATGAACTTGGGAGTGAAGCAATTTTGCTGGATAACTCTTTACAATGTATTTTTTTAAAGTTTCATCAGCTGCAAGTTTACTGGAACTCTTATATGTAGTGAAGTTCTTGTAGCAGATATAATGATACCCATGTCTGCTGGAGAAACGTTCAGGCAATTCAAGAACACACCATGCTGTACTTTGACTTTGAACACCTTTCCTTTGCATCAACTACTTTCTCTCAATGAGCATCATCAAAAGGTTGCAGGTCTCCACGGTCTATGCTAACTCCTGGATCAATGTGTAGGATGCATCGCCTCTGCAGTTTGTGAGAAGTCTTGCTAGCCATATCGGAAACATTAAATTACATTAATAACTAAGTAACCAAGTCTATTAAATAAATTAGATAAATTAAATACATAACTAAGTAAACTGAGTCTATTACATGAGTGTAAAACTTTTAGTTACTCTTAAGAAAGTGCATTTTCCAAGAAAACATACAATTATGGGTGAATAAGAGTTGTAAATCTGAATTCTACACACTTTTTTACATGAGAAACAGTTATCAAATCTTTTGGACCAAGACACACAGATAAATGCACCTGGCTCCTGCTCTATAAGCCCTAGAGAGGAGGTGGTCACCAGAGTAAATAAACTGACAAAGATCAAGAAATCTGAAGTTTCAAAATTCAAAAAGGTTGTTCGGGTCTTTTGCAAGGGTATTCAAGAAATATGGCTGGAACTGCAATGCATGCAACAAAGAGAAGAATCAGAAATCACTTCCCTCTCTTGGCAAGAGGGGGATCTGAGAGAAGAAGGCTTTCCTTGGTGAAACAGGGACCTGCGAGGAAAAAGTGAGGGCATCAGAAATGTATCTCTGGTACCTGTCTGCTGGACAAGTGGATGGCCTGTGAACATTACCAGACACCATGATGAAGCACAGTAGGAGGAGCTACAGGCTCCTAGATTCCACAGTTGTGGTCCAGACAGTGGGGTGTTCCGAAAGAGACCCATGTGAAGATGAAGTGCATGATCTAGATGGAAAAAGCCCAGTGGTGAATGCAGAGAGTGAAAGCTTGACTGTTTCGTGCATGCTGGACATGGGGTCCCAGGTCTTCGCTATGAGGGAAGGTTATTTTTGCCAAAATATTCAACACCTAAGTGAAGAATTAGATGAGTCCTGTGGCTGGTTGGTACTGATATTGTAGCTAATGGCCTGATAATTTCACACAAAGCGTATGCCTAGACCTAGAGCTACTTGGCAGAAAATGGGATAAGAAAGGAGTCATTATTGTTAAGGACAACATTGCCAAGGGACCTCCAGTCATTATTGGAATTAATATTTTGAGGGATTTCCATGGATTAACTTCTCAACAATTGAGAACATGCTGCTAGCAACAATGCTCCTCTGAGCAAAGTGAACAGAGAACCTTCCAGAAGTTGATTTATGCATGAGAGAGGGATAGAGTATCTACAGCTAATTGGGGGCAGACTGGAGGCATGTGAGAGAGATAAATTATCTGTTGCTAACTGGGGGCAGATTGGAGCAGTGCGAGTTCTGCATGGACAGAGTCTGATGGTCTTAGGATGCACAAAAGTCTTGTGTATGGATATGATCCCAGCAATATGGGAAGACAAAACTACCTGGCAGTTATGGAACCCCCCCACTACAATGAGTTTGCCCAGACACTAGGTCATCATTGTGCATACCCTTTTACAGGTTTCAAAAAGACTTCCTTTGAGGATCATGAACTTGGAGAAAATAACAATGTGGATATGCAGTAATTTTGAGATCAGTGACCTGTACTAAGTGCAGCCAGGAGCTGTTGAAAGATTGGATGAAGTTAAATTGGGGACCATCAACAGTAGGACTGCAGAAGTGAAAATTGTCTAGCATAAGGTTGCTACAAAATTGGCTGTGTTGGAAGACGGTGAGGGAAACAAGGGAGAGTCTTATGGTTGAAGTGGACTGAGAGAAGTTCTGTCCCAAAAGAAGAAGAGGAGACTGTCACCTTGTTGCTCCTTAAACACCACTCAGTATTCTCCAGCCATGATGATGACTATTGGAACACTGATGACTCACCCACCAAAGATCATCCACCTATAAGAGAACGCTATTGGCATATATCACCCAAGCTTTACCAGGAGGTGAAGGATTTAATAAAAGGGATGTTGGACAGCAAAGTAAGTCATGAGAGTGGCAGCAGCCCCTGGGAAGTATCCGTAGTATCAGCCTAAAAGAAAGATTAATAGTTACCTGTTTCGTGTGAACTATAGGTGACTAAATGTGGTGACACAGCGATACCTACTCTTTACCATAGATCGAGGAATTCTTCACAGCTGTCCATAAAACAAAGTCTTTCACAACACTGGGCCTGGCCAGTGGATACAGGCAGGCTGAGGCAGAGCCCATCAACAGAGAAAATATGACATTCACCACATGGGATTATTTTAATTTAGTCACATGCTGTCTAGTCTCACCAATGCCCCAGTCACTTTCCAACAATTAATGGAGAAGATGTAAGAAGGCCAGAATTTCAAAACCCTCCTGATATACCTTGATGACATCATTACCTTTTTGTCTTGTTTTGAGTCTCACCTAAAATACCGTAACCTGATCCTTGGTCGTTTGAAATGGTATGGACTGAAATTCAAGCTACTGAAGTGTAACTTTCATTTGGAGGTCAATCTCATCTTAGTTCTTCATTTTGTTCTTAACCAGGTAAGTATACTAGACTATCAAACGCCTATTTTCAAGTACAATCTGGGACACATGGTGTCAGATGAAATTGTCACCCATGATCCAGCTAAGCTTGAGGCTCTTTGGACTTGGAAGGCCCCCACCACAGTGAAGGAATTGAGGTCCTTTCTGGGATTTGCAGGATATTAACACCAGTTTGTGAGACACTATTCAAAAATTTGCAGTGCTCCTGCATAAGCTTGTGGAGGACATCCCCTATGCAAAGAAGCAAGAAATGTATAAAAAAAGATGTGCTGTCATTTCAGAATGGGGACAAGCTGAAGAGGAGACATTCAATGAACTGAAGAGATGGTTGGAGCCCCTGTCCTGGCTAGTACAAACTACAAAAAGGCATTCCAAGTATACACTGATACCAGTGATGCTGGACTGGAAACTGTTCTGGACCAGGAACAAGATGGACAAGAAAGAATTATCACCTGTGCCAGCAGAAGTCTGCAACTCTCTGAGAAGAACCCTGTCAATTATAGTTCATTCAGATTGGAACGGCACTTCTCAAGTGGTTGAAGCACTCAGCATTTGGTCCCACACTGCAACTCACTCAAGGTGTGCCATTATCCCAGCACAAAGCACACACTGTCCCATCAATAACAAGGAGAACTCCAAAAAGAGATGTTGTCAGCCTGCAATACCAGACTGCTGCACTGATGTCAAACTCAAAACTATGGTATTAGACTAGTATCAGAATCTCTCAAAACAGGTTTTACAACATTTATGTTACAGCATTTTTTTACAATTCTGTTTTTTTCCTCTTGTCCCTCCAGTGAATAGAGCTTCCTTTTGTGAGGCCTGGCCACTGTCCACTCAAGAACATAGTCATGCACACCCCAAAATCCAACCCCACCAGAAGTACTCCACTTAGCTTACACCTGGATCAGGGTCCCAACTTACCCACAAACTTTGGGGAAGCAAAAGGATAATGATGCAGTAAGAAATTTTAGATCCAGCCTATGGTATAAAGAGGTGTTAAAGAAATACATGTACTTAAATGTTATTTACAACATATGAACAATGCATAAAAGGAACATAATGAAAGCCACAGGATGCCAAATATGTTCTAGTAAGACTGTAGAAGCAATATACAATAAAAATAAAGATATCAACAAATTTTGTGATTGCCGAACTGCTACTATAGACAAAATTAATCATATAATTTTAAATTTTTCCTTGGTATAAAGAAACAAGATCATAATGATTAGAGAATATATTGTCCAAAGTGACTCTTAGCTCCGAAGAATGATCTGGTTGGTCCGAAAGCTAGAGCACTTTGTTCTTTTTCGTGTAACATCTATGTTGGTCCAATAAAAGGTATCAAATCATTTGCTTCTGGATCTTTTCTTAGCTCCAGATAAATAATTATGGAATTACTGATTAGAAAATCATTCAGCACCAGTTTGTTAATGCCTGCTTCAAACATACATAGGAAAAAATCCTGCAATTTGATTTTTCTGTCCAGGAAGTTACTGACCAAGAAGCTTGTTCTGTTCTTGGAAGTTTTAAGAATGAAAAAGCTCTGTGTATAAATAAGATCCTTAGAAACATTTGTAAATGTGAAAGTGATGTTTTTGTTTTCCTGAACCATGGAAATGGTCCCTAATTATACCAACACATGACACGCACTGGTCAATTCCCATAATGTCTGCATGCATGTTTGTGTTTTTTTTTCCAATTAGTATTTTATCTCCAATCTCTCTCTCTCTCAACCTGCCCACTTATGGACCAGTCCCTTCTCCCCTCCCAGCCCTTTCGTCCACTTCACTGAGACTTATCTAGTGTTTCATCATCCTTTACCACAGGACCATGCAGGTGCTCGGTCACCTGTGCAGAACCATCATCCAGCTGTGGCTGAGTTAAATTGTAAATCATTCTGGTTCTCCATGCTCTTCACTGGCTCCCAGTGTAGTGGCACATCAGCTTCATGGTGTGCTTGTTGACATACAAGGATCTGCACAGAATGGGTCCAGGTTACCTGCAAGACCTCCTGCTGCCTTACATTCCTGGCCAATCCCTCTGGTCAGTGAAAGCAGACCTCTGATCAGTGCCGAGAACTCATCTGAAATCCTGGGATGATACAGCATTTGGTAAGGCAGCCTGACTCTTTGGAATGCCCTTCCCTGGAAGGTGAGAGGTGCACCTTAACTGGTCATTTTTTTAAATCCCTAAAAACTCATTTTTTTTACTTTAAGTTTTAATCTTGGCTTTGTAACATAATCTTTAACTTAGTATTTATTGATATTAAAATGTTGCTGTATTCCTGTACTTATTGTGAGGCACTCAGAGCCCCTGGGATTGGGTGCCATGTAAATAAAATTACCTTGCCTTGCTTTGCCTTTACAGTTCTCTCAGGTAGGATTTAGGAAGGGATTTACGGCCAGCCCAGTGGTGCAGAGGGCTGAGGTGCTGGACACCTTACCTCCTCCCATGCTGCTGACCCAGGTATGGGAAGAAGCCTGAGTCATCGGGGTTGGCCAGGAGGGGAGGATGAGGAGCCAGACTGCATGGCCACAAGACAGCTCTGCTCTCCCAGAGAGAGATGTGGGTTTCCCCAGCTCTTGGCTGCCACCAGGTAGAGGTTAGGTGGCACCGCCAAGCCAAGGGAGGGACCTGGTACTAGACCAGTTGGGAAGAAGGGACCATTATCAGAGCCACAGAAATGCATGGTGCCAAAAGGCCTCTCACACAGTCTGCAAAGGGTACCATGCATTTCTGCTTAAAGTTGAACCAGCATAATATTCTGTGGTGATTTGCATATACAGCCCATGATGCTTTGCATTATTGGGGTATGTGTGATTTTGTATTTCTTTGAAACTTGGCTTCCCAGCCAATGCCCTTTGGGGTAACCATGGCCTCAGTGCTTGCACACTGAGGTTCTTTGTCTTTTAGCTTGTTTTTTGTTTTTATGGGTTCACCACAACATCAATCTGATAGACCACGTTAGGGTAGCTGGTTCATTCCACTGGGGTGTCATACAGATGAGGCACACTGATGAATCCTGGTAGGACGAAACACGTGTATGTGTCTTCTCTTGGCACACTTTGCAGACTGTGTGAGAGGCCTTATGACACCATGCATTTATGCTTAAAGTTGAACCAGCATAATATTCTGTGGTGATTTGCATATACAGCCCATGATGCTTTGCATTATGGGGGTATGTGTGATTTTGTATTTCTTTGAAACTTGGCTTCCCAGCCAATGCCCTTTGGGATAATTATGGCCTCAGTGCTTGCGCACTGAGGTTCTTTTTTTATATATATATATATATATATATATATATATATATATATATATATATATATATATATATATATATATACACACATACATATATAGATATAGATATATATATAGTATATATATATATATATATATATATATATGGGCCTGAGAATTAGAAAACACAGAGGTAGGTCAAAACATGTATCTAATAAAGCAGCCAGGTTGACTCAAACAAACCAAGGCATTGCAACATTTAGAGTTCATTCTGGAGGTAACAGTGTGAAGGGAGTAGCTAAAATGACCAATGCTACAGTAAAACCAAAATCACTATACAATGCCAAAGTTTGGGGTTATGCAAACACAAATATTCTTGATCAAGCATTAACAAGATTGTACAAAGCAGCAGGGTAACTGCAAAGCCAAACTGAAATCCAGGAAGTGGCAAAACTATAACTTTTATTATATCCAAAGCATTGCAACACTTAGTGTTCAGTTTGGAGGTAGCAGTGTGGTGGGAGTAGTGAAAGTGATCAGTGCTAAACTAAAACCAGAAGCACTGTACAATGCCGACATTTGGGGTTACACAAAAATAAATTCATGATCAAGCAGTAGCAAGACTACAAAAGGGATGCCTGGCGCTGGCTAAACAATGCAAATATCTTCCTCTTACTTTGGAAATCTGTTCGCTCCACCAGTTAGCTGCAATTTAAAAGCATCAGTGAATGCCATCCTCATGGCACATTCAATGATGCAACAGAGAATGGAAGGAGGGAGGAAGAAAGAAAGAAAGAAAGAAAGAAAGAAAGAAAGAAAGAAAGAAAGAAAGAAAGAAAGAAAGAAAGAAAGGAAGGTCACTACAAAATAAACTCCAATGAATATTACAAAAAAAGAAAAAGAAGGCTCAAAAGTTGAACTCAGCCACAAGATCCTAACCTATTGCATGAATGAAATATACAATGGGGACCTTGTTTGTAAATCTACACTCAAGCAGTATGACCTCGGGAACATCACTTGTGGCTTATACCACTTGCTCAGTTACCCAAGGTCAAACTGTTCTTGTATACATGAAAAAGTTATCACACAGCTCCCAAATGCATCTGTTATTTATTTTGTACATGGAGTGAAAATGCATCATTTTTCTTTTGTTCTGCAGAATGTTTACCTCTATAGACCTCACGCATGGCTCCACCACTCGTGAGGTCATAAAGATCAAAACCTGAAGACAAAAATAAATGTGATATCTTTAGCCAGCCATGGCATATCCCCTAGATTTACACACAATGCTGTTTATATTTCACACATTTTATTTATCTATTTACTTGTTAACTGGGTGGGCACACTGGTCCCAGGGATCGTCTTCAAGCACGACCAGAGCCATGAAGATGACAGATATGGTACAACTGGAGGAGCAAAATAACTTGAGCAATATAGACATATGGTGCTTGAGAATACAATACATTAAATACAATACATGAGGGTTCAGCAATAACTTACATAGATACATAGATAGTGTTGGCAGATAAGGGCCTATGGCCCACCCAGTCTGCCCATTTGAGCTTGTAAGTTCAGTTTACGTTTTCCTAGAAGTCTGTTGCCCCTTACCCCTGACCTCCAGAACTCCTTTATGTCTATCCCATGCATTCTTAAATCCCGTGATTGTTTCAGCCCCCGCCACTTCCTCTGGCAGGGTGTTCCACTTGTCCACCACCCGTTCTGTGAAGAAATTCTTCCTCACGTTTCCTCTGAATAAATATAACTTAAGTAATACAAACATACAGTGCTTGAGAAAACAAATAGTAGTTTAACAAATTCATTGCACAGGAACAAAACAGATATAAAATGCTGGGTGCAGCAAATTACAAGGTTCAACAAGCAATGCATAGGTAAATAGAGTGTATTTGCAGCAAAAAACAGGTACAACTCATCTTAGTCAGCGCAAACAACAGTTTGTGAGCAAAGATAACATTTGACTGGTTATCTTTCCTTCTGTCTTAATTAATAAGGACAGCTGCTTGAAAATTGGATCCATGTCCCTTAGACTTCTTGCACTCCTGCGGTCCATCTACATGAGATGCCACGCTCCTCTCTTTATTTATGAGTCACAACCTGTTGCCATGGAAATACTTATGTCACAAGCTGTAGATTTTGACATGGTGTGTTGACAAGTAACAGGAATAGATGAAGTCCAAAGGACAAGGATCTTGTTTCCACACAAATTTCCTTAGTAATATAGAATTAGGAAAACAAAAAAAACAAGAAATATAGGAAATACAACTAAAACAATACATAATTTCCAATGCTTTCCAAGACACATCACAGGCACATTAACCCCCACCTCCATGTCTGTATACACAGTACTATTTCGTGCCTAGTTTGGGCTTTGCTCTGTTTTCCACACCAGCACTATGTCTGTCATCTAGGAACTGGAGGTTTACAACTTTTTACAAATCTTTGAAAAACATTGTCAATTCTTGTCGTTAAAGTTCTTAAAAATACTTTTTTTTTTAAGTTTATAGGGTGCATCTCAGACTTCACCCCCCAACATGTTATGGACCACCCTTCCTGTTCTGCTCTTCTTCCCCTCACTGTCGGTCAGCTCCAATCCTGGAATGAAAGGACTGCTGTCTACAAGTGGCCTAGACTATGGTAAGAGGAATCAGTCTTCTTGAAGGTATGGGCATGGACAGAAAGGGAGGGTGTTACCCTGATCACAGTCAGCCTGCAAGTGTGGGGGATTCAGATTAGCAGTGTGTTACCTGGATCATAAAGTGACTGCTTGTCAGAGGAAAGGGGGCTGGATGGCAAGACTCTGCTTGGACTACAGGTATGGGGATTCAAGTTGGAAGACTGTTAACTGGATGATAACATGACTGCAGGTATCACGGATTCTGGTCACCTAGATGTTAATTTGATTACAGATATGAGGGATTTAGGTTCAGAAGACCTTATCTGTATGTTACTTGAGGTTGGCAGGAGGAGAGGTGTAGTCCGAACAGACACACACCCTCTGTGGAGGTTGCACTGTATCTTCAGAAGCATGACTGCCTCCTGGTTGCCTTGGGGTGGGGGCCATGCTGCTGAAGAACCCTTTTACAGCTCCTAAATGGCATGCAGGAAGAACGTGGGGTGTGGGTATGAAGGAAGCCTTTGCCCATCCATAGGACTAACATCCTGACATGCTACTATGTGCTCTTCCAATTCCCCACCAACACCATCACCACCACCCCCAACATGACCAGCATGGTGCATTCGCTTAATATGATGAGAGGCTACTGCAATGATAGCAGGAGAATGACCAGAGGAACTTCAGAAGGTTGGAACTATGGCAGTCGCAGCTCAGCAAGAAGAACCTCTGGGAAGATGGGGGAGGGTTGTATAGCAGAAACATGATAAAGAAAAACACTGTATGACAATATGGTAACTGTAAGCAGATATAAAAAGTAGGAAACTGAAGTTTAGAAACTTCACTGTGGGACTGCTGCTAAGATTACAAAGTCCTGCCCATTGGAAACAGCCCCACCATGTTAAATCCATGGGACCTGGGTCAGATCTGTATGATGACTACTGATTTGTACCATAACAAAAAATATTCTTCTCATTGTTTGAAATAGTTTCCAGAGCTGCCAAGGCACTGGTAGAGGAGAAGGTTTCCACTCTGGCCATTCCTGACATTCATGGAGACACTTCATTAGCTGGTATAGGAGTTGAGTATCGCATAACAAGGTAGGTGTTGACACAGTGTGTGCTCGGCAGACAGACCAAGGCAGATTACAGTAGGAGGTTATTTTTTAATTTATACAGAAACTGCCTAGTTCTTTACTTTTTTTAAATAATTGCTGCAGGTGTGTGTGTGTGTGTGTGTGTGTGTGTGTGTGTGTGTGTGTGTCTTTAGAACTGCTAACATATTTGAATTCTCTACTTGTAATTTTATTCTTGCAAACAGCTAAACTTAGAGGTAGAGCTCTGCATTATGACAAGAATAAATAAGAGCCAGTCAATGCAGCCTGTCACTTGGTGATCCCAGTTGATGCTTGACTCTGAAAACAGCTGAAAATCACAGCTCAATGGCAGAGCAAACAGCGGCACTCAACAAAGCAAAAATCAGCCAAGAAATGTGCTTTAATTCTGGCAGCTTTACTCGTTCTACTATGGTAATGTACATACTTAGTCAAGATTCAGGGTAGCTTTATATCACTCCAACCAGCCCAGATTTCATTCAGCAACCAGTTCCTTTGTGTCCAGCTGGTCGGGAACACCTAGTGTGCAAGTTTTACATACTGACATTTCGGCATCATTACAATGGTAGTAAGAGATACCTCCCCAAAAATATCTAGATACAACCTTCCTACTCATATCCGATCTGATGGGTGAGGAGGGTGCATGTCCCAGGACACACCTGTGTCTAGCGGTATTTGATGACATTTGTGCTCACCAATAGCCCCTTTGTAAACAATCACCAACTTGGTTCACTCTTTTTCCATTCTCAGGAAGTGCTGATACAGGTCATGCAAATAGATTGCCATACTACCCACACAGAAACCGTTTCTGTCTTGACTCTCCCTTTTTATGAGACATTGTGGTACAGGGTAGAACAATGAAATTAATTCTAACCACAGCAACCCCGATCAATTCATCTTCTGTACAGTTAATTACATTACTCTGACAAGTATTCATGGAATGCACTACTGCAGCTGAAGCTTAACCTTTAATCTTTTCCCTGGACTTTCCCACTCCCTGTAATACTCCCAACTTAGTCAACAAGTGGACACTTCCCTGCTCCCACCTTAGGTACTGAACTGAATTCTTAGTTCCCCAATCAGACTTTTCTAATTAATAGTGATCTACTAATAATATGCTCATGGACTTGGTATGCCTACCAAGATGCTCTGACATTATTTGGAGTAACTAAGCACTATACCAGCATCTGGTTATATTGTTTTTAGGTGACAACAAGCATAGCTTGTATGCACCTATTGTGGTCATGTGGGTTCCTTTCTGCATTTGGTAAAGTTTAACCCTTGCTCTGCCACAGACTGATATATCTATCCAAATTCCCTATATGTTCAAATTCTGTTAGCATCCTAGTTCACTCTGAGTGGTTCAGCTGCATGATGTAATTGCTGATGTCAGTCATAGGGCTTTTGGGGCTTGCAATAGGGTTTCAAACCATGGAACATTTAGTTAGTTGTTGCAGTCAACTTAAGTTGCAGCTGATCCTTTGAGGCTTGTGTAGGTTTGAATGCAATTTGGTGGGAAGCATTCCTTCCAACTGCAGAGTGTTCATTAATAGCTCCACTGCAGCTGTGCATGTGTGGGTAGTTAAGGGGATCTACCCTTATCTAAAATTCATATACAGACTGAAACACAAGACAAGCATTGGTGAATTCCTTAATGTTCACTTGCATGTTGTACATTCTTTGTTCTTTCACACTACAATTTGTTATTTAGTCCATCAATATTTTTATTGGTTGGCAAAGTGAGGGGAAACCTCTCTTTTAAAATTGTGACCAAACATAAGATATGATATATCACAGAAAATCCATTTAAATGAATGGTAATTTCCTGTGACATACAGTATGTAATTATATAAGGACGTCTCTCTGGCTACCATTGTATTACTGGGACTTGAGTGTAATTATATTGGATGAAAAGGAACTTGGGGGTAATTATATTGGATGACTGAAAGATAGCCAGGCAGAGTGACAAGGCATTGGAAAGGGCTAACGGGATGCTGAGGTGCATAGGAAGGCATACCACCAGCAGAAAGAGGGAGGTGGTGTTATCCTTGTATGGGTTACTGGTAAGACCCCACCTTAAGTACTGTGTCCAGTTCTGGAGACCACATCACCAGAAAGACATAGACAGAGTGGAAGCAATCCAGAGGAGGGCAACTAAGATGGTCTGCACCAGAAGTCCTAGAAGGAGAGACTGAGGGAACTCAATATGTACACCTTGGAAGAGAGGAGGGAGAGTGGGGATATGATAGAGACCTTTAAATACCTCATGGGAATAAACAAGGTACAGGAGGGAAGTATTTTTCAGAAAAGAAGGTGCTCAAGAACAAGGGGGCATGCCATAAAGCTGGAGGGAGGGTAGATTCAGGACAAATGTGAGGAAGTACTTCTTCACAGAAAGAGTGGTGGGTTCCTGGAACAGGCTTCCTGCAGAGGTGGTGGGGGTAAAAACACTGGAGGGGTTTCAAGAGTGCATGGGCTAGGCACAACGGAATCATAATGGAAAAAAAGTGGG
This sequence comes from Neoceratodus forsteri, assembly GCA_016271365.2. Taxonomy (NCBI): domain Eukaryota; kingdom Metazoa; phylum Chordata; order Ceratodontiformes; family Ceratodontidae; genus Neoceratodus; species Neoceratodus forsteri. The sequence continues at coordinate 9,353,459 of JADMNL010000042.1, forward strand.
GAGGAGAAAGAGCTATTGATCAAGTAGGGTCTGCAATAATGTAGGTAGGGGAAAAGTGGGCAGACTGGGTGGGCAAAGCGTCCTTATCTGCCATCAAATTCTGTTTCTGTGTATTGCTGTCTTTCTCAAAGCTCTGCAGCCTGTATTCTATCCAAATCTACACATTTCCATGGAGAACAAATAAAGCGGTCCAGATTATAACAATAAATACCATGTCCAACATATTCTCCAAGCTTTCCTCCTCTCTCTCTCTCTTACTGTTACTGTGCACAAGCTTTCAGGGCCACAAGATCCCTTCGTCAGGGACCCTCCATCAGGTGTATCTATTGAAGGGACCTGTGTGGCTGTGCAAGTTTACGTACTTTTTCAGCTATATACATTTTCTTTGTTGGTCCTATAAAAGGTATTGCAACAATCTTCAACAAATCCAGTGTTCCAAAGACCAGTACGACTGTAAACATTCTCTCTTCTTATTAATTTTGTTACTAGTGTGTAAGTGTAATAAATATGTCAGCCCTGAGCAGTTTGTAAAGATGTCCTTCCCATTAGTCTCTTTTAAGCTGAAAAAAACTGAATTCCCCCTATGTCAAGGTGGTACAGGTGCATAGCTACATTTATCAGGATGGGCCTGGCAAGTGACCAGGAGTTTTGAAAGACTTAAACAACACTTATCACTGCTGCTGGGATCCAAGACAGTGCAGGTATAAACTCCACTAGAGCCAGTTGCTCACTGTGTGACTTTCTGTAAGTCACTTAACTTCCCAGTACTCCAGTCTACCCAGTTTCAGAATGGGTAGAAGTGGGTCCCCTTGAGAAAAAAGATGTGGCATCTCAGCTGGATTATCCAGGGCAAATAAATTATAAAAGGGAAACAAAATGCTAATACATTTTTAAGACAGAACATTTAGCTCAATGCCACCAAAGGCTGCATTTGTTGGCCTTGTACAAGACAGATACCAACTACTGTAGGCAGTGGTCAGAATATCCTTCCAAAAGCACACGTTATCTTGTCCCTGGGAGACCTGATCTATTATATGTTGGAATGCATCAAGGGCACGTCATCACTTTAGTCTATCAAATCCATATCTGCCAGTCTGAGTATTTGTGGTAACTAGGATTTGGACTAGGCACTCCTATCTGCTGTAACACAATCCATTGACAGGCTTTGTAATAAATCCAGCTTAGGAAATGATGTGTGTTGGCTCCTAGAGGCAGTCATATGGTATGGGCTGTCCTCCCCTGCCACCTAAGAAGGATTGCAACACTCTTGAGAAAATTCTTAGGACATGCCCTTTCAAAACTCCCTCAGTTATTTACAACTTGTTCCAACAGGTAAACAAGTCCTTACTCTGCGGGGACTTTTTCCTTTCCTTTTTTGTTCTGAAGATTCCTACAGATAGAGATGTTCCCATGCATCAGACAGGAAGAAATAGCTCCTTTCTCTTGACAGGACTTGTTTTTGGACAAAGAATTTTTACTTTTCTCTCATGGGAGGACAGTTCATTCCCTGTTGCAGGACTGGAGCTTTGAAGCTGCGGTGCCTGTAAGGGCCATGATAGTCCACATCCCCTTGTGTTACCTCCCCCCTTCCCCCATAATTACACATTTTTATTTAGTAAGAAAACAGCAAAAGTACAGGATACACATGAATAGTTCATGAATCTAGTATTCTGAAATACCATAGCAAGATTATCTATGTCAATATATTTATAATCTGTGTCTGTAACATTATTCATTCATAGTGTAAAGGAGCATTAACTTTAAAAAAGTCAATTCCACAGTAAGCAGGATAAATTATTAAACATCAGATTGTACAGTAAGCATGCAGACCTTGAAAGTGCACTATTGACTAATTTTCTACACATAATTTAAAAGTGCCCAGAAATGGTCATCTTGAGGGGAAAAAAATTGTTATCCTATAGGTATCATAGAAATATCTGTTTCCAGCTGATCCGGTGGTGTTGAGGGTTGAGGCATTGGACGTCGCGCCAGCAACATGAGTTCTGGAATGGACTCGGATTGCTCAGGGGTTGACAGGGGTGAGGAAGGATTGAACATCCATAGACAGCTCTCCTTCCTCAGGGAGGGGGGGACAGCACTGTGCACTGCAGACTGAGACCCAGCGGTGGCTGGGTGTTAGCATAGGTGTGCAACCACATATGGGGAGGGCCCACATCCAGAGCACAAGGCTGCCTCTGTGGAGGCAGAGACAGTCACTCCACCCATTGCATGTCCATGGGCCTGGGGGGAAAAACAGGAGGAAAAATACCAGGAGCCAACAGGGCCATCATCCCTCCGTGATGCCCCCCCCCAAGTTCTGGATTTGTGTTCTGAGAAGGGGAGTAAGCCAGTGCTCCTCACCCTGGCCCCACCATGGGGGGAAATCTGTGGGGGAATTATAGGGGATCTGGTGGAGTGGGGACGATCGGGCCAGAGGATGATTCCCTCCAAGGGAGGGTTGGAGCCACCTATCAGATCTGCGGAGGTGGAATAAATTGTAAATAAAAAAAGGAATATCTGGAAAGGGTTCTCTGACATCCTCTGCTTTCCAATACTTAAGTAACAATCTTTTGACTGCCATATTATTTACTTTAAAAATTGCATATTGGCATTTGGTCCTTGTACTTGTACAAGGTACTTGTAATCCTAGATTCAAATAAACAAAATAAACAAATTAAACAAATTTTTTTCCTTATAAATTTGCCTGTTTCCTCATTTAGTTTTGATGAAATAGATACATTAGGTGTTCTTTCCCACCTAGACTACTCTTTCATAAAACATTGAAACACTCTAAAATTATTGATAACGGGTCCCATTTTATATGTATTTGACATATTTTGTTTAGTACATGATAAGCAGCCATCCACCAATTTTGAGCTAAACTTCAAAGCCAAAGTGCATGCAATAAATTGGTCTGAGGAGATTCACAATGCCTACAATTGGCAATATTTTTATCATTTGCATTGTAAAGTATGTAAGGAGTACAGTGCATCCTATGTATTATTTTATACTGAATAGATTGATCTCTGGAGGTAGAATATGTGTTTATTGACGGAAGGACAATATCCCACTCTGCCTCTGTAATATCCTGATTAAGTTCCTGTGACCATTTTTACATGACCTTTCTGAAAACTGCACAGCTATTGTCCTGCAGTAAAAATAATAACCAAGCAAATAAGCCTTTCATCTTTTTCCTTATAAATTTTCCTGTTTCCTCATTTAGTTTTGATGAAATAGATACATTAGGTGTTCTTTCCCACCTAGACTACTCTTTCATAATAATACTTTGTAGATGAAGATATCTAAAACATTCAGTGGAATTAAGCTTTAACTATTATCTACATGCTTCCCATTTCAGTTATTTGTTATCCACAGTGATATGAGATCATCAGTAAATGCTTGTTTTTTTCAGGCTTTAAAGTGTGTTTGTTTTACCTTGAACTTTTATGTTGGGATTTCCCCACTGTATATTAATAAGAAGTGATTTGTTCTGTATTTGTGCTTTTTTTGAATAGAGTTTTACCATCTTGCTGATGTTCTGTATAATTAAACTTTTAGATTTTAAGGACTGCAAAGGTGCAAACCAAGTGTTGGAGGACAGTAAACCCAAAGAAGAGTGTCTTCCAAGTCATGTTCTGGCAACTAACCATATGTTAGTGAAATTGCGTACTTGGACATATAACTTAAGTAATAACTTTTATGGTTAGGGCAGGTGAAACCCCACTGTCTCTAGGAAGACATAGTTTTTGACATGGTATTCTGACTTTCTCAAAATTCCTTACAGATTATTCAAAAATATTAATTAGTTTTTTAAACCAACTATCTGGAATTGCTGTCAAAATTACTTGTAATGTATAAGATATATATTAAATAACAACCATTTTTAATACCTTAATTTTTCCCCATAAGGACAAGGGGAACCCTAGCCAGCCCCTGTAATATTAATAATATATCATCTGTGTATGCCTGTAATTTGAATTCTTGTGAACCAATTTCAATTCCCTTCACTAATTTATTTGTTCTGATCTTATTCAATAAAGTTTTAATTGCAATAATGAATAGTGCTGTTAACAAGGGACAACCTTTCCTGACTCCCCTTGAAAGTACAAATCTGTCTGAAAGATGCACATTAATTTTTAGACTTGAACATGGACTATCATATAGTGCTTTAATCCAATCTAACATATGGTCAAGAAAGCCTAACCTATTCAATACATAAAATATGAAGTGCCCTTCAAGCATGTCAAATGCCTTGGTGGCATCCAGACTGATAATGATTGCTTGTAATTTCTGTTTTTGCATATATTCCATAATATACTGTACTTTATGAATAGCCACATGGATTTGTCTAGAAGGAATAAAACCTCTGATATGTGATCTTCCTGGATTTTGCCAAAGCCTTTGACAAGGTGCCACATGACAAATTGATTGAAGCACTCAGCATGCTGGGGATACCTTCTGATATTGTCCATTGGATTAGGTCATGGCTTATGGGTAGACAGCAGAGGGTATGTATAAAAGGGGAGTATTCTGGATGGACAGATGTGACCAGCAGGGTTCCACAGGGCTCTGTGCTGGGCCTGCTTGTTTAGTATATATATATATATATATATATATATATATATATATATATATATATATATATATATATATATATCGGGACTATGAGTTCTGCACCTGATATCTGGCTGTCAAAATTTGCAGATGACACTAGATTAAGTAAGGTAATTAAAGATAGAGGATGCAAATGCTTTGCAGGCCACTTTAAGAAATCCAGAAGACTGGGCACAGAATCAATGGTCTACATTTAATGTGGCAAAATGCACTGTGATGCGTATTGGTAAAAATAATAAATTGTACCAATACACACTGGGCAATGTGCTATTAAAGGTTGTTACTGAGGAAAGAGACCTTGGGGTAAAGATATGTAATAATCTTAGCTTTAGACCGCATTATAATCAGATAATAAAAAAAGCTAGTAGTATACAATACTGCATAAAAAAACACATTAACTGTAAAAGAAAAGAAGTTCTTTTACCACTGTACACATCACTAGTGCAACCACATATGGAATACTGTGCCCAGTTCTGGGCCCCTTGGGGTAGAGGTGACATAAGATCTTTGGAGAGGGTGCAAAGGAGAGCAACATGGAGGATAGCTGGGGTCCAGGGCCAGGAGTACTAGCAGAGGCTGTTATCCTGGCCTTTTCATAATTGGAGTATCATAGATTACGAGGCGACCTGTGTCTGATATATAGGGCATTAAATGACATCACACTCTGGGAACAACTCAATCTGGAATTGAGGGATCAACCTTATAATACCAGAGCCCACTCCATACAGATTAAACCAGATAGATACAATACACTGAGGAGGAAGTATTGGTTAACAGTGACAGTAGCAAATATCTGGAATATGCTCCCAATTGAGATAGTAACCAGTAGAACAATGGAATTATTTAAGACACAAATTGATCAATTCTCAATCTGCAAGAACATATCTGGATACACATAAGGCCATGGAGAGCATATGGACTACGGTCTTCAAAAGCTCTGGGAAACCTATGAAACCTATGATATTGATGTAGCAATTTTTGCAACAAAGGTAGTATTCTGTTGTTACAAATGTTAGTAAATAGATTTAACTGCTGATTTAAATTTTGTAATTTTGTAAAACAGAATTAAATTTTGCAATCATTATTTAATACAGCTATTTTCCTGTAGCTTTTGACTCTGCATTTATCTTTTCCTGTTTTAGGAATTAGTGCTATAATTGCTGATTTAAAGGAGTCTGGGACCTTTTTAAATGTTTGTAATGCTCTGAATAATTTTTCTAATATAGGCACTATTATATCGGCCAATTTGTAACAGAATTTAACAATGAAACCATCATAACGTGAGCATTTTTTTTTTTGCCATTTCCTTAATGGTCTCACTAATTTCCATTATAGAGATAGGTGCCACAAGTGATTCTTTATCCAAATTTCTTAATAATCCTGAGTGTATATATATATATAGATTGTAATTGTTCTGATGTAAAGTTTTCATCTAAGGAATATATATTTTTATAATATCCAATGAAACAGTCTTTGATCTCACGTGGGTTTGTCTGTAAAGTGTCATTTTTATCAAAAACTGAAATTATTTCTGTGTTTTTGTTGGGTCATTTGAAAGCTGTTAGCCAGAAATTTGCCAGAAACTTCATTTAAAGCATGTCACTGTTTGGATCATCTAAGCCAACAATTCCTAATTTTAATGATTCTGTATTATTGATTACTTTTTTCAGATTATCATATTTCAAATTTGTTTTTGGTTTTCTTACATATCTCCTGCCCTAAAGGCATCCTCTAGATTTTGTAAAGTGTTTTTCATGGGCTTTTTTGTTGACTCTAGTCTACCAAGCTGTTTCAGAGATGATTACACCTCGTAATGTAACTTTGAGAGCGTCCAACATCAAAATAATGTTGTCTTCCTGCATATTACTGTATAATATAAATTCTTTAATACATCAATCAATATTCCCCTTGAAAAAGTATGTCTTAACAAATTATTATTAAATCTCAACAAACCTCTTTTTTTTCAATGTTCTTTCCCATACACATTTAAAAAAATATGGGGTTGTGATCTGATATATGTGAAAGTTCTATCTTAGAGAAAGTGTCCAGAACTGTCAAGGCAGAAAGTGCAGGATACAAAAATGTAATCTTATCTTGAGCTAATTTTGTACTTATTGGAAAAGTAAGGGAGTTGTTTCAAATCTCCCCCCCCCCCCAGATATCTATTAATAAATCATCTATCATAAAATTATTTGGCAACCTTGATTTGTACTTCTCCCAGCTTTTACCACAAATCAATTTGTCCAAATCCACAAGACACTTCATATCACCTCCCCATATTATATGCTCACATTCCCATTTACATATTTATTAATTTCAGTCAGGAAAGATTGGTAACCTTGAAAATGTGCATATAATGAACCCAGCACACTCCAGACATTACCCAACAGTACTTTTACTGAAACAACTCTACCTAAATCCTCTGAAAAAAAGTCAGTCACCTTGCCCAGAAATTTTTTGCCTATCAATATTGCTACTCCTCCACTTTTATTCCTAATGCCTGGAGAAAAGCACACTTCTTTAATTGGTACTTTTTCTTCAGTTGAACAGATTCATCCTTGGGTAGGAATGTCTCTTGCAACAGTGTAATGTCAACCTTCTTTTCCTTAATTTTATATCTCTTTAGAGCGGAATTAATACCATTGACATTCAATGTTAAAAGGGAAATATTGAAATCAGGTATCAAGAATAAATAGAGCAATAACCTAACCTCACTGTGTGCAACAGCAAACTGTTGAACTTTTTACATTTTTTGATGCTGTTCTTACCATTTTGCAAGACTATGTTATCCCAGCTAAAGGTACACCTCCCATCACCCACCCCCTGATGCCATAAAAGACAATAAGCACTAGACCCATATTGCTTGGCTCACTAGCAATAGCCAGTGCTATTGTTGATCCACAACCCTCCACTCACCCCGAGAGAGACTGAGAAAACAACTGAAGAAAAGGAGAATGACGTATGGTTTTAGATCAACCTAAAACACTGCACCCAGCTTTCAGGTAATCATTGTGTGTATATCTATATCTATCTATCTATCTCTCTCTCTCTCTCTCTCTCTCTCTCTATATATATATATATATATATATATATATATATATATGTATTTTCTTGACACAAAAACTTTGTTAATGCACCTGTTAGGGTTCTAGCAACAAAAGTTTGGAAATGTGGTGTTAGGGTCTCCAACCCTAACACCCCACCCTGCATGCAGTGACAGGCCACTTTAAGATCATCAATATGATAACCCCAAGGTCCCTTTCCTGCTTTGAGAATGAATCCCTCCCCACCATCCTATACTCGGTTCCTGGGTTCCTATGCCCTATGTGTATGATTTTGCACTTTTTGGCATTGAACCCCAACAGTCATGTTCTTGACCATGCCTTGAGTTTTCCAGGATCCCTATGTATTCTTTCCACCCCCTCCTGATTGATCAATCTATCACAGATTTTGGCATCATCTGCAAAAAGATATACTTTCCCTCCTATTCATCTGCAATGTTCCTTGTGAAAACATTAAAGATGACCAGTCCCAGTGCTGGGCCCTGTGGCACCCCACTTGTCCCTATTTTATCAATAGAGTGAGTGCCATTAACCACCACCCTCTGTCGCCTATCTGGTAACCTGTTTCTTACCCAGTTCACTACTTTGGATCCCATCCCTAGGCTGCTCAATTTCTTTATCAGTCTCCTGTGCGGCACAGTGTCGAAGACCTTGCTAAAGCCCAGGTAAGCTACATCCACTACTCCCCTCAACCTAGTTCCCTGATCACTCAAAGAAATCAATCAGGTTCATCTGGCATGATCCCCTTTGGTCTTGCAGCCCACTGGATTCAAGATAGTCTAACAACCTTTCCTTTATCAGTATTTCCATTAAGTTCCCTACCTCTGAGGTGAGGCTCACTGACCTATAGTTGCTAGCCTCTTCTCTGCTGCCACTCTTACGTAGAGGGACAATGTGTGCTCTCCTCTAGAACCATGCCCAATTCCAGTGAGTTGTTGAATAAGGCAATCAGTGGGACAGCCTGCACCTACCTGAGTTCTTTTAGTACCCTTTGGTGTATCACATTCAATCCCATTGCTTTGTCCACTTTCAAAGCTGCAAGTCCCTTCAGGACTCTTTCCTCTGAAAATTGACTTGAGTCTGCCCCACTTGTTCCTGCTGCTCCCTGGTGGTCCACTCCCACCCTTCTTCCACTGTAAAGAGTGAGCAAAAGCACCTGTTCAATATGGTGTTTATTTACCTCCTCAGAAGGAGGGACGGCCAACCAATTGCCTGGTACAGTAGGCAGTGATGAGTCTAGAATGGCATATCAAGTATAAATCTCAAGGCACGATGGTAGAGTGCATCAAGCTTCTGGAGTGCATACTGGGGACAGTGACTGTATAGGAAATCCACATAATCAAGCAGAGGTAGAAAGGTTATTTGAACCAGCCGCTTCCTGGCTTCAAGAGTGAGAAGATGTCTTATGCGGAAGAATATGCCAAGGCACTGACTTCGTTTTTTTGTTAACTCACACAGATGTATGCCCAAACAGAGTTTGCTATCCAACCAGACTCCCAGATATTTGAATTTATCCACTCTGTCCAAGGGTTCCCCAAGGAGGGTGGTAATCTGGGGGAGGCCAGATGTCCCCATATTGTAAGGGGGGGTGCGGGGAGAAAATCATGGCTTTTTTTTTTTTTTGCATTGAGCAAAAGCTTAAGGCTCAGCAGGTTATGTTGGAGGGTGAGAAAGCCTTGCTGCAACTCCTTATGAGGATAGGCCCCAAGATGGAACCTTGCAGCACATCTCCGGGCAGAACTTTCAGTAGGGACAGTTCCCCTTGTGTTTTAATTTGTTGTCTTCTATTTGTGAGGTAACAATGGAACCAGTTTACTGCGGTAGAGGTTAGGCCAATGCTACCCAGAGTATCGAGCAGGATGGAGTGATCAATCACGTCAAATGCTTTGCTGAGATCAAGGAAGAGTGCATAGGTGTGCTGTTTGCTGTCCAGGGCTTTTAACCAATCGTTAGACACTTTGGCTAGAGCCAACATGGTGCTATGCTTTGGTCTAAACCCCGATTGAGCTGGGTTAAGGTGTTTTCATAATCCAAGTACTCCCTTAGTTGTGAATTGGCAATTTTTTCTAGTAGCTTGGACAGTACAGAAAGAATCGAGATTGGCCTGTAGTTTTTCAAGTCTGTGGGATCTCCCGACTTGAACAAGGGGACAATATGCACAATTTTCCAGCTGGGTGGTAGCTCTCCTTGCATAAGTGAGCTATTAAATAGGTGAGTGATTGGTGCTGTTAGATAATAAAATCCTGCTTTTAGGAAGAAGGGTTCTAACGAGTCTGCACCAGCACTCCTTTTAGTATCCAAAGAGAGGAGAAGGTCCTCCACCTGTTTAAAGGATGCTGGCTAGAAACAGAAGGGGGGCCGGCTGGTACAGGGGATAGGGGCAGGGTTAGTACCTATGGTGGTGGCATTTGGGGCAAACAGCTTGCTGACAGGAGAGGCATCAGATCTCTCACCCTCCTTATCCTCACTATCCCTTCCCTTGCTTTCCTCTTCTTACTTATGCACCTGAAGGAAGTCTTATCCCCATTAGCTACCCCTTTGGTTATCCTTTCCTCTCTCTGTGCCATTGCCCATCCCTTACTGCCTCACTTGCTTCCCTCTGTTTACTTGGTAGACCACCCTGTCTTCTTCCCTCTGCATTTCCTTATGCCTCCTAAATGCCAACCTTTTTTCCTTCACCACCATGGCTCAATTCCCTTGAGTACCATAACACTCTCTGTTTTCCTTTTGCTTTTACTCACTTGGGGAGAAATTTATATTTCCCACCATGCCAGTGGCCATCTTGATGCAGGCTATGCGTGTTCAGTAGTGCAGGGGGCCATCTTAGCACAGGACGCACATGCCTGATTGTGCCAGCAGCCATCTTGGTACAGGCCACATATATACAAATGTGCCAGTGGTCATCTTAGTGCAGTTCATATTGGTCAGTTCAGCATGGTGGATATTTGGAAGGCCTACAATTCTTTTTTTTGCCCTAGGAAAGTTGAAGCACATGTCTTGTATCTCTACGAATGCCTCTCCTACTGCATCTTGAATTTTTAGTGGCTTCAATGACCAGCAAGTCAAGGGGGTTCAAATATACACCTCCTTGGCCAGCCATTTCCCTATGTCATTGGACCTTAGTGACTCTGCCAAACAACGCAGAACAGATATAAAAGTCCTAGGTGCTAAAGCTGTGAGGCTATGCTCCAGTCCTCAGTGGCTGGCTCCTTCCCATGTTTCTTCAATAGGGCATCATTATAACCTGTGAAGGCTTACCGTCTCTGAGCAAGCAGCCCTGCATTTGTACTGCAGTCACTGCTCAATTGTGTCAATGAGCACTAGCTACTAAAATATGTAGGATGCCACACAATACTCTAGTCCTTATTGGTCAGTGTTTACCTGCATGTAACATGGCATAGGACTTTGTGGCCCTCATATTGCCACACACAGAATACAAGGCACCAACACTGTGGTTCACAAATGAAGTCAAAGAAGGAAAGTTGGGTGTTCCAGGTACTGAAGTTGATGCACAAAACTCAGCCACCATAAAAACTACCATTTTGCTTCAAGAAGTGGAGGTCTTTCAGGACCCCCTCAATAAAGTGTTGGGGACTATGATGAAGAAGGTGTACAGAGTGGCAGGAGCCTCTATGAGGGCAGCGCATGCTTCACATTGATGTATATCTCCAGGGCTATGGCCCTTGGCTGGTGGATGTCTCCTATGACCTGCTCCATGAATCTGAGGCAGCCAGGCCCATGTATCACCTGTCAATGGGTATGGATTTCCTAGCTGCTGTATCCTATGATCTGCTGCAGATGTCAACAAAACATGCCCTGTGTTCAGTTATGCTGTGTAAGGTTCACTGGCTCCACTCTTGGCCAGCTGATAATCCTTCCCAGGCTTCCTGTTCAAATATCATTTCAAGGGCACTTATTATTTGGCTCAGAGTTGCAGGCCACATCAAGCAGGTGTCAGGCTCCAAGGTGGCCCTCTCCCAGGATAAGAAACCTGTGGAACATTTTTTTCATGATGCTCACCAGTATAGAGGAGGCAGTGGGCACAGCTGGAATAACAGAGACTGTACAGACCCCAGTCTTACTGGCAGCAAGCCCATCTGTAGTCCTCAGTACCCCTTAAGGCAAGACTATTACTATTTGCAGGCCAGTGTATGGAAGTCACAATCAATGAAATTTGGATGTTGCTCTTAGTACATGCATTTACCACGCATTAACGCTTAGAGGTTCTCAGCCCCAAAGATGCTGCTTTTGGCTGGCAGGTACTGAGATTGGTCATTCAGCATTGGCCCTCCCATCTAGGGACTGCTTATTAGGGTCCATACCATAAGGCTGCTTATATGAATCGACACACAAAGGGGAACTATGTTTCCTTGCCAATAATTCCATTTATGTGTAGGCTCCGTCCATGGGCAGTGATATCCTCCCAGTTATCAGTGCTCTACTCTTCCCTATGGTATCTTCTGCCCTATATTGTATAGTTCCCATTCTGAGCTTTAGCAGGTGGTGCTGTTGATTAACATTTAACACTGTTTTATTTATTTATTTATTTTAAGTGTTTCTAAGCAGTGTTTTCTTACAGACTAGAGTAAAAGATTGAAATGAGGGAGTCTGGGAAGGGGTTTGTCCTAAAACTTCCCTCAGATTGTAACAGCCTGTCTCAGATAGCAGGGGAAGACAGCCTGTACCATATAACTGACTAAAGATGGAGCCTACACACAGCCGGAATTACTGGTAAGGAAACATAATTCCCCTTTCGTTCACCAGCCAACTTGGCAAGCAGATCTTGTGGCCAAGGGATTTGGTACTGGTTGACTTTAAGGCATGGATTCATGGTGACCTTATAGTCTCCACTAGCCCAACAGTACTGTCCATCTTCGCTCCCAGTGTACAGAACCAACCCCATTCCTTGTACTCTATAGAAGAGGTTGAACAAGCTGCATCTCAGATGTTTTTGCCACTGGTGGGTTATCATCACTCATAGTGCCAAATTCTATAACATTTTACTGGCACCACCACATCTTGTTAAACAATGGCTAGACTGAGCCTTTTTCTGCGGGGACACTACTGGGTATCTCAGTTTCTCCTGTACCAATGCCTATAGTGACTCCTGCTGGAAGGGACTGGAACTGGAGTAATTACAAGCTCCACAAGTGCTCCTACACTATTAGGTAAGTAATTTCATATAAAAGAGGACAGAAACACAGAAACATAAACGATGATCACAGAAAAAGGCAGATGGTCCATCTAGTCTATTCATGTTATCCTATAGTACCCAAAGACCTGTTATCTCTGTGGGGTCTTCGCTTATCCTATTCTCCCTGTTGTTCTCCACCTCTCTCATCCCTGTGAGTTACTACTATATCCATGGCTCTATCCCAGCCTGTTTGAAGCCATTGATGGTTTTGGCACCCACCAGCTCTGCTGGCAGACCATTCCATGGCTCAACCACTCTTTCTGTAGAATAATACATCCTTACATCCTTTAACCCCCCCCCTCCATTAACCTTCACTTGTGACCCCATGTCCTGCCTTTTCTGTTCCTGGTAAATAGCTCTTCACAGTTCACCTTGTTTGTTCCTTTCAAGAACTTGAAGGTCTCTATCATGTCCCCCCAACCCCCAATCTGGTTTCCAGCGAATAGATGTTCAGCTCCTTTAGCCAGTCCTCATAGGATCTATCCTCCTGGCCTTGAGTCATCTTGGTCACCATGTGTTATACCATCTCTAGCCTGCCCTTGTCTTTTTTTGAGTGGGGACTCCAGAACTGGGCACAGCACTCCAGGTGTGGCCTCATCAGTGACCCATACAGAGGTAACAGGACCTCATATTTCCTGCAGTCGAATCCCCTCCCAATGCACCCTAGCATCCTGTTAACCTTGCTGCTGGCTTTATTACACTGACTGGTTTAAGACAGTCACTAGTGATGACTTCTAGGTCCCTTTCCTCTGATGTCATGTGCAGCTGAACCCCTCCTGTTTAATACTCTGTTCTGGGGGTTTTGTTCCCTAAGTGCATCACTTTGCACTTGGCACTGAATTTCAGTTCCCACACTTTGGACCAATTTCCAGCCTTTGTAGGTCTCTCTGCAATTCCATTGTCCACTCCACATTGTCAACTCTACCAAAGAGTTTAGTGCCATCTGCAAATAGATACTAGGATAGACAGCAGGACGGGACAAGAGTAACTGTGAGCTCCCCCCTAACCAGAGTTCCTACACCATTGTCTGCAGTGTCTCTTGCTGAGAGATGTCATGGCCAGGCTACAGTGCCAACCAGCAGGATAAAGCACTTATCCCAATTTCTGACAGTGATATCTTGCAGGATACTACATAGATAATAATGGCTAGGCAGGGGTGTGTTATGGTGTTTTTTGACACACCAAGGTGGTGATGAGCCATAAACCTCGAGGAGCGAGCTCGAGAGGTTTATGTGCTCATTAATCAATGTAGGGTGTATAAAAACACCAAGGAATACACCCTGCCTAGACTTTATTTTTTATAATTGCTGGCGCTTTTTTTGTGTGCGGCACAAGAGCAGTCGGTCAGCTCCAGTCAGTTTCCAATCTGACTGACTGACTGACTGAGGAAGCCCCAATAGAAGCGCGAGTTTGGCAGGATAGAGCATTTTTTTTATGAAGGCAGGATAAACTATATAAAAATAAGATGTACTTTACTGGTGTGGAGATGAGGAGGTACAGGAATGAGCAGTCAGCAACAGGGGTCTTCAGTAGCGGTGGGAGAGCCGTGTTGTTGGGGTCATTGGCCCACCCAACTGGACTGAGAGCCAATGAGGGGATGTGCTCGACTTCAGTGACAGCCCTTCCCTTAGTTTTCTGTGAAAAAAGCCACTGAGTGTAGAGCAAGGAGAGCAAGTGACTCAGAGGCTTCAGAAGTCCTGACAGAACCGTTAGCGAGTGTTGGCAAAGCAACACTCGCAAATGGTTGCATCAAGTCTTCTGAAGCCGCCGAGTCACTTGCTCTCCTTGTATAATCGGTGGCTTCTTTCACAAACAAACTGAGGAATTGGGGAAATTATTTTTACAGCACAGATTGCTCTTTGGGGTATTCTGTTCAACAGCGAACACCACTCGGTCACGCTATACAGCGAGTGGGAAAGTGAAAGTTTTGCAAACGCCGTAGTAACTGGATTTCAGGTTATTACGGCGTTTGATAGTAACCATAATCGGGTTGATAAACAGGGTCACCAGTAATTATAGAAAAATAATATAATTCAATGGCAATTACTTTAATTTATCATGCAGGAAAGTGTGACATCTTTGCCACAAAGTGCTTCATCCTGGTGGCCGCCACTGTTGCTGTGAGTTCCTCCACAGTCAGTTCTCCTAAACCATTGCCTACACTGCCTCCTGCTGGAAGAGGCTGGAACTACAGAAGCTATGAGCTCCCCCCACAGTCAGCTTGCTTACTCCACTGCCTGTAATGATGCATTCAGAGAGACAAAGGAAATGTTGTGGCTGTGAGCTCCTCTACAGAAAGAGAGAATGGGAAGCAAAGGCTGAGACTTGTACTGAAGCATCTTTCTTTTTTTACAGGATCCATGTTGCAAGCCTTTACCTGCCTTCCCCCATAGTGGCATTCTATCCCAACACTGGTGTGTCACTGACTCTTGATCCAGTGAGCTTTCAGGTTACCGGATCCTGGTGGATCAAGTACTTAGGCTTCCTGTAAGTACTGTCTGGGTTTTTTTTCCCTCTCGGCCCCAGCGCTCAGTCTGTAACACCTCATGTCCAGCGAACAAGGGGGGGGAAGAAGTTGGTTGTTTATGCAGTATTTATCAGATATATTTAAGAGTGAATGACAATTTTGTTTGGCTCTGTCAGAACCAGTTCTTCTACAATAAAATATTTAATAACCAGGTACACTGATTTACAGTGAATAAAGTAATCAGATTTGGCATTCTAGATTTAAAGTGCTAGTGGAGCCAAAACAGGCAGATAGGAAAATAATACAAATTTTAAGTAGTAGTCAGTTGTAACCTTTTATTTCTGAAGTATTTTTCTTTTTCCTTTTGCCCATCAGGAAGTCTTTTATGTGATAATATTGTGCTGGATGTGTGGAACAGCTCTTAGACTGGCAGCTGACATATCTAACTCTTCTGCCCCACACTACATCATCAGCATTATGATCTCACTGACAATGACACCACAGGTAAATGACCTGGCAGCCACTCACTTGCTGTTCCTAAGTAGCAGTGATGTCACAGTCACTGAGGTCACAATGCTGATGATGTAGTGTGGGGCAGCAGGGTCTGATATGTCAGCTGCCAGGCTAAGAGCTGTTCCACACATCACACCTGCTAACACCACATAAACAATCTTCTAACTAAACAAGGGAAAAGAAAAACTACCTCAGATATAAAAGGTAATGGTTGGCTGCCTTTAAATTCTAATATTAGTTTTAGGCAGTACACTAGCTCTTTAACATTCTGGTACTGTACTGTATTTAGTCTTTATTTCCTGGGGTTTACCACAATGCTACTGTTTAGCTTTATATAGAAAATTAATGAAAGCCACATACACACACACAACAAACAAGATGAAGCAAATATGAAATGAGTACAGAAAACAATTTAAAGCAAAATTCATATTATGCAGATACACTGCTGAACTGCTCTGGTATAAAATGCCACATTCTTAGAATTTCTTGTGATTTTTACCATAGTTAACGTATGATATGCTTGCCAGTTTGCCTGAGAAATCCATAAATTACGATCCTTGCCTATAATATCTGTGGATGATTCTACAGTTTAGAACCAAATAGAGCCTCCTCTAAAAACAGGTTGACTAGCTCAAAATGCAAATGAGCAGTTAGCATGTGATTAGCATATACTATGTTTATCTAGTGGCATAGATCTGCATATTAAACTAGCATATACTATGCAAATGGGTGCAATTGCATAAGCTAGAAAAGAGGTTTGAAACAACAGACCTTTGGGGTTCAGATTGTAATCAATCTTCACGAGACTTTGTCATCCTAATTTATTTTTTTTTGAATCTCAGCACTTGCTGGGGTCTTGGTGGAGGTCAGCACCTGAACCCTGCACGGCCAAGTCTGGGCATTGTGGCCCTCTTTATCTCCTGTCACTTGAAATAGGCACAGTAACACATATAAACAGTGTAACAAACAGCCACATTGCCCAGCCTTGGCCATGCAGGGTGAGAGGCAATGATCTCCCCTGAGACCCCAGCAAGTCCTGCTAGTCGTTCCGTCTGCTCTCCCTCCAATGAGAATAAGCGCATCACCTCCATGAGGCCTCCACTTTCTGCTAGTCCAGTGAGTGAGAGGGACAAGGTCACTCCCAAAGCCAGCTCTCCCCCATGGCAGCGCCATTGTTCTCTACTACCATCTCCTCTCCAAGTTCAACTAGCATTACCTATGTTTATGTGTTGGGTTTGCCAGCATTCCAAATTCAAACAACAGTCTTGATCTGTGTGCGCCAACCCCACCCACTATGCCACTCCCCATACACATGCATTCTTCCTTTGATACAGACAAGAAGTGGGGGAAACAGGCAATTTGGAACTACAGTTTGAGTTTCAGAAAAGTGTTATAAGAACTGTGTTTCTAGAAAATATTGTGATACCCAAGGGCATCTGATTTTTTGGATAGTGACACAGATAAACTGACAGCTAGTCTGAAGAGACCATCACGTGTTTGTGGTTCAGAGACCCTGATGGGCTATGTGAACACCAGATGGGATGAGAAAACCATTCATACTCCCACCATCTCTCTCAAACATCTAGGCCCTGTACACACTGGTGAACCAGTTTTAGAAATGTTTGATAAAATGGATTAACGCTTACCATGCTGAAGCACCCTCATTGATTTTTAAACCATTCTTTAGTCCGTTCTTACACCTGCTTTGCAAACACACTGTATAACAATTGCAACCACTGTGCGTAGTTGTTTACTCAGTTGACTTGGAGTGAAGCACTAAAACGCATACACATTACCCAAGATAAGTTTGGAGGATTCTCCTCCTGCACCCTCCCCCACCCCACCCCAGCTCTATTTCGCATCTAACTGAAGTGTTCTTTGCTGTCTCTGTACCTGTAGTACATGACACTGTCAGGCCTCCTTCCTGGCTAAGACTGTTTGTTATTGCATATGTTTATCTCTTTTAGCAATCGTATGCATGCAACTTATTGTCTATATACTGTAAGCTCATTATGTACCCCTATACATACTCAATCTTGTTATCCAATGCAAATCTCATTTATGTACCTCTCATTTGTATATATGTATATGACATGGTGCCTTTAGAAATGAGTCTCTGACTCAAAGGTTGTGAACCTGAAATCTAAATAAATAAAAAAATAAATAAGTATGTTACCATTAAACCATTTTTGAAACCGGAGTCTAGACTAGGTAGACTCAGGGTTAAAGCACAGTTATCAAAAACTGTTTAACTGCAGCCGAAATGTGTCTCTGAACCGTGTTAGATGGGTCTTAAACCATGTTAAGCACTCTAACATGGTTTAAGTACCCAAGTGTGTACAGGGCCTTACTTACACAAGGAGCAGACAGATGTTTTTTAATCTTCAAGCCAAACCACCCACCTAGCTGTTAGCAAGCCCCAGGGTTATGTAGAAATGTGTACACGGGAGACACTGTTATCTAATGTTAACATACTAAACTGCCTACAGAGTAGGCCCTATGGTCTATCGAGTCTGCTCAAGACTTTGTTTTATTTTATCCATTTTTTTGTGTGTGTTTCAATTTGGTTTGGTGCTGCATTCTCATTTTTGTTCTGCATTTCTATTTTTTTCTGCATTTTTCTTTGTTTGTTTTTTAATGTGTTTTGTTTTGTGTTTTCCATTTTCTTTTTAGTTTTGCATTTGTGTTTTTGGTATTCTTTTTGTGTTTAAAATGTTATTTTTGAGCTTCTTTTTTAATGTTTTTATTTGTGTTTTACATTTTTGTTCTGTTTTTGGTTTCTGAGCTTCTCATTTTGATACTGCATTTCTTTTTTTCTTTTTTGTGTGTGTTGTCTCTTTTTGTGTTCTCCTTCCTTGTTTGCACCTCTGGATCACTGTTTTGTTTCTGCATTTGCTTTTGTTTTTGCATTTCTGTTTTGTTTTTGCATTGTGCACATCTAGGTTGCTGTACCTGACAGCTAAAGTAACATAAGAAAACTGCTGGTAGACAAAATAACAGCTACATGATAACCAATTGTGATGAGGCTCACACTGGTGTGTAGTTTGTACTTAACAATCTTCCCTCTCTCCTGCAGCTCTGGTGGTGGGGACTTTAAGGTGTCCACAGACAGCATCTCCTTAAAGATGGTGGTGGGAGTAACAAGTGATGATCTCGGACACCCTAGGGTGTGGCAGGCCGACTGCTCAGCTGGAGTGCAAGGCGTTCATGTCGATATATGGGGAGGAGAAAGGTGTGTTGTACTTAAGAGTTTGGAGTAGGGAATATCTTCAATGTAAGGGATGGAGCTTTTCAAAATGGCTACAAGGATAACCAACTCAAGGTCTCTCACACACACACACAGAGATACATACACTCTCACTCTCTCTCACACATGTGCACACCTGTACATGGACACACATGTGCAGCCAGCCTGTGGCACGTTCATTTTTGCTGCCCACTGGGAAGCAATGGATCACATTATGTCCTGGTGTAATTAATGGAATAATGTATTTTCTTTTCTTATTGTTCTGGTAATTGTTGCCATTGTGCCTGTGCTGTGATTATGCTGGTCCAGCAAATACCCCCTAACGTACTCACATGTCCAACTCCACACCCACTTATGACTGCATACATGTTCTCATACGCTCTTTAACCCACTTGCATGTGCTCACCCACTAATGAGTAAACACATACTATACCTAAGAGTTCTAAAGGTGCAATATCTAATTATTTGAATGGTCTATGACAGGGTTTCTCAACCTGGTGTCCATGGCCTCCTGGGGGTCCACAAATCTTCACTCTGGGGTGCTTGGCAGGTAGGGCACCAAAAACAAGCACGACCTTCCTGTTAAAGAGCACATCTCTATGACAGTATAATGCTTAAAAGTATTATATTTACAACAATTGCCTTTAACGGTAGTCTTTACTTGTTTTGTTTTTTTAAATTCCTTTTACCTGTGTATTAAATATTCCTGGCAGTTTACTACTTATTTTATTGCACCACTCAAAAAGACTTTCTTTGTCCCCTAACTTCCTCTTAATTGCAGTTTGTGGCATCACAGTTCGTTGTCATAGCGAGCTCTCTGATGTCATAAACAAAAGCTCAATGAGATCAGTAGAGGACTGTCAAATACTTTTTCGACAGACTTATTAGAGAGTCTACCAGTCTACCAAGATGTGGTATAAACCCTGAAATGTAAAACTTAATCCTAAAAAACTTCTCTAATGAACTGTAAGAGCTTAAACATTATATTTATGAAAGGGAATGCTGAAGTGAAGAGTTGCTGTTTAATTAACATTTTAGTATGTGTGTGTGTGTGTGTATATATATATATATATATATATATATAGTTTGCTTATGATAGTTTTCCTACTTCATACTGAAAAAGTGTAACAGTCAAGATTTAAAAGATGCTTGAGAATACAGGGTCTTTGGAAATGGCAGGTCATGGTCAGGGGGTCCTGGTGCATGTTTGGCCATGGTCAGTGGGTCCTTAGGTGGTAGCCTGTGATGAGGGCAACTGCTATCGAGAGCTTTCAAAAAGGGCAACTCAATAATGGTGCCATCTGCACAGGGCTATTGGTCAGGGTGGGCGAGCGGATAGGGCCAGTGAATATAGTGACAGGATGTCGTTATATATACATGCACGCGGGGGGGGAGAGTGCACGCTGTGTGATGAGCAGAAGGGAGAGAGGGTTTGTGAGGCATACTGCAGCAGTGGGCTGTTAAGCTGGCCCTGTTGTGTGGTGGGTTGGTAGCAGGCTAGGGTTGCGAGGGTGCCGGTTCTGTTCCGGGCACACCTTCATTTCATTGCGCCCAGCCATTCAATGTTTTTCAGCTTTTGCATCCCCCCAACATGTACCCCACTGGAGCTGAGAATCCTTAAGAAAAAAAAAAGTATCCAGCACTGTTTTGCAGAGCACCATGAGTGTTATGTCGCTGAAATTGATTTTTGGCGATGTACACTCACCCTAATGGAAATCGCCTTTCCACTATCACCATTATGACATAGAACTCCTTGGGCAAGCCTGATCATGGTCAGTGGGACCAGAGAGATCCTGGTCTATGTGGTTCAGGCTTGATCTGATGCTATAGGAAGTGTAGATTGGGCCCTAGTGGTAATACCAAGAATGGGACCTGGACTAGTTCTAGATCCGTTGACTCATTAACCCTCAAACTGTGGAACAGAATTCCATTCAAACTCCTGTATAATTATACCTTATGCTTTTTTAAACTGGACTTCTTTTTGAATTATAAATCAAAGGTTGGTGATGTAGCTTTTTGATTAGCTGCATACCTTCTAAAGTATTAGGTTAACTGACAAAAACCTCATGTACAGTAAAAAATATAATTATAATTGTAAAAACAGAAGTTTGAAACATTTAGTTTAAAAAATAGCACCACACCCTAGGGGCTTGGGTCGCAGTGTGCTTAATTTATTTGTTTATTTATTTGAAAATTGGAGACTGGGGAAGGCACACTGACCTGATGCTCGTTTCCAGGTTTGACCCAGTGGGAGGAAAATAGGGAGCAAATACATAGCACAGACACATCATACAGTTAAATGCAATTGCATAACATTGACACTGTTCATAGCTACAATAAAGTGGAATAAAGTACATGATTAAAACAGGAGTAAGTACAATAGGAGCTAGCACCAAAAAATTTAACTATTCAGCCACATCTACACCAGGGTAGGAGGCAAATGTACAGTCAGGTAGGGAGAGAACAGCAGCAGGGTGGAAAGAGTTTCAGCTGGTACCTGAGGGAAACAGAGGAGACAGCGAAATGGAGGAAAGATGAAAATAAAGTTCTAGCATGAAGGGAGATAATAGGCGAAGGTGGATTGCCCAGCAGAGGAGCAGGGATGAGGAATGCTGAAAATGCGAGGATCACTGGGGTAGAGGGAGCAGGACGTGGAGGGAATGGAGGAGAAGTTTGAGGAGAAGTTAAAGGAAAAGAGCCCAAACCATAATTTGAATATAAATGAGGTACAGTGGTTCTGATGACGCAAAGGTAGAGGAAAAATGAATAACAAGGAGTACAGTGAGCAGTGGTCGGTACAAGAGGGGGAGCTGGTAGCAAAATGACAGGAGGCATTGCTGAAGGTGTCCAGTCGGGTCAGGGAGGTGTGAGGAGCAGTGCCACAGACCACATACACATAGATAAAGACCGGGTAATCTCTTTTGGTGACAAGCTTATGGCATACCTGTGGAGACAGACATTCTTTATTGCAGTACAAGGCGCCAAGTTTGGGTTGGAGCTTGGTGTGGATGGCATCAATGTGGGCAGAGCGGTCAAGTTTATTGTCTAGCCACACACTGAGATATTTGAATCAATAAGACATCTCAGAAAGGATGCCTTCCAATGTGGAGAAAATACGCAGTTGAAAGGCTGGCCAATTTTTTTGGCTGGTGCCAAAGGTCACGGTCAGTTTGTTTGTGTTAACCTGGCGTTGGTTAAACTGAAACCAGTGAAGTAAACTGTGAAAGTCTTGCTGGAGCAGACCTTTCAAGGCTGTAGTGAAGAGACTGGAAGTGTACATGACTGTGTATCTGCATACATACGCAAGGAAAATGGAAACAGGATGAGCCCCAGGATGGAGCCCTGTGGGAGCCTGGATAGGAAGTGGAGGTGACAGGGCATTACCAACCTTTATTGATTGCAGGTGGTCAGAGAGGTAAGAACAGAACTAGTCTACAACAGGAGCTGAGAAGCCAGCAGAATTCAAATTATCCAGAAGGAGAGGGTGGGACACTGAGTCAAAGGCCTTGACCAGATCCATGAAAATGGCAGCTGTGATGTGCCCTTGCTCCATCCTTAAGAAGGCAGGATCAGTTACATACAGCAGGGAGGAGACAGTGGAGAGATGCTTCTAGAAGCCAGAATGGAATGGGAAGTGGAAATCTGTGGAGGACTGAAAATTGGAGAGTCTAGCATAGACAAGCTTCTTTTGTAGTTTAGCAAGAGAAGGAAGGAGGGAGACTGGCTGGAAGGTAACCAGAGAGGAAGGATCCACCCCTTTGTGGAGTAGCACTCTGGTCAACTTCCAGAACTGAGGGACAGCACTGAGGGATAAGGAGAGGTTGACTAGGTGAGTCAGTCGAAGTGCTATGGCAGGTGAAGACATTTGGAGTAGTTTAGAATCCAGTCCATCAGGACTGGATTTGTGCAGGTTAAGTGAATGGAGGGTAGTAAGGGTTTCCTGAGTAATTACAGGGGGAAAGAGGAAGCCAGTGGAAGGGAGACAAGAGGAAATGTGAAGAGAAGCTGAGGAGGCTAGAGGGTGAGTGGCAAGGATAGCACAAGTGGTAAATCACTTATTGAAATGAGCAGCAACAGAGGAGGGGGTCAGACACTGGTGAACCATTTACAAGGACCAGAAGGGCAGACTGTGTTGGAGGGTCAAAAAGGGAGTGAATTATTTTCCAGACCTTTAAGGGGACATTAAGATTGTTCTGAAGGTTGGCCTTGAAATATTGCAATTTCACAACCTGGACAGCCTTAGTACAGGAATTCCTGCTAGTCCTGTAAAAGAGGAGGTCAGGAAAGGAGTGAGATAGTTTGAAACATGCTCAGATGAGGTCATGTGACTTGCACTGATCAATGATTTCAGGGGTAATCCAGGGGTGATGATGATTTTTGACCCTGGATTTTCTGAGCTGGGCATGCTTTTCCCACACAGAGGAGAATTTAGAGTAAAACAGTGAGAAGGCAATGTCGATATCGTGGCAGATGGTATGGTTGTCCAGTCTGCAACACTGACAACTGTAGTGTTTACCTAACTAATTGTAATCCAACCCCTCAACAGGAATTAAACAGCTAATTTAAAAAAATGTTATACTTGACTTGAATGGCATTGTATTTACTCTACAATGCTGGATTTTAAGAATGAAATGCTTGGCAAATTAAATATATTTATTCATTTCATCTGGGTCTTTTTTCTTGTTGCATGATACAGATTTTGCTAAATTATTATACCAGGCATACCTTACCATTCTCAAACATACACTTGCGCACACACACACACACACACTAACTATTGGAGAGCTCAAAGCTACTCCAGTCCAAGTCCCTCCCAGCAGGAATCATAATAGGAAATGGTGTATGAGAAGTGGGGGTAGGGGGTGGGGTTCACAGCTACTCAAGTCCCAGCCTCTTGTAGCAGGAGTCACTGTAAACAAAGGTGTAGGAGCACTAGCTGTGGGGAGCTCACTGTTTTGCTGCTCCAGGCTTCTCCCAGCAGGAACCATGTACATGATGTTGTAAAGGCACCTGCTGAAAGAGAGTTCATAGGTACTCCAGCCACAGCCTCTCCCAGCAGACATCACTGTGGAAAAATATGTAGAGGCACTGGCTGAGGGGAAAGAGACACAGTCTTTCAACAAAAGTTGCCTCCAGGGCAGCCCTGCCTTGGAAGCAGACATTATGGATAAGGCTTCCTCCCAGGCAGGGTTTTTAACCTCTACAGCTAAAGGACTGAACTTCACTGCTGTGTCAGCTTGGTAGTGTAGTCTAAAGGTCTACAGCCTCATAAACAAGAGATTGCAAGTTTGAATCCAGACAAGATTCCCTCAGTTTTCTTTTGTCAGAATTTCACTAGAGTGGTGATCCATGGTGGCTTGAAGTTAGAATAATAAATATGTACTGTACGAAAAGGGACTTAAATGTGAGAAAGCATGAGTGCAACAGTAAAGTCCAGGGCAACTTTCACTGGAAGACTGTGTCTCCTGTGACTGAGGGGGAGCTCACAGCTACTCTGGACCCACTTTCTCAAAGCAACAGATTTTGACTCGTACTGAATATAATTTTTGTAAGAAATATGGGGTGTACTGCATTTGCTGCAATCCTGATTAAGAAATAACTTTCCCTTTCTTTTGCCATAACTTTCCCTTTCTTTTGCCAGTTGGTTTTACCAATTGTTTCTCGGCTCTATAACGGACACCGTGAAAGACATGCTACACAACCAGGTAAGTTTAGTCTAGGCACAGCTTCCAGGTATCGCTCTACTGCTAATGTCGCCAGCCTGACCACATTCATTTTACGTTACCCGCTCACCTGATATCCATGGCACCTCAAGCTTTAAAAACACGCCCCCACTAAATCAGTTCTGGTTTACCATATAATGCCTTCAGATTTTTTTGCCTTTCCTATTTTGCTGTAACTCTCTCTGAATGTTTATAAACAAACTGACTTGCAAGACTGTTCTACGACCTAAGAGCTAGGAGTCAACATTTAATTGCAGACTTTACATATAAAGGAGAATTGTTAGTTGCCCTTAAAAGCTGAGATCTTTTGGACAGAGAAATAAATATATCCTGTTACATCTGTCATTACCGAGGAAGGTGATGCCTAACTAGTCTGCCCCCCCACCATATCTCAGTAGTTATACCCTTTAATATCAAATCCAGGCATGAATCCAGCTTCCTCCTAAATTCCCAAAACCAATTCTGCCTTTATTACTTCACCTGACAGACTGTTCCATAGCATGGCAATTCTGCTGGTAAAAAGGTGTTTCCTCAGCCGTCCCATTGGTCCGGAGGGCTGAGGCACCCATGCCTCACCTCCTGCCATTCCAGCAACCCAGGTTTGGTGATTGACTTGGTTCATTGGGTACTGTCCAGGAAGAGGAGGACTGAACATCCATAGGATGGCTCTCCTCCTTTGGGAGGGAGGGAGGGTTGTGGGTTTTTAGTGCTCTTCTGACTCCTGGTAGAGGCTAAGGGCAATCAGTGCAACTTTGGGGTCAGAGGGACGATGGCTGTTGATGCCCCACACACAGTAGCATGCATGGTGCATCTTAAATGGCATTGCATCTCTCCTCACAGAAAAAGGGAAAATAGCAGGGCGCAGTGCAGATGATGCCGACCCCCATGCAAGCGCCACACCAGACCTCAGAACCCTTCTCCCACACCAGATCCATTATTCAGTGGGTGGCCTCTGCTGTTAAATACCACCATGGGAGGCAAGCATTGAGGAGGTACTCTGGATCCATTTCATCAGTGGTGGGGGGTGTCCCTATCGACGTCACCATGAGGGGGGGCAAGTTGTGATGGAAACTTCAGAGTGAGAGGTAAGTCCCTGGATGCCAGTGCCATGGGGATCAATGGAGGGCTATGATACACTGCAGCAAGGCATATAAACAGAGTAACAAAAAAATAAGATATTTCCTCAGGTTCAGCGTAACCCGTCATTATCAGCTTCATCTCATGCCCTTTTGTTCTCCCATGTTCTGTAGTTGCCCAAAATTCCATTTTGCCAATGTTAATGTATCCGTTCATAATCTTATAAACTGGTATCATCTCCTCTCTCAGTCCCCAATATTCTAATAGATATCAGTTCAGATCCATTAACCACCAATCCTGATATGCCCCCTCCATCCAGGAATTAGAGAGATGCGAGACTGGCAAACTTTACTTCATGAATTAATTCACAACGTTTATTGAATTTATGAAGTGCCGACTCTGCAAAGTTTGCACAGGCAAAGTGGCACTTTTTCAAGCAAAGTCATGCAGTTACAACTTCACCTGACTTCACCTAAAAAAAGAACAAAGTCCAGAGGAAAACTCCTTGCGAAGTGACAAAGCGGACCATTCATGAAGTTATTTGCAATGGTGAATTTCGGAATTTCACTGGCAAAGTAAAACTTCACAACATTCCTACCTGTAATCAACCTAGCTGCCCTTCTTTTGATCCTTTCCAGTTCATCTACATCCCTTCTGAGGTATGGTGACTAAAACTGTACGCAATATTTCTGGTGCTGCCTCACATATTCTCTATATAATGAACTTGTCAGTAAAACCCTGGGCAATGGTAAACTCGTAGAGATCCTCTTTTTGGGATTTCAGTAAGGCGTTTTTTGACTTACGGTGCATTTAAACATACCACAATGCTGATCATGAGCTGCTGCACTGTGCACCACTCACCCACCACTTCTCTTATATCATTGCCAACCAGCATTTACACATACAGCATAGCACACAGTCGCATGGGCAGTCTACTGAACTTCCTGTTCTGCCACTGTATTTCCACCAGGTTTCGGGAGAGAGACGCAGTTTGGATGAAAGTAATGGGAAATGAACATAATGGTCCAGTAAATACAAAATCACACATGCCCCCACAATGCAAAGCATCATGGGCTGCATATGCAAATCACCACAGAATGTTATGCTGGTCCAACTTTAAGCAGAATTGCATGGTGCCGAAAGGCCTCTCACACAGTTTGCAAAGGGTGCTAACAGAAGACATAGACACGTGTTTCGTCCTACCAGGACTCATCAGTAATACCTCGTCTGTTTGACACCCCAGTGGAATGGACCAGCTACCCCTAAGGCAGTGTGCCTGGGATATATTGTGGTGAACCCATTAAAATAAAAAACTATTTAAAAGACAAAGAGACACTCTGTGCGTAAACACTGAGGCAAGGGTTACCCAAAGGGCATTTGGCTGGGAAGCCAAGTTTCAAGAAAATACAAATCACACATGCCCCACAATGCAAAGCATCATGGGCTGCATATGCAAATCACCACAGAATGTTATGCTGGTCCAACTTTAAGCAGAATTGCATGGTGCCGAAAGGCCTCTCACACAGTTTGCAAAGGGTGCTAACAGAAGACATAGACACGTGTTTCGTCCTACCAGGACTCATCAGTATGCCTCATCTGTTTGACACCCCAGTGGAATGGACCAGCTACCCCTAAGGCAGTGTGCCTGGGATATATTGTGGTGAACCCATTAAAATAAAAAACTATTTAAAAGACAAAGAACCTCTGTGCGTAAACACTGAGGCAAGGGTTACCCAAAGGGCATTTGCTGGGAGCCAAGTTTCATAGTAACTGAGGCAGGTGGTAACCCTTGCCTCAGTGTTTACTCACAGAGGTTCTTTGTCTTTAAATAGTTTTTATTTTAATGGGTTCACCAAATATATCCCAGGCATTACTGCCTTAGGGGTATGGTGAACTATTCCACTGGGGTGTCAAACAGACAAGGCATACTGATGAGTCCTGGTGGACGTAACACGTCTATGTCTCTGTTAGCACCCTTGCAACTGTGTGAGAGGCCTTCTGGCACCATGCAATTCTGTTTAAAGTTGGACCAGCATAACATTCTGTGGTGATTTGCATATGCAGCCCATGATGCTTTGCATTGTGGGGGCATGTGTGATTTTGTATTTTCTTGAAACTTGGCTTCCCAGCCAAATGCCCTTTGGGGTAATCCTTGCCTCAGTGTTTACGCACAGAGGTTCTTTGTCTTTTAAATAATGGTCCAGTATCCAGTATAAGCACAACATGGGATTATTATTTTCGCTATAATAAACATCACATTGAGTCTTCTGCGTGTAGTAGGATAGCACGCAACAAGGGAGGAATAATGACCATCAACAGAAATATAAGTCAGATATTACAGAGCACTAATGTGTGGCTATCTCATTTTCCATGATAGTCTAGAAGCACCTACCCTCTGATCCCTATTCCATCAGTTAACCCCCCCTGATCCCTGGTTGTCTGAGTTGGGAGAAGGGAGCTGATAATTTTCCTTGCAGTTAGCTGGCTCAGGAGAATAGCTGTGAATTGGGGTGTGTGGCTGATGCACAAGTGAAGCAGTTGTTGCATTTAGACTTCCCTGTAGTTAGTGTTTGCTCCTAGAGCAATTTTGCAATCAGAGCAAGGAGGCAGCATACTGAGGCAGTTAGAACATTTCTGCAAGAACATTTCTAACTAGGGAGGAAGCAGACAGATACTTTATTTGAAGTGTTGGGTCTACAAAGTAAACTGGGGGCTTCAGTCAGGGTAAAAGCAAAAACACTGTAGTTTGTGTGCTAGTCTTAGTTGGGAAAAGGCAGCTGCAGATAATCATCCTTGCCTGTAGCTGGTTCAGGAGGATAGCTGTGAATTGGGGGGTGTGCAGCTTAGGCAGATCTGAAGCAGCTGCCTGCATTTAGACTTCCCTAACCATCTTACAAGACCACTATTTAAAGGACTCCTTTCTAATGTGTCCAATAAGGGACAACTCATGGTTGAAGGAATGGTGCAGAGAAGAAGGGTTCAGTCACATTGGGGACTGGGGATCCACCTGAAGTGATAAGGAACTTTTCAGGGGTGATGGCCTATGTCCATCCAAGAGGGGAACCACAGTCCTCACTGGACAGTTTGAATGTTACTTGGATAAACATTTAAACTAGCTGAGAGGGGTGGCGGAAGAAAGTGGGGAGGCAGTAACTGCCTCCCCCCCGGCTGTAGTAGAAAATAGGGAGAACCCAAGGGGAATGGAATCCCCAGGGTGGAAATTAATAAAGGAAACATGAAGGTAGAAATGAAGGGAGATGGGAACTGAAGCATTGAAAAGAGAGGGGGGGGGGAGACGGTAAAAGTAAAGAAAGGGGGTAACAGGCCATGTGTGAAAATGCTAGAAATCCAGGAAATAAGATTCCAGACCGAGACGTCAGCATGGCAGAGGCTGATCTGGATACTGTGGCTATTACTGAGTCATGCTGCACTGAAACCATGACTGGGACATGGCCATACCTGGCTATACTCTGTTCAGGAGGGACAGGGTGGGAAGGATAGGAGGAGGTGTGGTGCTTTATGTGAGGGAAGGCATAAAAGCAATGAAGATACAGGGAATGCAGTGGGGAGCAGAGGTATGGTGGTCACCCTAGAAATGGGGAACAGATCCCCTGTTCACACTGGCATGATCTACAGACCTCCAGCACAGGGCGAGGAGTTGGATAAAGTACTGGTGGAAGCTACAGGCAAGATGGCAGAAAAGGGTGGGGGGTGCTGCTGGTGGGGGACTTCAGTCTGCCGGATGTGGACTGGAACCTTCCAGTTGTGGTTTCTGCTAGAATCAGTGACACCCTGGATTCCCTGAAGGGGACATTCCTGATGTGACTAATCAGTTGTAATTCATGTTATCTTTGACTGATAGTCACTTACTGTATCAAGCGTGTATTCAATACTGTGATTTAATGTAATGTACTGCAATCTGTAAAAAAAATTTTGTCCCTGTACCTTTCTATGTATGACGTGGAACCTTTGTAAAAGAGTCTTTGACTCAAAGGTCTTTCTAAATATCTCAATAAATAAATAAAAAAATAAACCCACTCATGATGGGGCAATACTGGACCTGGTACTCACTACCAGAGACAGCGTTGCAGATGTCAAGGTAGGAGGCCAGCTGGAGAATAGCAATCACTAAGCAATAAGGATGGCTGTGTAACTGAACCACACAAGGGTGCGGGTCCTGGACATAAGGGTGACATATTTAAAAAAAAATGGGTGAATGCCTTAGGGATAACCTGGCAGGGGGTATTGATGTGAGTGGGGTGGAGGAACAGTGGGTGAAGCTAAAAAGGGCCCACAGGAAGGCAGCAAACCTCTGCATCAAGCAAGTGAGCTAAAGCAAGAGGAAAAAGAGACTGCTGTGGTTCTCGAAAGAGGTGGCAAAAAAGGTAAAAGTTCAAAGAGTCGCATTTAGAAGGTATAAGGAGAAGCAGGGGAGGAGGATAGGAAGGTGGATCAAGGGAAACAGTAGGAAGCAGGGAGATCAGTAAGGAGTATGAAGGTGCAAACAAAAGAGAGAAAACCCCTGGCGGTGATGAAGGGGACAAGACATTTTACATACCATAATTACATAGTAGTTGTCAGCAGAAAAGGACCTCCTGGTCCATCTAGTCTGCCCTGTTTCGATTTGCTCCTACTTCCTTAGTATAGGTCCTTCTAGACCCATGTCTGTAGTTCCCCTCTGTCCTAGTGTCACTAAACCTCTGTGCCCATACCATGTATGTTTGAATGCGTTCACAGTGTCTGCACCTACCACTTCCTCTAGTAGCTTGTTCCATGGTTCAGTTACTGTTTTTGTGAAGAAGTACTTCTTCATATTGCCCCTAAGCCTCCCTCCTTCTAGCCTCATTGCATGACCCTCATCCTAGTGCTCTTCTTTTTCTGCAGAAGACTGCTCTCCCCTCCATTATTGATCCCTTTGGCATATTTGAATGTCTCTTTCATGTCCCCCCCTTCCTTCTTAATTCCAGTGAGTACATGTTTAGCTCCCTGAGCCTATCCTCACAGCTTTTCTGATGCATGCCCTGGACCATTTTGGTAGCCCTTCACTACACCGCCTCCATTTCATCAATGTCCTTTCTGAGATGAGGCCTCCAGAACTGGACACAGTACTCGAGGTGGAGCCTCACCAGTGATCTATAGAGGGGTAAAATTACCTCCCGCTGTCTACTTGTTATTCCTCTCCTAATGCAGCCCAGCATCCTGCTTGCATTACCCACTGCCTTCCCACACTGGCTTCCCACTTTGAGCTCATCTGTTGTGATGACTCCTAGATCCATTTCCTGCTGAGTCATTGCCACCTCCTCAACTCCTAGTTGGTATGTTACCCTTGGGTTCTTCTGCCCCATATGCATGACCTTACACTTTTTGGCATTAAATCCCAGCTGCCAGACCCTTGACCATTCCTCCAGTTTATTTAAGTCTCCTCTCATTCTGTCCTCTCCCTTCTGTGTGTTGACCCTCTTGCAGATCTTTGTGTCATCTGCTGTTTAGGTATGTAAGTGAGGAGGAAGATCAGGGGTGGGATCATAAGATTAAAAAGGGAAGGAGGGACTCTGCAGACAGGGACCAGGAAAAAGCAGATATCCTGAACAAATACTTTTGTTCAGTGTGTTCATTGAGGAAGGAGAAGAGTGGGGCCACAAAAAAGTAACAGGAGCATTGGAGGGGAGGGAGGTGGACACTAGTCCATTTTCAGAGGAGAGCGTTCTGAAAGGATTTGTTAATCTACAAGAAGACAAAGCAATGAGGCCAGATGGGGTACATCCAAGTTTATTCAGGGAGCTCAGAGAGGTACTGGCTGCACCTCTGACAGTCCTGTTTAACAGCTCATTGGAAATACGTGTGGTTCCAGAGGACTGGACGAGGGCAGATGTAGTCCTACTTTGCAACAGTGGTAACAGGGAAGAGGCTGGTAATTGTAGGACAGTCAGCCTGACTTTGGTGGTGGGAACGTTAATGGAGTCCTTGCTAAAGGAAAGGATTGTTGAATATCTCAAACCCAATGGGTTACAAGACCTGAGGCTGTATATATTCACAGGGGGAGATCCTATCAAAAAAATCTGATAGATTTCTGTGACTGGATGACAAAGGAATTAGATAAGGGTGAAGTAGTGGATGTGGCCTACCTGGATTTCAGCAAGGTTTTTAACACTGTTCCACACAGGAGGCTAGAAAGCAAGCTGGGTAGCTTAGGAGTGTATCTAAAGGTGGTAAACTGGGTAAGAAATTGGTTAGGGGATTGGCAAAAGAGGGTGGTGGTAAAAAGAGTTCACTCAGAAGAAAGGAGGGTAACCATCATGGTGTCTCAGGGATCAGTGTTGGGATTGGTCCTCTTCAATGCCTTTATAAGTGATGTTGCAGAGGAGCCAAGAAGGGAAGGACTGTCTCATTCCAGATGACACCAAAATCTGCAATAGGGTTGACACTCTCAGATGGGCGGGGTTGGAAAGGAGGAGCAGAGACCTGAGAGAAATTGAGGGGTTGTCAAGGAGTTGTCAAGGGTATGGCAGCTGGGTTTCAACTTGAGAAAGTGCAAAGTAATGCACTTTGGGGCACAGAAACCCAGAGGCAGAGTACAAAATGGGAAGAATGGTACTGACAACCACCAAGCAAGGAAGAGACCTGGGGGTGAACATATCAGATGACCTAGAGGTGGCAAGGCAGTGCAATATGGCAGCTGGGAGGGCTGGTGGGATGCTGGGGTGCACAGGCAGTGGTATCATCAGCAGAAAGGGTAAGGTGGTATTGCCTCTGTATAAATCACTAGGAAGATCCCACCTAGGGTACTGTGTTGAGTTCTGGAGACCATCTCTCCAGGAGAATCCAGACAGAATGGTGGCAGTCCAGAGAACAAGAACTAAAATGGTGCCGGGTCTGCATCAAAAGCCCTATGAGGAGAGACTTAAGGACCTAAATATGTACACCCTGGAAGACAGGAGAGAGAGAGAGAGAGAATGGGGATATGATAGATACCTTTAAATACCTCATGGGGTAAATAATGTACAGGTGTGAAGTATTTTTCTGAAAAAAAGGTGCTCAATGACAAGGGGGCATGATAAGAATCTGGAGGGGGGTAGATTCAGGAGAGATGTGAGAACATAGTTCACCAAAAAAGTGGTGGATTCTTGGAACAGTTTTCCAGCAGAGGTGGTGGGGGCAAAAACAGTGGTGGGGTTCAAGAATGCATGGGATTGGCATAAGGGAATCCTAGGGAAAGGAAAGGGGGTGAATGGGCCAGAGATCAAGTAGGACCTACGGTGATACTATATTCAGGGAATAATGGGCAGACTAGGTGGGCCAAGTGGTCATTATCAGCCAGCAAATGTTATGTTTCTATGGTAGTCTAGTGGCCCCCATCCCTCACTGATTTTGCATGGGGTTATTATCAACCTGTAATGGTTACCAGATTAAACAAACATGTCCAATAGGCAGACTTAATGCAAATTACAAAATACCTCCACGTCCCTCTCTCCACACTGCCATGTGTCATGCTGCGTTAGGAGGATACTGACTTCAATAAAACTTTATTCGAGAGGCTGAGAGTGTGTGCATGTGTTTTTAAATCTTTTATGTATTTGGACCAAAGTAATGGGAAATGTACAAAAATGGGTTATGCATAGAGGTGCAGAAAGGGGGTACAGAACAGCAGCGTGTCACAGTGTGTCATAGGCTGTACTGATATAGGCAGATCAATGTGTTTATACGCCAGCAAAAACACACACCTGCATCAGTACAGGAACCCAGGAAAACGCCGATTACTCTGCACTGCATCGGAGCACATTGGTGCCACCTGCAGCACTCCCCAATGGTGCAGATCAGGCAGTGCAAACAGGTCTTTAGTCCCACTTGATGCTATTGCTAGGAAACTCCATTCTCTGAATGTGTCATGTAACATTTGGACATGGGTTAGAGAATGTTTGTTGAAATCTTTTATTGTTTAGTTAAACATCCATTATAACAGTTCAATAAACACAAAAATACTGAAAAATAGAAATGAACAAAAGAATTACATTATGACAAATGACTGCACATATAAACAGTGCTTATAAATAGAAATACAAGCACAGGGAAACATCTTCTAGAGCAGGGCAGAACCGCCCTACACTAATATTGCATAGTTACAAAATTTCAAGTGCAAAAGCTTCAATTTTATTCAGATTAATAAAGGCAAGATGTATTAAAAATATTTTCTGTCAAGCATGTAAACCAGGTGGAAATCCTGGTAATCCCTATTCCTAATGACTGGTAGCCAATACGGACTAGAAAATGCTAATACCCCAATTGTGATCCAAGAAAAAGAGGTGCAATCTAATAACACACTGTTGAGCCCAGTTGAAGAGATGCATTAGCAATTACTGCAAAAATGGCATGCAATACGGACATTGATACCTATGCACCAATGCAGGCTGGGTGCATGCAATAGGCACATATCTAGCTCACGCACATCTGCACCCATGGACAGGCACGTGGGACATGGCATGTATGGCTGCCAGCCACCAAATGCCACCTGTCTGCAGCCCCACCCACTCAGTACGTTGGTGTATGGGGGGGGTGGATCGGTGGACAACAGCAGGCAACCAATCAGATGCCCATCCTGGTCCTAAAGTGGATCCCCTGCTCCATGCAGAAGGCACAAGGAAGGCATGGAAGGCCACCCCTGAAGGCCCTTGCCATAAGGGGTTATTCACAACGGCGGCAGATAAACAGGTCTCTGGAGTTCAGGATTGCTGATAGGGCTGGGGGGTGACCAGAAGGAGGGAACAGAGGGGAGTGGATGTTCCACTATCCCCTGTTTTTTTCTCCTGCTGCATCTTCCCATCCGCGTTCTTTGTTGGCAGATCTCAGCTGCATTGTCATGTGGCTCCATTTCTCTGACAACACTGGAAAATGATGACTTCAATTTATTCACAGGGTGAGGTAGTGTGAAGCTGGTACAATGCAGGCTTCCCCACACTGTTAGATATTTAGAATATGTAAGAATGTGTTGAAATGTATACATCTAGCCAATAACAATGCTTGAAATTTTGAGGTTAAAAGACACAACACCAAATGTAAAGGAACCAACCATATAGCTTGTTACAAAATGACAGTAATATGGAATAAGTGTCCGTAGGTGTGTAGGGTTTGAATCCCCCACCTATGTGTTAGGTAGCCCCTAAATGCAGATTTAGATAGGAACTTCTTTTATTAAGATCTACTACACCTATTTGTTAATGTGGCTGGTTGTTCCAGCTTTTACCCCATCCCAACATTTTGAATAGCTGGCCGCTCTAGAACCATCCCAGAATCCCCTGGGACTGATGTCAGCCATGTGCTGCAGCTGTGGGAGATTCAGTTGCTTAAACAGTGCTCTTATCAGATCCTTTTTATTCTTGAGTTTAAGTACATGTTATGTGACGTACCCATTCACTAGGACTGTGCCATACATCTGCACTGGACATTCCTAATTCCTGGAGCCACCCCTATTAAAGTCTGCAGATGACTGCATACTGTCCCCGCACCACCGGTAGGTAACTCATTCCTTCTATAACACTTCAAGGGGCATTCTGTATGAAAGGGACTCTGTGTCACCCCATTTGGTTGATTTCCTCACCAATGTCTTTGTCCACAGATATGCAGTAGGATTCGAGGAGCCTTTGTTCAAGTTAATCAGCAGCTGCAGCATTTGCCAGGTATGGTCTTCATGCAGCACACAGCATTTGTAATCTGTCTTCGTATTTATTCAGCGTAGTACAACTGAAACTTGAAAATGTCAGAACAAATTAAAATGGAGCAAAGCAATGTCAGTGTTATGTTGCCATCAAAAGGTTCTACAAAAGGACCACAAGTTCAGCTTTTCTGCCACACAGTGTATAAAGTCAATGTTCTGAATACTTGGGCATGGGGTGCTGCATCAAAGGTAAACCCTGGAGCTTTTCCCGAATAAAGTTCAGAAAGAACAGAACAGCCATCAACAAAAGTGTTGTTTTCCATCTGTCTGCACCAGCCTGTATTGAACTTCTTCCAGCATCGTTCACAACCAGCAATTGACAGCTACATTTGAGCCTGTCCCATTGTCAGCCAGACTCCTGGTCCCACAGTGAACCCATTTGTTCTTGTAAGTAGGGGGGCTACTGGAAGACAGGAGGTGCAGCTGGTGACATCCTTAGGGGACACAGCTCCCGAGACTTAAAAGCACAGCTGTTCCAGTGGCTGTCCGCATGAGTCCCTCCCACTAGAGTGGCGGGAGGCTAGGAGGGAGGTTGTTAAGAATTTTTCTCTTTGTTAGGAATTTTGTTTGTACAACTTTCTTTTGTATTAGAGCTCTTGGAAAGGGGCAAAAATGGTTAACAAATGGTTTGTGTTTTGCTTGCGGACACACTGGCACAGAAGATAAACTGGATTGAAAGAAATGGAATTTACACTAATGTAGAAAATGTAGTAATCACTGGTGAGGAAATTTGCTTTAAACAAGGAATAAGTTGTATGGGATTACTAAAGAAAATTTTTTTTTTATTATTTAGGGTATAGACTTTCGGAAACAAATTTAGATTTTTTCAGTTATTAGCTTATTACTGTCGGGGGACATTGAAGAAAACCCCAGCCCAGCTGAAAACATATCTAGTAAATGGTTAGATTTAAAACATCGGCTTCAGGTGAAAGGACTAAATCTGGCACATACCACATGAACATATGTAGCCTTTTACCAAAAAAACATGAATTGGAGGCATGGATGCATATTTATATCCCAAACATAA
Organism: Neoceratodus forsteri; assembly: GCA_016271365.2. NCBI lineage: Eukaryota > Metazoa > Chordata > Ceratodontiformes > Ceratodontidae > Neoceratodus > Neoceratodus forsteri. The sequence goes on from JADMNL010000042.1 coordinate 9,390,092, forward strand.
TGCTAATAAATTGAACTTGGCTAAAACCCAAAGTGGATGAGAACTTAATCACAATAAAAGGATATAACCAATCAGAAAAGACTGCATGGGGAAAAGGGGTGAGGGTATTATTATTTGCACAAGGGAACCTATTATTGCAAGTTGGATAGAAACAGAGGTACTTCCATCAGGATGTGAAAACTTTTTATCGAGAGACTCTTGGAAAACAGAAATTAATTGTTGACTGTGTGTATAACCCACCCCCACCCCACCCAGAGCAAAAACACTGGGATTAGAGGAGTTAGTAAAACTAGTGGATACATTTTAAAACAGGAACTGGTCCTATTGGGAGATATGACTCTAAACTGGTTAGGATCAAAAGTAAGTACATTTAAAAACGTGCTTCAGAAAATGAGCATGAATCAGATGAAAGTAGAGGGAACTGGGAGGAAGCATAGAGCAGGCATAGACTCGCTGATCAATTGGGTGTTAGTAAACAATATAAAGAACAGAAAGACTGTGGGGACATTACCAGATTCAATCAGTGACCACATGCCTAAAGACTGCAGGCCAGACTCACAGAACCCCTGAAAAACACACAACTGTGGGAAAAAAACAGCGCAAGTAGGCTGCCACTTGTGGAGCTGCAGTTTCTCCCACAGCTGCAGTATTCACAAGGGTGGAAACAGTTTATGACTGGATCCACGATTTACAGCAGCTTGCTGGTGTTTTTTTCACCACAGCTGCAGAAAAACATTACGCCCGATGGGACTGGGTGTAACGTCTCCTGCGGTAGTGGTGGACTGAGAATACAAATTTCTGCAGCTTCAGAGATTTTGGTCCACCAGTGAAGTTGCAGACTTGGACTTAGTCCCATACCGTCTTGAGAATTCGGCCCTGCATATGGAGCAACAGAAGACAAAAAGGGCAGTGTAACGTGATATTAACTAGACCAATAAATGAGGAAAAATGACCTAATATAAAGGCAGATCTAGGAGAAGTAAACTGCAATTACTGGACAATATGGAGGACCCAAACAAGGCAATGGAATACTTTTTAGTAAAAATATAATAACACCATTGACTCTAGAGCTCCACAGAAAAGAGTAAGAAGAGCACAAAGCAAATGGCTAAGGATATAAAGGAAAGTATAAAAGCTAGAGATGCTGCCGGCCCGCTGGCACAGCTGTAGTGCTACCGCTCACGACGCTGGTGACCCAGGTTCAGGAATGAGCCTGGGTTGTCAGAGGGCTGGCCAGGGGAGGAAACTTGAGTGTCCAATGGACTGCTCGTCTCCTCTGGGGGGTCGCGGTTACACCGATTCGGTGCCTGCCTGACCTCTGGCAGTGGCCGGAGGTACAGTTCGCTCGTGACTGCTCCAGGGGGGAGGCATGACAGATGTCAGTGTAAGCCATGACACAGCACACATCACACTTCCAGGGGGTGTACAACAAAAAATACTCGACCCCAGTGCAACACCAATGAGAGGGTCTGATATGGCTCTCACCCACCAGCACCGTGACCCATGAGGAGGACCCCGATGAGATCTTAAGGTATGAGGGGCTCAGGGCCCAGCCCCATCTCATCCCTGCCTGAGGGGTAAGCCATGGCTCCGTGGGGTGTCCTTGGGGGGGGGGATCACAGGTGTCTGGTGGGCAGTCAGGTGACAGTGCTGCAGTGAGGGGGCATAAAAAGAAATTACAAATAAAAAAAGCCAGAGATGCTGCCTGGGTAAAGTTTAAATGTACAAATAGAAAGGTGAACTGGATCCTGTACAGAGAATTACGTAACAAAAGTAAAAGAGTGATGAAGGCAAAAGTAGATTTTCATAAAAAAAAAAAGAGTAATTGGCTAATATTACAAGTAAGAAAGCCTTCTGGGAAGGATTACATAATTTAATTAAACCAAAGAAAAGAGGTGACATAAAAAAATCTCATCAAAGAGGAACAAAAGATAATCAGGACTATAGAGATAGCAACTTATCTTATTGACATTTTTATCAAACTGTCCAATTACGTGGGAGGTTTCAACGAAGAAACTATAAATGAAGAAAATCATGAAGAGACCAGACTGAGCTTTTATTTCAAACACATGAAAAGGGAAGAGGTTTATAAGCAGTTAATGAGTTTAGGTATGACAAAGGAAATGGGTCCTAATTTAGCTGAGGCAAAGTTTTTGAAATCTGCTGTGACTGAGTTGTCGTTACCTCTACAAAAGTTTTTAAATAATTCCTTGTGTTGACAAAGTGTCCCAGAAATATAGAAAAGGGTGCACGTCATCCCTGTGCAGAAGGAGGAGTCAGACTAACTTAGCAAGTGATTACAGGTCAGTATCATTATTATCTTTGGTGGATAAGATCCAGGAGAGGTTGGTACACACACAGATAAAGGAATATCTAGAAAATAATAACATATGGACAGTGGCTCAACACGACTTCAGGAGGGACTGTAGCATGGTGACTTCCTTTGTCAGGATCACAAATGGCCTGCAGGAGAATGGAAAAGGGATTGCACACAGGGGTGGTGTTCGTGGACCTGACCAAGGCAGTCGACTTAGTGGATCACTTCATCCTGAAGGCCAAGCTGAGTAAAACTGGATTTGGCATACATGGTAAATTGGATAGGGGATTACCTGACAAATAGATAACAGCAAGTCAGAGTAAACAAGGCCCTGCTGAAACAAAGAATGGTAGAATGTGGTGTCCCCAGGGATCCATATTAGGACCATTGCAATACTCACTGTTCATAAAGGAACTTCCTTTGGTGTGCAGCAAAGCAAAAATAGTCCTTTATGAGGACAATGCAGTGCTCTATGTAGCAAATAAAAAAATAAACATTTTAAAGAAAATTTTGGAAAATGAATATGAGAAAATGGCAAGTTGGTTCACAAATAATAGACTTGTTGTAAACAAGAAAAAAAAATCTATGTTGTTTAATACGACTCTGAAAATGAGAAATGTTTAGGAAGTGTTTCAAGTGTCCACCGGAGGGGATACTGTCTGGAAGAGGTCAGTGAATTTAAAGGGACACTGTCAAACTTTTTTTTTTTTTTGCATCATATTATTTCTAGTTAAAACCCACATTTTATGGTTGCTTACCTTCTTTAAAATTCATTGATATTTCAGGGTTTCTTGTCTTAGTACAACTGAAATGTATGCTAATGATGTAATTATACCCAGCCTTGTTTTGTTTCAAATCCTTGATCCACTCTTACTGCATACTTTTGTAACATGATAACCCCCCCAAACAATGCAACCACTCATGATGCAGAAGTCTCATCTCCTCTCCTGCATAATGAGTGGCTAGACTGTGTTGGGGTGTTCCCATGTCTAGGAAAGGTGCAGTAGGAGTTGATCAAAAAATGTAAACAAACATGTTTTTGCATGGTAACACCAGAATGGATGACAGTCTGTTCTTTACTTTAAAAAGAAAAAAAGAATCAGAATCAAACTACCAGCTATTTAAACAATCTCTACAGAATGTGAACAATCATAATATTTGCTTTTTAACGAAAGGACAGTTTGAGGCCTAAGGGGGTTGACAGTGTCCCTTTAAAGGAACACTGTCAACCTCATTAGGCTTCAAACTGTCCCTAGACTAAAAAACACGTTATGATTGCTCACATTCTGTAAAGATTGCTGATGTAGCTGGTACTGTAGTTTGATTCTGATTCATGCTTTCTGTTTTAAAAGTGAAAAACAAACTGCCTACCACATTAATGTCACCACGCATTCACGCATTGCAATATTCTGGCGGCAGCACAATCAGGTTTATGGGGTGCATCAGGGGCTTCTGAATATTGCCACTCCCTCGACGGCCCTTGCAAGTTCAGAGATGCGCAGGCGCATCTAAGGATGTGCCATGCATCTCGTCTGAATATGTGGGCCTGTGTGTGTGTGTGTGTGTATATACATATATATATATATGTGTATTATATGGGCTCAGTAGCACCCCTATATTTAGGGTTGAGCAGGGATTTCAATGTTAAACCTCAAATTTTGAACTTTAATATGTTTGCAACCATTCAACAGATTTGCTCAAAATTTTGCATGCGAGGTCTCATAGGGCAAATATCTTGACATGCCAAGTTTCATATCAGTTGGATGTGTGGATTCCAAGATGCAGATAGCGAAAAACTTAAAAGTGCACTGAATGATTATACTATCTCAAAAAGGAAAGAAATTCTTTGCAATAAACTTGGCTAATGCAACATTTAGGGTTCAGGCTAAAGTGACAAAAGTTGAGAAATGTGGCTTTTGGGTTTTGAACCCTAAAACCCCCATCCATAAAACAAATCAGTGGTGTAGTCTTCCTTGGTGTTGTTAAACCTGAAGCTCACCCTATTGTATACACTCCAGAAACATACACACTTAATGGGGTGAGCTTTAAGGTTGACAACACCAAGGAAGACTGCATCCCTGATTTGTTTTATGGATGGGGGTGGGGTTTCAGGGTTGGAAACCCTAAAGCCACATTTCCCAACTTTTGGCACTTTAGCCTGAACCTTAAATGTTGCATTAATGTAGTTTTTTTGCAAAGAGTATGTGCCTATAGATATAGATATATATATTACAGGGGCATGGTAGTACCTGTAAAGTTAGGGCTGAGTAGCTACTTAATGTTAAACCCAAAATTTTGCTTTAATAACTTCAATGGATTTTTATTATATTTTGCATGCACTGTCTCATGGTAGATCTGTGGATGTGCCAAGTTTCGTTTTGGTTGGATGTGCAGAATCCAAATTCTGGATAGTGCAGAACCTGAATTTTCACTCATTGGTTTTGCTGTTTGTTTTCCTTTGAACTTGTCTGTAGCCCATACAATTTGGAATTTTGGTCTGGAATTTTCAGAGTCAAAAGGGACTGGCCCACATATGTTACTTTTGCTTGTTTGGTGCAACAATGTTAAACTGTTACAAGGTTATTTAATTTTGAAAATATGAACAATTTGGTTCTGTGCATGCTCAGTAAGCACTTCAAGACAGCTGTATGAAATGAAAAAGGAATCATTTTCCATACATGAATAATCATTTTTCATTTGCCACCACCTTGTTCCCATTTTTTTTTCAAAACATTTTTTCAAAAGACACGAAAGTAACACTCGGGAGAGAAACCAACACATCTGTTTGAATCAGCGGGACCCCATTAGGTGTAATCTGCATTTCACTGTTGCAGACATATCCATGAATTTTTTTTTAATATTATACATCTTTTTTCATGACTGCGTGACACAAAAAAAAAAACATTTCGTATAATGAGTCACGTAAAAAGATCCTCTTTCGTGAAGGGAGAATTCGTCACTATTTGTAGTATATTATTCTGATCTCTGTACCCGTTTATTTTATGTATTTCCCTGGTGTCTAGTGGCACCCTCCACCCTCTGATCGCCATCCCATGTATTTCGTTCTGACCCTGGTATATAGTGGAACCCCCTCATCCACCAATCGTCGTCTATATAGGATAATATTTTCCTGGTGTCTAGTGGCAGCCCCCCACCTGTCAATCTCTGTCCCCATACCTGAAATAACGAAAATGATCCTCAATGTTTTTTGTAACCTAAACAAAAGATAATCCTTCACCGATCTGACCCCACCACCCCCACCTCCCACTCAGCACCCACCACCTCACACCCCCACACACCCTCACTCACCTGAACAGGTCACAAGGTGAAGATCCACTCTCTGATTGCAGACACGTCTTGCTGCAGGACTAAAATATGAGAAACTAAGGTAAATGTGGTTCAATGTATTTCAGTTTTGAACTCTGATGCACAACTTGGCTATTTTTGCATATTTTGACACCAGATTTTCAACATGGCCTTTGGGGATTCCTCTTCATGAACAATGTCAGGGGAATTTCAGAGTCTGGCACAAGAGGCGATTTTGCGATCACTTGATAAAATCACTTTTTGGGTGGGATTTGAACATTTTCACTGCCTTTGTTCATGAAGTGGGGTCACAAGAAGGCTGTGTTGAAAATTTAGGGTTCAAATATGTAAAATGGCTAAGTTATGCACATGCGTTAAATTTAACTGCGTTCACTCATAACTTTGGTAATTTTAAATATTTTCATCCCAAATTTTCCAGACAGCCATTTTTTACATCACTTTATGAATAAGACAGCTGCCATTTTTCAAATCCTGGCCAAAATGTGTTTTCTCACCTGTGGTGTGGAATAACATTGCAGTGGTGTAGAATGATGTTTCGGCGGTAATTTGAAAATTGTCAGCCCAGCACAGCATTCATGAGGTGGGGTAATAACAAGGCTATGCTGACAATTTGGCTGCTGTTTTGGCTGAAACATAGCCACTGTTTTTCATTACTTCATAAACGTGACACCTGTCATTTTTCAGATCCTGACCAAAATGTTTCTCACCTGTGGCACGGAACAACGTTGTAGTGGTACAGAATAAAGTTTCGGCAGGGATTTGAAAATTCTCAGCACAGTGTTCATGAGGTGGGGTAATAACAAGGCTATGCTGACAGTTTGGTTGCTGTTTTGGTTGAAATGCTTCCATGGCAACATACATGTATGCATCTATGGAAGGATGGGAGCGCAAGGCCCAGAAAGCCCTGCACTCCCACAGGCAAATGAAGATACCATTATACTTTCTCAAAAAGTAAGGACATTCTTTGCAAAAACTCTGTTAATGCATCAGTTAGGGTTAAAGTGACAAAAGTAGGGAAATGTGGCATTAGAGTTTCCAACCCTAACACCCCACCCCCACCCTGAAGGCAGTAATAGGCATGTTCACCCCATTCTCATATACTGTACCTATCTTAGCTTACCTTACATGGAATGGGGCGAGCGTTAGGGTTGGCACCCCAAGGCACACCTCACGCTGGTTGCTTCCTGCAGGGTGGGGATGGGGATGGGGTGTTAGGGTTGGAAACCCTAATACCACAGTTTCCTACTTTTGTCACTTTAACGCTAACTGATGTTGTAATGGAGTTGTTTGCAAAAAAATATTATATATACAAACTAGTAGCTAAGATCACTGGCTGGAGAAGCAGATCACAGGATCAAACCCCCACTAATGCCCAGTATTCACTGGGTGACCTTAAGCAAGCCACTTAACCTTCAGTGCTCCAGTTCACCAAATTGAAATGGGTAGGAGCAAGGCCTACTAACAAAGAGGTGTTTCAGCTCAGCTGAGCTAACTTGGATAAATGAACTTTAAAACAAACAAAAAAAAAACAATAAATAGTAACAGAAATGCTCTTCAGATCTGGGGGTCTACCAAAGGATTTTCTTATCCAGTAGGTATTAACAGAACTAATCAATTCCCTTGTTGTTTTTCAGTCTCCTACCGTGTTGATAATTACACAGAGCTTGTGTACTCCATCATTAACCCCCCAAGTATAAGTGACAGTTTCATTGAAGTGGACTCCAAGGTAAAACATTTTCCTTCACATTTTAATTCAAGAAGAGGGTTGGTAAAGACCATGGCATACTGGAAGTGGGACAGCATGTCTTTTCTGCTGTCATGTTGTCCATTGGTAGCCATTACATGGTGCTGTGGTGGCCCTATAGTGGACAGTGGAGGCCAAAGACAGATCAGTGGTAGCCACAGATTGATCAGTCATGGCCCTGGACAGGTCAGAGGTTGTCATAGATTGCTCAGTGGTGGCTGTATAATGGGCAGTTGTGGCCGTAAAGTGGTCAGTGGTGATCATGGAGTGGACATTAGTGGCCATGGAATGATCAGTAGTTGCCCTGGAGTAGAGAATGGTGGCCACAGAATGGTCAGTAATGGCCAAAGACAGGTCTTTTGCTGCCATGAATTGGTCAGGGTTGGTCACAGATGGGACAATGGTGGCAATTGTATCATCTAAGGTGGCCATGGAATGGACAGTAGTGGTCATGGGGTGGACAGTGGTGCCCATGGAGAGGTCACTAGTGGCCCTGGACATATCAGTTGTCATGGATTGTCACTAGTGACTATGGAGTGGACAGTGGTGCCCATGGAGCTGCCCCAGGTGGCAATGAAATGATGACCATAGAGTGATCAGTAGTGATCATGGGGCTGACAATAATGACCATGGAGTGGTTAGTGGTGGTCATGAAGTGCAGGGTTTTATTTAACTCTAAAAATTGATTAGCGTTTTGCTCATAAAAGTTCTAAAACATCGTGAAAATGCATAGCACTTGCCTTACTGTGTTTAACAAACATAACACTTCTAGAAAACCTATGTAAATGCTTTCTGTACAGTTAGTATTGTCCCAAGAAAAAACTGCTAATCAATTATTTAAAACCCTGAAGTGGATGGTAATCTGGCAGCCACAAAGAAGAGGTTAGACAACCTTTGCTCTCATTTGATTGTGTTTCATTGCCCCAGTTTCTGTCTTTCTCCTCTCCTATCTGATGTGACTATTTGACAGCAGTGGATGGTAACGGCATGATTCAGCAACCTCATGTGATATTCAGTTGCCTGTCTCTCTAAGGAATGATGGAATGACTTTTTAACTGACATGCAAGTAGCAGGAAATTCAAGAGCATGAAACCAACCAGAAACATCCCTGCAATTTATAAACAGGCAGAAGTGCTACATAAAACTTCAATATTTGCGGGCCCCTGAGTCCAACCTTAAGGACTGGAATGCTGACGGTGCATGACCCTAACCTTGGGGGTCTATAACACAGAGAGAGAGAGAATGTACGGTCCCAGCCTTACTGCTCTGTAATGCTGGCAACCAGTGTGGAGGTCCAGCCTCAAGGATCTGTAATGCTGGAGCCCAGTGCAGGCACCCAGTTGCAAGGGTCTGTAAACTGAAAGCCAGTTTAGGAGCCCCATCTGAATGGGTCTGTAATAGTGGTTGGCCAGTGTAAGACCTAGCCTTGAAAATCTATAGCACTAGGATTCAACGATGATCCCAGCTATAAGGGTCAGTAATACTAGAAGTCAGTGTAGGGGCCCAGTATCTAGGATCTGTAACACTGGGAGCCTATGTATCACAGGAATAAAGTGAGGGACATCCAGAAAGCATCCTTAAAGCCCAGCCCTTAATTGCTTCCCTAGCCTTTGTATTATTCTATAGTAATTCATCTTACCTTGAGAATGCCCCTTGAGGTGCTACCTAAATCCAGGTTTAATTGAAACTACCAAATCTTGAATGACCTACTGCAGCTCTTAGCACTTCTCTATGCTCTACTTAGCTAATAATGTCTGTACGTAAATGCCACCACTGTACATCTGATGCTGTCCAACTGCTTTAATTAATTTGATTTATTTTGTAACTCTTGTATCCTTCTCTTGGCAAGGAATCTTTGTAACAGGCACCTGTGTACAAAGGTATTAATCCAAAATGACAAATTATGAAATAAAGCTGACAGACCAGGTTAAGTAGGAAACACAAAGGTCAGTGTCTCAGCACAACTTCATAAGTGGCCATGAGATGAGGACTGAGTGATATTTGTGTCACGATCAGAATTCTGGATATGTTCTGATTTAGAACTCCTCAAAAGTCTAGGCATAGAAAAGAAAAAAAAAATATATATATATATATGTAATGCAAACATCGGCACATGTGATTGTATAATTTCTAGACCATTAATAAAAAAAGTTGGTAGGTAGCCACCCAACCTAAAGACCTGATTGTCAAAACCAAGATTCACATGGTGCAACCTTATAGTTTCACAGCTATTTCATTTTGGAGGTTGATCATTCACTGGCTGGATACCCTCATATGTCCTCCTTGTAACTGTCACAACTGGGAGGCAGTATAGCCTAAAGATTAGAGCAATATGCTTTGAACCTGGAGACCCAGCGGGCCTGGGCTTGAATCCCGCAATCATCACTTGCATACTGTGTGAACCTAATTAAGCACATAACCTCACTGTGCTCCCTGGTTGAACCTGGAAATGAGCTTCAGCTCAGTGTGCCTTTCCTGGACACAATTCTAAATACATAAATCAAATTAAAAAAACTGTTTCACTTTACTATGACACTGCTTTCACAGAAATCACATAATGATCTGTTCACCTTCCTATAAACTGCAGACCTCAGCTGGACACATTGAGAATGACTACTCACTGCACATGCTGAGAAAACAGTGCTACAGTTAGCCAGAACCAAACACCAAGATTGAACATCTAGAAAAGAAGATAACTCCACATAATAATAATAATAATAATACTCTTCCTCACCCCAGAAGAGACCGAGGGGCAAAAAGGGGGGGGGGGGTGGAGTGGTCCTGTATGTCAATGAAAATATCAAAGCTACAGAAATTCAGAACACACATATAAGGAACCAGAAGAACTGTGGGTCACCCTGGAAACAGGAAATGGGACAGCCATAAGAACTGGGGTTGTCTACAGGCCCCCAGACCAGGGGAGGACATAGACGCATTACTGTTAGAAGATATACAAAACATGACAGCTAAAGGGAAGGTTCTGGTCATGGGAGACTTCAACATGCCGGATATAGATTGGTCAATACCAGCAGGAACATCTGCCAGAACTAGACACATGGTGGATTCCCTGCAGGGGGAGTGCCTCAAACAACTGGTACAACAACCCACAAGAGACAGGGCTATCCTATGTCTAGTACTGACTAACAGGGAAGGGATCACAGATCTCCAGGTAGAAGGTCACCTGGGGGCCAGTGACCATGACATGGTATGGTTCAATTTGGCCACTACATCTAAATCATCCCATTCCAAGGCAAAAATATGGGACTTCAGAGGAGCTGACTTTGCTAAGATGTCCAACAGAATTAAGCTAGCCTTAGCAAAAAGAAACACAGGTGAGGGGGTACAGGCAAAGAGGGCAACCATTAAGGATACAATACTTGAAGCAACATCCCATTGTGTTAGACAGAAAAGGAAGTGCAAAAGAAGAAGGAAACCACTTTGGTTCTCAAATACAGTAGCAGAAAAGGTCAGAACCAAAAGGCTGGCCTTCAGGAAATATAAGGGAATACAGCAGGATGAAGATAGGGAGGCATACCAAACTGCCCTAAGGGAAGCAGGGAAGGCAGTAAGGCAGGCAAAGTCCCAAACTGAGGAAACACTAGCACGAACAGTAAAAGAAGGTGACAAGACTTTCTATAGATACATTAGTGAAAGGAGAAAGTCCAGAGGGGCTATTGCTAAGCTCAAAGGAGAAAAGGGGCATGTAAGGAAGAGGACCCTGTAAAAGCATCTATCCTAAATAGATACTTTTGCTCAGTATTTACTGAAGAGAAGGTAGGGCAGGGCCCACAGTTCAGCACCATGGACACAGGGGGGAGGGATGTGAACACTACTCCCTTCACAAAAGAAAGGGTCCTACAAGAGCTCGCTAGGCTCAGGGTGGACAAGGCAATGGGACCTGATGGCATACATCCCAGAGTACTTAAGGAGCTAAGGGTGGAACTAGCAGAGCCATTTGCAGAACTGTTTAGTGAGTGTCTGAGCACAGGAGAGGTCCCAGAAGACTTGAGAAGGGCTCATGAGATTCCGCTCCATAAGAGTGGTAGCAGGGAGCAGGCAGGGGAACTACAGACCAGTCAGTCATATCTCAGTAGTGGGCAAGATTATGGAGACACTCCTTAAAGAAAGGATAGTGCAACACCTGGAATCCATAGGGGCACAGGATCCAAGACAGCATGGGTTTACAAAAGGAAGGTCCTGTCAAACTAATCTCATAGATTTCTTTGACAGGGTAACCAGAGTGGTGGACCAAGGGGGAGCTGTTGATGTCGCCTACCTTGACTTCAGCAAAGCTTTTGACACTGTTCAACATAGAAGATTGATAAATAAGCTGGGTATGCTCGGGGTGGGTCAGAAGTTGGTCAACTGAGTGGCAAACTGGTTGACAGGCAGAACACAGAGAGTGATAGTAAATGATATACAGTCAGAAGAGATGCAAGTCACAAGTGGGGTACCTCAGGGATCAGTTCTGGGGCCAGTTCTCTTCAATATCTTCATTAGTGACATTGCACATGGACTAGAGGGTAAGGCTTGTCTGTTTGCAGATGACACTAAGATCTGCAACAGAGTAGGTGATCCAGATGGGGTGGGCAGAATGAGAAGAGATCTGAATAAACTAGCAAAATGGTCAGAAGAGTGGCAACCGGGATTTAATGCAAAGAAGAGCAAGATCATGCACATAGGCAAGAGAAACCCTGAAACCACCTATAGGCTGGGAGGGGAGTTGCTGGCAGTCACAAAGGAAGAAAGAGACTTGGGCATCATCATCACCGATGACCTGAAATCATCTAAGCAGAACACTGAAGCAGTAGGTAAGGCTGGAGGGATGCTGGAGTGTATAAGTAGGGGTATCACAAGTCGGAAGAAGGAGGTAATAATCCCTCTTTACAAGACACTGGTTAGGCCCCATCTGGAGTACTGCGTGCAGTACTGGAGGCCACACCTTCACAAGGACATTAACCAAACTGAGGCAGTCCAGAGAAGGGCAACCAAAATGGTGCAGAGACTGCATCAGAAGACATATGAGAGCATATGTGGAGCTCAATATGTATACCCTTGAGCAAAGGAGGGAGAGAGATGATATGATCGAAACATTCAAACACCTTAAGGGCATTAACAAGGTGAAAGAGTCTAACATGTTTAAATATAAGAAAATAGCAGGACAAGAGGACACAGCATGAGATTAGAGGGAGGCCAATTAAGGGGGAATGTGAGGAAATTCTTTTTCACAGAAAGGGTGGTGGATGCATGGAACGGCCTACCTCAGGAAGTGGTGGCTACGAATACAGTGTAGGGCTTCAAATAGGCATGGGATAGGCATACGGGAGCAATACAGATGAGTATAAATAGATAGGCCACTGACAGAGCAAAGGCCGATGGCACATTTATAAGGTAGAAAAACAAATGGTCAGACTGGATGGGCCTTGCAGTTCTTATCTGCTGTCAACTTCTATGTTTCTAGCAGTATTGGCATTGTACACAAATAAGGCAAGTAGAAGTGGGCCCCGGCACAGCAGACACACTTTAAATTAGAAAGAAGCAGAACTGAGTTAACAATAACAAAAAGGGTTACTAATAATCCTGTCACCGTCGTGTTCAGAGTATATTGTTAAAGAATTGCACTGAACCTGGAAGTCATTTTTCCCAGTAGAAACTGTTTTTTAAATACTGGTTATAATCTTGTTATTGTTCTATCTATAAGGTCCTATTAGTAACTGCAGAGGTTGTTTCTGATTCACATTCTTGTGTTAAATGCCATTTTAGAACTGCATGATGTAGTTTGTGCCCCTCTCAAGCACAGAGTTCTATAGCAGAACAAGGTTGCATCGTACCAACAATGGGGCCCATCCATGAATGGGTTGGAATTATGCACCAGAGGTGCATATCCTGCCCACGTAGCTCCGCACCTGCAGACAGGTGCACACTTGCCGGTATACTCCAATGGCCACCACCTGTCCATGGGCCCGCCCTCCAGCATGCAGGTCCATGCAGGGCAGCCAGGGAAGGAGTAATGGACCTCGCCAAGCAGGCAGTCATATGCTTATCATGGGTCCCACAGTGGATCCCTTGCATGTTACAGTGCAGGCCAGGTGCATGAATACTTACCACAAGCACCTGGACCTGTGTGGTATGGCCCAGTCGTACAGTGCTCCCCCGGCCCAGCCCATAATACAACATGCCCTCCCAGCACACAGAAGGACCATCAGCAGTGGGACCCTGCCCATGTCTGCATTCTGCCTCCCCACCACACAGCTGTGCCACGACCCCGCTGTGGCATAACCCCCCCCCCAAGACCCATCCCAGAAGGAGAATCCCCCCATACAAGAGCCTGTTGGGAGCGCCAAGAACATCACATCCAGTACACCCACCCGACCCCTGTTTCCAGTGCACTCACAGCCCCAGTTGTGGTCAGTTTTACCACCTCCACACAGTCAGCACCACCCCCATCCCTCGTACCCACCAGTTGGTGCTAGGCGCTGGTTGGTCAGCAGCACAACTCATCCCAACCCACACCTCCTCGGCCGCTGGCCGACCAAATGATGCTGGGGGTGCACCGCCTGTATATAGGGGTGCACTCCCAGCAACACTTGGATGGCCATTGGCCAAGAAGGTGTGAGGAGGGCTGTGCCTCTGGCCATCCATACCTGCGGCACTGCTGGGCATGTATGTTGGTATGGGGGGAATCAGTGCCATGGGTGGGTGGGGGGACCACCGGCAACTGGCCTCTCATGTTCCAGCAGGGTACTGGGTTCAGGGGCATGGGTGATCATTGCAGCACACTGTGTGTGGGGGGGAATGTCACTGGCAATGACAGGGATGGGCCTGTGCTGGGAGGGTTGATTGGTGGTACAAGTCACACTGGGGATGTGTCGGGCACACACCCGACCAGCTGCCCCTGCGCTCCTCATCTGCCTAGTGGGCTGGGGCATCATGGGGGTTGAATTCCTTGTTCCGCCGCCACTGGCAGGTCATGTCTGTTGGGGCATGCAGTGAGTTATGGCAGGGTCCTGGCTACTGCAACCTGCTCTGGCATGTACCCCCCTGCAGCAGGAACTGCACCCCTTAGTGCATGGCCCATAGTGCGGGCCTGTCCGCCGCCTCCAGCGTGTTGCTGCCTGCGTGGCCGGGGGATCAGATATATTAGGGATGCATGCCCTGGTTAGTGCCCAGGGGGTGCAATGGGTGTAGAGTGGCAATGCATCACGGATCTGTGTCACATAGGCACTCCACACCATCGTGCATAGGCCCCAATGAAAGAGTTGAGCAAGGGACATACACTATATCATGCAGTTCCAAAATGGCACTTAACACCAGAGTGAAAATCAGAAACAAACACTGAAGTTACTAATAGGCCTGTATAGATGGAAAAATTACAGCATTGGAACTAGTATATTTAACAAGCATTTGTGAATGCCAAATGTTTGCTTGCTGGTATTGGCATTGCTAGTGCAGGAGTTAGAGAGATGCATAATAGGAGTGGCAGTACTGAAGTAATGCCATCCCCCACCCCCACCATGCAGAGACTGAAAGGCATTGGGGGTGTGCCTTTGGGTTCTCAGCCAACACTTATGCCATTCCACCTCATCCTACCCCTGCAGACACCGACAGGTGTCGAGGTGTGCTTTAGGGTCTTCGGCCCTTATGCTCAACTCATTTCATAAGGAAATAAGCTGAGATGGGTGCAGCATAAGAGAATGGGGTAAACTTTAGGGCCGAAGACCCCAAGGCACATCTTGATGCCTGTCAGTGGCTGTAGGTTGGGGGTAGAATGCCATGAGCATTACGGCCGATGAACCCAAGTCATGCCCCTGATGCCAGTCAGTCTCTACAGGGTGGGTGCTATGGTTGGAAACCTTAATGCCCCAGGTGTTTGTTGATATTTTCACTCCAAATTTTCAAATGGGCTTTTTGGGACCCCACCTCATGAGCAGTGGTATTATCATTTCATTACTCAATCCTGAAAGGTGATTTCACACAGCAACTACACCATTTGGTGACACAGGTGCGGAAACACATTTTGGGCAGGATGTGAAAAATGACAGCTATACTGTTCATGAGGAGATGTGGAAAAATGGTGATGCTGAAAATCTGGAGTGAAAATATGAGAAATTCACGACGTTGCGAGAGCGTGTAGAAACTGCACAATGCACGCCCATAACGTGGTAATTTTTTGAAATATTTTGCACCAAATGTTTAACATGGGTTTTATGGGACCTCCCTTCATGAAGAGTGGCACTGTGATTTTTTTAATCCATCCCGAAAGTTGATTTCACACAGCAACCATGCCGTTCTGTGCCACAGGTGCAAAAACCCATTTCGGGCAGGATGTAAAAAATGACAGTTGTACCGTTCATAAGGAGGTGTTAAAAATGGCAATGTTGAAAACCTGGAGTGAAAATATGAAAAAGTGGTGAACTTACAAGCATGCGTAGAAAATGTGCAATGCACACCCTTAATGTGGTCATGTTTTGGAATTTTTTCACCAAATTTGCAACATAGGCTTTTTGAGAGCCCACCTCATGAACAGTGACACTGTCATTTCATTCATCGATCCCAAAAGGTGATTCTGCGCAGTGACTACAAAATCACCTTTTGGGACCAAATAACGCCATGACAGTGACTAAATTCATGAGGAGGGGTCCCAGGAACCCCATGTTGGAAATCTGGTGCCAAAAGTCTAAAATATGGCCGAGATATCCACATAAGTTGAAAAAAAAAATACATTTATGCCATTATACAGCTTACCAGCATTTCTTCAGTTCGCGGTCGGCTTTGAAGAGTGCAGACATGTTCCTGGTCCACCAAAGAACATCATGCCATGTCCCGGAGGTAAGTATGGGATAAGGGGGGGTGTGGGGAGGTGGGGTGCACAGAGGGTGGCTGCAGATTGGGGGAAGGGGCACAAGACTCAACGAAGGGACCGCTTTTTTTACGGTTTTTTTTTTTTAAAGACAACACAGGACTTTTGGCATGCTGGGGTGGGAGTGGAGCTGATGGGGATTTGCACTCTGCCATACAGTGTGCAGGGGGGTGCATGAGCATGCTGGGGTGGGCTTCTAGTGTGCTATCTGGGTGCTTGCTTGGGGGGGGCTGGAACCGACGGGGATTGGGCACCCCCATCGGCCATACAGCATGCTTGGGGGGGTGCATCAGCCAAGGAGGATTGGGCACCCCCTCGGCACACGACAAATGGGGGAAGGGTGCATCATGCTGACAGGGATTGGGCTACCCCATCAGCAAATGAACTTGAGAGGGGGTATGCTGACAGGGGGATTGGGCAACCTCATCAGCTACACCAGGCACCTTAAGAGGCGACGGCTGTACGTCGGCTTCCTGGGGACCATGAGAGGCTGACAGAGAAGCCTTCACCCTGTTTATTGAAAGGGGACACCACACAATGCAGCTGTAATTGACTGCTGCAGTCAGGGACCGCCCCGCAAACACAGCTGATTGTGTAGTGATGGGGCGCTCCCTGATTGCAGCAGTCAATTGCTTTGAGCATAGTAGCATGCTCATTATCTACCGTCATCAACAGCGTGTTCCTCTACTCGCCATGGCAGAGACCAGCCCCAAAGCAGACTGCTGCCATTCACCACAACACTGCCATGCCTCCACAACCCACTAGTGAAGGAAGCTGACGCAGTGTGTTTCTTGCACATGCATGCAAGCAAACACAAAAATCAGCTTCTACAGGAAAAAAATTTCTTACAGGTTCACTGCAGTTCTCCTTTAAGACTTTTTAGATGTTGGGTGGAGCAGAGTGGAAGCGGGAAGGGGGCAGTGGAAGAGATGAAGGGGTTTACCATAAGTGTGTTCTGCAGGGATAAACTGTGGCTAGTAATACTTGTGATAGAAGGGAACACTGTAGATGAAGTTGTCTAAACCTGGGATAGTATTATATTTTTTGGGTTCCCCAACAAGCTTAAATTGAGGCATTCCCTAACCATCTCACCCATCTCTGCTTCCCTTCATCTGATTGTTTGGGCTGTACCTTAGTAGGTAACTTCATGATATCATGACTTAAGCAATAACAACTGAGAAGCCAGTCATTTTCGAGGGATTAATACCCAGCTGGTGGGATGGTGTGCCTGAGGAGCAGCCAAGGGACACCTCCCTCCCTCCTGCAGGCATACCTATCAGTCTCCTGCCTCATACACCAGGGACAAGGCTTAAAAAAATTGAGGACAAAGGACCAAAATCAGGGACACTTCTTTAAAATTGGAGATATCCACTCAGGAAGCCGATAGAATAAAGGGCTTAGTGTAAAATACATTTTCTAAGGAAGAACAAGTCTTTAACTTTAGTGTTTGACATTATTTTGTGCTTATAACCCCTGCTGTTTGGTCACGGAAACACAATTTTTAGGAGGGACAGAGTAAAATCTTGAGGCAAAATCAGGGATGTCCCTGAAAATCAGGGACAGTTGAGAGGTATGCCAGCAGGTCATTAATCTAAGGAAATGGCTGGCTTTGAAGTTGTTCTTGTGATTATAAGACTAATCGCAGTAACAACTTTCATTTTTACTGGTTGACTTACTTTTGCAATTTGCAGCGTTGTGGCAGGAGCAGTGCAATACAAGCACATCTTAGGTTTTAAATGTTGCAGTTGTCTACTACACAATATCAGTTGGCAGCTAGATAGGTAATTTCTAAGACATTAATAATAAATCCAGTAGCCAATCAAAAACCCCACCATGCTCATAATTATTTAATTAGACATAAGTCCCGTTAGTGATCTACACCCAATTAAAGGATGGCTCTTTGGTGCTGCTTTGCTAACCGAAAAGAAAATTAAAACATACTAAACATTTGTTTCTTTGTTTTTTGAAATTGCTGTTTATACTCCCCTGCAGTGTAGGTCTCCACTCTTTCGGGAGACATAGATTGCAGTCTCTCCCTGCACCATAGCCTCCCTCATTCTGCCCCTGGTGGTTCCCCATCGAGCTTTGGCTGTACCCCCCAGGTGGGTACAGGGCGGGGCAGCATGCCCCAGGAATCTTGTTGTGTTGGACCCACCAGGGACATTGGGGAGGTGTGGATAATCAGGGTCACTGCTGGGTCTCCATCACATAGGAGATCAGCACCGTTTTTTCCTCTTTTTTTCTCCCCTTGGCATGGTGTGCATCCCTTCATGTCAAGGCACTATGCTCAGACATCTACCATGTTTCTTGGCTGGTCCCTTCCTTTTAACAGGACTTGCAGTACCCCGAGCCTTCACCCAGGGTCAGGCAAACTGTGGGCCTTGGCCTCCCTCCTCCCCCTGGAGAAGGCGAGCAGTCATGGGACGCTCAACCCTTTCTTCAAAGCCGGCCCTCTGGTTACCCGAGTCCACTACCGAATCCAGGTCACCAGCGTCACAAGCGGAAATCCAGCTGCTGCCCCGACAGGCCGACCATACTAAACATTTTTTATGCACTAGCTGTAGGACCCACCAAGCAGTGAGGGTGCTAGTTATACTCTGAGCCACACCTAACTCTGCAAACTAGGATTTCAACTCTGCACACTCTTCTCTTCATACAAAACCACTGCCTCAAGTACTTGTCTTTACTGGAGGATTAAAAAGAGAGAGGGCATAATAAAAACATACAAATACTTCACAGGGACATAACAAAGCAGGCATCAAGACCAAGAATTTATTGAAGATAAATGGTTATGAGACCCCCAAGGGATATAGTGTAAAACTAGCCAGGTGGGCTCCTTCAAAGTGTTATAAAAAAGTGGTGGTACCATGCCAGAGACCAGCATAAAGGGTACATATTAAATGAATGGCTTGATTTTAAAAAATAGTGGTACACTATACCCCTGAGTAAGCCCTCACTTCACCCCTTGTCAAAAGGCACAAGGAAGTATTTCTTTACAGAAATGTTTAATGCAAGAGTTGATTTTAACATTGTTTTACTGGTGGCTGGCCCACCAGCACAGCGGTTGCACTACCACGTGTGGTGCCAGCAACCTGGGTTCAGAAGCAAGCCTACGGCATCAGATGGTCAGCTGGGGAGAAGGTTTGAGTGTCTGATGGACCACTCACCTTCTCTGGGTTGGGTGGGTAGAGGGCTCTGGCAACAGTATATCTCCTGGTGGTGGCTAGGAGGTATTGTGCCAACAGTCCTCCAAACCAGGGGATGGTTCACAACAGACACTGGTGTGGTGTGCACAGGCGCATGTGTACCTACCCTGGACATCATTGCACATCCGCGTTCACCGACAGGGGGAGACAAGTACCATGCTCAGAACTAGGGAAACCCCGACAATTAGACAATGTTGCATCACAGCCCCATGCCCAACACCAGATCCTGCCCTCCTGGGTCCCTACTATCTCTGATCTTCACTTCCACCAGCAGGCCACTGGAGACTGGTAAGGAAGCACCAAGGAGCAGAAGGCAGCCCCACCTTGTGGGGGGCAAGCTGGGGGAGGGTTGTCTGCAAGTGTGTTGGGGTGGATCAGAGGTCTAGGGACCCCAGGTAGGGAGGGTCTCAGGCAGGTCAGGAGCAGTGATGACTGAGGGAGGGTCAAGTAGTCAGTAACCAGAGGATAAAAAGAAACACAAAAAAAACATTGTTTTACTTCCTCAGGACATAGTGCAAATTGACCATGACTAGTACAACTAACCCCATCCATCTTGACTAGTGCAGGATCTCCATGGCTGTCAATGTAGTTCAAAATGTCCCTACTTTAGCAGGCTGTTGTCCTCATGCTACTGTCCCTCAGTTTTTCAGATGGCCTGGGGTAATTAACAGCTCTTTAAGAGCTGACGTTACCTGGCACTGCAAAATGGGGATCCCAAAAAAACCTCAGATTAGTGATCAGGCTGTGATTAGGGGTGGAGTGCTCTTAAGACACTAGCTTTCATAGGTACAAAGAAAATGTCCACAGGTGAAGACCGACTGGCCCATCCAGACTGACCCTCTACTTGATTACACTGCTGTGGTCCTAGTGACCATCCTGTCCCCTTGTCACTGCCCCCTCTTTAATAAGGCCAGGTGCCTGTCCCCCCCTTCCCAGTTTGAAACTACCCACTGGTATGGCCCCTTCCACCTCCTCCAGGAGGTTGTTCCACTTGTCTGCCGCTCTCTCAGCATGAAAAGTGTTTGAGGACATGCTTTCTGAAACTCCCCCCCCTGCCAGTTTCAGTTAGTTTCTCCTTACCCCTGTATTTGTTCTCATGGCAAATATGGCCCTATAATCTGCCCTGTGCCCCAATGCAGGTCCTTGTAAGTTTCTGTCTCAGTGCAAATGATGAGGTCCTGCAACCTCTTCTTGTGAGTCATGCCTCTTAGACCCTGAATCATCTTGCTTGCCTTATGCTGTGCCACCTCTACCTTTTCACAGTCATTTCTCAGGTATGGACTCCAGTACCTTGCACAGTACTCTTTTGTGGTCTCATCAATAATCTGTACAGTTAAAAAAAGTCTGTACCCCCCCTCAAGAAAATCCTAGATCTGTCACTGGCTCACTTCATGCAGCTCGAGCACATCCAAAAGTAGAGGTCTCCAGTCTCACTACAGTACAGCTTCCAATGTTCTTTCTGAGTTTGTCTCTGTGTGATGATGTATTCCACATTATGAAGGCCAGCAGTGCCCCTCACTTCCCTCATTTTAAGTGTCAGTAAGTATCCAACATTTTTGTGAATAACATTATAAAGGGTCTGCCCTGCAGGTGGTAGGCTTTATCCGAGTCTCCCCATAGCTGCCACTTCTACCTTACCAGTCTCTCAGCTCTTAACTTTTCCCCAAGAACACTGCAAGCCAGTGACAGAGGAGGATTTGGAATGACCATTCATAGGCCCATAGCTGTCATTATTGTCAGATGTAGGGGTACCCAACTCTTCCCAATGGACCATGCCAGTCAATGTCATCCAGGCACTCCAACCCTTATCCTACCCAGCATGTCCTTTCATCCCAAAAACAATGCTGTGGTGCATGGGTAGAACAAAAATAAACCCTAACAGAATACATACTGTAATTAGAAAAATTTAAACAGGCCTTTCTGGGTGCATAGATCCTCCTGAACCAATTTGGAGGAGGCTGAGATTCATGCCTTGGGACCAATTCCCCTGTGCTGATGAAAGGGACACGTATTAAAAATTATGTTGTTATTGGGACAGAGCATCTTAAAATCAATACTTTTATGCCTCGTATATATTAATAAAAATGTTTTATGCCCCAAGCCCCCCTAGGATTGTCTGACCCCTAAAGAAATCTTAGATCTGTGGTTGGTTCAATTGATGCAGCTTGAACACTTCCAGAAGTAGACATCTCTAGTTGGTCACAGTTTGGGGGCTGAGCATGTCTTTCCCTGCCTGACATTGTTAATTATGATGTGGGTGGAGGTGAGAGTGTGGTGGAGTATATAATGATGTCAGATATTGTGTGTGCAGGGCCAGGACTGTTTGACTAAATATCCATGCTCTGGGGTCATCTGGTTCATGGAGGGGTGGGAGGAACACAAGATACAAAACAATGGAGGGATGCAGACTGTGTGTGACTACATGGCAAGTCTTTTTTTTTTTACTAGGACATAAAACAATGAAGGAGCAGTGTAAATGTGCAATAATAAGAATATTGCATGGCTTCCATTCTGTACTGTATAAGTGTGCATAATTTTCCATTATGAATGTGCACTAGTGCAACCATTTACAGGCTAGTACCATTTTGAATCAACTTGTTCTGCTTGTTAGAGGGAAAAAAGGTTAAGGTCAATTCCTGGTTGATTGTAAATGGAACAGAATACTAAGAGGAGTGATTAATACTAGCTCCATTACTGGTTAACAACTTAATTGGCAAGTTACAAAGGGATCATTAGAAACAAGCAGAAGGTCAGAAGAAACTCTGGCACTCCAATATGATTCATAAGTCAAGGTAGGAGTAACTGGACAGGCTGGATGGGGTTTTGTCTTTATATGTCCTTAATCATCTATATATCTGTGTTCTCCACATCTGTAGGGGGAGTTCTATAACATTGGTTCTCACACAGAGGCGCCATTCCAACCACACCCATTCAGTCTCTCCCATCAGGGTGACTATATGCTATATCTAGGAGTCTCTGAGTACTCCATGAACTCAGCCGCCTATGTGTACTACACTGCTGGAGCACTAAAGGCAACGATTACGGATGATAAGGTAAGTCAGTAATGTGACATTGTAGCACCTGCCTAACAGTACTGCAATGAAGTCATTCTTTGAGGAGTGTGCTGATCCACTCTCACCATACTAAGCATTAGGCTAGCCCATACTGCACTGTGCTGGTAGCATGGGTGGACTATTATAGCAGAATGGTGGATGGGAATGAGATGGGGCTTCATGAAGGACCATAGGGCTTCCTGTGTCATTCATCATTTAAGCATGCCTCAACAGAACTATGATGCAATTGGTATGAATCCTATTTCAATCTCCATTCAAACCCACATCTGCTGAAAGACTGTCATGATATTAAGTAGCTTTCTTTGTCAGTCACTATTCCAGCCCACCTCTGCAGAAAGTCTATCATGGTATTGGGTAACTTTCTTTGAATGTCACTATTCATATCCACCTCTGGTGACAGACTATCATGATACTGAGCAATTTTCTGTGTCAGTCACTATTCAAGCCCACCTTTTCTGAAAGACTATAATGATATTTTGCAACTTTATGTGTCAGTCACTATTCAAGTCCACTTCTGCTGAAACTCTATCATGTCAGCCTACCTCAGTGCTAGCCAGTTTGCCTCTAGGTCAGAAAGTCAGGGTTGAATTACCAAATATAAGACTTGGGCTTATTCCCACTGCCAACACCGTAGGTACAGGGAAGAGCTGTCATTTAAATGATATGTTTACAAGTAAGGGCTTTTCTACCAGTCTCTGGTGATTGCAAGTAACCAACCCAATTGCACTTTACTTTGGCATTATGGCCAACATTCCCTCTCAATAGAGAGAGTTTGTGCAGATACAGTTGAGTGTTACTAGCTGCTGAGTTTATAGACCCATAACTGCCAATGTCTAACTCTCTGCTGTGTGCAGGGCTTTGAGATACTTTGTCTGCAAAAGATACAATACAAATCCCAAGACTAGTCTGTACCATGCTAAGCCATGCCAGGTCATTCCACTACATGCCATTTAGTTGGAATGTGAGACGCTGAGGTATTATTTTTCTACCAGTGAGATCATATGGGTATATGACAATCTACTCTGCTGGTCAACAGACTAACCTTTAGATTGCTTTTCAGCCACAAAATTCTTTACTGACAATAAAGTGTTATTTTGCAGCTGTAACAAAACTTCAGCTATTCAGAGCTACACATGCAAGTCATTGTTTGAGAATTCTGCCCTTGCATCAACATGGTCTGCTCATGCTATCAGTTTCTTTAAAAGAATGATTCCTAAA
Source organism: Neoceratodus forsteri (assembly GCA_016271365.2). Lineage (NCBI taxonomy): Eukaryota > Metazoa > Chordata > Ceratodontiformes > Ceratodontidae > Neoceratodus > Neoceratodus forsteri. The sequence continues at coordinate 9,413,838 of JADMNL010000042.1, forward strand.
GCAAGAAGTCTTTAGAACTCAGCCTTGTTGGGTTTGAGTCCCAAGCTCAGACTCTCACACAGTGGGAGGCAGTTCTGAGTGTTCATATCAGATGTATCCTACTGTCTCCTACCTTGTTGATGGTTGGTGTCTTTTGGTGCTGTTACACAATTGGTTTCTGGTGGCTCAGGGAAGGTAGTCAAGTGGGCAAGCTACAGACTGGGTGGGTGAAGTCCTACCACTGGAATGACACAGACATATGATAAGGTAACATCATGCGTCCAGCACTGTGCTGGTGTCAGAGTGTGAGGGGAGGGGGGTAGCCTGTTCCCAGTCCACTTCTGACTGGTCAGAAAGGGCTCCCATCTTTGACCAGGCCTTAGCGAGGTGGGGGTGGGACACACTGTAGGAGGATGAAACACAGGTATAAACTATGGCACTAAGCAGATGACGATGCCGTGTTCGCCCTGGTTACAGTGACTAAAATTCTGGGTTCCCTGCCCCACCCCATCTGCAAAGTTCTGGTCTGCTGTGCTCCTGGCTGGTCAGCCCTACCCAGAGGGGTACGCCTGGGATAGTATACCAGGGAAAGAGGCAGTGGGTATCTAGGGGTCAGCAGTGACCACTCCAGTAGGGGTGAGGTTGAAGGCCTGTGGTCAGACTGAGGAACAGCCAGGCCCACCTGGTATGGTCCACATGGAAAGTGAAAAAAACACAACTCTGCTTTCTTCTTTAACCACAATATGCCAAGGGGAAAATTCCAAAAGGAACTGGCAAACTTATTGTAGTTCCATATTAGATCATTTTTGATTACAACTAAAAAAGATCAGAAACAGACTAAGATTACAAATGTCTTTCAAATAGGTAATTAGTTGACCATACTCATTAACAGCCTGTTTTTATGCAGAAACCATTCTTACTGTTAGTGCCATATGGCGTCAGAACCATCCGTTACTTAACCTGACCCAAAATGGCTGTGCCAGATAGAATGAGTTAAACAATACAACATATCAAACACTACGCCTTACATTTGCATTTCCTGGCATGTTTAGTTCACTTATCAATCCTAATGCTATGGTATATATACATTTTTAGTAGTTGTGTGTATATATTTTGTTATTACACACTGTTGTTAATATGCTTACCTTATTTTCTTCCAGATTCCATTAGGGTCACCCATAAGGCTAAGAACCTCGAGCTTAGGAAAGTTCTTACCTGGGGTACGTAGATGAAGTTATGTATTGGGGTATAAAATGTAATGGTTACTCTCAGGTCACATCAAGTTCACAAGCTTGAGTTTCTCCTTTGGTGCACAGTTGCACATATGTACATGTACCAAGAAATAGATACTCTTTTAGTACACAGTGCAACACCCAAGTTCGTGGATTACTTCTTTGGTACACAATGTGTGTATCTATACACAAACATGCGCATACAACACGCAAACATAATACACACACACACATGGATTACTCTTACAGTACAGAGCACATACAGAGACATTTATTTTTGTTTTGAACTCTGTCCCTGCTTTTATCGCATTGTCACTTACAGACAGTACCTACATTCTTACCCTCAGGGACCAAGTCTGTACTGATGCCCACCACTGATGCTTCCAACCTGACCAGTTTCCACTCGTATGCTGCTCCTGCTTGGTGCCAGCATATTCCCCCCTTCCTACTTTTCAGTCATGATCTGGATGAGAGACACAGCTTCAGGAAACCAATAAGGGATATACCCACACTCTCAGCATAAGCTCCTCCCCATCTGCTAGGGCCCAGTGGGGCAAGTTCCTCAGTGACAGGAAATGGAGGTCAAATCAGCCCTGTGAGGTATGTTAGAAGGTCGGGTCCCTTCATATCATGGCACTTTCTCTCATGTCATCTCCCACCCTGATGTATAGGGTTGTCAGATGGCATCACAGACTTCCCACATGATGCCCTGTGATGCACCCAGTTAGCACTTTCTCTGTAATATGCTCCCTGAAGCACAACAGGGTGATCACAGAGCATATTGAGGCTTCCTCTCTAGCCAGGTGGAGGAGAGCATCTGCACTGGATTATTGATCTTCTTTTGCCTGCCTGACACAACGATCCAGGCTTGAGTCTCTAACCTGGGTCATGTACTCGGGCAGTGCTGCAACAAGATGACTCCCACACAGACATAATTGGGTTCCTCCTCCTGTGCACAGTGTGTACCCATAAGCTCAGTGGCACCTCCTTCAGTACACAGAGCACACACACAAGCTCATACATTATTCCTTCAGTACATTGTGTACACCAAATCTGATGGGTTACTCCTTCAGCACACAGTGTATACACACAAGTATATGGGTTATGCGTTCAGCACAAAGCATGTACACAGCAGCTCATGGGGTACTCCAGTGTGTAGCATACACACACACCTCAAGGGCTGCTCCTTCAGAACACAGTGTACACACACAAGTTCATGAGTATTTCCTTCAGTACACAGTTTGTACACACAAGCTCATGGATTACTTCTTCAGTACACAGTGTGTGCACATAAGCTCATGAGTTACTTTTTCAGTACATAGTGTGCTCACACAAGTGCATGGGTTACTTCTTGAGTGCACCGTGTGTGTCCACACAAGTGTCAAGGACTATAATTTCTCATTTGATGTACAAGGATCATGGGCTATTCTGTGTGTGGTGCTAACATGAGGCTCATTAGTTATGTCTTTCCATGCACACCTCCCATCATCAATCTGTGTGTGAAAAGGCTTCACTGTGCATGCCACCCTCTTCATGGGTAAGACTATGGATTGCTGGAAGTATATATTTTATAAACTATGCACGCAATCTCCTCCTGTATACTCAAGTAAATTTCTTTGCCTCCTACAGGTTGACAAGTTTTTTCCAAACATGTCCATGTTAGTCCAGGCCTCTGCAAGCAGGCAGCCTCTCATAACACTGCAGGCAGATAACATAACAACGGAAGCCTCCTTTATCACCCAAATATTTGCAATTCTACCTAATTCATCTCTGGCACCAATCTGCTTTATTGAAGTAGTAAGTAATTAAAATGTATTATTATGTGTGTGCGTGTGTATATATATATATATATGCATTTATTGCAAAAAAAAAACTTTGTTAATGCACTAGTTAGGGGTAAAGCAACAAAAGTAGGAAAATGAGGCATTAGGGTTTCCAACTCTAACAACCCATCACAACCCTGAAGGCAGCAACAGGCATGGGGTGTGCCTTGGGGTTGTCAACCCCAACGTTCGCCCCATTCTCATATACTGTACCCATCTCAGTGTACTTACTCATGGAATGGGGTGAGCATTAGGGTTGACAGCCCCAAGGTACACCCCACACCTGTTGCTGTCTGCAGGGTGGAGATGGGATGTTAGGGTTGGAAACCCTAAAGACAGATTTCCCTACTTTTGTTGATTTAACCCTAACTAGTGCATTAACAAAGTTTTTTGCAATGAATTTCCTTACTTTTTGAGATTGTACTTTTTCTGTAATTAGTTTTTATAAATGCAGGACTGTTTTTCTATAATTTGTTTTCATAAACTCATGAGTTACTTAAAAATAACTATGATTTTTTTGTTAAGTTTTCACTATCCACATCTCAGAATCTGCACGCCCAACCAGAACGAGACTAAGCACATCAAGAGATTTACCCAATGAGATCACATATGCAGACTTACATGCAAATCTGTTGAACAGCTGCAAAGATACTGAAGTGCAAAATTTGAGATTTAACATAGAACTCACTGCTTAATCTTTACTATTAGTGGTGCTGGAGCACCACTATAATACTGTATATAGATATGCATCCCATATAAGTATATTAATAGCTTCACCCCCATTCAATTTAATTGAACTGCATTTTGAATGCACCCTCTGTAGGGCAAGGTGTCCTGATTTGACAAGTTTCATTTCAGTCGTACGTGCGGATTGCAAGATTTGGATAATGCATTTTTAGGAAAAATGTTGTTTTTTTGTCATGACCTACACCCCAGATGGTTTGGAATTTTGGTCTGAGATTTTCAGAGTAGAAAGGGTATGTTACAGAATGGTGGTGTTCATTGGCTTGGTGAAAAAATATTAATCCATTCCCAGGCTATGAGCATGTGAAAGTTTGGTTCTGAGCATGCTCAGTAGGGCATCAAATATCGATCCAAAAGACCCCACTGAGCATGCTCAGAACTGAAATTTTAAAACCTTATAACTTAGCAATGGATTACTATTTCTTCAACAAACCAGCAAAAGGCACATCTGTGGGCCAAGCCCTTTCTACCCTGAACATTTCAGACCAAGTTCCCAAACTGTCTGGGCACTAGGTAATGACAAAACAGAAAAGGCAAAAAATGGCAGCTTTTTAACTTTTTTAACTATTCAGATCTTGGAATCTGTACATGTGGCTGGAAGGAAACTTGGCAAGCCAAGAGATCTGCCCTCCAAGACCATGCATGCAACATTTCATGTGAATCTGTTGAACGGTTGAGAATATATTAAAGTGCAAAGATGGTGCCTCATGAAAAAAGGACTTTTTTTTTTCACAAAAAAGGATTGGCCTCTTGCAACAAAGAATCCTTTCTCATGAGATCAAAGTATCTTGCCTTTCCAGGAAGCTATCCAAAAGACTGAAATGAACATGTTCAGAAATTGAAACTTTGAAATGAAATAACTTTGGAAAGGATTAATATTTTATCACCAAACTAGTAAACAGTACTTCTGTGAGGTAACCCTTTTCTACCATGAAAATTTCAGATAAAAATTCCAAATCATGTGGGTGCAGTGAAATGACAAAAAAAGGGCAAAAAACAGAGATTTTTAAAGAGCAACTGACGCGTTTTGGTAGAGAGGTGCCAGTAGTGCCCTATCCTGCTTACAGTACCTCCCGATACAGACAGTACCACAAACAGAGGTACTGTAAGGCAATATGTTACTGTAAAGATGTGGCAGAGCACAATGCGTGCCCCCGCTGCAGCATCAGGTCCCCTGCCCAATTCAAACCTGAGGATGATGTCAAGTTGGGATGGGAACCTGATGAAATTCCATTTCACTGGTGAAAGTGCCACAGAATTGGGATTTCACTTTTGCTGGCAAAATGCTAATTCTGCAGCACTTTTGCTGGTGAAATGGAATTTTGTCAGGTCCCCATCTTGACCTGACGTCATCCTCAGGTTTGGATCAGGAAGGGGACCTGAGGCTGAGGCGGGGGCACGCATTGTGCTCCGCCACATCTTTACAAGTAAAATATTGCCTTACAGTACCTCCATTTGCAGTATTCTCTGTACCGGGAGGTACTGTAGGCAGGATAGGGCACTACTGGCACATCTCTACCGAGATGTGTCAGTTGCTCTTTAACATTTTAGCACTATGCGTGGCTCTGAATCTGCAAATCTGACCAAAACAAAACTTGCCACTTCAAGAGATCTACCACACAAAATTATGTGCAAATCCACTGAACAGTTGCAAAGTTATTAAAAGTAGTATAGATAGAGTTGAGTAAGGTGTTTAATGTTAAACCCCAATTTTTGCACCTTATTAACTCTGCCAGCATTTGACAAAATTGCCCATCATTTGGTATGCATTGTTTCAAAGGTAAGTTCTCAGAACATGAAAAGTTTTGTGATGGCAGCGTGTGCATTTTCCACTTTTAATGAAAAGGAGCATAGTGCCTATACTTATTATAAGTGTTGTTGCTGTCACAAACACTGTCAGGTTTTGTAAGCAATTGTTATGACCCCTCTATTGTTTGGGTCTATAAATAATATTCTGGAAGCAATTTCAGAGCTGAGCTTCCAGTTGTACTTGGTGTTGATAAAAGCATTAATTTTTACATAAAATGATTTTTGGTCATCCTGACCTGTGCCGCACACTCCTCCCTGGGAATCTGCGATAGGGATACAAGTAGAATGCTGCCAAATTCTTCCCTGAATGAGGTCAATGGTTTTTGTGCAACTGAACAAAATACCTGGTAGTATTAATAGATCTGTGCTGATTTCTGCAATACCTGTAATTTGGCAAACTGAGGGGTATTTCATAAAGAAATAGCAGCTTGAAAAGTAAAAGCAGGACTCCGCGCATGTGCACCAATCTGAAGCCCAAGGCAGAGAAGTATGGCTCGCTGCATCTTGCCAACAGAATCTGTCATAGCTTTCTTCACACAGAGCCCTGTGGACTCTGTGTGAAGAAAAGAAATCATGTCTGACCTTGTTTGCTCAGGGGAGGATGTGGGCATTAGCGCTGACAACGCCAAGGAAGACCCCACCACTGATTCACCAATACTCCGGAGACCCAAAACCCTAATACTTTTCTTTTCCCTTCTTTGTGAGCTTTGCAGATAAGAGCAAAGAAAACAGCAAAAAAAAAAAAAAAAAAAAGAACGGATCTCAGAATCTGCATATCTGACTTCTAGTCTGGACAGCTACTGAATGGTGGCATAGCTTTGGAGCTCGGACCCAACCTATGAACAATCCGTGAGTATCCTGTTGATAAACTCACCATACTGTCATCCAAGCATCATATAACAAATTATTTAATGCCACCAAAACAGAGCTGGAAAGAAAATCCACTGACTATGAATGGCAAACAGCAAAAAATGGGCCCTGATTTAAATCAGCAGGCCGAGGCCTGCTCTTGCCCGGGAATCCCCAGCTGCCAGTTCAGGCAGCAGGGAACCTGAGGAACTAGATTGCATAATCACCTCTAAGCAGTTATTTCAAACTTTAAAACAAATGAGCGAAACTTTACAATGCCTGGAAACAAAGGTATCAGATCATTGCAAAGATATTTTTGATTTATCGCAGAGAATGGGGGATTTGGAAACCGCAATGTCTGATTATACTACTATTGTAGACATCCATAACAAAGTATTGCTGGAACTCCATCACCGTACTAGTACCCTCAAGCTGGGACTAGAAGAATTAGAAAAACCACAACTGCCGCAACAATATCAGAATACATGGCTTGCCTGAAGATACTGAATCTGGGAATATGGTATCATTTATGGACTCATTTCTACATGAGATCTTAAACTTGTCAACAGACAAGATTCTAAATGTAATACAAGCTCACAGATCACATATCCCTTGACCTAGGGATCCTAAGGTAAGACCCCACTCCATAGTCTTAGCATTTCTGGACTTCAGAACCAAGGAAAAGATTCTAACACTGGCTTGGGCCAAAAAAAGCAGTCAGTTTCAGAGATATTAGATTGTATTTCGATTGTGACTTTACCCCCCAACTGCTGGCTAAAAGAAGACAGGTGCTTTCAATAGTGAGATTTCTATAACAGAAAGACCAGAAAGCCTTCGTGGAATACTCAGCTCGCTTGAAAATACTCACGGATAACGGCCCTCTCTCCAATTTCAGGAACTCAAAGATGCAGAGGATTTTTTACGTCCCTTTGGAATCTCCATTTTTACACAAGGATTCAACCAAAATCAATAACAGCTTAGTAGGCCGAACTGGGCAGCAGGAGGACCAAAAAGGCAAGGAACAAGAGACAACTCGGGCAGTTCCAGTTTATGGGACTCAGGGCAAAGAAACGCTCTCCGAGATGCAATGGTGGTCAGGGGGTCTTGGCAACACAATCTGCAACATGAGAGAGCTTGGAGATCACTGCTGGGGAAAAGGGCCTGACCTGAAGGGACATGCAAGTAAAAGGGGTTTACACATTGAAACACTGTACAGACTGGCGGGGGAGGAAAGCAGATTTATAAGGGAATATGGATCTTTGCAACAGGGACTATAAAGCTAATAGACAGTTAATGATTGAACTCTTTCTTTCCTGTATAATACAGGAGGGGAAATGTAAACAGATCTATAATTGAGAGCAGATACTGTTGGGGGGCTGTCTGGCTTGGAGGCCTCGCCTGGGGTGACTGGGACTGGGGGCTGGGCCTTGTTCGGATGGGTGACTCCTTATAACCAGTGGGATGGAGTGGTGTGACCCAGACATACAGTGATTTTATTTTCAGTCTATTCATGAAGCAGCCCAGCTGTGGGGGGGGATGGGCCTACCTTCAAAACCCATATAACAAGTGTGGGTACAGGACACTGCAGGACTATATGGACCCTAATATAACCATGACAAATTCTGACAGCAGAGTTGGGGAAGCCAGTAGGCCCTGCCTTGAGGGGGTCCTTTTGGACTTCCGGGGGTGCTTAAGGCTCCTGCACAAACTAAACAAGGTTATAGGGTTGGTTCTTGAAAATACAGAGGGTTGGCCTGGACTCAAGCGGACATGGAAGCCTAACTGATGTTCTGTAAACAATGGTAGAAGGTCTAGGCCCAATGGTTTTAAAGCAAAACTAGGTGCACTGCCTTCGGGGGCTTCATAAACAACATTATTTTGTAATAGAATCAGATTTAATTGGGCCGTGTTAGCTCCATCGTACCTGGGGGGGAGTGGTTAGCTTGATCTGGGGGGCAGGCCCTTTCACCCTTGTTGCCTTTGGCGGGTGGGTTTCTGAGTCAGATGTTACCTTATACCCATTATGAGTTTTATGAATGTTGCCTTACAGTTTAGTTCAGGAACAAGAGGGTTCCTGTGAAGGACAAAGAGTAACTTTTGTCTTATTATCAATACAACATTTAATAAGAGTAGAAGGTGTTCAATACTAGTGCACCCAGTGGACGGAATATCTGCCAAGGCCCTTAAACCAGGGTCTTGGGTGACAATTACTGGAAATTGCACAGAGCCGAATACTATACAGTGCAGCTCTAGGAGAGGGCTTCTCGTCAGGGAGGAGACCTACACATCTCCTTGTTTGCCTTCCCCTAAAGGAGCGGGACAGGTGTAAAAAGAGATCCATTAGTCTGGATCTTCAACCTTGGAAGTCAAATATGGTTCAGATGTTGGTGGCCCAGTTGGCCATTTTTGTTAACTATTTTTTTTTGTAAATAGTTGCAAATGGTTATACCAGGTATACTGTGAAATGGAGGGGGTAATACAACATAATATGCAAGGGTACAAAGGTTGGTTCTGGTGTGGAACACTCATGCTAAGAGGGTTTTTATTACTGATATTTTCACAACAAAATGGCTAAAGCAGGTACTGTTATATGTTCATATAATGTGAATGGCCTTACTAGCCCAGTTAAAAGAAACAAGGTTTTAAGTTACTTGAGGAAAACCTCTGCTGACTTCCTGTTCCTACAAGAGACGCACTTATCGGTGCAAGAACATGCTAAGTTATTAAAATGCGGGTTTAGTGAAATGGAAGCAGCATCTTATAAAAATGGCAGAAAAAGGGGGGTGGTAGTTTTAGTCCCCACAAGGACCCAATTCGAAAAGATAGATACTGTGGTGAATAAAGAGGGCCATTATACACTCATGAAAGGGAAGTTTCGGGGAGTGTTCCTTACTTTAGCCTTGGTTTATTTTCCTCTGGGCTCAACATTTCAGGATTATCATTAATTTTTTATCACACTTCAGGAGCGGGGGGAGGGGGTGGTGATATGTGGGGTGATATGAACCTAACTTTTAATCCCCAATTAGACATGACTTCACAGATCCAGAGGAAGGTAGCAGGAAGTACATAAGTGAAGGAGTTGGATTGACATATGTCTGGAGACAGCAGCATGGGTGAAGGAAAGATTATACTTTCTTTTCGGCTGCCCATCGCATATATTCCAGGCGGGACTATTTTTTGATTCCAAGAGGAGAGATGCATAGGGTTCAAGATTCCTGGATGGGGGATTTCCTACTGTCCGACCATGCACCTCTTTTCATGAGACTGAATTTGGGAGGAGTGCACAGAAATACCTTTTGGCACCTCAAAGTTTCATTGCTGAGGGATAAAGAGGTGTGGGAAGCTGTCTCAGAGACCTATAGGACCTTTTTAGAGGAAAACTCTGTACAAGATAACCTTCCAATCAATTCTATGGGATACGGCTAAGGCGGTAATCTGGGACAAGTTCATTGAGCTAGCATCAAGGGAACAACGAGGAAAGGGAGGCTAGGAGGGTTAATCTAACTGCTCAAATTAGAACTTTGGAAGAGCAACAGAAACAAAGGATGGATAGGGACTGCACAAAGCAACTTAAGGAACACAAAAAAGAACTTGGAGATATGTTGGATTACCAGGTGGAGCAGAAACTCCTCTTTCTTCACCAGAAGTATTATGAAGGGGGGGCCAATATCCCTAAGATCATTGGCCAGTAGATTTAGGACTCAATGGGCTAGGGCCACAATCGCCAGCATATGGCATCAACAGAAGGGAGAGATGTTACATGGGGTCCAAGATGTAGCTGAGGCCTTCCAGGCTTACTATGACAAATTGTATACTCCAGAGACAACCCCAAATGAAGTGAGGGCCCGGGAGTTCTTAGATAAATTGCGGCTACCTGGCCTATCACAGGAATGGGAGAGGCTTTAATGTCTCCTGTGAAAATGGAGGAAATGTAGGCTGAGATTGGTAGATTGAAGGCAGAGAAGTGCCTGGGCTTGGATGGCCTACCCGTAGAATTCCATAAAAATTTTGGGGGAAAGGTGCAGCACTTGCTTTTGGAGGTCTACAGGGAGGTGTTGAGAGGGGAGAAACAGGTCCCACCATCATAGACTAGGGCTATAATTTCAGTGCTGCCCAAACCGGGAAAGGACCTTACTAAATGTGCCTCATATCGCCCAGTCTCCCTATTAAACACAGACTATAAAATACTGACATTGATTTTAGCCAGCCGTATACAGCAGTTCTTGCCCACCCTAGTGCATATAGACCAAACTGGGTTTATCCCAGGTCACCAGGCCCAAGATAACCTGTGAAAGACAACCCATATTATTGACCGTATTAACCTGACAGAGAGCCCCCTCACAAATTATGAGTTTAGATGCCAAAAAGGCTTTTGATAGGGTGGCATGGCCCTTTTCAGGCTGGGTCCTTTCCTGGTTTGGGTTCCCAGGGGGGTTTATCTCAGCCTTATTTCGGTTGTATAAATCTCTTTGCGCTTATATAAGGGCAAATGGCCATATCTCTGGTGCTCTGAGCTTGGGAAGTGGAACTAGACAGGGCTGCCCCTTATCCCATTCTTATTCGCACTTTATATACCTGTAGAGCCACTAGCCCAGAGCACAAGACAGAACCCAGAGGTTAAGGGGATTCAGTTAGGGGATCAAGAACATAAATCAGCCTTATATGCTGACGATGTTCTTTTATACCTGTCAGAACTTGGGCCCTCCATACCAGCAGTGTTTCACCAGATTGAGGAATTCTCTGCAATATCAGGATATAAATTAAATAAAAGTAAAATGGAGGCTTTGTGTTTTCACTACACTCCAAGCGAGGAGATTAAACAAAGGTTTCCTATGAGGTGGGATTTATCAGCCATTGGGTACCTGGGAATTAAGGTAGGGCTAGTGACGTCTCAGCTGCTGGTATTAAATTACCCCCCTATGATCAAACAACTGAAAACTGACTTTAAATATTGGGCATTGTTACCACTTTCATTAAATGCCAGAGCCCAAGCCCTAAAGATGAAAGCCCTGCCTTGTCTCCTATATTTATTCCAATGTGTATCATGCATTGTACCCCAGAAAGATCTGGAGGTTAGGCAAGAGATGTTCTTTGTCTTTCTATGGGGGAACAAGAAACCTAGATTGAGGAGAACTCTCCTATTCACTCCAAAGAGAGGGGGGCTTTCCCGCACCTGCAGGGCTATTGGGCAGAATCCCAGATGAGGGTGGCACTCCTCTGGAGAAATCCAGGGTATGATTCACATTGGAAAAGGATAGAGCTCTGAAATCAAAAAAGACCCACCCCTCCAAGCAGTATTATTTAAGAATAGCAAGTTTTCAGGGACTATGGGGTTTACGGGTATGGTTGCAGTCCTAGAAGGTTGGAGGAGAGGGACAAGTAAGGGCATTACTAGAAGAGAGCTTTGGTGGTTCTGTTGGTGGGCTTATGATCCACAGTTTACCCCAGGAGTATATGATGGATGGTACCTGAGACAATCTAGAAAAGGCCTTCACTCTCCTTTACAGTTATTTGCAGGCTTCACAATGCTCCCCTTTGAGGTGGTGCAACAAAAGTTTGGGTTAACTTTAGCTGACAGATTCGGATACTATTAGTTACGGGACTTCCTAAATGTGCAGATGAGAAAACTGAACCCCGAGATGCAGACTGATGTGGATATTGTCCCGTTGCAAAGAATCTGCAATTCATACAATGCTGAGTATGCTATCTCTATTATTATATGCCAGTTATATATTGAACCTGGGGCTTTCCTCCAAACACATTAATGATAAATATGAACAAGATTTGGCCATCACCCTTATAGACCAGCAGTGGTCTTTAGTCTGGGGAAATACCTGGACTACTTCGACCTCTCCAATGTGGCAAGAATTTGGTTGGAAATTGAGGACTCCCATTTTTCTTAGTCTCAGTTCAGGTTGCTCATAGCAACCTAGGGGTTCGTCCGACTTGCTGGCGTGGATGCTTGGAGGGGCATGCATCCCAGGCCCGTATTTTTTGGTTATGCCCAAACATTGCACCTTACTAAGCAGAAGTGTGCCATCACATGATCCAACTTTTTGAGGTACAGACACCACCAGGCCCAGAGCATTTAATATTAGGAATCATACCACAAGGTATAAGGGGTAAGGAGGCGAAATATCTATGGCTAATTTTGCTTATTGCTGCAATAAAAGCCGTCACTAAATGATGGCTGCAGATGGCACCGCCTAAATTAATGGATTGGCTTAATGTGGTAGAATCTATCCACTGGCTGGAAAGGCTAACGTTTAACCATAGACAGCAGCCCCATGTATATCAAAATTGATTGACCCAATGGCTCCTATTAGAGGGGCTATCTAACTTATAAAAGGAAGATACTTAAGGAGAGGAAAAGGGGATAAAGTATTTCTGGATCACATCATGGACATGTATGAACAGTAAGGGTGGTATTGCCTGGTCCGAGGTATGATTGTTTGTCCACTTTCCTATTTGAGAATTGACGTGTAAAGATGTCAGAGTAGAAGTATGCATACCTACCAACATTTTGCAATCTGGTATTGTTTTGTTTTGTTAATTTTAATTTATATTGGTTTTCTGGTATATGTTTAGACTATGGATTCTAATGGTTGAAAAGGATTTCTGGATATTATAAGATATAGTGGACACCCGAAATGGGTACAAATGTCTTAAAGTGTTTTTACTTAAGTGTATCTGCTTGAAATATAACAAAATAAAGCAATTATAAAAAAAAGTCTGCACATCTGATCAGAACAAAACTTGCCAAATCAAGAGACCTTGGCCCATAGACTGTGCATGCCAAATGTCATACAATTCTATTGAACAGGGGCAAAGCGATTATTGTGCAAAGTTAGGGGGTTAGCATTAAACACCCTATTCAACCTCACCCCTATTTTAGTTGATTTTATTTAATCAAAATCATCCAGGTAAGGAAGTCCCTGCTGCAGGGCATAGTTTTATCATCATCTTCATTACATTGTTTTGATTTTTTTACTGTTACTATTTAGGACATTTTCTTATAAGACAGCCCTGCCAATTTAAAACAAGCATTTGTCAGTGCTGGATGTTCACCTCTGGTATAGAAGGCCTGGGGTACTAGATGTTTTGTGGTGTACTTTGTGGCTTGTGTTGAAGCTAAATAACATCCCTGAGCAGTCCTGATAAAGAAGATGCTTGTATTTCAGTTCTCACTCGTTCCCAGAGTAGTAATCTTTAACACTGGTTTACAAATAATACCACATCAAGCCTAAAAATATTGTCATAAAAGATGTTCATCATGTATGTTGTAGCTGCAACCCTTTCTCAGTACTTGCATTTGTACATACATGCTGAACCTTTGACTTGTAAATACTACCAGGTCTTGCTCGTACAAATTTTTACTATATATTTACCCAGGATACAACACATGAGTTGCAATATCTCATTTTCAATGGTGTCCTGCTTTGGCACATTATTAGATTGTAATTACCCAGGATAGGGCAGCTGAGAGTCAATATCTACTTTTAAGTGGGCTCCCACATTTTGACCCCAAATATCCAACAATCTTTTAATGACCTGACGTTATGATTAGGACAGGTGGAATTTTTAAAATCCCATCCGAGAGGTGATTTCACTGTGCAACGGTGATAACAGGTTTTGGAGGTGATTTGAAAAAATGACACCTGCCATTTTTAGGAAGTGGGGTAACACAAGAGATATGTTGAACATTAAGGGCCAAAATCTGCAAAAAAATAGTTATGCATAAATGTTGGAGCAATTTGTTTCCTCATAACTTAGTTGGTTTTTCACATTTGTACCCCAAATAAATTTTCAACATAATCTGTTTATGACCACTCCTTCTGAGCATACAATGGAAGGAACCTTATAATGGCCTATGACACTGAATACCTCGGTTCCACACTCCCTCCAGAAGTCCCCCTTCCCCAAGCAATAAGGTATGGACAGCTCATCAGCTCAGGACTTTGGATTTTATTTTTAATCACTTTTTATCCGCCTTTCCCAACCTACTATCCCCGACCCTTCAGGAGCCCCAAGGCAGACATCCCTCTACCTTCCACCCTGCCCAAACGACCCCACTGGATCCCATGGAGCTTCAGCTTACCCCCCGAGTGGGGATGGGGCAGAGCCCCCTTACGCCATCAGTCAACTTTTGTCGGTCCAGGGGCCGTCGGGCGGGCGAAGGCACATCGAGGGCATGTCTCCGGAGGCTCCATCTTCCTGGTGATGGCAGGCATTTTCTCCATTTTTCTCCCCACCCTCTTACAGCATAGGACCTCCAACATCAAGGTGTCAAGTGCCGACATCATGCTGTATAGTGGCCACCCATGCCCGTGATGTTAGGGGCTTGTAGTACTCCGAGCGGAGAGTGTTCGGGCTATGGCCTCAACCCTCCCCAGAGTAGGTGAGCCTTCGTGGGATGCTCAAGCCTAACTCCCCCCGGCTGACCCACCAGCGACCCAAGTCCACTCCCGAACCCAGGTTGCTAGCGTGGAGTGAGGTGTGGCATCCAATGCCTCAACCTTCAGCTCCACCGGGCCGGCTGGACTTCAGATTTTTGATTTGAACTCTTGGCACCTTCTTGGGGCTGAAATTAATTGACTGCCTCTGGATATCAGCTTCCTGGTTGGCTTGCACTTCTCCCGGGATTCACTTAAAATGTTATAAATGCAGGCAGTGTTAAAAATGCTTAGTTTAGGTGTACAACTGTCTTAACTGTAGGCATTTTTTTCTCTTTCCTCTTTTAATTTTTAATTTAGGTTTGCAATTCTCTATTGATATCAGCTAACCTGTGTTAGGGAATCAACTGTGTGAAGTGTGTAATTGTGCACATTCTCTGCCTAGTCCTAAGCCTGTTTGGGGCTACGAGTTAGCTGCGAGCCGTAGAACCAATATCTGAAGCATAAAAAAAAAAAAAAAAAAACTAAAAGGGCTTAAAAAAAGAACAAACAGTCCTTAAAGGAGAAGACTACTGTATATTTCTGATTTGGATATGTCTGATGTATTTATTATACATTACATCAGTTACTGTACATATGTCAATAAGAGATCAGTCATTTCTGCTGTTGCAATACATATCTAGAGTCTGAGGCTCTGACACAAGGTAGTAAAATGTCAAGCAGACCTCCATTTACATGCAGATGGGTCACTTGTAATACAGCCCCTTCCATTCCCTGATGTCACTGCAACAACAGTGCAGAAGTACACATAAGGGTATCAATGCTGTCTATCCTGATTTTAGTTTAAGTTTGCAATGGCTTAAGACAGTTCTGTCATGCAACTCACAGAGGGAGTAGTATTTGTAGCCTTAATACTTCATGTGTAGAGCAAATAATACATCTAACAGTATTTCATTCACAGGAAACAGAATCTCTTTCTTTGTGCTGCTCATTTCTTTTGTGAGGCAGTTGCAACGTGTTGTGGAAAGCAGTAGAAAGAATCAATCAGACAATCAAGTAGTCAGTCTAGCAGTCAATCAGTCAATCAATATTGAACCAGGTGAATACCCTTGAAAAGATTCATTTACAAGGTAGGTCTGAGCAGTTTCCCAAAGGATCACACAAGACTGAATTCCACCTTTGCACAAATTACACCCCCCCCCTGCAGCCTGAAAGTGGAGAGCTAGATCACTTACTTTATAAAGTGTATTGTTTTACATTTCAAATGCTCCTTACATCTGGGTTTCTGACTGGAAATACCAAGACACAGAATGCATATGACATGGGAGGAATGAGCTAAGTAAATACAGAGCACTACAAACACAGACTGATTCATTTCTTTACCTACAACAGATGAAGTGTAGCATCTGATTTGTGAGGGACATCTGACTTCAAATGCTGGCATTACAAAAGGGGGGGCTGCCACAGTTTGTTTTCAGTACCTTCAAAGTGAAGTGCTGTAGCTTTCACATCGCTGCTAATGATTTATAATGGGAATGGGGGCACTTTTAAAGTCATTGACCTGAGGGGCCATCACAGTTCCCAAGGAGGCTAGAGGAACTTGTTAAGGGTTAGAGAGTAAGGGACTTCAGTAGGATTTTAACCAGTTTCCCAGTTCTTGTGCCTGTGCTTTAACCACTAGATTACCCTTCTTCCATATGCTGCAGCTGATGTTGTCCTGCTAACCTGTTCCTTGTTATAGCTGAACTCTTTATTGCCTTAAATCAGCCATCCAATCACTGACTGCCTAGTTACCAAGGGAAAGAGGCATTTTTGCAAGATTGTGTCTCACTGCTGGTGTCGGTCAAAACAGAAAATGCTAACACACACAGGATATAATACAACAGCTATATAATACCATTTAAGACTCTTGTTGTACCCAGAGTTATTTATTGGGCAAACTGTGTTTGCTAACAAAAAAATTAACACAACACATACAGGCACTTCCTTATAGGCATGCTGTATATACATGTCAAATCAGTGCGGCATCACACTCATATGGTCCTAGTTCCTATTAGACCTGCACTTCAGGATGTGCACAGCACTTAAAGGGTTCCCCCATTACTCAAGTGGGGAACCAAACATTGTGGGTTCTGTTTACTGGTGGAACAGCATTTAGTGCAGCACCATTATCTGTTGCTCTGATGACATCAACCTCCAGCAGCATTGATGGTAAAATGGAGGACAAACACATTGATAACTTCTGGGGGCTGTATATTTTTATTTATAATCTAGATTTGGACAGCAATAGGACTGCTGGCAACTGGAGGAGGCACACAACAGTTACACATAAGCAGATGGGAAAATATGGGTGTGAAACTATGGGAGACTTCCCCTTAAGGATATATACTTCCTAGGAGTGCAGTTCCTGGGATTAAGTGAAGCATTCAGCTGCCGATATAGATTGCTCTGCTCCCAGACCTGTCTGAACCCTATCCCACCCACTTTGCCTTTGTTCCTATTATTTAGTTCACTTGGCCCTTTCTTACCTCCGGTGCCAGCCCCTGGCTGGTCCACCTCCCCCCCCCAATTTTTTGGATTTAATCTGTGCTCCTTTGTCTGCCTGAGCACTTGCTTCACTGCAGATTGTATGTAAACCTGGCTCTCTGCTCTCTCCCCAGGCACTTCTACACTAGCCCAATCAGGCAGTGGCTGCAGCCGTGGTTAAGAATGGAGTCTCATAGTGCCCTACGGAACTGAAGACCTCGGCTCCACACTCCCTCCAGAAGCCCCCCTTCCTCAAGCAATAAGGTACAGACAGCTCATCAGCTCAGGATTTTGGATTTTCAGCCTAACCCCCTTTAGGCCACCTTAAATGCTCCTTTGCCCCACCCACAGCACACTCATTGGACCATACCCCTAGCCCTCTCTCTGGCTCAGTCTCTCTCTCTGGCTCAGTTTGCTAGCTGTTATCCTTTTGTCCTCTTCTGCTCTCTTGTGGCCTTCAATCATTCCTCCACAAAGCTGGGGGGGGGAGGTAAATAATTAAAAACAATCCAGCTCCATGATATTATTGATAATGCTTCTCCAATTAACCCACATTCTACTTTATCCTATTCCTCTCTACTTGTCTCCTCAAAACTCTCCTTGCTTGTCTGGAGACTATATCACTATAGTTAATCATGCAGGCATCATGCATTTTGTCAATCTTCTGATATGTGCCTCCTTATATGACTCGCTGGTCTTGGATCCTGCACCTATCTGGCATGCTGGCACCCAAGTTGGGACCTGGGCAAAATCCCTGTACCCATTTGCCAACTCTAACTACTATCTCAAACTTGTTGCTGCCAAGATTCTCCTATATGTAGTTCTAAACATCCTCGACCTTAGCACTAAGCCACCCCCTTGCTATAACCGCACCCCATGCAAGAGTGAAAGAAAAAAGTTACTAAAGCTTCTGCTGGTTATTTCTAGGAAACTCTTGCTTCTCCTCTTGCTCTGCTCGGGCAATATTGAGCTTAATCCTGGACATAGAATTGGCTCACCAGCAGACCTCCCTAACCTGAAAGGTCTTAGCTTTATGCACATTAATGCATGCAGCCTATTAAAAAAAAATTCTCCTATCCATGCCTGGGCAAGTCATACCTCCCCAGATATCCTGGTGATTTCTGAATCATGGCTCCGCCCCTCAACCAGTAACCATTCTGTTCACCTCCCCTCCTACTCATTATTCCATACTAGCAGACAATTAAGGGGTGGTGGGGTGGCTATTTACGTCAAGGACAAGTACTTGGTCTCCATCCTGAACTCAACCTCGGTCACCAAGGAATTTGAAACTCTATCTCTCCAAGTGGAGATCACTGCTGGAGTCTCAGTCAGTGTAACAGGCTGTTATAGGTCCCCTTCAGTAGGACTGCAGCTTCTAAACCATTTAAGCAACCTCCTGGTGCATAACTCATTTGAAACAATAATACTTGGGGACTTAAACTTAGACAGGCATTCCAATGCCTCCTTTCCCGTTAAATCCCTTTGTGACTCCTTGGGGCTGTACCAGCTCATCGGTTAAGCTACACATCCAAACAAGAGTAACCCTGCCAAAATCACCCTGTTGGACCTTAGTAAGTAAGGCTCATCTGTATTCCCACACTGGAGTCTTCTTCTCGGACATCAGCAATCACTGCTTTATTGCTTGTATTAGGTCTTGCCATACCCCCTACCCTCTTACCTAAATTCACTATAAAAAGAAGCAGATGCAACTTTGATCCTTGGTCATTCACCACCGAGCTAAGTCACTCTCTTCGATGGCAGGACTTCTACCTAGCAGAATCCATGGCTCCTGCCTGCCCCCGTAGTTACATCCCGAGTTAGAAGCAACTCTTGCCATTGGTTCTCTCCTGTACTAAAGAGTGCACTATGGAATAGGGAAAGGCTATGGGAAACTGCTCGCAGAACAAAATTACCTAATGACTGGAATCTCTTTAGTAGCGCAAGAAATCTCTGTACCAAACTGGTCAGAGCAACTAAGTCTAATTATTACTGCTCCCAACTTGAAGTTTCTTCCAAATGTTCATCCAAATTTTGGAGGTCCATTAGAGATATTGAATGTCATTCCACTGATAAGTCCTTGCCTGCAAAAATCTGGGTTTTTTACTTTCTCAGTCACTGATAAACCTACTATCCTGGACTTGTTCAATGATCACTTTGCCACTGCTGGCCTAGCTTTTGATTCCTCCCCACCTAGTACTCTTCAGGCACAACTTGGTCTTGATACCCCGACTCCCCTGCAATTAACGCATCCTTCTCTCTCCAAGCCACACCCTAGAAGGAAGTGGAGGATCTCTTACTCCAGATGGATGATAGGAAAAGTCCCGGGGCTGACCTCATCGATCCCTTCTTTCTAAAGGCAGACTCCCATGCTCTAGCCATGCCTATTACACACTTGTTCAACTTATCCATCTCCCAAGGTGTCCTTCCTACCATTTGGAAAACTGCCCATATTGTTCCTGTACTCAAGAATAGGGATACTAGTGCTCTGAATAATTACAGGCCCATCTCTCTCTCTCTCTCTCCTTCCTGTACTGTCTGAAATGCTGGAGAAAATCGTTAACACCCAACTCAGGACCTACCTGGAATCAGTGAACCTCCTGAATCCGCTCCAGTCAGAGTTCAGGACTCAACACTGCACTATTTCTGCCCTTGCCAGAGTTAGTAATGACTGGCTGGGTGAGCTGGACAACAATAAAATTTTGTCAGTGAAGTCTTCCTGGACCTCAGCAAGGCTTTTGAAACTGTCGACCACTCCTTGCTCTTTTCATCCCTCTGAAATATTGGCTTGGATGCTCCTTCTCTTAGGTGGTTCCATAATTACTTAACTGACCACTCCCAGCAAGTTAAGGCTGATGGTGAGGTCTTGCCCCTCAAACCTCTTACTCGGGGTGTTCCACAAGGCTCCATCTTGGGACCCCTACTTTTCTCAATCTATATTAATAGAATTAATACCACTATTAATAAGGCCAAAATAATCTCTTCATTGATGACACAGTGCTCTATACTAGTGGGCCATCTCTCGACGCAGTACTCTGAACTCTCCAGGGCAAATTTGATCTGCTGCAACTCCAGCTCCTAAAACAGAAGTTGCTCCTAAATGTAAAGAAAACTAAAGCTATGCTCTTCTCTCCCATGTCCCACTCTCCTATCCCTCTCTCCCACGGTTCTCTATTCCCCATCTCCACCATCCTGAGGGATCAGTTGGAATATGTGTCTTCCTTCAAATACCTTGGGGCCTGGATCGACAGCTCTCTCTCCTTCCAGGGTCCTATGGAAGAACTAATACAGAAACTCCAACAGAGACTAGTACTATTCTTCAGGATAAAAACCCTTCTACCAAGGGAGGCAAAAAAGTGGCTAGTATAAACAACATTTCTTCCCTTGTTAGACTATGCCGACTTCCTATATAGCCAAGGCCCTGCTGGTACTCTTGCCAAACTCAATACACTCTACCACAGAGCCTTAAGGTTCATAACAGAGCTCCCCTACTCCACCCATCACTGTCTCCTATATAAGGCTGTGTGTTGGCCTTCCCTTACCCTTAGGCATTAGAGAAATGCTGCACTTTGGACTCTCAGAGCCATTTCGAATAATCTTCCCAGCTATATTACAGCTTGTCTACCATTAAGCCCCCAAACTAACTATGCTCTGAGAAGTGCTTCTTACGTAATGCTGACAACATCTAAGGTTAGATCCCGTTTTGTCGGGGCATCTATAAGACATGTACTTCCCTTGCTGTGGAACAGGCTGCAAAAAACCCTGAAAATAAACCTTCCATGTAGACTTGCTGCATTTAAAGCTTTAATCATCCACCAATTCAAAGAATCCTGTGACTGCTTCCCTTAATCCACTGGACTGCAGCCATTGTGCTTACCCATGCTCCCTCTCTGCCACCCCTTGACCTAACTCTTTGCCCATGCCTTGCTCCCCCCTCTCCTAAGCATTCTCTTACCCTTCTGTCCCTTTATTAAAAAAAAAACTTGATGTCTCCTTGGTGAAAATTGTAACTAGTTTATTCCTGTCCAGCGTATTACTCTATACTATGCTTTTAACCTATACATATCTACTGCTGTACTTTACTTTGTACTCCTTATGTGTGATGGCTCTGTGATAGCCTGTTTATATCTGATATAATATATACTACCGTGTTTGGCAGCAATTTCAATTTTGTTGTTTCCTTCTGTACCTCTGTTATTCTCCCAGATCCACCTCAAAAATGAGTTCTGCTCAATGGTGTCCACCTAGTTAAATAAACATTTTGACTGATTGATTGACTGATTGACTTTGCTTGCTGCAAAATGCTGTCCCACTCCGCAGATGTTCTCTGCTCCACAATAACTGTGCATGGCACCTGATCCCCGGTTGCTGCTGCAGCCATAGTGTGTTCCTATATGTCTTAAGGATCATAAAGTCATTGTCAAGCTGCAACAATTCTTTTAGCCACTCTTGTAAAAAAGTTAGGAGATGTTCCCCTTCAACACGCTCCAGGAGGTCAAGCACTCTGACACTGTTAGTGCAAACTGAGTTCTCTAGACACCTCCATAGTAGGCCATTCTCCTTAGCGAGATCCAAAGCCACTGCAAGGGCCTTTTCTGCATGCTTCTTTGCCCCCTGTGTTTTGTCCACCAGAGCTCTGAGTTTTTAATTGACCTGCCTCAGGTCAGTGTTGTAGTCCTCTAGTTTTTTATCAAAACTTTGCATGGCCTTCAGTAGCACCATGTTTGTCAGCAATGGACCTGGTTGCTCCTCAGAAGCTTGGTGGGGATCTTTACTGTTACCCTATTTGGTCTCTTTCGGTTGGGCCCCTTCCATGTTGGAGCTTGCTTTATTTCCACAAACCATTGCTGCTGACTACAACTTCTCCATGGTACAAATTTAGTAACAATCAAAAGCGTGTAGGTTATTCTGTAATCTAGTTATATTTATAAGACTGCTGATTGTGTGCAAGTACAAGTTTTTATTGTTTTTCCTTGTCTGTCTGGAGAGCTGCTTAAAGAAGCTGTTCTCATGTTGGCTGCTGGCCATGCCCCTGTTTTCTCATATTTTCACCCCATATTTTTAACATAGCCTTCATATGATGACCCACATAACATTCTTATGAACCCACTTCATGAGCAGGGGCAAAGAACATTTTCAAATCCTGCACAAAAGGTGATTTTGCACCACAAGTGCGAAAACACATTTTGGCCAGAATTTGAAAAATGGCAGCTGTGACATTCATGGGGTCCTGTGAAGAAATGGCTGTTGAAATTTTGAGGTCAAAATATTGAAGATTACCAAAGTTATGAGTCTACATTCATAAATTTCAATGTAGGCTTATAACTTTGTTGTTTTTTCAGTATTTGTACCCCAAATTTTCAACATAGCCTTCTTCTGACCCCACCTCATGAGCAAGCGCAGAGAAAATGTTCAATTCCTGTCTGAAAGGTGATTTCATGCCGATACTGCAAAATCACATTTTGGGACACAAAAACACATTTTGGCCAGGATTTGAAAAATGAGAGCTGTCAAATTCATGAGGTGCTCTGAAGAAATGAATATGCTGAAAATTTGAGGTCAACATATTGAAACCTGACACAGTTACAAGGCTGCACTTGCAAATTTCAACATAGGCTCATAACTTTGTTATTTTTTAATACTTTATGCCAAATTTTCAACATAGCCTTCTTATGACCCCATCTCACAAACAAGGGCAGAAAAAATATTCATCTCCTGCCCAAAAGGTGATTTCCCACAACAACAACCAAGAAATCACCTTTCAGGACACATTTGCCTAATTTCACTGCAATTGTTCATGAGATGGGGTCCCAAAAAATGACATGTTGAAAATTGAGACAAAAATATTAAAAAATGGCTAAGTCATGCCACTAACTTCAACCCCCCACTGAAATACATTGAACCGCATACTTGATTTCTCTCTCCATCTTCTTCCAAGTTGTGTACTGGGTGTGCTTTGAAACAACTGAGAAGCTGCATGGGATATATTATATTGGACTAGATATCTGTAACTAATCTCTCTCTCTTGCTTACATCTGAGAGAAGTTCTCCTTACTTTTACATTGGTATTGCTTTGTGTTTAATTATTTTCATTTTTAATTCAGGAAGGGGGTTTTCAAAACTGCTTATCTTCTCAGCATCTTCAGAAGGGCTGAAATAACTACATATTTGACTTTTCTTTGTGGCTAACAAACCACAAGGCAGTTTTGGGGCTGGAGAGGTTTACCTGTGTCTGACTTGGATGTCTGGATTTTTCTCTGTTTGATTAGCAGGGTATTTTCTCTGTCAAATTGTTGTATAGGGTATCTTGCTGACAGGAAGGCACTCATCGCAGTGGTGGGTGAGAGCTTTTAGCTGATTGTTTTGTGAGGGCACAGTTTAGGCCCAACCCTTCCCACCCCTCACCCCACCCACCCCTGGAAATAGTTCCTTTATACCTGAGGTTCTGACATCATTTCCTCAAATGTGCAAGGTGCATATCACTGTCATATCCTCTCTAGCACACTGCACTGACAATACTGTATAAGCATACACACTGTATGATATATATATATTTCTATATAACATACCAATCACACATGCGCACACACACACACAAAAACAAACAAAAAAAGAGTAGATAAACATGTGGGGAGTAGTGCAATGTAATGGCTGTGGGGCAGCAGTCTTCCGGGAGTCTTTCTGGAGGCTGAGATGCTGCCCTATTTGCAGACAATTCTCTGCCCTGAGGGAGGAAGTTGCCTGTCTTCAGGCCGCACTGGACAGTAGTAAGGAAACCTTCCCCAGGCCCACACTGGACAGTGAGGAAGAGAACCTCCCCCATCCAGGGAGCACTAGCGCCACCACCACTACCTCAGAGGTTGCAGAAGAAAGCACAGCAGTTGGACTACAGTGGGCCCAGGGAGGGTGAGGATGGTGGAATAGAGGCACACCCAGTCAATTGTTCCACCCACAATCCATACATCATTCTGGGAGCATAGCTCCCTGGATGCACCCACAGAAAAGACTGATGACAACTGTTACAAGGGAGGCCCACAGGAAGGAGGCAGAGGACACCACAGGGAAAGGAAGCAGCTCCTGGTGGGGACTCAATTGATAGGGGGATAGAACTGGGGGAGCTGGGAAAACTGGAAAGGTGCCTGTCTGGTGCCATGGCTTGGAGGGACAGGAAGCGCATCCTCAGGATCACGAGAACAGCTGCAAGGGAGTCTGAGATGGACATAATTGTCCACCTAGGGACAAATGACTTGGCTCATCATGAGATTAGAGCAGTGTAGGAGGACATTGCAGATTTGGGGAGGGGCCTAAGACAAGTAGCACACACAGTATCCTTCTCAGAGGAGCTGCCTGTCAATGGCATGGGGGAGGCGAGGTTAAATAGCACCATGCAGTTTAATGAATGGTTGAAAAAATGGTGTGGAGCACAGGAGTTTGGCTTCATTGGGGACTGGGGTTCCACCTGGAGGGACACCAGCCTATACTGGCAGGATGGTCTGCATCTGTCCAGGAAGGAACAAGTCTTTTGAGCAATCGGTTTAAATGCTTCATTGGCAAGCTTTTAAACTAGTCAAAGGGGAGGCACTGATAAGCAGCAGGAAAGTCCCAGCCTCCCTACAAAACAGGGTACTAAATGAGAAAAGACTGAGTAGAACAGTCAGTGGGGGATGCTGCAACAGAAGGTAAAGCCATCAAAAATGGAGAGCAATGAATACCAATGCCCATAGTCTGGGTAACAAGCTTCCTGAATTAGTGGCCTTGATGGAGGAGGAACATCTGGATATCATGGCAGTCACAGAAACATGGTACACACAAAACCATGACTGGGACGTAAAACATACAGGATACACTATCTACAGGAGGGACAGGGAGGGTAAAAGGGAGAAGGAGTAGCTCTTTGCATAAGGGAAGGAATAAAAGCAACAGAACAAAGGGTAAACAGGGAGGAGAAGAACTGCTGTGGTAAATTTGGAGACAGGCAATGGCACCACAATCCGCACAGGGTTGTATACAAACCCCTTCTCAGGGGAGAAATGGACAAGGAAATGATAGAAAGTATAGCTTAGAATGGCAGAAAAAGGGAGATATTGCTGTTGGTGATCTGAATATGCCAGATGTTAACTGGATGCAGTTGCAGCAGTCACTTGAAGAGTGGAGTTATTCTAGATGCCTCTAGGGGGCATGCCTTAGACAACTAGTATTGGAGCCCACTGAGAGGAGCAATCTTAGACCTGATTCTCTCAAATGGAGATGGAGAGAGGATCACAGATGTAGAAGTGGGTAGCCATCTGGAACTAGCGACCATCCGAACAGTATGGTTCACAATAAACACAGCAATGAGGGAGTCAAGCGCATACAAAGGCAAAAGTACTGGACTTTAGGAGGCTGACTTTGCCTAAAACAGGTGAGTGCCTAGGGAATGCACTTCAGCAAATGGGCAGGAAGAAGGAGGAAGAACAATGGGGAATAATAAAACTGCCATCACAGAGGTAACGAGCCTTTGTGTGAAGCAAATAAACAAAACAAAACGATGTAAGAAACCACTATGGTTCTCAAAGGAAGTGGCAGTGAAGGTTCAAGAGAAAGAAAGCTGCTCAGGAAGTACAAGGAATTGCAGAAGAAGCAGGACAGAGAACTGTATCAGTTAAAGCAAAAGGAGGCTGGGAAGGCAGTCAGAACAGCAAAAGGCCCAAACCGAGGAAAAGACAGCCAACTCAGTTAAGAAGGGGATAAAACCTTTTATAGGTACATCAGGAGCAAGGAAGACCAAGGGAGGATAGTGAGGCTTAATAAAGAGGAGGGAGGGTGGGTAGGGAGACTGTGAAAAGGCAGAGATACTAAACAAATATTTTTGCTCAGTATTTACAAATGAAGAGGGAGGATACCTAAAACAAACAGTAGAAACACTCTGGATACAGATGTTGATACCAAGCCATTACAGAAGAAAGGGTTCTGAAAGAACTCTTAAAACTGAAGGTGGACAGAGCAATGGAGCCTGATGGGATTCATCCCAGAATTCTAAAAGAACTAAGGGTAGAACTAGTGACACCACTGACTACCCTTTTTAACAAATCATGGGAGGATGGGGTGGTACCGAGGACTGGAGGAGGGCAGATGTGATTCCCCTTCACAAAAGTGGGAGCAAGGCAGAAGCAGGAAACTACAGACCTGTTAGTTTAACCTCAGTGATAGGGAAAATGATGGAATCACTTCTGAAGGAAAGAATTGTCAGTATCTAGAGGCCGGAGGCACAGGACCCTAGGCAGCATGAATTACAGTGGAAGGTCATGCCAGACAAATCTGATAGATTTCTTTGACTGGTGACCAAAGTAGTAGATCAGGAGGGCTGTGGACATGGCTACCTAGACTTTAGCAAGGCATTTGACACAGTCCCCACAAAAGATTAATATACAAGTTAGCCAGCCTGGAGTGGATCCCAAGATGACAGCCTGGGTAAAGAATTGGCTGGAAAATAGGACACAGAGAGTAATAGTAAATGGAGTCCACTCAGAAGAAAGGAGGGTTACTAGTGGGGTAACGCAGGGTTCAGTATTAGGACCGGTCCTCTTCAATGTCTTTATCAGCGACATTGCAGAGGGACTGGAAGGAAAAGTATGTCTCTTTGCAAATAACACAAAGATCTGCAACAGAGTTGATGCACAGAGTGGGGTGGAAAGGATGAGAAGGGACTTGGCAAGGTTTGAGGAATGGTAAAATGTATGGCAGCTTAGATTCAGTGCTAAGAAGTGCAAGGTAATGCACCTGGGAAACAAAATCCCAGGGGAAGAGTACACAATGGGGGGTGAGATACTAACAACAACAAAAATGGAAAGGGACCTGGGGGTGTCATATCAGATGACCTAAAGGTGGGCAAGCAATGTGAGAGGGCAGCAAGGAGGGCTGGGGGATACTGGGATGCATAGAGGAGGCATGCTAGTAGAAAACAGGAGTTATTATCCTCTGTACAGACAGTTGGTGAGACCCCATCTGGAGTACTGTGTGCAGTTCTGGAGACCCAATCTTTGCAAAGACATAGACAGGATGGAAGCTGTCCAGAGGAGGGCAACTAAAATGGTGGAGGGTCTGCACCAGAAGACATATGAAGAGAGACGAAAGGAGCTTAATATGTATAGCCTCGAGGAAAGGAGGAGAAGGGGGACATGATAGAAATGTTCAGTACCTCAAGGAATCAACAAAGTCCAAGAGGGTAGCATCTTTCAAAAAGAGGTGTGCAAGAACAAGAGGCACAATTTGAAGATAGAAGGGGCGCTCAGAGGTAATTTAAGGAAGTATTTTTCACAGAGAGGGTTGTGGATGCATGGAATGGCCTTCGGAGAAGGCTGTGGAGTCAAAATCAGTGGTGGAATTCAAGCATGCATGGGACAGTCATAAGGCCATTCTAGGGGAATTGGGGTAGGAAGAAGTAGCTGCTGGTTAACTAGGGATCTGCAGCTTATCCAGTAGGTAGGAAATGGGCAGACTGGGTGGGCCAAGCGGTCCTTATCTGCCATCAAATCTCTATGTTTCTATGTTTCTCTCTCTCTCTCTCTCTCTCTCTCTCTCTCCCTATCCCTCTCTCTCTCTCTCTCTCTCTTTTTTCCTCCCTTCCTCTCTCCCTCAGATTTGGAATTATTGTTATATGCATCAGAGCACCAGACAGTGCCCTCAGCTCATTCAGGATAGCAAAGGCAACTACTTGGCTGGCAAGCAACATGATTTACTACCATTTAGACACTTAGCAAAACTGGGTTAAGTGTTCCAGCTGTAGCTCTGTACTTGGGAAACATTGTTTTTTCAAACTTGTGATGTAGCCTGCAGTTTAACTTGAGCTAGAGCTTTACAAACTTCCTTTCATGACTAAGTGAAACAGACCAGAGGATAGCTGGAGAGGGGAGAGGATAATGTGATAATGAGCTTCTCTGTAAGTGTCAGGTAGTGGAAGGGGTAAACATTCAGCTCATTCAGTTTCAAAGTGATAGATCTCTGGATGCTTAACATTCCTCAGCAGTTAGACCAGCTTGCTGGGCAGCGTAAAGCTGACCTATGATTGAATCAGCTTTTCCTTTTCAAGTACATGACTGTTTCTGGCCAGCAAGCCAAAACTCTATTGTGAGCAACCTGGTTGATGATTGGTGTGACATCACACGACCCTACCAGACTACTTTGCATTGGACTAACAGTGTCACATCCCTCAAAAGGCACTCTTATATCAAGATGTTCATTTGCACATAAGTGCAAGGCGAACAAAAAAAGAAGCCTCTGGTGACTCAGTGATGTCATCATAGCAACATAGTGTTGAGTGAGTTACAGGTTTGGGAGCAGACTTGAACTAACTGGCCCTGAGCTACTGGAGGCTTTCTGTGTGACAGAGTTAGATGTTCTCTTTTGTGAAGAAGAGGTGTTGAGTGGGTCTGACTGCCATGGCACTAAAGAGTCCAGCTAACAACTAAAGGGCAGCCCCTAATACTGGCTGCCAAGATAGCAGTTGCACCCACCCTCTTTGGCATAGTATTGGCACAAGGAAGGATCCGCAGCTGGTTTGAAGAATTGAGAAAACAAAGGAGTCTATGCTGATGCTCTGCTTTTTGAATGAGCCTGGATCTCACCCCCCTTCCCCCCCCGCCCTACACACACACAAAGCCAAATAGTCATCAGTTCCTCTACATGCTGTACAGCACCAAGATCAGCAGCACAAAGCATCCTACTCTCCTAGGGGGAAGGGGGCTCATATTTAGAGCACCTCAGACAGCATAGCATTCCCTATAAATCATGCAGGGGGTGTAAGCAGATGGACTGTGTCTAGGTATCTCAAACACAACACCCCTATACGTACACAGCCTTGACATTGGTGCCACAACCCCACTCAGCAGGTCAGCACTCTACTCCCAAAGTGCCAACCTCCGAGCGTTGTATTGTGAACAGTTAACAGAACAAGGTAACCCTCCTGTCTGTTTTGTGGGTTCGAATCAACCTTTGGTCTCAGTTCTGGAGGGATTCAAACTGTGAACCTCTTGTTAGTGTACCCAATGTACAGACTCAGATAATTCTGCTCTTCAGGGGGCCAGATATCTTTCACCTACAGATGCCTAACCAGGTGTACAAAATGAACCCTTAAAAACTCTAATAAAGACCTCAGATAACTCTTACCGGTTCCCAGTCTGGTATTACCATATAAGCTCATGCACAGTGTTGTCACACTCTTACCCATCCATGCATCAAAGGCAAAAACAGAAGTTCTTGGAAGATGCAAATAGTCTATTTAAAACTGAGATGCTTACTTAAAAATAGATAAGAATGTAAAATGTAAAACACAGAACCATATATCACAAAAACATACAATCACTTAAAAAAAACAAGATTTGATTTTAAAAGTGCAATTTCCTACCACCAGACAATTAGACGTGATCTATCTGAAGTATCTCTTACAGTGCTGCTAGCATGTTGTAGCTTTCAGAGTCCAAATATGTGTGTCTAAATGGAAAACAGAATACTGTTTAAAATTGGCTTTGCCAACCTCTTTGCGTGAGGTCACCTAGCTCCTCCCTGTCAGAATATAAAAAATCATACCAACAGGATGTCTTATTCAGAAGGCAAATTAAAATTCTGTGACCTCAGCAAAACTCATTTTTTTCAAATGACTTTCTTTTATCTTATGAGCAGCTTCCCCTTTCCAGGCTGTCAAAGGACTTGTTATGACTCTCTGCCAGATTTTACAGAGGTGCAACATGCTTTGTATCACCATGTGAAATGAACTGTGCTTCCTCTGAACATCATAAAAGTTTATGATCTATCTTGGTAACTGGCAAGCTGCAATTAGTCACATAAACAGGAGATCCTGAATTTTAAGTCTCTTCTAGCCTGTAATTATCTCTTGGCTTTCATCTTAAACCTGGGGAGTGGGGGGAATGTTAACGCACAGGCTATCTCAGCATGCCTCATAAGAGATATTCAATAATACATTGTTATGTTACAAAAGGCATAGATTAATCAGAACCAGCTGTCCAAGTGTCACAATTGGTAGATGGTGAATGTCTAGGCATCTCCAACAGCCCAGCACCACAACACAGCATTCTAGTATAATGTTAGATAGAGTATATCCCCATACTGTCAACCACCTCAGCATCCTGTGTACTGTGCCTGGGTGCTACTGAAGATGAATGTGTTTCATTTATTTTCTTGAACTGGGATCGAAGCCTGTGCCACATCACCGCCATTACAATGCTTATAGCCTCAACTGAGATGAAGGTCTAAACGACATTCCTCTAATCAGAGCTCTTATTAAAATGGATTTTGCTTATGCTACCACTAGCTCCTGCAGGAAGACTCCTCTCCGATAAAATGATTCAGTGGAGTGTGTTTTACATCTCATTCGTGCTAACGTGGCAGATTAGATTTGATCCAAGATGGCCTTTATGACAGCTCATGTGGCATTTTGTGTTTGTTGTAAATGAAGTTGCTTACTAGAAAGGGATTCTTTTATTGTATTTTACTAAGGTTCTACTGGCTGCAAAAGTGGGGGGGGGGAACTACCCTTGCATGTACTACATTTTTGAATTGGATAAGTCAGCAATGCAGCACTAGTTATGTACTCATTAAATGTAGAATAATGGCTGGGTAGGGGGTCATAATGAGAATTTTACACACACCTGAGGTGTGGGATGCCAGATAAACCCCAAGAGCAAAGTTTGAGGGGTTTGTGAAGGCATCCCACACTGAGGGTATGTGGAAAATTCTCATTATGACCCCTTGCCCAGCCTTTATTTTATATATTTTTCTCCCAATTGTTTAACCAGGAGTGGCACACTAAGTTGAAAACTTGTTTACAGGTGCAGCCTGGGAGCACAGGGAAGTTAAGTGACTTGTTCAGGGTCACACAGTATGCAAGTGGGGGCTGTGGGATTCAAACCCAGGTCTCCAGATTTTCAGCTTAGAGCCTTAAACTACTGTTCCATACTGCCTCCATATATAATTGCTGAGGAGCATTTTCTTCCCAAAGCAATTATATAACATAAGCAGACAAATATGACGTGGAGCCATGGACCGGTCAGGGTTCAGTGCAGTCTGTATGTTTACTTTTTTTAGCAGCCAGACAGTATAAAAGTATATTTTTTTAATCCAGTAATTTCTTTTTGTAAAAAATGCTCACCCCTGACTTCAAGTAGTGGTGAACAGTCTAGCTGTGAGGAGTGCAGCTGGTGCAACAGTCTAGCACTGAGGAGCGGGGCTGGCACAGACAAAGTGAACTTCACGGCCAGCGAATGCACAGAGTGAATGAAACCCGGCACATGTTCACCATTATAACCCGTGTCACAAACGCACTCTGCAGGTCAGGCCCTCTGCTCCCACAGTGCCAACCTCAGAGCGCAATCGTGTGAACAGGTAACAGACAGGGTAACCCTCCTGTCTGCTTTGGGTCTGAATCACCTGTTAGCCTCAAGTTCTGGAGGTATTCAAACTGTGAACCTTATGCTAGCATATCCAATTAACAGACTTGGATACATACCCTCTTCAGGGGATGCGGTACAATCCTTCGCCCAGGGGCACCCAGCCAGGTTTTTCAAAATGTACCCTTAGAACTCTATATGAGACCTAGGTATTTCTTAGCTTTTAAGTAAGCTTTAGTAACACCATTCAAGCTCATCAGCTGTCAGACTTAAACGCAGGTTTGGCAAATCACATGTAAAATAACAGAAAGAGCACGGGCAGTATTTTAAAGAAAATGTTGTTTACTAGAAAAATGGTAAAACAGGTGAAATAAAATACAGAACAAATTATATCACAAATCTCTCAGTAAACTACAAATAAAAAGGAAAGTTACAGAATACAACCTCCTAACCCAAATACTTAATTATTTTCTAAGTATTACCTTTAAGTGCTTTCAGAGAGCTATCTCCTTTCAGAGAACTCTCTCTCTCAGAGTCTAGAATCGTATATCACACATTTCCCAGATACAATGCTTCATTTTAACTCTATCTTTCCC
This sequence comes from Neoceratodus forsteri, assembly GCA_016271365.2. Taxonomy (NCBI): domain Eukaryota; kingdom Metazoa; phylum Chordata; order Ceratodontiformes; family Ceratodontidae; genus Neoceratodus; species Neoceratodus forsteri. Next base: position 9,446,167 of record JADMNL010000042.1, read on the forward strand.
ACCCCCTTTTGGTGAGCCAGCTAGCTCCTCCCTTAGAGTTCATTCTAACATAATTTCTACAAGAAGGTATTTTAATTAAAGGGACACTGTCAGCTTTGCCCTTCGTTTTGTGCACAGTGTGAAAAGTGTGCTTCCTGGCACATACCTAGCACACATGTACTGAATAATGCCCCTATGTATGCAAAACTTAATCTTTATTACCTTAATCTGTAATTTTGACCAAAATACTGTTTTCATCTGGGACGATCAGAAATCAGCTGCATCTCAGAAGCACATCCAGATCAGAGACACAGGTTAGGCAAGAGCGCAGTCCCGAAGTAAGACTTTTGCACAAGGTCACTGCAAAAACAAGTTATTCCTGTCCCAGCTAATATAAGCAAAAGCTGCTGCTATTTCAAACAGGAAAATGAGCACTGCAAAGAGTACAATTTAAACTTTTAGAATGGAGCTAAGATCCCGCACATGCGCACAAATGGCATGCTCCTGCACATGCGCGGGATATTTTTTTATGCCTCTTGAGTGCACGCGCGGGAGTTTAGCTCCATTCTAAAAGTTTAAATTGTACTCTTTGCAGTGCTCATTTTCCTGTTTGAAATAGCAGCAGCTTTTGCTTATATTAGCCGGGATAGGAATAAATTGTTTTTGCAGCGACCTTGTGCAAAAGTCGCACTTTGGGACTGCGCTTCTGCCTAATCCACATCTCCAATCTGGATGTGCTTCCGGGACGCAGCTGATTTCTGATCGTCCCAGAAGAAAACAGTATTTCAGTCAAAATTACAGTTTAAGGTAATAAAGATTAAGTTTTACAAACACGGGGCATTATTCAGTGCATGTGTGCTAGGTATGTGCCAGGAGGCACACTTTTCGCACTGTGCACAAAATGAAGGGGCAAAGCTGACAGGGTCCCTTTAATGTGAACATCAGAAAAAAGCCATTTCCTACATATGACAGTCTTTAATCAAACATCTCTCTTTGAGGTTTTACAATCCCACAATCTGTCACTAAGGTGTGAGAAAGCCAAGGGACATCAGCCAAATTAAGTCATTTCCTGGTGTCAGGAACCAACATCAAAGCAGCAGAAGTTGATAAGTGGCCATATACTATCCCTCTGGAAGGAAAGCATTAATTAAGTTTTCCCTGGTCAGTTCAATGACATCCTCACTGACACCTTGAAGGTTAAAAGCCAAACTGCTAACTTGTGTGAGACAATTTCATACACAGACCATTGATTTATAATGCACATATTATATAATAACCATTAGCAGATGGCAGAACGTCACAATCAGCAGGTTATAAAATCTTCTACCTTCTCTACCCTTGGTTCCTGTTACCTCCCTATTGACACCATTAAAACACACTGTATTGACATCCTGGGCCGGATATTCAAACTGCGCCCAAAAAGTGCGCAACAGCAGGAGCAAGCGCAAGTCACTTGCGCACAGGCGCAATCGTCGCGATATTCAAACATGGAGCAAGGTCAATTGCGCAAGCAGCCAACATCTGAATATCGCACAAACTGTGCCATAGCGCAACCAGGAAGGGGAAGCTGAGCAGAAATTATGCACCATAGCGCAACAAGGCTAGCCCAGCTGAGCAGTCCAGAGGTGCCATAGCGCAAGCAGAGCCCCCCCCAGCAGAGCAATGGAACTGCGCAACCAGGGAGGCAGGCTGGGGCCCACCACCAGCCATGCCACACATGGGCACAGGAACACACTGCAGAACTAACAATACACCCGCACACCCCAAGCACAGCATCACTGGGGAGGGATGGATGATCCACCGCCCATAGGGACAAGCCAACAAAGCACAGCAGGGCCATGTTGCCCAGCACACCCACTGGCAGGCTGAGACTGCCACACACAGGGGGTCGACAACCACAGTGCACATCAGCCCCCCCTTCTGTACAGCCCACCCTGCACTGTGACCCCAAGACACCACCCATGTGTAGTGACTGTCACTGCAGTAAACACCATGCATCCCCGGCACACTGCAACCTAGTGTGGCACAGAACCATACAAGCCAGACCCACCCTGGGCACCCAGCAGTGGGCGGCAGCAGATGGCAAGACCGACTGAAAGGCACTCCCACACCGGAGACACCTCCCCATGCACACGCACACATACCCAGGACCATACCACCCCAGATGCCAAGCACACCACTGCAACTGAGCAACCATAGCCAGCTGCAAATCAGAGACCACCACAGAATTCGTAACAAAATATATATATTCGAAAAGATATGTACAACACCAACAACATCTATATACATATGTACAAGACAGGAGGGGTAGGAGTACAAGGTAGGGGTGGGTAAGGGTAGGGGTGAACAACTGGGAGAGAGAAGGCAGGGTGGGAGGGCTGGGTGAAGTGGGAAGGAAGCACAGTCAGCGCCCAGCAGGCTGGTCCCCTGCTGCCTGTTGATCTTCCCGGTTCCCCCGGCGTCGCCTGACCCCATGGCGCTGCATGTCTGTCAGGAGGTCATGTGTAGCAACTGACACCTGCGTCAGCCGCTGGAGGGCACGGTCCATCCGCCGTAGGATGCTGAGACCTAGGAAAAGGGAACACAGTCAATGGCTGTGACTGTCCACAACCCTGAACACCACCCATCCTGCAAGGCATATAGCCTAGTGCCCCGCACCTGTGATGGTATGCACCCACCCACAGTGACCATGCACATGACACGCCCAACCAGGCAGCACCAGCTATGTGCACCACTGCACATACACACTGCCCATGTCCATCACAGCACAAACAAGGCTGTCAAGTGACGTGGCAATGTGGTGGGATGCCAGTTCCACAGCCATGTGCCCAGTGCATGCATGACCACCAGTGACGACACACAGACGCAGCAGTGACACTGGACAGTGATGACTGTCGCCTGTGTCGAGCATGGTTGTGTTATCCATGGATGGTGGTCATGCCCACCCCCTCCAGCATGCAATAGCATCCATGATGTAATGACACTCACACTCATCAAGCAGCTGTGGCTGCTGCTGCTGCTGCTGCTGCCGCTGCTCCTGCTGCTGCCGCTGTGGCCCACCCATCACGCCTCCTCCGGCTGCCACCTGGGCCCCGCCACTGCCCTCCTCAGCCTGGGCCTGCATCCTCTCTGCCAGGCCTGTGGGTGACAAATGTTGAGAAAAACATCAGTGTGACCCCAAAGCAAACTGCCCCCTGCCCCAGTGAGTGTGCCTGCCCACACAGCCAGACCCATGCATCACACACCTGCACACACTGACACAGCCAACCATGGCATAGCCATCCCCCATACACCGCCACCAAAACACAGTCACACCCCTACGGAGAATACAGGTGCATAGATGGTACACCCACCTGGCCTAGACACAACGCCCCTCCTGGCACGTGACCTGAGGCATTGCAGCACGTCCAGCTCCCTCCTGCGGAGGTCACTATACCTGTGCCTGCACTGTTCAGCAGACCGGCACCGCCCTGTGACCCTCTCCAGTTCAGTGGCCACCTGCAGCCACACATGGGTGCGGGCCATGGTGAGGGGCTGATCCCCAAACAGTGCCCCAAAGTGAGGCTAAACCACAGCCACCAGGTTGGCCACCTTCAACTGACTCCACTGGGGAGCTGTCCTGCGTATCATTACTGTGGTAGTAGAGCAGGCAATATGGCACCCCGCAGCCCGGTAACCCCATGTGGAAATGTTGCGCAATAGACCACCATAGGTTCCAATCGCGCTGTTCGTATAGTGCCGTCAGTTCACATAGCGCTGTCACCAAACAGCGCAACAGAGCCGTACACATGGCAGCCGAACAGCGCCAGGGGGCAAAGGTCAGACACAAGGTCAGGGGTCTGTGATGCAAGTCCATGCACAGCGCCATCGGACATCTACGCATCCTGCGTGAATGGTCACCTGCGTGCCAGTGCCACAGTGGACTATTGCGCAGTAGTGCCACAGCGCCATATGGTGCCCAGCGCTGTAGCACCACTGGCACAATGGTGGCCGTGTTCTCTATTGCTGATCGCGCACAGCACGTCATCAGTGCTGCAGACGCCTGCGTAAGCTACCTGGGCATGCGCAGTGCAGTGTACTACACAGTCAGCAGAATGCGCCATTGGCTCAGCTGCTCAACCGTATTGCGCAGCGCAACAGCGCCGATATTCGCCGACATTACGCAAATCATCTGATCAGCCATTCAAAGGCGCAGTGGCACAATTAGCATGTCATTAAAGTTGAGCCACACCTTAATTTGCATGCATTAGCGCTATAATTACGCTATACCAGCTGCGCTTGGCCAGATCTAGTTACTGCAGGTGAGAGGTGAGTTGCATGCTGTGGGATGTTCTGGACAATGGGCATGGGATAACGCTGTAGACTGCACAGTGACAGGTGTCCACTTCCACCCATACAGAACGCCATGACCGAGCAGAGCCAAGGTGAGGGTGAGGATGGTGGGCCAAGGAGGAGGCCCAACTTACAGGCGGAGATAGAGGCCCTCTTCCAGGCCTACCTGGAAGAGGAGCCACTACTGAGTGGACGGGCGGGCACCGCTTAGTCTGCAGCGGCAGCATGGGAGGGGTAGCTTGGCAGTGAACCTGCACGGAAGCCACCAGCGCCCATGCAGGAATGCAAAAGAAGATGGGGACAGACCGCAGGACGGTGAAGGAGAAGGTGGCAGCCCTCAGGGCTGCACGTGCTGGCACAGGCGGGGGCCAGCCAGCGGTGGCGGAGCTGACCCCGGCTGAGGACCGACTGGCTGCATCAGTGCAGCGGAGTGCTATTGAGGGTGTATCAGGAGGTGGATTCCAGACAGGTGGAAGCCCATCACTGCACAGTATGACATGGTGATGGTGTTGGGGGGGGGAGGTTGATCACATGCACTAACATGTCTTCACTTTCTGTTACAGATCCTGTTCGTCTTCAGGGGACAGTGGTGGTGGGACCAGGCAGTGAGGAAGACCTGCCGGAGTTGGAGGAGGGTCCTTCCACCTCTGTCGCCAGCCGGCATGCACTGCACCAGCATGCATGCCTGGCTGGCACCTCTGTTGTCGATGAGTCAGGTGTGGGGTGCACTGCCTGTCTCAGCAGTCTGGCATGCAAGCATGCCAGCACGCCAGACTGTGGCTGTAGCATGTACCTGCACCATTGATGATGCAAGGACTGCAGTGGGCAGTGACACGTGTGTGTCCCATGACGGACACACAGCAGGCCAGCACGTGCCCCTGGGCCTAGCTGGTTCCAACGTGTGTGCCAGAATGTCGGCACAGTCCCAGGCTGTGCCTGTCAGCACCGGTGGGGCAGCACCGGTGGCTGTGCAGGTGTCTGGCACTGTTGTGGCCACAGCAGTGGAATGAGTGGTCCCTGGGGCACAGCGGTTGGAGGGGCAGCAGCAGCAGTCACCCACCAGGTCTGGGAGTACAGTGTCCAGCAGTGGCACATGCACACCGCCCTTTGATATGCCCATTCCTGGTCCTCGTGAACAGCGCCCACACTCAAGGGGTGTTGAGCATCAGGACCTTCCATACCCTGGGGGACAGGATGCCGTTGTGGCAGAGTACCCATTTGAAGAGCACACCCACCTGCTGCGGGAATCAGTACAGCAGCAAAGGCGGGTTGCAACGTCCGTGGAGGCACTGTGCGTGGCTGTGGAGTGGCACAGCAGGGACTGTGCTCTGATCCTTGCAGAGATGGTCCAAATGCGGATGGATGTGACCGCCGTCATTGACAGGCAGACCCAGGCATTGGTCGCTGTCATGGCTGCATTGGGCACACAAGCAGGTGCCCCTGTACCGCACACCCCACACAGTACGCTCTCCACTCCCGTTCCCGGCATCGTGTGACACCCAGCCTGTCGATGCCGGGTTCTGCTGTGGGCATCCCAAGCACCCCTGGTGCAGGTATGTTTGGCATGCTGCAGACCCCTGTGTGGACAAGGTCACGATCGTGCAGTGGGACCCCTGGTGGTCCATCGGTGCCACCCCATGTGGCCCCTGCTCAGCCTGCCAGTGCAGTTGGGTCACAGCGGGGCCACCCACGCATCCGCGGTGGCCGTGGAACAGTGCAACATGACTGACCTGTCTCCCAGTGCGGGCCCTGTCTGGTGCTGCCCTGTGTGCAATGTGTGTCTTGGTGGGCAGTGCACTGGTGGGTGCCCTGCCCAACACGCCGACACACGGACTACCTGCATACCCTCCCCACTGCTGTCCACAGGTGCGTGTTCATGATGATGCCTGCATTGTACTGTACACCAAGGTGCAAGGGTGCCCAGCATCTGACACACGTACTTGGACAGTACAGGTGGTGGGGGTGGTCTGTGGATCTGTGTGTTTCCCATGTCTGTTTTGCTCTGCTGTGCACCTGCCCATGTACGCTTTGTGCCTGGTGTGTGTGTGTGTGTGTGTGTCCATATGACTGTTCACCCCTCCCTGATGGTGTGTTTGTGTGCCTGGACCCTTCCACTCCCCTTGCCGTCATGCACCCCTGGTGTGTTACCCTGTGTGCCTGTGGGTTGCGCCTGGACAGTGTTGGTTGCACATGGCCCCTTGACTTACCTGTGTCATGCATAATGCTCCTCTGTGATGGTGTCCCGGTGCAGCTGGGCCTGCCGGATCAGTCGGGGTCCCGCCGTCCTGGGGGGGCTGCTCATCACCATCATCACCGGCGCCACTGGCGTCCCCATCGCTGTCCCCCTCCTCGACCTGTATGGCTATCCCACAGTCTTTGGCCATGTTGTGCAGGATACAACAGGCCAGGAATATTCCACAGGCCTTTGAGGGGTTGTACTGTAGGGCACTGCCGGAGGTGTCTAGGCATCAGAAGCGTGCCTTGAGCATCTCAAACACCCGCTCGATGATGTTGCGTGTGGCGGCATGTGCCTCATTATAGCGTTGCTGCGATGGGGTCATGGGGCACCGGTACGGTGTGAGCAGCCAGGGATGGAGTGGGTATCCACTGTCACCTGTGTGGAGATAGTGGAGATAAGTATCATGTTCAGGTCCATATTGCCCATATCCCTGTGTGCCACTACCATGGCACCTGTGGCATTCCCACCCTTGCCCCGAGTTTGCAATTCCTACATGCGTACTCACCCACTAGATGGCGTGTGGGGATGTCCCCACTCTCGAATCGATGGCACAGTGCGGACCGATACCATATGAAGGCATCATGTGCTCCACCAGGGTGTGTGGTAAGACATTGATTATGCGCCCAGTGGCATCACACACCACCTGGCAGTTGACACTGGAAAAGCCCTTCCTGTTCCTATATGCGGCCCCATCGGGGCCAGGTGGCATGCGAATGGCCACATGGGTGCAGTCAATGGCCCCTAGCATGCCAGGCATAAATGCTACCCTGTGGACCCTGCATGTTTGCTCGCACGCCGTGTGCTGGGAAATGGATGTGCTCTGCAGCATGTGGCAGCAGTGCGCTGAGGAATTGGGTGAGGATGCGTGATGTGGCCGACTGTGTGATGCCTGTGGTGTCCTCTGTCAGCCTCTGGAAGGTGCCCGTGGCGAGCAGGCACATGCAGGCTGTCATCTTGGTCTCCACTGACAGAGCGTGACTTCGTCATGAGGGGTGCCTGCATCACATCACTGCACAGCTCACAGAGCCGCCTCAGTATTGCCCTGTTCAGGCGGTACCGCCCACAATCTCTACATCTGTGTACAGCTCAGCTACGCGGCACGGTATTGCCTGTTGGGGCGACGTCACGGCCTTCCACGCCACGCCCCTGCAGCTTGCATTCTCACCCTCATTACAGCTTCCATGTGGAAGCTGCCACTGTCCATCTCCCTGGCTTGTGACCCCCCCTGGCTGATGTTGCTCTGTTACCCCCGCTGTCCTGACTGCTGCCTCCACTGCACCAGGTACCCCCCACTGGCCTCTGCAGCCTATGGCCCACACTACTTCCCTTGCCTGCCCTGTTCTGGCCTGTCGCTGTCTGTCTCCCTCTCTCTCTCTCTGTCTCACTTGGCATCCCTGTAGTGTTGTTGCGCCTCTTCCTTGATCCTTTTTATTTTGGCTCATTTCCGCTGTGGCGCACCTTCCGGCTGTTCAGCTCTTGCGCCTTGCGCAAGTCTTTGAATCTCGCATTGTGCTCTTTATGCATGGGTCCACCCCCTTCGGTTGTGCATGCCTTCATTTGCATTGCGCTGTTGATCAGCCTGTTTTCAGTGGCGCAACTGCCTCCTGCTGAATATGGCAGAATGGCGCAATTTCGGACTTGCGCATACGCAACCCTGTTGCACATGGCGCAACCCTTTTGAATATCCCACCCCCTATGTTTTTGCTTGATGTTCTAGTTATTTCCCTGAACAATGTTAACTTCACCAATCCTGTATGTTGTAAATTGTTGATCTCATATGTTTTCCTGTTTCCTCAAAAAACTGTACACTGTTTTTCTGTACCAATTTGTTATCACTGTATTGTCCTCTCTGTGACAAGGTACCTTTGTAAATGAACCTCTGGCTCAAAGGTTGTAAACTGATGCTTAATAAATAAATAAATATAACAGCAAATTTTAACTGAGTTTCCCTGTGGGAGCAAACGCTCCCCAGTTATTATATACATATTATAAATCACTAATGTGATGTCAGGCAATCAGCATGTAAAGCCACAGTACCTCTTACTCTGTGTACAGTGTGCTCCCATGCAGGAGCATCTGGAGGGAGCACTCCACTTCAGTGCTAGGAGGGAGGACAGCACACTAAAATTCAAATAAAAAAACTATAAACTTATTATACATCACTTGAGCTAAACTCAAGTGATTTACAATAAGTTACTAGGGTCTCCAGGCCAGCTCACTGATGCTGAGGATTGAGGCACTAGAAGCCACACCTTGTACAATGTGTTGACTCAAGTTTGAGAATTAACCCGGGTTGCAAGGGTCAGCTGGGGAGGGAGAAGCCTGAGCATCTGGAGGATTGCTGTCTTCTTCTGGGGAGGGGGGGCTTGTCAGCCTGGCTGCTGAGTGCCACCAGGTAAAGCCCTAGTGGTATTGCAAGCTTGGGTGGCATGGAAGAAAGGTCTGCAGCACGGTGAGTAGTGCATGCCTCCACACACATGCTCACATTGGCTGCAGGAAGGCAGGGAAAGGGAGAAAGTGGAAAAGTAATCTGGGGCTTTGTGAAGCCTGACACACCCACCAGCAGACATGCGCTGTTGCCTGAACCTGGCAGTCCAAACTGGATCACATACTTGGGGACCAGAATTGCCCCCTCTCCCCTGACCCCGCTGTGGGGGGAGGATTCATGGGGGTGCCCAGCTGTACTGGACCTTGGACAAAAAGATGCCAGTTCGTTGGGGTAGGGTACAAGGATGAGAATCCACCCCGAATCCTGACATGGAGAAAAATTTTTATAGAACAAAAGTTAATAGGGTCTCTGAGGGGTGTCTCTTACAGTATAAAAGACTCCCCTCATAAGGTCTGGGCAGACAGTACCACCCAGCGTTATGGTCCTATCTCCCAAACCTCACAATCTGAGTCTTTTATACTATAAGAGACACCCCTTGGAGGTTTTATTAACTTACAATGCAAATCTTGTCAAGATTTTGTTACCTTACTGGTGAGTATAAAATGCACTTCACCCTGTTTCAATTCCAAATAATGCAGTATCCATCTTCTCAGTGTTGCTAAAAGTTTGAAAGTACTCCTTGTAAGTCCAGTGATGCAGAGGGTTTGCTCCCTGCAGGCTGATGGAGACTGGTGATACTAAACTGATCTTCTCAGTCACCCAGTGTGCTTTGCTCCCCACAGGGCATAAATGTCAACGGCAAAGCCAGCATCCTACAGAACAAGCTGACTGGATCAATGTCCCTGGACGAGTGAGTACCATCCTTCTGTCATACTAGCTGTACTTGCCTTAGAGATTCAGAAGCTCCTGTGCAAACTGCCTTATTGGTGCCCTATAACAGTAGTGCAGAATCACTAAAAATATCTAGTACTTTCCTCCTCCTGTGCCACTTCACAGGCCTCTTTGTCGACCCATGGATTGAGAGGAGGTGAAAGTCAAGAACACTTTTTTGGAAATAAAAATATATTCCAGATCCCACATTTTGGAAGTAATGGCAGCTTAATAGAAAGAGTTGTGAGTCACAGAAGGTGTTCATAATTTTCAGACAGTGTTAACAAGGGCAGAGTTGCCCGTTTGCAAATTAGTAGTAGCAGCCATATTGGAAGCTTGCAATCCTGCTGTTTGTGAGCATAAAACTGTCTGTGCTTATTCACAAAGGCACGGTGTGAGTATAGGCAAATGTGAGGAGAAGTCAAGAATGCAAGGCAGAAAGCTGTACTGGAAGCTCTCTACCACACCAGAACAACACCGAAACCTAAACTACACTGTCTTACACAGCAGATCATACCGTACCTCCAGGACCGGAGATCACTGCCTCTTGAACTAGTACAGAAGATAAATATAATTCAAGTGAACACACTCCCAAAATTATTTATTTCAAACCCTCCCAATCACCACACTCAGGGCAGACTTGACAAAAACCATCTCCTGGATTCGTCTGACAGGGAAAACTAAGGGTGAATTACAAAACATTGCAACGCCCAAGGGAAAAGGGTCGCCTAGCTTTGCCAACCTATATCAGTACTCTGAAGCAGTACAGTTCAGAACAATGTGGTAATAGCCCTCTCAAGGTCATACAGGAAACAATAAATCATAAAAATAAATTAAAATCTTATAAATTAAGCTAAAGCAGAAGTAGCTCTTGTTGACTCTTGACACATACACTCACAAGCACTCACTTGGGAGCATAGACAGATGTCTACCACTGCACTAGTCAGGCACAACCACAGACACATGCAATTCCCATTACACACAGACACATGCAAATCCCATTACACACAGACACATACACACCGCACCGCACAAACATTTGCATATCCCACAACACATGCACACCTCAATACACACAGACACCTGCATGACCTACTACACAGATGTCTGCTTACCCAACTATACATACACAGATGCCCTCACACACCACTATACAAACATCACATGGAAATGGAGACTGTCAGTGCCAAACTAAACACAGGACAATTGCCTTTAATGCACTGGAGTACGCAGCAAAAATATTTGAATAATTTGACTTACAGGGCATTAGACTCAGTGAGACAACTGAATCTATTCAGCTGCTCTGAAGAATATATGCAAGCAATGATTCACTTACACCACCCTCACACAGACTGACTCAGGTCATATAGTAAATTAAGCTTATGTTCCAGTATTGTTTTTTCTACCCAGCATCAGAGAGCTCTCAGCTGTCATTCACACAGTGCTTCCTTACCATGAAACTGTGAGCTCCAGTTTGTGTTTGCAAATGTTCCTCTCTGAATCCTGTATGCTGTCTCAGGCCTACCAACTCCTGCTTCCTCGCCTAAGTACTGTTGGGTCCTGCCACTGTTGCTCCACTCTGCTAAGTCCTGCCACCATAGCCAAGTTTGTAGGTCCTGCTGCTGTCCTCCAGTGCACCGAGTCATGCCACTGCTCCCGAGTCTAGCTGTACCCTACAAGTCCAGCCACCACCTCCTCTGAGTCCAACTATGTTCTGCTACCACTACTGCAAGCCACTGGGTCCTGTTGCCACTTCCAGTTCCACTGGTCTTGCCTCAGGCTGCTCTTCCCACAGGTGGTGCTGCCACAGCTGCTCTCCGCCCCACAGTGCTGTCTGATTTCTTTCCCCTGGTGCTGCTGTCACTGCCCTTGGTGCCACAGAGCTACAACATAATCATCAGTGAACTGAAATAGGTGGTAAAGTTAGCAATGGGCTAACCAATGTAAATAGAATTGGCAGCAGGTGGCAAACTCAGCTGCATGGTGCAGCCTGCAAGTGGTCAAAGTGGGGATCCTCCTAGACACCAGGGCTGCAGGTAGTGGAACGGAGACAGTGAGGGAGTGGCAACTTTTAGCCATGAAAGCAGAATGACTTTGCTAAAAAAATGGAGAAGGATGGGGAGCAACTGCTCTTATGCAGGTCTGTAGATACTTTGTGATCTATAACACTGTATAACAGCTGATCTACCTTCACATGCCACCCTATGTAGCAGCTCCTAGGCCTGCAGCAGGAAGTAACAAGGAAAGAAACAAAGCAGAAGTAGTTCATCCGAATCAGTGTGCCATACAAAGAAAAGAAACCTTCCATAAATGTAATGCATTTTTGTGAAGTTGGCGAACAACAGAGGCAACATCAGGTTGCATGCCTCACCCAGTCTGACTGGCCCTCTCTCATACCAAAAGACTTCTTTGCTATGCTAAACAGCTTTTCAAAAGAATGCCTCTCTCCGCTATGTTTGCAAAGTCCTTACATGAACAATGAAGCTAGACTTGGCAAACATAGCAGAGAGAGACATTCTTTTGAATGCTGCAAAGCGTAGACAAGAATTATTTTGGTATGAGAGGCAGTGCTGCTTAATTAGAGGCATACCTGCATCAAACTCTCACAGGTTTAGCAGTTGTGTTTAGTGTGATCTCAATCACAAAGCAGGCTGCACTTGAAATGTCTGCCTGTGTGCTAGCAGCACCCTTTCATCTCGGGGGCTCTGTTTTCAAATCCATAAGCATTTTTAGCAAGCTCTACAGTTTCCCTGACACCCTCCCTCTGCAGTAAACATCTGTAATGGTAAGCCCTTAGTTCTCCTTTAGCTGTCACTTGGAGAGATAGTTAGACAGGACCTTGGTTTAAGGGGAACAGTCAGCATAAAACGGCCCCACACTCAAGTGTGGGTCTTGGGTCCAAATCTGCACTTTGTGTCCAAAACATTTTGGTTTATGTACTGTTTACAGTAGTACAGTAGACTATATCAGACTAATTTTGCTTAGTTTTAGACTGACATCTTCTGTTACTAAAAATCCCAGAATCCCCTGCAACTGACATCACAGCAGTAAGAAGCAGTAGAAGACCCAATAGGCTGCAGTGCATGTAACAGCTCTTATAATCTCTGACCAGATGTTTTCCGGGACTGCGTTTCTCCAGGGGCTAAGTACAGTCCTCTGTGACTTTACTTAGTCCAGGAGGGACAGCAGGACTAACAAATGAAAGATGAGAGTTTATTTAAATTCTAACATGCACTGCAGGCTACTGAATCTGGCATTGCTGCCTACTTCTCTGATGTCAGCTGCACAGGATTTGTACTAGCAGAGAATGTCAGCCTAGAACTAATCAGAATCAGCCTGATAGAATCGACTATATGACAGTAAACAGTAAGTAAACTAAAATGTTTATTTATGTATTTATTTAAACGTTTAACCAGGAAAGATATACTGAGTTGAGAACAGTTTGTTTCCAGATGCATCCTGGGGAAAAGGGGAGAAAGACATGGCTAAACAATAAAGTGATGTAAATAAGAAGTCAATTACAATAATAAAGTAATACATGAAGCATACATATAAATAATTAGAGGCAAATTAATAAATGAGTGGAAGTAGAAAATAAAATACACTCATATGTGTAGAGAAAGTGGAATAAGAAGAGAAGAGGGTCATAGACAGTTACAGGTAGGAGAACAAAAGTCAGAAAGAAAATACTTTAGGGAGGAAGAGAAGAGGCAGAACAAACAGAAAGGAGAAGGGAGGACCAAAGCCTAGGAAATCAGTAAGAAAAAGCAGATTGTTCAACAGCAGATTTTCTAGGAGAAATAGAAAGAGAAGTGGAATTAGTGTTGCAGAGAAAGTAGGAGGAAGAAGGAGGAGAGGAGAGGAGAGGATAGAAGGGATTTAAGATAGGAGGGAAGGGAGCTGAACCAGAATTTGGATATAAAAGATGCACACTTGGAAAGGTGCCTAAGATCAAGAGAGAGAAGAGAAAGTGATGAGTAAAGACAGCATTGGTGAATACGAGGTGTTAGAACCTTGCACGCAAAGTTCACACTGGGACCAGACCCACACTTGAGTGTGGGGCCCTTGGTGCTGACTGTTCCCCTTTAATGTCTCATCTAAAGGACAGCACCCCAGTAGTGCAGCTCTTCCCTAGTGCAGTCTTACAGTATCAGTATTAGATATTAGCCCAAGTTCCTGGTGTGGAACTCCATAGTTACGGGTGTGAGATGGGGAAACACACGTGATAAAGTGAATTGCAAAAGAGTGCATTGTATGCTGGGGATGACCACAGGAGGGTCGAGACAAGAAAAGCCAGGATCATGGTTCAAGAGAGAGAGAGAGAGCAGCCACATCTTATCGTTCGCCTAGGAACAAATGATCTGGCTGACAATGAGGTAAGGTTATCCAGGACAGGTTGAAAGAAGTGGAATGGATCTGCAGGAAGGTGGGGAGGTCAGTAGCCTTTTCAAAAGAGCTACCACTACCAAGAGCCAGCACTGCAAGAAAGACTAGGATAAAAGAATTTAATGTGTGTCTCAGGGGGTGGTGTAAAAAGGAAGGATACAGACTAATTGGAGGCTGGAGAAACACCGGGGAGAAGAAAGACCGTTATGCACACGATAGGCTGCACCTTAACAAGGAGGGCACAAAGAGTACTGAAGGTCTGATTTGAAGAGTATATTAGCAGGGAACTAAATTTAAACAGATGGGGGGGTAGCAGGGGTCAAAATTCCCTTTGTTACCCAGATGAAAAGGCAATCAGGCCTCCCTTCCAATCAGGACAGGAGGATGAAGGGACAGACAGGAGGCAAGATATGAAGGGCAGGAGGGTGGGTCCAGGCACAGGAAGAAAAGGCAGAAAGGCCAAGAGCAGAGAAGGAACTCAAGTCAAGGTGTAAGGTTGTGTCTCTGAATGCAAAGGAGCCTGGGGAACAAAATGGCTGAGCTGTATTCACTGATGGCAGAAGGGGAGGTAGACATGGCTGTCATCACAGAGACATGGGCCATGCCAATTCATGACTGGGATCACTCTGTCCCAGGCTGCGAGCTGTATAGGAAGGATAGGGAGTAAGTAGAGGGGGGAGTGGCTCTGTACAGGAGAGAAGGAATTACCTGTACTAGGGAGGAGGAGACAGTAGGAAGGGCAAAGTTGCTGTGGGTACAGATGCAGTCATCAAAAGGCAAGAAGCTAAAGATAGGAGTGGTGTACAATGTCACCAAACCAGGAGGAGGATTTGAGGATAAGGAGCTGGGGTCCAAAACTGTGGAGGTGGCCAGCAGGCGAGCGGTAGTAATCATGGAGGGACTTCAATCTACCTGGGTTGGACTGGATGATCCCTGCCACCACCTGTACCAGGACTCAGGTGCTACTGAAGGCATTCTAGAGTGAGGTTTTGACACAATGTGTCCTAGAACCCACCAGGGAGAGGGCTATACAGGAATTGGTTCTGGCTAATGCTGCACATGTCCAGAAGGTGAGGGTGGAAAGCACAACTGACAGAAAGTGACCACAACACTGCGTGGTTTTGCCTGGACATGGGCAAGGAGAGGATTGAAACTAAGACAAGAGTGTTGGACTTCAACAGGGCAGACTAAAGAAAGAGGGGGGGGGGGGAATTGGAGACACAACATGCTGGAACCAGGAAGGAAGTTGGGGTAGACCAGAAATTGGCTGTTGGCAGCCACCAGTGGGTGTGCCAAAATGAAGAGTAAAAAATCCAGAGCCATGAAGTCCAGTTAGTTTGACAGGGAGGCAGCCAGATGAAAGAGAGCAAAAGGGCAGCCTTCAGAAAGTATAAAAACACCCATAGGGATGAGGACAGGGAAAGTACAGCAATAAAGCAAGGGAGGCGAGCAAGGTAGTATGATAGGGAAAAGCCAATAAGCAACTGCAGCTGGCAGAGGGGGTGAAAATGAAGGAGAAAGCCTTCTTCCAGTACATTAAGGAGAAGAGAGATCTCGAGGACGGGATAGTCAGGCTGAAAAAGGAGGAGGGATTGGTAACGGGTTATGTGGGAAAGGCTGAAGTACTTAATAAATATTTCTGTTCAGTATTCATGAAGGAAAAGAATTACACAGTGCCCCAGGGGATGAAGGGGGCAACAGGGGAGGAGTCACAGATGGGGAGATCAACCTTGATAAGGCTAGAAAGGAATTAAAGGCCCTGAAGGTGGGGTACATCCCCAGGACTGGATGGCATGCACCTGAGGGTTTTGAGGGAGTTAGCAGATGTGCTGGCGTTCCGCCTGGCAGACTTGTTGAACAGCTCTCTAGAAAATGGTGCGATGTCTCTGGACTGGAGAATAGTACATGCAGTACCACTACATGAGAGTGAGCCAAGGGAAATCCCTGGTAATGATTGGCCGGTAGTCTGACCTTGATAGTGAGGAAGCTTGTCAAAATCATTCTGAAGGAAGGACTTGTAAACTTTCTGAATGAAAATGGACTCCATTATGATAGGTAGCATGGGTTCGTATACAGGCGGTCCTGCCAGACCAGTCTAATTGATTTATTTGATTGGGTAACAAAGACAGTGAACAAAGGCAAAGCAGTGGATATACTATATCTAGATTTCAGCAAGGCCTTTGACTCTGTTCCCCATAGGAGACTGATTGGAAAGCGGGAGGATTTAGGGTTAGGGGCAAAACTGGCTAGGAGGGTAAACACTGGCTACAAGATAGAAACCAGACATTATTGATCGGGGGTTCTCGGATGCTAGACCAGACACTAGCAGGGTCTCACAGGGCTCAGTGCTCAGCCGAGTGTTATTCAATATCTTCATCACTGACACTGCAGATGGGTGAAAAGGCAAGATATGCCTCTTTGCAGATGCCACCAAACTCTGTGGAAGAGTGGACACAGGGGAAGGGAAACAGAACATTAGGGAGGACTTGGCTAAACTGAAGAGATGGTCAGGTATTTGGCAGCTGGGATTCAATGCCAGAAAGTTAAGGTCATGCACTTAGGGGCAAAGAACCCAGCGACCACATACTGGCTAGAAGGTGTACCAGTCATCAAGACAGGAGGAGAAAGACTTGGGTATGATCATCATGAGTGACCTGAAGCACTCGGCACACTGCAAGAAAGCAGCGACCAAAGCAAACTGGATGCTGGGATGTGTAGCCAAGGGTATAACCAGTAAGAAGACAAAGGTCGCTGCCACTGTTGAGCTCACTGGTTGGGCCGCATCTGGAGTACAGTATGCAGTATTGGAGCCCTTACCTGAAGAAAGATGTCAACTTACTGGACCTAGTACAGAGAAGGGTGATTAAGATGATCCAAGAAACGAGGCAGGCCTTATTAGGACAGACTCAGAGATCTCAACATGTGCTCCCTGGAGGATAAAAGGGAGCGAGGTAACAGGACTGGAACCTTTAAATACCTTAGAGGTTTCAGCAAAGTGAACTCAGGGTCTCTTCAACTTTTGTGGAAGCAGGACCACTAGGGGGCACTTCCTCAAACTGGTGGGTGGGGGGAGCACTTCAAAAGGGAAATGAGGAGAAACTTTTTCACCAAGAGGGTGGTGACAAAATGGAATGAGTTGCTGGAGGATGTTGACTCCCTGGAGACTGTAGACAGCATCAAGACAGGATGTGACTAGGTAAAACGAAAAACTGCATGAAGAGGAGGGAAGGTGGAGGGAGAAGGAAAGTGGAGGGAAAAGGGGACATCAAAGGGGAAGGAAATGTGGATAACATGGAGGGGAGATGGATCCTTCAGTAGATACTGGGGGATCTGCAAACTTGAGCAGACTAAATAGACCATGAGGCCTTTTTCTGCTGTCTATTTTCATATGTTTGTAAAATCCATCCAATTTTCCATCGCGAGACAAGCATGCTAGCACCTGAACCACTGACATTACCATACGTGAGATTGAGAACCAGACCTAAAAACTATGAATGTATATTTATAAATGGGATCTTTAAGCTTCGTTTTTTTACAGGAGACATAGGCAGAATGTAGTTTTTCAATAATACCTTTTATTCAACTACAAAAGGATTTTTTTATACAGAAGCGTTTCGGGTCAACACAGGGCTTATCAGCAGGTGCAGTGGTAACTATTCCATGTCCCACAGCTATATGCTGTACATGTGTTTTATTATCTAAAGCCTGTTTAACAGAAACAACACTTAAACATGATTTGATGCAGAAGAGTCAAGTGTCCAAGAGTCCCTATAAATGTGCCTTTATGGATGGGTATAACATGCATACTGTGGGCAGGACAATCCAAGCTAGTGCAGACTCTGAATGATCTGTTTACAAACAAAGTTTCTTCTGTAGAAACAGAATGGTATTTAATACAATGGAACTACAGTATACGAGTTATAAAATGTTTATCATGTCTGAAGTGGTATTGTGTTGTTAAACTATACCTATCATCATCTCATATACCCTCTAAGAGCATCTCACTACAGACTGGGTGCTTAGCAATCCAATATGTTTACAAGGGAAATGGAAGCACTCTTGCCAACAGTGTTTTACCCATCTTGATCCACCAGTCATGTCCTCCTTTGCTGCTAGTGCAACTTTCTTGTCCAAAGAGATGCTTCAGTTCCATGCACCTAGGCAGGCAAGTTCTTGAATCCACACACCAGTGTTTGGGGTCCTTTACAGACAGGGGAGCAGTCAAATAAATTATTTGCTAAATTGGTGATCATTTTACCTGGAATAACAGAAATCTCAAATAAGGGAGTAGTCTTACCAGTGTAGGTGGAACAGTATAACGCAGAAATGACACTGGAAACAGAACTCATGAGATTTTCAAATAAAATATATAAAACAGTATCCCCCTCCCCCAAGAGCTACATCCCTTAGAAAAGCCTTTCAACCCACCAATGTTTCAGAGTAATTAAACTCCTTCCTCAGGTTGCTCAGCATCTCCTAGTGGTTTCCCCATAAAAATGTTTGCTTTAAGTTCCCAGCGGTTGTTGTGAATTCTTAACGCCTGGAATTTTGCTTCTGTCCTAGGAAGGGGCTTCCTTTGGAAACTGTGCTCACCAGCACAGCTCACTGGCCAGACCGGGAACTTAAACACTGTGAGGGGAACCACTAAACAAGCGCTTATCAATGCCGAAGTTCGTAGTTGGAACTGATGTTGGTATGCACAGATTGGCAGGACTACAGTTCCTGCTGGCCCACTGGCATAGCAGTTGTAATTCTGCTTGCAGCGCTGGTGACCCAGGTTAGGGAATGGAGCCGGGTCATCTGAGGGCCAGCTGGGGGGAGAAGGATGGAGCGTCCTAGGGATGGCTCTCCAGGGGGATGGGTGGGGAAGTGTCCGGAGCACTGAGGACTCCTGGTGGAGGCCGGGAGACACTCATGCTACTGGCGCGCGTCATACAGATCATTTATACAAGATATTCATTTGCACATATGCGCAGGGCGAACAAAAAAAGAAGCCTCTGGTGACTCGGTGATGCTATCATAGCAACATAGCACTGAGTGAGTTAAAGGTTTGGGAGCAGACTTGGACTAACTGACCCTGAGCTACTGGAGGCTATCTGTGTGACAGAGTTAGATGTTCTCTTCTGTGAAGGAGAGGTGTTGAGTGGGTCTGACTGCCATGCCACTAAAGAGTCCAGCTAACAACTAAAGGGCAGCCCCTAATACTGGCTGCCAAGATAGCATTTGCACCCACCCTCTTTGGCATAGTATTGGCACAAGGAAGGGTCCACAGTTGGTTTGAAGAATTGAGAAAACAAAGGAGTCTATGCTCATGCTCTGCTTTTTGAATGAGCCTGCATCTCGCCCCCTCCCCCCACACACACACACACAAAGCCAAATGGTCATCGGTTCTTCTACACACTGTACAGCACCAAGATCAGTAGCACAAAGCCTCCTACTCTCCTAGGGGGAAGGGGGCTCATATTTAGAGCACCTCAAACAGCATAGCATTCCCTATAAATCATGCTGGGGTGTAAGTAGATGGACTGTGTCCAGGTATCTCAAATACAGCACCCCTATATGTACACAGCCCTGACATTGCTGGATGGAGAATGTCTAGGTATCTTCAACAGCGCAGTACCCCAACACAGCATTCTAGTGTAATGTTAGATAGAGTATATCCCCATACTGTCAACCACCTCAGCATCCTGCGTACTGTGCCTGGGTGCAACTGAAGATGAATGTGTTTCATTGACTTTCTTGAACTGGGATCGAAGCCTGTGCCACATCACCACCATTACAATGCTTACAGCCTCAACTGAGACGAAGGTCTAAATGACATTCCTCTAATCAGAGCGCTTATTAAAATGGATTTTGCTTATGCTACCACTAGGTCCTGCAGGACGATTCCTCTCTGATGAAATGATTCAGTGGAGAGGTGGGGCGGATGCTGGCGTGATTCCATATCCCACCTCCAAAAGTGAACAAAGGAAAAAGAGCAGGAGGGGCAGAATCCACTGTCTACATGAAGCCCTCCTCGGGGCTTCGATTATCCGCCACCGCTGCAGTCCCCCAACCAGTCACTAGTCCCGTGGCATGGATGGGGGACTGTTGCCATGGCCCCGCCCTCCGGGGGGTAAGCTGGGGATAACTGTGGGACAAGGCAGCAATAGCTGGCGGTGGAGGCCTCGAGGACCGTGACCAGGGCAGATGATGACAATGGACCTGCCAGGAAAAAAATCGAATAAAAAAAAAAAAAAAGGAGTACAGTTCCCAGCAGAAAGAACAAGTTATGCCACCAAGTTCACATTCCCGTTGAAATACAATAAAGTGCATACCTGTTTCCTCAATTCATGATCTGGCTTTGAAGAGTGAAGATGTGTCTGCGGTTCAGAGAAGATGAGGGCACTGGAGCCCACCATGGGTTGTGGGGGGGGACGTTATGGTTAGAAACCCTAAAGCCCCGGGCATTTGTTGGTATTTGCACTACAAATTTTCAACGTGGCCTTTTGTGACCCCCACCTCATGAAAGCATTTGCAACCTCTGCTCATGAACAGTGGTACTGTGATTTTGTTAATCTGTCCCGAATGTTAATTTCTCACCGCGACCATGCCATTCTGCTCCAGATGTGCGAAAACACAGTGCGGGCAGGATATGAAAAACTACAGCTGTACCATTCATAGGGAGGTGTGAAGAGATGGCAGTGTTGAACATCTGGAGTCAAAATATTAAAAATGCTCCAATGTACAAGCGTATGTGGAAACTGCACAACGCACGCTGGTAACAGTCATTTAGTGGAATAATTTCACCAAAATTTCAACATAGGCATTTTGTGACCTCTGCTTATGAACACTGTCACTATGATTTTCTTAATCTGTCCTGAACATTGATTTCCCACAGCGACTGTGCCACTGTGTGCCAGATGAGTAAAAACAAATTTTGACCACTATGTGAAAAATGACAGCTGTACTGTTCATAACGAGGTGTGCAAAACTGACAATGTTGAAAATCATGAGTGAAAATATTATAAATTCTTAACATTATGAGTGTGCGTGGAAACTGCGCAATGCACACTCATAACATAGTCATTTTATGGACTTTTGTCACCAAACTTTAAACATAGTCATTTTGGGACCTCTGCTCATGAACAGTGTCACTGTGATTTTCTTAATCTGTCCCAAACACTAATTTCCCACAGCAACCGTGCTATTCTGCACTGGAAGTGTGAAAACACATTTTGGCCAGGATGTGAAAAATGACAGCTGTACTGTTCACGAGGAGGTATAAAAAAATACCAATGTTGAAAATCTGGAGTGAAAATATTACATATTCACAATGTTACAAGTGTGCATTGAAACTGCACAACGCACGCTCGAAACAAAGTAATTGTTTGGAATTTTTTCACCAAATTTTCAACATAGGCTTTTTGAGAGCCCACCTCATGAACAGTGATATTGTCATTTCGTTAATTGGTCCTGAAAGGTGATTCCACGCTGTGACCGCGAAATCACCTTTCGGGACAGAATAACCACGTGACAGTGACTGAATTCATGAGGTAGGGTCCCAAGAACCCCATGTTGAAGATTTGGTGCCAAAATTCACAAAAATGGCCAAGATATGCACCAAAGTTGAAAAAACCCTATTTATGCCATTATACAGCTTACCAGCATTTCTTCAGCTCGCAGTCGGCTTTGAAGAGTGCAGACGTGTTTCCGGCCCACCGAAGATTATCATGCTGGGCTCCGGAGGTAAGTATGGAGTGAGGGGGGGTGTGGGGAGGTGGGGTGCGAAGAAGGTGGGTACGGGTTGGGGGAGGAGCCACCGGACTCAATGAGGGACCATTTTCTAGTTTACAGGTTTTAAAACAATTTAAAAACATTGCAAGAAGGTTTTCTTTTTTACAGGGACATTTGGCATGCTAGGGTGGGCTCCCAGCATGCCATCTGAGTGTTTGCTGGGGGTGTTGTAGCCGACGGGGATTGGGCACCCTGTCTTCACATACCGAGTGTTGGGGGAGGGAGGACAAGAGCCGAGGGGAATTGGGCACCCCCCTCGGCACACAACAAATTGGGGGGGACATTATGCCAATGGGGAGTGGGCTTCCTCATTGGCAAATGAACTGGGAGGGGGCAGCCAATGGGGGATTGGGTACCCCTGTCGGTTTGTTTGTTTTTTAACAGTGAGGGTGCATGCCGACAGCCTGGGCTCAGCACATTCACACTGCTGTAAGCTACAGTAGTGTGAACGCGCAACCAGAAATGCAATGCAGGAATGCAACATCAAAGGAGCGAGCTGTGCCACTATTGGTGCAACTCTGTCCTTTGAAAAGTTGTCCAACTCCACCCCAGCTGAAAGGGAGTCATCACCAGCCTGCCAACTGATTTGCCTGCCACTGACCTGCCCCTAGAAATGGAGCTCTCCATTGGGAACACCCCTGTATAGCACCTCTTATAGCAATGAGTTTGTCTGCGCCTGCGCGCCACAACAAACTCAAAAATGCTAATCACTCTAACAAAGGGGTTTAATATCCCTGAAACACTGGTGGGCTGAAAGGCTTTTCTGTCTGATGTACATCCTGAAAAATAAAAAGAATATATACTGTATTTGATTTAAATATCTGGTGAGTGAGTCATATTTCCAGTGTCCTTCCGCCAGTGAAGATATCTCCCATGAAGGATATTAAGTGGTGCTTTTTCAGTTACAGTGCCCTGGATCAGTGGGGATATCCCCTATAATGGATGTGTAGCTGACATGCCTTGTCCCTCAGATACTGTGCCTTAGGTTTATGGTGATATCACCTACAAAGTATGTGTAACAGTGCCCTGTCCTTCAGATACTGTACCCTTAATCAGTGGGGATATCCCCTATGAAGGATGTGTAGCAGTACTGTCCCTCAGATACTGTACCCTAGGTCATCAGGGATATCTCCTATGAATTATGTGTAGTGGTGCCCTGGCCAACCAATCCTGTACCCTTGGTCAGTGGGGACAGTTCCAATTAGTGAAGTGAAGCTATTCCTTGTACTGTGCATTGGATCAGTGGGATATACACTAAGAAGGATGTGTAGCCTTGTGCTGTCTGTCAGATCCCACGGTCTGGGTTGGTGAGGATATACCCACTGATAGATATGAAGTTATGCCTTGTCACTTGGATACTGTACATTGGGCCAGTGGATATTTCCCCTATGTAGAATGTGTACCAATGCCCTGTCCACCAGATGCAGTGCAGTGAGTAAGTGTGGGGTATCCACTATGAAAGATATGTAGCACTACTGTCCTTCAGATGCTGTCCCCTGCATCAGTGAGTATAGCCCATATGAAAGCTATGTAGCAGTGCTGTGCCTAAAAAGCTATACCCTGGGCGAGTTGGGAGATCCTTTGTGAAGGATGTGTGGTCATTCCCTGTTCCTTAGATGTTGTATCCTGAATGTGTGGAGTATATCCCCTATGCAGGAGGTGTAGCGGTACCATCCCTCAGACACTGTACCCTGGATCAGTGTGAATATCCCCAGTGAAGGCTGTGCAGTAGTGCCCTGCCCATTAGGTAGTGCCCCTAGGTCAGCAGTTATGTCCCCTGTTATGGATGTGTAGCAATATCCTGTCAGGTACATACTGTTTCCTGGAAGCAGTGTGGTCTGGTGGTTACAGCACCAGCCTAGGAATCAGGAGATCAAAGGTTCAAATCTCACTAGAGTCAAATGCTCACTGTGTGACCCTGTGTAGTTACTTAGCTTCCCGGTACTCCAGTCCACTCCGTTGTGGGAATAGGTAGAAGCAAGACTCCACTGGAAATTAGATGTTACAGCTTACCTGGGCTATCCTGGGTAAACAACATTATTATTAAAAAAAAAAGTAAGGATATTCCTTACGAAGGATATGTAGTAGTGCTCTGTTCCTTAGATACTGTGCCCAGGTTCACTGGGAACTAAGAAGTGTTAGTATGTCTTGGTCCTTGTGTGTAATCTAATTCTGTTGAGATGCCTACTGTATTTTCTTGTAAAAGATGTTTGTTCCTTATTACTTTTTTTCACAGTTTATCACTCAAATTAGTCAAGTCCTTCATTGGCGAACTAAACGTAAGTAGCTAATTTTAGTACAGGTGTGCAAAATCAGTGAGGTTTTGGTTTGGTTTTGCCAAATCACCTCTGGTTTTGGTTCTGGTTTTGGTTTTGGATTCATGACCAATACTCATTCAACATAAAATGTGGTATGTACCTTCATTTTAAAGTGTAACGTATAGGAAAACGGGTTAAATTTTGTAGGAAAAAACATTTAATAGCATGGTAGCTAGCCAGACTGCCCCCTCCCTCCAACAGGTTTCACACATGATGCAAGCCTTTATTTTACAGGACTACACACAAAACAAAATATGGTCCTGTCCCAACTCCTGTTTGTGTGGGAATGGCTGGCGACACTGCAGACAGAGGTTGCTTAATGGCTAGGCTGCCACTCCCTCAAAAATGTTTCACACATGATGTAAGCCTTTATTTTACAGGAGTACACAAAAAATATATATGGTCTTGTCCCGACTCCTGCTTGTATGGGAAATGGGCTTCGGTGGTGACACTGCACACAGAGGCTACTCAACCGCCGGGCTGGGCTGCCCCCTCCCTCCAAAAGGTTTCACACATGACACAAGCTTTTACTTTACAGGTCTACACAAAATAAATATGGTCCTGTCCCTGTCCCGACTCCTGCTGGTGTGGAAAATGGCTGGTGACACTGCAGACAGAGGCTACTTAGCTGCCGGGCTGCCACTCCATCCTAAACGTTTCACACATGACACAAGCCTTTATTTTATAGAAGCCTTTATTTTACAAAACTACACCAAAACAAATATGGTTCTGTCTGACTCCTGCTTGTGTGTGAGATGGCTGATGACACTGTTCTGAGGTGGTTACACGTGTGAATTCCTCAGTGTCTCACAGTATGCCAAATTTGTATCCGATCCCAGGTCTGCTGAATAAGCTCAGTCACCACTCTACTCTCAGCTTACTATTTCTGTTTTATTCTTTGGCAACCAGGTAAGGCCCACTAGGCACAGATGCCTGTTTTCAGCGGTGATCTGAGAGCACTGGGGAGAGGTTAAGTGAAGTGGCTTGTTTAGAGTCACAAAGTATGCAAATGGAAGTTGGGAGAATCAAACTCAGGTCTGTCTGCTGGATGCACCACTGAGCTCATTCACAGCTCATTACTCAGACCTCTAGGTTATACTGCCAGGCAGCCAGCTTCAAGTGCTAAGACAAGTGCTAGTGGAACTTAACGTGACCTGGCACTGCAGCACTTGTTCTTTTCTGTTTGGGGCTAACAGAAAGCAATGCAGTCTTCCACTGCCCCCCCCCCCCACACACACACATATACAGTCTCCTTCCACTAGTGCCTTGCCCTTAAGTAAGTTTTTGTTTGGCAGCCAGCTTTTGTCTTTGGGCACGATGCGATGCCCCCCTTCCCAACACACACAGTCAGTCCCTGGGCCAATGTCCCTCCCGAGTCCCAAGCGCCTCAGTTTTTTTTTTATTTTATTTTTTTGTTGTTTTTCTTTTGTTTATGTTGGTGGTGTGAATGCAGGAAGTTAACTGGTCCATGGAGATCTGTTCTCCCTTTCCCTTCCTGCCCTGCCGCTTGCTCTCCCCCACCCCCAGTCTCTGCCCCACATCCCTCCTGAGTCCCCACCTGACCCTCTCAGTTTTTTATTTTTTTATGCTCTTTTTTTTTACTTTTGTTCTCATCAGTGGTGTGGGTGGAGGAAATTAACTGGGGCATGGAGACCCTTCCCGCCTGGCTGTTCACTCAAGTTATAGAGCTCCTCTCTCTTCGGTGCCTCAACTGATATGGTGCCAAGGAGAGCTGCATTCCCTTCTATACTCGTTTCTGCATGCATAAACTAGAGTATCTTGAGTACTGACTCACCAGTTCTTTTCTCACCTGTCACATGATAGGAGCTAAAAAAAAAATGCTTGGAGATCCCAGCCAATCCGGAGTTGTCAAGGTTCTGCTCAGGTCTCTTGGAAACTGAGTCATATGTGTTCAGGACAGCTCAGTTCCACCCCCACAGGGTCGGCACACCACTAATGTTTAGCCTCAGTAAAATGACAGCAGCCCTAAGTCCTTAGAATACTACAAATCTTACAGTCCTAGTGCAACAGTTTCTTATTTTAATTCCACAAGGAGATACAAAGGATAGGGCCTACATGAGAGTCTTTAGGAACTGAAGTTTCCTGCTGCTGCTGCAGAGAGATGTGTACACACCCCATTCCCCTGTCACATCACGTTTACTGTCTGAAACCACTAAGACAAGAACAGTGACTGACTCTAAAACTAATACATGTGATCATCTTGACAGAGTAGCAGATGTTGATTTTCAAACTGGGGAGCCGGAATGTGGCAGAAGTCTTTTTTTTTTTTTTATTTCCAATTTTTATCTTCCCCCTTCTCAATGACTGTGTCTGCCACAGCTGCACCCTTCTCTTGAGAAGAGGTCGGCAAACTTCACAACCAGCACCAATACTGCTCCCCTTTGTGACTGACTGAAGTGTGGGATCCTGGGGCTTTCACGAGAACCCCAGTGTTATGTGATGCTGCAGCACCACAGGGCCAGCCCATGGAGAGAATGTTTTTAAGTGACATCACACAAAGAGATGAATGGTATTGTAATGAAGGTGAGCAGTGCTGGCTATGCTTCACTTTGAGGAGTCACGGACTAGGGGTGCTCAGAATCGACCAATACTGTTCTATTGGCAATGTCTGATTGTCGGAAATTTAGGTTCTGTGTCTAATACAGCTTTGACAGTGATGCCATCGGTATCGGTACTGAAGGTGGAATCTGGCATTTCAGTTCTGTATCCCACTAGTTTTAAAAACTGCCCAACCAGCCTGCCCAGTGGTGTGGAAGGCTGCGGCATCATGCCTTACCTCCTGCCACGCCGGCAACCCGTGTTCGCTGTGTGAATGGGTCGCCAGGGGTCGGCCGGAGTGGGAGAGGATTGAGCATCTGGAGGACAGTTCTCCTCTCCCGGGGAGGGGTGGGACTGGTGATCGGTGCATGCCTGGTCCCTAGCAGTAGCTGGAGTCTAGCACACTGATCCCACAAGACAGGGGTGGAGACAAAGCAGATGCCCGGCGCGCCGCGTGTGGAAATGCGTGCAGCTTGGCCATTGGCATCATTGCACACCTAGTCCCACACTTAGGGATTGGAAGAAACCAGAGGCAGTAAACCCCATGGACTGGCAGGATGATCCTGGCCCTCCACAGGTGCCGCACTTGGCCAGCTGGCACCTCAAGCCAGAGGTGAGTACCAGTGGATGCCGAGGTGATGGGGCGGGGTGGGGGGCAGAGGAAGGGGCCAGTCTACATGGAGGGAAAGAAACAAGCCAAAAAAAAAGATACTGCCCACCCAGCTAACACATACTGTAGGGTAAGGGCTTCACCCCATCATACAATGAAAGACTCCACCTTCCTCCCACCTCCTACCCCCCCAACCACAATTGAACTGCTGCTTACTGTGTAACAGGAGTGATGTTGCTGATGCCAGATTGCAAGCCACCAATTGCTATCCCCGCAAGGGTTGTAGGTCAGACTTAGAGTCAGAGGACTGGCACCAGCTGAAGGCTTTACAGAGTGATAGCAGCAACTTCTGCATAAGTAACAGCCCATTTGGGCTGGGAAAGGACTCACCAACAGTCAATGTCCTCAATAAAGTGCAGTGGTTTCTTTTACTAGTGCAAAGCAGTAAGATAAAATCCACAGAAAACATGCAGTAAAACGGTGCAAAAAACCACTTCTTTCTCCCTCTCCTAACTTCTCCTCCCCCGCTCCCTCGTTACGTCACGAATGTGTCACCATGCAGTCACCTGACATGTTTCACACTATGTGAAATGTGTCAAGTGATTGAGTGATCACTCATTCGTGACATAATGAGGGAGCAGGGGAGGAGAAGTTAGGAGAAGTTAGGAGAGGGAGAAAGAAGCATTTTTTTGCACCATTGTACTGTGTATTTTCTGTGGATTTTATCTTACTGCTTTGCACTAGTAAAAGAAACCACTGCACTTTATTGAGGACATCAACTGTTGGTGAGTCCTTTCCCAGACCAAATGGGCTATTACTTATACAGAAGTTGCTGCTATCACTCTGTAAAGCCTTCAGCTGGTGCCAGTCTCCGGACTCTAAGTCTGACCTGTAATTGTGTTTGAAGTGACCAAGGCACGGCTATTCCTAGGTGTGGTTGTACCACCCTCTTCCTAGCACCTCAAGGGCCCTGATGCTGAATCTGACTTTACCCATCCTCCTTTTTAGCTTCTTTCTAGTGGAGCCCGAAACATGCCTACCACATGCCGCCATCCACTGCCAGGCCACCCCACTCCACCCCAGAGACCACCCTGTGCCACTGCTAAGTCAGACCAAAGTCCTGTCCCAGATTGTGCCACCACACAAGTGCTTTGCTGTTCCTGCCTGTCCATCCATGACCTACAGTACTTCTTTCAAAGTAAACTTTGCCCCTCCACATCATACAATTAAAGACATCCCTCCTCCTCCCCCATAGCATCCATTCTCCCTCCTCCTCCTTCTGCCAAAGAAATTCTGCTTACTGTGAGAGAAGAGTATGCTGACAATGCCAAATTGCCAAGCTGCCAATTGCCATCCCCTTTTGGGCCCAGCAACCAATTTTTAAGTCCTGTTGTCAATCCTCTTTTTCAGATTCATCAAAGTAGAGCCAACTGCCAGTCTGCCACATCCTGCCAGCCCAGCCCAGAGCCTACCCAGTGCCCTTGCTGAGTCTACCCCAGTGCCACCACAAAGGTGCCCTACCATGCCTACCTGCCCACCCACTTCAGCATGACCAGTCCATGACTAAAGTAAATCCCTTCTCTGTCCTCGAGGCACCACAAGCTCTCCCTAATAGAAATGATGCAGTCTGAGTACTAGAGTGGGCTGACCAACACAAAACCTTAGATCACTCACTGCCTTGGCCAGACAGGATATATGGTACCGAAAGAACCATACGTTGGTGGCACAGTATTTTTGTAGTTGGATCGGTAACTGTTGGACTGGTCTTGGTCTATGATGGAGGAATCTTGTAGCCAGTGGGGACTAAGTGGTGGATTACTAATTATGGCCATGCTGCAGCTTGGGTGTTATGAGGTGGGGCTTCACCAGTTGAAAGACCAAGGTGATTATACCATTCTACAGGTCTCTGCTCAGGCCACACCTCAAGTACTGTACTTCATTCTGCAGCCGACACCTAATAAAGGACATGGATAGAATGGACACAGTCCAGCAAAGGGCACTAACATGATTTAAGAGCAACAAGGAAAATCATAGGAGGAATGATTGGTAAGCCTAATTATGTACTCATTGGAAGAAAGAAGAAAAATGTAGCTATTACAGAGGCTTTCAAATTATTGTAGGGGTATAATAGGGTAGACAATTCTAAACTTTTCCATGCGAATTGGAAGTTGATCACAAGGGAGCATCATTTGAAACTGATGGGGGGGCAAATTCAGAAAGAACATGAGAAAAAGCCACTTCACTGAGAGGGTAGTGGAAAAGTGGGATAGCTTGCCCAGCAATGTGGTCAAAGCAGATACCATTGCTGGGTTCAGAGCTGGCTGGGATGATTTCAAAGGGCCATGACCAGTGTATTGTTGGAGACTCATCACCAGGTTGCAAGACTGCAGGGCCTCCATAGAGAGTCTGGATGATCGTGCCCCCCCACGCAGAACATAGAGTGTTGTGTTGTTCCCCAGATTTGCCAAGTAGGTTCCCCAACCCAGGAAGGATGTGTTTGGGGGTCAGAACCAGTACTGGTAGCAGCTGGATGAAATTGGACCCTCACTCACAGATGCTCCAAGTTCAACCACCAGGTGAAAACAGGGGTCCTGATTGGGGTCAACACCAATGACTAGGACAAAGGCACTGTTGGTTTTTACACCTTCCACTTCTACTGGAGTTAATGCTGACCCACCCAAGGACCTACAAATTTAGTAATCATCATTAAGCCCTGGAGCTGCAGAAAGTCCCTGGCAGAGTGACAGTCCCATGCTTGGAAAGAACTGGCACACTGTATCAGATCCTAAGCCCTCTGAGAGGATAGCTGCCCAGATAAACTCCAGATACTGGGTTGGTGCAAGCTATAACTTCTTCAAATTCAGAATGAAACTGAAGTTGAAGAAGGTCTCCATGGTCACCTGGAGTGCCTCCTGGTCCTCTAATTCTGATCAGCCCTGGATCACTCAGGATGCTGAGGAGAGGCCATTAGGCATAACTCAGAATTAGAACATGTCCCCTGCCACCTGAAAGTGTAGGAAATGCCTTGATACCTTCCCCTTCAGTCACTCAGGCTCCTCAAGCAAGGGAACTATGTAAGAGACTCAGAAAACAGGCTCAACCTGAACTGTTCACTCCCTCCCCCCAACTTGAGGGTCCCAGAAGGTAGCTGGAGAGCTGATGCCAATAATGGCCTCTCAGTCATGCTCTCCTGCAGAGGATGATGACCAATGCTGGTTCAACAAAACAGGATTGGGAAGCCAATGAGTGCCCCTAGTCCCCAGTTGAGTTGCCCACAAAGACTTTGACTTGTATGACTTCTCAACCCATCCAAGAAGTACTTCATGCAGTGAGTGAGTGAGACTGTTGTCATCCCACTCACAATTCTGCACTCAAGGTCTAGTCTCAAGCAATCTATGCCCACTCTTTGAGGGTCTGTGACAGAAATTTTGCTGCTGCTGTGTCGTCACATGAAACCAGGTTTGGGCATCATGTCTATCCATGCCTCAACACCAAGCAGTTCCCAAGACTGTCAAAACATCACCAGATGCTGATGAAAACGAGAGACTAACACCTTTAGTTGTGATGGTGCTGTCAAAAGAAAGAGAAAAATAGGTAAGAGAAGCAAAATGAAATTTCTCTAGGCAGTACCACAAATGGACAGCAGAAGAAGCAACGTCACTTTTTCTGCAGAAAGAAAGATCTGGAGCAAGGTAAGGCAAGGATACAAGAAGAATGGGAGGAGACAAAGCTACAACCAATGAGCTTTCTGAGGACTTTGCATATGCTCATTGTAACTACACTAGAGTGACTGTCTGAAAGTAATCCAAATAATTATAGGTTACATCATAAACAATTCCATGTAAAATTAAAATTGTTTAATAAAGGCAGAAAACTCACACCTGTCTATACCACCATCATAAGTGCCTTCAAGAATACCATTCATGGAACTTCCTAGTTTACATCTTTTACCTCATAGTGATATTTGATTATTCTTTAAATGCTTCAATTATTTATAACGTAATTAAATTTGGCATAACAATCGTCCCACACAATGCACACACATAGAGTATCCAGAAATTTAAAAAAAACATGCCCTTTTGACAGTACTAAAAATGAACTGGGGGGGGGTTCTATTCCAAGAAGGAGCAGGCCAGAACAATGGTTTTGTGTTAGTTCATAAATCCTAACTTAAGTGACTAATCACAGGGTGAGTGATAGAAAAAAAATGATTAAATCTAATGTATTATTACTGAAATCAGGGCATGAAACAAAAAATGAGAAATTTAAAGTACTAAAGCTCTTCTCTGTTTCCACCTTCAGATACAGTCACTTGAAAAGCTGGTGTGGTTGGGGGCAAAAATGTTCGCAGTTCCCAAGATCAATGGTAAGTAAAACAAGGCCCTTCATGTCCACTTCAAGTGCCAAGAATACATGCTGTGTGGTTTAAAGAGGAACTGATGTGGTATGACAGATGATCAAAATGATCAGATTTTAAACTCTAGAAGCCTCATGATAAGAAACACAGAATTGTCTTCGAAGATATCTTTCATCAGGTCACAGCTTTGGAACAATACCCACATCAGCACTAGGACCACACGTCAACTTTGCAAGCCAGAAGCCACCCAGGATGATGTCATGCACCAGTGACTACAGAAACGTGGGCTGCCCCTTCTGTCCTTAGTTCTTTTCCCACCGTCGATCAGACTCATCAAACCCACCATCAGAAACACCGCTAATAGCTGACATTCTCTTTAATTTTTCTCTATAATTATTGTAATCACTTTTACAGTGATTTTCAGTGACCTGTATGTCACTGAAAGTACCCTGGAATCTTGTTCTATATTGTGACTGTGGAGAGAAAATCTACAAGGATGATGCCCATGAGGTGTGTGTCTGCTACCTAGGCCTTTCTCACAATGTGAACGCCTGTGAGATCTGCTGGGGATTCAGCTCTGGTACCAGACAATGCAGGAAGGGGGCATTGGAGAAATTACTCCTTTAGAAGACCCTAGAAACAATCGAACAGCAGCTACAGTGCAAGTCTGTATCACCTGCCCCATCAACCAAATCATGGTCATTGAACTCTAGGGACAAATCCTCCTCAGGGAGCCACAAACAAAAGGATAGAGAAAGGATTTCCCTGGCAAGGTCCAGGTCACCGCTGCAGTTTGTAGGTATGTCCCAAACTATGACACCATTTGCTTCAGCAGCGGCAACCAACTGCCCCCCACCATCAACCAGACACCAAGGTCAAGGCTTGGTGTAGGTGCTACCGGGCCTAATACAACCAGTATGTTACAGTATGTTGCTACTATCGTTGGACAATCAACCTCCACTGTTGACTAGTGTGATCACAGTCACTACCCCAAGTGGCAATGATGCACAGGTAGTACTCCTATCATTCTCAGACATGATACGGCATCAACTGTCAGGTCTACCCACTACAGTGGGCACATCAATGGGGACTTCTACTATTAATATTTCTACTACTACAACTGCCCTGTCAATGGAGCAGTCTTACATACTGTGAAATAGATCTCTTCAGCTGCTGCTGGCATCAATGAAGTGGGCATTCATTCCCATCAATGAGAGATATGATGGTAAATGTGAATGCAGTCCTGATCTCGTAAGAGACGAGAAGAAGGAAGATTATGCTGAGGATAGCTAGTATGTACATGACACCAACTCAACAGTCTCTTCCTGCAGTGAGGACTCCGTAGTAAATACAACAAAGTTACCTCCAGAGGATCTCTCATATTTTGCCATGATGCAACAAATGCAAGCTGCCATGGGCTTCATCTTGGAGGAGCAGGACTCCACTAAAAAGAGCCTGCTGGAGTTTCTGGAGATGCCAACATATCCCTCTGCTACTGTTCCTCCCATTTCCAGCATTGGAGTATGTTGCTTATGCAGCC
Organism: Neoceratodus forsteri; assembly: GCA_016271365.2. Classification (NCBI taxonomy): domain Eukaryota; kingdom Metazoa; phylum Chordata; order Ceratodontiformes; family Ceratodontidae; genus Neoceratodus; species Neoceratodus forsteri. The sequence continues at coordinate 9,479,522 of JADMNL010000042.1, forward strand.
TGGTATAGGCCAAACAACATACCAGCTGTTTCCAGAAAGGCTGACAACATGTACTTTGCCCCTTCTGGAAAGCCTTATTATGCTAACCAGCCTGAGACTGATTTCAGTGGTGATCACAGCTGCCCATGATAGAGCTAGTTCATCTAGAAACCTGAATTCCCTCCCTCCTGATAAGGAATCCAGGAAGTTGGATGTACTGGGCAAACATGCCTCTGCCTCTCTGGACCTGTATATTGCCAATTATCAAGCCCAAATGATAAAATACATGAATAGCCTATGGAGGAAGGCTAAGTCTGCTGCACAGGCAATCCTCCCAAGCAGGAGTTAATCAAAACTCTTACTGCTGGTGCTGATGTGGGTAAACACTTTGAGCAGGTTTCACAAAGCTGTTTGGGACTAAGTCCCATACCACAGCTCCAGTTGCGGACCGAAATCCCCGTAGCTGCAGAGATTGGTATCCACAGTGCAGCACATGCGGCAGATGTTACGTCCAGTTCCAGCGGCTGTAACAGTTTTATGCAGCTGTGGGAATTTCCTTGGCAACACTGCCCGCTGTATAGCATGAAACCTGTTGTAATCCAGCTCCACCTTTGTGAATACAGGCACCTGTAGGAGCACTGCGGCAAGCTGCAGATCTGCAGGTGGCAACCCACTTCCACCAAGTATTTCCTGCAGCTGCGGGTATATCTGCTATTTTGTGAAACTAGTCTCACACAACATATGGTGTCTCTGATGCCTCTGTAAGAGCTGTAGCCTCTGGCATCTGTTTCAGGCCCTCCCAGTCTGCACAAGTGTCCCTGTCTGTTCTGCCTCTGCAGACCCTAACTGGTTTCCAGTGACCCTCTTCCCTCACTGCCTCTGTTCCACTATAACTTTGTGTTTATCCTGCAGATGCTTGAAGCCCTCCACCATACTAGCCACCATCACTTCACCTGGCAGTCAATTCCATGCATCCGACACCCTTTCAGTGAAGAAATATTTCTTCACATCCCTCCCGAACATCCCACCTTCTGGCTTCATTACATGCCCCATAGTTCTGGAGCTCATCCTCATTTGGAAAAGGCTGCCCTCCTGCAATCTGTTCACCCCAGTGAGATACTTGTAGATCTCAGTCATGCCACCTCTGTCTTTCGCCTCTTCAAGTGCGTATATGCAGAGATCCCTCAGCCTCTCCTCACAGGGTTTCACTTGCATCCCCTGCACAATTTTGACTGCCCTTCTCTAAACCGCCTCCACCCTGTCTATGTCCTTTCTGAGGTGTAGTCTCCAGAACTGAACACAGTACTCCAGATGGGGGTGTAACAGTGATATAGTGGCAGCACCACCTCCCTGCTCCTGCTGTTGATATCCTTCCTTATGCACCCTAGCATCCCACTATGATGCAATACAGTTGCCACAGTACAATACTTTAACATAAACGAACACCACAGTCAGTGTAACTTAGCTGAAACAAACAGATCTGATTTATTTAAGGAGCCGTAACAAGGAAAGGGGTAATCAGGTTAATTTGGTTAGACACATTAATAATTTTTATTTTTTATTTATTTAGTTTTTGTTGACCGGGTAAGTGCACTAGACAAATCCTGCCTATTTTCAGGCATGACCAGGGGGAAGGGGATACAGATGAATGCCAACTGACCTTGAAGCAGATTAAGCTGTTGGTGGTATTTTTAGTGAATGAGGGAAATTTAGCCAGGACACTGGGGAAATTCCCCTTCTCTTTTTGATAAGTGTCATGGGATCTTTAACATCCACCTGAACTACCACCAATCCAGGCAGATGGGACCTCGATTTTAACTTCTCATCCTAAAGACGGCACCTCAGAAGTGCAGCACCCCTCTCATGCTGCACTACAGTGTCAGTACTGGGATATTAACCCAAGTGCCAGATGTGGGAACTGAACCCACAGCCCTCTGATCTCCTGGCCTCAGAGGCATGTGTGCTACCTACCGAGCCACTGACACTACAAGGCATAATCACAGTACTGTGTGCTTATTCAGAGTCCCAAAATGTCACTTTCACTGGGTACCCAGGATGGAGCCGGATGGCTTAGTTCATGAAGAAATGAAAAAGCAACAATTAGATGACACACTTGCAATTTGATAAACAGATGGCAGGGAGCTATCCTGCTTTGTACTCATAGACTCAGTGCTGGGAACTGGATGGAAAGCAGATTGTCCTGGATTGCCAGGAGGAGCAGAACATGTGGAAAAGGTCCTTGTGACTGGACCTCACTGCAGTTTACAGTAATTGGATGTAGTCTGAATCAAGCTGGGGTTTACTTCCAGCGTCATGCACTCAATTCACTGTACAGGGCATTTGAGACACGATTCCCCAACAAGCACTACACACATTTATATGTAAAAGGAAAGTACTATACCAGGCAGGCTGCTTCTCAATTCCGACAGCAATTACTGCACGATACCTGGGAGAACACTTAGCAGCTTCAGTTCCTGACAGACCAAGCGCGATTCAGCAATTTCTCCAGTCTTCTACAGGGTGAGCCTGGTTTCTGCTCTTGAGATCTCCTTGATTCTCCTCACAGGTCGGATTCAGTCTGAAAGGGCACTTTAACAGGCTGTAGACCAAAACTCAGGGCCTCACACACGCTTCCCATGCAAAACTATACACCGCTGAAGCACAGAGCTCCTTGTCTCTTCACTGCCAAAACTAATCTAATCTCTCCAGTCCCAGAGCAGTGAATTTCCTTTAGCTCCACACTATTCTGTTGGCTGGTCCAGATGTCACTCACAATAAACTCCCCCTGTAGGTGGAAAAAGGTGCCAAGGTCAAAACTACATTTCCCAGAGTCACTGCCCATACAATCCTCTTGTGGCTGGCTCCAAATAAGAGTCCAAGTTCTGGTTGGTCCACACAAACTCCATTTTAGAGGCCCCCCTTGCACTGTTTGGATCTATTCAGTAGTTCAGATCCAAAATGGAGGGGCAAACACACAGAGTCCCAGCTGCAAGAAAGGCAGGTTAGACAAACCACATTTCCACTAATACTCTAAATGATTTCTGGCAAACTGTTACATCTTTGAAAAGTGCTCACTCTGCCTACTTAGCGACGGCAGAAATGGAGCAATTTGGCAGCAGCTCGAGCGGGACTCAAGCAGGGAAACACACAGTTCCCCCCATACAAACTAATTATGTCTTCAAGCAGACAACTCTTAAAGAGACAGTACCAGAGGCTCTAAAAGCACTCACAGATAAACGGCTTAAATGCCAAACACCATTCAGACTTGGAGCATTCAAGAAAGCACCACAGAAACGTGCTGCGACCGGCTTGCAGTAATTTGAAAGGTGCTGTATTTAGGGTTGCTAAGCCACAAACGTAGAAAGTCCAAAAGAAACCAGCACTCAAGCCTGATAAAGAGTCCAAAATACAGGTCAAAACAAAAGTAAATGGCTTTAAAATACCATTTTAATGCAGTGCAAAATACACAGTGACCAGCAGGCAATCAAACACTCGATTCATGACACCCAGCGCTTCGACTCAAACCAGAATCTTCATAAGGGGTAACATGTAACCAGTTGATTAGAACCTTAAATGTGGAGACCAATAAATGTATGAACCAATTACATCATTCAATCAATTAAATAGTTAAATGCTAACACAATCAAAATGAAGTACATATGATATATATTCAATTCATAATAACACTTGACTTCACAGAGTAAAGATACAGTCAATGCAGTTTCACATCTAAGTTTTAAGTTTAAAAAAAAAGCACAAAACATGCAAATTAATGCCCTTATAACAAAATAATAAGGATGAAAATAGATGAATCAGCTATTTAAAGCGCTATAAACACATCTAGAATTATTTGTAATAAAAGAATGCTAATGATTTTAAATGAATGATGACAAACAATGGGAATGATAACACATAAAGGCCAAACCTCCAGCTTAGCAAGGCAACAGGCAGAAGATAAACTGCAAGGCAACTTGTTATTCATGGGGACCTCCCCAGTAAATGATGACCAAAACAGCCAGAGGGTAGCCAAATGAAATGGAGAAATGAACCTAGGCAAAATGGAGAAAGAAAATATTAAATATAAAACAAATGCTATGTAACATATTTTATCTCATGATTATTAGTAGCAAAAATTCAAAACAGCAAACAAAAAGCACTAAACCTCATTTCTTCATCAAAAAAGGCTTCAAATCCCATCTCTCATTTAGTCCTTGTGGTTTGACACTATGTAAAACATAAATCTACATGTTTTCACGTTGCAAGAGCAAGTTAGATCTGTCTCCCCCATTTTTCATGGGTGGAACATGTTCCAAACCCACATATTTCAAATCTTCAGACTTAGATCCATGTGCATCCATAAAGTGAATTCCTACCAGAGTATCCCCTTTACCATTCAAAATTGAACGTATATGTTCTTGTATCCTCTGTTTCAAAAGTCTGATGGTTTTCCCCACATACAGTAAATTACAAGAACACCAGAGAACATACACCACATAGGAGGTGTCACAAGTTATAAGTTCTCTGACATCCATAATAATATTAGACAGTTTAGGATGTACAAACTTTTTGGTGGGGACACCGAACTTGCAAATATTACAATGACTGCATCTATAAAAACCACAAGGACGTAAGGGTAACCAAGTAGATGTATTTTTAGAAGGCACAATCATTCTACTGTGAACTAGTTTATCCTTGAGATTCTCACTTCTATTGAATGTTATTCTAGGTTTATTACCAACAGAAGCAGCTAAATCACTATCCCCCAGTAAAATGTGCCAGCTCTTGAGTATAATATTCCCTATCTGTCCTGCCACATGATTGTAATCTGTCACAAAAGTACATGGTATATTGTCTTTGTCTGCAACTTCTCTATCTGTGTTTAACAGAAGACATTCTCTATCCATACCAAAAACCTTTTCTTTTGTCTGTTTCAACTGCTCTTTTTTGTAACCTCTATTTTCAAATCTCTTAACCAGTTCATCAGTTTGATCCAAAAAGTCTCTATCATTACTACAATTTCTTCTCAATCCAAGTATCTGACCATAAGGAATCGAGTTCTTCAAACTATAAGGATGAGCACTGCTAGCTAACAATAATGAATTAGTAGCAGTGTCTTTTCTGAAACATTTAGTTTCAATTTTATTATGACACGCTGTTAACTCTAAATCGAGGAAAGAAATAGTTCTAGAATCCATGGTATGTGTAAATCTCAGATTGTACTCATTTGAATTTAACCATCTCATAAAATCTGATATAAGTGATTCCGGTCCTTCCCAAATACATAGTATGTCATCAATAAAGCGATGCCATCGAACTATGTACTTGACAAATGCATTGAGTTCAGAAAAAACAACAGTTTTCTCCCAGAGTCCTAAAAATAAATTAGCATAGCTGGGTGCTAAAGAAGAACCCATAGCTGTACCACATTTCTGTAAATAAAACTCCCATTGAAACTCAAAATAATTGTGTGTTAACAAAAATTCTGTAGCTTCCAAAATAAATTCATGTGGAATATTGCTGTTAGTTCTAGAAAGCTCCTCTAACCAAAATTTCACTGCTCTTAATCCCATATGATGTTGAATAGATGTATATAATGATTCAACATCTATGCCAATCCATCTGTAATTCGATTCCCAATCCAAATCCTTGACTATGTTTAAAATATCTTTACTGTCCTTAATATAAGATGGAAGAGAAACAACCTGAAATTGCAGAAAAAAGTCAAAAAACTTTCCTAAGTTCTGTGTCAAAGAATTACATCCTGCCACTATCGGCCTACCTGGGAGGTTCACTAAGTTTTTATGTATTTTGGGGAGAATGTAAAAACTAGGAACAGCCGGAGAATCCTGCCAAATAAATTTGTATTCATCTTCCATAATCAAACCACTATCCACCGTATGGTTCAAAAGCTGAAATAACTCTGTTTTTTAAAAAATAATGTAGGATCAGAAGGCAACTTATAGTAGTTATCAGTATTCTCTAATAATGCCAATACTATGTTGCAATAATGGTCTTTTCCTAGTATTACAATATTACCCCCTTTATCTGCTGATTTTATAACTACAGATTCATTCTTGCTTAAATTTTCTAAAGCAATTCTTTCACCCTGTGTAATATTATGGAACTTGGGAACAGTTCTTTTAGCAAAAATGTCTTGAACTTGCTGACACACTATTTTTTCAAAAACTTGAATATGATTATTAAAAATATTGGGGCAAAAAGTAGATGTTCCTGTGAATTTGCCTTTCCTTAAAGTTGAAATGTGTTGATTGACATTCCATATTGCATTACCTGATGCTTGATATTGAGAAATCTCAATATCGGTTCTACTTTGTTCCTGCAAAATCAGATCTTCTGCTATTTCCAAATTCAAATCCACATCTTGTGCTGCTTCATCTATTTTCATCCTTATTATTTTGATTTAGGATGTAAAATATTGTCCATTTGGATAACATGTGTGTGTATTTTCATTTTCATGTTTTATTTCATTCATTATGAGTCTCATTATATGACAGTTGTTTTTCTGTCTCTGTATTTTTCTTAGTAATATGGTCTTTGGCTTCTTTTCATTTTTATTATTTGCAGTTTATGTTATAAAGGCATTAATTTGCGTGTTTTGTGCTTTTTTAAAAACTTAAAACTGAGATGTGAAACTGCATTGACTGTATCTTTACTCTGTGAAGTCAAGTGTCATTATAAATTGAATATATATCATATGTACTTCATTTTGATTGTGTTAGCATTTAACTGTTTAATTGATGAATGATGTAATTGGTTCTTACATTTATTGGTCTCCACATTTAAGGTTCTAATCAACTGGTTATATGTTACCCCTTATGAAGACTCTGGTTTGAGTCGAAGCGCTGGGTGTCGTGAATCGAGTGTTTGATTGCCTGCTGGTCACTGTGTATTTTGCACTGCATTAAAATGGTATTTTAAAGCCATTTACTTTTGTTTTGACCTGTATTTTGGATTCTTTTGGACTTTCTGCGTTCAAGAAAGCTCCTGGAAGACTTTTTGGGAACCCCCATTTGCAGGGGGGGTTACACATGTACCTAATGAAGATATTGAAGAGGCCTGGTCCTAGTACTGAACCCTGTTGTACCCTGCTGGTCACTCACTCATCCTTGGAGCATGTGCCTTTAACCACCACCCTCTGTCTCCTATCTGCTAACCAGTTCTGAATCCAGTCTATCAATTCAGATCCCACTCCTAAGCTGGTCAAGTTCCTAATTAGCCTACTGTGTAGCACAATGTCAAAGGCCTTGAGGAAGTTCTGATAGGCTATGGTCACTGCCCAGAGTTACACTTTGGTGTTGTATAACATTCACAAGGACCACTCTGCACCACATCACTTCCTAGTACCCCTTTGTGTTTTCCACAAAGTGGTCCTATGCATATCCCAGCATCAGTGCATAGGTCAGTAAGCTAGCACAAGGGGAAAAAAGTGGGGGGGGAGCCCCTGTAATGAGGATGCCAGTATGCATGAAGGTGCTGTGTCATGCACAGTAGCTCCTTGGCTTCCACATCCTTGATGCATGTCATGCCAGACCACCAACAGCTGAAAACAGTTTCAGATAGAGTCATGGCCCTGCTAGCCAAAATGTTAATTCTAGCAGGGTTAAGGGTCAAAGGTCAGGTGTCACTGATTCAGACAGGACAGGGCTAGGGACAGTGATCAACTAGATGCAAGGGCATTACAGTGATCATGGGGACTGTGTTGGGGGCCACTGGACCACTAATGAGGAGCCAGTGAGGGACCTTATAGTTAGAACAGTGTTCAATCCAAAAGCAGGCTTTAAGGTATGGACTGGGAGGGACACTGGTGTTATTACAAAATACCCAGGATACAGGCCATTACATGGCACCATGCGCTTGGTGCTATGCCTTGGCCAAGCCCAGTGACAACCGCAGTTCCATGCTGATAGTGGTCACATAGCCTGTGTGTGATCACTAACAGCTGCAATGGCATCCTGCATAATTACTACATGCAGCACCACTGCTACCAGGGACATTCTGCCTCCTGCAAACCACTCCCTTTTGTGTAAGGCAGTTTTAGTGGGTGGGGGTACAAGGAGCCCAGTGAACATCCAAACACCATCACCCTGCACAGTAATCATGAACGGAGTCTCAGTTGTCTTTCATTTATTCTTCCCATTTATATAATTATTGAAAGTATTTAGTGTTCAGGTAGGAGCTCTTTGAGGGGAAAGCACGCAGTGAAGTCATTGTCCTGGGTTTGGGGTATCACTTTCATTCCCATGGCAATAGCTTGTGATGTGACAAAAACAGGATTGTGATGTCATAGCATACTGAAGCAGTAGCAGCTTGTAGGTGGTATCAGAAAAGGGCACTGTTTAAACACAGTTATTAATAACGATTAGAAATGAGACATAAGAAAGGGGAATAGGTTTTGATTTCAACATTAGAGGTCTTAAAATTGATATTATTTGAGAGTACCACTTTAACAAAAGAGGAACTTGGGGCCAAGCCCGTATCATTTCCTTTGTCCAAATTCCCGTTTTCTTGATCATAGTGGGGAGGGAGTAGTCAAATGTAGAAAGTGCTCAAATTATTTTAGCTGAAAACTGCCCACAGTATTCTTTTTTTCATATACATATTTGCAATTTATATATCCACAGTATTCTAAACTGCTAATCTCAGATTGGAATACACCAGCTCTGTGCAATTAAATCTGTCAGTCTTTGCTAGCCTTCTTACTATTTTTCCACCTCATTTTCCACAGCTATAGTCCAGGTTCTGCCATAACTGCAGGAATTCTCCAGTGTCAGGAACAATGGATGACTGGCAGCTGACAATCCTGGTTCAAGGTGTAAGCCTGGACTGCCAGAATGTAAAATGGTTTGTTTACTCAACAGCTCCACCACCAAACCAGCTAGAACTCCTACACTGTTTTACTTTGCATAAACTGGTTTTGAACTGATAAGACAGTGACAAACCTTTGTTTGGTTTGAATCTCAGTCACATCATTGAAAGCCTCAATGTTGTGGCTAGCAGAATGTTAAATTTGATAGTAAGAATGCCTCATGTCATGGAACTTTTGTCATTTGATGGTGACAGGAAGTAGCCATAATCTGGTACTACATCTGCAATTCGAGACTTCATCTAGTAAAACAGATTAACCAAACTCAAGTTATTTTTTTTTAATGTGCATTATATCAGGATACAGAACCAGTGGCCCAGGTTTTAAGTGTCTGGTAGCTCATTTTAGAATGCATTTGGGCTAACAGATTTTGCTGCAGGCTACTTGGCCCTGTTCTCTCATTAATAACAGTACAGTATTTGCTCTAGTTCTCATTTCTATATCTAGTATGAAATAGCAATTAAGGGAAGAATAACAGTCCTGCACTATATGTGCATGATGTGAAACCACAAAGCTTTAGCTGAAAAAGGGAACACTCCAAGTAGTCTCCTTCTGAAATATCACTTCTTTTTGTTCTCTCTGCAGCGATGCTAAAGGCAGGATTTGTACTCCCGAATGTTAAGCCAGTCGCACTCATAAACCCTACGATAAAGGTGAACAAGGTAAGTCAGTCTCCCAAGACTAGTTCAGTGGTAGTAGAATAAGGGATTTGGTCAGGACGATCCAGAAAGAGTAAACATAGCATTACACAAAACTGTTAAAACTTGTGTGCTGGTTACCCAGCAAGTGCCACCTGTAGAATCTGGAATATCTGTGTTCCCACTTCACAGATGAGGTACCTTCTTCTGGATCTTAGCTAGACATTGGTGATCTTTTTTAACACATTGTAGTACTGGGTCTGTTCTACTTCATGAAATGTGCCAGCACTTCCAAATTTGAAGAAGCGCTCTTCCAATAAAGGGTATCATAGGCTAGAACCCCTTCTCATTCACTCATTTAATGGGAAACAACTTCAACCTGTAGTACTCACACACAAAGGGATGGATTTACAATACAGCAGAGTGTCAGGGACATGAGGAACCATGGATCCCCCAAGCTTGCTCCAAAATGTTAAGACCACCTAAAAATTGGCTTATCATGCACAACTGCCATGACTTATAGCAACTTGGGAGCCCTATTCTGAGGCATCAATATATGACACATGCAAACTGCCATTAATGCAGTAAAATATTTGAAAATAGCAACCAAGCATTCTGCCACATTTGCCCTGCCACTGACTCACACCAAAATTTGGACAAGTGTCTGCTACAGGACTTTTAAAAATAGAGCCCCAAATCTTTAGTAAGTATTCCATTTATCAACTATAAACCTTAAATGTTTTATTCATAAAACAGAATGTTAAACTTACTGCCCTCTACGAACACTACAATTTTGTGGTTGCAACATACTGCCTCCTTGGGGTGTACAGGAACTGATTTCCTTCTGCTAGAACATAGATATCAATGTTTTTTTTATTTATTTAGTTTTTGTTGACCAGGTAAGTGCACTAGACAAATCCTGTCTATTTTCAGGCACGACCCAGGGGAAGGGGATACAGATGAATGCCAACTGACCTTGAACCAGAGTAAGCTGGTTTTTGTCTATAATGTTTTAACATTTAGCTTTTGTTTGTCTTAAAGAGACTCCCTACCCAGTCTCCTTCATTGACTGAGTAGCAATATTTTCTTAAATCATTTGTTTGCTGTATATTTGGTACATTTTGTGTAAATTATTTTTTGTGTGTGTATATATATATATATATATATGTGTGTATATATATATATATATATCTGTGACTGTGCAGTGTTTCAAAAAGTATAAAATATTTACTGCATTTTATTGGCTATTCTGCTGATCTGCCATTGAAAGCATGTACCAAACTAAATGTAAACCAGTATCTGATACAGAACAGGTATAGGGTGTACTGGGAACAAGTAAGAGGGTCCCTAGGACCAAGGGTCTTTGAACAGTGTGTAGCAAGAGCATGTGATGGACTGAGAAAGAAGCAGCTCCGAATGAGTCATGATCAGGTTGGTGGTACAGCTGATAAAATAAGTAACCCAGCCCACCATCCAGAAGTCTTGGGTGGTTTTGTTAAAATAATTGATCTTTTTCTGTGTTATACTGGTTAAATAAGCTACTAAAAAATTAAAGGAAAAACACAGATAGAGGTGTTCTCACAGTGGGCAGTATGCAAGCTGGTTTATAGATGGAGGGCCTAACGCTTGGCCTCAAGATGAGAAAAGAGGGGCATAAAAAAGGAATGCCAGGATTGCCTGGTGGTCCAGTTTTAGCACAATGCACTACCAAGTCAGTGACCCAAGTTCAGAAGTGAGCCTGGGTTGTCCACAAGCAGCTTGTCTTGACTGGCGTGAGTAGGTACACCATCGTCCCCTGCAGTGGGCTCAACTGTGTGCATGAGCATGCTATTGTTAGCTTGAGCTCAGTGCCAGGGATGAGGGAGGCATGGGAAAGAAAATCAGGAAAGGAAATTGCACCCACTAAGCTGCCAAGCCATCACTGGCTCCATATATCCCCAGAACAGCTCACCTTCTAGCTCATTAAGTACCTGGTCTTGTCCCACGTTATCTCTTATCTCCCAATATTCAGAGGACTAGACACCTTTCTGAAAAGATGACAGAGAGAGAGAAAGGCCAGTGGAACTCGAGCAATGGGGCTACAGAAGAAACTGTTTCAGAGGAGTGAAGAGAGTATGAAGGGGCAGAGGGATACAGCACATCTGTAAGGCAGAGGGGGAGAGATGCAAACCAGAATTTGGAGAGAAGAGATGTCTATAAGAATGCTGCCGAGAAGAGGGAAACATAGAATCTGATGGCAGATAAGAACCGCTTGGCACACCTAGTCTGCACATGTTCCCCTACCTACAGTGCCACCCTACTTTATCTCTAGCTCCTTCTCCCCACCCCCTTTCCCCTAAGATCCCCTTATGACTATCCCATGCATTCCTGAACCCCACTACTGTTTTCATCCCCACCACCTCCACTAGAAGACTGTTCCACTCATCTATCACTCTTTCTGTGAAGCACTTCCTCACATCTCTCTTGACTCTCCCCCTTCCAGCTTCATTGTATGTCCCCTTGTTCTTAAGCACCTTCTTTTCTGAAAAACACTTCCCTTCTGTATTTTATTTACCCCCGTGAGGTATTTAAAGGTTTCTATCTACCTCCCCTCTGCCTCTTCTCTTCAAGGGTGTACATATTGAGGTCCTTTAGTCCCTCCTCGTGGGGCTTTTGATGCAAGCCTGCACCATTTTAGTTGACCTCCAGTGGACAGACTTCCACCCTATGTCCTTCTGGAGATGTGGTCTCCAGAACTAGACATGGTATCCTAGGTGGAATCTTAACATGGCTCTATACAGAGGCAACACTACATCACTCTTCCTGCTGGTGCTACCCCTGCCTATGCACCCCAGCATCCCACTAGCTCTTGCAGCTGCCTTGTTGCACTGCCTTGTCCACATCCCTCTTTCTGCTATTACCCCTCCCTATGCACCTCAGCATCCCACTAGCCCTCATAACTGCCATGTCACACTGCCTGACCACCTTTAGGTCATCAGATATTATGGGAAAGGGGCAAGAGAGAGTAAAGGAAACAGTGATGAGTGAGGCAAGTATAGTGATAGTGAAGTGGTAGGAGAGAAAGAGGAGATCCAGTCTGGCAAGGGTAGATTTGGGGGCATCTCAATGGACCACGGCTGCATAGTCATACAATGGTAAGATCATTGCCAGAACTCTCTCTCTCTCTCTCTCTCTCTCTCTCTCTCTGATCGGAAGGGGAAGGCAAGATTTAATACTGTAATTAAGGCATATTTTTTTAAGGACAGCATTGACATGGGAGAAGTTGAGGTGACCACAGAACCCCACATAAAACTGCTTGACACTGGGGACAATTTCAAAGGAAACACTACTGAGGGCTTTAGAAACTGGGGTAAAGCTGCGCGTAATGAATACTAAAGGTTTGCCTAGGTAGTCAGAGCAGGGCTGTCCCATTACAACAGTCACTGGTCGAAGCATTGCTACAGGTAAAAACTGCCAAACATGGTTCCATGAGAAAGATAGTTTTGCCGTATGTCTTGATTACTGATCTTGTGCTTATCTTTATGCTATATGTGACTTCTTATTGTATTATGCATTTTTGTACTGTGGCATATTATTGCCCCAGGTTGTCCTTGTTAACAGGCGCATGATGTTCAAGGACTTACAGTATCCAGTCAATAATTATAAAATAAATAACACCCAGCAGTTATGCCTAATCTCAACAACAATTTGAAACAAGTAGGCAGTGTCACGCAATGCTGAGCATTCTATTACCAGCACTCAACAACTGATTAGAGCACATTGCTTTTTTTTTCAGTTATAGCAGGAAAAAGCTGGTATTAATAAAACCCACACTATTAATAATCCTTTGTTCCTCAAAATTCTAAACTTTCGGGCTGGTCTGTTGTTGTAACAGTAGGGGCAGTGCTACCCCTTATGATGCGGACAATCCAGGTTCAGAACAGAGCCTGTGTCATTGAATGCATGGTGGGGGGGGCTGAGCATCTCAGAGGATGCTGTTCTCAGGTAGGGAGTGCTTGCTGACTGCACTGCACTACAGCCACCTGAGCTGGTGCAAAGGCGAGGGAGCACATCAAAGGGCTCTGACACAGGTGCATGTGCTTCTGAGACCACTGTCAGCATCCAAGGGTGAAGGTAAGGAAAAAAAAAAGACAGACATGGCAGCATGAAGTCACCCCTGCACCACAGGCGTTACACTGCTGACTGAGGCACCCACCACCAAACCAAGCATCAACTCTGTCATGGGAAACCTCCCTACCCCCCACTGGCCCACCCTGCAGGGCAAGCCAGGGAAAACCAAGCACTGGAGGATAAGTCCAGGAGAAGACAGGTGACCTCACAGGTTGTGATGGTCAGGCTGAGATAGGGTCAGCATGGGTGGCTGGAATAGTACAATAAGTTAAAAACAATTCTAAAGTCCAAACGCATCACATCAAGCACTGTTATCCTTTTTACAGAGTCCATATACTTTACCATAATTGACATAGTTTTCTTCAATACCTTTGTAATATCAAACACGTATACTTTACCAGGGGCCTGTAGCCTTCCCTTCAGCATTTGCGTGTTTTACCATGTACCTAACTATGTATCATTCCTACCTGCATGTAAGTCATACAATGCACCCATATCTTTCCCTTAACTTGCTTTATAATGCACCTATGTATACATTTTATTTTAATTAAATATTGGTAACCGTGAAAAGCACACTGAACCAAGGCTCATTTCCAGGTGTGCCATGGGGGTACAGGGGAAGGAGCAATAAAAAGGATTACCATTACATAGAAACACAAATACAGTCTTGTTAATAATAAGAGAGAAGTAAGGTACAATGACAATAAAACCAAATTGCTAAGCATGGGTGCAGGATGACAAATGAGTTAGGCTCCTTCCTTCCTGCACGTGCTTGTTTTACCATGCACCTGTATCCTTTCTCTCAGTGCCAGTGTTACAGTATCCTCATCCTTAACCCTCCACAGCACCTCCATGCTATGCTGTTTCACCCCACCCACATACTTCTGCTCTCAGCAACTATGGGGTTGGGGGGTGATTGAAAAGATTTTGTGTGTGGATATAAAGTAGCTGTCATGCTCATTGATTCTGCTTTCTATTCCTCCAGGGGTTCATAGCTGTGGCCACCAACATAGAGTTCAATCTGTGATGCACCGTGGACTCTTCAACCAACTCCTTCAGGAAACGATGTTGACCGAAGAGCAAGGGTGCATCTGTTTCTGATGCTTTAACTGCTTATTTGCTAAATGAAATCATTCTGAATGTTAATCAAAACCGAACAGAGATCATTCTTTTCCCATAAGCTCTTCCATCTCCTTGCTAAGGTTTCGGTGAGAACGATGACCGTCATCACCTTGCTGGGTTGCCCATCCACAGCAATCAAATAAAGTTGGTTGAGTCCAGGATACATGGGGACAGCAAGTATTTTCTTGGCTTGAGTAACTCAGATACCATGCACTTTCCAAAATAAGATGACAAAAGCAAAGATGCAAGTGATACCCAAAGTTGGGAAAGAAGGGGCTTTGTCTTCGCTTGTGTTGGGGCTGGCTTTTTTCCCTCACATGAGAAGCAGGGCAGAGGCACAAAGCACAAGAAAAGTAGCAAAGACCCAGAAAAAACAAACAGCTAGTTCCCAAGGTCTGGGTGGCACTCTCACAAAAAAAATGTCATCTAATCAACCAAAGAAAACATAAGGCACTCAGCCAACATCTTTGGGGCTATACCCACAGTTTAGATATACCAAACTCATCCCAAAATTCATATGCTAAAGTGTTTATTACATAATTCCATTTAAAGGATACCTAAACAACATTTTGACAACAAACTATTCAAAAAGCTGACTCTGTAGGTAACTAAAGGAAAGGTTGCCTTAGTCATTAATGTTAAAACTACATTTGTATAATTTACCTAAATGTGGGTACAGAGCATTTGAAAATTGTAAATTCAGCCTTCCAATTAAAAAAACTCTTACCTGCTTCATAAAGTGGCTGCCAAATGTTTTAAGTGATGACATCATTGGAGCCAAAGTCAGAGAGATATATGGCTCTCTATAGTGATAACTAGTTCTTTTTTCCCTTTGTATAGAATTGTTTCACCCAAATTGCAAAACCATGTGCATTATTTTGTGTAATACACATGTTAGGCTATGGTTCTGTTTATTTTGTTTACTTTAATATGCTGAAATTGTGTTGTAATCCAACCAACTTTCTCTGTGGCAAACCACAGTGCAGTACAAATCTTGAATAACCTGGTGGTCTAGTAGTTATGGCTGATCCAGAATGCTACAATGGGGGTGTTGGAGTGGTGTGCATACTTAATATGCACTTTTTTTAAATTTTTATTAAACCTTTATCTTTTCTGCTATTATTCTTTTCTAGTATGTTTGAGACAGAACCTACACGTGTAAGCCATAGTTTTGAATGTAAACATTTGTACGATCAATAAATCAGACTTCTTCAACAAAGTGAAATGCAGCAGCAGCAAGCAAGTAAGTTACAGGGGGGGTTGCGGCCGCACCCTTCACCACCTTCTAGATTCACCACATGTTTGTTAGCAAAGTTCTCGTGTAGTCCAATCTTAAGAGTTCATACATCCTCGAAAATCAAATATATGTTTGTCTTGTCTTCTTTTTCTATGGGAAATAATAATAATAAGAAGAAGCAGCATTTACATAATGCTGTTCATACACATTGTATCCCAAAGTGCTTTACAAGCAATACTAGACTGACAGTGAACTGACTGAACGTGTAGTGGCAGCCGTTTCATATATTAATATCCACACACAGCCTTGGACAATTGCATGAACTGGTGTTATGGGAAGATGAATGTTGGCCAGGACAACTAGATCAGGTGTGATCATAGTGCTGGCAGTCCCACATCTTATTTCTCACAGTAATCTGCTCATATTTCTCTTCTTCTGTCTTCCCCTTCCCTGAATATAGCAGCACCTTGCAAGAGTGGCCTTCTCAGTCCCCCTCTGGTATTCATTCTTCACTACTCCTCCTCACACCGAAAACTGGTGAGCTCATCACCCATATGCATCATGAATGCAAGTAGTACAGTCCCCGTTTTGTTTGACATATCAAATATAAACATGTATTTCCAGTAAGTCAGGCTGATAGTAGCAGTGAACAAGGGGAAAGCTGAGTGTTCCTATCCTTAGAAGATCTAGGCTACATTTGATTAGCAACCATTTATTTTATTTAATTTCGTTTTTGTTGACCGGGTGAGTACACCAGGCAAATTCTGTCCATTTTCAGGCACAACCCAGGGGAGAGGGATACAGATGAATGCCAACTGACCTTGAACCAGGTTAAGCTGTTGGTGGTATTTTTAGTGATGATGGGTGTGTGCATCATTATGCGCGTCATTCAATAGTGCCTAATCATAGGTAGCTTAGATCTTACATGGGTAGGATAGCCTATTTTTCCACTTGTGTCATGCTGCTATCAGTCTGGCTTACTGTACAATCACAAGTTTATTATTAATATGTAAAAATAACATGGGAGACTGTACTAACCACATTCATGATGTGAAAAGGTAGTGAGCTCACTAGTTTTTGATGTGGGGGAGCAGGTGAGAAGAATGAATGCCAGAGGGACTGAAGAGGCCATTCCAGAAGGGTACAACTATATTCAGGTTAGTTGAAGACAGGAAGGAGGAAGATGAGCAGATCACTGTGAGATCTGAAATATGGAGCTGCCAGCACTGTGATCACTACCTGACTGTGGATGAGAACAGCCAGCGATGACAAATACTCAGAGTGGCAGGGCTGCACCTAAACTGTTACTTGAATTCAGTGTATGGAGATTACCCTCGGGTGGGGGGAGGGGGGATGTTGAAACTTGTTAGGACAGTATTGAGGGAGTTGTGTATCGCTTATTCAAGATTTAGAAGGGCGGTATCCAGCCAACTCGCATTGTAGAGTAGAGCACAGCAAAGTACTGGAGAAGAATTGCTGGGCACTGTCCTGTGGAGTTCTGCAGATCACAGATAAAGGAGTAGTATGCCTGTCCTGCTAATAATATTGTTATCCACTGTAAGTGCAGCCCTTATGAGGGCATGAACAGCAGTTGTTCTGGTGTGTCATGATGCTTATTGACTGGTCCTCCAAGAAAACCTAGTTGTTGGTTAAGGAGGTGGGAAAAAAGACACAACAGGGGAACTGTACATACTACCTTTACTGTGTAGAAGGGTGGTGATCCACTCAGTGTTTACAGTGGGAGCAGAAGTCAAACATTGAGAAAGTGGACTAGAGAGTGATTTTGGAGGCATTTTTGTTAACAGTGCCAGCTGATGATGCATATCGGTATAGGTGTGCACAACTCTGAAGTACAAGATTACAATCTGAGGTGTGATAATTCTCTTCATGAGATCGTAAGAACATATGCGGCCCCAGGCAGTACTTGGGACAGGATATGGATGGTGGGGTGTTCAACAGAAGTCAGGCTAAGTGCCAGGGGTTAACGTGGAAAAATAATGCCTTATATGTGGATTAACAAGAGAGCATGAACTTTGGAATTGAAACCAGACCAGTACTTTGCTGTGTGACCCTGAGCAAGTCACTAAACTTCCTTGTGCTCCCAGGCCACACCTGTAAACAAGCTTTCAGCTTAGTGCGTCTCTCCTGGTTAACAAAAAACAAAAGTCAGGGCATCACAAAACCACTAGATCATCAGGTATTTTAAGTGTTGTACTGTACTGTTCTGCGGTTTGCCAAAGATAAAGTCAGCTGGGTTGCAAAACATTTTCAGCAAGTTAAAGTTAACAAAATGAACAAAATCATTGCCTAACATGTGCACTGCTCAAAAATAATAATCAATGAGTTAACACATGATCATTCTGGTGCTACAATTCACAACAAAGAGGGAAAGAAGAACTAGTTATCACTATAGCACTCTACATGGGTCTCTGTCTCTGGCTCCGATGATGTCATCATGACTCATCACTTAATACACTTGGCAGACATCTTAGGGAGAAACCAAGGCTGTTTTTTGAAAGTGAAAGGCTGATGTTTACATTTTTCAAAAGCTATGAGACTGCATTTATGTTATTTACATAAATGCAGTTTTAGCATAAATGTAAACAGCAGCCTTTACTTTACCTTGCTATGAAGCCAGATTTTGGAGTTTGCAGTTTAAAAAAACTGCTTGTTTAGGTACCCTTTAAATAAACATTTGATTCATAAAAGCTTAATCAACTGTACACAGTGAGATAAAGTGCAATTAGCAACAGTGGCAGCCTAACGTTTCGCACCTGAGGGCACTTCATAGCTTCTCAGTGTAGTTCTTTGCTCTTCAACCACTAGCCAGTCACATGACCTCTCCATGCTTCAGATCTCCCATGCATAATACAAGGCTAAAGCAAGATTCTACTGAAAATAGGTTGGGCTATTCTGGGTATATAAACTGAAAACAACTAGCTATGCTTTAGACCCCATAGTTGTACAAGTGCGGCCACCACCCCATGTAAGATATTAGACGTTATGTCTAAATTAAGTTGTTCTGGGGAACTATAGTTTAAAAACAATGCTTTTGCTGGCAGCTGGCCACCTTTATAACAACCAGAACATTCATCCATGGAGGTCATTTGAAGTTGAATTTCATACATCTTTCAAAAGAAAGGACAGGTCCCTTGAAACCTGTTGAATCAACACTGAGCAACTGAAGCATTTCTAGAAGGCAACTAACATTTTTGTTATTGTATTGCTTTTTAAAAGTCAGTACAGAAGCTGTGTGTAAACTTAATAAAGTGCAATGTTGTACAAAATATCTGCAAATAATCATGCCAGTCAGCACAATCCTGTAGTTAATGTGGGCAGTCACTTTACTGTAGTATGGAAGTATAGCCACATCTGTTTGGTGCTAACTGGATAAAGGCAAGGTAACTGGGAACTAACAGTTATCATAATACTGACATAGATCCCAGTGAAAATGGTAATCAGACACCATCTGGGATGCTGGGATTAAAGTATTAACACACATTGGCTGGCAGTTATCTCACAGATGTGTATAAGTGTGGACAGAAAGTCTGAGATCACACTGGAGGAAGAGATTACGATTTCATTTCAGGCATGGTGGCAACATGCATCAGGACATTTTCTAGTCCAGCAACTCAACCAACTAAGGCATTACTCTTAGAACCCACTGCAGTGCCCAGCCTGGTGGTGCTGAGGGTTGAAGCACTGGAACGCTACACCTCGCGATACACTGGTGACCCGGTTCGAACGAGCCGGAGGTCTTGGCGGTTGTTAGGGTGAGAGATGATTGAGTGTCCAGAAGACTGCTCTTCTCCCAGGGAGGAGGGATTTTGCCCTGCCTGTCACTCGCCCTCTCTGGTGGGGCTGGGGCGGTGATGCAGGCAGGGAGGCCAGCAGCCGGGAGGTGTGGCATGTGCCACCATATGCGTGCTAGGCCTTGTGCACCAGAGGAATACAGAAAAGTGGAAAATGATGGCTGGGGGCTCTATGAGATCCTATCCCCGTTCTGCCAGTCCACTGTCATGGCCTCCCCAGATTTGGATTGTGCTCCGGGGAAGGATGTAGCTTCCTTCCTGGTTCTGCCATGGGGGGCAATCCATGGGGAGGTCTTAGGGATGGTCAGGGTGGTCGGGGCGGTCGGGCTGATGGACAGTGGAAGTGAGATGGAGTTCCTGCCCTCCATTCTCCCAGGAGGATTAAGTATGTAAAGGAGGGAAAATAAAAATAGAACCCACTGCACTAAGAAACAGTGGTCATGTCCAAGTCTAGCATCTCAGCCTGCTAGAAGGCTACTCTTACAGCCTAGTGCTGTGAAAGACAGAGGTTCAGTTCCACACCTACCAACTCAACTACCTGTGGGCTATTTTTTTTAAAGACTACTGCAGTGACAGACCAGGGTTCAATTCCCAGCCCCATCAGTTAATCTGAAAGTTAGCTGTAGTTCATATTACTTATCATGATCTGCTAGGTGAGAGGGGGACATATCAAGGACACTGTAACCGGAGGATGGGGTGGGGGGGTTGGTTCCAAGCTACTTTACACCATCAAGCCACCACACTCATCACGGGAGCTGGTTTTCACAGCCTGTTAGCACCAGGGTGTGTGCCTATTGATATAACACTTTAATCGTACAGTTGAAATCTTAGGGCACGAACTGAGCTTCAAATACGAACAAGCAAGATGGTGGTGCCTCCGGAGGCTTGCAGTAAAACAGCACAAACGTCCCGATGTCAAAGCTTGATACAAACATTAGAAAACTGACCTGTCTGCTCTGCAGACTGATTTTCTACAATCCAGTGCTGCAGTTGTACCTGCACGCATAGGACTAAAAGGCACCATGCCCTCTTTATTTGTAGCATGGCCATGTGCCACTCCTGTGAATCAGTTTGGGGGATTTGCACTAACTGGAGCCCTTCTGCTCCTCACTTACATTCAGGCAGCATTGCTACATATAGAGAGAGAGGGCTGTGACATTTAATCCTAGGTGTGCAGCTACAAAACAGTTTAATTCCATGGCAGCACTCGTGGATTGCTGGAGGTCACTTACCTTGGACTTTCCTGCTTGCTATTCCAAAGCTCATCACCAAATGGCTGTATAAGGTATTCAAGTACATGTCATCACGTGGTGCAAAGTGATTGGCAGGTCCACTGGCTGGCAGAAATCTGCCAAACCGATTGGTTGAGCAGCAGTTTAATAAAAGATTTATTTATTTTTTTTGCAAACCAATTTAACATCACACTGTACAACTGTGAAAGCCCCTGCCCCCACTGCTTTTGACAGAGATTCACAAACTTTTACCGCTAGATGCCATTGCTTTGCACAGACTTACTTTTCTCAAATACAACACAGACAAGCCAATTTCATTTTTTGTAGCAAACTGACATCAGGAGTTCTGAAATACACATGCTGTTTTGCTATTAGCCTACTAAGTCACCACCGCCATCCTGTGTGCTCACATTCCAAGATGATCTTTTTGGCAAAAGATGGTTCAGTGGGACGATGGTCCATGAGGAGGCATGAATAAGAAAGAAAAATTGAGAAACAAAAATACAACATTCAAGTGCAGGAAGTATAACTAAGCTTTTGTTCACAAATTTTAGGGCTCTGGAGTAAATGGAATAATACATATTTCTTCAGCTGAACCGGTGCTGATGCAAGCTGTATTGTTTCCCATGATGCTTTGCTTTGCATTGGGCACTTTTAGTAATGGCACCTGCAAGTGTGCAGAAAGGTAAAAATACAGCAGAACACTCCTATCAAAACACTGCATAATAAGGACATCACAACATTAAGGACATTTCGTGTAGTCCTGACCGCAACTTCTTAAAGCAGCAGTACAACGAAAAATGTTTATTCCAAAAAGTTTGTTTCTGCTGCAGTTAATGCAAGTATCGGCATACCTGTCAAATCCAGTTCTCAGGGTATCTTTTTTGCTGCACACCGGGGCCCAGATATTCAAACTGTGCCATTTTGTGGCGCAAGCCCCTGCACCACTCAAAATAGTTGCGCTGGGGTGTGGCCAGGGCGATATTCAACGGAGTTGCACTATGGCGCAACTGCTTTGAATATCACCCCCTGGCTACCCCCCAGTGTGCATGGCGCAGTGGAACTACGACAGCGCAAGTGGTCAGAATGGAGCACTGAGATGCGGTGGCGCAAGTTCCATTGCGCCATGCACAGCATCTGCGATATTCAAAGGGTGACATGCAAATGGGGCCATAATTTATGCAAGGTGCACAGGGGGCCAGTTGCATCTGATTACAGCCCCATTTGCATGCCATTAGCATGCAGGTGCACCGATCCCCGACGACTTGCGCCTGGCTCCCTGCCAGGCAGCGGCCGTCGGGGACTGATGCACCCAGCAGCCTGATCACGGGATGTGCCATAAGGGACAGTGAAGGGCTCCAATCCCTGGTGGTCCAGTGGACCGCGATTAGCCCGATCGTGGGCATAACTGTATGTCTCCCCCCCACACCCCGAATAGCCCGATCACGGGCAGTAATATACCCCCCACCCCCCCCCGAGTAGCCTGGATCGCGGGCAGAGTGATTCCCCGGGTAGCCCAATCGCAGGCAGTAATGTACCCCCCCAGAGTTGCCGATCGCAGGCAGTATCGTGGCCCCCACCCCTTCAAGTGGCTCGATTATGGCAGTAATGTACCCCCACCCCGAGTAGCCGATCGTGAGCACCAGACCCCCCAAGTCCAATATCCTCGGTCCAGTGGACTGCGGTGTCGATCACGGTCGAGCATTCTCACCCCCAAGTCCAAGAACTCTGGTGATCTAGTGCCTCACCCACCTCCGGGCTCACCCGCTCCTCGTTAGCAAGCGGCAGTAGCATCCACCACCTCGCCGCCTGCTTCACCCATCGACAGCTTGAAGGCCCTATTGAGTTCAGAGCATGAGCTAATACGGCAGTTTGATAGTCATATTAAGTCAGTCCAGATATGTGAATAAATGAATTCATTCACATATCTGATTGATTTAGATGAGAGTATGTGCCGCCAGTTCGGCTCATGCTCTGAACCAATGGGCGTGCAGCCCTACCGAGCTGTCAGTCGGGCGGGTGGTGGGGCGGCAGGCGGTGGGTGCTGCCGCCTACCGCTGATGGGGAGGGAGCGGGGTGGTGGGGCTCCATGGGCAGGTGGGTGGGGGCCACCAGATCACCAGGGTTTTCAGACTTTGGGGGTGAGGAATACCACCCGCGATCAGGCTACTCACGGTCCACTGGACCACCAGGGATATTGAACTTTGGGGAGGTCTGATGCCCACGATTGGGCTACTCGGGGGTGGTGGGTACATTACTGCCCGCGATCAGGCTACTCAGGGTGGGGTACATTACTGCCCGCGATCGGGCTACTCGGGGTGGGGTGACATTGCTGCCCGCGATCCGCAACTCGGGGTGGGGGGTACTTCTGCCCGCGATCGGGCATGGGGGCGCCATCAGGTGCGGCAGGAACAGGTTGAGGGCTACCCCAGGTGGCAGCTGCTGTGTTGCACCCTGCAATGCGGCAGCTCACCTGTGGTGGCCTCGACTTTCCTTTTTTTTTTTTGGTTTCATCTTTGCAGGTATGCAGGTAGGTTATGCCTGTATAACTCTGCATGGCCCGCTGAATATCGGGCTGTGCAGTTTATGCATGGGCACGCACCTCACCTGTGCTCAGACATTACTGATGTGCCCCAGCGTATCGGGATTTGTGCAGGCGCACTTTCCCTTTAAATATCGCACTAGGAGCAAGATCAGTGGGTTGTGCATGATACAACACTGTTGTGCCACGCGCAACCCTTTTGAATATCTGTGCCGAAGAGTTGTTTTTTTTTATTATTTTCTTAATCCTAACCCTTGCCAGGTCTACAATGCTATTTCAAAAGCAAACAGGTCAGCCATTTTTTTTGCTTGAGAAAAACTAAATTGAAACATTTATGAAAGATACCAATTTTAGTGGAACTTGGAAATGTTACTATACAATATGAAGATACCTGGAAATCTTTTATAGGAAGAAAACGTAGGGTAAAAATGTTTGCACAATTTTGTTGCACTGTGAAACCTGTGCATTAAGGCCAGATTATTTGGTTCCAAGGGGTCCTTAAAGGGACACCTTCAACCCCCTTAGGCCTCTAAGTGTCTTACTTCACAAAACACATTATGATTGATCACATTCTGTAAAGACTGCTGATGCAGCAGTAGTTTGATTCTGATTCTTTTTTTTTTTTTATCTTAAAGGTAAAAAGTAGCCGCCCACCATACTAGTGTTACCACACAAAAATATGTTTGTTTACAGTCCTTGATCTACTGCTGCATCTTTCCTAGACTTGCAAACACCAACACAGCCTAGCAACTCATGATGCAGTGGGAGACGTGGAAACTATTGTTACATGACAGGCTGCTGTTCAGGAAGTATGTAATAAGAGTTGAACAGGGATTTGAAACATAACAAGGCTGGGTATAATTACCCATTAGCATGCAGTTCAGTTCTGATAAGAAGGGAAATAAAGCAAATGCAGTAGTACCCACTGACATTGCCAGCTATTTCCAGATATTTTGTGAAATTTCTAGAGTTTCTCTCTGCTGCCCCTACTGTGGAAATGCAGAAAGCAGGAGATTTCTCTAGAAATATCACAGAAATTTCGGGGAAATAGCTGGCAATGTCTGTGGCTACTACTGTAGCAATATCAATGAATTTATCAATGAATTTAACAGAAAGTAAGCAATCATAAACTGTGGGGTTTCAAGCAGAAAGTGCAGTAAGAATTTACCTTAATAGTAGATCTTCAAGAGAAGTTCTTGCAGCAGGCCACAGCGGTAGGACTAAGCTGTCAGGTGCCTGGACCACACGGAAAACTTCTAGCTAGCAGTCGACCACAGGGGACTGCCCACCACCAACGTCAGTTAGCTGATATAAGCCTAGCCTATAAATATGGGCAGTCTCCCACACCTACCTTAGTTCTCCCACTGGAGGTCCCGTATGGGTAGCTAATTGAGAACCAAGGAGGTTTCCCAAGAGCCAAAAGAAATGCAGAAATAAGTGTGACAGAAAGAGAGCAGCAGGGGGAAGGAGGGAGGGAAAGCAGGGCCTGCTGCAAGAGCATCTCTCAAAGATCTACTGTTACGGTAAGTTCTTACTTAATTGTACTGCCTTACTTTGAGGAAGGTTCTTGCAGCAGGCTGGGTTGGCTTGATGGCACTAAGGGTTGAGGCACTGGATGCCACACCTCATGCCACGCCAGCGACCCTGGCTTGAGAATGAGCCAGAGTCATCAGAGGCCAGTGGGAGGGGAAGGAGAGGATGTTAGATGCTGCTGGCTGGCAACGCTCCACCTCGGGAGGAGGAATCTAGCTCTCTCAGAGCTTGGTTGCCCTCTGGTGGAGACCGGAAGGACTGTGCCACTCATGAGGCGCTCCAACATAGGTCGACGGGGAGGGTTGAGGGGACCCAGTCCGGATCTGCAGTGTGCATGTGTGCCTCCACATGCTTATGTCACCACTTCCGGGGGTTCCAGGGTAGTAAGGGAAGAAAACGGAGGAAATCGTGGGGGCCGATGTGGATGATTCCCCCGGACTGACTCTGGGTCTCTGCCAGGGTGCGCATGGTGCTAGAAGCCCTCGAAAGACCCCGAGTTCAGTAGGCTCGGTGGACGTAGATTTTGACCTGTCACAGGAGGATAAAAATAGTTAACAAAAACAAAAAAAGCAGTACTGGGTATCACCAGGAGAACAACAATGGGAGGAGGACAGGTCAGCAACCAGTAGCTCAGGAGAGAGAGCCCTGAAGAACTGATTGGCCAAAATTGGCTCTGCGCCTACAGATGATGTCTAAATCATATTGCTTTGTGAAGCTGTGAACAGAACTCCAAGTGGCAGCTGCACAGATGTCCGCAGCAAACACATTTCTGAAGCAAGTCATAGAGGCAGCCATACCTGTGATGGGATGGGCCTTGACCACTCCCAGAAGGGACCTCAATCAATCAATCAATCAAAATCTTTATTTAATCAGGCGAACATCATTGATCAAGCCTCTCCTATTGGACCTGTTGTACTTGCAGTAGCAATAAACAATGCAATTCACTAACCACTTAGACAAACATTGTTTGGAAACAGGCACACCCTCTCTCCTGGGGACAAATGAAACAAAACTGGTCAGGTTTTCTGAAAGGCCTTGTGTGGTTCATGTAGTAGTGCAAAATCCTATGTACATCCAAAGTATGGAGCAAGGCCTTTCCCCAATTAGGATACTCAGGAAAATAAACTGGATTGGATAGATTGATTCAAAGTAAACTCTGACAACACCTTAGGTAAAAATTTAGGATTAATACACAAAGACCATCTTTGTGGAAAATCAAATAAGGTTCCTTACACATAAAAACCTGTAGATCAGAAATCCTTTGAGCAGAAGTAACAGCAACTAAAAAGAACGCTTTCCACAACAGAAAGTGCAGCTCGCAACTCGGGTCTAGTTCAAAGGGAGGTAAAGTGAGTTTCTCCAACGTAAAGTTGAGGTCCCATGGAGGGACCAAGTCCCAAATGGGTGGTTTCAAATGCAAAATGCCCCACAGAAATGTACGGAACACTTTGAGTTGGGCAACACCTTTGCCCTCAATAGGTGCTTAGTACACAGAGATGGCGGAAAGGTGTACTTTGAGTGAGGAGTACCCCAAACCTGAATCCAAAAAGGAAAGAAGGTACTCCAACACCTGATTCACTGGGCATGTGAAAGGATGCAAATGGCGAGCAGCAGTCCAAAGGGTGAAACACTTCACTTCATAGCGTATGTGTCTCTGGTGGAGGGTTTCCTCACAGTCACCAGGATGACTACGATCCTAGAGGACACCCCAAAGTGGGCGACATCTAGGTCCACAGGAGTAATGCATGGAGATGCAGGAACTATAGGTCTGGATGGGCGAGGGTGCCCTGGTCCTGGGAGAGCAAGCCAGTGCACAGAGATAAGGCACCAGAGGTTCCGCCACCAGCTGTTTTTAACAGGGGGAACCAAATCAGACGTGGCCAGAAGGGAGCTATGAGAATCATCTCCACCCTTTCCAACTGGAGGAAAGGCATACAGAAACCTTCCCTTCCAAGACAGACAATGCGTCTTGTCAGAAAACTCCAGGCCCAAGATCAAGCAAGCAGAAAAGCAGCAGTTTTGCATTGAGTGGGGACACAAAGAGATCCAGCTCTGGATGGCCCCACCTGTCGAGGAGACCTTTGACCACTGAGACTAGAAGCTCCCACTTATGAGCCCAAGACTTGGAGTGACTGAGACTGTCGGCCAAGACATTTTGAACACCTGGCACATGTACGGCCAAGAGCTCCACATCGTGTTCAATGGCCCAATACCAGACTCTCATTGCCTCCCAACACAGGGGGTAAGAATGGGTCCCCCCCCCCCGCTTGTTGATGTAATACACCACACACATGTCCATCTGTACCAGCAGTGAGCCGGGGAGGAAATGAGTCTGAAAAGCCAGCACAGCATAAAGGACCACCAGCATCTCCAGGGCAGTGATACGGAGACCCTGTTCTATGATCGTCCAGGTACCCTTGGTCTGGTGATTGTTCAAATGAGCACCCAAGCCCAGGCTGGATGCGTCTATCGTGAGAATCTGATGAGCAGTCGAGGGCTAAAAGGAGATCCCCCCAAAGGTGGTTGGCCAGATCCAGCCACCACAACAGAGGTCTCCGGACTGGCTCATAGACCAAGACCAACTGATCCAGGTTGTCTGTCTGTTAGTCCCACTGAACCCTCAAGGTAACTGAGGAGCCTGCATATGCAGATGGGCCAGCGGAACCATGTCAACAGTTGCTGCCACATGGCCCAGAAGGCGCAGAAACTCTCTGTCTAGAACCTGACGGCTGGAGGAAACCAGACGAGCCTGCTCCATCAGTCACTTCGCCCTATCCTTGGACAAAAAGGTCTTGCCCTGGCTGGTGTCCAGGATTGCCCCATTGTATTGAAGGTGCTGGCAAGGGGAGAGGCAGGACTTCGGAAGATTGACAGTGACCCCCAAGGCCTGAAAAAAGTGGAATGTGTATTCCAGGGTCTGAACCAGGTGATCCCTGGAGGGGGCTGCTAGCTGCCAATCATCCAGGTAGAGGAATACATAGAAGCCCTGCCTCTTCAAGGCAGCCTCCACTACCACCACACATTTGGTAAGCACCCAGGGGACTGAAGAAAGACCAAAAGGGAGGGCCCAGAATTGAAAATGGACTCCCTGAAAGAGGAAGCAGAGGAAGTGATGATGGGCAGGAAAGATCTGGATGTGCAGGTAAGCATCCTGCATGTTCAGAGAGCAGAGACAGTCCCCCTGGTACAAGAGAGGTAACAGCCCCTGGAGAATGACCATCCAGAAGCACTTGTGCCCAATGTATGGATTCAGATGGCTCAGGTCTAGGATGGGTAGAAGATCCCTGGTCTTTTGGGGGATGAAGAAGAAGTGAGAACAAAAACCCCTTCCCCATTGAGCCAGAGGAGTGGGGTGTATGGCTCATTTTTTTTGAATAATAGCCTGAATTTCTTCCCAACCCAGAGAAAGGTGGGAGGGAGGGTAAGTGGGAGTGTATCAGAGAATTTCCTGGAAGCCACTCTAGAAACTGCAGAGTGTGACTGTGCTTAATGATCTGAAGCATCCAGTTGTCCATGGTCACCCCCTCCACCCTTCTAGGTGGAGGAAGACCCAACCTCCAAATGCCTCCCTTGGATCCTCGGCCGGAGAGAAGGGTCAAGGAGTCAAGAGGTGGGGACGGGCGCAAGCAGGTGGGCTGTGAGGGCTCTGGCGGCGGTGGCAGCAGGGGCTGCTGTGGCCTTACGCTTGTGCTGACCCTTGGCAGGCTGGTTCTGAGATTACTTACATGAGGGCATGCAAAGGGACTGACATTGGTCGGCTCTAGGCGGTGTGTGATAGAGCAAATGGATCGACTTGAAGGCCTGCCCTGACTCCTGCAGGGTGGAAATTATATCCTGGACGTCTCCTCTGAAAAGGACCGAACCTCAGAAGAGGGCATCCAAAATGCTGGCTTGTATGTCCAAGGTGAAGCTGGATACCTGGAGCCAAGAATGGAGGCCAGAGACAGACCTCAGCAGCTGCCTCATGCCCAGCGGCATCCACAGCATCATAAGCAACCCAGAGGGCATGACTGCTAACGTCTGAGCCCGATTTCATGAGTTGGGCGAGCTGCGTCTTGGTGGGGTCCTCTGGCAAGTTCTGCACCAGATCCCTGGCTTGGTCCCAAAGAACATTTTGATACTGGACAATGTGGGCCAGATAATTCAGGGCCCGGACAGCCAGGGTAGCAGAGGTGAATACACTTTTGCCTATGTGATCCAGCTGCTTGGATGCCTGGTCCGGGGAAAGGGTACTAAGGTGCTTGGGCTTCTTTGTACGGTCATGCACCACATTAATCACCACAGAATCTGCCTTAAGGTGGCCCCCTAAAAAGGGTTTGCCAGCTGAGGTGTGGTAAAGATGGTCTGCCTTCTTAGGCAGGGGAGGGATGGATGATGGGTGGTTGTATGCAGCCCTAGTGACATCCTCATAGAAGTCAATCAAAGGGGCACCACCACGGGGAAGGAATCTCACTGCCAGAGGTAAAATGGCCATGCGGTGCCTCTCCGGGTCCTGCTCTGCTGTCTCCCAGCCCATAATGGACTGGATGTGGTGTACGGCACCCATGAAGGATGGATCGTCAGGGGGAGACATTGGTACCTCCTTGGGAGGGTCATCCCCATCCGAGGACTCCCCTGGTGAGGAGGAAGACCCTAAAGAACTGGATTCATCTTCAGAAGACTCACCATCTGGGACAGACATCAGAGGCCTGCACTCATCCCTACGAGAGCCTAAGCCGACATCAGATCGAGCCCCAGAGGGCCCTGATATGCAGGTTTCTCTTGGTACAGCGCTGTCCAGGTTCTGGGGCTGGGGGTCTCGGGAAGTATGGAGGGGAGACTCTGGAGGCGGCCCTTCAGGGGCGGGGTCTGCCTCTGGATGAAGGACCACCACACTGAGAAAAGGGCATTATAATCCACCAGGGGTGGTACACGGTACACTTGTAGAAAAGGATGAGGGCACTAGGTAAAGGTATGATCTCAGAGGAGCCGGAGTAGGGTACCCTGATGACGTGCTGTGCACGAAACCGGTTGGGAATTATCTAGTTGTGCAACCTGTTTTATGTGAGGCTTGGTGTTTATTTGTTATATTAAACTTATGCCTGCATTAACGCCAATTACAGAGTGCTGAGTTTTGCCTTTGTCAAATACCCAGGTGTAAGGCCACTTGGCACCAGCTGAGGATCCAGCGTCAGACCAACAGGTGTCTGCTGTGGTGCAGGTTGTGGCAGGGGTGATGATGGGGTTGGGCCCATAGGCTGGGACTGTGGCAGCATTGGTGGCGACCCAGCAGATGTCGGCCTGGAGCATCCGGGGGAAGGATCTGCCAGTGCCAACCTAGCCAGAGAAGCAGGTGCCTGGGGGGAAGGAGACCCCTGAGGCAGAGACAATGCCAGAGAGGAGGAGATGGAGGTAGCCTGCTGTGAGCATTGCCTTAAAAGACTGACGTCGGTCCCAGAAGTGGGAACTGATAAAGGCAGCACTGTGGCTGGGGGTTATGGTTACAGAATTGATGCCCAAGGAACCAACACCAGCCAAGCCATCTGGCTGAGAGCCTGTGGAAGATTTGGGCCTGCGCATCAGGTGCTGGAGAGCAGGAGACAAAGTCTCCTGTTCCGAAGAGCCGGCCAAGATAGAAAAAAAGGCAGGTGATGAAGCCACCAGGAGCTCGGAGAAAGAGAACTGATGAGGCTGGGGGACCAACCTCTCCCCCTGCAGGAGGATGACCCCATCGCAGGTGACAGTTTGTGGGGTGACCGCAAACGGGAAGCTGACGGGTCCCGGTGTTTGTCCCAGTGCTTGTGCTACCCGGATTTCTCTTTTTGAGAAGATGCGGAGGCCCCAGAGGATAGTGCTGGTGAGGCTGAACAGCTCCTGGCCTGCAGCTCCTTCTCCATCACAACAAACTTCTGCTTCAAAGGTGGCTCTCCAGAGTTTTTAGATGACATCTCTGAGTGGCCGGGTTGAATTTTTGGCAAAAGTGTCAGGCTTCAGTGTCGTGGTTGGGGCCTAGGCAGATGAGTAACAGAGAGTGGTCTTCCTTCCTTCTCAGGGATCTGTTTGCCACAGGCACACTTTGAGGTGTGGTTGGAAAGACAAGGCTGGTGGAGAAGACATACACTCATTGAGGAAAACACCAACTCATCTGCCCACTGCCCCCATGCTCAGGCTTACCCCACTGGGCAGGGCCACCGAGGGGGCTTCCCACTCCCAAAGGACAGAGTGGGCAAGCCCCGGATTACCCCCAGGGTCAGGGCCACAAGAGCGGGACCCCCCCTGTTAAGCATCAGTGGCAGTGGGTGGCAGAGCAAAATGAGCCATCATGCTGGAGCCGGCATTTTCCTGTTTTTTTGGAGGGTGGGGGCGTGCAATGACGTCCTGTGTCCACCCCACCCCCAGGTTTTGCTGGGTGCTGGTAGATGCGTGACCCCTGGCCTCCACCAGGGGTCCAGCGAGCACCAGGCACACACCCCATCCTCCCCCAACAGTCCTCGGGATGCTCTATCCTACTCCCCCCCCCCCGACTGGCCCTCCAGCGACCTGGGTCCATTCCCGAACCCGTGGAAATCCAACCACTGCGCTGATGGGCTAGGTAGGCTATAGACATTGCTAATAAACTATTACAAAAAGAAAAAAACATGTATGGGACCAGATAACATTACAGGACATTTTTTATGCTTACTGACTACTTAGTAGTTCCCTTAAAATTAGTATTTGAATCATGCCTCTTAAAGGGTTTTGTTCCAAAAGAATAGAAAACTGCAAATGTTATTCCTATTTATAAAAAGGGTATTAAATCAGACTGGGATAATTATCGACCTATTAGCCTTACTTCACCGTTTTGTAAAATATTTGAAAACTTGGTTAGAGATGATCTAACTCCCATTCTAAATAATTCAGACACAGAACAGCATGGTTTCAGTAAAGGTAGAAGCTGCTTGACTAACAATGAGTTTTTATGAAAATATCAATCTGTTAGTGGATATTAGAATGCTATGTGATGTTATCTTTTTAGATTTCAGTAAGTCCTTTGAAGTGATGCCACATTGAGCCTCAAAAATGAAGTTACAGAATTAAAAAAATATATGTACATATATATCATAACGTGAATCAGTAACTGGCTTTCAAATCGTACACAGCTGGTCATTATCAATGGTCATTTATCAAATGTGGGCTATGTCATTAGTGGGGTGCCTCAGCACTCAGTGCTCGGTCCATGCTTGTTTCAGGCCTTCGTATCCGATTTAACATCTAACTGTCTATCCACAGCCATTAAGTATGCAGATGACATTAAAACTGGAGGACCTTGTGCAAATGTTAATGACTTTGCCATTATTCAGCGAGATCTGGATAACATTTTTGCATGGGTTACTAAATGGGGCATGAACTTAAACAATAACAAATGTAAGGTCATGCACCTTGGTCCCAAGAATCCCATGAGAACAGATGTGTTGGGAAATTACCCCCTTGTGGAAACAACCGATGAAAGAGATCTGGGTATAAGAATTTCTAACAATATGCAGGGTTTTAAATAATTGATTAGCAGTTTTTTTCTTGGAACTATATTAATTGTACAGAAAGTATTTATATAGATATTCTAGAAGTGCTGTGTTTGTTAAACACAGTGAGGCAAGAGCTATGCATTTTCACAAAGATTTAGCACTTTTATGAGCAAAACGCTAATCAATTTTTAGAGTTAAATAAATCCCTGATATGGATTTTGCCCATCACATTAATGAATCGGTAAACAAAACTAAAAGTTATTTGGTCCATTAAACAAAATATTTCAACTAGAGATCCTAAGGTAATGATGCCACTGTTTAGAGTCTATGCCAGGCCACACCTTGAGTATGTGTCTCAGCTCTGGTGCCCTTATAAGAAAACAATATCAATCAGTTAGACCCTGGTCTGTATGGCCTCTATTGCTGTAACTGATCCTGGTCTGTATGGCCTCTATTGCTGTAACTGATCCTGGTCTGTATGCCCTCTATTGCTGTAACTGATCCTGCTCTGTATGCCCCCTATTGCTGTAACTGATCCTGGTCTGTATGCCCTCTATTGCTGTAACTGATCCTGCTCTGTATGCCCCCTATTGCTGTAACTGATCCTGCTCTGTATGCCCTCTATTGCTGTAACTGATCCTGCTCTGTATGCCCTCTATTGCTGTAACATCGCGCTGAAGTGGACTGAACTGCTGCTGAGTGAGTGGAAACGCTGTGTTTAAACTGCTGACTTTGAACTTGTGCAAGAACTGCTGTTTGAATATCTCTAGCAGAACGGCTCTGTGCTTCCCTGCCTAATTACCCTTTTTAGTTTAACTGTCCTCAGATGACCTGGGGGCTCAGGGGCAGGCCAGTGGCTGAGTGCTCCAATCAGGGTAAATATATTGAGCTGCTCGCAAGCGCCACTGGGCAGAGAAAATTATTCATTACACAAGAAGTTAAGGTAACATTTGTTTTAGTAGTATTGGTGTTTAGTTTTCCTTATAAAGTGATAAATAGGGCAGATACAAAGGTTACTGACATTTTAAAACTATAAATTGATACTAAACCTTGTATAATTAAGTGTTGGAAACATTTGTAATAATGAAAATGCAAAAGTGTTTAATAATGGTGGGTTGTGTACTGGGGTTGATGCTTTTGGATTCAAGTGTTTGGATCCTGGCAAATAAAGCTGTGGGTAAATGTGAACAAGGTAGACTCGATGATAGTTTTATATATTCGAACCTGCTCTGCAAATTTAGACATAATATGCTGCTAAAATTAGAAGTGGTAGGGTTGTTGAACAAAAAGTCACAGTATAAAATAGGTGATTATATTGTACCAATCCCTAATCTATGCCCTGATATTGTGTTGTCTTTTTGTATCGGGTTATTGCTAACTCTATCTGGGGATAAGAAGTAAACCCAGGTCCCAATCTGTATGGTGATCACTTAATTTGGGGGAAGGGGGGCTTAAGAGTGGCACATTTGAATATTCATAGCTTATTTCCCAAAAAACAAGAGAGAGAGGCTTGGGTCTTAAAATATGAACCTGATGTCTTGAGTTTAACTGAAACTTGGTTAAAACCCTCATTAACCAATGGTGTTTTGGCTTTAGATGGTTATAAAATAATAAGAAAAGATAGGGAAGGTAAAAAAAAAAACAGGGAGGTATACTTATTTATTACAAACAAGAATTAACTGTGTCTAAATTGGAGCTAAAGGCTGATTCCCTTCAGAGTGTGAATGGTTACTGATTGAGATAAAACAAGGGGATAATTATAAATTTAAACATTGCACTATTTATAATCCATCTAAATTTGCATGTAAAGGTCTTGAAAAGGTTTTACAATTTGTTTCAAATTACCAATTTAGTGGTGACTTTTTAGTGTTAGGAGATTTTAATATTCATTGGGACTCTAGTGATGCTTCTAATATGGAATCCTTGTTGATGAATGCAGGTTTATTGTCAGTTAGTACAAACATTTACACGTATGAACCTGAAGACAAATAATCATACAATTTTGGATTGGATTTTGACTAATAATCATACTAAAATTATTAAGATTGGAATCTTACCAGATGTTATCAGTGACCATCGGGCAATATATTATACCTGTAAATCAAAGGAAATAAAGGCCCCCTCCTCGTTTGATTACCTATAGAAAGTATCCTGAAGATTTAGATGATGGATTAAAGTCTGATTTAAGAGAAGTTGATTGGTCCTACTTGGATGTAATACCTTGCATAGAGTGAGCAGTTGATTATTTTACAACATAAATTTTGGAGTTACAAAATAAATTCTGTCCAATACTAACAAGGAGAGTAAGGGGGTCAGTAAATAAATGCATTATCCCGGAGTTGTTCAAATTGATGAAACAAAGGGATCAAGCATGAAAATAATTTTGCTTGAATAAAAAGATTAGTGATTTTCAAAACTATCAGAAATTAAGAAACGAATGCAAGATAAAATTAAGGTTATGTAAATCTGATTATTACACAAAACAACAAGATTCAAATCTGTCAAATCCAAAAAAATGTTGGTCTTCAATCAAATCCTTAGTGTCTCCTCCCATAAATGAACAACCGAGTGAGTTCCTATTTGAAGGAGTTACAATAAAAGACCCACAAGAAATAAGCACAGCCTTTTTACAAAAATTTTTGGAGATGGGTAAAAATAGTGTAGATAACGAAGATCAGGACTTAAAGAACTCATTTATAACATCTCAAAATGATTTAATATTTCATTTTAAAGAAATAGAGCCCAATCAGGTTCTGAAGATTTTGAAGAAAATTCCCTTAAAAAATATTGGAATTGACGATATTCAGCCAAAGTTTTTGAAGTTAATATCTTCATATATTTACATACCTTTGACAAAGATATTCAATTTGTTCTTAGAAATAGGGATCTTTCCACAACAATGGAAAAAACTATAATAATAATACCAGTTTTAAAGGGGTGAAACAGTAAAGATTTGGGGAATCACCACCCTATTTCTCTTCTCCATCCTTTAGGTAAAATTTTAGAAAAGATAACTAAGGTACAAATTAGTAATTACTTACAACTGACTGGGCTTTGGGCTCCTGAGCAGCATGGCTTTAGGAAATTTCATAGTACAGGAACTGCCTTGGCCAGGTTCACAAATCACATCAGTGAGGCTATGGAGAGGAGTGAGCTCACTGGTGGTGTTTCTGTGGACCTGTCCAAGGCATTTGACCTTGTTGATCATTGCCTGCTGCTCAGGGTCCTAGCTGCCAATGGATTATCCAGATTATCACTAGAATGGGTGAAGAGTTATTTATCTGGAAGGGAACTACAAGTTCTTTATGAAGGTTCAGTGTCAGAGAGTAGAATTTTAGAAAAGGGTGTACCTCAAGGGTCAATCTTGGGACCCCTACTGTTTTCCATATTTGTGGATATTATACCAAGTAAAATTCTTAAGGCAAAGACAATCTTGTATGCTGATGATACAATATTATATAATAGCTCTAATTCATTAGATAAAATTGCCCAAGATTTGACTGAAGATTTTCAGAGTTTAGAAAATTGTCTGTTGGATTTAAAATTATTATTGAATATTTCAAAAACTAAGAGTATGTTTGCTTCTAAAGAAAAATTAGGGAAACTGAACATTTCCAGTAGAAATTGAACTAATTTGGAGCAGGTGCAATGTTTTAGATATTTGGGAATTGATTTGGACTCAAGCGTGACATTTTCAAATCATATATTGACTAACAAAATCAGTAAATCACAAACTAGGGGTTTTATTCAGATTACAGAATGTGTTAACCTTACAGGATAGGAAACATATAGCCTAAAGTATATTGTTATCACAACTGAACTATAACTCATTTTTGTTTACAACTTTGTCTAAACATGTGTTAAATAATTTAACAATGACATTTCATTGTATTTGTAGATTTGTTTATAGATTGCCTTATAGTACACATCATTTTACTTTATATCAAGATTCAGGGTTTCTACCACCAAATTTAAGCTCCATTTAATCTCTTTGTTGTAAAACGGATAATGTATTGAGACAAAAAAAAAATCTCTCACCCTTGTATTCTCTGATATCTGTAAGGGAAGTTCCGAGAAGTTTGAGATCAAATTCTCTCACTTGTTTAAATGTGAAAATCACAAACTAAAATGGATGCTCAAGCCTTTTCTATCCAAGCACCAAAATATTGGAATGATCTACCAACTGAATTTAGAATTCTGAGTAGTCATAATTTATTCAAAAAGAAACTGGAGCATCATTTGTTGAGTAGCTTGCAATGTCACTGCTATTTTAAATAATTATATTGTATGTCTTGTTCAATATGTCATATATATTTGTATCTCTGTATTAAGTAAAAGTCATCTTTTTGAATAACATCTTATGACTGTTTTACAGTCTCGGGTCACATATGAAAAAGGGCCTTGGCTCATATGTTTACCCAGTTAACAAAATAAATAAATAAAAACTAAAGTTACAGAAAGTCCAGCGTAAATTTGCTAAACATATGAAAAGAATGTACAAACTCCCCTATAAAACAAGATTATCTAGTCTTAATCTGTTATCCTTAGAGACTCACCGGCTGTGAGGTGACTTATTTCTTTATGATATTGTTCAGCACCCTGTCCTAATGATTGATTTTGGATTACAGTTTAAGGCAATTTTTATAATACTAGAGGTCACCCACTTCAACTGACTGGAAAAAACTTTAATTATATAAGGAGAAAACAGTTCTTCACCTTAAAGGTAATCAAACCTTGGAATAAATTGTCACTTTACATTACTATTGGTAAAGACAGGGCAGTATTTAAAGTAAGACTGGATGCATATTTATTATCAGATATTTCTCTGACATATTATTGACCTTGGACTAGTATGAGAGCACCAACAGGCCTATAGGCTCTATTGCTCTCTCAAAACCTTAGTATGAACCTTTGTTGCAAGGCAGTTTGGGTATTCCTACTTAAATAATAATCTAAAAGAACATTGATCAAAATCAGAAAAAATAAATTAAAATGGCTTTCAAGTTTGAGTTTCTTTATATCTGCTAACTGTAAATATAAACCAGGAGAAATACAAGCATGTTTTGCCTTATGTGTAGTTTTAGCTGAGTGTGCATGTCCACCTTTCATTATTACCTAGGAGAATAGCAAAGGCCACCAATTTCCAGAAGAAGAACAGATGAGCCTTCGAATTCAGAGTGGGAGGGAAAAGTTATTAAAAGAGAACACGGATGCCCATTGCTGCACCAGGATTGGGTTACTGCAGTTTAATATTTGTGATAAGAAGACTACATACTGTTAAATGATCTGCTGTTCCATTTTCAGTGTAGCAGAATGGTTGCATGAAGGCAATCAAAGGGTTAACTAAGACTTAATCCCCTTGAAGGCATGCTGTTTAACCACAGTTTATCTGCTGCAGAATGTCCGCAGAATCAGCAGTTATTTTGCCGCAGAAAGTCCTACCGCCGAATGTAGGTCCACTTTACTGCAGTAAACATGGGGCCCTGCACACCAGTGTTCCAAACTGTGGAGGGTGGACATAAAACAGCCTCAGGTTTGTGTTCTCTCTGGAAGCAACAGGTCCACCAGAGGTGCACACCACAGGGAGAACAGATGGTTTGCCACCTCCTGATTCAGGGGCCATTCCAAGTCTCTGCCAGCTGTCTGTTCCGGTGACATGAATTGCTAGGAGATTTGCACCCAGGCTGCACTCAAGAGTGCAGATGTGATGGGTCTCCCGAAACAACGGAAGGGAGTGCATGCTGCCCTGCCTGTTCAGGTAGAACACGGTCACTGTGGTGTCCATCTGGGCTTGCATGACCTCACTCTGAACTACAGGAGTAAATTCTGTCACAGCTAGCTGCACTGCATGCAGCTCCAGGAGGCTAATGACAGGTCTCCCTAGGCGACTAGAACCCCTGGGCTCTGTGGTCCCCACTTCACCACAGATGCTTTCATCATGAGAGTGACAGTCGGCTCTGAGCAGACAGCACTCCTTCCTCCAGATGTTCTGGAGTCAACCACCACTGGATAGTTCCCCACGTCAGCTGGGTCACTGCGACCTGCTGGTCCAAGTGTCCTAGATCTTGGGACCACCGATGGCCCAACTCCCACTGCAGGTGCCACATCTGCTCGCGGGCCCACTGGATAATGCTGGGGTAAGACACCATGTACCCCAGCAGCATCAGGAAGTCCCAAGCAGTGCACAAGTGCCCAACCTGAAATTACTGGGCAAAGAAGGTAAGATCCAGTGCACATTCCACAGGGAGAAAAGTCTTGGCCTGCAAAGAATCTAGGACTGCCCCAGCAAAGTGAATCACCTGCAAGAGGATCAGTTCAGACTTGGAACAGGTTGACCAACAGGCCCCAAGTCTCTGCACATCTGGAGGGCCAGATCCCTGGACTGCTCCACTGCCTCCTTGGACAGCTCAGCAATCA
Source organism: Neoceratodus forsteri (assembly GCA_016271365.2). Lineage (NCBI taxonomy): Eukaryota > Metazoa > Chordata > Ceratodontiformes > Ceratodontidae > Neoceratodus > Neoceratodus forsteri. The sequence goes on from JADMNL010000042.1 coordinate 9,518,509, forward strand.
GCCAGTCCAGGTAGGGGTACTCTCTGATGCCCTTGTGCCACTGGAAAGCTGCTACCACTGCCATGCACTTGGTGAAGATCCTGAGCACAGACAAGTGGCTGAAGGGCATGACAAAGAACTGATACAGAACCCCTTCTGAACAGATCTGAAGGTACTGACAGTGGGGTGGAGGAATGTGCCCTGGAGATCTAGGTAGCAGAACCACATGCCCTACTCTAGGGATGGTATGATTCCAGGTTCCCATCTGGAGCTTGCACTTCATGTACTGACTGGGATCGTGCAGATCCAGTATGGGGCACCCCATACGTTTCAGGACCAAGAAGTACCTGGATATATATACCCCTGACTTGCAAGCATGTCTGGGACACAGGCTATAGCCCCTTTTGCAAGGAGCCAAGTGACATCCTCCCTGAGGGTGGACAGGATGTCCTGCAACACCAAGGACTCCCCTGGCACATGGGATCAGTAAGGTGAGACAGCCTGGAAATCTAGAGGAAGCTCTATGCCTACCTCCTCAAGAATATACTAGTCCATAATGATGGACCAGTGTGGCCAGAATGTGGAAAAGCTGACCCCCCCATAAGGAGTTGGGTCAGAGATTGGACAGGCAGAAAGTTCTGAGGCCGAAGGGGCTCCACTTTCTCTGCTCCACCTCTCTTTGGCACCAGCCACAGAACTTGGCCTTACGGCACCCATCGTGGTATTGCTCCTGCTGGGGCTGTTGTGGTTGAAACGATCAAAACTGAATGGCCTTCTTTTCTGGTTTCTGGGCCACAGAGTCCAGGGTGGCACTGGACTTCTCAATCCTGGTGAGATGTCCTTCCACCTCAGGGCTAAAGAGGTTGGTGCCCAGGAACAGGACATTGGCCAACTTGTGCCTTCGTCCACTGTCATGGCAGAGTCTCAGTCAGGCCCTGTTACGCACCATGGCACAGACATTGCCTACGTCTAAGGCCATCTGTAGCAGGTGTATAGTCAGCACTTGACCCTGGTCATTTCACCAACAGCTGCTTATCAGCAGAGAGGTGAGGGAGAACATCATCATCCAGCATTCCCAACTGGGAGTGACCAAAGTTGGCATAATCATGGCACAGCTTGCCTGAAGGAGACCAAAATAGGAGGCACTGTAGACCTTCTTGGCCACATGGTAAAGCTTCTTTGACTCTTTGTCTGAGGGCTTGTCCATGTTCCCTTGATTTCCCAACTTCTGGAAAGCCAAGTCCGTGACCAGAACCTCAGCTGAAGGATGGTCTGAGAACCCAGAAAGGGACCCAGTAGGGAACGCATACTTGTGGTACATATGGGCAGAGGGTGCCAAATCTCCAGGGCTGGTGCCAAGACAGCCTCAGCCATGGGAAAGGCAACCCCCACCCTGAGATTCGGCCCCATCAAAGGTGCCTGTGAAAGGGTACGTAACCCTTTTCCAAACAGGCTCCAGATGGACAGTCATGGATTACAAAATGAGAGAGTAGAGTCCGAAATTACACTGCCTCATGGTTGGAAGTCAGTTCCTCGACTAACACATGGTCAAAGGTATGCATCCTCGACAGTATGTATGAGCCATCCAAAGACTCTTCAAGAACAACCCTCGACCATTTTGCCACTGTGGATGACCCAAGAGTCATCTGACTGGGTGATTTCTACTAACAGCCAGCCTAGCAAGCCAGCTACAGTGCGGCAATCCTTTAGAGGAGCTCCCACCAAGGGCTGCAATGGAGCTGGCTCCACCCACAATGGTTGAGAGAGAGGAGTTGGGGACATTTGTCGAGGATGGATCAACTTGGGCATGACCGGCACCTGCCAGTCGAGCACAGGTGTTGGGGGGTTGAGCCCTTACCTACCTCAGTGGTCCACTGCTGCCCAAGAAGTGCCTTGAAGCCGGCCCAGTAGCATGGAGGGCTGGGGCATCATGTCTTACCTCCTGCCACACCGGTGACCCACGTTCACAGTGCAAGCAGGCCACCAGGAGTCAGCTGGGGTGTCAAAAGACAGTTCTCCTCTCTTAGGGAGGGAGGGAGGGACATTGAGGTAAGTGCATCTCTGATACCTAGCGGTGGCTGGGTCCCATACGTTGGGATGGGGCAGAGTAGTCGACTGTGTGCTGTGGGCACAAGCGTGCACATCTCTGCCATTACCAGTGTCAACATTGCTGGATGAATGCCGACTCCCGAAGGCGCTGCTCCCACAAATGGCTGGCACCTTCTGAACCAGATCCGTGTTGGCGGGTTGAGGGATCCCCGCCACGGAGGGTAAGCCATGGAGAATGACAGGAGGTGCACTGCGGGCAGAGAGATGGGGCTGGGAGGGGTCGGCGAGATGGAGGGCCTCCCAGGACGGAGGTTGAAAAGAGTACAATAAAAAAAGAAGGAAGTGCATTGTAGTACCACAGAACCAGATGATGGACACAAATAGGAAAACGTTTCCACTTCATGGAATACATAGCCCTAGTGGAAGGCTTCCTAGCTGCCACCAACACATCACTCACTCTCTTGGAAACACCAAAGCAGGCTATGGCTATGTCCTCAGGTGCCAGGCATGCAGCTGCAGGGATATAAGATCCGGATGGACCAGGGTCCCTTGGGCCTGAATGATCAAGTCCCAGCAAAGCGGGAACAGAACCAGAGATTCCACTACCAGTTGTTCCAACAATGGAAACCAGATTTGCCGTGTCCAAAATGGTGCCACCAGGATGAGGGAGGCCCCCTCCATCTGCAACTTAAGAACCTGCTGAATCAGCAGGAAGATGGGGGAAGGCATAAGAAACCACATCCAGGTGAGGGACAATGCGATTCACCGGAAAACTCTAGGCCCAGGATCTAGTGAGCAGAACAGCAGCAGTTTTGCATTGTGTGTGGACACATAAAGGTCCAACTCAACCACCCCCACCTTCAAAAGAGGCTTATTGCAATGGAGAGCAGCAGTGCCCACTCGTGTTGGCAAGACTGTGACCAGCTTAGCCTGCCTGTCAAGACGTTTTGGTCCCCTTGAACATGGATGGCCGATAGCTCGAGGTCATGTTCCTGTGCCCAGTACCAGACCCTCATCGCCTCCCGGCAGAGAGGGTACAAGTGAGTCCCCCCCTTGTCTGTTGAGATAGTACACCACACGGATGTCTGACTGGGCCAGCAGGTGACCTGGAGGACAGGTGGTTCTGAAAGGCCTGAAGAGTACACAGGACTGCTCTCATCTCAAGCACATTGATGTGGAGACTTGTCTCCGACGTGGACCAGGACCCCTGAGTCTGGAAAGGACCAAGGTGGGCTCCTCAACCTGTTCTTGAGGCATCTGTAGTGAGAAACTGCCTGGGAGAGGGGGATGAGGAAGGAGACCCCCCCAGCAAAAGATGGCTGAGGTTCTACCACCACTGAAGGGCCCTGCAGACAGGGGAAGGGACCAGGACCAACTGATACAGGTCATCATGGTGCTGATCCCATTGGACCTGCAGGGTCCACTGGGGGACCGACATGTGGAGCCTGACTAGTGGAACAGTGGCTATGGCAGCTGCCATCAGCCCCAGCAGATGCAGAAAAGACCAGGCTGGAATGTACCATTTCCGTGCTACTAAGGAGGCACCATCAGGCAGTCTGCCCTGTCTTGGGGTAGAAAAGCTATGCCCTGAGAAGAATCCAGAACTGCACTGATGTACTAGAGGTGGGAGTGAGAACCAACTTGGGCAGATTCATAGTGATGCCCAGGAAGTGGAACAGCTGCAGAGTCTAGTGCAAGGTGGTCAATAACAGTTCCCTGGACAGAGCCTTCAATAGCCAATTGTCCAGATAAGGGAACACATAAAGGCCCTCTCATTGAAGGGCTGCAGCCACCACTGCTAAGCACTTGGTAAAGACCCACAGTGCAGAGGACAACCAAAGGCAAGAATCTGAACTTGAAAATGTTCCCCCTGGAATGAGAACCTGAGGTACTTCCAGTGGCCGGGATGTACCAGGATGTGGAGATATGCATCCTGCATGTCCAGAGAACAAAGGCAGTCTCCCTGCTTGATGACAAGCAACAGAACCTGGAGGGTGACCACATGGAACCTCTTGTACTGAATGAGCCAGTTGAGCCCCTTAAGATCCAAGACGGGGCCAAAATCATGTCTTTCTGGGGACCCAGAAAAACCTGAAGTAAAACCCCTTGTTCCAAAGAGTGAGAGGGATGCATTCTATGTCACTTTTATGCAACAGAGACTGGATTTCCTTCCTTAGTACTGGACTGTGGTCTGGAGGACAAGAGTCGGGACTTGCTGGGATGGTGGGTGGCCTCTCCAGGAGCTCCAATGTTGCCCTTTTGAACAAGCTGCAGTATCCAAGCATCTGAAGCGACTGCCCTCCAATGTTGCAGGTGGAGGGAGAAACAACCCCCAACTACCTCCCCCAGGCTTGGAACCGGAGGAAGGGGGTTGGTGGGAAGGACTCAGGTGGAGGCAGAATAAATGGTTGCTCCAACCTTGGAAGATTTTGCAGCACTGGGGCAGGCAGGGGAGCACTGGCCTGACATTTTCCCTAAGGTTGGGACCCTTGCCCAAACTTTTGTGGGGCTTTCCAAAAGGAAGACAACGGATGTTTCCTGGGTCGGGTATGATAAAGGGAGTAGACCGACTCAATAGCCCTCCCAGAGGCCTGCAGTTCATTAATCATGTCCTGAACATCTAGACTAAAAAGCTTGGTGCCCAAGAAAGGGGCATTTAAGACCTTATGTTGCACATCAGGTGCAAACCTAGAAACTCAGAGCCAGGAATGCCTCTAGAGACAAATGCCCAATGCAGTTACCTGCACTGTAGTATCAGACATATCATACAGAGCCCTAAGGAAGTGCTAACATCCTCAGCTCCTTGCAGAACTTTGAAAAGCTCCTGCTTCTGTGCCCCATCTGGAAGGGCCTGGGCAGATGCCTTGCCCTTCTGCTAGACAGTATTCTTGTACTTGACCATGTAGGAAAGGTAATTAAAAATCATGAGCTCCAGGGTGGTAGAGGCAAAGGTCCTTTTGCCCCACAGATCCAACCTCCTGGATTCCTTGTCCGGAGGGAGAGAGCAAAGGTGCTTAGGAACCTTGGAATGGTCATGGGCAGATTTTCTGACCGAGTTTGTCTCTGGCTGGGCAGAATAAAAGGGCTCACCCAAGGGGGAATGATAGAGGCGATTCACCTTTCTGGGCATAGCTGGCACAGAGTATGGTAGGCGCTTCATTGCCTGGGAGGCATCCTCCAAGGCTGGCAGCAAGGGAGGAATGACCTGAGATGGGGAGTCAGGAATCTCAAGGAACTTCACCATGTTCCTTCTGGGGACATCCTCCTCCTCAGTCTGGAACCCCATGGTAGACTGGAGCCATTTCATGATGCCATGAAAACTATGGTCCTCAGAGGGGGACTGAGAAGTAGGGCCCTCAGACTCCCAGTTCTGCAGGAGGCAGTGGACCTGTCAGTGGAGTAGGCCTCTTCTTCCAATACCTCTTCCTCCTCCTCAGGGAGAAGAAGGTCAGAGTGATACTCCTCCTCCTCCTCGACCAGGTCTGAGCCCTGGGCTGATGTGGTAGATGCCGATGCCCCAGAGGGTGCCGAACGTACAGGCCCCACAGGTGAACCCAGAGTCAGCCTGGCAAGTGCTGGGGTAAACTGCCTTACCAGTGACATGGTAACTGAAGTAAGTAAGGAGTTCAAGTCGGCGACAGGCTGCTGGGTAACAATCTTGACCAGAATCGGCAGTGGGGAGGGACTGCTCGCTGCAGATGGCCCTGAAGGCCCTGAGAGCGATGAAACTGGGAGAGACACAACCATCGATGACCCCACCAGAGCAGGGTGCGACGAGCCCACCAGAAGGCCAGCCATCGATGGCCTGCTGTCCAAAGCTTGAGCAGGGGAGCCCGATACCAGAGATGCCCATGAAGGAGCAAGGAGAGCCAGCAGGGCAAGGGTCACTGACCTGGAGATCGATGACAGTCAGTCAGAACCAAGGAAGAGACCACTGCCTGAAGGCCAGGGCGGCGGCGGTCATCCTCACAGGGCTCCATAAGAAAGCCCCAGAGGACTTAGGAGAAGCACCTAGGAAGCAGGACCAGTGACCAGAAGGGCAGTCCTTGTGCCAGATCTTATCCTTGTGCTTCCCCAAGGGCTTGTTCCAGGCCTTGGAAGCCTGCAACCCAGAGGAATGAGCTGGAGAGGGGTTAGAAGAGGACCCGGAGCCCCCTGTTCCAAATTGGCTAGTTTCTGTTCAGTAAGAAATACCCCGAGGGCATATTTGTGGTGCCAGAGAGTGACAAGGTTAAATTTCTGGCAGATGGTGTAGGCTTCTGGAAGACTGCGAAGGCCCCAGGTGACAGCAAACACAGACATCATGGTCATCATCCTGGAAAATCTTCTTTCCACAGCATCAGAAAACAGAGGATGATTTGACGGTTCTAGACATAAAAAAATAAAAAATGGTGTGTAAAATGGCGGTCAACTGAACTGACTAGACTTCCACAGGAAAGCAGGTGAGTCAGGTGACAGCGGAAAGAACTGAGAGGGAGTAGGGCCCCTACACCTCTATATAGTGTGAGACATTGGCACGGGCAGCCCCTAACAGACTGCTACATAAAAAAGCTTCCATGGGATCCTAGTACCTGACAGCTATGTTCCAGAGGTGTGACCTGCTGAAAGAGATATCCCCGATGAAGATTCCTTTTTACGGGGCTTAACCAGGAAAGTGTCGCAAATGCGCCTTATCTTCTTGAATCAGGCACATTTTGCTGCAAACTGTTTGACGTAACTGCACAAAAAACAGGTTTGACGCAGAACTTGACACAAACCCTGCATCCCCATTTGTTTGTTTTTTTATTTCATTTTTATTATGGGAGACAATATTGATACAGCATTTGATGTACAACTGAGAAAAAAATTGCCTTTTGTAGGTAATAAAAGAACAATTAAAATTGTATACACCAATAATTGTACAGAGTTATATTGACATTCATACTTAGAGCTAACAGTCAGGGTCCATTGGATTGTTAAGAAGGTGGGCGGACCTCGACCCTCAGGAATAGAGATGCGAGTCACATGTCATAGCTAGAAACCCCATCTCAAAGGAAATAATAGGGAAAAATTCGAGTTTGATAAATTCCAGGAAGGTATAGTCCCCACCTATGGAACAAAGTCAGGGTTCACTTGCGAATAAAAGTGTCTACTTCTGCCACTTCGTGAGGAAGCGGTCATGTTTATTATGAAGTTTGGCTGTCAAAAGATTCGAGTCTGTAAACATCGCAAACTATTTTGTGCCATTCTAGTACTGTGGGGGGGGGGTCTTTTACCATCCATCTACGTCTGACTGCTTTCTTGGCAGCTAGTAAAAACAGAGGAAGTAAGGCTTTCATCCATCTCGGACTATGGGGAGGGAAGATGGACAGTAAGACCATCTCTACCATTACTTCTATAGGTTCATTCAGACAATTCCCCAGTTCCACTTGTAGAATTAACCAAAACGGCATTAAGGCTGGACAAAACCAGAATATATGACCAAGATCAGCCAAATTGCATTTACACGCCCTCCAGAATCAGCCATAAGAGGCCGGCATATATTTTGCAAGCACGGCTGGAGCATGAAAATATCTGGAACGAGGCTTCCACACAAGCTCTCGTCAGACATTGGATGCCGTGATTTTGATCGCCTGCAAGGTTGCCTTCTCCCACTGTGGGAAAAGTATATTCGTACTTAGGTCCTTATTCCAGGCCTCCAAGACTGACTTGGAAGAGTCCCCTAAATTGTCTTGTGTTATTCTATATAGGTGGCCTATCAGTTTCCCCCAGTAATGCTCCTCAGCACATCTCTCAAGAGAGCCAATAAAGAAGGTACTGGTGTGGGACAGGAAGCAGGGAAATCTCTGTCTTAAAATGTAGTTTCTCACCTGGGTATATCGGTCTGCATCATTATCAGGGAGGGAATATTTACTTTGGAGTTCAGAAAAAGCTAAGATGCCCAAATTATTTACTGGTTGGTAAAAGCTATTAAAGCTCAACCTTCACCAGTTCCTGAAAGTTAAGTCTAGTTGGGCTGGAAGAAATGTTTTATCCTCTGATATTGCAGTAAAGAAAAAGTTAATTTAAATTGCTTTTTTTTCTGAAGCTGCGTCATATTCTGAAAATTTGGGCAGTATAAGGGGAAAAATCTTTAAGAGGAGCGCAGAGTTTGGATGAAGAAAGGGTGATTTTTTTTCTATATCATGTAGATTGTTTATTAGAAACTCAATATCTTTCCAGATGAGAGAGTGGGGGGAGCCAAAGAAAAGTATTTTTGGGAATGCTGCCGACGCATACATCTTCAGGTCAGGGAGATTTACTCCACCTAGGTTTAGAGGAAGTGAGTGTAAGGTAAGACCCTAGGTCTTTGAGCCTCCCAGATGAAGGCAGAAATCATCCTATCCCAGGATTTAAAATAAAAAGCAGACGGGAAAAATCGGTATATTCTAAAACAGGTAGAGTAGCCTGGGTAGAATATTCATGCGTATGGTTTTGATCCTTTGGAAGAAAGTTAGCTTCAGATTAGACCACCTGTTCAAATCCCCTTGAACTGAAAGAGATACGGGTTTGTAATTAACCAACTCAAGATGCTCAAGGTTTTATGGGATATGTATGCCCCGATATTTGAATTTACTACAGCGCCACCTTAAAGAAAAACAGGCCTTGAGGAGCCGAGAGGGAATGAAATAGAGCATTAGGGCCTCTGTTTTTGTAATGTTTAATTTAAAGTTAGCCAGTTCCTTGTATTTCTTACAGGACTCCCAAACTGCTGGAATGGAAGATTCAGGAGACAGAAGAGTTAAGAGAATATCAGTGGTGAAGAGAGATATCTTATATGATGTCTGACCCAACGGTATGCCTTGACCCAACAGTATGCCTTCACTCAGGGTTTTGTCCGATAGTCATGGCCAGGGGTTCCATGCATAGTGCGAAGAGATAGGGGAAAAGAGGGCAACCCTGACGTGTTCCCTGGTATAACTGAATGGGGAGGTAAATAGCCTCATTAAGATGAATATAAGCCTGGGGTTGGGAGTATATATTTTTAAGCCAAGAAAGAAAATGATCAGGGGAAGAAAAATGCTCAAGTGTATTCCAGAGAAAGTTCCATGACACTCTGTCAAAAGCCTTCTCGACGTCAAAACTAAGGAGGACAGAAGGAATTTTTCTGGAGTGAAGATGTTCCAGAAGGAGCATGGTTTATCTAATGTTATCAGTTGTGCTACGGCATTTATTAAAGCTGGCTTGGTCGGGGTATATGAGAGAGGGAAAGAGTGTTTCAAGATGAGATGCTCACATAGCCATGTAAATCTTGTAGTCAACATTAAGGATGGAAATAGGGCGATAAGATGATGGGTCTAAAGGGTCTTTGTTGGGTTTAAGGATGGGGTAATGACAGCCTGATGCCATGAAGGGGGAAGGTCTTGCCCTTCTACCACAGCTCGGAAAGAAGACAGAAGTGTGGGAAGAAGAAGATGAGCCAATATTTTATACCACTCTGCTGCATATCCGTCTGGACCTGGGCATTTAAGAGGTTTCAGAGTTTTTATATGGCATAAAATCTCATCTGGAGAAATCGGAGAATCAAGGATAATCCGTTGTGAATCAGACTGCTTGGGAAAATTTAACCTGTCAAGAAACTCCGATCATGTGGCCGAGTTTGAAGATGATGGGGAATATGTATAAAGGGTACAGCAATATTCTAGAAAGGATGTTCTAATATGCTCTTCAGAATATGAAATTTGTCGTTAAGGGATTAATTTTTAAAATAGTCGCCTCCAGTTTCCTGCTCCTAAGTCTCCTCACCAACAGGCGTGTCCCTCTAGCCCCTACCTCATAGTTAGCCTGTTTTAAATAAGTCATGGTCTGGAGGATCTCAGAGTCCAGTATGCTTTGCAATTCTTGTTTAGTTGTCTCAATCGTGTGCTGAAGGACAGTGTCTCCTTCCCGGTATAATAGTTAATAGTGGTCCAATTGTTGTATGTAAAATTTGTATAGTGCTTCCGATTTCCTTTTTTTTTGTTAGTTGAGAAAGCTATTGTCTCTCCTCTCAAGGTAGCTTTCAATGAATCTCAGAGCATAGGGTCAGATAACCCCCAAAGGAACTGAGGAATTCTAGTTATAACATACTTTTTAGATTTTGGATCCCTCAATAGAACTGGATTAAGCTGCCAGAGTTTTGTTTTTGGAAGTTTACCTAGATTGATTTTTAGGGTAAGTGGATGGTGGTCAGAAAGAATCTTAGGGGCTATGGAACAGATCCTGAATTAGGGAAAAGTGTTCACATGTGACAAATAATCTAGGCATTAGTAAGTTTGAAAGCGAGGGGAATAAGAAAAGCCAGGGCTTGAGGGTGGAAAGTCTCCTCCATACATCTTCAATATCCAGATGAGAAAGAGATGATCTGAAATATTTTACTGTGGGGGTAGCTCTGTGGGCCCAAGGCGAGGACAAGTCCTGTTGTGGAGAAATAGCCAAGATAAAATCACCACCCATAATTAGGATGCCCTTATGGGATGTATGGACTCTCTAAAGAAAGGATCGAATAACCAACAGGGACATTTGAGGATGTAAATAAACATTAATCAGAGTAACTTCCCAGGAACATAACGTCCCAATCAAAACGACATATCTACTCTGAGAGTCTGTTATGGATTCCTGGATTTCATAAGGAGTACAGACAGGTATTAAAGTTGCGAACCCACGTCTATGGGCACTAGAATGAGCATAAGCATAAACTTGATAATAGTTACCCCACTTCAATTTATGATGTTCCGAATCAGATGTGTGTGTTTCCTGGAGGAAACAGAGGTCTACCACCTGCTTGTTCAGATACTGCATTAAACGAGATCTCTTAATAGGACTAAGAAGACCATTAATATTCATAGAAAAAACTTTAACTGGATTAACTGCCACTGTCTGTTTTTCCAAAGGACTGTCACATTAATGGAGGTTGGATGTAATAAAGCATTAACAGAGCATGAATGTGTGTGTCTCCTTTTTTGATTTTGAGTAAATAAGCTGAATAACAAACATTCTGGGAGAAATCAAAGTCCGGATAGTACTGTAGTGTAAAATTAAATATAAACTCCTTGGTTTTAAGATAAGACTCCAACCCATCCAGTACAACTACGGCAACCATTTGTGATAGGAATAATTGAATCCCATACCTAATCACTCCTCTAACCTTGGAGGAGTTAAAGTATGAACAATTTGTACAAATATCAAATTATGGGTAAGTACAAGGAAGGATGTGTGAACCAGTAAACTATGTACATAGTGGCTTCCATAATGGAGGTGGGAAAAATCAACCATCTCATAAAGGGTTCAAGGAAGAATCCCAAAAAGGAGAGTCCTTGAACAAGAGGGTATAAGGCGCCAAGGTAGCTTTGTCCCTCTGGGGAACTGGGATGGTCTCCAATCTAGGAAACATCATCAGTAGGATAACAAGAATTAAGTTTGGTGATGCCATGCCAAAACTCATGACCCAAGAAGAAAGAAAGGAGGAGAGGAGAGAGAGAGAGAGAGAGAGACTCTCCCAAAGTTACCCAGTCATGTTCAGAAGGGAGGCCAAGAGGGGAGGAGGAAGGGGAATAGGACAGGAAAGGGAAGAAAAAGCAAAACTAAGGAAGGGGGTAAGCCTTAATTTTTAAGAGGGTTTTAAAATGTTTCATACTAAGGGATCCTAGAAATTGGTCCAAGTCCCCCGAGTCACGATATACTAAAGTTGCTTAACTGCTAGGGTTGGTTAACAGCGGGTGGGCCGAAGGAGAAAGGATGCCCTATCTCTGTCCCCCTGACCACCAGGGCAGGTGGGTAAATTATTAAACCCTTTGATTAGGATGGGATCAGTGTTAGGGAAAGAAGGCACGGGGTCAAAATGTCACATGGCAGAATGCCATGCAACTTATATCGCGTTGTGAGATTTATTTAATTTGATCTGTGAGGGGGCTGTGCCCCTCACCCCCACCTCATTATGGGGGGTTGCGCCCCCAACCCCCCCACTAGGATTCTAACTCTGGGGGTCCAACACAGAGAGCCAACAGGTCTGGTTTCACAGACAATGTCGCATATTATTAAGCGTACGACATTATGACCCAGTAGGGGGAAAGAAAAGGAGAGACCTCACTCCCCTGGCTCCTGTTTGGTAGATTTAGGCTAGTAAACTGCATTGGGGGGTATCAATGCCCAGAAATATCAGTCAAACCCAATAAATAAAGCTTGTTTAGTACTTGTACTACAAGACTAAAAAAAGGGCCATTGAGAAGCACAGAGAGAGAGAGAGAGAAAAAGAAGGACCCCTCGAGACGTAGTGTCCGATGAAGTTCCTTTAAGAGTAAGCACAGCATTTCCATAAGAAGTACATGAAGTCTCGGAAAATTAAAGGGAAGGACGTGAGGTGGGAAGGGCAGGGAAGACCCCCGCCTCGGCATGGGGCCCCCAACCAGGCAACACCCAGGGAAAGGAAAAACCCACACCCCAGTATTCTCCCCAGCACACCCCGGCAGCCAAATCAGAGGACCCCACCAACACTGGGGAGGGGAAGGGAGGAGACTGGGGAGGTCCCCAGGGAATCTAGAACATGGAGCCCCAGTGGGGGGGGACATCACCCCTCAACCATGTATAGGACTCCTCACATCCTCAGTTATCATTTGAACATGGAAGGGACGATCATCAGACGAACGTTGCTAGGAAGTGCCTCAGAACCTGTTTGCTAAGCAGTGGTACACAATCCAGGAACACCAGGCATTCGAACCAGGAAGGGAAGGTTAAAGTTACTCTATTGCTCAGAGTGAGGGTCATCAGAGCATGCATGAGGCATTCACAATGACAGCACCAGAGTAGGTTGAGTTGCCGAAGCCTTGGGGGAAGAAAGGGAGGGCGAGGGGCAGTGGTAGCAATGAGGGGGCAAGAAACCCAAGCCACAGAGACCAGCACCGATTAATATTATTTAGGTGGAGACTGAAAGGTAGATCACAGCCTCCCTACTGCCCGAGAGCTCCTAATGTGGCTGCTGGATCAAGGTCATCCCCAGGCCCACACCACCGCCCCCCCCAAAACCAATCCCCCAGGGACCAGGCAGAATGACACCTGATGCAGTTCATCTAATCCAAGAAACTGGAGTAATCTTCAGGGGCCGAAATGATCAGTCCATTGTGGCCCCCTGGTGAATTGTCTTGAGAATTTCTTGTAGTGTCTGTTCCAGCTCAGGTGAAGGGGAGAGATGGCGTTGCCTCTCAATAGATCAGAGGCACCTTCCCATCTCCAGGGTCTCCTATTCCCCCAACAAATTCCTGGCGATTAAGTCCTTTCTGGCCTCAGAGGCAGATGAATAGGTATGAGGGCCCGCAGGGTAAAATATAACCAGTTTGGCTGGGTAGGGGGTAATAAATTGCAGCTTTCTGGATCTCAAATAAGGAAAAAGGGGGGAATATTCTCTCCTAAGGCACTGGGTCACTGGGGCATAATCACTGTCGATGAAGATGCGTTTGTTGTCATATTGCAGGGGTCTTCCCCTCCCCCCCAAAGGCTTTATGCAGGGATGACTTTTACTGCGTAGTTTAAAAATCACAACACTACAGACCTCAGGTGAGCACTGGAGAGATGTCTGGGGCCTAGCGCACGGTGTCAAGAGGGTAATCGGGGCCAGGTCAGAGACCATGTACAGCAGACGGTTCAGAAAGGCTGCTGTGTCATTGCCCTCTACGCCCTCCAGGAGGTTGTAAAACCAGATGCTGTTCTGGCGGGAGTGGTTTTTGGCATCTCCCTGCGTCTGTATAACTAAGTTGTTGAAGGGCCAAATCTCTCACGGAGGATTCCAGGGAGTAAAGTCGTTCCATGTTAGAAGGGATTTGGGTGTCTGCCTCATCTATGCAGTCCCGCAGATCTTGTAAATCAGCTCAGAGGTCCAGTAGTGATTGCTTAGCTTCACTATGGAATTCATGAATCACCAGCAGAACCGGGTTGGAGGAAGAGGCCAGGGATTTAGCAGCAGCAGCAGTCACAGCATGTATGTTTTGACTGCCCTGGCGAGTTCTTTTCCTCTCCTCAGGAGCCGTGGCCACCATCTCACCTTCGTCTGATGCCTCAGAATTCGACTGGGCCACAAGTTTAACTAGTGAGAAGCAGCAGTTAGATACAGATTTTCTGTGCCTCAGGTAGGTAGTTTAATTGCTAAGGAACTCCGATTGTAGATGTAGTCGAAAGTTACTATCTTAGGCTGGGTATGAAAAGGTTTTTTTTTTTTTTTTTAATCACTGAGGGAGAGCTCTCTCACTTGCTGCCTTCTACTCCATGGCACCACCGGAAGTCCCTGCATCCCCATCTGTGAACTGGGCCCACGGTTTCCAGCTTCCTAGACATGAATGCTCTTGGACTCCATTTCCATCAATAAACAGAAGTAGCTAACTGTAATTGCCCCGATACATTATCTGTGCATCTTGTCTTCTGGATTATTTGGTCCTGTAAGTGATCCTGCAAACTATCTCTACTGCACTCTCTTGGGTTGTACCTGACAATGGGCATTCAACTGCCCAGTGTACCTACCTTGTTAAAAAAAAAAAACAAGTAAACTCCATTGTTTTTGAAAATTCATATGTGAAACAATTTCTGCTAAATATGGCTAGTGGCAGCCAGTAACATTCAGTCATTTGTTATCCTACTATTAGATTCAGGCAATGAGAGACTAGGAACCCTGTAGGCATCTCATATGATGAAAGCAGAAATGGACACTAGTGAAGTAGTGCCTTCCAGTGCAGGAAAGGTTTTGGTTATGAAGCAGCACCAACAGATGGGAATCACTATTCTGAACCTTAAAGAGCTAGTGGATCTAGAACAGGCAGACAGGAAAATAAATTTTAAGTAGTAGTCAGCGGTAACTTTTTATTTCTGAAGTACTTTTGTTTTTCTTTTTGCTCACTGGAACATCTTCTATGTGATAATTTTGTGCTGGATGTGTGGAACAGCTTTCAGGCTGGCAGCTGACATATCAATCTCCGTTTCCCCCACCACATCATCAGTACTGTGATCTCACTTAAGGTGACATCACACGTTACTGACTTGGCAGCCACCGAGTGGATGTTCCTAAGCAGCAGTGATATCACAGTGTCGATAATGTAGTGGAGGGTAATAAAGACAGATATGTCAGCTGCCAGGCAGAGTGCTGTCCCACACATCACGCCTACTAACAGCCAAGTAAATAATCTTCTAATTAAACAAAGGGAAAATAAAAAGTAACGCACATATAAAAGGTAACGGTTGATTGCTTTTAAAAACTGATATTAGTTTTAGGCAGTACCCTGCCTCTTCAAAGTATGTTTTTCCAAAAAGAGTCAGTAGCCCTTTAAATCTGTAAGGGCTGGGCTCAACTCATTTTGAGCACTGTGTATCTGAGTGGTCAAGGCACTAACCAGTCTCTGATGAAAATCAAGAGTTTTAATCCTAGCATACACCATGAATGGAACACAGCTATACGTCTCTGCCAAAACACAAATGGGTAGCTGAGCAAGTCTAAAAGAAGGAAATAAAAGGGATTTGGCTTTATATAGTGCATTTCCTATACATGGTATCCCAAATCACTTTGCAGGTTATACACAGATGTATCAGCAATTAGCCATGAAACAGGGAGATTAAGAAAAGATCAGAAAGTTTAAGAAGTATGAGAGAAGAAGTTGAGCAGATAGAGGATGTGTCTTAAAGATCAGGTGCAAAGGTTTTTGTATATTGTTAATAAAGTTTTAATTCAAGTCTCTGTGTCATGATTAGTGTTTTCTGAAAGTTTCATGCTGTTTGGTTTTGTGGTATTTGTTAATTTGCTCTACAGTGGCTGAAAACAGTGCAGTTATTTGTCCGTCTCAGTCAGGTTTGGAGAGTGATGACATCATCTTGGAGTACTATAGCTTGCTGCTTCAGATTCCCAATCACAGCAGGCTGTATAGTTAAATGTTTGCTTTCCACGTTTCTTACACACTCGTTCTGTGGTTTGTATTCAGATAGATTCGTTTAAAATCCATTATTCTCTTCTTATAAAAGCTAATCATTAGAGTTTCAATGCTGAATTAAAGCACTGGAAATCTTTGTTCTGTAAGAGATCAGCTTGTCTGTATCACAGCTCTCAGTTCACTTTCATCAAAACTCTGATTTTTTTTCTAACTATATAACACTGAGTCATTTAATGAATATAAAATAAAATTTTGTTCATTCATAGAAATAGTTTGTCCTTGATGTAGCCTTCATAAATACATTCTTGTAAGAAAACGTTTTCATGCCAGATTGACAAACAGGTGCCTATGACACTGTTTCAAGCACATGCACTGTCTGAACTCACAAATTTCAGTTCTTTGGTGGGTTCTATGTGAAAATATATTATGTATGTGTATAAAAAGAAACACTATATGGCATCCCAATGCACCAAGTCTCTTCCCCCCCAGTTGAGGCAGCTGTACTCTGCTGTCCCCTGCTCGACAAATCGCCTGCCTTCTGCTCCCCATTCGAGGCTGCTGCACCCTGCTGCCCACTGCCTTCTCCTACACAAATCGGGTATTGTGCACCCTGCTGCCTCCATCCCCTGCCTAAAGAATCATGGTTGTTGCCCTCTCTTCCCCACCCCACATTCAGGGATGCTGCACCTGTTGTATCCTGTTTCTGTCTCCACAGTCAGAGCTACTGTGCTCTGCTCAGCCCTAGAGTCCCAGGTCCCTCTGCCTCCACAGTTGGGGCTGCTGCACCATGCTACCCTAGGTCACCCGAGAGGTATCTTTTGCTGCACCCTGCTACCCACTTACATTGCCCCAAAGGGGCAGGGCTGCTGCACCACACACACACACACACACACACACACACACACACACACACACCCCGTCTCATAGTCAGGCTGCTGTACTCTGATGTCCCGTATCTATCCCAACAGTTGAGGCTTCTGCACCATGCTATCCTCTGTCCCCTGTCACCACAGCCATGGCTGCTGCACTCTGCTGCTGTCTACACAGGTGGGGTTGCTGTGGCTTGCCATGCCATACAGCCCCCATGCCTCTGCAGTTAGGGTTGCTGCACCATGCTGCCACTTGCAACAACAGTTAGGGCATTGCTGCACCCTGTTGTGCATCTCCACAGTTGAGGCAGCTGCACCTTCCTGCCCCCGTTACCAGAGTCAGATCCTTTGCTACGCCCTGCTGCCCACATCTCGTCCCAAACAGGCATGGCTGCTGCACCCTGTCCCTCATTTTAGACTTCTGTACCCTGATGCCACCCCTATCTCCTACTCAAACAGTCGAGGCTGCTGCACCCTACCGCCCTCTGTACCTGCCCCCACAGTCATAACCATGGAACCCTGTTGCCTCCTGTTCCTGTCTCCACAGTCAGGGCTGCTATGCTGTGCTACACCCTAGTTTCCCATGCCCCCGCCTTCAAAGTTGGGGCTGCTGAACCCTGCTACGCACTTCCATTGCCCCAAATGGGCTGGACTGCTGCACCATATGCGCCCTGTGCCATGGTCAAGGCTGCTCTACACTGATGCCCACCTGTAGTTAGGGTTATTGCACTATGCTGCTCCCTCCTACAGGAACAGGGGGCAACAGGATGCTGTGACTGTGGGGAAAGAGGGCAGCAGGGTGCAACAGCCCTGACTGTTCGGCCAGGAGATAGGGGGTATCATCATGGTACAGCAGCATAAACTATAGAACAGGGTGCAGCAGCCATGCCCATTTGTGACAAGGGATGTGGGCAGCACGGCGCAGCAAAGGATCTGACTCAGGTGGCGGGGGGGCAGCAGGGTGCAACTGCCTTAACTGTGGAGGCACATAACATGGTGCAGCAAATGCCATGACTCTTGTGGCAAGTGGCATCAGGGTGCTGCAGCCCTGACTGTGAGATAGGATGTGCGTGATGCAGCAGCCCTGCCCCTCTGGGGCAATGGAAGTGGGTAACAGGGTGCAGCAAAAGACCCACCTCAGGTGGCCTAGGGCAGAATGGTGCAGCAGCCTCAATTAAGGCAGGGGACCTAGGACTCTAGGGCTTAGCAGATCACAGCAGCCCTGACTGTGGAGACAGAAACAGGGCGCAATACGTGCAGCATCCCTGCCTGGGGGGGGCAGAAACCCCAACCTGTTTGGGCAGGGTGCAGCAGCCCTGATTCTTTAGGCAGGGTATGGAGGCAGCAGGGTGCACAATCCCCGACTGTGTGGGAGTAGACAGTGGGCAGCAGGGTGCAGCATACTCAAATGTGGAGCAGAAGGCAGGCGGCTTGTGGGGCAGGGGACAGGTGGCAACGGAGTATAGCTGCCTCAACTGTAGGGAAGAGATACGGTGCATCAGGATGCCATATAGTGTTTCTATTTATACACATACATGGTGTATTTTCACTCAGAAACCACCAAAGACCTAAAATGTGTGAGTTCAGACAGTACATGTGCTTGAAATAGTAGAGTGCGAGAAGCACCTGTTTGTCAATCTGACATGGAAAATGTTCCTACATGAATTTATGAAGGCTACATCAAAGACAAACTATTTCTTTAATTGAACATTTTGATTTTATATTCATTAAACCACCCTGTTATTATGGTTAGAAAAAAAATAGAGTTTTAGTGATAAATGAACTAAGAGCTGTGACACAGATAAGCTGATCTCTCTCAGAAAAAGATTTCCACTACTTCAATTCAGCATTGAAACTCATATGATCAACTTTTATGAGAATGATAAATTTTAAGCCAATCTATCTAAACACAAACCAGAGACTGAGTTTATAAGAAACCTGGACAGGAAACCATTAACTCTGCAGCCTGCTGTGATTGAGAATCTGAAGCAGCAAGCTACAGTACTCCAAGATGATGTCATAGCTCTCCAAGCCTGACAGAGAGACAGACATAACTCTACTGTTTTCAGCCAATGTGCAGCAAGTTAACAAGTGCTGATTTAAAGAAAACCACAAAACCAAACAGCATGAAATTTTCAGAAAACACCAATCATAACACAGGGGATTTGAATTCAAGCGTCATTAACAATATACAAAAACCTTTGCACATGATCTTTAAGGCCACACAGTAAGTGGTGGTGGTCAGATTCAAACTTGGGCCTCCAGGTTCACAGCCCTGCACACTAACCACTGGACTTCACTGTCCCTTATAACACAACCTTCATCCATCGCCTAAGGTACATATGGAGCACAGCAAAAAGACAATACCACCAAAAATATTTCTAGTATCATTTTTATTTGAAGTTTTCACAGTTCATCCACTTGATCTGGCATGGGAGATAAGTGCCAAAATTTAATCAAATAAAAAAAAATAATTCATATATTCTGCAGTCAGGGCCCAAGAATCTACAGTCAAAATGCTAGTCAGGTGAGACAGGGAACAACTGCAGACCTGTAATTATTTTTTAGACCAGGTAATTGTGAATGACGGGTGCAGACTCCTGCCTATCTGATAGATGTCTGCTTCTCTGGTAAGGTGCAGTGGCCTGATCAAGCCACAACATACAGACACTGAAAACCAGACAGGTCAGGCACTTTCAAGCCCCATCATGGGCTATTCAGAATCCTCATTTCCATTGTGGGTTGGGCCTTTACAGATGTTCGGTTCAGGACACCTCTCAACACAGCACTCACATTTTTAGCATATACTAATGAGGTAGATGATGAACATGTGATACAGAGGAATGGGAAGGAATCCTAAATGGAAGAGAAGCAGCATCCCACAGGACTGTCATAGCCCCTACAATCCTATAAGTCACTATACAAGCATGTGGGGGACACAGAGAACATTTTGCCAAGTGAGAAATTCATGCCCAACAGAAAAAAAATTTCTGCAGCAGTGCAATATGGACCCAAAACTTATTAGCCAATATGCCAAATGATCTAGCCAAATAAATTTAAAATGACAGTTCAGCTCCCAGCCAACATGACTTCATTCTAAAATGCGAATATATGGAAATAATCCCACCTACACACACACACACACACACACACACACACACACACACACACACACACACACACACACAGTAAAGGGGGACGGAACCATTTCTGTTGTAAACTTGAGGTTCTTCTGGCCAAAACCATCCCCAGTCCATTCGGGAGCTGAGACACTTTAACCTTTCAAGAGCAAAACAAAAACATCTGCAAGAATATGGATGTAATGGCTGTGTTTGATTATATGTCACTCCATGTCACCCTAAAGAAGGGTTCTCAATACAGCATAGGCATAGGAACCAGGGGAGCGAGAGGGGCGGCAGACCCATTTTTTATTTTTGTATGGCAAAAACTAGTTTAGAAAAAGTGCCCTTTGTACCCTCATAGGTGCAGTTCTGATCCTCTGCCCCCTCAGCTTTTACCATCTTCTGGCACCCTTGCAATACAGTTCAAACATGTCTAAGTGCAATAATCAATTACAACGGTCTTACAAAGAGAATAATACATGGGTGGGTGCAGGTAGCCAGAATTGCACACATACCACAGGAGTGGGGTGCTACATAAACCTCAAGAGCAAAAATTTCAGTTTACACACACCGACACTTTTTGTTTTTGTTTACAATTACCAGTGAGAATTTTTAATTACTGTGGCAGCTGTGTGTCTAGTGCTCCCGTTGCTCACAGCGCAAGCTTGATTGACAGGGAGCGATTACAACTGCCCCAGTGTAATGCAGAACAACCAGGTGGCTGTAAAGCGTTTTTACAAACTGGTTACCCGAGCATTAAAAGTTTTCACTAGTAATTATTCCTCTTTTATGACATACCTCCACATTCTGTCAGGTTAACAGAGACAAAAGAGTTTCATTAAAAAAATACATATATATCACTTTAGATATAATATACTTTCTTTTGACAATCACAGTGTTTATTTTTCACTCCCCTGGAATGTGCACACAATCACTGCCTAACGAACTGGGATCCGAACAAGTAGAGCCGATGTGTTAGGTTTCTACTAAAACGCTTCTGGGGAAAAAGATGTTCTCTCTAAATTAAGATACTGGATTTTGTTTTCTTAATCACAAGGCCTATGATGACATGAATTAATGACTTGCAGCTAAAGGGAATTTTCTTTACTAAGGTTTGAACCCGCAACCCCAAGACTGCCAGCTGTTTTTATATCTAGTTCACAGTGGATATAAAAAAAAAACCAAAAAAACAGTAACCACATGAAGGGGAGTTTGAGACAGTTTTTACAGTATTCTAATTCTCTCTCTCAAGAGGCTCACAACATAGTGGGAGAAATTACCCTGTAATGCTGGATAAAAGGGTATTATTTGTGTACAATGACTGGTGACTCCCTTTAACAGACTGATTATCAGTGCAATCAAACCCCATAATAACTGGGAATGACGTCATACTCTGTTATTCCAGCATTTATAATTACTGGTAGCAGTGTTTACCAACCGGCTGTCCATTAGTTTGGAAAGTTACAATAACCTACTTTAGAGGTATCAACCGGTTACCAGGATATTATGGAGCTCTATAATAACTAGGTAACCAGCTGATATCACAAAATCTCACCGTTACATTTTCTTTCTATAGAGAAGGCTTGACATGACAAACTGCTGTTTTAAGCAAATAACTGTTAGATTTCATTGTTAAATAATTTGAACAATGACTTCGAGTTCTCCTGTTGGACGCCACCCCCCACCCTCTTTGCTCAAGACAGCACAACAGTTTCAGCTTTACACCCCTGGATTTTGCGATGAACAAGCTGCTGTCAAAAGTTGAAACTTCTCCACTTGATGTAACAGACTGCACTGGTGACTATCTTTTGCACAAAATGCTGATTTTGCATGTTCTTCATTTTGTTTATTTCATGTTGCCATTCCTGCTGCAGTTAAGTGATGCCTCTGAACTGCCAGCTCCATGAATCTTAGTCCTCCACCAACCTCCGACTTCACTATAATTGCAGAACACTGATATGTATTACAAGTGAAATGTAAACAGTTGTGTTAAAAAAACAAATCTGCTCCTTTTTTCTCTGTTTCTCTGAGCCTTTTCCCCCCAATAGTAGTGGGGAGCATCAAGGAATGCAGACAGGTTAATATACACTTCTAGCAAGTGTACAGAAGTGATATTACTAGTCCCCCCTCCACACACACACACACACACACACACAACACACACACACCCACCCACCCACCCTCTCAGTGTATGGCGGTAGTTGAAACCCTTGAGCTCTCTCTCGGGATTTAAATGGCATTATACACCTTAAGCGTGTGTAAAAAAAAAAAAAAAAAACATTATTCTATATGTAGCGCTGGTGCTTCACTGCTTATGTTTTGAAATCCATAGCGAGAAACAATATTCTCATGCCCACAGTAAAAAACTTCACTTTTTCACTCATCTCACTGCTGTCTAGCTGCTGGGCTCAGGATGTTAAAACGTTTACTCTATTTTTAGTTTTTCACAGGCCGACTGCTTTTCCATGTAAAGGATAAACTAACCGTGTGAGGTGAGTGCAAACAAACACAGTGACGCACAAGTGCTGTTAACGATGAAGTACCAGCATGTTTGAATCCCCGACCACTGCATGGATCGGGGCTTCACGTCACAGATCCACCCCCCCAGCACCCTATAAAATTAAAGCTTTAGTTACCTGAGCAGCTGCGTTAAAATATGATTTAAGCCCCCGATGCAGCTGGCATTTTCAAACATAATGCTCCTCACCTGGTAGCTTAATCACACACTAGTAATAGCAGTGGCGATGCTCCACTGCCCTTCCTTGCTGTTTGCCCTTCTGTGCCGGAAATATAGCCGTCTCCTTATCTTGTATGCATTTGGGCAGTCTGTAAAAATACCCGATGGGCATCCAAGATAAGAAGATTATTATATTTCCGCTACTGAAAAAGTATATTTCAATGAGAAAGGGCAGTAAATAAATCGACCCGCGTTATTCTAGTGCGGTGCGACCGAATGAGCGTCATGTTTGAAAATGCCAGCCCGATGAAACAACTCATTATTGTGTTCAGGTAACTAAAGCCTCTCTTCTTATAGAGTGCATACAGGGGAATTCAGGCGTGGCCCGATCATGCCGTTGGGGACTTCAAACTGTGCCATACTCCTGCAACTCCTGCACCAGTTATAAAATGTGACTGCGGTGTCTAGGAAGTCTTGTTTTTTTTTGGAAGTGTTACAGATCTCAGTGTGTGATGACTGCATGAACCTCCGAGCTTTGCCCTCGAGGTTTACGGGTCATCACACACCTCAGGTGGGAAAAAAACTTCATGACAATTACCTCTGCATTATCCTATATATACACACCACATCTCACACACAATCACATGTTGCTGTGTAAGAATGGTTTCATGTGCATTCACTGGTTGAGACAACAGTGAAGCAGAGCTGTTCTGCCGCAGACTGACAAGTGAAATCACTCTTAATACTGCACTGCATGGTTCCACTCCTTGGGACATATTAATACAGTACAAATCAAGATGGACTTTTAATTAAAATTTTTTTTTTTTTTTTAAAAAGAGCCAGTCTGATGCTGCACCTTTTCAAGGTAGCTATACGTTAGGCACTGTTTGCTGAATAAGAGCGTCTCACGCATAGCGGACTAGCATGTTGTGAATGGCCAGTAGAGATACCTTGACCTATAATGCAATGCATTTAGCTAGGTTAGTCCCCAACTGAGATGCAGCATCTCGTTTAGTCGGGTCCTGCTTCACCCAGTTGTATAGCTGACAGGACCAAATCACTGGGAGGTTAAGTAAGTTGGTCAGAGTCACAAAATGAGTCAATGGCTGTGGTGAGATTTGAACCTGGGCTCTCTTGTTTCACAGTTCTATGTTTTAGCAACATCACACTGCACTTCCTTCCTAAACACCATTAGGAACCCAGAAAAAAAGGATGGCGTAAAAGGGTCTTTTTGCCTAAGGCTATGCTACGCTGTAACACGCAACACTGTTTGTTGACTATGCTGTGCTGCACTACACCGATCGATGGCATGCCTGCCGATGCCAGCTGTTAAAAAATTAAAACAAATGGTGTGTGGTGTGGATTCCCCATCCTCAAAGAACCAGTTGTTTGAATCTTAATGATCACGCTGTTTTTTTAAATAAAAGAAATGACTGTGGAGACGGAGCCCCACTCTGAAAAGCAACAGCTATTTTTTTAGTACTGTAATGTTTTAAATGGGGGCTCTGCCTTCCCTCCACCTTTTTTGTTTTGTAACAAATCTGACGTGGAAAGTAGAGGGAAGTGAGCACACAGTGACACAGTAGAGGAACCAGAGCACAGCATGATTGCATTTATGCACACAATCACCACACTACTGCAGTATCCTCATAAGAACTAAGTGAGGGTCCTTAATGGAGCCCCCTCCACCACTGAAACACTCTATTCTCTCACTACAGCTGGCACAGACAGGGCATTGCATAGCCAAAAAGACAACCATGGCTGCTTAATGACTGCCTCCTACACTCCAAGTGCGAGTGAGAGAGGTTTGAGGGGGAAGTGATGATAAAGTGACCATTTACATTCTCTTCATCAGAAATGAAAGTGGAAGTTAAAATATAAATATATTCCACCTACCAGAACTATACTGGCTTCCTCAAA
Source organism: Neoceratodus forsteri (assembly GCA_016271365.2). NCBI lineage: Eukaryota > Metazoa > Chordata > Ceratodontiformes > Ceratodontidae > Neoceratodus > Neoceratodus forsteri. The sequence continues at coordinate 9,543,023 of JADMNL010000042.1, forward strand.
ATAATTTTTCGAAACCCTCTATCCACTGCTGTAGTGTAGGTTTTCCCACACCCCACTCTATGTACTCAAGTAGTAGCCAAGAGCGAAGAGGTAAATCATTCCGAGGCCTCCGCTGGGTAAAGACAGCTAACTCTGCCAGGCAGCGGAGGCTAGATCTGCGACATGGACTCATGTCCAGTAAGAACCACCAAGACACCATCTGCGGGCCAAGAGAGGCTCCTAGCAGGGAGAGAACACTGCATGACTGTCTAAGCCCGATAGCTTAACAGGGTCTCGGGTGCCGAGTAATCTGAAATGAAAACAAGAGACAGAAGTAGCTCTAAACTAATCTTTCACTGTTCAAGACCAGATAATTTGATCCCAAGTAGATAATTTCCTATTAGATTAAAGATTACTACTAAACTAAGGACACACTGTGTCTCAAGGAGGAATGCTATGCCCTCATTAGTGAAATGTCAAGTTGTACAGGAGAAATCGGTGACTAAAATCTCCTGCCAGGACTTAATTTAACCTAAGCTTATTTATAGAAATACAAATATCACTCACACATACCCCAATAATGCAAAGCATCATGGGAAGTATGCACAAGTCACCATGAAAGAATTCAGACTGTCCCTGGTTTAAGCAAGACAGAATGCTCCCCAGTGGCTTCTCACACTATCTGCGAAAGCTGAGAACAGATGAGAAAGTGCCTACTCCCTTTACCGGTCAGTAGTTTCTTGCTACTGTCAGCCCTGCAGGGTGGTCACGGCTTGTAAAATCAAGCTGCGTCTGTAATCCATTAAAGTCAGATAGTGTCTCGTGCAAAATGGCTCCACGTTCTGCTGCCCGTCACCGTTGTCGGATGTCAAATATCTCCTCCTCCTCCTCACTGTCTGCATTCAGACCACCATTCTTCAGCAGCAACTCCATATCAGCAGCAGATGGAATGCCTTCATGGGCTTTGGACTCTCTCTCACCTTCAGGAAACAAACGCACACAGAAAGAAAAAAAAAATAAAACTATCAGATTTTATCAGAGAGAGCACCTACGATCGCTAGGGACTAAAAATGGAGAGAGACGCCAATGAACTGCAACAGGACTCATACAGGGGAATGCAGGGAGATAATAGTATTAGAGGGAAGGGCTACAATGTTTTGCAGACTCCCACCACCAACACCACCACCATCACAGCCAACAACACACACAGGTGTAGCCAGGCAATATTAAATGTGCACACCAGGACCATGTTTGTTGCCCCACTTGGCACAATGAGCACAATGTTTGTATGCCATGGCATGGCTTGATGCCTCTCCCATACAGTGTAAATACAGTTCCCATACATTGCTCTCTCAGACAACCACGTATTTCCCCAGAGCCTGAAATGTTGTATGGTCTATGGGATGCAAAGAAAATCTCAAATGGCCAACCCTTCTAGTTTTGACCCACCAAGAATGAAATTATAGAAAGGACTTGCTGGCTCTGTGTTGTGTTGCATGGAACAGAAGCAGCTGTGCAGACCCTTGTCACCCACTAAAATAAAACTGTACACCATGGAGTACATGGAGTATGTCTTCCTGTACCCACGCGCACACGCAAACACACACACACACACACACACACACACACACACACACACACACACACACAATGTAAATAGCTGATCAAAACAAAATAAAAGTAAGCCGGCCCGGTGGCGTGGAGGGTTGAGGCGCTGGACGCCACACTCGCCCTGCACCGGGCGAGCGGGTTCGGGAATGGACGGGCGGGTGGGGAAGGGAGGAGCTGGACTGAGTCACTGTATGGCAGCTCTCCTCTCCTAGGGATGGCAGACACTGATCCGATTAGCAGACGGTGTCGGGGGGGCGCGCTGTTAGGCTCTTGGCGGAAGCAATGTCTCCACACGGCTTCCTGCCTGGACTTCGGTCCTTCATGCTGGTGCCCTCAGGGGGTGGGTTTAGGGATCTCAGCAGTCACTCAAAGTAACCATGTAAAATACCTACCCCACCACTGATCAGAATGATCCCCATAACAGCAGGGATGGGCAGCGCAGACCACCAGTATGTCGCTGCTAAGCCCAGGCCGGCAGTTGGGTGAAAAAACGTGATATAAAAAAAAACAAATAAAACTGTAACGTGACATGCTGTTCTTGTGGGTCGCCACCAGAATGCTTGTGCCAACAGACTCACAGAGGGGCCCAGGACCAAATCCCAGTACTGCAAGTGCGAAATGAGAGACCTCGAGGCTGCAGAGGGTTTGGTACAGCAACAGGTGGGCAGCCAGCTTTCACAATGAGTTTCTGACCCAAATCCATTAATCAGGAGTAAGACAGGACAATCTGGAACAGCACAGATGTTGTTGGGCTGGTATGTTTTATCCCAGGATACCTACTAGGCTTTTCCAGGGTGGGAGGACTTGAAAGCAGTGCTTCTTGCCCTTATTATAGGGCTGAAGGGAGAAAGGCTGCACAGAAGAGTCTTCAATTAGAATGACAGGACAGCAGCATCACAGTGATGCAATTTCCTCGCTGCTTAAAGATTTCTGATAACACATCTTCCTTGTATGAAGCGCAATGCTCCAACTAACGTTTGGGCCAAGAGCAACTCTGCAATAAGCCACATCAGACTGCACGTAAATCCATGCTCAGGGGAGACTGAATTGGGTGCCTGGGTCCCAAGATGATGCTTCCTCATAACAAATAAGTTTTCTGCCACCATCCCCTTGCCTGGCCAGAACACCACAAAAGAAAACCACAGGTGGTTCTGATCCCAGTGCTCTCAGGTGTTCAAAAACAGGTATGAATGGGACTACCTGCCAAACAGGAGATACCACAACAAATTAAGTTTTACACAGGATCCAACAAAAAGGGATTTCTGGCCAGCAGAGTGAACTGCAGCTATCTAGATAATTGTTTTTTCAGCCTAACTTGACGTGCAACATCTTGTTCTCGGTGAGCAAGGGAGACGGGGATTGAAGCTCAAGGTCAGGTGACTTACGGTACCACAGTGAGCCAATAGCAGTGGAGGGCTTTGAACCTGGGATTCCCTGGTTTATGGGACTGTGTTCTAACCTCAGTGCACTTTGTTTCCACCAGCATGCTAGCGGGATCTTAAATTTTAATCTCACAAAATTCTGTAATCTTTACCTTGTGAGTGACAGGTTTTCAAGCCGACATGCAGGGAGATACCCGAGAGGCACACCGCGAATCCCAGCCAGTTCAAAACACTCATCTGGTCCCCCATCAAGTGGGCTGCAAGCAACAGCGTACAGATTTCCTTAAAGAAAAGAGAAGTCGCATCCAGTTTTAATCCATAATTTTTTTTTTGTTCTGTTTTTTTACTGAACTTCTAGTGAACAAGCTTGATGAAACAGTAAGTGGGTGGCTTTTGTTTGCCGCTGTGCTGATAGCTTGTTTACTGTGAAGTCAACAGGTCTGTGCAACTTCCTCACGACTCAGCCATTACAGTTTTTTTTTTTTTTTCCAAATAATCCCATACCTCTCAAAACTGTCCCTCGTCATAAGGAAATCCTTCATTTTACCCCACAGAGGTGCTCTGTCTCACACTGGAAAGGTGCTGAACAAACGCACACGAAACAGACTGTAAGGCAGAAATTCTTAACACTCTGATACTAAAACAACGTTGAACACATAAAAGTACTAGTATCCTCAATGTTGTGAGCTTGAATTTACATAGCCAAGAATGTGCCCCTCATTTTGTGGACCAGTGTCCCACGCTGGCCCTTAAGAGTGTCTGTGACCCTCAATTCACTGACAAAATGCTGAGAGGTATGAATTTTGGCCACTAATCAAAAACCTAACAAGTGAACACTAAAAAAAAAAAAAAAAAAGTTATCGAAACGACTTTAATTTACTTTCTATTTTTACCCATTTACTTGGTTGGCCAAGCTCTCGTTCAAAATCTCCACTAGCCCTGGATCCCACACCTACTGAACTTGTCACCACTGATCCCTAGGAATCCCCTGCCTAACCCCCTCATTTACTATCCCAGGCTTTTTTTTTCTTCTTCCAGTTCTATTTTTGCCTCAGAGTTCTCTCAGCCAGGATCTTTTTTAACCTGAGCCAACACCACCTCCTGTCCGTCAAGACTCCTCTCACCTGCCTGTCCTTGGACTTCACAGGCCATGTGCGACACACTGCTGCAATGCGCCCTTGGATTGAGTGCCATCCCCCCTAAGGTGGGGCCTGCCTACAACCTTTGTGGCAACTTCACTCCAATATCCAACCAACCATAGCAGAAGTGAAGCCTGGGCGTGAACCACGAGCCAGAAGAGTGAGTCCTGCTGTGGCGTGGGGGACAAGTGGGGGGGGGGGATCTGAATTTTCCCCACTGTGCTTTTCTCCTGGGATTCAGCCATGCTGGGTCGCTTGTGGGTGCACAGCCAAGCAGTTGGTGCCTGTGCTGTCAGTACCCCCTCCTTCCCTCAATCTGCTGGCCCTTGCTATTGCCACCCTACCTTTGCTAGCTGGCATCAGATGGCAGACCACACAATTCACCCTCCAAAAGGAGGACAGCTGTCATCCTTCCACCACCCGACCCCTGATGACCCAAGCTCACTACTCTACTTGGGTCACTGGCACAGTGAGCCATAGCATTATCGCCGTGCACTGGTCAGGCCCACCATCCAGAAGGACAGCTGGCCAGACCTTTCCCAAACAAAATGGGGACAGGGGACCCAGTGATCACAGTGCAGCAAATGGGCATCAAGAGCGGAGCAACATCACCCACGTAAGCACCACTGATGTTTCCACCTATTTTTCATCTCCCCCTCAATGTCCCATGACCACTCCCACTGACACACAGGCTGTGACTGGAGACTTTCCTGGCCTGTCAGAAGTGGGCTGGGACCAAACACACCGACCACACTGGCGGACACTCACTGGCACACGACTGGGTATATGACGTGCCTGTAAAACAGCTAGGAGAGGATTTCACCTGTTTGAAGCAGTGTATTTCTGCCCACATCTCCCCTCCATTCCCCTAGTCCACCAGGAATCCACTGTGTACTGGCAAGTGCCACCCATCCTCCCAGATGCAGGTGGCTATCTGGGACAATCAGTCAGCTCTGCCAGCCAATGTGTGACAGCTCAAGATGGACACTACGTAACACAACGCATGACAGAGTGTGCAGGGTGCAGTGTGCAGTTATAAGGCAATAATGCACACCTTGGAAAGGTGTTAGGCACAAGGCTTAGCTGGATGTCACAACCATCTGAGAAGTGCATTATTCCCTTATGACCACATAAACTGCAGCGTGTTACCCCACTTATAAAATGAACTTTTATTTGCTAAAAAAAAAAAAATTGTAGTTTAGCTTAGGTATGCAGCTGTAAGAAACTAATCAAGGGTCATGTGATGTGTTTCCGCCAATGAGGTTACAGGAAATTAAAGGCCCATTTTATAACTTTCTACCAAAACACAGACACACACACACAAATACAACTGTCCATAGTTTCCTTCTTCACATCAATGACTGCCTCCCCTTCTTGTTACCTTGAAAATCCCAGCTATGGAGAGGGTCAGACTGGAAGTTTGGGACACCAGCAGAAACTCGGAGTAACCAAGACCAAAAGCCAAGAGGCCTCCCAATCCCAGAGTGCCAACAACATGCACTAAGTTCTTTGCCTCATCATATCGGAACAGCTTGTTGGTAGTGCATAGACGCAATCCTGTAGTGGGGAAAGAAGAAACAATATGTTATGCACGAGCAAGGAAAGGGTGATCATCAGAATTAAGTTTATGTCAATTAGTAGGAATTGGTTTGCTTCCTGTGACATCCCCCTGCACATGGCTGCACAGGAGGAGAGTTCCATCTAGAACGCTAACAAAACCACCCCTAAAACTAATACTGTAAACCATCAACAGACCTACTGCCAGGTTGGAGAACAGGAGGTGAACAAATGCCAACCAGACTGAGGGCCACAACCCAGAATGATAACAGAAATATAGAATCCAATGGCAGATAAAGACCACTTGGCCCAACACTGACAGAAGAGCAGGTTTTCACCGACACAGCCTCCTCCGGGATCTTTAAAGGCACTGACCAGGTGACAGATGAAGAAACAGCAACAGAAGAGAATCTAAGGTATTGCTGAAAAACATTTTGGTTGGAAACAAACAAAAAATATGTAAAGACTTAAAGCAGCAGAAAAACACTGAAGTGGAGCACCAGGCAGTTTACTGCGGTGCTCATTTTGACCAAAAGTAACAGAAGAAGTAGTAAGAGCACCCACAAAAATCAGAGAGCATAGGACTTTGGTGAAAAAAATGAAGTCCTTTTATTTGAATACAAAACTGCATGTTGTATGTGCACCAAGTCCCAAAACTAAGCGGTAAAATCTGTGCCAACACTAACGTTTCCCCTGACCACTGACAGTCACACTGATCCCTTCCACTTCAGTCTGCGGCCCAAATTTTAACATTAAAAAAGGCCCCATTAAAGTATATGGAATGCGACACCGTGCTCTACAAACAGTGGTGTCAGAAAACGACATAGCACAGGGGCAGACCGCAGACTGAAGTGGTACACGGAAGTGGAAGGGATCAGCACGGCTCGGATTGCCTCCAGTAAGGTTTTTTTTATGCTTCGGGGGGGGGGGGGTGGAGGTACTGGGAAAGAGCGAGATAGTTGCTCTTTAAAGAACCAGTGGTGCCTCTGGGAACATTTTGTAAGTATACACAAGTGTAGTTGCAGTTTCTGTTTTTGATCTTCCTCTTATTCTTTACCACAAAGGAAATGTGTGGTGAAACAGGATCCTGGCCCTTTGGATTTCATCAGTTTCTGGCTTTTGTCTGCATGTGATGTTATAATCTCCTTGTGATATTATAATCATTTCCATGGTAACTAGCTGTGATAAGCAGAGGATTATGCCATCATGTGTAAACAGCCAAAACAGCCGATGGAAATCTGAGGAACAAGGATATTATTTTTAAGCAGCAGTCCTTAGTAATACAAAAAGAGGCAGGAATTAAAAAAAATATCTGAAACACAGGTAGAATTATATATACAACCTTTGATAGTGCACTGTAAGCGGTGAAGCAAAATTAAGAGGAATGGCTAAAGGATGCCCACCACAGAAATGAGTTCCATGAATGGTGTAACAAAAATAGTGCCAACAACGTGAAATAAAATTATTTATAAAAAATCAACTGGGAGCAAAAAAAAAAAAAAAAAAAATAGTGATAACATGACAAATTATTTATAAAAATTGACTGGGAACAATTTGTGCAGTGGCATGACTGAGTAAGTGCCACTAGAGGGGGACAAAGCACTCAGAACAGAACATCCGGTTCATTCGTGCATCTTGCCTTCCTAGCTTGAAAGCCAGGGATAGTGCTTACACAAATCTGGGACAAGTGACCAAAATAAGAGAAATATCAAAATACTGCAATGCCTACTATATGGTGTAGCCCAATGTCAGAAGCATTTTCTGAAGTGGGAACAAAATTGTAACGTGTAGGTCTTGCCTTATTTTATGCTTCAAATCCCTGCTCATAAATAACAAAAACATCAATTTTTAGGAGGGGCACATGACATTTTTGAGGCAAAAGAAATCAGCGACATTCTTTTAAACCAGTGGACAGTCACAAGTTTCAGGGGACAATATTTGCTTGAAGTTATCTCACTGTAATACTAATAGTGGGCAGAGTTCTTTTCTATAAAGGGGAGAACAGAAAATTGCAGAGAAACTGAAGAATACAAGGCGTATGCATTACGTAGCCAGGTTTACAGCCCGAGGACGTTCGTAAACAGTCACTAGCAGTGGATCATGGATGACAAACTATGCAACAGCCCGGTGGGTGTGTTCTCAGATACTGACCAAGCTGACAGTACCAAAGCCGCTGTTGACTAAACCAACACCATCAATAAATTCTGCTCACCAGCCAGCAAAAGATCTCAAGTGTTTTTAAAACACAAATTCTATGAGGTCTCACCCCTGACAGTTAAGTTTCTTCCATCTTGTGTTATCTGTGTGTTGGTTCAATCCATGCAGCAACTGACCCTTGTAACATGTGTCTGAAGAAAATCGATATCACGAGCATGAAACAAACACAAATGCCACCAGTGGTACATCAGTCACTGCTGGAGTCAGTGCAGAGTTGGGAAGAGGTTTTTTAATTTTTTCATTTACCAACACTGGTTGATAAGCACAGCGGTAAAGCTTCCACTTGTTAAGCGAACTTCCTCCACACTTGAAGCCGTGATGGCGGAACAGGTCGGTGCTGCTTAAAGGGCTTCCAGCCCCAGTCTCTATACACACACTCTCCAAACAATGCAGCACTCAGGAAACAAAAAAAAAATGAGAACTCACTCTGCAGTCCAAGCAAGTGCTTTTATTCAAGTAGAATAACTGTGCAAATACAGATTTACAGCTCACAGCTCGAGCTGCTGCCAACTTTGCCCCAGTGCTTCGGCTATCCCAGCCTTTCTCAGGGGGTGTCTGCTTGTTAGGCCAATGACCCAGGTTCAGGGACAAGCCAAGATCATCAGGGGGCTGGAGGGAGGAGAATTGGATATCCCACAAAATGCTCTCCTCCTCTGGGGAGGGAGGGTCACTGCCTCTTGTGCAACATCGTCACCCGGGTGACCTCAGGTGTAATGCAGCAGAGGTACTGCAGGGGAGGGCAGACACCAGCCACACTGCACAATCACACAGCTGCATGTGCTTGCTTACATGTGCGCTTGGCACCCTTTGGGTAGGGAAACCATTAACCAGAAAATACCCTGTTGCATGCTGGATGACGTGCGGCATGCTTGGACTTCACTTTCTGACACTAGCCTCACCTCCACCATGGGTTTCCCCAGGCCATGCCAAAGGGAGTGAGCACGTAAGGGGTTAGTGGTGGGGATGCAGGAAGACGGGTCAGGGCTTGACCAGAGGAAAGAGCTGCACCAGAGAGGAGGCATAAAGAAAAAAACTGAATTAAATTATATATTTACCCGTGGCAGCCCAACTGAGATATACTACAGTATCTAATTTTCATAACAGGGGCGGGCTAAAGCCCTAGGTGGTTAAGTGACTTAACTCAGGGTTATACAGTAAGTGGCTGTGGTGGAATTTGAACCTACGTATCTGGGTTCTGCAGCCTGCGCTCAATCCACCAGCTCAGCAGGATTATCCTGATTACTGCACTGCAGGACTGAAATTTTCACTCCCACTTACCTTCTTCGTAGATGAAGAGCGGTAAAAGACCCAGGAACATCAGAGGCTGGAGATGGTACATTGTATCAATTGGATTTTGCAGCCCTGCAAAGGAAAGGTTAAAAGATATAATGGTTATATAGCACAGACTTGGGGTAAAAAGGGGGCAGTTCAACGAAGGGTCTAAATTACTAGTTTCTGTTCATCTGGCCTGGCTTTGCAGTTTTTCCACATAATGTTAAAAGCAGCATTCTGTACCCCCAACCCACTATCAGCTCAACCATCACTACCACAATTCTAATAGTTTGGATGGAACCTGGTTTCAAGTAAACATTTTTAGTAAAAGATGTTATATCCTGAAATTCAGATTTTTTTTTTTTTACTTTTAAAACTATGGTTCTGCTGATGCCACCAGTGTTTGTTATGCAGGAAACTGAAGTCACTTTAAGGAATGCAGTGCGAGTTCCTCGCCTAAACTGAATATTAATAATAACATTCATTATTCAGTAATGTACGCTCGCCAAACCACATGTAATGTTAGACCTACCTAGCTCAGCTTGCTGTGTAATTATCTGAGTAAGTGTCCAACGGATCCCTCCAATAAACGAGGCTGTCAGAACCAGGATAAATCCTTCCATGTTAAACTGGGTTGACTCGTAGGTGAACATGAACAGGCCACCAGCGATCAGCAGAACCACCAGAATCAGGGCAGCCCTCTAAGGGGTAAAACAAGAACACAGACTCAAACATTATACCTTCGCACCAGTTCAAGACTAAGGACAACTTTAGTTGGATGTTCTCATATTATAAACATCACAGCCTCTATATATGGTATTATGACAATACTAGTACCTTTGCTTTCCTCACCTGAACACGGAGTGGCAATCCCTGTACTCTCCTCACTGGAATATGGAACAACATCCTCTGCATTTTCCTCAATGGAATGTGAGGCAACGTTCCCATTGCTGTACCCACTTGAATGTGGACTGACATTCACTGTAATTTTCCTCAACGGAATGTCCAGCAACATCCCATATGCTTTAATCACTGGAATGTGGGATGTGAACGTCCCTGTGCTTCCATCACTAAATGGAAAACTACATTCCCACATTTTCCTTACTGGAATGTGAAGCAATGTTCCCTGTGCTTGCCTCACCTGAACGTGGACTAATGTTTGCTTTACTCTCCTCACTGGATTGTGGAGAGAGACATCCCCTGTGCTATCCTAACTTGAATGTGAATGGATGTTCCCTGTACTCTCCTCACCGGAATGTGGAGTGACATTCCCTGTGCTTCCATCACTGAAATGTAGAGTGATGTTCTCTTTGTTTACTTCTCCGGAAAGAGGAGCAGCATTACCCATACTTTCCTTAATGAAATACAGAGAGACCCCCTAATGCTTTCTTCACTGGAATGTGGGGTGAACTTCCCTGTGCTTCCATCACTGAATGTAGATTCACATTCCTGCATTTTCCTCACTGGAATGCGAGACACTGTTTCTCGTACTTTTCTCATCAAAATGTGGAGTAATGTTCGCTATACTCTTCAGTGGAATGTGAAGCGACATCCCCTGTGCTACCCTAATTTGAATGTGGACTGCTATTTCCTGTGCTCTCCTCACAGATATGTGGCGCAAAATTCCCAGTGCTTCAATCACTGAAATGTAGAGTGATGGTCTCTGTGTTTACTTCCTGGAATGTGGGGCAGCATTATCCATACTTTCTTAAATGGACTAAGGAGTGATGGTCTAAATGTTTTCCTCATTGACATGTAGAGTGATGCTCCCTGTGTTTTCCTTACATGACTAAGGAGTGAAGTTCTCTGTACTCTCTGTGGCATGCTACCCCTCTGCTAGTCCTTATTTGTAGATATTATTCTGTTGCATTTATGTTTTTCTTGTAATTCTATTGTATATGTACATACCAAGACATGCCAATGTCAGCAAAGGCCCATAGAGAAAGAGACTTGGTTTAAACTTTTTTAAAGAGACCTACCAAGTTAAACGAAAACAGCCCCTGGCACCTGATATAGAGGTGCTGTACCTCATGAGGCTGCTTCTAATGTAGAACTTAAAAATAAATTGCTGTAGTAAAAATGGCAACGCTCATAATATTAGAAATACCGGGTCTCAAGGACTTCCCGGTTTCTGGTGCCACCCACGCTCCACCCCCATGCTCTGCAAAGTTATGACACGATGCTAGGGAGAGCGTGGGCACGCATTCTATTATACTCTATGGGCAGCACCTTTTTGATCATTTTTATGTTGATTGCGCGCATGCGGAAGAAACATGTTGCGGCAGCTTTCTCCACATGCAGGTTGTGGAGGCGTGGCACTGTTGTGGTCAATGCCCCCACAGCCTGCAAAGGATTGTCCCGCTTCCCCCAATGCCATGGCATGCTGCTGCTGCTGACACCAGTTCAGCCAGCATGCCACAACCTTCTAAAAAAAGTAGCCGCTGCAATCAGGGGCCCCCTCATCACTGCAGTGTCAGCCATCCACTGCAATAAGGAGCGACCCGTCATTGCAGGGCAGGATGTCAAAACCCTGATATTGCTTATGAACATGGCAGCGGCTTGCGCGTGTTCCCAAACTATGTGACAAGACATGTCGGGGACGGGAGGGGTCTCAAGGGCGGCCCCTGCGCCCCGCACACCAAGATCATTCACTATTTCTGTTATCATTCTCAAAAGAAGGGAAATTAGAGGCAAAAAACTCAGTTTAATGCATTAGTTAGGGTTGTTTCACACCGACAAAAGCGAGGAAATTCGGTGTTGGGATTGAAAGCCCCCCTTGGACCCCCCTGCCCACACCTCCAACCAGCACTGGGGTGTGCATTAGGGTTGTTGGTCCCAACTCTCGCCCCATTCTCCTACACCTCTCCTTTACACATGTGATGGGGTGAGAGTTATATATATACACACACACACACACACACACACACACACACTCACTCCAAGCAGATTCTGATCGGACACACACACACACACACACACACACACACACACACACACACACACAGACACAGTCCAAGCAGATTCTTACCGGTTTCTCCAATTTGAAGATTAAGGAGAAGAACAAAATGAACAGCACAGCAGAGGATTTGGTCATTGTGTATCTGAAGGGAAAAGAAGAGTAGTAGCAGTAGTAAAGCAGTAAAAACATTTTTATTTATACAGGCAAAAACAAATTTCCCAACGCAAAAAGTTTACACCATAGGTCTTATTCAAGGCCTGTTTTCATGGTGGTCCTGTAATTCGTGTTAATTCACAATTTCTAAGAAGTTCCAGATATCAAAATACACAAATATACATAATATACACATGGTTAATGCCTTTCAAAATGAAATGAAATAAAATTAAATACCAAATATTTAAAATTTCAGAAACAGTTCTGGAGAGTTGATAAAATATGCCCTATTGAGTCTCCAGAAATCATTCCCATCATCTATACCTTCTACCTCGTAACTGCTTTCCCTACTGCAGTGTCCTGTCTGGGCCAGTGAGGCAAAAGGGGAGACGGGAGTGAAAACAATGAGGCAGGACCGATGTCAGGAGGAGCTGGAAAGACATCAGAGGAAGCTGGGTGTAAAGTACAAGGGAGCTGACACAGGACTGAAGTCGGGGGGGGGGAACCAGACCCACTGTCAATGGTGAAGCCAGGACCCAACAATGGGAGGGGGAAGCCGGGATCAAAGTTGAAGAGCTGGGAGGGAAATTAGTACGACTGGGAGAGATGTCAGAGGAAGCCGAGACTGAAGTCAGGGGCAGCCAGAACTGAAGTAAGGTTAAGTCTTGAGTGAAGTCAGGAAAAGCATGAAGTGGGGTCAAGGGGAGTGGGGACTGAAGTCAGGGGGAGTGAGGACTGAAGTTGGGGGGGCAGGAGAGACATCAGAGGAAGTTGGGAATAAACTTGAGGGGAGCCGAGTCAGATTTAAAGTCCAAGGGAGCTTTGAGGACTGAAATCAGAAACAGCATTGAACGAAGTCAGGGGGAGCTGGAACCGGGACCTGAATCTGGGATGAAGCTGGGGTGAGCCTGGAATGACATCAGGAGAAGCCTGGACTGAAATTGAAGAAGTGAAGTCAGGAGGAGCTGACAGTGAAGTCAGGGGAGCCAAAGTCAAGGAGAGCTTGAAGTAAGCATAGAAACAGAGGACGTGTCAGCAGAAAAGGACTGGTAGGCCCACCCAGTCTATCCTATTTTCTCTATGTATTACTACACCCTGGACCCTATTTGGTCACAGATGTCCTTCCCTCCATCTATTATGCCCAAGTGCCTATCCTACACATGCTTGAAGCTCCCCACTTCCTTCACCCCCACCACATTTTCTGGCAGGCTGTTCCTAGTGTCCACCACCCTTATTTTCCTCACATCCCTCTTAACCCCCAAGCTCTATAGCATGCTCCATGTTATGGTGCTCCTCTCTGAACAAGAGACTCCCCTCCTGCACTTTGTTCACCCCCTTGAGGTAGTTGCAGGTTTCCATCATGTCACCTCTCTCTCTCTCCTATCTTCCAGAGAGTACATGTTAAGTTCATGCAACCTCGCCTTATATAAATTTCTCATGCAACCCCTGCACCATTTTGGCAGCCCTCCGCTGGACCACTTCCACCCCATCAATGTACTTCCAGAGGTCCGCCTCCAGAACTGGACACTGTACTCAAGGTAGGGTCTCGCTAGTGAACAATAGAATGTCAACACCACCTCCCGTCTCCTGCTACAAATCCCCCTCCCTATGCACTCTAGCATCCAGCTCGTCTTACCTACTGCTTTGCCGTACTGCCCTGCCACCTTCAAATCATCAGTTATGATATCCCAAGGTCCATTTTTTGCTTGGTGACTGAAAGTAGCTCTCCATCTTATATAGCCCCCGTGTATGTCTTTACACTTTTGGCATTAAAACCCAATTGCCACACACTAGACCACTTTTAGTTTCCCAGATCCTTCTTCATTCTCTTCACCCTCCTGAGTGTCCACCCTGTTGCAGATTGGTTCCTCTGTAATGACACTTAAGAAGGCACTGAAGAGGACATGACCCAGTACCGATCCCTGTGGCATTCCACTGATCACTCTACCATCCCCCAAATGACTGTTTACCACCCCACCCTCTGCCTCCAATCTTTCAACCAGTTAGATATCCAGCATACCACCTTCTCCCCCACCCCCAGGTTACTAAGTTTACTAATCAGCCTCCTGTGTTAAGAGGAGCAGGGAGTGAAGTCTGGGGGAGCTGGGAGGGAAGTCATGGAGCAACTAAGAGTTGGGAGGGTTAAGTCACAGTTTTCTCCTACTCATGCTGTTTGACGAGTGGTGCACACTATATCTCGATGGGCTTTACAACGTAACGAGTTAAATACTGGTAAAGCAGAAACTGGAGAACATGAAAGAATTTGTATTTATATACCTCTCTCTGAAAAAAAACTCTCAAAAGACAGGAGAGACAGGGGGCTTTCAGCCTCCCCCCCAGGAAAGGGATGACATGTTAGGCACCAACATGCCCAAAGGAAGGGGAGAAAGGGGTGGAATTTGGTGGAAGGGATTGGCAGCCAATGCCAGGAGCTTGGGAAATAAGATGGTGGACTTGGAGGCCATCATGGAGGATGAAGGACTGTGCATAGTAGTGATAAGCGAGACTTGGTGGAGAGAACACCACACCTGAAAGACAGCCATCCCAGGAGAAAGTCCAGAGGGGGTATTGCTAAGCTTAATGGAGAAAAGGAAGCATGTGAGGAGGAGGACCCTGTAAAGGCATCTATCCTAAATAGATACTTTTGCTCAGTATTTACTGAAGAGAAGGCAGGGCAGGGCCCACAGCTCAGCATCATGGACACAGGGGGGAGGGAGGTGAGCACTACTCCCTTCACAAAAGAAAGGGTCCTACAAGAGCTCTAAGCTCAGGGTGGATAAGGCAATGGGACCTGATGGCATACATCCCAGGGTACTTAAGGAGCTAAAGGAGGAACTAGCAGAGCCATTAGCAGAATTGTTTAGTGAGTCTCTGAGCACAGGAGAGGTCCCAGAAGACTGGAGAAGGGTTTATGTGATCCCGCTCCACAAGAGTGGTAGCAGGAGGAGGCGGGAACTACAGACCAGTCAGTCTTACCTCAGTAGTGGGCAAGATTATGGAGGCACTCCTTAAGGAAAGGATAGTGCAACACCTGGAACCATAGGGGCACAGGATCCAAGACAGCATGGGTTTACAAAGGAAGGTCCTGTCAAACTAATCTCATAGATTTCTTTGACTGGGTAACCAGAGGGGTGGACCAAGGGGAGCAGTTGATGTAGCCTACCTTGACTTCAGCAAAGCTTTTGACACTGTTCCCATAGAAGATTGATAAATAAGTTAGGTAGGCTCGGGTGGCTGTAGTTGGTCAACTGGGTGGCAAACTGGTTGACTGGCAGAAAACAGAGAGTGGTGGTAAATGGTATACAGTCAGAAGAGATGCAAGTCACAAGTGGGGTACCTCAGGGATCAGTCCTGGGGCCAGTCCTATTCAACATCTTCATTAGTGACCTCAAGATGGACTAGAGGGTAAGGCTTGTCTGTTTGCAGATGACACCAAGATCTGCAACAGAGTAGATGATCCAGATGGGGTGGGCAGAATGAGAAGAGATCTGGATAAACTAGCAAATGGTCAGAAGAGTGGCAACTGGATTTAATGCAAAGAAGTGCAAAATCATGCACATAGGGAAGAGAAATCCTGAAGCCACTTATAGGCTGGGAGGGGAGTTGCTAGCAGTCACAAAGGAAGAAAGAGACTTGGGCATCATCATCACTGATGACCTAAAATCATCCAAGCAGACCTCTAAAGCAGTAGGTAAGGCTAGGGGGTGTTAGGGTGTATTAGTAGGGGTATCACAAGTCGTAAGAGGGAGGTAATAATCCCTCTGTACAAGACATTGGTTAGGCCCCATCTGGAGTACTGCGTGCAGTATTGGAGGCCACACCTTCACAAGGACATTAACTAAATTGAGGCAGTCCAGAGAAGGGCAACTAAAATGGTGCAGGGACTGCATCAGAAGACATATGAGGACAGATTAACGGAGCTCAATATGTATACCCTTGAGCAAAGGAGGGAGAGAGGTGATATGATCGAGACATTTAAACACCTTAAGGGCATAAACAAGGTGAAAGAGTCTAACATGTTTAAATATAAGAAAAATAGCAGGACAAGAGGACACAGCATGAGATTAGAGGGAGGCCGATTAAGGGGAATGTGAGGAAATTCTTTTCACAGAAAGGGTGGTAGATGCATGGAATAGCTTACCACAAAGTGGTGGCTATGAATACAGTGCAGGGCTTCAAACAGGCATGGGATAGGCATAAGGGAGCAATACAAATGACTATGAATAGATAGGTCACTGACAGAGCAAAGGCCGATGGCACATTTATAAGGTAGAAAAAGAAATGGGCAGACTGGATGGGCCTTGCGGTCCTTATCTGCCGTCAACTTCTATGTTTCTATGTTTCTATGTTACAGGCTGTTTAGAAGGGACAGGGCAGGTAGAAAAGGGGATGTGGGGAGTTTCCCTATACAGCAAGGACAACATAAGGGTAACAGAGGGGCAGGAGGAAGATGGGGAGACAGAGCTCCTGTGGGTAACACTGGACAAAAGGACAGGGGAATCCTTGTGACTGGGGGTGGTATACAAACCTCCTATGCAGGGAGAGGAAGGGGACAGACAGCTGATATAGGCTGTCATGTGGATGGCCCTCAAAGGGGAACTACTCCTGGTGGGGGACCTAAACCTCCCAGATGTGGACTAAGACATCCCAGATGCAGTATTGACTAGCAGCAAGGAAATACTAGAGGCACTGCAGGGGGTATTCTCACAGCAGCTGGTCAGGGAGGCAACAACCTGTTGGACGTGGTCCTAACAAATGGGGAGAGTGAGGAGGAGGTAGAGCTGGGAGATGTACTGGGCACCAGCGACCACAGGATGGTACGGTTCAGCGTAAGGTCAGGGAGGGAGGCAACCCGATCCAGTACAACAGTTACGGACTTCAGGAGCACAGACTTCCACAGGATGAGAAGGACAGTGATGGAAGAGATGGTGGGAATGGAGAATATAAGGGAAGTGGAGGAGTTAAGGGAAACTATTAAAGGAGGGGAGCTGAAAGCCATGCAAATGTGCATAAAGAAGGTAAGGAAGAGCAGAAAGTGGAGGCAGCCACTTTGGTTTACAAGGGAGGTGGCAGGAGTGGTCAGGGACAGGAAGAGGGCTTTCAGAAAATATAAGAGGACACAAAGAGAGGAGAACAGGGAGGTTTACTGGGAGAAGAGGCAACTAGCATGGCAGAAGATAAGGAGGGCAAAGCGGACACTGAGGAGAGAATGGCTCAGCAGGCCAAAAGGGGGGACAAGGCTTTTTTTTTTTTTTTTTTTTTAAAGATATGTGTGGGGAGAGGAGGAAGACATGGCAGGGGATTGCAAGGCTGAGGGTGGAGGGAGGGATACAACTGGAAGGGGACTGTGAAAAAGCTGAAGAGCTGAACAAGTACTTTTGCTTGGAATTTACGGAGGACGAGAAGGGCAGGGGGCCCGAACTTAGGAGGAAGGGGGAGGGAGGACAAAAGGGTTGATCCGAGCCCGTTCAGCACAGAAAGAGTTAGGGAAGAATAAGGCAAGTTGAAGTTGGATAAGGCAACAGGGCCAGACAGGCTGCAACCGAGGGTGATCCGGGAGCTGGAGAGAGAGTTGTTCACCCCACTGACAAGGTTATTCATCTTGTCTCTGGATTCGGGGAAGGTGCTGGAGGACTGGAAGAGGGCGCACATGGTGCCACTGCACAAGGGGTGTAGTAGGGAGGTGACAGAGCTACTGTCTGGTCAGCCTCACCTCAGTGGTGAGGTCATGGAGGCACTCAAAGGAAAGAGTGGTGGACTACCTGGAGGATAGTGACTTGATGACAGGCAGCATGGTTTCATAAAAGAGAAGTCATGCCAGACGAACTTGATTGAGTTTGATTGGGTGACGCAGGTGGTTGAATGGGGGGCAGGGACGTAGCCTATCTAGACTTCAGTAAGGCCTTCAGCACCGTCCCCCACAGAAGGTTGGTCAGCAAGCCAGAAAGTGTAGGGGTAGATGGGAAAATAACTAGGTGCATGGAAAACTGGCTGGCGGGCAGCAGCCAGAGAGCGATGGTACATGGGGTGTACTCCAGGACTGGGGGAGTGACAAGCAGGGAGCCCCAGGGGTCAGTGCTGGGACCCCTCCTTTTTAATATCTATATCAGCAATATAGCAGAGGGGCTCAGGAGAAGGGTGTGCCTGTTTGTGGATTATATGAAAATCTGCAATGGGGTGGACACCGCAGCGGGTGGGGGGTGGGACATGAGGCAGGACCTGAAGACTCTGGGGATGGTCAGAGACTTGGCAACTGAAATTCAATGCCAAAAAGTGTGTTGTGATGCACTTGGGGTGGAGGAACCCAAGAGCAAGATACCCCCTTGGTGGGAGTTTTTGTGTGTTAGGGAAAGGGAGTTTGCCAAGTCAGGAGGGGAGAAGTTAATTGGGGTGTGGCTTAGGAGTACAAAACCAGGTGTCTCCAATTACAGTTCCCTACTGCTAGCTTTTGGCAGACAGGAATCTTGCTTTCAGAGCAAGGAGCAGCTGACTACAAAACTAGAACTTTTATTACTAATTGCCCTCCACCCTCAGCCAGTTCTACTTTTATAGGCTCCGGATTTGACTGACAACAGGAACTTCCTGTTTGGCAGTAGGAAGGGAAGAACCACTGAGACATAGGTACATAGATAGTGTCGGCAGATAAGGGCCTATGGCCCACCCAGTTTGCCCATTTGAGCTTGTAAGTTCAGTTTATGTTTTCCTAGAAGTCTGTTGCCCCTTCCCCCTGACCTCCAGAAATCCTTTATGTCTATCCCATGCATTCTTAAATCCCATGATTGTTTCAGCCCCCACCACTTCCTTTGGCAGGGTGTTCCACTTGTCCACGACCTGAGAAACATAGGTTTCGTCATCCTTGAAGGAAAAGAGTAGCTCTCCCTCTCCCCCTAGCTGCCAGAGATCTGACTGAAGAAGGAGACTACCGAAGAATACAGGAAGTTCCTGTCCCAGAACAGGAAGGGCGAGAGCTGTAAGGGCACACAGGAAGGAGAAGAAAGAAAAAAAAAAAAAAAAAAAACAGGGAGGAGAGTGTAAGCATACAAAGCAACGGGAGAGGGGCCACAAAATAAGACATGATGGGAGTAGTGCAGTGCAATGGCTGTGGGGCGGCAGTCTTTCGGAAGACATTCTGGAGGCTGCGATGCTGCCCTATTTGTTGGCACCTCTTTGGTCTGAGGGAGGAGGTTGCTCGTCTCAAGGCTGACTTGGTTTAGATTCATGAAAAATCCTCCCCTACCTAGGGACCACCAGGGCCACCGCCGCTACCTCAGAGGCTGCCGGGAAAGAGGAACGGTTGGACCAAGGTGGGCTCAGGGAGGGAGAGGGTGGTGGAACAGAGGCGCATTCCTCCAGTTGTACCTCTCCACAATTCATACACTCTTCTGGCAAAGAGTGGTTCCTCTACGAAGGCTCCTGCAGAGGAGACCAAGGAGGATGCTGGAAACTTCCACAAAGGAGACCCACAGGAGGGTGGCATGGGACCCCACGGGGAAGGAAACAACTCCTGGTGGGGGACTCAATCGTTAGGGGTGTAGAACTGAGGGAGGAAAGGGAGATAAGTTGCCTGCCTGGTGCCAGGGCTTGGAAGGACAGGGAGCGAATCCTCAGGATCACGGGAGCAGCTACAGAAGTTAGGGAGCTGGATGTCATTGTCCACCTAGGGACAAATGACCTGGCTGGGAATGGGATCAAAGCAGTGCAAGAGGAGTTTGAAGAGTTGGTGAGGGGCCTTAGACAAGTAGCATGTAAGGTAACCTTCTCGGAGGTGCTGCCTGTCTATGGCAAGGGTGATGCTAGGGTACTCCGCACCATGGGATTCAATGAATGGTTGAAAAACTGATGTGGAGCTCAGGGTTTTGGCTTCATTGGGGACTGGGGGTCCACCTGGATTGATACTGGTGTGATGGTCTGCATTTGTCTGGGAGGGGAACCTGGATCCTAGGAGATAGGTTTAAATGCTTTATTGGCAAGCATTTAAACTAGCCAAGGGGGAGACACTGAAAAGGAGCAGGGAAAACCCAGCCTCCCCCAACAAAACACAGTAGTTAGAGAGGTAAACACCAAAGTAGAGAAGTCACTAGGGAGCAGGACAGGGGTAAATGCAGAAAAAGGCAGCAAGGACAGGGATGGGGCTACAAGGGGTAAGGCCATAAAAAAATGGAGGGTGATGAGTACCAATGCCCATAGTCTATGCAACAAGCTCCCTGAACTAGTGGCCTTGATAGAAGAGGGACACCTGGATATCGTGGCAGTCACAGAAACATAGTACACTGATAACCATGACTGGGGATGTCAACATACCAGGGTACACAGGCTAAAGAAGGGACAGGGAGGGTAAAAGAGGAGGAGTAGCTCTCTATGTAAGGGAAGGGATCAAAGGAATGGAACTAAAGGATAAACAGAGTAGAGGAGGCACTGTGGGTCACCATGGATAGAGGATATGGCACCACAATCCGCACGTGGGTTGGATACAGATCCCTATCTCAGGGGGAGGCAATGGACAAGGAAATGATAGAAGGCATCCTTAGAATAGCAGAGAAAGGGGAGATATTGCTGATGGAGGACCTGAATATGCCAGATGTTAACTGAAGCACCTTTGCTGCAGCCACATCCAAGAGCAGGGTTATTCTCGATGCCCTATAGGGGGGCATGCCTCACACAGCTAGTGGTAGAACCCACTCAGGAGGGAGCAATCTGAGACCTGGTACTGTCAAATGGGGACGGAGAAAGGATCTTGGATTTAGAAGTGGGTAGCCATCTGGGAACAAGTGATCACCAAACAGTGTGGTTCACGATAAACACAGCCATACAGTCAAGCCATACAAAAGCAACAGTATTGGATTTTAGGAGGGCTGACTTTGGGAAAATGGGAGATTGCCTCAGAAAAGCATTAGCAAATGGGCAAGGAGGAACAATGGGGAGAAATCAAACAGCCATCACTGAGGCAACACGCCTTTGTGTGAAGCAAATCAACAAAGCAAAACAAAGGGAAAAAACACTATGGTTCTCAAAAGAGGTGGCGGAGAAGGTTAAGGAGAAATATATGGCATTCAGGAAGTATAAGAAAACACAGAAGGAACAGGAAAGAGAACTGTACCAGTTAAAGTAGAAGGAAGCAGGGAAGGCAGTCAGAATAGCAAAGGCCCAGACTGAGGAAAAGATAGCCAACTCAGTTAAAAAGGGGAATAAAACCTTTTATAGGCACATCAGGGAGTGAAGAAAGACCATGGGAGGGATAGTGAGGCTTAATAAAGGGAAGGGAGGGTGGGCAGAGGGTAACAGTGGAAAAAGAAGCGATACTGAATGAATACTTCTGCTCAGTATTCACAAAACAAGAGGAGGGGAAGGTACCTAAATCAAAGAATAGAAGCACTCTGGATAGGGAGGGCGAGATCAGTCCATTCACAGAAGAAAGGGTTCTGAAAGAACTCTTAAAACTGAAGGTGGTCAAAGCAGTGGGGCCTGACGGGATTCACCCAAGAATTCTAAAAGAACTAAGGGTAGAACTAGTGACACCACTGATTACCCTTTTTAACAAATCATGGGAGAATGGTGTGGTATCTGAGGACTAGAGGAGGGCGGATGTGATTCCCTGTCATAAAAGTGGGAGCAAGACAGAGGCAGGAAACTACAGACTTGTTAGTTTGACCTCAGTGGTAGGGAAAATGATGGAATCGCTTCTGAAGGAAAGAATTGTTGAGTTCCTAGAGGCCAGTGGGGCACAGGACCCAATGCAGCATGTATTCACAGCAGGGAGGTCGTGCCAGATGAATCTAAAAGATTTCTTTGACTAGGTGACCAAAGTAGTAGACCAGAGAGGGGCTGTGGACATGGCCTACCTAGACTTCAGCAAGGCATCTGACATAGTCCCACACAAAAGATTAATATACAAGTTAGCCAGCCTTGGAGTGGGTCCCAAAGTGGTAGCCTGGGTAAAAAACTGGCTGGACAACAGGACGCAGAGGGTAATAGTAAATGGAGTTCACTCTGAAGAAAGGGGGGTTACTAGCGGTTAACCGCAGGGTTTAGTACTGGGACCGGTCCTCTTTAACGTCTTTATAAGTGACATTGCAGAGGGACTGGAAGGAAAAGTATGTCTCTTTGCAGACGACACAAAGATCTGCAACAGGGTCGATACAGAAGGAGGGGTGGAAAGGATGCAAAGGGACTTGGCAAGGTTGGAGGAATGGTCAAACATATGGCAGCTTAGATTCAATGCAGCGAAGTGCAAAGTAATGCACCTGGAAAACCAAAACCCAGGGGAAGAGTACACAATGGGGGTGAGGGAGTCTATGTCAATTCGCTCTGCATTTTCACTCCGGTCATCTCGGCTCCTCACATTCACGCCTGTGGATCTCACCCCCGACAACCCATCCCGCCTCCTCATCCCGATACAGCTTATCTAGACACAGAGATTACAACCAAATTCCAGTTACTGATGCTGTTCTCTGGGGCATTTCATAGACAGAAGCAATTAATTAAATGCCGAATGCAGGTGCTTTTGGATTTGAAAATACATGTCCAACTGAAACGACACTCTGACCTCAGCTGAGAATGCTCTGACTATAGGATTAGAGCACACTGTCTTTTTTTTTTTTTTTTTAAGCACTTATTTATGCTAGCTCCCTACCCCCCCAGAAAACATAATTCCCCTGGCACCTGGATTGTAGCTGGAGCCGCTTGGCTAGCTCCCCTGTAGAAAACTTCAGGTATGCACCAGGACAGACTCAGTGGTTACTCCTCCGCTTGATTTTTTGAACACTGTGCCTTTTCCAGGGTGGCACTGAATTTAAGTTTAGAGCCTGCAGGCTGTTTATTTAATCCCAGGTTGCAGCCTAGTGCTACTTCGGTAGGGTAGTGATTCTGATGGACTTTTAAATATAAACTGCAGTCAGATTTGTTAAACTGATTTCGTTTACACCTCTACTGGCTCCAACCAGCAGAGGGTGTCACTCTGGACTTGATAGTACTCCCCAGCGCTCATTCCAAAAAAAAATTCTTACTCGAAATCTCTGTAGATTCCTGTCTAAAAACTTTTGCACTCCTGATTGGTAAAGTTTACATTGATAAGAAGGTGAGCTGACTGAACTGAACATGAAGTGATGGGGAGTCAGTTCACAGTAGAGGCTGTGGCAACATCACGAGGCAGGCTGAAATCCTGCATTAGCGGAAGTGAACTGACAGGGAGTGGAATGCCACAGGAGCGAATTGTCAGGAGCGCATTGTCCAGGAGTGAATTGACAAGAGCGAATTGATGTGCTCCCGGGGGTGAGATACTAACAACAACAAAAATGGAAAGGGACCAGGGGGCAGTCATATCAGATGACCTTAAGGTGGGCAAGCACAATGAGAAGGTAGTAAAGGAGGGCTGGTTGGATACTGGGATGCATAGGGAGAGGCATCACCAGTAGAAAACAGGAAGTTGTTATCCCTCTGTACAGACAGTTAGTGAGACCGGTATCATGTCAATTCAGCGCATAGATTCCAGCGCAAACAATTCTGCGCAACAAACTGAGTGAAAAACATTACAGCTAACATAGCAATTTAGCGCACAACCAATTCACCACATTTCATTCCTGTCCAGCCATAACCGGGTAGTGTCTCCCCATCAGCATCTCCTGATCTGACCCACATTTGAGGTTCAACTCACCCACATCCCACTACCCGAAACAGCAAATGTCTCATCATCCAAATCACACTGGTCCAGGGAGAACTGACAGCAAAGTTGGCTGTTTTTGTTGTTTTGTTACTACCCATAGGACACAGTATTCATGACCGAACAAGCATCTCCTGATCTGACCCATAGTTGAGGTTCAACTCACCCACAGCCCGCTACCTGAAACATCAAGTGTCTCCTCATCGGAACCTCATTTGCAGTTCGAATCACACTGATCCACGGAGAACTGACGGCAAAGTTGGTTGTTTTTTTTGTTCTGTTGGAGGGTTATTTCTCACTCCATTTGAATCATTACTACCCATAGGTATAAAGCATCTCCTCATCCAAACAAAGCCTGCTCTCCGACACAGCACTCCAGGGATCCAGCCATGACCGAACTATCTTTAAAAGGCTCAGCCACTAAGCTTTATTTGAATCTTTGTCAGATGTTGATGAGAGAATAGAAGTTTAAAATGAAGATCAAAGTTTTACAGATACAAGTCCATTTAAAGTGCTGTGATAACAGTCCCTAGAAGTTGTATAAAAAAAAAAAAAAAGTCTCCGGGATGAGTACTGCGCTATGCATAGGGATATGTATTATGCTGAGCAGACTAGCGCTGAAAACATTAGACAACAAAAAGGATTGTTCTGAAATATCTGCGCTATAAATAGCTGCACTTAAAAGTTTTGTGCGCAATTGACATAGAACCAGTGAGACCCCATCTGGAGTACTGTGTGCAGTTCTGGAGACCCCATCTCCGCAAGGACATAGACAGGATGGAGGTTGTCCAGAGGAGGGCAACTAAAATGATGCAGGGTCTACACTAGAAGACATACAAAGAGAGATTAAAGGAGCTTAATATGTATACCGTCAAGGAGAAGGGGGGGCATGATAGAAACTTTCAAGTACCTCAAGGGAATCAACAAAGTCCAACAGAGTAGCATCTTTCAGAAAAAGAGATGTACAAAAAAAAAGGGGGTACAATCTGAAGATAGAGTGGGGACTGCTCAGAGGTAATGTGATGAAGTATTTTTTCACAGAGAGGGTTGGATATATGGAACAGCCTTCCTGAGGAGGTAGTGGAGTCAAAAACAGTGGGGGAATTCAAGAATGTATGGGACAGACATAAGGCAATTCTAGTGGAGTGGGTAGGAGGAAGTAGGCTGTTGGTGAACTGGGATCTGCATTTGATCCATTTGGTAGGGAAATGGGCAGACTAGGTGGGTCAAGCAGTCCCTATCTGCCGTCAAATTCTATGTTTCAAATTCTATGAGGACATCAAAGAGACGGAGCAGGAGAGGGATCTGCAGATTTTAGTATCATGTAACCTTAAGGTGGAAAACCAATGTAGCAGGGTGGTGGGGAAGACCAATGGAATGTTGGCGTGCACTGGCAGAGGCATCATTAGCAGAAGGGGGAGGTACTGATGCCACTCTACAAAGTCATGGTAACGCTGCACCTGGAGTACAGAGTCCAGTTCTGGAGGCCACATCTATGAAAAAACAGACAGGACTGAGAGAGTTCAGAGAAGGGCAACCGCAATGGTGCAGGGTATGGAAGGGAAGACATACGAGTAGAGATATAAGGAACTGGATCTGTACACGTTGGAGACTAGAACGGAGAGGGGGGGGACATGACTGAAACTTTTAAATATATCAAGGGGATCAACAAAGTAAAGAATGGCTGTTTGCTTAAAAGGAAGGAAGGGGCTGTAACTAGAGAACTAGAGGGCATAGCCTAGGACTTCAGGGAGGAAGATACAGAGGTAATGTGAGGGGACGATTCTTCATGGAGAAGGTGGCGGAGGCATGGAACAGGCTTCCAGAGGAGGCGGTGGGTCTGCAATGGTGGAGGGATTCAAGAGGGAATGGGACAGTCATATGGGGCTGTATGGGGGGAGTAATGGGGGTAAGGTCAGACTGGATGGGCCAGTGGGTGCTTTTCTTCCACCAAGTTTCTATGACTCTATGAAGGCACACTCTATCCCAAAGAGCCTTACAACACAGTGAGTTAGACAGAGGTAGAGCAGAACCTACACAGCAGGCTAGAACTTGGGTTTATAATTCCTCCAGAATACACACTATCAGAAAGCACTTTACAATGCAGTGAGTTAGACAGTGGTAGTAGCAGGACTGTATGTGGTATACATGCATGTTAATACCAGACACATAGCCATACTGCATTAAAACTATTATTGCTGGCCCGGTGGCGCTGAGGGTTGAGGCGCTGGATGCCACACCTCGCTCCATGTCGGAGACCTGGATTCGGTGACAGACTCAGGCCGCCAGGGCTCGGCACGGGGAGAGAGGGATTGAGCACCCATCAGTGGCTCTCCCTCTCTGGGGAGGGTTCCATGTGTGCCCCACTGCTCTACTGCCATCTCCCGGGTGAACCCGGGTATTGACAGTGCAGTCAGGTCAGCAGCAAGAGAATGGGAGGGACTGACGTCGGCCGAGGGCCCTGGGCAGAGCCGCATCCCGGTGCGCTCCTGTCCCACTGGCCCTCCTTGTGTGCAGACACCAGCAGGGAGGTCACAAGAAAAGAGGAAACACCCCTCGCCGAGCCTAGGTGACGCTCTCTCCAGTCAACCACGCTACTGAACCAAGGACAGACTCCGCTGTGCAGGCACTCCTCTGAAGTCAGGCAAGACAAGGGGGAACCTTCCTCGCCCCACCCGAGGGTCATCCGGACCTCTAGAAAGTACCGGAGCAGCCTAGCACTCTAGGGGCAGACACTGCAGTGGCTGTCAGGGTGCGAGAGAGCTGAGTGGATTGACAAGGACAGTCAGGAAGGAAAAAAGGTTAAAAAAAAAACCAAAAACAAATTTGTACAACACCCAGAATTGGGCAGAAGAGACTTAAGTCTCATCCAAAAGGAAGGCATCTCCAGCAGTGCTGCCCCTCCTAGTGCAGCACTGTCATGTTAGTGTTGAGTATCAGTTCAAGCTCCTGGTGTGGGACTTGAACCAATCGAACATCCAATATTCCTGGTGCAGAAAAGAGATCACTACCAAGTGAGCCATGGGTACTTTCTACAAACAGCAAGGGTCAGTGTAGGAACAGGTTACTAAAACAAATCAGAGGCAGCAATTTTACCAACTGCCAGTCACGTTTAATGCAGTCTGTAAAGGTCATCATAACTCATGACATCGTTGTTGGCCAATCAGAACTGTATTTCTAAATATTCCAGGAACTATTATAGCCAACCATAAGAGGGTCTCTCATGCAAAGCTTTCCAGAATTCTGAAGTCCTAAGTTCACTGGCATAGTCCATTACATACATGGAGGTTTCACTTATTTCCTAGAAAGTAAAACATCAACTTAGGTTAATTATTATTTTTTTAAAGGGATGTAACATGATTTATTATATGTTTATATGTACAGTTCCATCATCTGTGATGACTCTAAGAGTGCCGTTTCAATTCTTGTGTGTGCCACAACTGCTCCGTGTTGCAGCTCTCTCATCAAAAGAATTTGAGAGAAGATTTTAAACCATGCAGGTTGCATAGACCTGCATATAAACATATAGGTAATACCCCCGAGAGAGATAACCAGCACAGGAAGGAACAAGGCCACCCGCAGCTCAGTCCACCTACAGACCGCATACTACGTGCCATAGTTTCAGAAAGGACCTGTGAGCCGGGAGGAACGGCAGGAGACCCTAAATATGTATGTGCTGGAGGATGGGGGACAGCAGGGGCACATGACTAAAACACATAAGCTTCTCAGGGATATAAACAAGTTAAACAGTGAGGACCAATTTGTACAAAATGTCACTAGACAGCATGACTGGAGTCGAAGCAAGGGGGAAAATTCAGAAGAAACTTGAAGTTCTACTTGGCGGAACCGTAAAACAGACTGCCAGCTTAAGTCCTGAGGCACCTACCCTTAATGGGTTTAAACAAAGCAAGGACAGGGCAAGGGGACTCACAGTCCCCAAAGGCAGCAGCAATGGTTTTGGGAGTGGGGTACAGAGGAGGGGGAGGGAAACAGCTCACCAGGGCAGTAGGTCAGTGGGGTGAGGTAGTAGAGTAAGGGCAAACTTGATGGGCCTTGTTTTCTTCTGCCATCAAATTTCATGTTTCAATGTTTCTGTCTTCAAAATGCAGCCAGAAATCTGGCAACACAGACCTTTTGGAAGAAGCATCTCTCTGTGTCTGAACATACACATGCAGTATGCTACTGTCTCCACCCTGCATGAGTATGCATGAATGTGCAGAGTTTCCAAGTCAGCAGGTCCTCAAGTGAGGGCGATCTAGTGATTCTGTCCAAAAAATATCAGGGAGATGTTCACAGGACCCTAATGTATACGCCTAACTGAAGCTACAAATGATGTCAAGAAAATATAAAAAAAGAACAAAATCAAGAAGACTCCCTGCAAATAGGGAGACTTGGAAAGCAGGAATGTGTAAGACAGTGTAACAGAGTGCAAACATATAGATAGATGGATGTCCTGCACATCCTTCTTGAGTGTCATAGAAGTGTTTGCAATGTGTGTGTATGTACTCCCTGCAATGACATGATAATGCAAGTGTGTGTGTGTCCGTGAATGAAGGATTGTCTGAACACCCTACATGCGTGTCAGCACTTGGCTCACTGTACCCCACTCCACTGTTTGACATCTGAACTATCACTGCTTCACCCGATACAAAATGGGCACGCAGGATACCATGAATAAAGTATCTGTAGGGGGGGTCGTATTCCTGTGCATCTGGCAGAGCCTGCTTTGTACTCACAGAGAGACGGTGATGAAGAGGAAGCTCCAGTTCGACAGTCCAATATCCAGCGCAGTGGCTAGGGCTGAAATAAACACAGTGATAAAAATCAGCGTATACAGTTGCTGACTCAAGTGAAACAATTTCTAACTCTTCAATTCCCCCTTGTCTGTTTTTCCTAAGATGTTCTGCACTATACTGCGGTGGTGGTGGGGGGATATTCTGCTATTTTCTCTACCAATTATTAGCCAAGAAGTATTGTGCTGGTATCCCACCCAAAAAAAAAAAAGGGGGTAGCCTGAGTTGGGCACCATAAAAGACACCTTTTCTGTTTCTTCTGTCAGTGAGAACACACTTTTTATCCTCTCTGCTGCTCCTTTTTAGGCGCCAACAGCGTAGCTGTAAGCCCCTACTGTGGTCACGTGTACTCTTTTTGCACATAGTGATTCAGCTATGTGATGTCACTGATGATGGTTATTGGATACGACTCCATTTTGGTCAGAATGGCATGCAGAACTCCTCAGCGCCCTAAATGCTGAACTCTATATTGCCAATGTTTGGACAGATCTCACTTCTTTGTGGAACAATGGGAATCAGATGCCTGGTAAACAGCTTTTTAACTGTTTGTCGTACCTTATGCACTTTTTTCTCTGCACTTACATATTTTCTCTTCAGTAAAATGTCCCCATTTTTCATCTCTCATATGCATTCCCCCTTTTTTATGCTTGCTTGCACACATGCGCAAGAAACATTATGCGGCAGCTTAGGAAAGAAGCGGGTTGTGGAGATGCGGCATGTGGCAGCCAACGGCGGCACTGCATTTGGGGCCTTGGCACTGGTGGACCAATGCAGGCACACTGTGCTGATGACACGGCCTTCCAAAAGTGGCACCAAGTTGAAACAATTTCGCCGTAGCAATCACGGGCTGCTTCATTATTGCAGCGTCAGCCATTCCGCAGTAATGAGGGAGCGACCAGTCACTGCAGGGTGGTACCTTGCCTAGAGTAACATTTTATGTAAACATGGCGGCGCTTGCCGCCCGCCGCCTCACAGCCCCATGAAAGCCGACCAGGGGTGGCCAATCCCCTATCGGCATGCCCCAGACCCAGTTCATTTGCCGACCGGGGAGCTCTCACTTGTCGGGCATATTGCCCCCCATTGTTGTGCCAAGGTACAATCCTCTTGGCATCATGTGCCCCTCCAAACAGTCTTTCTTGCCGAGAGAGGGACCCAATCCCACCCTTTCCCAGTTTAATTTGCCGATAGGGAACCCAATCCCCATCAGCATAATGGCCCCACAGTTGTGTTTTGTCTGTGCCGAGGGGGTGCCCAATCCCCTCGGCATCATGCGCCCCCCCACCCGTTTCTGTGCAGACGGGGGGCCCAATCCCCATCGGCTGTGGTCCCCCTCCCCACAAATGCTGGTAGCACACTGGGAGTCCATCCCCAGTGTGCCAGACACACCTGTAAAAAAATAAAACCGACCCACGTTGTCAGTTTTCTCTTTTTTACCTATAAACAAGAAAATGGTCCTCTCAGTCCGGTGCCCCTCCCCCAACCCAGCCAACCTTCAAGTGCATTCCTACCTCCCCACACCACCCCCACACCAAACTTCTACCTCCCGAGCCTGGCGTGATGATCTTCGGTGGATCTGTGCACGCTTGCACTCTTCAAAGCCGACAGCGAAATGAAAAAATGACGGTAAGCTGTATAATGACATAAGAGTTTTTTCAACTATGGTGCATATCTCGAGAATTTTGGCACCAAATTTTCAACATGGGGTTACTGGGACCCCTCCTCATGAATTCAATCACTGTCATGGCATCATTCTGTCCCGAAAGGTGCTACATAGACAGTGTCAGCAGATAAGGGCCTATGGCCCACCCAGTCTGCCCATTTGAGCTTGTAAGTTCAGTTTATGTTTTCCTAGAAGTCTGTTGCCCCTTACCCCTGACCTCCAGAATTCCTTCATGTCTATCCCATGCATTCTTAGTGGGATTTGCGGCCACTGCGCGGAATCACCTTTCAGGACCGAGTAACGAAATGACAGTGCCACTGTTCATGAGGTGGGCTCTCAAAAAGCCTATGTTGCAAATTTGGTGAAAAAAATTCAAAAAATGACTCTTACGAGCCTGCGTTGCACAGCTGCCATGCACGCTCATAACTTCGCGAATCTGCAATATTTTCACACCAGATTTTCAACACTGGCATTTTTCCACACCTCCTATGAACAATACAGCTGTCATTTTACACATCCTGGCTGAAATGCTGCGACTGCTAGCACAGAACAGTGCTGTCACTGTGGGAAATCAGTTTGGGACACATTAAGAAAATCACAGTGACACTGTTCATGAGCAGAGGTCCTAAAATGCCTATGTTGAAAATTTGGTGACAAAGTCCATAAAATGACTGTTACAAGTGTGCATTACACAGGTTTCGGCGCACCCTTATAACCCGCTGGATTAGTAACATTTCACAGCAGATTTTCAACACTGGAAATTTTTCACAGTACAGCTGTCATTTTCACATCCTGGCGAAATGTGCTTTTCGCGACCGCTATGGAATAGCACAGTTGCTGTGGGAAATCAGTGTTTGGGACAGATTAAGATCAAGCGAGTGAGAGTGGATGAGTGAGCTCAACAGAGCACTGTCGAGACTGCTGCGGATTTGTGGGCAGAAAAAGGCACCAAAGCAGGCAGGAGTCCAATACAAAAGGGCAGCCTGCAGCGCCAGGAGAAACAGAATGAGCGAGTGAGAGAGGGGGAGTGAGCGAGCTCAACGGAGCTCTGTCAGGACTGCTGCGGATTTCTTTGTGGGCAGAAAAAGGCGCCAAAGCAGGCAGGAGCCCAGTACAAAAGGGCAGCCTGCAGTGCCGGGAGAAACAGAACAAGCGACTGAGAGAGGGGGAGTGAGCGAGCTCAATGGAGCTCTACCGGGACTTTAGAGTTGCCCACCCTCCCGCTCAGGGTCCTCTGTGGTCCTATATTACAGCAGGATCTCTGGGGTGGAGACAAAGCAATGACTGGATCCTTTTGGACTGCTGTAATAACAGACATTTAGTTGTTCTGTTTTTCTCTAACTGAGCTAAGTACTGAGCTATACTGTTGAGAGTGCTGCAATACATATTTATTTGTTCGGTTTCTTTCTCTAACTGAGCTGAGTAATACTTGGAGTGCAATACGATTTCTAACTGGGCTAAGTGAAACTGTACGAGAGCTGAGAACAAAAAGTATGGTAACTGAGGGGTGAAAAATGGACAAGGAGGCTTTAAGATTGTTACAGTGCTACAGAACCAAACGGATGAGATTTGAGACTGAATAACCCCATTCGGCAAGGGGGCAGTAGGGGGACTAATGGGGGGAACAGAAACTCGAGTAAATAGGGCCTAACAGTTCTAGTAGGGTACAGAAACTGTGAGTAAGATCACACATAAGATGGGGGCAAAATGGGGCAAGTGCCACATGTCAATAAGGTGAGTATATCTGGAAGGGGGTGTACAGGTGTGGGTCTGCCATGATTCTGGACTGGGCTTTGAGGATGGTGGGGGGGTGTATGGTCTGTAGACAACTGGCTAGTTTAAGGGAGGAACTGTGGAGGTTAGGGAGGAGTCTAAGTGGCAGGGCAGATGAGTTTGGTAGGCATCCTAGCTGGGGGGGTGGCAAGAGGAGGACGGAGGAAGAACAACTAGGGATTGAAACCGACCCCAGTATCAGAAGCACTAGCAGAAAAGAGAAAAGAGAGGAGAAGGGGGAGGTACCTGAGGCGAGGGGGAGGGCCTCCTGATGGGGAAGGAAGAGCTCATGAGGAGTACCAGGGGAGAGAGAGCAGATGGCTACAGGTAGGGAGGGAGGGACCAGGGGTGGGACCAGGAGTAGCACGGAGGGGAACAAGTAGGAGTGGGGAACCGACAGGGGGAAGAGATGTAGGAGGGGTATTGACTAGGAATAGATTGGGAGAGAGAGGGGGAGCAGGAACAAACTGAAGGGGGAAGGACAAGCGGGGATGGGAGGGATGGCAACAGGTAAGGGAAGAGATAGCGAGGAAAAAGAGTAGAAGGGGGCTAGTAAGGAAGGAGGGGGTGGTGACTGGAGGAGAGAGGCTACGGAAGGGGAAGGATAGAGGCATCACTATCGGGGTAGAAGGGAATGGGGGTTCTAAATCAACAACAACGGGGATAGGAGAGGGGTTGGAAATCAGTAGGGGAGGAGGGGAGGTCGACATGGGAAGCCCAGTAGGAAGTAGTCAGGCTGGGAAGGGGTTCAAGGGGGATGGGAGGAGTAAGGCAGAGAAAAGGGGTGAGGCAGAAGTAGAGGGTACAGATACAGAAATCTCAGAGGGTGCAGCTGGCAGGGGAAAGGGGCAGGGAAGAATGAATACTGGGGTGGAGGAAGGCGCACTAGAAGGGTAAGGGATGGCGGGGTGCTCATCCTGGGGGTTTCTATACTGAAAGGGGTGAGATGGGGCGGAAGGGGGGAGGCACAGCCGTATTTGGGTTGAAGCTATCCCCAGGTTGACTGCAGGAGGGGCAGGCACTGCTCAAGTGTGCATCGAGGGGGAGGAAGAAACCTCATTTACTGTTGCATGTGGGTACAAACAACTTGACGGGGAGACTGTGGAAGTAGTGAGGGGGAGGTTCACTTAGTTGGGCAGGCAGTGTGAGGGGTGGGGGAGTCGGTGGCATTCTCAGAGGTACTCCTGGTACCATGTGCAAGCATGGGGAGGAAGGGTAAGATTGAGGAGTTCAACGAGTGGCTGAAGGATTGGTGCCACACCAAAAATTATGGGATAGTGACTAACTGGGGTAGGATCTGAGGGAATAGTGACTTGTGCGTGGGAGACATGTTACATTTGAGCAGAAAGGGGAAGTATTAAAGGCAGGATTAGAGGGATATCTCTCTACTAAGGTGGACTTAAACTAGTGGGGGGGGGTGGCCAAAAGACTGAGGTTGGTAGAAAGGTCCGGACAGGGGAGCCTAATGAGCTCACTCCCCTAGATATAGGTATAGGCAGAGGCGTAGTAACCCTGGGAGGGGGCGGGCAGAGTGGTCTGACTGTAATACAAAAGGCACCACCACCTGGTAAGAATAAGGAGGAGAAAGTGTGTGGACTACCAGGAGGAGGGACACAGGCCAAGGAGGAGAAGAGTGAGGAGAAGGAGTGGTACGGGTGGAAGGTGGTCTCTCTCAACGTCAAAAGCCTGGGGAACAAAATTGCAGTGGGGAAGGTGGACATTGCTGCAGTGACAGAGACTTGGGCCACAAAGTATCATGATTGAGACTTGGCAATCCCGGGATACAGGATATACAGGAGGGACCGGGGGGATGGAAGGGGGGGTGCACTCTATGCGAGGGAAGGGATTAAATGCATAAGGGACGAGGGAGAAGAGGACAGAGGCGCTTTGGGTGCAGCTCCTGGACTCCAAGTGCAGAAAGCTGAGGCTGGGAGTGGTGTACAGACCACCCACCCAATATGGAGAACTGGCAGAGCAGATAAGGAGAGTGTGTAGAAGGGGGAGTGTGGTGATAGTGGGGGATTTTAACCTACCACGGGTTGACTGGAGCACCCCGGCCAATAGCAGTACCAGGGAACAGGTGATCCTTGATGCACTCCAGCACGGCTTCTGACGCAATTGGTAAGTGGACCTACAAGGCTTGGTAGCACTCTGGACCTAGTACTGGCAAATGGGGAGGCGGTGAGGGAGGTAAGGGTGGAAGACCCACTAGCAGGTAGCGACCACCAAACAGTGTGGCTCGTTCTCGCGCTGGGCAGGGGGACAGGAGGCACAGGCAATAAAGTGGGGTGCTTTATTAGGGTGGACTGTGGGGGGATGGGAGCAATACTGCAAGGGAGGCTCCAGGATATAAGGTCGGGGATGGATGCGGAACAAAAGTGGGGAGTCATAAAGACTGGGCTAACAGAGGCCACAGTAGCCTGCACCAGGGCCAGGAGTAAGAAGAGCAGAGCCAAGAAACCATGCTGGCTGAACAAGGAACTGCTGCAAGAGGTGAGGGCAAAGACGGCTGCATACAGGAAGTACAGGAGAACAGGGAAGGGAGAGGATAAGGAGGCTTTCGGGAGCTGGTCAAGGGAGGTGGCCAGGAGGGTGAAAAAAGCTAAGGCCTCCAGGGAATTAAGGTTAGCACAGGGCATAAAGGGAAGGAAAAGGGACTTTTTTTTTTTTTAAGGTGGGTCAGGGAAAAGAGGAAGTGCAAGGAACATACTGTGAGGATAAAGCAGAGGATTGGGTGGAAAAGGGGGAGGAGCAAGTGAAAATTCTAAATGATTATTTCTGCTCCATTTTCACTAAGGAGAGGGATGGTCCACTACCAGAATGGGCTGGGGGGATGGGAAAAGGGGGGAGGAGGTGATGGACAAAGTAAATCACAGGGAGTAGGGTGCTAGAGGGGCTGAGGGCAGTAAGGGTGAACAAGGCACCAAGTCCTGATGGCATCCACCCCAGGGTGCTGAGGGAGATGGTGGAGCTGTTGGCTGAGCCGCTGGCAGATCTGTTCAACACCTCCCTTGAAACAGGGTGTGTGCCCCAGGACTGGAGGGCGGCTAGTGTGGTGCCCATACACAAGAGTGAGCCTAGGGAGGAGACAGGAAATTATCAGCCGGTAAGTCTCATGTCCATAGTGGGTAAGCTTATGGAGGCGATACTGAAGGAGAGGCTGGTGGCATTCCTAGAGAGTAATGGCCTCCAAGATGGGCGGTAACTTGGGTTCGTCTCAGGGAGGTCTTGTCAAACCAGCATAATAGAGTATTATGACTGGGTGACAAGGGAGTTGGACAGGAACCATGCGGTACATGTCCTGTACTTGGACTTCAGTAAGGCCTTTGATATAGTGCCCTGTGGGAGATTGGGGGGGGGGGGAGCTGACGGCAGTAGGGGAAGGAAAAAAAGCTGACTAAACGGACAGAGAACTGGTTACAGGGGAGGGTGCAGAGGGTGGTGGTGGGGAAGCTATCGGCACCCACAGCAGTGACAAGTGGGGTGCCACAGGGGTCAGTGCTGGTCCCGATACTATTCGGGTTCTTTATCTCTGATATAGCACACAGAGTGGAGAGCAGAGTTAGTCTGTTCGCACATTATACCAAATTGGGGACGGTGGTGGATGAAAAGGACGGATGGGAAAAACTGCAGGGGGGCCTAGCCAAACTAGAGTCATGGTCGGTGGAGTGTCAGCTAGGATTCAAAGCAAAGAAGTGTAAGGTGATGCACTTTGGGGCTAAGAACCAGAAGAGGGACTATTGGTTGGGGATCACAGAGAAGGAGAAGAACCTAGGGGTGTTGGTAACCGGGAGCATGAACAACTCAGCCCAGTGCAGGAGAGCAGCAGCGAAGGCAAACAGGATGCTGGGATGCATCGCAAGGCGGTTTTCATTCAGACACAGGGATGTGATCCTACCTCTCTACAGTTGATTGATCAGATCGCACCTAGAGTACTGTGTGCAATACTGGAGGCTATACCTGAGGAGAGATATAAACTTACTGGAGGGGGTGCAAAGGAGGGAAACAAAAATCTTAAAGGGGATGGTCGGAAAGGAATATGAAGTTAGGCTGATGGAGCTGAACATGTATACACTGGAGGAGAAGGGATAGGGTGGATACGACTGAAGCGTTTAAATACCTGAGGGGGTAAATAAACCTAGCACCAAACAGGTGTTTAAACTGAGGAGTGGAAGAGCGACGAGGGGGCACGGACTAAGACTGGAAGGG
This sequence comes from Neoceratodus forsteri, assembly GCA_016271365.2. Classification (NCBI taxonomy): domain Eukaryota; kingdom Metazoa; phylum Chordata; order Ceratodontiformes; family Ceratodontidae; genus Neoceratodus; species Neoceratodus forsteri. Next base: position 9,579,383 of record JADMNL010000042.1, read on the forward strand.
GGACGTTCCAAGAGGGACATGAGGAGGCACTACTTCATTGAGAGGGTGGTGTCTAGTTGGAATGCGCTGCCAGAGGGGGTGGTAACATGTAGGACAGTCAACAGCTTTAAGAAGGAGTGGGATAAAGTAAGAGGAAGAGTCGGGGGCAGGGGTTGGGACAAGCGGGGGAAGAACTGAGGGGGAGGAGGCTAGGGCAGCTGCAATCTAGGGTGCTAGCTGCACACTCGGACAGACTTAAATAGACAGATTGATGTGTTCTGCTGGCAGATTCGTATGTTCATATGTAAAATCACAGTGACTTTCTTTATGAGCAGAGGTCCTAAAATGCCTATGTTGAAAATTTGGTGACAAATGTCCATAAAATGACTGTTACAAGCGTGTGTTGTGCAGTTTCCACGCACCCTCGTAACTTTGCAGATTTGTAGAATTTTCACTCCAGATTTTCAACACTGGCATTTTTTCAGACCTCCTTATAAACAGTGCAGCTGTCATTTTTCACATCCTGCCCAAAATATGCATTTACTCATCTGGCGCAGAATAGCACAGTTGCTGTAGAGGTCACAAAATGCCTACGTTGAAAATTCGGTGAAATAATTCCACTAAATGAGTGTGTTACATGCATGTGTTGCGCAGTTTCCATGTACACTCGGAAGTGTGAGCATTTTTAATATTTTTACTACAGATTTTCAACATTGCCATCTCTTCACACCATCTCCCTATGAATGGTACAGCTGTCATTCTTCAAATCCTGCCCGATCGTACATCTGGCGCACAATTGCACGGTCACTGTGGAAACTCAAAGTTCGGGATACACTGGCAAAATCACAGTGCCACTGTTCATGAGAAGAGGTCTCAAATGCTTTCATGAGGTGGGGGGTCACAAAACCGCCATGTTGAAAATTTGTAGTGCAAATACCAACAAATGCCTGGAGTGTTAGGGCTTCTAACCATAACGTCCCACCCTGTACAGACTGACAGGCATCAAGGTTGTGCCTTTGGATTGCCGACTGTAATGCTCATGTCATTCCACCCCCATCCTGCAGCCAGTGACAGGCATCGAGCTGTGCCTTGGACTCTTCGACCCCAGAGTTCACCCCATTCTCCTATACTGCACCCATTTCAGCATATGTCCTCATGGAGTGGGGTGACTGTAAAGCCGAACACCCCACGGCACACCTCAGCACTTGTCAGTGTCTGCAGAATAGGGTGAAGTGAAATGGCATGAACGTTACGGGCAACAACCCAAACGCATATCCCAATGCCTGTCCGTCTTTGCAGGGTGCAGGTGGGGTTGGCGTGAAGTTCAATACTTCACTGGCATTCCTATTCTGCATCTGTCTGACGCCTGCATTTCCAATGCCAATACCAGCAAGCAAACATTCGGCATTGACAAATGCTTGTCTTATTTGTTGTTCAACAACTTTACTATGTGTCTTTGGATATTAAACTCTTAATCGGTCAGCAGCAGCACTCAGGAGTGAGTGGAGTTTGTTTAGCTTTCTCTTGTTCTTGTTTGACTCTGTTCTTGTTCTTATTGTTCCCAGTTGTAGGGTGTCAGCGTGGTTCAGTTGATAGCACATCCGCCTCTGGACCAGAAGGTCATGGGTTCTCGTCCCACACCGGGATTGGACTTGCACCTAATAATCGCTGGCATCAGAGTGCAGTATTGGGGGGTGCTGTACTGCTGGGGTGTGCAGTCCTTCGGATGAGATGTTAAACCAAGGTCCCTTCTGCCCATCCTGGTGTTGACCTGGTGGGTGTCCCGGTGGAGGTAAAAAGAACCCAGGGCATTCTTCGCAAAGAGCAGGGAGCATTCCCGGTGTCCTGGCCAACATTCCCCTTCCCATAAACCGGTTCATGCAATTATCCAGGCTGTGTGTGGGTGATGATGTGCGATATGGCTGCCACCACACATTCAGTCACTTCACTACCAGTCTAGCATTGCTTGTAAAGCGTTTTGGGATACTGTGTATGAAAAGCACTATATAAATGCTGATTCTTCTTGTTACTTGTCATTTGTTTGGACTTGGTTTGAATCTTTGTTGAAAACCAATAAAGTATATTAAATTAAATACTTTACGCATCTGCTAGTTATATTCTGTTTAAAACATGGTTTTTAGTATATTAGACCAAGTATCGGGTGTAAAGTGTTTAAACTTTACTAACAAGACTGCCAGAAAAAAAAAAATGTCAGAAGTTTCTGAAAGACATGGAGCTCTGTGTGCGCTGTATCCTGGATGACTGAAGTACTGTAGTACTGGTTGTCACAATATGATCTGATAAGGACACAGGACCAGGGTACCTCTCAGCCAATCAGGACACAGGAAAATCCCTATCCATTTTATAAGCTCTAATGAACCACGGTGTCGTGATCAGAGCTTTCCAATCATAGTACAGGACTTTTACAATCCATTTTATAAGACTGGTGGGTCCCTGACATGGTCTAGCAAAGTCTCCAATAAGCCAGACTGCCTGCAAAAGCAAGTGTACTTTAACCCAGAGCAGCTGGTTACAGACACGTGGAAAGAGATAAACAGATAGGCAGAGAGAGAAAATGAGATAGAGAACAGGTGTACTCAAGGCTGACTTTCACGCTATCTCTGTGTTGATTGCTGAGTAGTGCCAAACAGCAAGAGGAAATTACCTTCTGATCGGACGTTGAAATGGCCACCAAAGCAAAATATTTAGTGCCAAAATTACACTGTTATATTACTCAAGAATGGACAAACGTGAGACACCATAATCTCTGTAGTCATTTAGTTGCTATTATTTTATTTTTGAGAGCCACTGCTGAATGTTAGGTGGCATATGTACATCTGAGACTTGGCATGTTAACATCATTTTGAGCAATTCCTGCAGCTTTCAGTACCAAGAATTTCAGAAGAGAGGTTGTGCTGATGGTTAACTCGACTGTCCTAGGGCATAGTGCCCGAGATAGGGAACCTCATCATTCCAGAGCACTGTGCCAGGGAAGAGGAGGTAAAACTCGGTACCCCAAAGCATATTCTTAGGAGGGGCAATATCACTGCCCCAAGGCAGAGAGTCAGAAGAGAGGCGGTAAATCTTACTGCCCCTGGGCACAGTGTTAGAAGAAAGAGGGGGTAAACCACACTGTCCTTTAGTATGATGTCAGGAGAGGGGGCTTAACCTCATTGCCCCAGGTGGTGTGTGAGATTAGAATGGTAAAACTCACCACCCTATGGCATAGTGTCAGCAGAGGTAGTAAATCCCATTGCCCCAGGGCACAGAGTGGCAGAAGAGAGGAGGCAAACCTTACTGCGCCTAGGCTCAGTGTTACGACAAAGAGAGAAGAGAGGGCTAAACCACAGTCCTTAGGTATAATGCTTGGGAGATAATGCTCACTGCTCCTAGTCAAAGAGTGAGATTAGAGTACTAAACCTCACCATCCCAGGGCACAGTGTCCGGAGAGGAGTAGACATTACTGTCTTGGGGCTTAGTGCCAAAAAAAAAAAAAAAAGGGGGTACAATCTGTCCCTCCAGGCACAGTGTCAGCAGTGGGGGGTTGGGGGGGGAGGCATCAACACCCAGGGGTGCAGTGTCAGAAAAGAATAGTTAATCCTTGCCACCCAAGAGTACAGCATCAGGAGAGAAACAGTAAACCTCACTGTCCTGGAACCTATTGTTGAGTGGGTAGTCCTCAAAGTCCTAGGATGTAATATCAAGAAATGGAGAGCTAACCACAGTGCCTCCATGCACAGTGTTGGTTAAAACCACTCTACTCCACATGACGGGGGATAGAAAAAAAATGGCAGAAACCAATGAAGTCCTATACACCACTGTACAACTCACGAGTTTCATACAATCCAACAACAGCATACCATTTCCTACAGCAATTCTTGCTACGAAAGGCTGGAACTGCAGTAGCTGTGAGGTCCCAAACAGCCACTGCTCCTTCACCATTGTCTACAGTGACTCCTGCTGGGACTGAAGTAGTTGTGATTTCCCCATACAAACTATACTCCTACACTACTGTCTGCACAGAGAGTCCTACTGGTAAAGGCCGAGGCGGGAGCACCTGTTCGCTCCCCCACAGCCAGTATTTCTATTACCAACAGTTACATCTGCTGTTAATGACTGACTGGACAGCAAAGACCTCCCCCACAGCCACTACTCCTATACTTTCTATTGCGACAAGATGGAACTGGAGTAAATAATAATCAAAACAAAATAAGTATGCATATAAATTGGTGACTGATGGAGAAGCAATCCCACGCCAAGGTGACAGCAATGGTGGTGTGAAGAGGAGCTAAACAGCTACACACTTAAAAGAAAAAAAAAAAAAATCTTCCTAAGTCCCGGTGCTTTTGAGACATAGTCTGCAGCTGCCCTTCTCCCCAGTCACTCTACTATCAAGAATAAAAACCAACAACATAGGGATTGTTACTGCTTGAACAGGCAGAACTGTGCAGTCTCTCTTACTTGAGAACATCCCCATACCTAGCAGACTTACCGGTTGGAGCAACTCTCTGGAGATAGACTGACCACGCCAGCGTGACCCTTGGTCTCCTTGTGCAGCACTGCAGCAGAGATCTGGCTGTGGCAGACAGGAGGTATATCACTGCCAAATGCACCAGCGTCATGAAGAGAGGAAAATGAAAATTCTGCGAGTGAAAAACAATTGTCACTTCCATGTCAGCATGCGTTATTACCAACTGCATAAGCCACGTGTTTCAGTCTGCGTACATTACTACAGCATGCACTGATACCAACTACACAAGCCATGTGTTTTACTGTCAGCATGCAATACTACATACTGTATGAATTCCAACTGCACGAATCACATTTTACTGTCAACATGCCTTACTACAGAACGCATTACCACCAAGTGCACGAGCCGTGTGTTTCACTGTCCGTGAGCATTACTACAGAATGTGCTAAACCAAGCACATGAGCCACGTGCTTCACTGTTAGAATGCATTACTACCAAGCATGCGAGCCATGTGCTTCACTGTTAGCATGCATTACTACAGAACAAATTACTACCAAGTACAAGAACTGTATGTTTCACTTTCAACATACATTACTACAGAATGTGCTAAAACCAAAGTGCATAAGCCATGTGTTTGACTGTCAGCAAACATTACTACAGAATGCGTTACTACCAAGTGCATGAGTAACATGCTTCACTATCCATGTGCATTACTGCAGAATGTGTTAATATCAAATGTACAAGCCATTTGTTTCACGGTCAGCATGCATTCATAAAAGTGCATGAGCCACATGTTTCACTATCGGCGTTCATTAAACCAACTCCTATTAAGAAAAACAGCACACAAACGAAGCACTATCCCCAGTCAACAGGCATGCCCCCAACTACGGTCTGGACAATTAATTCAAGTGCAACGTGCTTTTAAATCATAATCCTAGTGCGCTGCAACTTCTGATGAAAAGATGCACCTATGGCTAACCAAGGCATAAAATATTCGAGTTTGCACTGCAATTTGCAACCCAAAAGCCAGCAAATGGGAATTAATGTTGGACTCGATTAGCTGCATTTGCTAATCAGTTTGCTAGGCCAGGCTGTATTTAAATTACCAAGTCTTCTTTTGGTCGACTGACTGGGAAGCTGGTTGGATGTCCCCCTCCTGTTTTGACCTTGACTGGCATAATTTTTTTTTAACCAATTGGACAGTAACCTGCCCTCCAAACATCCGCCCCTTACTCTATCAAATAGGCAGAGCAGACTGCAAGATGCTGAGCATGAGGGAGAAGAGACTGGAGCCAGCGGGGAAGCATAGTAAGCAGGGTATGTCAGGTGAAATTCGGTGAGTCAGCGGGCCCAAGAAATAGCTCACAACAGTCTGCACAGCTATGCAAATGATGTTGCGTGCAATTAGCTGGACAGGCCGAGCAATGATTAACTACAATGTAGCCCCTGTCTGCCAAAAGTGGAGAAAACTTTTAGGCAAGGTAAGTGACGTCCATCAGTTTGTAGCTAAGGCCTGGAAGAGTGGTGTTTATACGTTGAAGTCCATGTGTTCACTGGTGGGTTACTTATACTGAGAGACGCACAGTTTATTAGTGGGTTGGAATGTGCAGCTTGTCAGTGTACAGTGTAGGAGACTTGAAAACTGAAGCCAAATTTATTTAAAAACTTACTTTTTCCAGTAGCCAGAAATGACAGTGGTAGTGTACACAGCAGTTGAGGTGAACCTGAAGACGACTCGGATGTACTTATTTTGGTACATGAAAAACACGAGTTTATTTACTCAACAGTTGAAAATAACCATTTTTAAGAATTGCTCCTCAGAACTGACCAATTACTAATCAATTTGTTTTCTGATTAGCAATTTGGCTAATCAACTTTCCAAAACTAATTCATGCCTTGCCATCTCACATGCACCAGCTGGCTTCCTGTACTCTTTTTAAGCTAATTATCACTGCCAAATAATGGCAGAGGTCAACAATGTTAATTAGCATAAAGAGATACAGGAAGCCAGCTGGTGCGTGTGACATGGCTGCACGAGCATCTTTAAATCGGAAGCTGCCATGCACAAGGATTACACTTTTAAAAGCATACTTGATGGCAGTAAAATAATTTGAATTATGTGGCAAAACCTCAGGTTGGAAGCAAATCTACTGATGGGGGAGGGTGCTAAGGTTCTGCACCATTTTCATTTACTACTAACGATACAAGTTATATTACATTGCCAGCTTGTATTTCTGTGGCCTGTGTTTATACCAGCTGCATAAGTCATGTGTTTCACGGTCAGCCTGCAGCTATGTTTCACAGTCAGCATGCGTCACTAGAGCATGTGTTAATATCAACCGCATGAGCCACATGTTTTACTTTCATCATGCATTACTGCAGCCTGTGTTAATACCAAATGCATGAGACGTGCTTCACAGTCTGCGTGCATTACTACAAAAGTACAAGCTGCACTGTCAGAGTGCAATACCACTGCAAGAGCCACACATTTTAATAACAGCAAGTAATCCCAACATAAAACACATGCTTTACGATTAGCTCACAAGCCTCACCGCCAGACACTGGGGGGTGGTCGTTTCATGGCCGATAAATGGTAGGGATCTAGTTGGTGAAGTGAGGATAGACAGGTCACAGTATGGTAGATGTTTCATTGGGGGGGGGGGGGAGTACAGCACACCAGAAAATGAATGGAGACAAAGGGGATACAACAGACTGCCAGACAAAGTGAAAGGAGCGGGTCTCTACATGCACAGCCGTACCTTCACAAGAAAGGTGAGACTGGAGAAGGAACAATCTGGTCACATTCTTGCTCCAATTCTCACTCTTTAAGCCAAGTGATGCACATAATAAGAGGGGGCACAGTCTTAAGTTGGGGGGGTTAGGAGGAGGTCAGAAAACACTTCTTCACGGAGAAGGTGGTGGACGCTTGGAATGCACTGCCGGAAGAGGCAGTCTTGTTGAAGACAATGGGCAGCTTCAAGAGACACAGGGATAGGCATGGGGGAAGGTAAGGATCATGAGTAGGGAGGATGGAAAGGATGGGAGGAGTGTTGGGGGGGGGGCAAGGTCAGTAGCTCAAGCTCTGGATCCTGCAATATGAATACTTACTTGGAACAATCACACAGGAGTGTAATGTGCATATTTATGGACACATACAAACAGAGGTGAGAAAGTAGTAAGTGCCTCAGCTGGGACTTGAACCCAAGCCACCCGGAAAACCGTTCCGATTGCACTAGCCACTGAGACAACTGGAACCTGGGCTGTCCCCGAGCACATTAACTCTTTCTCAAATGCACAACCCAATGGCAACACAAATATTTACTTGTAATAATCACACAGGAGTGTGGTGTGCATATGTATGGAACACATACAAACAGAGGTAAGAAAGAAGTAAGTGCCTCAGCTGAGACTTGAATCCAGGCTACCCGTGTGATTCTTACAAGTAAATAGGAGTAATGTGCTTGGGGACAGCCCAGGTTCCAGTTGTCTCAGTGGTGCAGTTGGTTAGCGCAATCTGAACGGTATTCCAGGCAGCCTGGGTTCAAGTCCCAGCTGAGGCACTTGCTTCTTTCTCACCTCTGTTTGTATATGTTCCATAAATATGCACACTGCAATCCTCTGTGATTGTTACAAGTAAATATTTGTGTTGCCATTGAGTTGTGCATTTGAGAAAGAGTAATGTGCTCGGGGACAACCTACGTTCCAGTTGCCTCTGTGGCACAGCTGGTTAGTGCAATCGGAACGGTATACCGGGCAGCCTGGGTTCAAGTCCCAGCTGAGGCACTTATTTCTTTCTCACCTGTCTGTATGTGACCCTGCAATATGAGCAGACTAGACAGACCAAATGGCCTTCTTCGTATGATCGTATGATCCTGTGACCATGCCATCGGCCATGCACTCACTGAGCCTGCGGCCACGCCATCAGCCATGCACTCACTGAGCCTGCGGCCACGCCATCAGCCATGCACTCACTGAGCCTGCGGCCACGCCATCAGCCATGCACTCACTGAGCCTGCGGCCACGCCATCAGCCATGCACTCACTGAGCCTGCGGCCACGCCATCAGCCATGCACTCACTGAGCCTGCGGCCACGCCATCAGCCATGCACTCACTGAGCCTGCGGCCACGCCATCAGCCATGCACTCACTGAGCCTGCGGCCACGCCATCAGCCATGCACTCACTGAGCCTGCGGCCACGCCATCAGTCATGCACTCACTGAGCCTGTGGCCATGCCATCAGCCACATACTAAGACCATGCCATCAGACCCTGACCTGCTTCAGCTAGATAAAGCATTGGGGAAATTTGCACTGATGTCTCAGACAAAACTACTGAGGACACTGGGTCTTACTCAGGCCCCGTGTCCTTAGTTGTTTTGCTGTACACCAGTAGTATCAGTATTTTTTTTTTGGGGGGGGGTTGGACTACAATTGAGAATGAAAAGGAATGATATACTACTATGAGAACAGTACACTGGCAGGTGACTGGCATCTGATGCCCCCCGCCTCAGTATTTCAAGTACCCTCCCACTTCTGAAGACAATGCCCCCATTCCCCAACAGAAGTGTAAGTGTGCTAAATCGTACCTTCATGAGCCATCTGTTGTAGAAGATGATTCCAATGGAGAAGCAGTAGTAAAGGAGAACCAGTCCCACCGTCAGCACGGCCTTACAAAAGAAGGGAAAGCAAAATATCTTTCGGCTCATGATGCTGTCTTCGAAGAACCTCTTCCTGATCTTATGTCATCCGCTTGCTAATTGTGCATTATTCAAACACGATCTGTGGTGAACATCAAGGACTGCAGCGTAACACAGAACGCCAATAGAAAAGGTCACTCAGTCTCCTACGACAGTAGACAAGACGAAATACACTGGTCTTCACTGCCCTGTGGGGGAAGGCATTCTCCACTGTTGGCCAATACAACCCAGCTGCAGAATGTCCAGTATGCACATGAATAATGCTCTTTAAATCCCGGTCCAAGAAACAAATATACAATCTGTCAAGCCAGCAAGGTTCACATTACACAGCTCCTGGCCAGCTACCTGTAGGCTGTCACCGGGTAGATGGTGCTGAACACTTCTAGTTGCACACCTTCTCAGCGTTTCTCTGTCTCCACTCTCTTCAAACCTGTGCAGTGAAAATCTAATGTCGTAGGTCACCATCCCAGCAAACCTGAACCACACCAAGTAGCACAGACGGCAACTTCACTTACATGGGAGGGGGGAGGACTGCATCAGAGGCAGAAGTGTACTGGTTCTCTCTATTTGTAACTGTTCAGAAAAAAAGCCAAGTCAGGCCATTCTCATAGAACGGAGTTACTGCAGGTCTGAACGGTATGCAGGAGGAGGCCTGAAGTAGTTAATGGTCTGGGTGCTCAGCCCATCAATTACACATCAGTGAGTAACATCCTAGATGGCAACAGGATTACACACAGCACCTCATCCTCGAGCTTGCTTAGTAGGAGTTGTCCCACCTGTTGCATAAACCTCCAGCAAATACAAAGCTTTTTGTACTCAAAGAAAAACCCACACCTTTATTTACAGCTTCATTTTTGAAACGGAAAAATGTTAGCTCTCTAGTTTGTATTTCTTTTTTTGTTTAATGTTTATATAAATTGTTCCCACTTGATAACGAAGGAAAGCAGCTTTGATTCTGAAGGCTGATCACTCCTCTTTCTCTACCCGTCACTGCTGTTACTTCAGCTCTGAAGCTGCACTTAGAACAAGACCCTACAATTCCATGTCTTGTCCTTTAGCAAAAATAGTCAATCCTTCTTTGATTTACTCTTCTGCTCTACTAGGCTGTCTTTAGTGAATTCCTTTTGTCGATTAATCACCGTGGGAACCTTTACAGCATCACAGATGAACATCCCCTCAAGATTGTTCACCAAACCTTCAGCCCATTGGTTCACTTTCACTTACCACCCGTTTTATTCGGAAATACTTTGGTTATACAAACAGCCCTCCAATTGAGTTTTTCTTCAGTTTCAAAACACACCTGTGAACGAAACAACAAGAGTTTGAGCTTTTTTTTTTTTTGTAAACTTGGTATGTTACAGCCACTACCATAAATGCTGATATTTTAACTGGCTGAGTTTATTAGTTATTTATTTACTTAAGTTACCCATTTCTGCACGTGGTAACAGAGTTGACTCTTGGGCAAAAACTGCCCATTTACAAGAGCGACCTGAGGGTTATACATACACAAATATACAGTAACAGGATATATAGCACAAGTACAGTAAATAGGGTGATCCAGACTAAAATACACATTTCAATGCAGTCAAACAGAAGTTTAAAGTTCAATTTTGAACTTATTTCCAGTAATGAGGGGAAGCGTTCCAGCGTTTTACTGCAGAAAAGGTAAAGATGTGATAACCTTGCAAGGTTTCCGAGGGGTAGTCTGAAGCCCTGTTTAACAGCAGCATGGGTATTCTGAGCAGCCACTCGTGGAACAAACACTGCTGATCAAATGTGGCATCTACCCTCGGACCAGGTTGCAAGTCCCAGAAAGTACTTACATTGACAGTCAAAAGACAGCCAGTCCAGAGCACAGTAAGGGCCACAATGGTGTGTGTTAGCTGTAAGCACACATATGCAGGTTCTACAGTACTCCGACTCTGGAGAGAACTCTCACATGAGCAGCTGATAATATTCTGTTAAGGAAATGAGAACAGCCTGGACAACAAGCTCCCTGGCCTTAGAAGTGAAACATTTCATATTTATTTTATTTATGTCTCGGTATCACAGTACCTTTGAGCCAGAGACTCATTTATGAAATCCACGTCAAAAGTGTACAGGGACAAACAGATAATACAACATTACACAATAATTCATAAAATGTTATACAATTCAAGTCAGGTGATACAGAGAGTATAGAGTCACATTTATACATCGTTACAGAGTTAACACTAACATAGTTAGTGAAAATACTCCTGGCCCAAAAAAACCTCTGTGATTGCAGTTAGCAAATACCTATGGTCAATCACCTTCATAAATAACTCACTCCCCTGCCTACCTCCCCCCTTCCTTCTTCTCACTCCCTTCCCTCCATCCCCTTGACAAAACCCCCTGGTGGCTGCCCCTCCCCTGCCCTTTGCCTTGCCTCACCCTCCGCATCCTGTGACTAAGCCACTTCAGGCTGCTCCCATCATGCCCTGAGCATACATTTGTCTGACTCCTTCCTGGTTTTTACTGACACCAGCTCAGTAGGTTGAAATGCACCCAATCTTATAATACTACTACTGACACTAACAGCCTATTTGATCGCGACCTAATCAGCCTTGAATGTTATGTAACCTATGTAAATTTTGTCTCTCGTCCACTTGACATGGAACCTTTGTAAAAGAGCCTTTTGGCTCAAAGGTGTTAATTCCGCAATTGAAATAAATAAATAAATAAAAATAGTTTCAATTCCAAGTATGTTATGGAGTCAGTTACAACAATGGCTCCTACAGAGAAGCTGTAGGGGCATTAAAAGCAGTTAGGTAGGTAAGGGGTGCTGTCAGGTGGCATAGTCAATAGCATCAAACTCTGAATGAATGTGCATCAGAAGCGGATCATGTGGTGGCGGTTGGTGGGCGTGTGAGCTTCGACACGCCCCTTGCGCGCCCTGCCTAAGGTCACCCCTCACTAGCTGCTGCTGATTGAGGTAGCGAGAGAGTCAAAAAAATTACAAAAATTCACCGCCCTGGCTGACGACGGCCCCATCTCCCCAGCCGCGAAGCTGGGAAGCCCCCGTTGTTGGCTCCCACCCAGCGTAGATGCAAGGAGCACTCCGATCTCCTCTCCTGTTGCCTCCCCCGGACAGGCCCCTCTCCCCGGCGAAGGGATACATTGGGTCAACCGGGCAGGAGTGACAGGACAGCAGATTGGGTGAGGTGATTGGGGCTAGAGCTGGCTGCACGAAGGAGAAGCTGGCTGGGGACTGACGAACGTACAAAGATGAAGGCAGAGTACTCAAGTTTTCTGGCTGTGGTCAAAAGCATGGACTTCATTTTTTTTTTTTTTTGGGGGAGAAAATAAAATCCAGACCACTGCACTGGAACCAAAACCAGACTAGCTGGACCAGCTGGACAGGGCACAACTTGCCCGGTCTGGCTATTCCAGGCAGACCATTTTGTCCAGTTTTTACTGTTTTGGTTCGTCTGTTCCAGCTGGTCCTGATTTCATGTAGGGTGATGGGTACGGATGAAATCTGGACCAGACCTTTTAATGTCTTGGTTCGGTCAGAGTCTGGTGCTCCAAATTTCATCTGTACCCATCATCCTACATGAAATCTGGACCAGCTGAAACAGATGGACTAAAACTGTAAAAACTGTATCAAATGGTCCGGCAAGAACAGCTAGACTGCGCAGGCTGTGCCTGGTGTGGGTTTTACCATTTTGGGTCCTGTCTGGTGATCCAGATTTCACCCATACCCATTCTGTTATGCCCCTATGTTGTACCTTTAAGAAGGTAGTGCGGACTAGAAGTTAGGGCACTGAAATCTTTGAGACAAGGGGATCCCATGTTCAAATCCCTCCACAATCATTGGCTTTGAGTATGGCCTTGAGCAAAGTCCCTTGTTCTCGCTGGGTTTCAACCCTCCCAGTTGTAAAACTGGAAGAAAAAGAAACACTCTGTGTACTTCCGCATAGGTAAAGCTGTGAGCTTTCCAAACAGGTAAACAAGCAACAAAAAAAGAACCACCCACCTTACAAGCACAAAACTTACTGAAACGGCAGATGCAGTGCAGCACAGGGTTTATTCACAGCTGGGAAAAGTAGAACAGCACCAGTACACCCCGGTGCTTCGAACTGGATGGATCTTCCCCCGAGGAAGAACCATCAAGTTCAAAGCACCGGGTGTATTGGTAACATTCTCAGTTTTCCAAATTTTGAATAAAACACTGCTGCACTGCATTTGCTATTTCAGTAAGTTTTGTGCTTCTAATCAAGGCTTGACAAATCCTATAGCCCGACGTCCCGGACTACCATTTTTTTATGTGGGGACAAGCAGATGCCAGAGTTCTGCTTGTCCCACGGACTACCACGCTGCAGTTTAAAATTTGCAGGTTTTTACCTGCTTTTCCCTCGCTGGCCATTAGATGTCCTTCTAATGGAGACGGCCATGCTAGACTCCGGAGTCTCTGTGCGCAGCTGCAGCATTGTTGAACACGCGCACTACAGCCGTGCGCCACCGTGCCCCATGCCCTGACTTAACTGTGCAGTCAGGCATGGAGATCGGGCACCGGCAGATACTCGGGGAGGCGCCAAGAAGAACGCGCTCATGACTGGTCAAAAATAGCCAGACTGACAGGCTAGGCAGCCTATAGCTGATGGTACAGTGCCTGTCAGTCCTGGCTATTGGTGATCACGTTTGGGGGGTGGACTGGAGCTCTCAGAGTGGCAGTAGCACTAGCTCGGTGCACGTTGGCAAACACGCCATTTCGCTGCTCGGAGAGAGGCAGAGAGCACATCATTTCTGTTCGAGCACAGTCATACTGTGTATTTGGGGCCGGTGCCACGAGTCACTAGCAAATCAGTAATAGTACCACCTGAAGAGAGAAGTTAGAATACAATAGAAATATATATTGGAGTTTTGGAGCGCCGAGCGGGAGAGGAGGAGGATCTGTAGTTTGGGGGAGGGGATGTATGAGAGAGAGAGAGAGAGAGAGAGAGAGATCTTTGTAAAAAAAAAAAAAAAAAAAGGGAGCACAAAGGCGTTTGCTTAGTGTGGAAAGAGCAGAGTCTCTGTCTGATAAAACAATCTGCTGATTATAAAAATATTAAAAAAAAGAAGGGAGAACTAAGCAAAAACACTGCACACTGAATTCAGGGAGCTGTGTGTTGTGTGCAATGTGTGGACTCGTGAAGTGAAGAAAAAATAGAGAGGATACAGCTCTTAAATAAAAAAAAAAAGCAAAAAAACTTGAGACTTTAAGTGGGGGAAGTGATTGTGTGTTGAACTTAAGTTGTGGGACTACTAAACATTTCAATAATAATCGTGTGGTAAGGGTTGGGGGGTGTGGGTGTGTGTGTGTTTGTGAGACAAGCCTGCCCTCCGTGAAAGAGCAGAGATCAGGGACTTGGACCTGACTGATAATAACGGTGTGCCTCCTGTGGGTGCAAGACCACTAGATAGAGCGTGTCTGTGAAGTACACAACTGAACTAATAAAACTATAAACCTCCTTAACCCAGCCCTCCTTACCTAACCTTATATACACCACACCTATTCCTAGCTAGCCTAGACCGGTCCCACTGTCCCTGAGACCTTGTAGACTGGGTAGGGGAGAGGAACCTGAAATTATAGGAATAAAAGGGAAACTACAGGGAAAAAACTAAAAGCATTTTTCTGAGCTACAGAAAAACCTGAATTAACCTAGCTGCTACTGCAGTCTGCTACATACACTGGTGGAGGAGGTGTGTGTGGCAGGGGCCGTCAGTGTGAGACCACCGAACCTGCCCCGAGAGCCTAAGGGTACAGTAGAGGAAATTGTGGAAGGGAAAGAACTGCATACTTAATAAATAAGGTAAACAGTCGTAGTATAAAAAGAGATTGATCCCCCCCCCCCAAAAAAAAAAAAAAGATAGCTACCTTAAATAAACTTATCTTTTAGCTAGAGCTAGTACTTTGTTTGTCCTACCAAGTACTTGGTGGAGGTGTGTGTGGCAGTGGGCTGTGAGTGAGACCTAACCTGCCCTGAGAGGAGAGGGTACAGGAACTTGGGAACAACTGCGGACTTCTTTCTTAGAAATATACTATAGGAAGGGGAAAAACATTTTATGTGTGACAGTGACACTACACAGAAAAAAATAATAAACCCTAGCTACCCAGTATTTTTGGTGGAGGTATACGTGTGTGCGGCTGTGAGGCCAAACCTGACCCGAGAAGGGAAAAGGCATTTTCGGGGACACCGAAAAAATAAAATAAACCTACCAGTACTAGCTACACTGGTGGAAGTGTTTGTGTGTGGCTGTGAGACCGAACCTGCCCTGAGAAGGGAAAAAGCAATTTCCTGTCATACTACTGCTAGTACTCCGTCCGGCTCTGGACCCAGCCCCCTCCCACCTACCCTGTCCTGCCCTCTTGTAGTGCTGCATAAGCACAACAGCTTAAAGTAAAAAAATTACAGTAACACAACACACACAAAGATAACACAAAATAGAATTTTATTATGTACAATGTTGTGTACAACAATAATCTTTATTTCACAATTGCAGCATAGAAGACAGTTAAAAAAAAAATTATGCAACGAAATAAGCCAAAGCAAGCTACTCTATTTTCCCTTTGGACAGGGAAAAAATCCACATCTTCTTCATCGGAAACAAAAAGTAAAGAGTCTGACCCTGAGCCTTCTTCACAGTCTGAAAGCCAGTCCCAACCAGCCCCCCCTGGCCCTACTAGTAGTCAGGAAAAAAACAACCAAGGTTCTCGGTCTGGGTCTGTGTTTGTAGACATAACAGGCGATCAGTCTAACTTGACCGTACCAGTTTCTGAAACGAGTGAGCATAACAGTAGCAGCAGTTCAGTGCCATCACATTCTGGTTCAGTACAGGTAAAGCGACCTTTCATTTTAGATGATGAGGAAATAAACACTGAGAAAAGAAGCAAAGATAAAAAATATGATGTTGAGAAAAGGGCTCCAACATTTCAGCATCACTGGCTAAATCAGTTTACCTGGCTAAGGTATGATGACCAAAAATACGTCATGTACTGCTCTGCCTGTGAGAAATATCCCACTCTTGCGACACCTGCTTATTCAAAAAAACCTAACGTGTTTGCCACTGGTTCAAATAATTTCAGAATTGAGCCCATGAGAAATCAAATCCACATATAATTTGTGCAAACCAGCATAGTCACGAAACTGGTGAACATGCAGTCAATTTTAACATATCTGAAACTGCAATATATCACGCATTTTCTCAGATGGAGGAAGTCACCAAAAATAAAATGAGGCGTTTATTTAACACCGCATATTCCTTGGCTAAAAAATTACGTCCTTTCTCAGATATGGAGTGGCTTTGCACATTGCAAGAAAAATGGGTTAAACTCAGCAGCATCATTTAAATGGTAAACGGGCCAGAGATTTCTGTAACACAATATCAGCTGTCATGTCTAAAACACAGATCCAGACTATCAAAATACAAATTCATTACCGTTCTTGCAGATGGCAGTACAGATGCAAGCATTGTAGAGTGGAAAATGTCTTCCTTCGCTTTGTTGATGGCGAGAAAAAGTTACAACTGTGTTAATTAAAGCTGTACCTCTGAACATTCTCACGCAGATGGAGTTTTAAAGCAATAACCTCTGCACTTGAGTCTGTTGATCTTTCTTTGCGGACCTCAACGATGTGAGCAGACCTGGACCAGTTCTCGTATGTAGCCAACTTTGATGGTGCCAGTGTGATGATGGGCCATACAGGTGGCACCATAGCAAAATCCGAGAACATGTCCCCACTGTAATACCCATGCATTGCGTAGCCCACAAACTGGAGTTAGCAGTTCTCGACATCATGAAAAAAAATTCCTTTGTTCAAAAAGTAGAAAACACCTTGAAAGGAATTTTTAAATTTTACCACTACAGCCTCAAGAAACTTCGGGAACTGCAGGAAACAGCAGATGTCACACACCGAGCTGGCTCATTTCAGTGCAGTAAAGCTAGTGCATTGGCTTGCAAGTAAGACGCGTTCAGTTCATGCTGTTCAAGTCAACCTGCCTACAGTAATTCAGCATCTTGAACATGTCTCAAACTCTGCTGGTGATGATGGGGCCAAAGCAAAGGCACTTATAAGAGATGCGCACGCAGTACAGTTTGTAAAATCACTGTTTATTCGTCAAGATTTTCTGCCAATATTGAAAAATTTATCACTTGACTTTCAGAAGGATGACCTACTAATATTAGAAATCCCCCAACTCATTGAGACATGCTTACTCCAGTTGACTGAGCTAAAAACAAGACCAGGAAAGTTTATGACATCATTTCTGAACCAATATAATCCTGCAGAGAAATGCATGAACTATCTCATTTCAAAATGTGGCAGTGAGGACAAGATTGTTCCTTTTACTTTCAAGGGGAACTGTCCAGAAGTAAATTTTACGACTGATACACAGCTGCACAGTTTAATAGATGCAGCAGTATCTTACATTGATCAGCATTTTCGGAATTTCTCTAAAAGAACCTCTAAAATGGTTCAGTTGCTTGGATTTCAAAAATTTCGATCTGTCACGAGAAGAACTTGCACAATTTGGCACAACTGATTTAAGTAATTTATTAGACTACTTTCACAACTTTTTTTCTGAAGATCATGTAACCAGTATAAAAGGGAGTACTGTGCATTAAAAGCAATGCTTAAGTCTGTAGTTGACAAGCCATATCTGCAAGTGTATTCACAACTACTACGAGAGAAACCTGCCCAGCTTGCTCACATCCTTGACCTAATAGAAATGTTACTGGCTATGAGTGTGTCTACTGCTAAATGTGAGAGAGTATTCTCCATTCAGAATCTTATAAAAATAAAACTAAGAACAAGTTTGGCTGATGACATGCTCCAGTCACTTCTGCATATAGCAGTTGAAGGCCCTGCATTAGACAGCTTTGATCCGGATCAAGCTATTGGCTACTATCTGGTCCTGGCACACGCCACATTCATGGTCATGCTAGTTCAACTACTAGTTCTGCTGATTCACGCAAAAATGTCCCTGAGGCTGTCACTAGTCTTGATGATGACATGACTGAATATGATGCTCCGGCTGGAGCAAGCTCAGGCTTCCTGTAACTTTTCCCGATGCTGATGCTGTACTGTCTGCTACTCTGCTGTAATGATGTTCTCACTGTGCTGCTGGCTGGCACTCTGTGCTGCTGCTGCAACCACACTTGCTGTCAGTTCCTCACTGCTAATGCTAATTCTGTCTATGCTCGCCATGCTGCTGACAAAAATAAAATCATATTATTTATTCTCCTTATTGTCTATTTCAACACTAAATAACTACTACAATAAATCCACTGAGTTTTCTGTAGTTTGATATTTTCCATTAAAAATATGCCATTTTATATCGGGACTACCAACTCAAGCACTGGGACAACTACTTTTGGACGAGCCACTTGTCCGTGGACAAGTACCCAATTTTAAAATTTGTCAAGCCCTGCTTCTAATGCAGTTCTTTTATGATGCTCAGTTATAAAACTGAACAGAAGTAGATGCCCCACAGAAAGCTAAATGTGGGTCTCAGTTAACCTTCTCTCAGTCTTCTAGCACCACCATATCAAGCGCACGAGTGGCTGGCCAGAGAAAAGCCATCAGAGGAAACAAGGTAAAAGGGTTTCTTGGCATAATTACAGCAAAGACACCATATTACTTGCTCACCTGAATTTCAGGCAGGAGTGCAATAGTGACAGGGTGGTGAGATTACGCTACTGGTCTTGAGGGAGAAAAGCATTTTGGGGTGGGAAACAACCTATCAGGTTGATCTAAAACAGAAGCAGTACATTCACTAAATAAATTACTGCATCGGCATTTATCCAACTTAAGAGGGTAGAGTTAGTCAATGGCGCATATTATTACACAGCCTTTTTTTTCATTAACAAAGCACAGACAGTATGAGGCAGGCAGGTGACAAGTTAAAATGGAATAGAAGGTGGTCTGTCTAAAATAATACATGAAACCCAAGTCAAACCAGCAAACAGTTACATGAACAGGATTTCTGGGCAGAAGAAGAGGATTTAATCACTTCATACTGTTTGTTTTTTTTTTCCTAAACAACTGCTCTAACTTTACTTGCTTGTGAGGTTCTCTTCCAGCACAGCAGCTGCCTCATTTGAGCTCTTTCTCGCTCGCTCTCTCTAGGTAAAGGGGCAAACAGCTGGAGGGATGTGGCAGCAGGAGGAACAATCAGGGAGCGTGTAGCCCAACAGGAAGTTCTGCCCGCTGAGAGGATCCACCTGGGACATGAAAGCAGGCACTCCTAAAGGGTCCCCACACGTTTGTGTCCTAGCACGCAAGTGGCACAGCACAGGAGTGGAACAGGTGGCAAGTATGCACAGGATGAAGCAGGGGACTCTGCCGGTCAACTAAAATAAGGTACCTGTTCACTCCTGTTGCATTTACTGCCGGGATTGGTTAAAGATAAAAGGGTAGGCCAAATCAGGGACCAGGAGCAATAGTAGGTGCAGAAAGGGGAATAACAAATAAAAGGGGTAAAACTAAAAACACCCTACCGGGGTAAACTGCACATAAGGCATGGATAGAAGCAAAAGGGTAGGCCAAAACTGCGAACAGAATCCCCCATCCGTATTTTACTATTAGGCACAAATATAAATGTAACCCCTAGATGGCGCTATCCCAGGGGCTACTACCCCTGCCTGATTTGCCACTAACAGGTTGAGGGGCCTGGATCCAATGGCGGGTGCCTCCACCCAGAGGTCAGGGTTTGCAATAGTTAAACTAACTTGGTCACAGCCCTCTGGGACACTGCAACCCCCCTTTCTTCCCACTAGTGGCCCACACAATATATCAGAATTACCTTCACAGTATACACTTACCCCAGGTCTGGTTCCGCACTGGGACCTCCTGTGAAATGAGATACAGTGCAACAATCACAGTACAGTACTTTAACATAGACAAATACCTCAGGCAGTATAACTTTGCTGAAACAAGCAGCTCTGATTTATTTAGGGGATATAACAAGGACAGGGGAAATCAGGTTAATTAGCTTATCACTCTAATAATCTACCTATGGCTCTGTGCACAGGCCTATCCCTATCAGTTACTGTCCCTGGGTACCCAAGCCCTAGTGGCTAGTCAAACCGTGGCAGCTGGTAGGGGCCCTTTCACACAGAGAAAAGGAGAATTAAACAGTCAGCAGTACAGTAATTCCATTTGGATTTAATGTGGCAATTCAACAGGAGCAACCCTGAATTAGTACTACGACCTCCAAATAAGATAGGGTCCTTCAATGTCAGCAGGGCTCACTTGAGGTACACAAACCTCTTCACACATCCATATAAAAGAAAGCACTATACCAGGCAGGCTGTATCTGTATCCCGATCGCAATTACTGCACAATACCGGGAGAACACACAGATTCAGTTCCTGACAGACCGAGTGCAATTTTCAGCAATTCCTCCAGTCTTCTACAGGGTGAGCCTGGTTTCTACTCTTCAGAGATCCTTTGATTCTTTTCACAGGACGGATTCAGTCCTAACAAGCTGTTACACAAGCTGCAGACCGGAACTCTGGGCCTTACACACGTTTTTGACTAAAACTGCACACTGAAAAGCACAGGGCTCCTTCCTTCTTCACTGCCAAAGCTCAACTGAAACTCCAACCGACAAACCGGGCACTTCCTTTGAGTTCCTCCCAGTTCTTGACTGGATTGGCTGTCACTCACAATAGACTGCTGCTGTTGGTCCAAAAAGGCACTGAAGTCTAAACTACATCTCCCAGAGTCACTGCCCATACAATCCTCTTGTGGCTGGCTCAGATTATGAGTCCAAGTTCTGATTCGTCCAAGGCACCATTTTAGAGCTAGCTTACCCCACACTGATTGGTCCAGTTCAGCAGTTCAAAACTAGAATGGGGAACTAGCAGACACAGTTCTGACTGCAAAGAAAGCAGGTTAGACAAACTGTAATTTCATTATTACTCTAAATAATTTCTGGCAAACAGTTACATCTTTCAGATAGGTTCCCTTTGCACTCCTAGTGACTGCAAAAATGAAGTGAATTGGCAGCAGCTCGAGTGGTACTCAGAGAAGCACACAGTCCCCCCATACAAACTAATTATGCCTGCAAGCAGACAGCTCTTAAAGAGACAGTACCAGAGGCTCTAAAAACACTCACTGATAAATGGCTTAAATGCCAAACACCATTCAGGCTTGGAGCATTCAAGCAAGCTCCTGGAAGTCTTTTGGGAACCCCCATTTGCAGGGGGGTTACATAAAACTGTCTGCTAAATTGAAATTTGAACTTAACTTAGCTCATTCAAAAACGAATCAAAAATCGCTGTTTTCATACATCAATAGCGAAAAGGGAAACATAAGACAAATTGGCCCCCTTCAAGAAAATGGAACCACTATTACATCTGATCTGGGGATAGCAAATCATTTTAAAAGATATTTTTGCTCAGTTTTTGATAAATCCAACTCCTATCCCACAATAAATAATAATAATTCATGAATTCCATTGTTTGACCTCATAGAAATAATTCTATCAACCCTAAAAAAAAATATACAAGCCCGGGACGTGATGGTATTCATTTAAGATTCCTAGTGGAAACCCAGAATACCATAGCAATTCCCTTTATGTTATTGTTCAATAAATTATTACAGAACAAAATCCCAGATGACTGGCACAGAGCTATAGTTACACCTATTTATAAAAAAGGAAATAAATCTAATGTCCAGAATTACCGGCCAATTAGCTTGACCTCTATTATTGGAAAGGTTATGGAGTGCCTAATTAAAGCTAGGATTGAGAAAGTTATGCAACAACTAAGTATTCATGATGACTCCCAACACGGCTTTAAAACTGGGCATTCTTGCACCACAAATCTTATATCCATTTATAAAACAATAAGCAGGTATCTGGATAACAATATTCCCGCAGATGTCCTATGGTTCAATTTTAGTAAGACTTTTGATAAAGTCTCACATTTCTTATTGATTAATAAACTTTATAGCCTAGAATTTCCTCTATACTTAGTAAACTGGATAACTCAATGGCTTTCAAATCGAACTCAAGTGGTCAAAATAAACTGTGTACAGTCCCCTGTTTGCGGGGTAACTAGTGGTGTTCCCCAGGGCTCGGTGTTGGGCCCTGTTCTATTTAACATCTTTCTTTATAAGTGACATGAGGCTTACTTCAAATAATATACGGTCAAAATTTGCAGATGACACAAAAATTGGAGGTAGAGTTGATTCGCCATCTAATATATTACAGCTCGAACAGGACCTAACCCTATTGAGCACTGGGCAAAGACAAACTCTATAGCCTTTAATATTGAAAAATGTACAGTCCTACTTTTTGGTAGAAATAATTTATAAGATATATACTACCTTAATAATTCTCCACTTAAATCCACTACTTGTGAAAGGGACTTGGGTATCCTAGTTAATAAGAAGTTGTCGTCCAGTGATCACTGTAGTCAAGTGGCTAGAACAGCAAACATTATGGTAAGACAAATTAATAAAACTTTTATAAATAAATCTGAGCATTGTTTAGTGACCTTGTATAGAGCATATGTTACACCCCAACTGGACTATGGATCTCCTTTTTGGAGTCCATATCTCAAGGCTGACATTAATAGGATAGAACAAGTTCAAAGAAGACGTACCAAATTAATACCACAATTAAAATCAATAAAATACGAAGATAGACGTAAGGAAACAGGACTCTATCCTTTAAATTTAAGAAGGCAAAGGGGTGACCTTTTGCTTATGTATAAACTATCACGTACTTCTGCATTACTAGAGTCACGTGGGCTAACACTAGCTAACAAAAACGCAGAGTAGGAAGGCTACATAATCAGCAATTTAAAACTGATTGAGCTAACACTAATAAGCATGATAACATCTTTCACATGAGAGTAGCAAAACAATGGAATGCTCTGCCTCTTGAGATCACAGACTCAATTAACTTTGATTCCTTTAAATCTAAACTTGACATTTGGCTAGAAGTACATAATTAAAATTCAACATTGCCCCACAGTTGTGGGAGGATAATCTCGATGGGCCTTGTGCCTACTTTTGTCTTAATCGATACAGTAAATCCAATAATATAGGGTGGGCATACAAAGGAATATAACAAACAATATAAGGAAGAATGCTAGAAACACCCTAGCAAGGAAAAGAGTACATAGGTATTTCCAAGTAACACAGGGGACATGTACTGTAGGAATTGTGAATGCTGGGAGTGCTGCAGTGCAGTGGCTGTGGGTCAGCAGTTTTCAGAGACCTTCTGGAGACTGCGGTACTGCCCATCTGTATGCAACTCTCTGGACTGGGAAAGGAGGTCACTAGACTCCAGGCGAAGTTAGCTAGAATTCAGGGGACCTTCTCCCTCACCCAGGGGCCACCAACTCTGCCACTGTCATCTCAGAAGACGCCAGAGATGAAGAAGAGCTGGATTATGGTGGGCTCTGGAAGGGTAGGGGGCTGGAGGCATGTTCCTCAACAGGTACCATTACAAAATTCCTGTGCTGCTCTGGTGGGGCAGGACTGCCAGGAGGTAGCACCCATGGTAGTGACCAGGGAGCATATATGTGTGCGTGTGTGTGTGTGTGGGGGGGTACTCCATAATGGACCCCAAGGAGGGAGGGAGAGGACCACAGAGGAGGAGGAGGAGGAAGCGACTCCTGCTGGGGGACTCAATTGTCAAGGGGCTAGATCTGAGAACAGGTAGGAGGGCAGAGAGGGAGGGCAGGAGCCTGCATGGTGCCAGGGCCCAGAAGGATGGGAAGCGGATCCTGGGGATTGCTAGGGCATCAGAACAAAAGGGGAAGCTGGATGTCACTGTCCACCGGGGGACCACAGACCTGGCTAGGGACGGGGCTGGGACAGTGCAGAGGGAGTTTAGGGGGCTGGTGAGTGGTCTTCAGTAGTGCTCAGTGGCCTTCTTGGAGGTGCTGCCTTTCTATGGGGGTGGCAATCTGTTTTAAGATCGGATTGGGCCCAACTGTTGTTCCAGTTGAGGAGGCAAGATCATTTGAGTGTACTGTGGTGGCTGGTGTGGGGTGCAGGATTGCTCTCATTTACCGTCCACCAGGGGATGAGAAGCTTTCTGCAGGAAATAGACTTTGCCGCCGACATGGCTTTGGAATCGCCCAGATTGATGGTACTAAGACGCACGCGGGTCGACGACAAATCCTCACTTTTGGTCAACATTCTCCATATGATGACATCGCTGGGCTTCACACAGGTTGTTTCCACAGCCACCCATAAAGGTGGTCACTCTCTTGATCTTGTTTTTCTCCTGTGGATCGAGGCATCCGACTTGGTGGTGGAACCAGTCGGTTGGTCTGATCATTACTCAGTTGGGTTCAATTCTGAGGCCCCCCTTGGTAGGTCGGCCCCTGTGGAGTTGGTCAAGTACTGCCCATTGCGGGATGTTGTCCCTGAAGACCTCATGGCGGTCCTTGACTTCTCGTTGCTTGACGATTTGTGCTCTGATCCTGAGCGGCTTGTGGTGGCCTATAATGAGACCATCTCGGCTGCCCTCGATCAGATTGCACCTGCCCGTGTTCGCCCCCTTCCGCGTTGTCCCGTCGCTCCTTGGTTTGACGAGGCGTTGAGGGGCTCCGGAGGTTGGGGCGTAGGTTGGAGCGTCGTTGGAGAAAGACTGCCTCAGATGCCGACCATCTTATTTTGTTAGAGCATTATAAGCTCTATCAAACAGAAATTTCCCGTAAGAAGGCAGAATTCCTGTCCAGGGAAATTTCTGCTGCTCGGAATCGACCGGCTCAGCTCTTCAGAACTGTTGACAGACTGTGCAACCCAGTCTGTCAGCAGATCCATCGAGTTTTTACACAGACTGACTGTGAAGAGATCACTCGGTTCTTCGTTAATAGGGTGGAAGACATCCGGAGGCAGTGTCCCCGAACTCACTCTAAGGTTGTTGCAGTTGACCAGTGTTTTGTTGTGGCGCCTGGAATTTCCTGGAGTACTTTTGACCTGTCGGATTTCGTAGACACTATGAGGATTGCCTGGGAGATGCGCCCAACGTGCTGTAGGTTGGATCCGGGTCCTAATTCCCTGATTTTGGGATGTAGTGAGGTTATCGGCCCGATCCTTGCTCGGATTATCCAGTGCTCCCTGGAGACGGGAGTTTTCCCTAGCTCCCTGAAGGAAGGGGTGGTGACTCCCCTTCTGAAGAAAGCTTCCTTGGACCCGGATGACCTAGCTAATTACCGCCCGATCTCTAACCTCCCCTTTGTAGGGAAGGTTATTGAAAAAGTTGTGGCGACTCAATTAGACAACCATTTGACCATCCATAGTCTATACGAACCTCTCCAATCTGGTTTTCGTAAAAGGCATAGCACCGAGACTGCTCTGGTTCGGGTGCTCAATGATCTCCTGATGGCGAGAGATCGGAGACATCATTCTATTCTTGTTCTCCTTGATTTGTCATCAGCCTTTGATACTGTGGATCATGGGGTTCTGCTCGAACGCCTGGGGTCCATCTGTGGACTTTCAGGTATGGTCCTCAGATGGCTTTCATCTTACCTTGAGGGGAGAACGCAGACAGTGGTCTCGGGATTACATTCTTCCGGGGCTTTCTCTCTGCCCTGCGGGGTTCCACAGGGTTCGGTGCTTCCCCCATGTTATTCGCAGTATATATGCTACCCCTCGGAGACATTGTAAGACGGTATGAGCCGAGGTTTCACTGCTATGCTGATGATACCAGCTCTACCTGTCTTTTGCACCCGACCAGGTTAGTGCTGTCTCGGTGTTGAATAAGTGCCTTGTAGATATCCAAGACTGGATGAATTCCAGCGGTTTAAAGTTGAATCCGGGAAAGACTGAGGTTATGGTTGTGGACCCCGGCCGCAGGGTTGGGGGTTTGGGAGTGGGGTCCCCCTCCGGAATAGTTCTAGGGGGCGTCCAGATCCCCATTTCTGAGCGGGAGCGTAATCTGGGTGTAGAGCTTGATACACAGTTGGCCCTTCGTTATCAGGTGTCCTCTGTTGTCAGGACTGCATTTTTCCATCTGAGAAACATCTCCAGGATTAGGCACCTGGTTCCCCCTGGTGATTTGCCGGTTTTGGTCCACGCCTTTGTGACATCTCGCTTGGACTACTGTAACTCCCTGTACCTAGGGCTTGCTGGGGTTGATATCCGCCGCTTGCAGCTAGTGCAGAATGCAGCAGCACATTTGTTGTCTGGGGTTTCAAGAAGATCTCATATTACCCCTGTGTTGCGCTCTCTGCACTGGCTGCCTATACAGTGGTGGATCACCTTTAATGTAGGTCTTTTGACCTACAAAGCCCTACGTGGGTATGGTCCTGACTACTTGAAAGAGCTTTTGGTGCCTTGCACCCCTTTGAGACAGCTTCGCTCGGCTGACGAGGGGTTGCTGGAGATTCCAAGGGTTAATTTGAAGTCTTCTGGAGCCTGTGCTTTTGGCTTTGTGGCTCCATCCCTTTGGAATTCTCTAACCCGTCCGCTCCGAGAGAGTACAACAGTGGATATTTTTAAAAGGGCTTTAAAGTCCTTTTTATGGAATAAGGCCTTTTCACTCATATTGTAATTGGTTTTATTTGTTTAAATTGCTATTCTGTTTTATTGTATTTGCTGCCTGGTTTTATGAACTGTACAGCGCCTTGAAAATTTCAAAGGCGCTAAATTAAATAAATTTTATTATTATATTATTATTATTATGACAAGGGGGAGGAGAAGGATCACCACACCAGAATGTTCAATTCATTGTTGAAGGAATGGTATAGACAGGAGGGGTTTCACTACACTAGGGACTGAAGATGCACCTGGACAAAATGTATGTATAGGGGTGATGGCCTGCCTCTGTTCAGGAGGGGAACCACAGTCCTCAGTGGATGGTTTAAATGTTACTTGTTCAAACTAGCTGAGTAGAGAGAGAATCAGGGAGACGGAAACTGTCCCTCTCCAACAGGCTGAAGTAGTGAGTAGGGGGAACTCAAGGGGAGAGGTACCCCCTCAGGGTGCAAAGTAAGGAAGGAAGCAGAGTGACAAAAATGAAGGGGGATGGGGACGGGGGGCAAAAACGAAAAAGGTGGGTAACACAAGCAGAGTGCTAACAAAATCTGGAAGGCCATGTGTGCAAATGCTAGAAATCTAGAAAATAAAATTTCAGACCTAGAAGCCCTCATGGCAATGGCCAACCTGGATACTGTGGCCATTACTGAGTCATTGTACACCAAATACCATGACTGGGACGTGGCCACACCAGGCTATACTCTGTTCAGGAAAGACAGGGTGGGAAAGTAAGGAAGGTGTGTGTTGCTTTATGGGAGGGAAAGCATAAAAGCAACAGATACATGGAATATGGGTGGGGGGGTGCAAAGGTACTGTGGGTCACCCTGAAGATGGGGAACAGAGCAACTGTTCATAATGGCATCATCTACACACCTCCAACGCAGGGGGAGGAGTTAGATAAGGTACTGGTGGAAATCACTGGTAAAATGGCAGTAAATGGAGAGGTGCTATTGGGTGGGGGGGTGCTTAAATTTGCTGGGTGAAGACTGGAGCCTTCCAGCTGTAACTTCAGCTAGAAACAGGGACATCCTGGACTCCAGCAAGGGGCACTGCTCAGGCAACTCGTCAGTGAACACATTTGTGGTGCAATACTGGATCTGGTACTCACTAACAGGGAAAGTGTTAGAAACGTCAAGGTGGGAGGCCACCTGGGGACCAGCAATCATCGTACAGTGTAGTTCGATATAAGGACATCTGCAGAATCAAACCACATACAAAGATGAGTGGATTCCTCAGGCATGACCTGGCAAGGGGGATGGCCTGGATGGGGTGGAGGAACAGTGGGCGAAAATAAAAAGGGCCACAGTGAGGGCAACAAACCTCTGCATCAACTAAGTGAGCAAAAGCAGAGACCACCATGGTTCTCGAAAGAGGTGGCTGAAAAGGTAAAGGCTTAAAGGGCAGCATTCAAAAGAAACATAGAAGTTGATGGCAGATAAGGACCACAAGGCCCATGCCGTCTGCCCATTTCTTTTTCTATCTTATGAATGTGGCATTGGCCTTTGCTCTCTCAGTGGCCTATCTATTCATACTCATCTGTATTAGTCTCTTATGCCTATCCCATGCCTGTTCGAAGCCCTGCACTGTATTCATATCCACCACTGCCTGAGGTAGGCCATTCCATGTATCCACCACCCTTTCTGTGAAAAAGAACTTCCTCACATTACTCCTTAATCGGCTTTCCTCTAATCTTGTGCTGTGTCCTCTCGTCCTGCTATTTTTTCTTATACTGAAACACGTTAAGACTCTTTCACCTTGTTAATGCCCTTAAGGTGTTTGAATGTTTCAATCATATCACCTCTCCCCCTCCTTTGCTCCAGGGTATACATACTGAGCTCAGTTAATCTGTCATGCTTTCTGATGCAGTCCCTGCACCATTTTGGTTGCCCTTCTCTGGTCTGCCCCAATTTGGTTAATGTCCTTGTGAAGGTGTGGCCTCCAGATGGGGCCTAACCAGTGTCTTGTAAAGAGGGATTATTACCTCCCTCTTCCGACTTGTGATACCCCTACTAATACGCCCCAACATCCCTCCAGCCTTACCTACTTCTTCAGTGGTCTGCCTGGATGATTTCAGGTCATCAGTGATGATGATGATGATGCCCAAGTCTCTTTCTTCCCTTGTGACTGCCCGCAATTTCCCTCCCAGCCTACAGGTGGCTTCAGGGTTTCTCTTCCCTATGTGCAGGATCTTGCACTTCTTTGCGCCAAACCCCAGTTGCCACTCTTCCGACCATTTTGCTAGCTTATCCAGATCTCTTCTCATTCTGCCCACCCCATCTGGATCATCTACTCTGTTGCAGATCTTGGTGTCATCTGCAAACAGACAAACCTTACCCTCCTGTCCATTTGCAATGTCACTGATGAAAATACTGAAGAGGACTGGTGCCAGGACGGATCCCTGAGGTACCCCAGTTGTGACTTGCATCTCTTCTGACTGTATACCATTTACCATCACACTCTGTTTTCTGCCCGTCAACCAGTTTTCCACCCAGTTGACCAACGTCTGACCCACCCCGAGCCTACCCAGCTTATTTATCAATCTTCTATGTGGAACAGTATCAAAAGCTTTGCTGAAGTCAAGGTAGGCGACATCAACTACTCCCTCTTGGTCCACCACTCTGGTTACCCAGTCAAAGGAATCTAAGAGATTAGTCTGACAGGACCTTCCTTTTGTAAACTCATGCTGTCTTAGATCCTGTGCTCCTATGGATTCCAGGTGTTGCACTATCCTTTCCTTAAGGAGTGTCTCCATAATCTTGCCCACTACTGAGGTATGACTGACTGGTCTGTAGTTCCCTGCCTCCTCCCTGCTACCACTCTTGTGGAGCGGGATTACGTGAGCCCTTCTCCAGTCTTCTGGGACCTCTCCTGTGCTCAGAGACTCACTAAAAACAGATCTGATAACAGCTCTGCTAGTTCCACCCTTAGCTCCTTTAGTACCCTGGGATGTAAGTCATCAGATCCCATTGCCTTGTCCACCCTGAGCTTATCGAACTCTTGTAGGACCCTTTCTTTTGTGACGGGACTAGTGCACACCTCCCTCCCTCGTGTCCATGGTGCTGAGCTGTGGGCCCTGCCCTACCTTCTCTTCAGTAAATACCGAGCAGAAGTATCTATTTAGGATAGATGATTTTACAGTCGTGGCCAAAAATATTGGTGCCCTTGCACTTTTTTCAAATAACTCACAATTTCCTCTAAACATAAGTTGAAATTAACAGTACAGTATTTGGTTTCCACAATTCTTTATTTCTCTGTTAATATTACAGAACGTTTGTTTTTGATTCAGAATTTAATACTGTATATCCTTTTAAATCAGAAAATGAAAAGAAATGGAATTGACAAAATTATTGACACCCTAGACTTAATATTTGGTAGCACAGCCTTTCGTCAAAATAACTGCAATCAACCACTTCCTATAGCCATGGATGAGCTTCCTGCACCGCTCTACTGGCAGTTTGGCCCACTCTTCTTATGCAAACTGCTCCAGTTCTCCCAGATTTGAAGGGTGCCTTCTCCCAACTGCTGTTTTCCGATCTCTCCACAGGTTTTCAATGGGATTTAGATCTGGACTCATTGCTGGCCACTTCAGAACAGTCCAGCGTCTTGTCTTGAACCATTCCTGGGTGCTTTTTGAAGTGTGTTTGGGGTCATTGTCATGCTGGAAGACCTATGACCTTCGACGGAGACCCAGCTTTCTGACACTGGGTTCAACATTGTGCTCCAAAATGGCCCGGAAATCTCCAGATTTCATGATGCCATGCACACGTTCAAGGCACCCAGTGCCAGAGGCAGCACAGCAACCCCAAAACATCACTGAACCTCCTCCACGTTTGACTGTAGGGAAGGTGTTCTTTTCTTTGAAGGCTTCATTTTGTTTTCTGTAAACATAGAGATGATGTGCTTTACCAAAAAGCTCTAATTTGGTCTCATTTGTCCACAGGACATTCTCCCAGAAGGATTTTGGCGTGTTCAGGTGTCTTTTGGCAAACTCCAGTCGGGCTTTCTTACGTCTCTCTCTCTCTCAGCAGTGGGGTCTTCCTGGGCCTCCTACCATATAACCCCCTTTCATTGAGTTGGCGACGGATGGTGCGAGTTGAAACTGTCGTACCTTGTGTCTGAAGGTCAGCTTGAATCTGTTTGGCAGTTAATCGAGGTGCTTTCTCCACCATTCGAACAATCCTGCACTGCAATCTTCAAATCAAGTTTTCTTTTGAGGCCACATCCAGGGAGGTTGGCTACAGTGCCATGGGCCTTAAACTTCCTGATAACATTACGTACAGTGGAAACAGGAACATCAAGGTCTCTGGAGATTGATTTGTAGCCTTGAGATTGTCCATGCTTGGCTACAATCTTCTGGCTGACCTCCTCAGACAATTCTCTGGCTTTCTTTCTTTTCTCTCCATGCTCACTGCGGTACACACAGTCAGGAGAATGAGTCCTTTTCTCTATTCAAACTGGTTGAATGAGTGATTTTTATATTGCAGGCACCTGCAACTCACCACAGATGAGTTCAATTCCAAAGTGAAGGAGAATCACCTGCTTGAAATCTAATTATTTCTAACTAATTCTAAAAGGTGCCAATAATTTTGTCCGGGCCATTTAAAGATTTCTGTGTGGAACAAGCCAAGACTTAGTAAAATTTTTCTGCTTTTTGTGTTTTATTCCACTGCAAACCAAAAAATACTATATGGATACCAAAATATTTTTTAATTTCAACAATTTTCTGGAAGGAATGGTGCATTATTAGAAAAAACTGCAAGGGCGCCAATATTTTTGGCCACGACTGTACATGGTCCTCCTCCTCACATGCCCCCTTATCCCCTCTGATCTTAAGAACAGGTAGACTTGAACATGAGACTCTTGGCCTGAAAAATGCTAAGTATTATGTCTCTGCGCTAATGGAGAGAGAAAAGGTATAAGGAAACACAGAAGGATGATGACAGGGAAGTGTACCAGGGAAACCAGAGGGAAGCAGGGAGAGAAGTAAGCAGCAAGAAGGCACAACCCAAAGAGTGCTAATGAAAGGAGACATTTTTATTTTGGTGTGTAAGCGAAAAGAGTAAGACCGGGGCAGGGGAAAATGACTGTGTAAAGGGGAACCAGGAAAAGGCTGACATCCTAAACAAATACTTTTGTTCAGCGTTCACAGAGGATGGAGAAAGGGAGGGGCCTCAAAAAGGTAACAGACGTACTGGAGGGATGTGAACACTAGTCCATTTTCAGAGGAGACGGACCTGAAGGGATTCGTACATCTGAAAGTGGACAAAGCCATGGGGCCAGACAGGTTGCATCTAAGGGTATTGCTTGAGCTCAAGGAGGTACTGGCTGCACCTCTGACAGTCCTGTTTAACAGCTCACTGGAAACAGGAGTGGTTCTGGAGGACAGGGGTAGGGCAAATGTAGCCCCACCACACAGAAAAGTGGTAGCAGGGAAGAGGCTGGCAATTTTAGGCCATTCAGCCTGACATCGGTAGTGGGGAAGTTAACGGAATCACTGCTAGATGGAGATGATTGTAGAATATCTTGAATCCAGTGGGTCATAGAACCCAAGACAGCATGGATTCACGGTGGGAGGGGGTCCAAGGCAAACAAATCTGATAGAGTTCTTTCACTGGGTGACCAAGGGACTAACCTACCTAGAGTTCAGTAATGCTTTCGACACCATTCCACACAGGAGATTAGTAAACAAGCTGGGAAGCCTAGGAGTGTGTCCAAAGGTGGTAAACTGGGTAAGAAATTTGTTAGGGGATAAGTAGCAGAGGGTGGCGGTAAACTGAATTCAAGCCAAGGAAGGGATGGTGGCCAGCGGGGTGCCTCAGGGATCCGTGCTGGGACTGGTCCTCTTTAATATCTTTGTAAGTGACATTGCTTAGGAGCTGGAAGGGAAGGTCTGCCTCTTTAAGGAGAACACCAAAATCTGCAAAAGGGTGGCACATGGGGGAGGGTGGGATGTGCAATGACCTGGGAAAACTCGAAGAGTGGTCAATGGTACGGCAGCTAGGATTCACTGTGAAAAAGTGCAAAAAAGTGCAAAATAATGCACCTGGGGCACAGAAACACAGGTGGTGGAGTACAAAATGGGTGCAGTGGTACTGATGACCATCAAGCAGGAAAGCGACCTGGGGTAATCGTATCAGATGATCTGAAGGTGGCCAGGCAGTGTGAAAAGGCAGTTGGGAGGGCTATCACGGCAGAAAGAGGGAGGTGGTGTTGCCTCTGTATAGATTGCTAGTAAGACCCCACCTCGAGTACTGTAACAAGTTCTTGAAACCACATCTCCGGAATGACAAACAGAGTGGAGATGGTCCAGAGAGCATTTAAAATGGTGCAGGGTCTGCATCAGAAACCGTACGAGGATAGATTTAAGAACCTGAATATGTACACACTGGAAGACAGGAGGGAGAGAGGGAATATGAGAGAGTCCTTTAACTGCCTCAAGCGGGTAAATAAGAGAAGTATTTTCACAGAAAAAAAGGTGCCCAAGAACAAGGAAACACTATGAAGCTGGAGAAGGGTAGATACAGGAGAGACGCGAGGAAGAACTTCGCAGAGAGGGTGGCGGATTCCTGGAACAGACTTCCAGTAGAGGTGGTGGGGGCACAAACAGTGGGGAGGGGGTCAAGAATGCATGGAATAGGCACAAGGGAATCTTATGGGAAAGGAGGAGGATAACGGACTGGAGATCAAGTAGGACCTGCGGGGATACTACAGGCATGGAAAATGGGCAGGCTAGGTGGGTCAAGTGGTCCTTATCTGCTGACAAATTCTATGCTTCTATGTTTCTAAAAAACATTTTCAAAGTCTGATAGCCATAAGGCACCTCAGATTTTCCAAGATATTTTCCCAGCACAACTGGCAATTTTCTTTTTGGAGGGGGGAGGGTAAGTGAATAGCCACCTTCCATGCTCCCAGAAGCTTCACTCTTTCTGGCCCACATGGAGCCACTCATCTGCCTGTAAGGCTCACTCTCACCAGCATCATCCACCATCAGATATCAGTGCGTCCCTCTAGGGCCAGGAGTACTAACCCACCTCAGGGTCCTCCTCCTCCCCTGTGGAGCTAAGGAGGAGAGAAGAAGCAGGCTGCCAAAGCCATTACAGGGCCTAGGCGTTGGGTGGCAGACGTGCCTACAGTGAGCGTTGGGTGGCGGACGTGCCTACGGTGAGCGTTTGGTGGCATGGCGAAGTGCACAGGGAGGCCATCACGTAGGGTTATCATGGCTGGGCATATCACTCTGCTCTCCCCACACACCCATCCCTCCCTGTTTAAGAATATGGGCAACATTAGTGCCCTGGGGGTTGGGTCACCCACACCAGGAATGACCCCAACCCTACCTCCAGGCACTGCTCTCCAAGCAACACAGCTCTTCCTCCCCCTAGGAGGTCAGCATCCCTCAGATCTACAGCTCCCCCTGCTAGCCTCTGCTCCTGATGTCCAAGGCTCGGGGTGTGAAACCAGGTCGCCAATGTGCCAGAATAGACAGCACCATAGAGTTGGCACAAAATAGTTTTTGTCTCTCTTTCCCTCCCAAGTCTTATATTTAAGTTACAACGACAAAAAAAAAAAAACTATTCTGCCCCGACGGAATGCCAGGGCTGAAAACTCTGTGTTGGTCTCCTGTGACATGATAATGTGGACATGATTCATGCAGAAGTCATTCAACATAAATAAATGGTGACAATTCTGAGGCTCAACAGATTTTCCTTTTGTTACAGCTCAATGAAATATTATAAAACCAACTTTCCAAAATTCCATTTGAGAGAAAGGCCTATCCGGGAGGATTATCTACTGCTGTAGGGCAGCCTTATATGGTGGAGTGGCATTTTCGGCTGGTAATCACAGACTTATGCTTGCCTGTTTATACAGTCAGTCAAATAATCCAAGTAAGTACAGGAAGTACACAAGAAAGCAAACATCTTTTAATGTGGTCAGAATTCCACCTGTTTATGTGCTTTGCCTTTTCATTATAAAGTAGCTCAGTGGTACACCCCCCTGCCCCATCCACGTCAGCTTACTTTAAAATGCATGTAGTGTCACTTAATCCCCTCCCACAAAAATCATTACTGAAACACTTCCACTTTAATATGGGGCTTTTTTTTTTTTTTTAAACTACAGTACTTTACGGATCTGTCTAAAACACACTTAGGACTAGACTAGTTAACAGGACTTGCATTCATTCAATCATTCAAAGGGATCATTCAAAGCTAAGCTTAGGCTAAACCTCCTAGCAAGTAGCTCCTGTGATTCCTCCTAACCCTCCCTGCCCTAATATAATCCTATGGTTGTGTCCCCAACCATTACCAGTTTCCTTTACCCCCCTACCTTTCTGTTGCTATTGAATGCCCCCTTTTGACTATGTCTCTTGACTGTTACCTAATTTTGATCCTGTAACTTACTGCAAATTGTTTAACAAAAAACTCTCCCCCATATTATACTGCACAGTATTACTTCTGCATGAAAGCTGCTCATTTACACAGTTTTGACCATGTCTCTTGACTGCTACCTATTCTCTTTTTTGACCACGTAACTTCTTATTGTTGGATACTTGTACAATGCTGCATTTCTTTGTCACGTCATCTGTCCAAACTGACGTGGAGCCTTTGTAAATGAGTAATTTCAGAGAATCAAATAAATAAATGTCAGTTTGATTATCTACTTCCAAAGTTGAGAGTCAGTTAGAAATATCTGGGAGTCAGAAATCCACTGGAGTCCCTATTTTTTTTTTTTTAAACCCTTTATCTCCCCAGGCCCTGGAACCCTCTTGGGCATCCTCGCTCACCACTGCCGCATACCACCTGCCTGAAGCTACCCTACTGAGAAACTGGGGACAGACACTCACCTACCTACTTGGTCCAGCAGGACACCAACATCAGAACCAAGGCAGGCCGTGGGATAGGGAGAGCCAGAGGGGTTAGCCCGGTATCGGGTGTGTTGTGGGGGGGCATGTGAGGTGCCATCACCTATTCAGGAAGCGGGGCTTTTTCCGTGTTTCCCCCCCAGAGCATGGACGTGCAAAGACGTCTGCACAACTAACGTGCCGACATCCACTGCTGCTCTGCCCCTTGGTACTGTATTACTGCTGCAGTGCCCCCAATCTCCATCGGGGCCACTGGCGAGTGATGCATGGTCCACTACCTACGCCAGGAGAGGAGAGAGCTGTCCTCCAGATGCTCGATCCTCTCCCTCCCCAGCTGACCCTCGGCAGCCCAAGTCTGTTCCTGAACCAGAATTGCTAGCGTGGTGCGAGGTGTGGCGTCCAGTGGTTTTTGGACACCCCTAAAATCCTAGGTGGAAGCTTAGTGAGGGCTCTCGATTTTGGGACACAACATGACTTGGTTTAAACGTCTGCCAGCAATTTCTTTGCCATTTTTAACTTTGCTCGGTCAGTGCATACTAAAGCTAGAAAAGTGAAAGTGATTCCACCATGAAACAGCATGAAAATAGTAGGATAAACTAGATTTTTTTTTTTTTTTTTTAAATGAGTTTTTGTTTAACAGTTATGGCAGGATCAACCAGATAATTGTCCATGGTGTGGGGCAGCTATACAGACTTTAGTCAGAGGTGTGTGGGGCAGCTATATACAGCACATTTTAGTTACTGCTGTGGGTGCCAGCCTGTGTGTGTTTGTGTGGCAGCCTGTGTCTGCCAGGTGTGAAGTGATCTCACTGCTGGTGAGAAGGTTCTGTGGGATGGAAAGTAGTTGAGGCGTGCGGTCATAATGGGAGGTGTGCGGTCGTTGGGGAAATAATGCATGGTCATGTGATGCATTCTGTCCAATCATGTTACTGGAATTTCTATGAATATATATTATATCTATACATACACACACACACACATATACATACACCTATATAAAATCTATATATATATGTATATATATATATATATATATATATATATATATATAAATATATACATATATATATATATATATATATATATATATATATATACACACACACACACACACACACAATAAATATGCATAATGTACAGCCATTCAAACCACATGATCTAGCCATATTAGTATTACTACACTCATCAATGCTTATGTGAATGCCCCAGAGTCACAGCTTTATTTTCAAGCAGTCATTTATCTGGGTTACACCACTCAATTTAAAACGGGAGTAATATTACAATGTTCAGCTAACTGTCTACTACCCAAAAACATACTTACTTGATAATATGTGAAAATTTCCAAACAAGTCCATGAATGAGTTTACCGATGCTTAGGCGCCATGTTGTAATATAAGAGCGCTGCAGCATAGAACAGATGGGAATATGAGGAGTGGGAGGGATGTCTAAAATAAGACATTTTATTGAAACTTCAAATAAATATGTGATCTAACACTTTGGGCTTCATAGCCCACTACCCCTGGGGCCGTGACAGACCCTGGTTCCACGTCACGAAACGAGGCAGCGCAGGGGCGGAGCAGGCAGACTGGGAAGGGATCACCTGGCTGGCAGTTCGGCCACAATTACGATCCTTTCCCAAACTTTACAAACTGCATTAAAGTTTAAACTTTTACCACAGAGGGGCTACTGCCGCTCCAGAGTAGCAGGCTATGAAGCCCAAAATGTTATATAAAAACATCACACATTTACTTTCAAGAAATGGCTATTTCATCAAAATCTGGCACCACATATCATACTCAAAGATATCACACTCTTCTAGTGTGTTAATGTAAAATATTAAGGCCAGGATATTCAAAGGTGTTGAGCCGGTGCAAACCCGCAATGCACCCCGGCAAGATATTCAAAAGGCTGCCAGGCGCAGCGCAAGTCCCACTGGGCTAGGGCACAGTGGTAGTGGTAATGTAAATGCAAATGCAGGGGGCGTGCCATGAACGTTCACTCACATAATCACACCTGTGTAGTACAGTATGGTCTGCATGCCCATTGGCTCACAATGTGGACCAACAGGCGTACAGCACATACTGTACGCTGTCATTCGTGGGGCCAGAAGTATGCAGGCAGAGTGCAGCGCCTGCTTGATGACCAGGGGGGCAGCTGGGTGGCTGGGTCCTCTGTGGGTGGGATGGGAGGGGGGTCCACTGGGCCACCAGGTAGCATATGTATGTCAGATGCCCGTGATCGGGCGATACAGGAAGGAGGGGGATACCACTGGACCACCAGGTGGTCATACTATATGTCACTACTGCCCGCGATCGGGCATGAGGGAGGGAGGTGCACTAGCCCATCGGGGACCCAACACCTGCTGCATGCAGCTACGCAGGGTGCCAGGTGCATTCCACCAGGCTGCCCTGCGCAACGCATGCAAATGGGGCCATAATGGCATGCAAATGGTCCCATTTGCGCCATGCATACATTATGGCCCCATTTGCATGCCCTCTTCTAAATATCGTGGATGATGCGCCCAGCACAACTGCATGTGCGCTGGAGCATTCTCGGTCCTCCCGGTCTGTGGGATGCGCTGGCGCACTGTACTTGCGCCATGTGCATTATGTGCCATATTCAATGGTGATGCACCATGGTGCATCACCTTTGAATATCACCCTGTCCTGGTCCCGGCGCAGCTCAGTTGCGCTGCGCCCCCATTTGTGCCATCACCTGGCGCAGTCTGAATATCCAGGCCTAACTGTATATTTATTGTTTTAATGTATAATGGAGAATTTGTTTATTGATGATTGTTAAGGTGCCCTTGCTCTGGAAGAGCGCCTGATATAAATAACATTTTCCTTACTTACTTATATAGATTTTTTCCCCTCCGGGAGTCCTGGGGGCTGTGGTCCTCCTCAAGGAGGAACTCACTTCTCCGGTCCCCACTCTTGCTGACCCCGGAAATCCCCCCCCTCCCGTGGACTGCCTCCGTAGCAGGGCTAGGGAGGAGGGCGGCGGCTCCACCCCCCCCCAAGACCCAATCCAGACACTGGGGTCAGCCCTTGGGGCCACGGGGCCACCATGGAACCCTGCCATGCTCCTTTTCCAGTTTTCCTCCAGTCTACCCTACCTAACGACGTACTGACTTTGGGTACGTGCCTCTCTGCCCATACTGAGAGGGATGACAGGTGGTCCCCCCTCTCCCTTCCCCA
The DNA here is from genome assembly GCA_016271365.2 of Neoceratodus forsteri. Taxonomy (NCBI): domain Eukaryota; kingdom Metazoa; phylum Chordata; order Ceratodontiformes; family Ceratodontidae; genus Neoceratodus; species Neoceratodus forsteri. The sequence goes on from JADMNL010000042.1 coordinate 9,618,091, forward strand.
GAGAGAGAGAGAGAGAGAGGAGAGCAGTCTTCCAGACACTCAATCCTCTCTCTCCCCCTGCCAACTCCCCGGCAGCCCAAGCTCGTTCCTGATCTCGGGTCGCCAGCATGGCACAAGGTATAGCGACCAGCGCCTCAACCTCTAGCGCCATCAGGCCGGCCAACAGACATCACACTCATAGGCATTTAGATGTCTGCAGATTCCTTTTTGGGAATGGCGACTCAGTAGTGATCCAGAAGCTGTCAGTGTCCCTTTAAAGAGAACTGTTATTTTTTAAACCCCTCCACCAAAAAAAAAACTAGAGGAAGTTCCCTTACCTACGGGGCAGCTCCTCCGTAGTAAGAACAGCCTTTATAATTACATCCCTGAGGGAAGGGATTGTAAATTGCCCTCGAGGGGCTAGCAGCACAGTCCCTTTCCACTTGCCTGTTGCTGTACATACTCCTGCGCTCCAACACTTTATGGCACGGCATTATGGAGACAGCAGGGGTGCAATCCATTGGACTGTATGGAGTGTGACTTTAAAGCAGAGTTTTCAGCTGTTTAGGTGGCCATTTGGTAAAACCAGAGCCAGGGTTCAACTAACAAGACTCATTAGTTGAACCATGGCTCCAGTTTTACCAAATGGCCACTGCAATGGCCGAAAACTATGCTTTAAAATCACACTCCATACACTTCAATAGAGCGCCCCCCCCCGCACTCTCCTTAATGCCATGTCATAAAATGTCAAAGCGCGTGGGTATGGCCAGCAACAGGAAAGGGACTGTGCCGCTAGCCCCTCTGGGGCAATTTACATTCCCTTTCCTCCCCTCCCCACAGAGGTGTAATTATAAAGGCTACTTTTCCTACAGAGAAGCTCTCAGAGTTAAAGGAGCTACCTCTTGTTTTTCTACAGCACAGAGAAAGGTGCTCTTTAAGCTTTTTTCAGCTCACTTTCAAAGGAAATTGTCTCCCACACTGTTCAAACAGTAAAATGTCACTTCCTAACCAAAAAAATACCGTGTCTCTCATTTAATGAAGTTTTCTACACATGTTGTTATAAGTGCAATAAAACACCTGAGGCACGTGTAATTATGATCAATAATCACATACCTCTTAGATGTTTAAAGGTACTTGGCGCAAGCACCTAGTGGTAAATAACACCTGTGAGAGGTGTGTGATTACTGATTCATAAACGCACACTCTCCCATGCAATAATGCTCACATACATATTACTCTCCCATCTGCCACCCCCTTTTCCCCATTTGCCACTCTCCTCCACACTACACCAATCTACCGGCAACTCTCCAAGTCCTAGCACACCCAACTTTCCCCACCCAATCTACTCCAGTTTCTGTCAGTGCCATTTCCTCACACCCATACTCTACCAAACCGTGATCTACCCTCTGCCTTACACTTCTATTCCCGGTCTCTATCTGCTTCTCTGCTTCCCACACTTACCACCTATGTCATACCCAAGGGTGTAGGCAGTACATACACCATGCAAGCCGTGGTGTACACATTTATTTTTGAGATGCAACACTTTGCCCAACCCCAAGGGTACAATCTGTCCCACCTTTTGATGTTATGATTCTTGTCGCTCTGTGTAAGCAAGCCACTGTGCAAATGCGTACAATGGGTGCTGCTTTACTTTTCTCCCACATTTAAAGCACTGGAGGATACAACTGTAGAGCATCAAACGGGTTACATCTAGAGGAAACATACTGGGTACAGCTGGGGGTAACAAACAGCTTAGGGGAAACAAAAAGCGTACAACTGGGTCAACAAAGAGGGTATGTAGCAACAAAGAAGGGCATGGTGTACAAATGTTATGTTCCTAGTAGCTCCACTCCTGGTCCCACCAATAACATGTATCCCAAATGTGTGACACGATGTGGGAAAACAGCAGGGGAACAGACACATTGCCATATCATGCAGCTGAAAGCTCAGAGGAACACAGTTTAAAGTGTGCACCCATCCATAACACGTATGCACCATGCAAACCAATAGACAGATTGTCATTAGACATCTATAACAATAAAAACAGTACGGTCTATCTGATGAAATGTAATGTAAAGTAATACAAGGTAACTAATGAAACGGCATGTTGACTGCCTCCATCCAGCTTTCAGAATGTAATATTATATGAAATGAAGCTCTCACCTTTTATTCCTTACCTGGCGAACTGTATGGCAATTGTATTAATATCCATCAACTTTATCTACACTCAAAGGTTACATCTACTGTATGTATGTACTCTTTCATACAAACAATAAAAAAATTGTAACTTCAAAAACAACATATATCCCAAAGGTGTGCACAATGTAGGAACACAAAATAGGAGACACACACACACACTGTCACATCAAGGAGCTTGAGGCTCAAATGTACGCAGTTTAAAGTTTGCCGCTGCTTCAGCAGCAATTACTATAAATATCCTATAGTGAAAGCACTTATCAATTTGGAATACACGCGTTCCAAGTGGCAAAACGGAATAAGGGAGAATAACAGTAGACGGGTTATATCCCATCAGCCCACACTTCCACGCTGTACTCCACCCCCATTCTAACCCACATACTCTCTACCATATCACCTACCTACGGTTCCTCAGGCTGGTTCTTCACCTACCTCACCACTGCTCGTCTTATTGACGCTCACGCTTCACCATACCTGAGACGTGGCTCTACGACCTGGGCCGCCGCAAAGCTTCATAGGAAGAAGGTCATACAGAAAAGCGAGTAAACCACGCCCTTCGACGTTTTCCCACTGTAGAGTGGAAATCGCGCAACGTCTCACGGGAAGGGGGTCATTCACGATCGTGTCTATATTAGAAGGTTTTTTTTTGTACTTCTTTTGTTATGTGAACTTATTCACGCGATCGGTCCCGTGGTGCATAGGTCACTGTTTACCGGTATATTGGCCCAGCTGAGGGACTTTGTTTTTTCAGTGTAACTGTGCATTTCATCCGGCCAGTGTGTCTGCCATCTTGGAAAGGTCAAAGAAGTTTACTGTGCACAATGCTTCGACTTGTCCGCCATCTCAGGAAGGTCATGCATGAAAGTTCTAGGTTTTTATTTATTTATTAGAATTTGGATGAATACCTTTGAGCCGATGGCTCTTTTACAAAGGTTCCACGTCAGTGTACAAATAATAGAAGTACAGTTTGTATGAGATTAGCAGGCAAGCAGTTTCAATACAAAAATTAAATACAGGGTATACATGGTCTAAAGCTACAGGTGATCTAAATAAATGTTAGAACAACATAATCAGGCATACATTTAAGAATGATGAGTCACAACAAATAATATTTACATGGATCAAAGCTGCCAGAAGGGCATTGTCAAGGGGAAAGGTAGAGTGGAAAAAACTGAGTTGCTGCCAATTGTGCCAGGTGGCGTAAGAAAGTGGAAGAGAGAGCGGGTGTAGAGGGGTAACCTGGAGGGAGGTAGAAGGAGAGGTAGGTGGGATGCAAGGATCAGGGAACAAGTGCAACATTGGGTGGGGTGAGCAGATTAGAAAAGGGAGAGAGGAAGGGAGTTGAAGGAGGGTAAGAGAGGAAGGGTGTAGTCCACTTCAGCGCTTCATACTTTAGCGCTGGGTAATACAGCGCCGTCACTCTAGTGCCACCCGATTGAGCGCTGTCTTAGTACAGTGCCATCTGATTTCAGCGCCACGTCGCCAGTGTCATAATGTGTTAATGAAGGTTTCAGTATATAGCTATCTTGAAGTCTGTTATCTCATGTGTCACTTTAAGAACATATTGCTTTCTAATTATTTAATTTTCAGTACTATTTAAGTAGTGTCTCCCTGAAGAGAACAATGTTGTTAGTTGACAGGTAACGAGTGCCAAGGCGCGGATCATGTCTGGCATTCTACTTACCCAGACCAATGTAAAAAGTGCTGTCTTGGTTTGCTGAATTACTAGGCAGGAAAGTGCAGGATATGATTTTTACATTACAAAGTTTTTTACATTATTCAGTTATTCAGAGATATATTTGGAAATTGTTATGAAAACACTAAGTGTGATCTAGCATGCTGCTATACTGTAAATACAAACTGGCATCACATACAGTACACATTTCCAGGCACTATTCATCCAGTTCCTTTCAATGAAACTGCAGTAATAGCAGGGTGCCAGCACATTGGAAATCGCTGAAATGAAACACCTGACAATTGTGGAAGTGCTGAAACGAACGGCGACTGATTGAAAAGTGCTGAAGAGTACGGCGCTGAAATGAAATGCGCATAACTGAGCCGCCCCCGAGAGGAAGGTGGTGGACCTGGGCTAGGGAGAGAGGCAGGGTAGATATGGGGAGGGTGGTGGCAGGCAGAGGTGGTGATAGTAGAGAGGTGCAAAGAACAGAAGTGACTACTTGGGAGGTTAGGAGAAACAGTCACAGGTAGCTCCGGACACAAGCGTTTGACGTTACTTGTGTTTGAACGAGCAGAGGGTGCCTAAGTTGGTGAGTTCGCTGCCCAGGGAGTTAAACATCTTAGGGGCTCTACCTGCAAAAGACCGCTGGCCTTGTGTGGTGCGACAGCAGGGAACAGCCAGAGAATAGTTGTCAGAGTTTCTTGTGTAACGGGGGTGGTTGGCTGGGCTTAAGAGAGACTGAATCCCACGGGGCATGAGTCCCATCAATGACTTTTTTGCTAGTAGGCAGGTTTGGAAAGTAATCCTTCCCTGAAGTTGTAGCCAGTTTGTCTGTTCGTAGAGGTCGCAGGTATGCGTGCGGTGGGCAGCACCAGTAAGCAGTCTGCAGGCCCTATTCAGCGCTGTAAGAATTCGCCATAGTGCTGTAGCTGTGGGTGCTCCCATAGATAACAAGTCCGTAATCAATGATGGAGACAGTAGAGCTGTGTATTGCTAGCTTAAGGGTGTCCGGTGTCAGGCAGTGTCTATGTTTATAGAGAAGGCCTATACGGATATTTACAGATTTCGCAACTGAATCGATATGGCTAGAGAAGGACAGAGTAGGGTCCAGGGTTATACCAAGGTATTGGAAAGTCTACGCCTGGTCCAGGGTCACACCAGCTGTTTTGATTGCCAACTGTTGGTGTTATGTTTGTTATGTGTGCCATGGAACAGCATAGTCTTTGTTTTCTTGTAATTTAGCACTAGTTTCTGTGAGACAAACCAGGCCTCAACTTGTTTGAAGCTTTCCTGCAGTTGTTTCTCCAAGAAGGAGGGTCAGAATTCTTAGAGAAAATCACTCGCCATCAGCATACAGAATAATATTTTCATCACAGGCAGAAGGAGATTGTTCAGGAAGATGCTGAAAAGAAGGGGTCCCAATATTGACCCTTGGGGAACACCAGCCCGGACAGGTAGTTTGGAGGAGCGAGTCACCAGTCTTAACTTGTTGTGACCGTTGTAGAGATAACTGTTGAACTATTGTAAAGTGTCATGAGAAAGCTCTAAGTTGCTAAGTTGTTCCAGTAGTAATGGATGGCTGACTGTATCGAAGGACTTCGAGAGGTCTATAAAGGTGGCATCAGCAAGTTGTCCTTGGTCTAGTTCTAGTGCTAGATGAATGTGGCCTGTAAATTCAAGGAGGGCAGAGGCGGTGCTATGTCCTTTGCGAAAACTGTGTTGCTGTGGGCATTGCAAGTTGTATTTCTCCAAGTACTCCACCAATTGGTCTGCGACAATTTTTTCAAGAGCTTTGGATAAAGGGGGTAGGATGGAGATGGGCCTGTAGTTACAGTGTACTGTCCTATCCCCAGACTTGTGTATTGGGGTCACCAGGGCGGACTTCCACTTGGCGGGAACTGGGAGAGCATGAGGGACGGTTAATAATCTAGGTAAGAGGATGCAGGACATTGTCAAGGGTGAGGACAATGAGCTTCAAGTCAAGTGTGTCCCACTTGATCTGTATTTTCCGAGCACCTTGAGGAGGTATTTTTGGCATCCCTTTCAGTAACTGCCTTGAAATAGAAATGTGGATGATTTGTATCCTGAGTCTGTTGATATTGGGAGGCCGTGGTTTGGTTGGTGACAAAGAAGTTAGAGGGAAGCACATGGCTGAGGTCAGCGAATGCCAGATTGAAAGTATTGGCAATTGTGGTGGGTCCAGTGTGTTCTGCCATCAACCTTTAGCATATTAGGAGTTGCTTGGACTTTTCCTACCACTTCAGAGAGACTTTGCCAGAATTTCCTCCATCTGACCATGTGTTTGATAGGGTGCTCCTGTAGTAACTGGCTTTTTCAGTGTGGATAGCTCTGGTACAGGCATTTCTGGCAGCCCTGTATGCCTAAAAGTCTGCTTGGTTGCTTGAGGCTGTAGCACAAGCCCATAGCAGGTCCCAAGCTTTTAGTTGGTCTAGGAGTTTGCCTGTGATCCAAGGGCTGTCAAGGCCTTTAATTTTGCATTTCTTGAAGGGGGCATGGATATCACATGCTGCATTGAACTTTGAGATGAAGTATAGAAGTGCAGCAAACATCCAGAGTGGTGTCAATCGGGGACCAGTCTTGTTGTCGCAGGAGTGCATTAAGTTCTAGAGTTATTTCATATCTACAGATGGTGTCAGCAAAAAAAAAAAAAACAGACCAGCCAGAGGTCCATCTAGTCTTCCCATTTCCTGCCTAGCTCAGTGCCTGACGTAATGCTGGGCAGGATTTAGAAATCCAGTAGCACTAGTGGCCGTCAATTACCCTTCCCTTTTCTGCCTTTGGTTTCCATTCCTATATATAGTTCTGGAAAGGAAAAATTCACAGGTGGAACCAACCCGCCACCTTTTATGTAGACTGGATCTTATCTGATCTCATTATATATTGAATATTTACATGTTTTAGTAAGTTGTATGCCTTAAGAGTGACAGATGTTACCCAGGAAATTAAATTACATACTTACTGTAATGCTTTGTAACCCCTACAAATAGGGGTTCCGAAAAGTCTTCCTTGAGCTTGCCTAAATGCTCACTGCCAGACTGGTGTCCTGTGTTTTAGCAGTTTAAATGTGATTGCCAGAGAGTGTCTGTACAGCCTCTGTGTACTGTATCTTTAAGAGCTGCCTGGATTGCAGTCATAAGTAATCTGAGAGGAGTTCTATTGAAAGATGTAACCATTTGCTGAAAATCATTTAGAGTGATAATATAGTGTAGTTTGTCTAACCTGTCTCTTTGCAGCAAGGACTGTTTTCTTTATCTCCACCGCCTTGGTCCTGGACTGCTGAATTGGACCAATTAGTACTGGTGGGACCTAAATGGAGCCGGACTACAAGAGCTGTCTGGAGTCAAAATCTGTAGGAATTGTAGTTATGGGCTTTTGGCATCTTGGTGCACCCGAAGGGGGATTCTGTGTTGTAACTGACAGACAGATCAGCCAGCCGAACCTTTTGTATTCTGGGGAAAGTCCCAGGCTTTCTGGCAGTTGGGTCAGATCTAAATTGAGAGCTGAAAAAGCAATAGTTCGAGACAGTCCCTGTAGAAAGGCCTGAGTTTTGGCCTGCATGCCTGCCTGCTGCTCCTGAGAGGGAGAAGAGAATCATTACAGACTGAATCCGGTTTGTGAGAACAAAGTAAGCCACTGAGTTGTGACCTGGATCAACCTAAAGAAGACTGAAGATTTGCTGAATGCATCAGCCTGTCAGGATTTCCAGCTACCTCTAAACTCCCAGTGTGCAGAGACTTTACGATTGTGACCGGAAAGCAGTTTCCCTGATATAGTAGAATCCTTTACATGTAAATCTGCTGTGTGTTTATAGTGGGTCATGATTTGGTTCCCCATCTGTGAATTGTGTTCTGCTTGCTGGAAGCTGTATCCAGCTTGACCGGACTGAGGCCGCGTTCATCTCCATACGGCCTGGGTCTTGCCTCACTGGCCCTGCCAGACTACCCCACTGCACAGAGAAAGCCATCGACGAGAAACCTGCCTGGGGATCAGCCCCCTGCTCCACGCTTGAACAGGAACGACGCCTGCAAATCATGTGGGCCCTGTGACACTTGGACAGCTGATTGTGATTGCTGTATGATTTTGTAATATAGAAATGTGTTGTTGAGTGTCTCATGGGACATCCTGTGCTCCTGGGATGACCCCCAGGTTTCAGTTTGGAGGACAGGATATGTTAAACAGCAGATCGCTGTAATGTGATTAACTTCAAGAACTCGTATTTTATAGCGTTGTTTAGGATCTGTGTTGCTTGAAGCCAGGAACTAAAATATCCATTTTATGACATCCTCAGGAAGGGCAGTTAATTTCAACTGGTGCTGAAAACTATGTTACAGCTAGGTAGAAAACTGCAGAATTGTAAAAGTCTGTGATGTCTTTGAAAAGGCAGGAAAACACACTAGATCAAAGCAAAGACTCAAGATCAAAGGGTCATATGGGGAAACAAGTTTTTGCTGATGTCGCCTTATTTAAAATACCCCCTGAGTGATGGGACATCCTGTGTGTATTAATTTTTATATTTAACAGGGAGAAGCTAGGTGACATCATGGAAGGGGCAGGTTTAGAGACAGTTTAACTGTATTCTATATTTCCACTTAGAGACATTCCTGTTTGGACTCTCTTGAAACAACAGCTAACTAAAGCACTGTAAGTAGGCATACATTAGATAGACAAGTCTAAGTGTGTTGTGGTAGGAGTTTGTTTGTATTTTGACTTTGTTCTTTTAAGCGATTGTATGCTTGCGATATATTGTTCTATGTGTACACTTTACATATTTTTATTCATTTCTAAGTAAATCTATATTTAAAAAGACTGCGTGGTGTGCCTTCCAAGTCATTTCTTTTGCATGTGATGTATGGAGGATTAAGACTGACAAAACTGTTCATAAGCTTAATGGTTTACCAAACTTGAAAAAGGTAAGAATTTTCTTAAGGTTTTTCATAGAGTTTTGTATACCTGGTTAGGTGCCCTTGGCGAAAGATATCTGTCATTCCCCGAAGAGCAGAATTATCTGAGCCTGTACGTTTGGGTACGCTAGCTTAAGGTTCACAGCTTGAATCCCCCCCAAAACTTGAGACCAAAGGTGATTCGGACCCACAGAACAGACAGGAGGGTTACCCTGTTCTGTTAACTGTCCTCACTACTGTGCTCGGAGGTTGGCACTGTGGGAGCAGAGGGCCTGACCTGCTGAGTGGGGTTGTGACAGATTGGTTGGCAGCAGTGCTGATAATTTTGGTGTGCAAGCTTTAACTGTTCAGTGTGTCAGCTTAATACTGTCAGCTCACTTGCAAAACAAGGCAGTGATTTATTTTTAAAAAGGAAACAGAACTATATCACTTGGCTTACAGTCAGGGTCCTACCTATTTATTTATTTTTTCTAAAGTGCAAGTTAGAGTAGCCGAAGTTAGGGAAGAAGATGGCTTCCAACTACAGCAGCGGCACACTGTAGACTACTTAAAGCAATTGTGCAAGGACAGAGGAGTCCTGTACGAGGTGAGAGCTACCAGGCAGAACCTCGTGGATGCCCTGATGGTAGCAGATACCCAGAGCATAGAGTCACAGATAGTGACTTTAAAGGATCGAACCTTGAGTGTGGAAGGGCTAGCAGCCAGTGCAGTGGCCAGATCTGATGAGGAGGGCAGCAGGGCCAGTGCCAGTGAAGGGCCACAGCAGCAGGGGAAGGTCACCAGTATTCTGGAGCCAGAAGTACTCAGGCTGCAGACTGAGTTGAACAGAATGGAGCTGGAGTTCCAGGAGAAGAGAGGGCAGGAACAGCGGGAGGCTGACCCTGAAGAGTGTGAGCACCAGCGAGCTGCAGAGGAGAAGAGGGAGCAAGAACACTGAGAAGCGGAATGAGAGAAGCGAGCCGCAGTGGAGAAGAAGCAGCGTGAACAGCGAGAGGCTGACCGGGAACAGCGAGAGGTGGACTGAGAGGAGCGAGAGCGCCAGAGGCAACATGAACTGGAGAAGCTACGACTCCAACCACCAGCACCAGAGCAGGTAAGTGGCTTGGGTTTAACTGGAACTACAGGACTGGGTTACAAATTGAATTCCAAATTGATAGCCGAATTTAAAGAGGGGGAGGATATGGATGCCTTTTTAAATTCCTTTGAAAAAGTTGTATTCAGGCTAACATTCCTAGGGAGTCCTGGAGCTTCCAGCTATCCCCGCTACGTACCGGGAATGCTCAGAATGCATTAGGTCAAATGGACAATGAGGTCAGTAATGATGACAGCAAACTTAAAGGTGCACTGTTAAAAAAATTTGAATTAACTGCTGAAGCATACGGAGCTAAATTCGTAAGTTCAGGAGAAGCCCTGACATGAGCTACGAGGAGCTAGCCACGAAACAACGTCAGTTTTAAAACATTGGTGGGAAGGAATTGAAGCAAACTCTGTAGATAAAATTGAAAATGTGATTTTGTTAGAACAGTTTTTCTGGGCATGCCCAGCAGAGCTGAAAACCTGGCTGGAGGACCGAGATCCCAAAGCAATGCAAGAGGCTGCTGAACTCTCAGACCGCTATGCCAAGAGCAGACCTGCTCTGAGAGCAAATGGGGCTGGTGTGGCAGTGCAGAAAGGGAAAAGCACACCTTCAGGGCAGCTAAAACCCTCCCTGCCTCCACCGAAACCAGTTAGCCCCAGGTTTCAGAGAAAAGATTTCTCTGAGGAAAGAAATGAATGTTGGTTGTGTAAAGAAACTGGGCATATTGCCAGACAGTGTCCCAAAAGGACGAGCAATACACAAGGTGGTGCTAGGAAAGAAGTGGGTTATTTGTGTGTTCCTGGAAGCATGCCTGTGAACATGAGGGAACACATGCACCCAGTCATGGTGAATGGTGTACAGACGCAAGGGTTAAGGGACACAGGCATCCCTGACATTGGTAAAAGGTGATCTAGTAGAGCCTGGTCGGCTTATACCCAATAAATATGTCACTGTACAGGACTTTACTGATGAGGAGAAAACATTGCCCCTCGCTATTGTTCTCCTAGGCTGGGGTGAAACAGGGGGACTGTGCAACAGGTGGCTGTAGCCAAAACGTTAGCAGTGGACATCATCCTTGGCAACAATCTCAAACAGAGGATGGTGTGTGCAGTTACCCGTAGCCAATTGGCAAGGGAAAATTGTAGTTCCCTGAACCCCACAGAAGCCATTGTGGAAACCACTGGGAGGCTGGTTCCCCAGCCTGTGTCTCCTGATATGCAGACTAATAAAAAGGGGGGTAGAAATTTCACCATTAGCAGTTAACCACACAGCTACAGAGAGGGAGGGGTGACCCATTGTCAGAGCGTTAGGGATGACAGTGATCCTGAGTGCCCTGATGCTTGTGCTAGGAATCCTAGTTTAGAGAATGAAGGGGACCTGTCCCGTGCCTTGGGAATGTGTGAGGAGTTTGCAGCTTCTCAGAGAAGTGACACTAGTCTAGAGAAGCTGAGGGCTTGGGCAGACTCTGACAGAGCACAAGGAGGTGACGGTAAACATAAGGTTTATTGGGAAAATGGACTGATGTATACTCAGGCTGTGCAGACAGAGGGAGGGGTGCTAGGCAGGCAGCTTGTCATTCCCAGGGGTATCGTAAGCAGTTGCTCAAGATTGTACATGATATTCCCTTGTGTGGTCGGGCTGGGAATCATGCGCACTACTCAGCGGTTGGCCCAGAATTTCTATTGGCCCAACTTCACCCAGCAGGAGAAAGTGTATTGCAGGTCTTGTCACCGGTGCCAAGAAATAGGGAAGGCAGGCAAGAAAACCCAAGCCACCCTGATTTCATTGCCCATAGTGTAGGAGCCATTCCAGAGGGTGGGAATGGATATTGTGGGTCCTTTAAATCCCCCCAGCTCCTCAGGGAAGAAATTCATCCTGACTGTGGTGGATTATGCCACCCGGTACCCAGAGGCAGTCGCCCTATCACTACTGAGGACAGACAAAGTGGCAGATGCCTTACTTGGGATTTTCTCCCGTGTTGGGTTTCCGCAGGAGGTTATCACTGATCGAGGGGGTTTCTTCATGTCAGACCTGATAAAATGTTTGTGGGAAAAGTGTGGGGTGGTGCAGAGATGCACACCACCATATCACCCAGAAGCCAATGGGCCTGTGGAAAGATTTAATGGTACCCTGAAGTCAATGCTCCGGGCGTTTGCTGAACAGCATGGGAGAGACTGGGAGAAATACCTTCCCCACCTGTTGTTTACATACAGGGAGGTGCCCCAAAGAGTCGACAGAATTTTTACCCTTCAAACTCTTATATGGACGCTGGGTATGTGGGCTCCTAGACTTGATCCAGGAGGACTGGGAAGGCAAGCACGCCACCCAGGGAACTCCCATAGTGGATTACGTCCATAGGTTTAGGAAAGGCTGAAGGAGCTATGGGGACAGCCCAGAGCCACTTGGCAGCTGCCCAACAGAAACAAAAGTGTGGTATGACCGCAGAGCCAGAGCTCGCTCGTACATGGTGGGTGAGGAAGTCATGGTCCTTATTCCAGTCCAGAAAGACAAGCTGAGTGGTCAGGACCACACAAAGTAGTTAGGAAGGTAAATGACGTAAACTATGTTATAGAGTTACCTGACAGAAAACAGACAGAAAGGATGTACCATGTCGACCTTGATGAAGCCATATGCTAATAGGGCTGACATGGTGTTTGCAGTGTGTAGTCCTGGGGACGGGACAGACGAAAGAGACCCCCTTCTGGACTTGCTGGAAGAAAGCAAGCGGGTATCCTCTGTGGAGGCAGTTAAATTGTCTCCCCAGCTGACCCCAGACAAGAGCCAGGAAGTAAGGGAGGTTTTAGCAGACTTTTCCCCACTGTTTAGTGCCAAGCCTGAACTAACCCCCTTGGCGATGCACGATGTGGAGACAGGGACACAGACGCTCATACGGCAGACAGCATATTGGGTGTCAGGGGCTGTCCAAAAAGACATTAGGAGGGAAGTGGAGGAGATGCTGGATTTAGGGGTAATGCAGAGATCCCGCAGCCCCTGGGCCTCACCCGTAGTCCTTGTGCCCAAGCCAGATGGCTCTACTCGTTTCTGTGTGGACTATCACGGACTGAATGCAGTCAGAAAGTCAGATGCCCACCCGATGCCCCGGACGGATGAACTCCTGGACAAGTTGGGATGGGCGACCTACCTTACGACCATTGACCTGACCAAGGGGTATTGGCAGGTAGAGTTCATCACTCCAATAGGCTTATTTGAATTTAAAATAATGCCTTTCGGAATAAAGAACGTCCCGGCCACTTTCCAAAGGTTGGTGAACCAGGTGTTAAATGGTGCTGAGGAGTATGCCGTGGCGTACCTGGATGACATTGCCATCTTTAGTGCCAGCTGGGAGGAACACCTGTCCCACTTTAGGGATGTGCTGGGCAGGATACAGAGGGCCGGGCTCACTGTCAAAGCGGAGAAGTGCCAGGTGGCCATCAGTGAAGTGGCATAACTCGGGCATGTGGTAGGCCGTGGATAGCTCCGTCCTAACCAAATAAAAATAGAGGTGATCCAGGCATGGCCCAGACCAGAAACACAGAAGCAGGTCAGGAGTTTTCTAGGGACAGCAGGGTACTCTAGGAAATTTGTACCCAATTACAGTGCCCTGGCTGCTTCCCTATCTGACCTGGTAAAGAAAAGCATGCCAAAGGAAATTACCTGGGGACCAGCCTGTGAGGAAGCCTTTACCTGACTAAAGGAGACGCTGTGCAGTGCTCCTGCATTGACAAGTCCTGACTATAGCCGACCCTTTATAGTTCAGATGGACACCTCAGACATGGGTATTGGGGCAGTACTGAGTCAGACATCCAGCCAAGGGAAAGATCACCTGGTAGTGTACCTGAGTAAAAAGTTACTTCCCAGGGAGCAGGCATACTCTACTGTGGAAAAAGAATGTCTTGCCATAGTGTGGCCCTAAAGAAGCTGGAGCCATACTTATGTGGGCAGCATTTTGTGGTACAGACTGACCACAACCCCTGGTTTGGCAGACGCGAAATGGGAAAAAACTAATGGTAGATTGTTAAGATGGAGTCTTGCTTTGCAAGGGTATGACATGACAAACTTATATAGGGCTGAAGCGACCAATCAGAACTCAGATGGCTTGTCTCATGTCTATGAGGAGGAACTGATTTGGGAAGCCTCATCTCATGCAGGGATAGAGCCCCAAATTCAGTATAGGTGGGAAGGATTGTGACACTTGGACAGCTGGTTCTGATTGCTCTATGATTTTGTAATACAAAAATGTGTTATTGAGTGTCTCTTATGAGACATCCTGTGCTTCTGGGATGACCCTCCCCCCCAGGTTTCAGTTCAAAGGACAGGATATGTTAAACAGCAGATCTCTGTATGTGATTAACTTCCAAGAACTCACATTTTATAGCCTTGTTTAGGATCTGTGTTGCTTGAAGCCAGGAACTAAAATATCCATTTTATGACATCCTCAGGAAGGGTAGTTAATTTCAACTGGTGCTGAAAAACTATGTTGCAGCTAGGTGAGAAAACTGCAGAGTTGTAAAAGTTCTGTGATGTCTTTGAAAAGGCAGGAAAACACACTGGCCTGGATATTCAAACTGCGCTGAAAACTGGCGCAACAGTAGGAGCAAGCGCAAACCAGTTGCGCAAATGCGTAACAGGTGCGATATTCAAACATGGAGCAGAGCAAATTGCGCAAGCAACCAACGTCTCAATATCGCACATACTGAGCCATCGCGCAACCAGGAAGGAGAAGCTGAGCCAAAATGCTGCGCTATGGCGCAACCATGGAAGCTCAGCTGAGCATTCAGAGCTGCCATAGCGCAAGCACAGCCCCCCACCCAGAGCAATGGAACTGCACATCCAGGGAGGCAGGCTGGGGCCCACCGCCAGCCATGCCACACATGGGCACAGGAACTCACTGCAGAACCCACACCCGCACACCCCAAGCACAGCATCACTGGGGGGGACGGATGATCCACGCGTCCATGGGGACAAGCCAACTAAAGCATAGCAGAGCCATGACACCCCAGCACAACCACTGGCAGGCAGAGAGTGCCACACAGGGGTTGACAACCCAGTACACATCAGTCCCCCGTACGCACAGCACACCGTGCACGGCTTTCTTTGAGACTGCTCATGTGCAGTGACAGGCACTGCAGGAAACACCATGCACCCCCGTGCCACACGTCAACCCCATGCTGCAGAGAAGCATACCAGCCAGACCCACCCTGTGCACCCAGCAGTGGGTGGCAGCAGATGGCAAGACCAACAGAAAGGCATGCCATGTGCTGGTGATACCCACTAGCGGCTCCAGCCACAAATGGTTACCAGGGCACAGCTGGGGCACAACAGATGGCAGCCAGGGCACTGATGTATTGTCACTATGGGGAAGCTCTGCACCATATGGGGCACCAACTGGGGCACAGCATTTTTTAACTAGGCACGTGTTCTGGCGGGCCCTGGTGTAGAGCCGCCACTGGTGATACCTCCCCATGGACACACACACACACACACACACACACACACACACACACACACACACACACACATATATGCCCAGGACCATAGCAGCCCAGATGGCATGTACACCCTGCAGCGGAGCACCCATAGCCAGTTGCAAGCAGACACCAACACAGCAGTTGTATCAAAATAGAAATGTATATTTAAAACAACATATAAACAATAACAGGAAACTATGTGCAAGTGGGGGCCGTGGCTTTGTGTGTTCAAGGGAGGAGGCGGCTGTGATCTTGGTTCATGCCCAGTACCCGAGGCTTAGGAAAATGGGAACACAGTCAATGGCTAGAGACTGACCACAACCTGAACACCACCCAACCTGCAAACCCATATAACCCAATGTCTGCACCTGTGATGGCATGCACCCACCACAGTGAACATGCACATGGCCATCACAAACAGGCGGCTACCAGCTATCGCACCACCGCCCACACACACTGCACGTCGAATCACAGTACAAACTAGGCTGTCAAGTGATGTGGCAACGCAGTGCCGATGCCAGTTACACAGCTATGTGCCCAGTGCATGCCTGGCCACCTGTGATGCATACACAGGCGTGTGTGATGCTGCACTGTGCAGGTCACCTGTCATGCCTCCATACATGGATACATAGACAGTGTCGGCAGATGAGGGCCTATGGACACCCAGTCTGGCCATTTGCCTTGTACGTTCACTCTGTTGTCCTATAAGTCCGTTTCCCCCTCACCCCTGACCTCCAGAATTCCTTCATTGCTAACCCATGCATTCATAAATCCCGTAATCAAGTCAGCCCCACCACATCCTCTGGCAGGTGTTCCACTTGTCCACCACCCATTCTGTGAAGCAATACTTTCTCATGTTTCCTCTTAAACGAGCCCCTCCAACTGCATCCCATGCCTCTAGTCCTGGAACATCCTTTACGCTTACAAATATTGTTTTCCTGCACTCTGTTCCCCCTGTAAAATACTTGTATGTCCTCATCATATCCCCACCCCCTCCCCTCCAGGGAGTACATTTCCAGTTCACGTCAACCTGTCTGCATAGGACTTGTGATGCAATCCATGCACCATCCATATACGCCTCCTGTGAACCCTCTCCACCCAGTCCATGTCCATACGCAGGTATGGTCTCCGAACTGTACACTGTACTCCAGTGTGGGGACTCACTAGTGTTTCATATAGTGGAACTATGACCTCCCTTTGCTGTGTCCAGCATGGTTGGTGGTCTTGCCCCAGCATGCATAGCATCCATGACGTAATGATACTCACATCCTCCAGCAGCTCGGTCTGCTGCTGCTGCTGCTGCTGCTGTGGCACAACATCCCGTGGCACCGGGGCCCTGGCATAGCCCACATCACCGTGGTCGGTGTCCCTCACAATCCGGCCTGTGGGAGACATGGTGAGACAAACATCAGTGTGACTCAAAAGCAGAGTGCCCCTGCCCCAGTGAGAGTGCCTGCCCACACAGCCATAACCATCCATCGCACAGCTGCACACACTGACACACCTATGCACAGCCACCCAAGCACACACACACAACCCCTACAGAGAATATAGGTGCATAGATGGTACACTCACGTGGCCCTAGGCACCCAGGCCCCGCCTGTGCACGTGAACGCAGCCGTCAACAGGTCCGGCTCCTCCGCGGAGTGTCACTGTACCGGTGCCGGCACTGCTCAGCAGACGGCCCCAGCCAGTGACCCCACGGAGGTCGTGGCCACTTGCTGCCACACATGGGTCCTAGGCATGGTGAGGGGCCTCACCGCAGTGCCTCACAGTGGGGCTCCACCAGGGCCACCAGGTTGGCCACTTCAAGCTGGCTCCAGGACACGCCCTCCTCCTAGCCATGTAACAACTTTACAGCAGGCAATATGGCGCCCGCTGTGCCGTAACCCCACGTGGGTTGTTGCGCAATAGACCAGCACGGGCTCCAATCGGCGCTGTTCGAACAGCGCCGTCGCTTTACATGGCGCTGTCACCAGACAGGCGCAATGAGGGACGTACTATGGCATGCCAGCAGCGCCAGGGGTCGAGGGGCATACACAGGTCACGGCACGTGCGCAAGGCTACACACAGCGCCATAGGATGTAGGTCATCCTGCGACTGCAAAGACAGCACCAGTGCCACAGTGGACTGTCGGCGCAGAAGTGCCACAGTGATATAGTGCCCAGTGCTGTAGCGCCACTGGCACAATGGTAGCCATGGCCTGAATAACTATAGGTACTCAGCAGGTCTGCAGCGCGATCGGCTTATCGTAACCTGTCGGGCATGCTCAGTGCGGTGTAGCACACAGCCACAAGCCTTGCGCCACTCGGCTCGGCTGGCCTTCCGTATTGGCGCTAAGCGCAATACGCGATATTCAGCCGACATATGCAAATCATTCGATCCAGCCATTCAAAGGTGCAGTGGCGCGATTAGCATGTCATTAAAGTTGAGCCACACCTCATTTGCATGTATTGCGCTATAAAAATGCGCCACTGGGTTGTGGAAGCCAGATTTGGTTGTTGCAGGTGAGAGGTGAGTTACATGCTGTGTGATGCTCAGGACAATGCTCATGGGCAGGGTGCTGGAGGATGATATAGGTTGAGGGCTGAGCATGATGAGGGCACTTGAAAGGGACAGAGGCACCCTTTCCATCAGTATCTGCCATGCGGAGAGGGAGGGGGGGCTTCTGCTCGGCCCGCAGCTATGCTCATGGGGAATGCTGTGGACTGCACAGTGACAGGTGTCCACTTCCACCCATAGAATCACCATGACTGACGAGAGCCAGGCTGAGGCTGTGGACGGCGGGCGTGGAGGAGGCCGAACTTCACCACGGGCAGAGACTGAGGCCTCTTCCAGGCCTACCTGAGGATGAGCCACTTTTGAGTGGACGGAGGGCACCCCTCAGGAGCGTGCAGCCGTGCGGGAGGGAGTAGCTCGGGGCGTCAACCTGCACGGAGCCACCAGCGCTCATGGAATGCCGGAAGAAGATGGGGACTGACCGCGGGAGGCTGAAGGAGAAGGTGGCAGCCTTCAGGGTGTGAGATGCTGCCACTGGTGGGGACCACCAGTGGTGTTGTGCTGACCCGACTGAGGAGACACTGGTCGCTGCCATGCAGCCGAAGTGCCATTGCAGGCGTTCAGGCGGAGGGTTCCAGACAGGTGGAAGCCCATCACTGCACGGTATGACATGGTGATGTTGTTGGGGGGCTTGTTCATGCACTCACATGTACTCTCTTTCTGTTACAGATCCTGTTCGTCTGCAGGAGACGGTGGTGGTGATGGGTGCAGACAGTGAGTCAGACCTGCTGGACCTGGAGGAGGGACCATCCACCTCCGCCACCAGCCTGCAGGCACTGCAGCAGCATGCAGGCTGGCCCAACAACTCCGGCGGCAGTGATACGGGTGCAGGGGGTGCACAGCCTGTGTCACAGCAGTCTGGCATGCAGGTATGCCAGCCTGCTGTGCCTATGGCAGTGGCACGCACCGCACCATTGATGATAGCAGGCCTGCAATGGCGTGATAGTGTGTGTCCCACGACGGACACAGCAGGCCAGCACGTGCCCCTGGGCCATCCTGGTTCACACCTGTGTACCCAGCATGCTGGCACAGTCACAGGCTGTGCCTGTCAGCACCGGTGGGGCAGCATTGGTGGCTGTGCAGGTGTCTGGCACTGTTGACAGCACAGAGGTGGAACAGGTGGACCTGAGGGGCTCAGCAGTTGGAGGCGGCAGCAGCAGTTGCACACCAGGCCTGGGGGACAGTGTCAAGCAGTGGCACTTGTCCACCGCCATAGATCCGTATACCTGGTCCTGGCGAACAGCGGCCACCCTCAAGGGTGCTGTGCACCAGGACCATCCACACCTTGGGGTCCGATGCAGTGGGGCACAGTACCCGTATTGACGCGACACCCACCTGCTGCAGGGAGTCGGTACAGCTGCGGGGCGGGTTGCAAGGTCCGTGGAGGCACTCTGTTCAAACTGCGGAGCGCATAGCAGGGAGTGCCTGGACCGAGCTGAGATGGCCTCATGCGGACGGATGTGACCGCTGCCATTGACAAGCTGACCCAGGCAGTGGTCTCTGTAGCAACCCGTATTGACCATACTGTGGTGCCCCTGTGCCCGCACCCCACACGATCGCACTCCACTCCCGTTCCAGGCGTCAGTGTGACACCAGGCCTGTCGCGCCAGGGTTCTGCTGTGGCATCCCGGCACCCCTGGTGCAAGTTTGTTTGGCGGGATGCAGACCCCTGTGCGGGCAAGGTCATGTCGCGCACTGGGACCCTGGTGGTGCACTAGCACCACCCGATGTAACCCCTGCTCAGCCTGCCAGTGCTGCTAGGCCACGGCGGGCCGCCACGCATCCGTGGTGGCCGTGGGACAGTGCTCCTGACAGAGCTGTCTCCCAATGCAGGCCCTGTCTGGTGCTGCCCTGTGTGCAATGTGTGTCATGGTGGGCAGTGCACTGCTGGGTGCTCTGCTGATCAAGTTGAACACGGACCACCTGCACACTCTCCCAACTGCTGTCCACAGGTGCGTGTGCATGATGATGCCTGCATTGCACTGTACACCAAGGTGCAAGGTTGCCCAGGTCCTGACACACGTCGTGGACAGTCCAGGTGGTGGGGTGGTTGGTGGTGCTGTGTGTTGGCGATGTCATTTCCGACGATGCTGTGCTGCTGCCCCTGTATGCTGCCTGGTGTGTGTGTGTCCATATGAGTGCTCACCCCTCCTCTTGATGGTGTGTTGGTATGCCTGGACCTTCAACTCCTGACCTTCATGCACGGTGTGTGTTCCTGTGTGCCTGTGGTTTGGCATGGACAGTGTTGCCTGCACATGTCCCCTGACTTACCTGTGTTGTGCGTGAGTGCTCTTCTGCAATGGTGTCCCGTGCAGCTGGGCCTGCCGTGTCAGTCGGGGGTCCTCCGTCCTGGGGGGCTGCTCATCACCACATCACCGCGCCACTGGCTGCCCACGCTGTCCCCCTCTTGGACCTGTACGGCTATCCCATGGTCTTTGGCCATGTTGTGCAGGATGCAACAGGCCAGGAATATCCCACAGGCCTTTTGGGGCTGTACTGTAGGGCTCCTGAGGTGTCCAGGCATCAGAAGCGTGCCTTGAGTATCCCAAACACCCGCTCTATGATGTTCCGTGTTGCGGCATGTGCCTCATTGAAACCGAGCTGCGCTGGGGTCGTGGGGCGCCGGTATGGTGTGAGCAGCCAGGGACGCAGTGGGTATCCACAGTCACCTGTGTGGAGATAGTGGAGATCAGTGTCATGTCAGGTCCATATTGCCCATATCCTTGTGTGCCACTACCATGGCACCTGTGTCATTCCCACCCTTGCACAGAGTTTGCATTCCATACATGTGTATTCACCCACTAGATGACCCGTGGGGATGTTCCCACTCTCGAATCGATGGCACAGTGCAGATTGGTGCCATATGAAGGCATCATGTGCTCCGGCGCGGGTGTGTGGCACAGACATTGATGATGCGCCAGTGGCATCACACCACCTGGCAGTTGACACTGGAAAAGCCCTTTCGGTTCCGATAAGCATGGCCGCCGGGGCCAGGTGGCGTCGCGAATGGCCACATGGGTGCAGTCTGTAGCCCCTAACCACGCCAGGACATATGTGCCACCTGTGGAACTCCTGCATGTTTGTTGTACGCTCTGCCGCGGTGCTGGGGAAATGGATGTACTCCGCAGCATGAGGCAGCAGTGCGCTGAGGAATTGGGTGAGGATGCGTGACGTGGCCAACTGTGTAATGCCTGTGGTGTCCCCTGTCGGCCTCTGGAAGGTGCCCGTGGCGAGCAGGCACATGCAGGCTGTCACCTTGGTCTCCACGGACAGAGCATGACTCCGTCGTGAGGGTGCCTGCATCACATCACTGCACAGCTCGCTGAGCCGTCTCAGTATTGCCCTGTTCAGGCGGTACCGGGCCACAATCTCGACATCTGTGTACAGCTCGAAGCTGATGCGGGCACCGATACCGCCTGTCGGGGCATGACACCGACGGGCCCCTCCCGCCGCCACGCCCCTGCAGCATGGTGTCTCACCTCTCATTACAGCTTCCATGTGGAAGCTGACACGTCCATCTCCCTGGCTTCTGCCCCCAGCTGCTGTTCCTGTGTTACCCCCACTGCCCCCACTGCTGCTTCCACTGCACCGGCACCCCACTGGCCTCTCTGTCCTCCAGGACCCACTGTCCTCTCTGCCCTTCCAGCTCCTGCTCTCTCTCTCTCTCTCTCTCTCTCTCTGTCTCTCTCCCCCAGTTTGCGGCCTGCTAGAGTTCTTGCG